>CAOKZL010000593.1:0-1210079 GCA_948472985.1 Iguana delicatissima
TGAGTAAACACATATTGGTTTATGCTGTCAATCTGTAGTGTATTTCACATTGCAAAGTAAAGATCCAAGCTTGAAGTTGTTCCCTTGAAGAATCAGACAAACACATGTGCCCTCCAACGTACTAAAGTTTAATTCAGCAAACTTCCAACAAATAGCAGGCAAGACAACAAGTGCCACCATGTGTCAAAGACAGTGCTCAAGAACAGGAAGTGTTCTGGGTGCAAATGTTGCTGCAGCCACGGAACCCTCACAAAGAGACTTGGAAATGCTTGTCTGAGACAATTGGCATAGGATGGGTTTAATGCCAGTACTAAATGTAACATTATAGAACCATTTCTTGCTAGCTAATAGAATGGGAAGCCAGAAAATTTCAGATGGTTGATATGGATCTGCTTTCCTGCTGTAACATGACAGTACAGAAGTTTGCTGTCCATGACAGCCAAAGCATAAGTAATACAGTACAGTTGGATAAGATAACCAAGAGTTTTACTATGACTTTAGGCTCCAGTGCTGTTCAGATTTACTTGTGAGTAAGGTCTAGTGAATTGAGTGTGACCTGCATCTGAATAAATGTGCCTGCATTCCTCAGTCTGTTGCAAAATGGAAGTTGTTGACTTATATTTAATTAATTCAATAATTTATTACGGTCACTGCCCAGCATAAACAAAGATAAGAGAACTGAATTGAATTGAGTTATATTTGACAACACAGATTTGACCTGAAATATGGAGAGATACTTGATTTTTTTTCTTATAAAGCATATTCCTTGGCATACCCTCCAAAATTTAACAGATTAAAATTGGGACACATGCAGCCAAGCAACATCAGTATGTGGTCAAGACGGCAAATGTTCTTAATGTGGAAGAAGACACAAGCTAGGTAAGGCTACAGCATTTTGCTTTTCTCTGAGCCTACTGGGGGGTGCACAATTTTGGCCCTCCTCTCTTCCTCCACCGCTGAATCAACTGAGAACAAATTGTTTTTGTACTTTGAACTCAGCTTGCAGCAATTGAAGCAAGCTGAAGACAAAAGGGTAAAGTGGGAGAAGGACAGCGAAAAATGGACATTTGAAAGCAGCTGAAAAGATGGGATGGTAGAGGCTTTGTTGCAACAGTCCCAAATTGGGACAGTTATGGGGCAGGCCTTTGTGTGCTGCTGTTCGGGCACAAGAACAAAGTAAATATGTTAGGCTATTTAGAATGAGGGCAGCATCCTGTGCTCATTTGGATTTGACTTTGTGAATGCATTACACAACCTCCCTAGGCAAACTGTTTGTACTGGAGAAGGCAGGATGTAAGTAATATTGAACAATTTTGTAGCATCATTGAAAATCTCAGAGTGCAGTCAATGCTCCATGACACCACTTTTATTTAGCTTTATCACATTGTAGTGATGATTAGGATATGACATCATACTGCATGTGTGAATCTTGATTGGCAAAGGTTATCACAATAATTAGCCTATGTGTTTTTTCTTTTTCTTTTTTAACAATTCCATATCTGCTGATTGAAAAAAAGTTACTGTGAATAATGTCCAAAGAGTTAGGTAATGGAAACAAAGGCTTGTATCTCCTTTTACTCCCCAGATTGGCACGATAATTTAATAGCAACAAGATGGAAATATTCAAATCAGTTCTGATAAAGATTAGCCTAATAGTAATGGGCTGTAATTAAACATAAATACATAATGATAACATTTTAACACATTCTTCGGCTTAGGGTTGTATATCCTGTTTTAAAAACCATGAACAGCTGCATCAAAATAGTAATGTACAGAAAACATAAGTGAAGAACTGAGGGCCAGGTCTACCATTCCTTATGGTATGCATGCAGACCTATGGAGAACTGTGGGATCGTTTAACCAGAATGTGGTTCCGTTCAGGGTGAAGGGGCCTGTCAAGTGGCTTCACTACCTATCCAGACTGCAACTTGCATTAGAAAGTGAATGAAAAAGGACCAACCGTGATGATGTTTAGGCTGCAACTTGAGATGTGTAGTGGTCCAATCACACAATCCCTTTGCTGCACAGTAGGGGAGAACAGTATGCAGTAAGGGACACAGGCAACATATACACATTTTAAATAAATAAATACTTTGTTCTATTTACTGTTTATTTAGAGCTCTTCCTGCCATTTCCTCTTGCCTTAGATGGCAACAGAAGTTGGGGAAAAACAGCTGAGATTCAAAGCTTACTGTGAATCTTTAAAACAAAGGTATTTTGCTCTGTCATCCTACTGATGACTGGAGGGAAAAATGGGATGGAGAATCAGCCTCCAGACCTCCCTTCTCAGCTAGGGTTGACAGGTCAGAGGCCTCACAGAGATTTCAGGCCCAACAACTGAGACCCACGGAAGCCATGGGAGGTGAGCCTTACTCGTATCACTGAGCATCACCCACAGTTGCTAAAAGCCACGAGATCTAATTAAGGAAAAAATATTTCTCTTGTTGGCAATTGGTTTGCAATGGTCTTTGGACTATGCAATAAATTATTACTATTACTAGTTGGCAATTAGTTTGCCCAAGTTCTCCACTGAACTTGGGTAAAAAACACAAACATTTCACATCTCCATTTTCAACACCTTTGTTGTTGTTGCTGTTTGTTGTTGCTGTTGTGTACCTCCAAGTTGTTTCTGACTTATGGTGACCCTAAGGCAAACCCCTAAGTGTACCAGATCTCATTTGATCTTGGAAGCTAAGCAGGGTCAGCCCTGGTTAGTACTGGAATGGGAGACTGCCAGGGAATATCAGGTGATATAGGTTATATTTCAGAGGAAGGAAGTGGCAAAATCATCTCTGAGTATTCCTTACTTAAGAAAATTTCATGAAATTCATGGGGTCACCATAAGTCGACAGGCAACTTGAAGATGCGTGTATACACAAGGCAAACCTATCATGGGATCTTCTTGCCAAGATATATTCAGAGGGGGTTTTGCCTTTCCCTTCCTCAGAGGCTGAGAGAGTATGACTTGCCCAAGGTCACCCAGTAGGCTCCCATGGTTGAGCAGGGATTCAGATCCTATTCTCCAAAGTCTTAGTCCAGTGTTCAAACAACTATACCATGCTGGCTTGTTTTTTAACAATACTCAGGAGCTGTACTTATACCAAAGAGGCATTCCAAGCTCTGCTTTGAACTGAGACTACCCTGCAACTTGCCCAGCTCTGTTTAACACATTGGCAAGCACTGCTTTCAATAACACATAGAAACTGTAGTGGGATACAGTTTGTTGGGCTACAACTCCCAGCACCCCGAGACAGTGTGGCCCCTCATGCTTGTTGGGGTGATGAGTGCTGTAGTGCAGGTCATCTGAAAGGCATCTATCTAGTTAGGAATGGTTGATCTAAACAGAGGTAAAGGAGCTATGGCGTTACTGTTAAACGCAGAGGTCTTTCCCCAAAACCAAATGTGGCTGTAACATCTTCCCTGTCAGCTAAGCCATTCAGAAAAATTACCGATATAGTTTCTGGATTCTCTTCTTTGAGCAGATATGAGAACTCTTTTTAAAACAAGAGCAATATTCTTCTGATTCTTCAGGAAATATTAAATGCTGCCTTAGAAGCTGTACATCATTATCTGCAATGACTTCTAAAAAATCCCAACAATATTAAAATTCGGATTTATTTTACTGGATCAGGAAATGGCACTGAACATACTATACAATACCATGGTTTATTACATCCTCTTTTCATTTCAGTTCTTTGGAAGGCAGATCACAGATGTCTGGCAACAGCAGGTAGAAAGATTTGCATTATGTCCAGGTAACAGAATGGAAATGAAACAATTAAAAAAAAATGAAAGCAGGGCCTTTCTATGATTCACCTCCACTCCAATTTGCAAGAACACATTTTACTAGAAATCACCCCCTCTGGCAGTCAGCTCTCAGTTTAAAAACAGATGACAAGGAATCAAAGTTTTGTGCAAGTAACCAGTCATTTCCTTTATTATTTACCCTTGTGTCTTCCCTTTCTGCTTTGAAAATGGTCCACAGCCATGAAGAATATTGGTTCTTTTAGATGGGAAATACTTTTTCAAAAAATCAAAACATACAGTTGTTTTGGACACATGCACAGACCTTTGAAAAGTTGCCTTTTTAGACTATAGCTGCCTGGATTCCTTAGCCAGCTTGGCCAGGAGCCATGTTGACCCAAGAAGCTCTAGATCCAAAGAGCAACTTTGTGCCTTTTTAGTTCCATTCCATGAGATCCTCCTAACTGGAATGCTAAGACTATCTTTCTCCAATCTGGTGTCCTCCAAGTGTGTTACACTACACCTCCAATCATCCACAGCCAGCACAACAATCAGTGGCTTGGGACTGGAGCTGTAGTCCAGTCCAACACATGGGGAGGGGAACCACTTTGGGGAGATTGTGTTAGCAGCTGGACTCTAGAGAGAAGGTAGATCAGAATCAGGTTGCTTGCATCATATCAGCAAGGCCTTGCTACTTCCAACTGTCTAATCATAGTAGCTACAGAAAAAACTCCTCCCATCAATTCTCAAAAAGGAGGGGTCAGGGAGCCTGAAAATGAGTGAATCTTTTGTTGCTTAATTGTCAGTGCATTTTTTGTTCTTCTGGCCACTCTGAGGTGACCCTCAAAATTATAGCTCACCATCTGAAAGATGGAACCTGTAAAACTGAAGTCTCGCCATTCTTGAACAAGTTTATGTTTTGAGTACAACTGTTATTATGAATCTCTTGCGATTAAAGAAAAAGAAGGCCTAAAACATCTACTGGATGCAGTCTAGCCCACCTTTAACCACAGGGCTGCAGCTAAAAGCAGCACACAGGTGGCTGTACTCTCTCTCTCTCTCTCCATGTAGTGCAAGGATAGGAATCATGTGGCTCTCCAGATGTTGCTAGACTGCAAATCTTGGAAGCCTTAGCTATCAAATCCAGTGGTGAGAAATGTTGGGAACAGAAGTTCAACAAAATCTGGAGAAGTGCACCATTCCCACCATTGCAATAATGTCTATTTCATCCCTTACGAATGCTGTGTGATTAGGGTTGCCAGATCAAGACTGGACCCTGGGAGTTCAAGGCCATACCCCTGGAACCTAGGGACAACTGCCTGTGATGCTGTTTCAAGAGCAATGTTACAGGGAGGTCCCCTGGTGACAACACATGAAATGTTAGCCACAGGCAGGCAAAGTATGTCATTCAAACAAAAAGCACCACCATACCTAACAAAGGGAAGAATATAGGGGCTGGACTTCAGGCCTGAAATTCACAGTGCTGGAGCTGAGGGGCCTCTATCTGATCCCAAGGAAAACAGCGAGTGATGGGCAACAGCAAATAGGTCCAGCGTGAGTACCTAGCTTAGGAAAGGGCTAAACTGGGCCCAAGATGTGTTGCCTGTCAGAGCATTATTTTATCACTCAAAAATAAAATTATAGCCAGAAGCTGCCAGCTGAGCATGTACATGATTACAAAGGTTCACTTTATTATTTTAATTTTAAACTATATTACCCTTCATTATGTTTAAAATAGGTTATCCTTTTCTGCAACAAAATACTGCTTATTGGAGTTTAATGAGGGGAGTAATCTTCAGCAAACTGAAGGCCATTATTCATATGTGGAGGGTTGCTTTTAAAAACAACGAATCAAAATATGCATGGGAGGCAAGCTTCCTGTTGTAAGGTGTCCTAACATAAAGAAGAGTGTCGCTGAGTCTCTGTGCCTGCACAAGGCTTGCACAACTTGTGAGAGATGTGCAAAACACACCTACCATGGAGCTTGATAAAATTTCCACTTGTACTGCTTGCCCTGTCAAGTACTTGCCAAAGCACCACACTGGAGTGCAGAACTGATTCACGAATTGCCCAGGCCCATCATGGGATGCACAGGGACCTTTGTTCTTGTGTACTTTCAAGTAATTTCTGACTTATGGGAACCCTAGGGTGAACCTCTTGCAGGGTTTTCTGGGGCTAAAAGAGTGTGACTGCACCCAAGGTCATCCAGTGGATTTCTGGGCAGGGAGCTAGAGGGCTGAAAAGACACATCTACTGCCTTACACATTACTGTATAAAGGAAGATTGACCTCTGGTGGGGTGGGGAGAGATTTCTCTCCTCTTTCCAATAATTTCATTGTGCTTCTTTCCTTGATGGTTTCATAGCTTTTGTTACCCCATGGCCTGGACATTTGCGGACACATCAAGGCTGATAGACGGCTTCCTGCCCCAGTAGGGTCACCCATTCCTACGTTTTTTGCATAGAGCAATGGAGGCAGTGTGTAAGAATGCGCAGTTCACACCAGAGTTCATGCACTGGGGGACATTCTCAAATAAACTTCCCTGAGCATGGCTGGCTGGGGGTTCTGAGTGGTTGTAGTCCAAAAAAGTAACTTTTTCAAGTTCTGGTTTGCATACGCCCCACTTCTTCCACATTACGGAACACTTTGAGTATAACTTCCTTGAGCATTCTTTACTCCCCCAAATCCTGCTATAAATGGTGTTGGCCTTGCTGAGAAACAGTAGCCTGAAGCCTATTGTTAGTCTTGTTAAGAATGGTAGGTTTAGCTACCTACTGACTCACCACAGAACAATTGATTCAGTGGGTCTACTCTAGTTGCTGCTAACCTGGATTCCAGCTAGTGCAGTGGTTCTCAACCTGTGGGTCCCCCGATGTTAATGGACTTCAGCTCCCAGAAGCCCCAGCCACTATGGTCAATGCTCAGGACTTCTGGGAGCTGAAGTCCACAAACATCTGGGGACCCACAGGTTGAGAACCACTGAGCTAATGTTTGCTGCCATGCAGGTGTTGAAGAGGGCCTTGCTGGGGGAGTGGAGGCTCTTTTATGAAGCTGTGATTTTTATTTATGGTCAAAGTGCCACCTACTTTTGCCTCCAGGAGACTGTAATGAGCGTGGCTGGCTGTAGGCAATTCTTGCCTCATCCAATAGCAACCCACACTGACTTGACAATTCCAGCTCTGTGATTCTATGATTCCATATGGAAGGAGGAAGATATGGAAGAAAGAGGAAATACAAGAAGGAACCAATTCACCTATTGTCTCTAGGATGATCAGTAAAGACAAGCTCCATTTTATTTAACGCAGAAATTCAAAAGAGAAAGAGCAAAAGAGTAAAATCTTTTCCCATGCACATTTCCATATTTATTTTTTAAAAAATCAAGTGACGAACTTAAATTTTCTCATAACAAGAAAATTAAAGTCTGTCACTTGATTTTTTCAAAAAATAAATATGGAAATGTGTGTGGGAAAAGATTTTTATTATGGCCAGTTCAGTGGATGGGCGTGACCACTGGGGTGTGGGTATACACTAAAGGAGCACAAGTTTTGATACTTCAGTCAAACTACAACCTACTTGCCATTTATTTGCAGGAAGCAGAGGTAAAAAAACAAGAACATGGCATATTTCACAAAAGTCAGTCTGAGTTGCATGGTACAAGCAGTGGCAGATGTATTACCAAATGCCATCCAGGAAAAGCTCAGCGTGCTTCAGCCCTCCCAAAATCCATTGAAGCTGTAACTAATTTACTTGTGAATCCATTCCCTTGATTCCAGTGGTACCTACTTCAAAATAAATATGCACTGCATAGATGCACAGCAGCTACAGGATTGCAACTATTGTTTTGAATGGATTTGGTGCTTCCCCCAGGCACTGCTGAATTAAGCAGTATTGTTATATGAAAGATACATGGTGGCACAATTTTCGAACACTTTTGTCTCTCTTCAGAGAGGGCCTGTGGCATTATCCTTGTATACAACCCCATCAGACAGTTATCTGAGGAGGCACAGCATCAGTCCAAACAGAAGTGCTCCGGGATTTACTTTTCAGCCTTGCTACTTGGGAATAAGAAACTTATGAAAGGGAGGCTTATTTGTTCTCTGGAAACTCAAAATCTGTTTTCTATGAAAGAGAGTGAAGAACTCTCAGGGTGGAGCAAACATTAATCATACTCTCTCCCTTTCCCAACTCTGGGCCTTTCTGAATCTGATCCTTTTTAGGTGTATTAGACTGTAATATCCACTAGCCCCTGTCAGCACAGCTGACGGCTGGGGAGGATGGGAGCCAGAATCCAACTCATCTGGAGGGTACCAGGCTGAGAGAAGCTGAGATAAAAGTTATCAGTATTTTCTGGGAAAAGTAGGATATATTCTTTTCCCAGCCTGCTGCACTTTGACACGTTCATTTTTCCTTCCCAAAAATCTTTGTCTGATGAAAATGAAAAGAAGAGGCAGCTTTCTAAAACTTTTCTTTGTTTATAGTCACAGAAAGAAAATTACAACACTCACTCTGTCTCCCCACACTAAGTCCCATCAGCAGCATTCCACTGAAGTAACAGGCACTAGGAATAATACTTATGTCTCTGAGCCCTTTCCTTGGGGCAGGACGAGGAAGGGAGGAGAAGAAAAGTAGCTTGGGTAGCAGGATCTTTGGGTGTGGGAAGCAGGAAAGAGCCAGAGGTCAAAAGGAAACCTGTCTACCCCCTTTTTTTTTTGACTGAATATCCCTGCTAATTTCCTTTATCACAAAAAGCATCACCTTTTAGGGCAAACAAAAGGGTTTTCCCTTCCCTGCTCCCAGTCATGTTACTGCTATTCAAATTAATCCTTTAGCTTGGACTCTGAGGGCCTTGGCCAAGGGAGACCTTCATCTCTGGAGGTCCTGAGGCCAGTGCAGCCCAGTCCCATTAGGGAGTGGGTGTGGGTTAGTGGCACAGTAGCCAGGAGAAAGTGGATTTGCCTTGGTAAGGCTTTCGTTCATGAAAGCCAGGCCTGGGTAATACTATACACCCTGAGCACCCCCTATTAGTATTCTTATCATTTGTAGGGATTCCCCCCGCTCTCTCTCTCACACACACACACAAAGACACACACTTCTTCATACACAGACCCCCGCACCCCAAGACTTACACAAGGGTTGTCTTGTTTATAATGTAGGAAGAATGTTTTCTAAAAAGTGTTGCTTTTGGAAAGGATTTTGCCTCACCCCCCAAACAGTTCCCCCTCCTTGCATTTCCAATGTGCTGGCCTGCTTCTTGCCCTCTTTCCTTGGCACCAGGTCCTCTAGGTTGCCCGGGCATCCCCCTCCCTCAAAGGAAGGCACAGCAGCTGCTCCGCTTCTTCTGTGATTCTATGTAGTCATGGATTTGGAACCGGGGCTCTTCTGGCTGGAAGACAGCTCGCTGTTTGAGTTCTCTGGAAGCAAAAGGGAGAAACACCAGTGAGATGCTCTTGTCTGCAAAAAAGCTCTTCCTTGCCACAGAAACCTATAGCCTGGCTTAAGGAAGATGATTTCAGCTTAGCCACAGCAGGCAGGCACGCTAGGAACACAAGCTTAACCGGCCTCCCTCCCAGCAATGGCGACAAGGACACCCACCCACTGGGCAACGACCTTGAGTG
The DNA here is from genome assembly GCA_948472985.1 of Iguana delicatissima. Lineage (NCBI taxonomy): Eukaryota > Metazoa > Chordata > Lepidosauria > Squamata > Iguanidae > Iguana > Iguana delicatissima. The sequence goes on from CAOKZL010000593.1 coordinate 9,359, forward strand.
TCAACTGGCAGAAGCTCTGTCCTAGATGTTCTCTCACCAAGCAAAGCGTGTGAAGAGCTCCAAAAAGATCTCTCCAGATTATCTCACTCTTCCAGCAGAATGGAAGATGGGAGTCAATCGGGTCAGAATTGTCTACAATTATCCAAGAAAGAAACATGGAGTGGGTGGTGGATGGGGGGAGGCCAAAAAGGAAATCTCTGCAAATATTGGCTCAGTGAGTTACAACAGTCAGGAAGCAGGGTGTGTGCGTGATTGAGTGTTAATTCAATTTAGGAAAGAGACTGAAAAACAAACTGAAATATACATAGGGTTTCCATTATATCAGTCCACTATCTGGGCCACATTTAGGCCATTTCCGCACTAGCCTGTTATAGTGCTATTATTCTACTTTCAACATCTTATGGAATCCTTGGATTTGCAGTTCAGGGAGGGGCCTTGAAGGCCCTCCCTAAACTGCAAACCTCAGGATTCCATAGGATGTTGAAAGTGGAATAATAGTACTGTAATAGGCTAGTGCAGAAATGGTCTTAGACCACTGTGTGTAATTCTCATTCCCCCTTTCAAAAATATTATGGACTTTAAGAACATACAGAAGAGGGCAGTGAAAATGAGCATGGGGCTGGGACACTACTTCTAGAAGAAAATGTTAAAGCAACTAACCCTTTTAATTTTGTTGGGAGTCAAAACAGACTGAGGGGGACAGGATAATTCTGAGTATGCATTTTATATAACAGCCCAACATTTCTGAAAGTTGCTTTGAGTCTTAGTTGAGCTGCACATCAAGGAGCCAGTTAAAAGTCATCCACTCATTTAGGGAGGTAATTCGTGGTCTAATGGGTGTATTACTTGGATATTCTAAGGGAAGAGATAGCAACATATGGTCATAAGCTACATGTACCTTGGTGAGGTCTTCTAAATGCCCCCACAACAGCCACAGGTTGAGATTTTGTAATGTGAACATGTCCAATCATGGCCAGAAGCTTCTAGGGAAGGGATGATTGGCCATTTAAAGCTATCCTCCCAGTCCCCTTTTAGGCCTCAGAAAGCCTTGTGGCCACTTCCACTTTTTAATAAATCCTATTTTGGGCGTAAAAGAGGCCCAGGGCCACAAATATCCTCCAAATAGCCAATTCTAGCCTATGGTAATTGGTTGTTTTTAAAAGATGGAGGTGGCAGGGGGTTGGCACAAATAGGATTGGGGCTTTAAAAAAAAAATGAAAAATGGACAGGTGCACCCTGCTGAGGTCTGGGGAGGGTGAAAATGTCTCCCAGACTTGCCAAACCTGCCCACTCCTACCCTAAGACAGTCACAGAAATAGATGCCACCTTAGCCCAGTTGGCCAACAAATTACACAAAAGGCCTCAATATGAAAAAGCAGGATGCTTCAACATCCCTGAATGTCACTCATGCTGTCATTATTCTTGGGGAGTGGGGCAGCCCACTACTCACTTTGCAATGGCCAGAAATGCCAGTTCCACATTCATACCAGTCTTTGCACTGGTCTCCATAAAAGGCACTCCATATTCCTGCAAAAAAAACACAACACCAATCATGGCTACAGCTTGGCAACAAACCCAATGAATCCCTCCCACATGCTGGTGCTAGCCCATTGGCCCTGGGGCCTCACAGCCTAATAACCCATCGAAAACATCATCCACACATTTGGAAGGACGGAACAGAAATGATGGCATTTGGTTGAATGGTCTGCTTAAGAAGGCAGTGCACTGTACTGGCTGGTCTGTATTAGTGAGGCCACTGGTGTTGGTATCACTCACCCTGGCTAGTGATTCCCCGTCTTCTGTTCTTACAACTCTTTCACTGCTCACATCAGCCTGCAAAAAACGGAGGAGAAGGGGATTGTAAACAAGAGCATGCTGACAAAGCACAGAGATGTTTACCATCCGTTTGGGTTAGTCCCTCACAGACCAACATTTGTACCCATTCTTGAAAGGGGCTACTATTCCTGGCCATCTTCTGCTGGGTTTTTGTATCCTACTGCACTCTGTTCTCCTGCCCCCTTCCACATATCAACTTCACACAGCAACTCCCAATTTACTAATGATAAGCATTTCTTCATTTGAATGTGTGCTCTTATTGGCCATGCTGGCTGAGAGTGATGGCACTTACATGGTGTTGGTCTAGGAATGGTGAGACCCACTGTTAAATTCCCACTTGGCCATGAAGCTCCCTGGTCCAGATACTCTTTCCCAGCTTAATTTACCTCATGGGATTATTGTGAGAACAGAAAGGCGGGGAGAGCCATGTAAACACATTGAGGAGACATGAGATATACTAAATGAAACAGACAAAAAGTCCAACACATCTGGAGGTCACCAAGTCATTATCTCCTCTGACAATGGAGTTACATCTGGCAATCACACCTGATTCTCAAAGGTTGGCCTGGTCCTGGGTTCTGGTGATAGAGGATGATACCAATTTTTCACCAATTTTGAAAGATACAGATGCACTTTTAAAGTCATAAATATGGGTGGACAAAGCAATTGTCTGCACTTTGTCAACATCCCCAAACTATTAAAGACATACGGTTGCCAGGTGAAATAAGGGACAGGGTTTCTGCACCTTTAATGGTTGTGTAAAATGCAGGAATTTCAGCAGGAGTTGATTGTCATGAAAGCAACACCTGCTGAAATACCTTTTTCTATGTAACTATTGATGGCACCGCAGCTTCATCCCTTATTTCACTTGGCAATCATAGATATATAATATCCAGATACAACTACACAGTGATTAACTTCTGAGGCAAATCTGTATACGTAATTGCTGTATTTTTCACATAATCCCAGGTTTCTTTCACACTACACAGATAAAGAAATATGATTTCACTTTAATTGCCTTGGCTGCAACCTATGGAATCCTGGGGCTTGAAGTTTCGTCAGAGGCACCAGAGGAGCTCATTGGCCAGGAATCCTAAAGGCTCCTCCTTCAATTGCCAAATTGCAGGTTTCTACAGGATGGAACCATGACAATTAAAGTGGAATCATAGCACCGTAACTGTATAAAACATGAAAGAATTCTTTGATTTCCAAGGATTCCTTATACTTTCCAATAGAAGAACCAGTGCGGCGTAGTGATTTGAGCACTGGACTATGACCCTGAGGACTAGGGTTCGATTTCCTACTCGGCCATGGAAATCCACTTGGCGACGTTGGGAACATCACACACTCTCAGGCCCAGAAAACTCCTTAAGGTCACCATAACTTAGAAACAACTTGACAGTACACAACAACAACAACATACTGCAGTAGCCTGCTAAATGTCATTGGTTGAAATCTTGAAACCTGGCTGCCCTCTGCTGGCTGATTTTGGTTAGCAAGAGTCCAATGGCATTCCTTTCCTGTTTTTTTTTTCATTTAATATAATATACAAGAAATAATATGCTAACATATCTCATGTATACTATACATTATTTCACCCAATCATCAGAAGTATGGTCTCATTATATTCTGCCCACATCTAAGATTCCAGTAAGTGCAAGATCTATTTTTTTCCTGAACAAAGATCTTGTTTCTCTTCCATCGCCATCACTAATTGTATGCACTAGCCTCATCACAAAGAGAGCAGTCTGCTCTCTGTGCATTCAGACTAATAAAAATTAGCAGTTTTCCATTTGTTGCCTGTTACTGCATTTCCCCCATTTTATCCAATGAATTCAAGGGGGCTTCTCACATTTCATTCTGGAAACAAGCTTTTAAGGTCAATTCACATAATCTGCTCTGGCCTGTCATAACATGGTTTTCTGCACCAGCACTGATTCTTCAATTTCTTCCAAATTTATGGGCTGAGATCCTATTTGACACCAAAGAACACAAAACTCTGCCAGTATATTTATGTTTGAAGTCAGGAAAAGGGGTGTGAAGGTTGTTCCCTTTTCACTATCAGGTTAGCAGCACCTGGACAATGCAGAGGCATATCACTACAATCAGTCAATGGCTATTTGAGCAGAGCTGCATGTGAGCCACATCAGATGTGCAGCCACAGAAAAAGCGCTGTGCAGAGGTACGTGATACCTTCTTGCACTATATCCATAATTTGCACTGTGCCAAAATACAATTTGCAAGGGGATCAGGAAAGGCTGCATTTTATCACTCTGTTTGTTTAACTTACACACTGAAAGTATTATACACAAAGGCAGATTGGAGTCTGAGGAAGAAGTGTGAAAATTGAAGGAAAAAGCATTAACAATTTAAGATACGCAGGTGACACCATATGACTAGCAGAAAACAGCAAAGGCTTGGAATGACTACTGAAGAAAGTCAAAGAAGAAAGTGCAAATCAGGCTTACAGTTGAACCTTAAGAAAACAAAAATAATGACCACAGATGGTTTACATAATTTTAAGGTAGATGATGTCTCCTTCTCTGGAGGTTTTTGAACAGAGGTCAGATGGCCTTCTGTCAGATGTGCTTTGATTGTTTATTCCTGCATGGCAAGAGGATGGATTTGATGGCCCTTGTGGACTTTTCCAACTCCATGATTCTATGATGAGGACACTGAAATAGTTAAAAGATATTCAATTCCTTGGCTTAGTCATTAATCTTAAGGGAGACTGCAGTCAAGAAAGCAGAAAAAGACTAGGACTTGGAACAGCAACTATGAAGGAAATAGACAAGTGTCACGAGATATAATTGAACACTAAAGTTAGAATTGCCATGCCATGTTGCATTTCCAATTTCTATGTATGGTTTGTTTGTTTGTTTATCTATTTTGTTGTATTTCTAAGCTGCCTTTCTCCCAAAATTGAGACCCAAGGTGGCTTCGAACAATAAATGTACATTAAAAACATTAAATACAATGAACATTGAAAATAATTAAAAACATTAAATGAATATAAAATCATAAAAACACACTTAAAAGGATATACAACCACAGCAATTAAGTTGCCCGGCTTACATGTAAGCCTGTTTAAAGAGAAAAGTTTTTGCCTGCCAGTGAAAGGAGAGCAGGGAGGGGGCCCACCCAGTCTCCTGTGGAAGGGCGTTCCACAGGGTGGGAGCAGCCACTGAGAAGGCTCTCTCTCGTGTCCTTACCAGGCGAACCTGGGATGGTGGTGGGACCGAGACAAGGCCATCCCCAGCAGATCTTAAAGTTCTAGCTGACTTGTACAAGGAGATACGATCTTTCAAACAGCCTGGACCTAAGCTGTTTAGGGCTTTATAGGTCATAACCAGCATGTTGAATTGTGCCAGGAAATGAACAGGCAGCCAGTGGAGCTGTTTTAGCAAGGGAGTTATATGCTCGCTATAACTGGCCCGGTCAGCATTCTAGCTGCTGTATTTTGAACCTGCTGAAGTTTCCGAACAGTTTCCAAAGGTAGTCCCATGTAGAGTGCGTTACAGTAATCCAACCAAGATGTAATCAAGGCATGTGTCACTGAAGCAAGATCTGACATCTCAAGGAATGGGCGCAGCTGGCACACCAGTTTTGACAGTGCATATGCACTCCTGGCCACTGCTGAAACCTGGGCATCCAGGCTCAGAGTTGAATCCAGGAGAACACCAAGGCAGTGAGCCTGAGATTTTGGGGGGAGTATAACCCCGTCCAGCACAGGCAAAATCCCAGTTCCTTGATCTGCCTTTTGACTAGCCAGGAACATCTCTGTCTTGTCTAGATTAAGCTTCCATTTGTTTGCCCTCATCCAGTCCATTACTGACAGCAGACTTTGATTCAGTACAGAGACGTCTTCCTTGGAATCAGATGGAAAGGAGAGGTAGAGTTGGGTGTCAACAGCATATTGGTGATACCAAAACTCCTGATGACCTCTCCCAGCAGTTTTATGTCGATGTTAAAGATGGACAGTGAAGAAAGTTGATAGGAAGACAATCAACTCATTTGAAATGTGGGTGCTGGAGAAGATTTCTATTAATACCCTGGACTAACAGAAAAAACAATAAATGGGTCCTACAGCAAATCAAGCCTGAATAAATTGAGACTGTCATACTTTGAGCATTTCATGAGAAGACCTGACTCACTAGAAAAGGCAATAATGTTTGGTAAGGTAGAAGGCAACAGGAAAAGAGGAAGACACGTTACAGATGGATATACTCCACCAAGAAGGTGATGACAGGGTGACTTGAGGTCTCTCATTCACAGGGTGACAATAAGTTGAAGTTGATTTGACAGCCGTTATCAAGAACAACATGTCATCTTGGGAACTTTTGCATAGAAAGTGGGCTAAAAATGCCAAGACCTGTCCTGATGTTCTGACATGACAGAACAGTTATGTGAAGTGGCCCTTCAAAGTATCTCATGGGATAGGTGTAACAAAGCCTAAGATTGCATGTTTGACCAAGGAATTGTCTTTTTCAAAATGAAAAACAGTGACTATGTTCATCTGCACGTTCTAATTTTAGAAAACATACACATCTAGAATTCCCCTGTGACTACCATTAAAGCTGATCAGATTAAATTAAATTTAAAAATTCAGAAAGGAAGAAAAATCATTCAGAAAGGCCACTTTGAAATATGGCAAACATCTGTTCTAATTCCTAGCAAGCCAAGAATTAAGAGACATGTCCCCGTTCCATGTAAACGTTATTCCTGGAGCCATCTAAATCCTACTCCAAACACAGTCCCAAGCCATCTTGTACATACATCTTATCTTGTATACATTTGGGCTCTGCACAGAAAATGTGTGAGAGGCCTTGCATACCAAGGCCTTTTGTCCCATTGTTTATCAACTGTTCTTGGTCCTGTACCACCTTTAAGATACCATGTCTCTGGTTTAGTCCATGCAAGCTTTTGCCATAGTAAATCTGTTAATCTTTAAGGTACTGCAAAAATTCCTTTTGTTTATCCATCACCGGACAGGACTGAGAGATCAGATCATACTGAAGCTATTGAAACCACTGGGAGGTACAATATGCGAAGTGTATGTGGAAGCAAGGAGCCTCTTCATGTACTTATCAAAAGAGAGAGTACATAAAGCAGATATCCTTTACAATCACAACAGACAATTGTGTAGATACACACAATGATAACAAAATGACTTGGATGAGGTAAAGACAAGTCAATAGTCTTTGCCTCATCCAATTATCACCTTATATTAAAGCTGCATTGACTCAGTCAAGGAAGCCACAGCCCTGAGTTTGCAAAACTTGAGTGGGGTCATTGATGATCGGGTAATTTGAAGGTTTCTGATTCATAGCACTGCCATAAGATGAAGTCAACTTGATGGCAGTTAACAAATTGAACCAAAATAATAATAATAAAAAAAGCCATACAGTAAACTAATCACAATTCCTTCTTTCCAGCTGCCCACCCCCCACTTAAACTGGCAACCTCGGTTGCAAAGAGGGTGACCCACTGGGACACACTATGGTTAGAATCCCTCAAAAAGAACGTACACTTATTATTCACAGACAAATTTCTCATGTGAGTAGGAAGAGGTCTCAGATAATGCTCCTTACAACTGGAATATAGATGGCACTCAAGTACCAAGTCCTCTGTTACTATGGCACTGCATGTGCACAGCCTTATCTGTGAGAGGAATGCTTTGAAATCTTGCCTTAAGGATCACTGTGTCCATCAGCTCAAGCCAGAGACAGCTAAAAGCAACACACTGATTCCTTCTCACCTCAAGAAACATATTTCTTTTTCTCAAAATGTGACTTGGCTCTTGCTAGTGGGGAATGTGCGTGCCCAGGGAGATGGTGGCAGGTGCGTGCTTGCGTGCACCCAAACTGCTTCATTGTTTGCAAATGAGGGAGCAGTTTGGGGTGTCCGCACACTCCTACCATTGTGTCCCTTGGTGCCCAAACCCCCTGCTGCCACATCTCTGATGAAAGGGACACAGCAGTAGGTGTGTGCAAGCACCTGAACTGATCCCTCATCTGCAAACAAGGGAGCAGTTTCAGCATGTGCACCCCCTGCCCCCACTTCCCTGACAAAAGGGACACAGTGGCAGGCATGTGCATGTGCCCAAAGTATGACCGTGGAGACTAGGGTTAGAATCCCTACTTGGCCATGGAAACCCATGAAGCTGAGAGACTGTGACTTGCCCAGTGTCACCCAGTGTCTGAACAGAGATTTGAATACTAGTCTCCAGAATGCTCAAATAAACAAACAAACAAATACTTGAATTTTTAAATAAATATTTGAATATTTAAATTTAAATATTTAAATTTTGAGTTAAGTCTTGGGGGTCCCTGACAACAAATTATATTTACAGGGGGTCCCCAGTAAAGAAAAGGTTAAGAACCACTGGTCTAAAACAAAAGAAAACAAACACAGATTTTCAAAGCTCTGAGAAAAAGAGACGTGTTTTTAAAACAGCACAGACCCACCCTTACCTATCAAGAAATAAGGTACACACCTTATTGCCTAGCAACATAATGACCACATCCTTTTGGGCATATTCATGGATCTCTGTGAGCCAGGCCTGCAAGAGACAGGGAAAGGAGAGAAGACTCAGTGGGGTGTAAAACCACAAGACAAAGCATTATACTGGGGAAAATGCAAAACACCAGGCACAGTGTCACACGGGCTCTTAAAAGCTAAGCAGGCAGTGAGAGGCTACACATTCCTTTTGGCTGCTTCCCTGGTACTGAGACTCTCTAAGGGATTGGAGCAACCCTCAAGACAAACAGATTAAAAGCATTACAGTCCTGCATGTGGATGTACTTTGGGGGGGGGGCGCTTTCCTCAGTGTAAAATGAGGTGGGTGGCCCTCAGTGGTATTCCGTCATCCTTGAGTAGTAAAAGCAGTAACATATTGTATCATCTCATGTTACAAAACCAACCTGGGATTACACTCCATTGCTTATCCCTTAGTGCCCATGCCATACTGCAACAAAGGCCATTTCCACACTACACTGTTATAGTGCTCTCATTCCACTTCCAACATCGTATGGAATCCTGGGTTTTGCAGTTTAGGGAGGGGCATTTAGAATTCTCAGCCAGGGAGCTCTTTGCCCTCAGTAAATTACAAACCCCAGGATTCCACAGGAGGTTGAAAGTGGAATAATAGCACTACAACAGTGTAGGGAGGAAATGGCCTAAATCTAAATATATGTGACTAATGTAAATGCTCATTCTTTCCCTGTTTACCTCTAGCTCCTTTCCCCGATTCCTTCCTCTTATTTCCCCGTGTCTAATTGTACAATGCATGCTCCTTAAGGCAGAGACTTTGCAAAGTGCCGTGCACATTGATGATGTTGCATATTTTTGTAGATGAGTTAACAATGCTCAAGCTTGTTGAAAACATTTTTTCCCATCAATTTCTTATACGATTGGCCACTTTTTCAAGTTGTTCCTGCCATTAATCTTTTCTCAGCAGTTTGATGTGCTGGCAAAAATGTTAACTGAGAAGAGCTTCTGGTTATTTCTGCCTATCAAACCACTGTTAGATGCAAGAGCGGCCCACAGGCTGGGAGCATTTTTTTTTCTGGCCTGCTGGGAACCCTAAGTTCCCTACTGACACACGGAGGAGGCTCCACTCAACAAGAATATGTGGAGTGTCAAAGCTGATTTTGTTTCTGCACAGAATAATATGTTGAGGGGATTCGATTAACAGTTTAAGTCAGCTGGATGTAGGTGGGACTGTTTTAATTTAAAATAGTAGACAGATGTCTTTGTAATGTTTTATTCTTAAAAATATTGTTAAGTATAAGAATGATAATTTTCCTTTAAAAACCCACAGGGAAAAATCAACAGCGAGTATAATTAATATTTAGATGTAATCTGGACATGGTGGGATGGGAAGTCAAATGTATGTGAGTGTAATGGTTTTTCCTTTTTCTGTTTTTTTCTTTCTTCTCTTATCTCTTTCTTTCTTCCTATTTTCTTTTTCCACTTATTCTTCCTCCTTGCTTTTTTCTTTTTTCTCTTTTTTTTCTTATTAGGTTTTTGATACGTAGTTTGTAGTTCTTAATGTATTTTAAAAATTGTCCTTTTGTTTTGTTCATTTTTATATATGTCTTTTTGATGTATTAATAAAAATGATTTTAAAAAAAGAACAACATGTTCAGGTTACAGACATGGAATACGCACCCGAATATTGTCGAAGGACATTCTGCTGGTGATATCATAGAGAAGGAGTAGTGCTGGAAGGAAAAAACGATAGCTGTTTTGCTTTTTGCCCTTCTGAAATTAAGCTGCTATGGTCAGCCAATGCCTACGTAGCCCATTTGTTCCAGTATAATACGTGCCGGTTATCAGCCGCTCCCCACGTTCTCAAACAGGAGTACATTTCCAGGCATGCTGCCTGAGATCTTTCCAACTGAAGTCTCTAGATTTAAACCAGAGACTTTCTGCATTCACAGAGCATTAACTCTGCCATAGACTTATGGTCCTTTTGCACTGTTACAGAATGCTGCTCCACTAACAATCTCAGCTCTGACCCCACCTGGGAGGTGTTCTGTCAGAGGACCTACCCTGTGCATCTCGGTAGTAAGCATGAGTCACGCTCCGGAACCTCTCCTGGCCTGCAGTGTCCCAGATCTGCAACAAGACAAGGTTAGTAAAGAAAGAGAAAAAGATCTCCCTACTGTTTCTATGTAGGCAAAATGCACACATAGTACATGACACCCAAAGTAGAAATGAATGGATAGCTCTTTGGAGGAAGAGGCCTATCAAGGTCAAAACCTACAACAGGAAGTTCCTACAGAGAGAGGCTTGTTTAGAGTAGTACTTTTGTCACTTGTCTAGTATTTTTTAACTGTCACTTTGGCATCTTTAAATTTTTCCCCATACTTGTCAATCTGGTTTGGCATGAAGTTGTTCTAAGTGCCAAAAATTACATTTTTATTCTGTATTATACTTTTATTGTTACTCAATTTCATTTTTGTTTCTTGCTGTGAACCATCTGAGAAGCCTGTAAGTGGGTGGCCTGTAAAGGCAAGTAGAGTAAATTATTAGGAAAGGAAATTATATCTAAGGTCTGGGGGTAGAGAAGGTTTTTGGAAGCTCAGGTGCTCAAATAATGGGAACAAATTAGGAGCAATTGCTCAAGACTGGGGGAAAACCCTAAATAAATTACAAATAAGTAACTTGGAGGCTATGATCAGGCCTATAGCTGTTTCTTTTTAACAAAGTTTATACCATAATATCTGAAGTGCTATACCGATTTTCTGGAAGTTGTATCTGCACATACTTACAGTATCAGTGACAGACAACAATACCAGTCAATCCTAACCATAGCTTGTAAAAATGGCCATGCTGGCTGGTAGACTATGGGAGTTGTAGTCTGAAGAGTTGCTTTTCCAAACTGTGATTCCAACCCACTGGTACGTAAAAGGTACAGAAATGGGCATGCACATAGATGCAACACTGCCCCAAAAACATAAGCACAAACACCCAGTGAATACATTGAGAAGGATGAGCTCACTCAACCAGCTACCTCTCCTCAAGGGAAACAACATCTTCTGTTAATGTCCACTGCCTGCAAGACAGATGGGATTACAGGAAGGGCAAAGTAGGCTAAATTGTCTGCACAACCCATGGATACGACCAGCCACTAAATCATCTTCCTCTCTTCCATAGTGAACAGAAGTGTGGTTTAAAGATGCATGAATTCTCACAACATAGCTCCTTGAGTCTTGCTAGCTGTTGTCCAGTGTGTCCACTCATTCCATTCTTTTCAGGGACTGCTTGTAGTGATTTCTTCAATTTGAACTAGGGCAACTCAAGTTTTGTTTTGTTTTTTACTGAGGCATGGTTTCCTGAGATGGCCCTAAGGTTTGAAGGGAAAATTTCTTCCTCTTTTTTTTTAATTTTTTGTAAAGTTATGGAATTATAGTGCAAAACTGCTTTTTCATTGATATTCTATAGCACTAATAACTTTTTAAAAGATTAAAAGGGAGGCGAAGACAGCAACAAATACCACAATACCACAATTCCCAAATTTATCTGCCCCCTCTGGAGGAGCCCTATGACTTTTGGAAGCAATTAACAGATTGCATGCTTTACTTCATTAGAGACCCAAATAATCTTGCTGTCTCAACAACCATCTGAGTCAGTTCTGCCCAGGATGGGAGGGAGGAGGGAGGGATCAGACTAGAAAACTTCTTCAGGAGCCACCCACATTCTTTCCTGTGCCTTTAAAAGCCGTATGTCAAGGAGAAATGTGCCAGTGGAAGCCCTGATTTGGTGAAAGCTCATCTGTCCTGCAGCTGATACAAATAAAGCCCTTCCCCCAAGAAGGCAAAATATGTACTGAGAAAGCCCTACCTACACCTATTCAGAAGGAGACACAGGATATGTAAGCTCAACCTGTCTTCATGAGACCTACCTGCAATTTCACTTTAACACCATCCACTGTCACTACTTTGTTCTGTAAGAAAAAGAATAATAAAAGTGCGCCAGTGTAGTAGAACAATAACAGCAACTGAAAAGTCAAGTCTGGTTTTTCCTTTAGATCATCTGAAGGAAAGCCAACTCCTACAGTCATACAATTCAACTTTTAAACATGAATGTGACAATCAGTAGCAGTTTGATGAACTGTTGGTTAAAAGGTAATACAGACATTGTCTGACATAGTGTTCAACTAGGACATGGTTGCTCTGGGGGTGTTAGAATTGATTTTCTCCTATAGGTTCTGAGCCTAATCCAAACAAACCAACAAACTCAAAACTACAGTTCCTGGGATTATTTAAAAGGAAAAGCCACTTCTGTGAATTAGTTCAGGTTTGTGTTATAGACATGTCCTAAAAAGATGGGGGATCAATAGGTATGCACATGAAACATCTTGATCCATTTGATGTGCTTTCAGTGAACTCTGAGTATGAGTTGGGCCAGCCAAATATCTCACATAGGAAATGGCACGAGTTGATGCAATCCACAGCTTTTGTTGCTTTGTGCCACATACCATCTTCATATGGGACAATCTAACCTCATTAAATCAGAGCTGATAACTTATCAAAGAGGTATTAACCTGTTGTTGTTGTAAATGATGTCTCTGAGAACACAAGACACCTACAGAAATTGGGTACATTACTAGGATCTGGGGATGGATCCAGTTCCAAACAGTGCTAGTTATTAATCGACCCACTCAGCACTCACTGAAGATGTATGCATTCCTAGGACTGAAAGCCCTGAGAACAGTATCAAACCATGAAAGCTATCCAAGGAGAAAAAGACAAACTAAGATTAACAGAAAATCTCTATTCAAGCCTCTGGAGATGTGGGAATCATGTAGCCCTTCAGATGTGTTGAACTGCACGTCCCAGCATTCCTCACCATTGGCTATGTGAATTAGGGCTGCTGGGAATTACAGTCCAAACTTATCTGGAAAGTTGCACAATTTCCAACCCGGGTTATACGCTTAGAAATCACACTTATCAAAATGATCTCCTTGTAAAATATTTTGGTATCTCTATTTTTGAGATGTGCCCTGTTTTAGTTACTTCTCCTTTACCTTCTCCTTTGAACTGGATGTCATAGCTCTCTCAAAATCTCCTCATATGAGCGTTTTTCTACTGGATCAACTAAAAAATGAAAATGTGATGCACATCACCCATGCTTATTGATGACAAAAGAATAAGGTACCAGACAAGCAGGAAAGGGCCAAGAAATCTCAGAGGCAAAGTACAGTTGTATTGTGCTGCTTTGGAAGGCTCTTTTATGTTTCATAGTTATGACAATTATCTATTTTTATCACACCATTCCTTTATGGAGCTCACGGCAGCATGCAAGGTTATCTTCCCACATTATCATTACAACAACCTTGTGAGGCACATGGGGGTGTGAACTTGTGACAGGCCAGAGGCTACCCTGTGAGTTTTATGACTGAGTAGAAATTTGAGTCTAGTTCTACCTTGACAGTAGTGGCAGCAGGTGGCTTCCATGTCAGCGGGGCCGTGAATCTGTTCCATGTTGCAATTCAACTGTTAAAGGAGATGCCAAAAGCCATGAACTCTATCTCCAAACCAGGCTTATTACCATGGATGGCTCCTTTCAAGTGCAGAATAAAATCTGATGTGTATTCACCACACTACTACCAGCCACCATTCCTGGTATTCTGATCTCTATATCACACGGTTGTCTCAACAGGTATTTGATTAGTGGGATAGGACTTCCTCTCTTGGTTTGATTAGCAAGGTGAGTGTTGCTGTCTATAGACACCCCATTTAGCAAGGTGAATGTCATTGAAAACTGACTTGTTTCCTTGTCACTGAGCACAGGTACCAACACTCTGAAGAACAGCCTTACTGAATCAATAACTGCTCAGTTATCCTGTGTTCCCCACTACTCCTGTCTAGATATTTGGGGGAAATATGTAAAGGCTTCCCAGTGCACTTAATCTATTTCATGCCAATATTTTCCACCAAACAACAAAAAAGAATATTAGTAAAATAACAGTTACTGTCCAATCTTCTTCAATTCAAACTACAAAGGGCTGAAAGGATGGGGAAAAAAACCCCATTACTGCTGCTGTATAGCCACTGAATATGGGAAAAATCTGATTGAGAACAACATTGCAATGTTCATGTCAGGGGTATGTTATATATCTGATGAGTGGAACAGATTACCATAGCTTAGCAGCAATGTTCAGCCTATCCTCAAAGAGGCCATGTAGCCAAGGTGACCAGGTCAAGACCACCTGTTCAGGAGAGAGGGATTCCCATCTGCCCAGTGCCTCAGACAAATTCTTAGATATCTAAGGTAGGGAGGACACACAAGTGTAAACACTGTTGTGTAACTGAAGCAACCCACTGTTTGAAAGTTAACAGCTTATCTGCCTGCCTGTCAGTGCTGACTTTACATCAGATATCATCACATACCAGTCTGTAGCTGTTGCCTTAGCCCACTCTTACATTATTTTCAACAACTATAGCTGAGACAGATCCATTCATGACCAGGGGAGCAGGAATCAGGGAGAATAGCATGGTATACTACTGTTAAGGATCTTTCTGGAAACAGCAATGAAGCATCAAGGGTTCTTGACTTCTCCATGACATGTTGCAGCCCATGGGTGCTGATATATTTGAGTTTAATTTTCTGCTTCACTTGGGTTTGCAGTCCCCATGACATCATGGGGTGATGTGAAAAATCACCTTCCTCTTAAGTACATTTAACACCTGAACATTGTTTGTGGCATGGAAAAGAAGAGACACTGTTCCAAGCACTGTCTTGGGATATCAAACAATCTTACAAAGGACTCCAGCATCTCATTTCTCATATTCAGTTTTGACAACCCTACAAACTAGAAACTTGTTGATCATTCACCCAGTGAATGTCATGATAAAACAAGGAACTGATGAAAGCAATTCTGAAGAACTGAGAACAAGAAGCATCAACACATCTAAGATTACTCATGGCAAAATTTCAATTCAGTACACTCATCTTTACTTACAGAACCAGCACATTCAGTGCTGAGCTCTTAAAAATACGAAGCCTTTAACTGAGTGTAATAAGAAACGCCTCCAAAACCATTGTCTGCACATGCCTATGTATATGTGTATTTCTTTACCTGGACGTCTGTGTGAGCTTATGAGGACTGAGAGGGAGAATGCTCTTGGCAAAACAGAAGCTCTTCTCCCATCATAGCACTGTAGCAGCAAGAGAAACAGCACCCATTGAATTATGCCTTCTTGAGACACAAGAGCTCTCTTCCATAAAAGAATATGACAACTTTATGGACCTGTTAAGGCAGTGTCTTGGCAATCTGTTAGACTTTCCCAACCTGGAATTCCCCAGCTGTGTTGGACTACAACTCCTATCAATCCCAACCAGCACAGCCACTGGCCATGCTGACTAGAGATGACAGAAGTAGTCCAACATTTCTGGAGATTCCTGGGTTAGGAAAGACTGTATAGATAGCTGTTGAATAATGGGGTCCTATTGCCCCAGGTCATAGCATTAAAGCGGGTAAACACAGACTGAACTAGATTGCATAGGTTGTTCCCAAGTCTTTGCCAATGACAGCAGCACTAAACAGATGAGCAGAGCAGCTTGGAGCATCACTCAGCCACATAACTGTTGCTTCAAAAAGTTTCTATTGCAATGCCAAGCCCTAACTGCACAAAAACAGTTTTTCAGTATCAAGTTGCAGGATAACCAATAACTGATTCTTGTGAGAACATTTAAAGCAGGACAATAGGAAAGCTCTAGGCATGTACATTTCTGAAAAACGTGGCTAGAGCAAGCTTGTTCCATCTCATAACTGCTAAGGAGATTACTAAACTGCTAGACTTCTCATGCTGAAAAACAGATAGTGCAAGACTGTAAAAAAAACTTTACTGGGTTAGATTCATGGTCAGCCCAGCACAATATCTTACAGTTGTTTAAGAATCCCGTGCAATCTTTCAACAAATGCAAAGCAATTATTAGTCACTGACATTTTTGTCATTCATAGATTTGAACAGATATCCTAAGACAATAAGTTCCAACAATCATCATCAACAACAAAAAAGCTAATTAAACTTAGTGGTGATGATCTCCCTGAGTTCTCTCTAGGTCTAGCAGTAGGCATATAGCATCCATATTTTTATTTAACACCCCCCCACAAGTCTCTGCCACAGTTTACTCTATCAATGTCTCCTCTAACCTGCACTGATTTTTGATAGAACCTCTTTGTATTAATGCATTCTATAACTTTGCCACCTCTTCATTGATTTTTATACACCCTTGATACACCTTCAGATGATCTCTTAATATAGCTTTTGATATATTTATTCAATGTTTCCATGAGGTACAGCATTCTGAATTATGCACAGAGCTAGTCTAAGATGTTTTAGTGCCCAAAGAGAAAATCCAAATGGTCTATCAAACATGGGATAGAAACATAATCAATAAATGACAATTTGGTTGTATTCTACTACCTGGAGCAAACCTATGAAACTGCGCAAGTGGGCTCCATCAGGCAGAGTGGAAGGGTTGCTCAGCACAGCTAGAGAGAGACTAAAGTCACTTGCCAAGACATAAAAACAGATATCTTATTTTTTAAAAGAATGAACTGCTTTGAGCATATCATGCCACAGCCTGTCTTCCCAATCCCTCCAAAGAAGAGCTCTGTACTACTCAGAAAAACTTACATATATCAATATGATTTGATCCAGGACATTTTTTTGTCTCCTACATTCTGACCCAAAGATCCGTGCTGGTGGCAGGATGTTGTAATAGTCTGCTTAAAAGTACAAAGAACAAGTGGCAGCTGATTGCTCCCATATTAATGTGATGGCTTTGAAGGGGCTCTTCAAGGCACTGGAGCGCATTCCTAAACATGTTCAGCACATTGGATAGTTCTCTACAGGCCAAATTAGAACCTGGAATGAATTCACTGTCCTTCTGACATGAGAGCCATCAGCACCACTGTCAAGAAGAGCATCAGTCCTTATGATGCTCCCTTTTTAACAGTAGCAGAACTGACCATCTCCTTTTTTCTGTTCCCAAGTTCCTGCAGTCAGTGACACTGCAACCAAACTAAAAGTAAAAGTAAATAGATGTAAGCATTTGACATGCCTGATTCCTGTTCTGTAAAGAGCTACTATGGTGTGTGTGTCTGTGTGTGTCTGTGTGTGTGTCTGTGTGTCTCTCTCTCTCTGCGTGTGTGTGTGTGTGCATGCATGTGTGTCTATACTGGGACTGCAGCATACAGTTAGGGGATCTTTTATTCTTCCACCCATGCTGTACTACTAGGATGCCAGACTGCCATTAAGAGGGATGTTCCCATTCCTTGGTTCCAAGGAAGCCTCCTTTCTGCGGCTAATGCCAGCTTTAGGAGGTTTTTTTTATTAGAACTGCAGTAGAATGAAGAGAGGATTTTCAAAATAACCCTTCTCCATGGGCTGCAGTCCTTTATTGCTACCTAAAGAACACAAATCAAGTGTGTTAAATGCTTACGCACATTTTTAATTTATCATGTTTAATTTGACCCTCACTTTACCCCTTGGCCTGCACTGTGATTCTCTCATGGGAGACATAAAAACAGGACGTCTGACCATCATCTCTGATTCTGTAGAAAAATGTCCCTCCTTTTAGACATTGGCAGCTTTAGTGGGGTCTCACCCGGAAGTCTATGCCGACAGTGGCTATGAAGGTCCCAGAGAGGAAGGCCCCGTCTTTGAACTGGATAAGGAAGCAGGTTTTCCCCACGCCTGAATCTCCAAGCAGCATCACCTACAACATGGGGGTGCAAAAGCCCATTAATAGTGCAAGGGACAGTGAATATCTTCCATGAGACTGAAGTGTGTGAGAGGGGGCAAAGGTCTGATGAGGAAGAAGAGCTGGAGAAAAGAATGGAGCAATTTCCAGTGTCTTGCGCCTGGACAGAAAAGTCGGGTACAGCTGTATACAATATGAACCGCTCCTTGTTATTTCAAAGTTTGGTAAAATTCCTTTTCTCTCCCAGCTACCTTGCTGATTATTTGCACGGCCATTCACATAACAGGTCATTTAAAGAAACATTTATCTTGTTGGAAACAACTGGGGAATAGCCAACCATGACAAGATGATCCTTCTGATCAGAAAGCTCTAACAGAGTCAATAGACCCTGGGCTCATATGAAACTTTTTCTTCCTTAAAGTATTTAGAGGAGATCAGGAAAAGTAGCATTGCAAAACACAGATGGAACTCCCATAAAATGCTGTGTTGGAGACAGGGCAATTGTGGGATAACAGCGAAGTAGGGAACAGGGATGTAAACCTTTGCTTCTATCATTCGTACAAGCAAAAATTAAAGATTGCATTTTTTTTCTCCTCACTGAATAAGATTATGGGAGCTTTTACACACTTTGCAATATTTGCTTCTTGCAACCATTTTGAAAATGGTTATTGCAACCTGCGCAAAATACAATATTATGGGGTTTAAAAAAACAGGGAGAAGTGCTAGTCTTTTCACTCTCCCACAGGGTGGAAAAAGTCTCACAGGAGTTGAATTTTTTTCAGTGGGGTCCCTCATGTATTGAGACACCCTTTCTCATGAGAAAATGTGTGAATATCCTTTTCATTCCTAGTCTGGACACATCCAAAGATAAAACAGAAGATCACTTTCAAACCTTTTCTTCTGGGAGCTGGGATCCTTAGACAAGGTTTTTCCTATGCAACGGCACTGCCTCATTCATGAACGCTTACAGGAGTTTCAAACAATGTTGTCTTTAATCTGCACCTTTCCTGTGTTTTCCCTGTATTTCTTCTGCCTTTTTTTTTTAACTGAAAAATCTGTCAAGAAAAAAAGGTGGAACAACTGCAATATGCTTTCTAATTAGGGGCACTAGGAGCCCTCTGCCTGGAAGGACTCATACACAAGAATGCAAACAGTGACTTGACACCTGTTTATTTTCCAGCTCAGTGCTGTACTGAAGCTTACTCAGAGGAGCCTAATTTGATTTCCCTGACCAAAGTGTCTTTTAAGAAGGTTTGAGCTCAGAAGCATCAATACATATCCCCTACCCAGGCCACATCTACAACCTCACCCCAAAAGATTACAGACAGTCCCCCACCCCAAGAGTCCTGCTGGATAAGTTCTTGTCAAAACTCAATCTAGTCCTGCATTCTGCTTCCAGGAAGCCCATAAGTAGGGCATGCAAGCAATGGGTAGAGGAAATAAGGATCAACTGCTACCACACTTTGATCTTTCCATTTTTGTAGGGTCCTATATATGTAGCCGAATATACAGTTAGAATGATCTTGGCAAGTCTTTCTACCTTCTGTGCTTTCTCAGAAGCTGAGCGTAGCCGTATATCATCCAAGCAATGTGTGATCTGCACATAGCTGAACTATTTTGATAAGCATCAAGCTGACAGAACCGATTTTCTGGCAGATTCTGGGCTTCTTCTGTGACTTTGTCACCACTTATTCCCTCAGGATGAAAAGAAGGTTACAAGCTCTTTCCTGACTGGTCACCCTTTCTAGGGATTAAACTTCTAAAAAGCCCTTCTTCCTTTCTGTTATCTCATCTCTCTTGAATAGAGAAGGGGCCCTTTCACATCACACAATTGTAGTACTACTGTGATTCCATTTTAACTGTCATGGTTCAATCCTACAAAATCCTGGGATTTGCAGTTTGGGAAGGGCTTCTAGTGATATAGGTATGAATTAGAAATAATAAAGTAGAAATAAAGTAGAAGCTGGGGGCTTAGGTCAGAGGAACTGAGAAAGATTTAAGAAGGGTAAAAAGGTCACGAGAGCCAATGTATCACGTAGCTAGGATGTTGTTTGTGTGTCATGTAGCCGGTGTGTTCTGAGGTCTGAGTGTGGGGCTAATTAGCTAGTAACAGCATGTGGTATTTGTGACCCCGGAGGGGCGGACTGAGACATGCCTGCGATCTTTGCTGTGATCTTTGTGTATGCTGTGAACTTTGTCTATAAAAGCTGTGAAACTTGAATTCAGGGCTTTTGGTCCTTTGGAGAAATCCAGCCAAAAGCCCGCGCATAATAAATTACTCTTTTTCTTGCTCTGTGGTCTCTGGGCTCCTGCAACACTAGAACTCTCAGCCAGAGACCTCAGCCAATACTTCACCAAGCTACATATCCCAGGACTCCACAGAATGCAGCCCTGGTTGTTAAAGTGGAATCAGAGTGCTAGAATGGAGTCTGGCCTGTAGCCATTCTAGGTGCCAGCTACTGCTTCCACTTGCAGTTGGAATTGAACAAGTTATCCCTGTTCCATTATATTCAAGGCTCATGCTGCATGTTTGGCTCCTCCTTTTGCTCTTTCTTCTGTTCAGGCAATATAACCTTAGCTTGGGAACAACACTCCTACCTCTGGACTGTATTGAGGCAACTGTCTTTATACAGAGAGAATTTGGCTCAACCAATCAAATCAAGTTATACTGCCACCTTATTTAACTTTGACTGAATAAATGGCAGGAAATTTTGGATTGCAGATATAAGGCCTCACATGTGCACATCCATGAGAGTAAGCCTCTCGTACTCAGCGGGTAAAGGACAAACCCTTATTCTGCACTAACAGTTTTGAGCTGAAGAAGTCACTAGGTCACCGAACTGTGAATTCCTTGCTGGAGGAACCTCCTGCTCAGACGGAGGCTGGTTCCTCCCCACCATGTTCATCTGCAGCAAGCAAGCCCTCCATCCACTGCATAGCCTCTGCAAGCTCCACGAATTTATCAGTCTCTCAAGTCATTTTCAGTGGCACAGCTCAGACCATGCACCTTTGTTCTTCATTCAATGGAACCAGACCCACTGTCCCTAATATGCACAGGCTATGATTAGGATCTTCAGTCTGTCTGCAATCAACAGTGCCTTCTTCCTCAGTACTGACTGCCCTTCCTTTGCCCTACTAAATTACGGGCACCACAAACACATGCTTCACACAGCTTAAATATCTTTGAGATAATAGCCAGGGAGGCACCACTGCAGCACATTACTCAGATGGTAAGCGGTATGAGTAAACTTTGCTTGAGCTAGGATTCTCTTCCTCCCTTGCTGGTGCCTCACCCTGGCTGCAAGATAAGAGAGTAAACTCAGCATCCACTCCTCCTCCTAAACAAACAGACTTCACCTTAGAAGTCCAGGCTTTGCTGGAAACTCTGGGCCAATTTTTATTTCAAGGAAAGGAAGTGGAATCATATTATCTAGGAATCAGCATCATAATCACTTAGAAGCGGTAGTGGTAGTAGCAGCAGCAGCAATAGCAGCATTTATCGTACTAGTATATTATAGTATAAACTTTCCTGTATTAGAGCCCATTTTCATCAGATAGATCCTAGTCCACAGAAGTATGTGTATCTAGAAACCTGTTCCTCTTTAAGATACCATCAGATATCTTTTAGTTTCTGCTGTAAGAGATTAACAAGGCCACCCTCCTGGAATATATCACTGTGAGAAATGTGGATTGGCAAGTATTCATCTGCCTATAAACAGTGATTCCCTCCAGCCCACTCTGAGATAAGAACAGTCTTCTATCTGTGGCTGGGGGAACAAACCTATCAGGTACATCAGCAGCCTTGGCACAAAACAAACAAACACTGAGCTCTTAAATGTCAAGTTTTTTAAAAGGTTTCCCCCCACACACACACCTCCCGGATCTGAAAGCAAACAAGACTGACTCAAACAAACAAAAACCTTAAAGAGAGGACTGGGAGAAGACGACACCTCTGGAGTAATGGAGCCCTTTCCAAAGCAGAGTGGGGCTGCTTCAGGAAATCCTTGCCCAATCTTCTGAACTGCTTCTCCTCAGCTGGATACATCAGTTATTTCTCCAATGTTTAATACTGGAAGCACCCTGTTTCACCACTTCACATTTATGCTCCCACTGAGTTTAATCTGAAGAGTATAGGAAACAAAAGGAAACCTCCCCATGCATTTTTATATAGGGGCTGCTTCCTCTTTGGAAGAGCAAAATATAAAAGATACAGGGCAGTGGGCAAGGTTGCTGTTTTCTACAACAAGTCAGATGTGACTGAATGAAAGACTTGTGTCTGGGTTGGCATCTGCTTGTCTGGCATCTGCTGGGGTCTACTGCCAACTCCCAGAGGCTCCCCGGCACTGCTACTGATGCTCCTTTCTGCTGCAAACTCTTCGCCCTCTTCCCTCTTTCATTACAGGCCAGGGGATAATGTCTGAGAGCTGGTGTGGTGTGGTGTTGGACTAGGACTCAAGGATACAAGGGCTCAAAGTCCCACTCAGTCACAGAAACTCACTGAGTAACCTTTGATAAGTTGTGCTCTCTCTCTCAGCCTCAGAGGAAGTCAAAGGCATCCCTCCAACAAACCTTCCCAATAAAATCCAATTTTAGGTTCACCTTAGGGTCAGCATAAGTCAGAAATTACTTGAAGGCACACAATGACAACAACAACAACAGCAACAACTAGGGACAGCACCAAAAAGAAGAAGACCAGCAGATAATGCCAGGGCTTGAGGATAACGAATGTTTGACTATAGCTCCCAGAATCCCCAAGCCAGCATTGGGATGCTATATGAAGGGATTCAGGGGCAGCAGACTAAAAAAAAGTTATTTTTCTGAACTCCGGTCTCTTCTTATCTTGCCCTCTCCTCTTTTGGACAGTGATGAAGACTGAGCACAGAGGAACAGAGCCACCCAGGGGCAGCCAAACAATCACAACAGGGAGGAGGAAGAGCAGTTGTGTCAGTGGCAGCTGAAAGCCTCTTTCCCCAAGAGATCCACCCATCCACCAACATACCACCATGAGAACAACCCTGAGACAGATATTTACTGAACGAATCAACAGCAGTAAGCTTTGCTTCTGGGCAAGTTTTCCTACCACAAGGCTGGGACTCATGTGGTTTTCCAGATGTTTTTAGACTGCCCTTCCCACCATTCCTCACCACTGGCTATGGCTTCTGGGACTTGCAGTCCAAAAATATCTGGAAGATGGTACGATTCTCACCCTTAGCCTATTGGCTAGAAGTAGAAAAGACAGAAAAAAAGAAAGAAAGAAAGAAAGAAAGAAAGAAAGAAAGAAAGAAAGAAAGAAGGAAAAAGCTGGAAAAGAAACCAACAAGGAAGAGACCAGTGAGCCTGACAAAAAAGAGCCACAGTAATCAGATGCAGCAATCCTGCCAACAGTCAAGTTTTTAGAACTGGCTGACGGCAAAAGCACCACTGGTCTGCTTTAAAAACATGTGTCAAATTTATGAGATAAACCACAGACTTAAAAAATGCACCATGTCATTCTTGGTGTTCACCAGCCAATCAATAAACTGAATCTGATTAATGCACCAAAAAAGAAAAGAAAAGAAAAGAAAAGAAAAGAAAAGAAAAGAAAAGAAAAGAAAAGAAAAGAAAAGAAAAGAAAAGAAAAACAGAACGGGAGCAGTTGCCAAAAGGAAAGTGCCCTGTCTTTCACCTGAGTTGTACAGGTGAAAGACAGGTCAGTGGGTAAAGGGCAGGTTCTGCATTTATTGTTTCAGTCATACCACTTTATTTTCCCCATAAAACCAAAAGGCAGTCATGTTCTTAATGATGCATTCAGGATCAGCATTAGGATTTAAAGCTGCTCCCTACCCCTGTAATTCCAGTCACAGAGAAACAATGATTTCACTGGCAGGCCTCAGTCTCTGCCTGGACACTAAAATGCATCTTTACAAGTGTGAAATGGAACTCAGACACCATTTTTTACTGAAATTTAGCTTAGGTGGGGCTGGGACGACTATTTCAGTAAAGTACTAGTGAAGGGGAAGGGTACTTAACCCTTCCCTACCTACTACTTTGCTGTTCAAAATCCCCATCCCTTCCTGAGGCTCAAGATATGTGTCCATAAAAACATATACCAGGCATACCTTCTGGGAGGAAATATGTTGGAGGGTTACATATTGAAAAAATCATCAGTAGGGAAAACATTGAACACTCCAATCAGTGGTCCCTTCTCATGACACAATTATAGTGCTATGATTCCACTTTAACTGCCATGGCAGCATCCTAAATGCTAATAGGGGACAGAGAAAAGGCAGAACTACTGAACACCTTCTTTGCCTCAGTTTTCTACCTAGGGAAAATGGAGCAGATGATGTGGTAGGGGAAATATAGCATAGCATGGGTGCAGAGGTAGTATAGGAATACCTGGCTACTCTAAATGAATTCAAGTTTCAAGGACCAGCTGAACTACATCCATCCAAGGGTATTAAAAGAACTGGCAGAAGTAATCTCAGAACCCCGGCAATGATCTTTGAGAATTCCTGGAGAATGGAAGAAGTCCCAGCAGACTGGAGGAGGCAAATGCTGTCCCCATCTTCAAAAAGCGGAAAAAAGAGGACCTAAACCATTAGTGTCCAGTCAGCCTGCCATTAATACCAGGAAAGAATTTAGAGCACATCATTAAACAGACAGTCTGTAAGCAGTTAGAAAGGAATGCCACGGTCACTAAAAGTCAACATGGATTTCTCAAAAACAAGTCATGCCAGAATAATCTTATCTCTTTTTTGATAGAGTTACTGGCTTGGTAGATAAAGAGAATGCTGTGGACACAGCATATCTTTACAAAGTCTCCCATGATATTCTTGCAGACAAGCTACTAAAATGTGGGCTAGACAATGTTGGTGTTAGGTGGATTTGTAACTGGTTGACCAACTGAACCCAAAGGCTGCTCATCCATGGCTCCTCTTTATCCTGGAGAGCAGTGACTAACGGGATGCAACACGGTTCTCTCCTGGGCCCAGTGCTATTCATCATCTTTATCAATGATCTGGATGAGGGAATAGAGGGCATTCTTATCAAATATGCAGATGACATCAAATTAGGAAAGGTAGCTAACACCGCAGAGGACAGGATCAGAATTCAAAATGATCTTAACAGATTAGAGAGCTTGGCCAAAATTAATGAAATTAATTTCGATCTTCCGGTGTTTCCGTCAAGGAGACTGGTCGCGTCCTTGCGGAGCTGCGAGGGTGTGAATCCTTGGGGAGATACTCTCAGTTCGGGAAAACTTTAGAAAACAAAACTGAGGAAGTGCCCCACTGGGAAAGGGGGGACCGAAGGTGCCTGGAGGGCATACTGAGGAAATTGAAGTTAAAGAGGAGAAGGAGAAGGAAACTGAAAGAGCTTTGCTGGCAGAAAGAGGAGGAGGGGCGGACGCGGAGGGCGGGGAACACCCAAGAAGGCAGCCAGGCAAGCCGATATCTTCCTAAGACTCCATAAGGAGTAATCCTGACAGACACCTATTAAGCTTATCATTTTAATGCTTAGAATATTCTTGACAGGCATTATAAGCTCCTTAACACAAAACACCCTGTAAAGTGCGATACTCATTGTTACTCCAGGTAAGGGGCAGGCGCCTTTACATAAGGGCGTAGTCATTCAACAGGCAGCTCCGGGCAGAGCGAATGAGAGCACTAAAAGTTCGGGAACAGAGGACAGTTAAGAAGGAACTGCAGGGGGAGTGAGCAAAGGGTCAGCACCATACATAGAAGGGAATCTATGACAGGAAGGAAAGACCTGCAGACGAAAACAGAGTTCCCAGAAACCACAAGATGCAGTAAGTGATGGACCATAGCTAGAGGGGAAGTCTCTGTTTTTCTACTCTGACTTTTCTACAAGGGACGGAAAAAAAAGTGCTGTAACCATCTAAAGAAGGGTGGAATGAAAAGAAGAGAGAGACTGAGACACTGAAGAGAAGAGGCTGGGAAAGAAAGGAGCGTTGAAGTAATAGCAGCAATATAAATAGAAAATAAAGTTAAAAACACCTGAGAAGCGTACCCTGTTGCTTGGCGATCGAATTAATTAAAGGGAAGAGGTGAACTGAATAAGTGCAGTGCTTGAAGAAGATTTAGAGAGAAATCCCACAGACAAAACAGTTAAGGGGCAAAACGCCAAAAAACAACAAGGAAAAGCGGCTGGATTACAAACCCAGGGGAAAAAAATAATAAGTAAGCGAAACAATAAGGTAATGACTAGGACATAAAGGCATGGTAAAGCATTAGATGGTGGACTTTCTGATGAGTGACTATAAGAAGGTTTTCTATATGTGTTAAGAATATCAACGATATTTACACTTTATTATAGTCATAAACTAGGTCAAAGACGCATAAAAGTTACTGGGTCTAGGCGTTAGATATGCTCGTGGGTATGCTACACCTTAGGCAAATTGAGTATAATTGAGTACAATTGAGTTTAAATTTGGGCCAATATAAAATCAAATAGAACTATTATGGAAAGCTACTACAAGCTACTATAAGATACTAACAATGCTAATACTAATAAATACTAATAAATAGTATTGATAGAATTATATACTATTATACTATGTATTGAACAAACTGTGATTAGTATTAGTATTGAACAAATTGTGATTAGTAAACTGTGATTAGTTAAAAACTTCAAATAGAAGAATTACTGTTAATGTGATGGCAACAGGTACAAGAAAAGCGGTTCTCCTTAAACAGACATCGGCGGAAGAGCAAACGAAAATGACGGAATTCGAGGTCTCAGTTTTAGAGGAGATGAGACGGTTGCGAGAGGACTTTAAGAAAGAAATTAGGAAAGTATCAGGAGACCTGAAGGATATTAAGAAAGAAATGAGTAGTATAAGCAACCAATTGGAGAATATAGCTAGAGATATGAAAGAGATGAATTCCAAAATTGATGGACTTCAAGAAAGGACTGACAAATTGGAAAAGTTAACCCCAGACTAGATAAACAAATACCAGGGACAGAAGATCAAATTAAAAATATGGAGGTCAAACTAAGAGAATGATGCCTCAAGATACAAGGCTTAGTTGAAGAGAATGAAGAAGACCTAGTTTCTTGGCTGATACCACCATTCGCAAAATTTATCAACTGGAACCCAGAACAACTCGATTTAGAAGTGGACAAATTGTTCAGAGTAAATTCTTTCATTGCAAAAAAGAGGAAAATCCCACATGATATCATGATTTATTTTCTTAGAGACCAGGTGAAGGAACTAATTTTGCAGCAAAGCTACTCCGAAAAGCTAATAGTAAGGTAATGAAATAATGATATTCAAAGACGTACCGGTACAGGTTCTAAGGAAACGAAAGAGTATTCTTCCCTTACCGCCCAACTTAAAACAACGGGAATTAAATATAGATGGGCCAAAACGGAAGGAGTGATTTTCACTTTTCAAACAAAAAAATATACAATCAATTCCTTGTCTAAGGCCCAAGAATTCATGAAGAAACATTGTGAAGAGTTAAGGTGCCAGACAAGAGAAAATGGAGGTCCCGATGGAAAGAGGAGAACCAAAGAGAAAGCAATTAAGATGGACAAGGAAAAAGGGAAGTTCCAAAAGCAAGAAGAGCAAAAGCTAGAAGATAGGGTTTTAACAATAGCAATAGCATTGTTAGCAATAACAAATCAGGCTGTGAGGAACAAAGAGTTTAGAATGGAAAGACAACTAAATGTAACCCTAGAAAAAGAACTGGAAGATTCAAAGATAGAAACAAACAATAAAGAAGACGATCAGCAAGGGGAAGAAGAAGAACAAGAGGAGAAGGTAGATAAAGAGGAAAGAGAGCCCCAGGGAAATTCTGAATCAGAAGAATTAGATATAGAAGATAAAGGAAAGCCAAAAGAAGACGACGTTGGAGAGATAAGGAAGGAAATAACGGCAAAAAGAAAACAGTGAAATAATGCAGATAGCGGTGTCCAAAATTAAAGAACTGTTGAAATCAAACTTTTTAGAAAGATTTCTATTTAAAAATGGGTCAGGGGAAAATAAAAATTGTTTCTTGGAATGTAAGGGGCATGAATGCACCAATAAAACGAAAACAAATATTTCATCATTTAGGGAAAATTAAGCCAGATGTGTTTGCCTCCAAGAGACTCATATAAGGAAAAAAGATGCAAAGTACTTGATTAACAAAAGATTAGGAAATATCTTCTCAGCATTATATGAGAAAAAGAAAAAGGAGTCTCGATATATGTGAACTCTAAATATGAGGCTAAGAAGATATTTAAGGATGAGAAGGCTTCTATGGTGGGGGTTGAGATAAGTTTATTGCAATGTAAAATACTGGTGGTGGGAGTATATGCCCCTCTGTCGAACAAAACTGGTTTCTATGAACAGCTTATGAATAAAGTGGGCCCTATGGATTACCAGGACGTAATGATTCTCGGCGATTTTAATGGTGTAATCAACCCCAAGGTGGATAAGTTTTCTGAGCAGAAGGTTTATGTGACCCAAGGAAGATTGCCAAAGAGTTTCTTTGAGATGATGGAAGCTCTAACGTTAGTTGATGCTTGGCGAGTCTTGAATAAAGAGGTGAAAGATTATACCTTCTACTCAGAAGTCCACAATACATGGTCAAGAATTGATAGGGTCCTGGTATCCAAAGGGCTAATTAAACAAATTAAGGGAATAGAAATCAAGCCAAGATATTTCTCAGACCATTGCCCGATTCAATTAACATTAGGTTGGCAGAACAAAGAATATAGTTGGACAATGAAAGAAAATATCCTAAGAGATCAAGGATTAGTAGAAAAAATAAAAAAAGAAATAGTAGCATACTTCCAGGAAAATTGGGGAAAGGAGGTAACATCTCAGGTTGCCTGGGATGCAGGTAAACCAGTAATTAGAGGGATACTTATAAAACTAGAAATCTACATGAAAAAAATATGGAATTAAAAAAGATCGGTAATAATGGCTGATATAGCTAAAAAAGAGGGGGAGTTAAAGAAATCTCCAAGTGATAAAAAAATTAAACAAGAATTGGAAATCCTTCAAAAACAGATAAATATAATTGATACAGATGAATTACATAAGAAATTAAATCAGGCAAAGCTCTGACATTTTGAAAACTCCAATAAAATCAGAAAGTGGTTGGCATATAAGCTAAGAAAAGAGGCTGAAAAAAAGATTATTTGTCAAATTAAAGAGGGGGGGATAATCCATCAAACACAGGGAAAAATCAAAACAAGCTTTCAGAAATATTTCCAGGAGTTATTCAGGGAACAATTGCATGGAGATCAGCTGATTAACAAAACTGATGAATACTTAGCAGAATCAAATATAATAGGCTTAAATGAGCATCAAACGCAGATCCTAAATAAGCCAATCACAAAACAAGAAATCAGAGAGGCGATTAAAAAACAGAAAGCAGGAAAGGCGCCTGGCCTGGATGGCTTCACGGAAACTTTTTATAAGATTTTCCAAGAAGAAATAATTGATTATCTCCATGAAGTAATAAAAGACATGGATAAAGGGAAGAGACTCGTTACATGGGGAGAAGCGGTAATTACTTTGTAACCCAAAGAAGGAAAAGATCTGCTCGAACCAAAAAATTACAGGCCAATATCGCTTCTTAATACAGATTACAAGATACTAGCGATGATATTGGCTGATAGGCTGAAAAAGGTTTTAGGTGATAGGATAAGCAATGACCAGAATGGTTTCCTCCCAGGAAGATCTATAAAGGAGAATATAAGAACAATAACAGATATTTTGGAACATTGTCATAAGCATAACGAAAAAAAAGTTAGGGATGTTATTCCTTGACGCCGAAAAGGCATTTGACAATGTAAACTGGACATTTATGAAAAATGTCTTAGAGAAGATAAATGTGGGGAAACGTTTCTAAATTGGGTATCTCTAATTTATAGGGAATAAAGAGCAAAAATTATTATTAATGGAGAGAGGTCAGAGCAGCTAGTTATAAATAAAGGGACAAGACAGGGCTGCTCACTCTCCCCACTTATTTTCTTAATAATTATAGAAATGCTTTGCAAAAAGATAAGAGAGGATATAGAGATTAAAGGCATCCAAGTGAAAAAGGAAGTCTTCAAAATTAAAGCATTCGCAGATGATTTAGTTGTTATAATGCAAGATTTAAAATGGATGACAGCTGGCTTGACTACAGTGCATGTGAAAAGGATCTTGGAGTCTAAGTAGACCACAGACTGAACATGAGTCCGCAGTGTAAAGTGGCAGCTAAAAAAAAACCAATGCAATTCTGGGCTGCATCAATAGGAGTCTACTGTCTAGTTCAAGGGAAGTGGTAGTACCACACTATTCTGCTTTGGCCAGACCTTACCACACTATTCTGCTTTGGCCAGTCCACTTTTGGGCACCACAGTTCAGGAAGGATATTGACAAGCTGGAATGTGTCCAGAGGAGGGTAATCAAAATGGCAGAAGGCCTGGAAACCATGCTCTGTGAGGAGCAACTAAGAGAACTGGGTATGTTCAACCTGGAGAAGAGAAGGTTAAGAGACAACATGATAGCTATGTTCAAATATTTGACGGGATGTCATATGAAGGAAGAAGCAAGCCTGTTTGCTGCTGCTCCAGAGACTAGGACACAGAGCAATGACTTCAAACTTCAGGAAACAGATTCCATCTAAACATTAAGAAGAACTCTCTGATAGTAAGAGCAGTTTGACAGTGGAATACACTGCCTTGGAGTGTGGTGGAGTCTCCTTGTTTAGAAGTTTTTAAACAGATGGCCATCTATCAGTAATGCTTTGGGATAGTGTATTCCAATATAGCAGAGGATTGGACTTGATGGCCCTTCCAACTCTGTGATTCTATGATTCTATGATCCTATTGAATCTAGGGACTGGCGGTTGAGGGAGGGGCATTTGGAATTCCCAGCCAGAGAATTCTTCTCTGTTGCCTCTGACCAAGTACAGTTAGCCTTCACATTTGCTGGAATTAGGGGTACGCTTGCCCCCAAAAGTGGAAAAACCACAAGTATCAAAATGTGTGTGTGGGAAGGGGGCTAAGGCATGGTGGGCACCCAGGATACAAACCAGGTCAGGGAAAAAGAGGGAAAATGATGGGTCAGCATGGTGTCCCTAAACTTTCTCTCTGACACCCATCTCCTTCTTTGGGTGTGGGGGAACATGGGGAGAGGGTTTGTGATTCTGAGAAACTGGGCTGTGAACCATTCTTAGCTGGCCAGGCAGTGGCTGGTGGAGGAGGAGAAAGGGCTGCACATCCTGATCAGAGCTGCTAAGAGGGAAGATTCTCCTGGGAAAGCACTTAAGGTGGAGGGACAGAGGTTGGAGAAACTCACAAATAAATCCATGAATGTTAAACCGATGAATGTGGAGGACTGACTGTACCATGTTAGTTTTATGATGAACAAAATCAGTAAACCACAAGGCTAGACAGCAGTTGGGCTGTGTGCAAGCAGTTCTCTCTGCTATTGAACTCTTTTACTACCCGAACTATTTTGATTTCACAGAATGAAACCAGCACGAGAAAATTCCTATGCGGGAACAATGTTGGTTTATCTTGTGAAAGACCACTTTGCTTTTCTTCAGTTCCTGGCCTCTCTCAGTATATGGCAAGCAACTCATTCACAATAAGGCAAGCAATTCTGTATGCTAATTCTGCATTGTCAATTCAAAAGTACAAGCGTACAAGAGTGGGCAGCCTCTGCTCATGGGAAATCACACACGCTGTCTGCTCACCAAGAGAACTAGTCCCTTGAACAATTTCCATGCACAAAACAGCTCTGCCTTTCCTACTTACAAACGTGTGAGAGGCTCATCTGAATGGTGGGAAAGCAGACCTGTGTTTGACTTGCAAGGCAGGCATGGTGATTATGCATGAGAGTGGCTTGCAGGTGACAGTGCTCGATGCTGCAGGGAAAGAAACCACACCAGAGTGCTCTTATTCACACACTGGCCAAAGTTGTTTTTCCCTTTTGGGTCAAACTGCTGCCCTAGCTTAACCTGTGCACACATATGTCCAGAGCGTAAAAAAGTTACCTTTTAGACTACAACTCCCAGAATCCTCCCTGACAGCATGGCCACTGGGAGATTGTGGGAGTTGTAAACCAAAAAGTAGCTTTCTAAGCTCTGCGTCTTCACCTGTCAGCTCCAAAATCAAACCAAATAGCCTAGACAATCTATTACTGGAGGGTGGCACTGAGCATGGAGTCCCTTCTGGTTATTAGTGTTGGAACAGCTTTGGGTCCAGGAGCTAAAGTGCTCTGTTGCCAGCTGCATCTGACCCACAAGGGGTGAATCCCTGCTCCCCTTGTGATCATCACTTCAGAGTGGAATTCCTGGAGCTTCCTCCTGTTTTGGAGAGTAGTGTACATGATCTCAATGTGAATTTGAGGAACTCAGCTCCACTGCTTTGTCCAGCCCTTCCCCCTCCTTGGTTGCCTTCTTTCTGTGAGACAGATCTTATGATCCACCACCCCACAAAGCCCACTTTGAACTGCCTCTTCCTGGTGTGGTTTGAACAGCAACCGCTGTAGCAGCTGCAAGACGAAGAGAGAGAGAGAGGAGGAACATGCTGTGTTGTTATTTCTGAGGGATTCATTTTTACTAGCAGCCTCACTCAAGGAGAAGATTTTGGCCATCCCACCTATGCTGAGGAAAATAAAGAGGACTGACCAGCCTTGGAGGCAGACCATAGCCTCCGTCAGAAGGATGGCTCAGAAGGGTGGCTGCACTGGCTGCCAGGTGGGAGCTTTGCCACCTTTTCTGGCAAAGTGATAACAACTGACTGACAGGCAGAAATCCAGCAGGGGAACAGGTCCCTGCCACTACTGTATCTCCAGATTGGACCATTTGAGCTTTGATGACTTCAGTGTCACTTAAAGGATGGGTGGACAAAGTGCTTTCCTGGGACACTTATTGCCTTCGCTTATAGGCCCCAGCAGCCCTCTTCTGCCCCACCTTTCCAGTCAAAACTTCCTCAGGATTGGCAATTCATCTTTTAGATAGGTCACTGCCCCCCTACATTTTTTTCCTAAAAAAATATTCAGTTTCAAAACCAGAAGTGGCATTGTGGACACTTCCAGTGTAGGGCCTTTCTGGCAGCGGTGGGGGACACCCGGAATCTGTAGCACTTGCCTGTCTTAAAGGAAGAGAAACCTACCTAGGGAGGGTGGCAGCCACCTTAAAACCTCCACTCAACCCCGGAACACCTGAAGAAGAGAGTCTCTGAGCATGTGCAAACAACTTTCCTCTGCTCGCCCAGGCACTTGCAACCAGTTCAGACGGGATGGACTTTCCAGTTAAGACATGAGCCCCACTAGCACCTCTCTGTGAAATATTCCCCCAACTGTCTCATGCTACTCTCCTAAGCACAGAGTTCCCACGGGCGGGAAAGATGCTCCCTGGGATTTGGGAGTGGGGAAGTGGAGTATCGTTCCCCAGGAAAGAGAGCGCGACCGCTTTCTGTATGTGTGTTGGGGGGCAGGATATCCCTCCCACACATACCCTCCTCAAGGGGTGTGGCGAGGGGCGGGGCCCCTGTCCCAAAGAAAACCCGTCCCCCCTCCCCAGTGGCGGCCAAGCGCGACAGGGAGGAAAGCTGCCCCCTCCCCTTCTGGGGACCCCTCCAACCGCCCCACCCGTTCGCGCGCCCCCTGTCGTCCTGGGCGGGGCGGGGCGGGGCGGGGCGGGGCCGGGTCCGCACCTTGCCGGAGACGTCGTAAGAACCGCTGGTGAGAGACGACGAGGAGGCTCTTTCCCGGGCCGGGGCCGGCGCCGGGGTGCCGTTCTGCGTCGGCGGGGCGCACCGCCCTCCTCTCCCCCTTCCTCCTTTGCCGTCCATGGTGTCTCCCGGCCGGGCAGGGAGCAGGAACTGCTTGGGAGCGGCTGGAGAGCGCCGGCCACGCCGAAGCGGCTCCCTCCGCTCCTCCTCCTCCTCCTCCTCTCCCGGCCGCAGAACCGCCCCCTTTCCGAGCCCTGGACGGAGGTGGCGGCCGTTGCGCTCGGAGGAAGAAGGCGAAGAAGGGGCTCCGGAGGCGAGGGGGAATCCGCGAGCACGCGGGGCAGCGGCCCTCCGTCCCGCCGCCGCCGCCGCCGGGGAGACCTTTAGGCGCGCCCGCCCAAGTCGTCGCCCTTTGCCGGCGCAGCTTCACACCTGCTTTGGCGCTCTGTCTGCGCACGCTGAGCGAAGCGGGCGAGGGGGTCGCCCTTTCCAAACGGTCTTCGCTGAGGCGCGAGAGGTCGTTGGAGGCAGACGTCGTTTCGCGCGCAAAGTCTGGCACGCGCGTTAATCCGTCGGTTTCGACACAGGCAGCACGTTTACCTGGGGCCCTTTCCACGTTAGACAGTTATAGTGCTATTACTCCACTTTCAACATCCTATGGAATCCTAGGATTCGCAGTTTAGGGAGGGGCCCCAACTAAACAGCAGATCCCAGGATTCCGTAGGGTGTTGAAAGTGGAATAATGGCACTATAACAGTCTAGTGCGGAAATGGCCTGGGGTACCTTTAGGCTGCGGCGGCCGCTTGCGGAGAGCGCCCGGGCAGTAGACGCCGGCTGGGCGACCCGTGGGGGCGGGGGCGCAGCCTCGCCGAGCCCCTGGCATTTCTGTCACGCTCCACCTGGCAGAGCAGAGAGGCTGCAATACGGGTTGTCCGGTTCTTCCCCTGTCCAGTTGTGGGCAGTAGTGAGGAAAACGAAACTACTTGCTTAAATCTCCCCTTTCTTCCTTTTTTTTTAAAACTACAATCAGCTCTCCACATTTGCGGGTTTCGCTTTTGCGAATTTGATTATTCACAGATTATCTGCTGTCACCTCTGCTGCCTCCCTGGGCCATTTTTAATAGGCACTGAAAGCCTCCTGAGCCTGAGAAACTGCAAACGAGGCTTGAAAGTTCCTATTAAAAATGCTGTAGGGCAGCAGCGGAGATGGCAGTGAGGCCCACCAGCCACTCGCTTCTGCCTGGTGAAGGAACCCTGATGCCTCAGAGGAATCCATGTTGGGTTAAATGTTGTGGGTGTGTTAAATATGGTTTGGGAGGGCCTAGAGTTGTTAACAATTTTTCCACTTTCACAGGGGTCCTGTGCCCCCAACCTTAGTGAATGTGGAGGGATAACTGTAATCACATGTTGGCCCATCCAGATGCTGACCCACAGATGGAGTGGGTATAAAATTTTATCCCCACCACAGGAGTTTGGAGGAAAAAAATCAATTGCTACCTATGGGAATTGTTTGTTCCTCCTATAATCTCCTTGTAGGGTAGGGGTAAGGAGAAACAGAATAGTTAGTGGTTCTCAACCTGTGGGTCCCCAGATGTTTGTGGACTTCAGCTCCCAGAAGCCCCAGTCACTATGGTCAATGCTCAGGGCTTCTGGGAGCTGAAGTCCAAAAAACATCTGGGGACCCACAGGTTGAGATTAGACCTTTCTGCTAAGCAGACACAAATCTTTATCAGGATTGGGACTGCACATATGGAGTGGGGTTTTTTAAAAGAAAAAATGGATCTTAAAACTGCACACCTTCTATCTAAGGTAGCTGGTACTTTGACTGCTAGCCAGGAAAAGTTTTGTTGTTTGTGGCTTGCCTAGGGGTATATCTACACTACACATTTATAACACTTTGATACCACCTCAACTGTCATGGATCTATCTTGTGGAGTCCTGAGATATATAGTTAGATGAGCAACATAGAATTTTCTGCTCAGGGAGCTCTGCTGAGCCACCCTGACCTACAGCAGAGAATTCTAAGTGCTTCCTCAAATTAGAAATCCCAGAATTCTGTAGGATTGGGCCATGACAGCTAATGCGGTAACAAAGTAGTGTGTAGTGTGAATACATGCACATACTAATCCACAGTATATTGCAATACTGAGTTGACGTCACTTTGGAGATGCATTGCTAAAGCTCAATCATGCTTGCCCTTTATTTGCTCAAGTTATGCATCTCAAACCAAAAATGGGCCTTACAATCCTCTATCCCTAAAAAAAAAAAAAAGGACTTGGGTTCCTGTCCTATATCCATTGAGCCAGGAGTAGGTCCCAGTTGAGCTCAGTGCTCAAGATTGAACAATCATGTTTGATTTTTTAAAAATATTGTATTAGCAATCTACTATATAAAAGTCAATGTTTGTCTGTGCATTTGTGAGTTTGTCTGCGTCAGGCAGGTGAAGACCTCATACGATTGGCTGTGTGAGACAAGAAGACCTCATATGATTGGCTGGCTGTGAAGATTCTATGGAATCCTGGGGTTGGCAGTTTAGGGAGGGGCCTTTAGAGTTCTCAGCCACAGAGATCTTGGGCCTCCGGCTGGTTGCTATGGAGACAGTGCCTAGCAGCAAGGAGAAAGAGAGTGCATTCCCTCAGGAATCCAACCTTTGTATGTTAATAACTCTGAATACAGACTAGATTGGGGAATATGGGGGAAAGCTGCAGGTACTGGACAAGACAGTTTGGGGAATTAGAGACACAGGATCTCAAATCTTTCTAACAGATATTACCTATGAGAAAATAAAATCCTGAGCAATGCTGGGTACATACAGTAGTAAAATATAAACTGGGAGGAAGAGAAGGGAGTGGTAGTGTACCTGCATAAAATACAGCTTGGAGTCAGAATTTGTCCAAACCATTTTCCTGCTTGAGGTGAACTCAAGATGGCACCCCACCCCATTATTTCCAGAAACACAAGCCAGCTGGGCTGGCACATGCCTCATTTTTACCCACTTTTAATGAGATGCTATCCACTGCCATGCCTGAGACAGTAAGCTAGCTACCTGAGAGGGCATAAAGCAGGCCGTATGGCACACACAGCTCTTGTCATCCAACACCATACCATCACTCTCTGCCCCTCAGGATCTGAGAAGTCTGCTGCCCTGTGCCCGAAGGTATGGTTTGTCCCAGCTGGAATATTGCTTGAGATCCCTAGAAGGGATATCCGCAGTCAACTGCAGGCAGCTTCCTCTTGAACAGCCTCCGCTGTCAAAGAAGCAAGCCCAGTTTTAAAACAGAATATAGGCTTGTACACAAGGCTGGCTCAATACATTTATGAAAGCCAGACAGACTGGCAGTTTACTCTTTTCTCAAAACTGGCATCAGAACAGCGTCCTTCACACTGAAGGGCAGCAGCCTAGTTTAGGGAGGCAAGAGCCGGGAACATGCACCACGTACAGTTCCCTTTGCCATTACTCCCCATCGTCCAACATCTGGCACCAGAGGCAGTCGCCTCATTCTATCTAGTGGTAGGGTCAACCCTCTTTATACTTTCAATAATAACCTCTCTCTCACACACACTCTTTTGTTCAGTTCCGCATCTGGCAAATACATGATGTTTATGAAAATGTCAGTGTCATAAATTTGGTCCTGAGATAGAATGTTTTAGACAATGAACTCCACACTAGATGAAAAGACTTCTGTTAAAGCAGCTGTGTAGTGGTTTGAGCATTGCGCTACGACTCTGGAGATGAGGGCCCAAATCCTCACTCAGCCATGGAAGCACCCTGGGTGACCTTGGGCAAGTCACACTCTTTCAGCCTCATAGGAAGGCAAAGGCAAACCCCCTCTGAACCAATCTTGCTGAGAAAAACCCATGATAGGTTTGCCTTAGGGTCACCCTAAGTTGGAAACAACTTGAAGGCACACATCAACCACATCCTACTTCTAAATACAAATGTCTTCCTTCCAGAGCCCCCTGTCCCACACACAGTTTGACTCCTCTGAAGATGAATAAATACTTTGATGACATATGGCATAATAATCAGACAAAATCTGCAAAACAGAAGTAAATTGCATTCCAGAGAAATTCTCAAATTTCATTCAAGTGTCTCCTAATCTGAGAAAATCCATAAGTAAGCAGAACAAAGTTTGTGTGTATGCTTGTTTTTAGAGCTGCCAAGAATTCTTCATTCATTTGCAAAGCAGTAAAGGATCACCGCACCTAAACAATCTCCTTATCTGTTTTAGAAAAGGTCCTTTCCTTTGTACAAAAACATGACCATGATAACCACAGAATAAAACTCTTAAGCTTGTTACAGGCATTTCACATCTGCTAAAATAGCCCTTCTATCTGCAGTTGGTTGGAATTACTGTAATATTTTACCCATGAGCAAAAGGAATTCCCCTTCTTCTCCATCCCCCACCTGCCTGAACAGATAGAAGTTTCTTGTGTGGAAGCTGCTCTATCAGAGCCCTGGGTTTCAAAGAGGAACATGGCTCATTTCAACAAGAAGCTGGAGACTGGCTGAGTCAACAGCTGGAGACTTCATGTTTAACAGCAGTCTCTACGGGACTCTTTATTATATTTCTTGGCCATTTTGCATTTCCTTGGAAAAGAAAAGAAGAATAAAATGTTTGTAATGTAATAAACGTGAAATGACTATGAGAACAATCACAGCATCACAAGAAATATGATTCAGTTCCAGGCAGTCACAAAGTTCTAAGTTTTTGCTTCTTTTTGAGGGGTTCAAAATCAACCTAACAGATTTACTGCTCTCTGGAGATTTTATCTGTGGATCAGTAGTGGGTTTTTTAAAAAAAATGTTTACTTCCATTGGAGCCAGTTTTATTAATCCCTTAATCTGCACTAAAAGGGGAGCGGTGGCTTGTCAGAAGTCTGCTGACTCCTTCTCTAACCAGAAATCCCTATTATCTGTATCTGTTTATTTACCCATATTCTATTCATCCACTCACAATAAACAGGAGGGCGCTCTTGATGAGTGCGTGTGAGTTTCATTTTTGAGATCTAAGCAGTTATACACAAAATACTGAGGTGGTGTACTGCTTTAATTTTCTTTCTAAAAAAAGAAGTTACATTACAAATTTGGTAATTTAAATATCTGCAGAAATTTGACAAATTTCAGTGTTACTATTTTTTTACACGTCTCCTCCTCTTCTTCCAAGAAATGGAAGTTTCTCTATAGGGGTGTCCCACTTCTCCCTAATGGCCTAACCTAACTGTTACCATGCTGTACACCTTCGCTCATGCTATGATATAATTGGATTATTTAATTGGCATGAAATATAAATTATACACTTATGGCTGAAGAGCCATGCTGGCAAGGAAGACTGGCTGAACATGTGTCAATGCAGGTCAGATGGGACTTCAGGGCATGACCAGGTCATAATCAAGAGATCAGTTGGAAAGCTCCAGTGTTAATGAGCTTGCAATAATCCCCTCAACTACTCAGCCATCAAAAACAATATCACCCAAAACTGCCTCAACAGTCTTTAACCTGGTCCCTCTTTCCACTTAAATTCTCCTTTGTTTCCACACCTGCCCAGCCATTAAGGAGCTATCATGATTCCCCTCAGTGTTTTGTCACCTAATGCTAAAGCCATCAGCCTGTTCTGGACCCCATTGTCTGCTCTGCCAGAGAGTCATTAACACCTTCCCCCTCAGGGCAAAAACAGGGTACTTAAACCTTGGCTCTGAGCCAGACAACTCATAGTATTCTGGACATAGGCTGTCACTTTGCTGCTCAGATTCCCATTCTGGTACTACCCTCAGACCCTTGGTCTGAGCCAAATTGCTTTGTCTCTTCTCTTCAGGATAGGTAAGTCATACCCACTTTGCAGTAACTTCTTGCTATCCTAACTTCCTCCCTTTTCTTCAGTTAGCCTTGTGTGGTTGTGAGACTGCTTGAATCTTGCATTTGATTGCAATGTTCTCCTAATAAAACATACTTTTAGTCTCCAACTGGTATGCCTGCATTAGTACGAGTATACATAGGTGGAAAGATCCTGTAGGTTTTCCTTCTCTCACAGGCCTCCCTTTGAGCCAATAATTCCCCGCTGTTCCACAGAGGCACTGGCATCGTGGGTGGTTCTGTAAGTCACCCAACTTTTAGGGTAACATAAGAATCCTAGGAAAGTGTGATTTAGCCAGAGTTTATAATGTTAATTTTGGACTACAGTTCTCTGAATCCATGCTGGCTGGGCAATTCATGGAGTAACTTTTCCAAGCTCTGAACACACTCTAGGCCACTCCTGCTTTCTGCTTGGGTGGATATCCAAACTGATGTCAATCTGCTCCAACCAACTATGCTAATTGCCTTCTATTATGCCAAGCCTATGAATACTCCAACCATAAGAACTCCTAAAGACTAGTGTGACAGAGAACAAATATTCTTCTTTCCCCATATTGGAGATGGCAGGCATTTCCTTCTGGCATAAAGGAAGCTGGGGAATTTTAGATTCTGAGCTATGTGTGACATTCTGGAGGCAGGCCTACATGGACTATTTCTTTTCTACCATTGTTCTTTCAAGGCTCCTCCTACATTCCATCAGTAACTATGGCAATGCAGACATTGGGAAAATAGTGACCCCTAACCAAATTTCTAATTGCAAAGTTTCTCTGCAATCAATCATTCCAGACCTCTGGCAAGCACAACCTGCCCCTTCTCTGACAGCCCCACAGATAGGAAAGAAGAGGAAGACAGAAAACAGATGGCAGAAAAAAAGAGAGACAAAGGGGGGATGACCCCACCCCTTGCCAGCATGTGGTCCTGCCAGATTCCCTGCAATGGAATGTGTTCCTTAAGGGGGGGGGATGGTATCCCACCTCTGCCTTAAAAGATCATAATCATGAGAAAACCAAATCCCCCAGTAACTAAGATAAGAATTAGACAAGCCTCTACAGCTCCCACCTGACCCCTGCCACCAGAATTTAGGGGCTAGGGACAGAAAGAATATTTGAAAATACCCATAAAATGGTCAAAAAACATGTTTATAGAGCATCAAGAAACCCTACTGAGCATAATCCTGTCCTGAAGAGAGTCTTTGCAGTTTGGGACAAAGGCCATTTCTGCCCTATACTGTTATAGTGCTATTATTCTACTTTCCCCATCCTGTGGAATTCAGGGGCTTGTAGTTTCCTGAGGCCAAAGAGGTCTCTGGCTGAGAATTCTCAAGGCCCCTCCCTAAACTGCCAACCCCAGGATTCCATAGGACGTTGGAAGTGGAATAAAAGCACTATAACAATGTAGTGCAGAAATGGCCGTAATCTATCAAGATGTTGTATGTGATTATTTTGTACAGAAAACAGCATTTTCTCAGCAAACAACATTTGTTGATCAGAAAACAGTATTTTCTGCATAGAAAATCATATTTCTGTGCAGAAATATTATTTTCTGTC
Source organism: Iguana delicatissima (assembly GCA_948472985.1). Lineage (NCBI taxonomy): Eukaryota > Metazoa > Chordata > Lepidosauria > Squamata > Iguanidae > Iguana > Iguana delicatissima. The sequence goes on from CAOKZL010000593.1 coordinate 50,488, forward strand.
CAGAAAATGCTGTGTTCCATGCAGAAAATGTTATTTTCTGTGCAAAATAACCAAGCATGAATTTTGCACAGAGTAAGTCCCAAACTGCAAACAGGCTTCAAAACACTGCAGTTTTTGAAGATTTTCTTGCAGCAGGAAGAAAATTGCTAAAATCACTTATTTTCTACCCTGGTGATGTTAAAAAGAGGATGTCAGAAGTGGTAGTTTCTGATGATGTCAGTAAGCATGATACATTCTGCATCAACCACAGCCACACAGAGTATCCCATTCAAATAAAAAACTCCAAATTTAATAAATGAGGAAATGACATATACACACAGTTTTCAATGTAGTGCTCTTGCCCTGAGATTCTTCCTCCTCATCCTAAAGACTGGAGACTGGAGGAGAAGGTCCAGGCCCTGAGATCTGGGTATCCAATTGCAACCAGCTTAAGTTGTTTTTTTGGAGAGTTGTCTCCAATGATTTCAATCTCATTGTTCGCACCAGTGCCATGGGGAAGTCACTATACTGAGGTCAGATTAAGTTTGTTCAGGTTTTAGTTACATGAGTGAGTGTCAAAAATAAAGTAACTGGAATGAATTCATTTGGGCAACATAAGTTAGAATGAGGTCAGATATCATTAAGATTTCTTTCTTAGATGTGTAGAAATGTCCTATCTGTGATCCAGAAAGCAACCATGCATGCAAACACAAACAAACAGCACATACAGATATGATTCGTTCAAGCATTATTTTTTTAAAATAAACCTTTTCTAAGCTACCTTTCCCAGGTCTCCACGACCTCCTGTTTGGTCTGGATTTTCCCATTATGCTCTGCTAGAGGAACCTGTATTTCCAGTCTCTGTAACAATGCTATGGAAAATATTCAAGAAAGGTTAATACAACCAATCCAAAAAGCTTAAACAGTGAGTAGATTTGGTGTGTTTAAAATTTTGAAACGATTCCACAATATAGAGGGAAATTATGGCCTTCACCCTGAATTTGTCAATCACTATCCAAGTAGTTTCATGAGAAAAGGAGCTCTCTGTTGCTCTCTGTGCACTCAAACCGGAGCTGTGTTTTATTTCAAGGGCTTATAACACTGATAGGTAGTATAACACAACTCTGTCCATGGACACAGGACAGAAAGAGCAGTATGTCACTAACGGCTTCTCTGTGCTAACTCAAGGGTAGACAACTTAAGATAAAAATATGGCTGAGAAGTGTGTTTTGGAGAAAGACACGTTTGCAATTGTGCAGAGCCACTGTGGGACACGTTATTCCCTGGAATTTTGTTCCCCTGTATAATGGACAATAGTAACATGCAGGGCATTTTGTCTTACTGGAGTGAGCTGACACCCCACATGTAATAATTAGGGTCCTATGAGATCACAGTATGAAGACTGCCATAAAAAGCAGTGTGACTTTGCAGTCTGAGATAAACAATTTGCAAGAAACTCACTAGATATATGTTCATAACATTTTTACAGAGGTGTCCTCTCCCCATTGTAATGGAAGATATCTTATTGTTACAACACATGAATTTCCTCACCTATGTCTCCTAATTTTAGGATGCTTCATTTTGTGATCAGTCATTGGAAGATAAACACAAGCTTAATTTGCATGTCTGGTATCTCTGAGAAAATCCTGTTATGTGAGGGAAAACAAGTAAATTGTTTAAATGAAGGGAATACTGCATTCCCCTTGATTTTATTTTTGATTCTGAATAACAGATTTTCCTCAGCTCCCACAGCGCCATGTGACCTTGGTGTCTGTCTATAAATTACCGATTTTTAAGGAGGAGTTAAGCAGTTTTCCAAATAAGAGGATACCTTATAAAGCACTAGTACAAGGGAATTTTATTATCTTACTGTGAGTCATAAACTATTTGTTTAGATGTGAGAAGGTACTGGCACTTGGATTCCAGAGACAGTAGGATATTCTGAGTGGTGTGCCCAATTCAAAGGCACCTATACACAGCTGTAAATCTTTAGCAGTAGTTAGGGTTACCATTTTGAAAAGGAAAAGGGAGGTCACATTTACTGTCTGACAACAAACCATTGATCGCTATGATGGTTCTTACTTTAATTATCCTGGAGGAAGCTGGAGGAAGACTGTGGCCCTGAAACAACAATGGTGGTGGTAGTGTTGGCCCTCTCCCAGCTGGAAGTTGGTAACTTCCTCAGTAATCCCCACAAGGCTGACACTGGCTGCTTTAGGGCCTTTCCTTACCCTGTTTTAACCTGTCATGTCTCTCTTCCTCCTCCTCAGAATTCTGCTATCTAATCATCTGCTTCCTCCAGCCCAGACCTGGAAAGAAAACCTGGACATTTTAAAAATCTGCTTGGACAGAAATTTTAGCTTTGAAAAAGAGGCTCCCTGGAATGGATATCATGGTATTCTGCTATAACCCTGTCCTATCGAAATGAATATTTTCTTTCTCATACATAATTAGTCAGCTGAGGCAAGACAGCGCAGCCATATATTTTACTCTCTCATTCTTCAATGATAGCAATGATTGATATCCATCTCCTTTTCCCCCCAGGACATACACTTGCTGTTACTGGCCTATGGCATTTTTATGCAAAGCTCAAATGTATCAAAGATAAGCAAAGTGTGACCATCTATCCTAAAATGAATGATCACCCTGCCTGTCTTGTATGCATTTGAGCTTTGCATAGAAATATCACAGACCTCTTGCATTTCAGGGCTTTTTGGCTTTATCCTGGTAACAACCATCCTGCTAAATGTTCTGGCTGGCCTTATTGTTAGGCAGAGTGATTTGCAGTGTTTTAAAAGGGAAACAATTGTTTGTTAATGAGTCAGTCCCCTATTTTCCATCCCAGGGCTAAGGAAAGGTGCTTATGGGATTTTCCACCTCAGAGGCCAATATATTTTGGTTGGTTTGAGGTATTAATGACTTAGTTGAAGGGGCACTGTTTGGATTACTACTCAACAAAGAGCTGCTTTTGGAAACTGTTCAGAAACTTCAGCAGGTCTAAAATATTGCCACCAGGCTGCTGGCTGGGGCTGGTTGCGGGGAACATATAACACACTTGTTACAACAGCTTCACTGGCTGCCAATCTGTTTCTGGGCAGAATTCAAACTGCTGGTTATGACCTATAAAACCCTATAAAGTTTTGGTCCAGAGTGAGACTACCTGACAGGCCATATCTCCCAATATAAGCCTGCTTGCCTTCCGAGATCTTCAAGAAAGGGCTCTCTCTCTTTTCCCAGCAGCCTTACATACATATTTGGTGAGGACATGGGAGAGGGCTTTCTTAGAAGCTGTTCTCAATTTGTGGAATTGCCTTCCACAGAAGGCCAGTGTCAGGTTGCTAAGGCCCTTTCTGCACGAGATGGCAGAAATGCGTTGTGGTGTTGCAAGGGCGGTGGTTGTGTTTTTGCAGTGTTGTGTTCTGCACCCTTCTCCCTTTGAAGCAGAAAAGACCGCTTTCTCCTTCTGCACTACACCATCTGTGACCACTCCTCTGGTCCACCTTTACGCCACCCCTGTGCCCTTGACTAGATGCTTCAATTTTTTAAAACTTTTTAACAGACAGCGTTTCCACGTAAAACATCTCTATGCAGAAACGACATCATGGAACTTCCAGCCGTTACCCTGTTAACTGGGGGTCCTGGGAGGGGCACCCAAACAACCAAAACACAACAAAGCAAGATGGGGAAATTAACTGGAGCGCTCACTTTAAGCTAATGAGAGGCAGGGTAACTTAGCAGGGATCTTGTAACCCAATGTCTACGGGGTCAGGCCAAGCCAAGAAGCGCACCAAATGTGAAATAAAAACAGTGGTTTTATTAAATATAGGCAAACAGTGTATGCAACACACTCACACAAGTAGCTATAGAAAATAAAGGTGTTAGCGGTATAGCGGAATTTTGAGAGGGATTGTTGAATTGGGAGATACTACACCTGTCCGAAACCCAGGGTAGATCAATGACGAAGTCTGTAGATGCACAGTCTCAGACAGAGACCGAGGGGAAAGCTCGGCGGATGCAGCAGCAGCAAGGCGGGATGGTAGTTCAGAGCAATCCGAGGAAGTTCTTGGAACTGAGGGGTTTTATAGGGACAGTATGACCGTAGGCTAGTCTGGACTTGGGAAGAACAATGAGGTTTGGGCGCGAGACGATGTCTCCGAAAGGTCAGAATTTAACATGATTGGATTAAGTCCAAATTGACAAAGGAATGGCCAGTATGTAGATGCAGTGTACTTGACAGACAAGCATGCAGCTCGGCAAGTTACCTGCTCAGGGCAGGGGGCTCTTTGTATTAGCATGCATCCTTAATGAAGTGTTTGTCTCGGGAGGTCTCCTAAAGCAAGATCTGGCTGAGTCTGGCTTGCCTAGGTGGAGAAAGGAATGTTTCAGCAGTTAATGGCCATGCCTAGCTCTGTGCTTGTTCGGGGGCCTCACAAACACTTGGCCAAGGGTGGCAAAATGAGACCGAATTATGATATCAAACAATATCCAGTATCTTCCAAAGCCAGGCCAGTTTACGGTGATAACACAGCCCCTCTTGAAATGCAACAGCAGGGCACAGCAAATACTAACCTGTTGAATATGTATTCTTTGCTAACTGCTCTTATATAGGTAACTATCTAAAAAGGAAGGGGCTACTATGTATCCAGGCTTAAGTACTGCTAATTGCTGCTACACTGTGGTCAAAAGGCTGCTTGTTGTTACATTGTATCTCATGGAGGGGAAGAGAAGGAACAGGCTGGAAAGTGGAAGTTAAAACAGATGATGTTAGGATGTTATAAGAACAGAGGCATGTGGAGATAGGGATAGAGAAATACACAGATGGGTAGCCTTGGTCAGGGAGCCTGGAAAATGGAGGGTGAATAGAGACCGGATTTACAACTCTGATCAATGAATGCTTTTTGCACTCAAATTTGTATTGATAACCTATAAAAGATGTATGCTGTATGTACCCTTCAGTTTCAGCACCTTTTGTTGAAAGCTCCTGCTTATCCATGGAACAAACTGCTGTCGACCTCCAAGTGAGTTTTGTGGAGTGTGAGTTATTCAGTACCTGACAACCAGGCCGGCCCCTGCTTTGCTCTCCTCTTACAAAAACCTTTTTATTCAGACAGGCCCTTGGCTGCTGCAGAAGGGTCTTTTAATGGGAGCAGGGCTGATACACTTTTCATCCACTTTCTTCTTCTGTTTCCAATGTAGTTTTAACTGTTCTAACTCACAGATTGATTTTAACTTGATTATTTACATTTTAATAGTGCTTTTTAATATTATAACTTTTGACTTTATTTTTGTGTGAATGCTGTAAGCCACCTTGGTACCAAATTGGGAGAAAGGTGGGATATAATTTTTTAAAAAACTGCTGCTTTTCCTCAAGTAGCAAAGGGTCTTGATCCAGTCCTGCTAGCTTTTCATGTGCTCCAAAAGTTCATTTGAAGTTGGCTCTCATAGACATGTGTAATCATATCGCCCTGAACATACCCCATGTTGTTTGATTTTGGAAGCTAAACAGGGTCATCAAAACTGGTTAGTATCTGCATGGGAGACTGCCAGGAATGGAATACCAGGATCTCTCAGAAGGGCTAGGAAACAATTTTGTCTGAAACCCTGCAAAGGCCATTACTACCAGCCAGAAATTGCTGACGAGACAGGACTAACAGATCAAGGGTCTTACTCAATATAAGGCAGCTTCCTACATTCCCAATACTGTGAATTTGAAAACCATCTTTAAAAGTAATATTAAAGAGTTCAGGGGGGGCCTTGGAACCTCATTAAAAGGTGAATTGCTGCTGATGGAATCTTCTGGTTTATCTCCTTTTTGGCCTGAGGGGAGTTTGGGAGATAGGCAGTGTAAGGGACTGTAAAATCAGTCTTTGGAGACTTCAGGTAATCCCAGGGTCACACCTTGCCTCCACAATCCAGGCTATCTGCAAAATTCAAGTTCAGCACCTCTCAAACCACACAGAATTTTAAATCTAATTTGTAATAAGAGAAGCAAAAGGTTTCTGAAGCATTACAGCCTTGGCCTAATTGTTAGTCCTAATTAGAGTAGACCTATTGGATCACTAGCTGCATGGTAAGTAAAAAAATCTGAAATTGGTGGGTCTGCTTTCATAGGAAAGAACTGGCATGCTGTAGCAGTTTGAGTGTTGGACAATGACCCTAAAGACCAGGGTTTGATCCCTGATTGGCTGTGGAAACCCACTGGGTAACCTTGGGGATGTGACACACTCTCGGTTGCAGAAAAACCCATGTTAGGTTTGCATTAGCATCACCATAAGTCAGAAATGACTTGAAGTCACATGACAACAACAACAGCAGCAGCAGCAGCAACAACCTTTCATAAGAACTAGCAACTGGATTTAACTCAGTGAGAAAACCTGTCCATTTAGGTTTTTGATTGAGTGTCATAATACTAACAGCACTAAGTTGCTGTTGTCATTGTCCTGATCATCAGACATCATATCAGAGAGAAGAGAGATAATCCCACCCCTCACCAACAGATTGATTCTTCCAGTTCAAAGAACTGCATATACCCTTAGATTATCCTTGCAGCAACCCTGTAAGGAAAGTCAGTGTTACAGTACCCATTGTGTAGACACAACGAAAGCTGGATTGAGGCTGCAGCTTCATAGTTTCCCTGAAACTCCATCTTAGATCCCTGGCTGATGCAGCATCTGAACATGAGACGTCCTGGAACACAGCAGTTTTTTTTTAAACCACTATACAACCCAAAAGAGACTTTCCCTGAGTTAACATGGGATAGCCAGCTTCCATCAGCAATGTCTGCAATCTTTCTTTTAACGAAAATTGAGCTCCCTGCTGAAGAACCTGCTGCCTATCTATTTGTATCTATTTGTCTTCAGCAATGCCTACTCTTGCAATACCCACACATGAAACATGTTTGGGGCAGGTCTTGGTGGACTATGAAAGGACTATGAGGACCTCTGCTTGTCACAGCTTTGTCACTACTTGTGATAAACCTTTTCTGATTATTTAAACTGCCACCATCTTCTGTGAGCACCTAGCTTAAATGGTTGCTTGTCACCATTGTGACTTATTTTGTTTGAATTCCTTTCCAAATACCTGCTAGTCACCAAAGATTACAAACATAATTGTACATCTGTTACCACTGTGCTTGACATTAGCAGTAAGGGGCTCTCAGCTTCCTTATCTTCCTCAAAAGTGACATATGCAATTTTTAAAAACATTAACAGAAGATAATGAAACTCTTCACAATGACTTGTTGTTCTCATAGGTGTGGTTAAAATGCAGTGTTTTAGGTTAGGTGTTACAGTTATTGATATGCGTATAGATTTGTTCCAATTAGCTTTCCTCAAATACACCTCACAGATTCCCATCCCAGACATTTAATTCTGACTAAACATGACTTTTTCTGACCATGGTCCCTCCTCCAGCTCTACTTTCTAACTGACTAATTGTCGCAGCCACCAGCCTTTTAAAAATCCCATTCAAATGCTCAGCCAACCACCAGAGTTGCCCCCAATATTCCATGCTCTCACCTCCTCCAAACAGGCCACTTATTTTATTTTACATAATGCGCACAATGCACAACCATACATAACAAGATTTGTTCAGAGGGTGTTTGCCTCTTGCCTTCCTCTGAGGCTAAGGCCATTTCTGCACTAGAGTCTTATAGTGCTACGATTCCACTTTCAACATCCTATGGAATCCTGGGGTTTGCAGTTTTGGGAGGGGTCGGCTGGCCTCTCCCAAAACTGCAAACCCCAGGATTCCATAGGATGTTGAAAGTGAAATCGTAGCGCTATTAACACTCTAGTGCGGAAATGGCCTAAGAGAGGCAGACGTTGCACGGCTGAGCAGGAAACTGAACCCAGCTCTTCAGAGTCCCAGTCCATCACACAGACCATTACACCATACTGGTTCTCATATATAACATTACATTATCTCATTTTCTCTAATATATATTCAATAACATATTTACAGAAATCCTGAACATCACAGGAATGCCAGGCTTTCCCACATGAATCTACGACGCCACCTTTCCCACCAGTAAAGAAAAGTTCTTTCAGTCTGGAGCAGGGGATCATTTAGGAGATGAAGAATTGCAGAATCACAGAGCCTGAAAGGACCCCAAAAGGCAACTAGTCCAATCTAGGATTGCCCAATTGAAAACTGGAAAGGGCTCTGGTATCTTTAATCATTCTGTAGAGGAGGGAATTTCGGCACATCTTGCTCATTATGCAGCCAAGTAACAAGCAACACCTGCTGAAATTCCCTCCCTTACACAGCCATTAAACGTACAAGAGCCTTCCCCAGTTTTCATTTTGGCAACACAAGTCCAGCTCCTGAGAGATGGCTATTCTAGAGCAGAGCCTTTAGCAACATTCAATGAAGGAAAGTGCAGAGGATATTCCCCTGGACAGTCTCTGGGAGTGGGGCGGGCGCTTCTTACCCAACATCAGAAAGATATTTGCCTTCCAGGCTTGTGAAATGTTTCACTTATCTTTAAGTTCCTAAGGAAAATGTGTTTCAGGATTTTCTGACAAATTCAGACAACTGAAAGTGTGTTAGGCAGCAGCTATCACGTGCAAAACCATTCACAATATTACACTTGCTCATGAATATTTATTTGCTGTGAAGCAGCTGAGTAGCTCCCTCTTGTGTTAATCCAGAAACTGTCTGCCACTGTATGGATCTGCTACAGAAACTGTTCTTTACTACCTAAATTTCTAACGTTGCAGAGAGTAAGACACTGAAAATTGTTCACCCATAGAACGCTCCTATTTGTTCCATTTGCATTCCCTTGGTAACTTTACCTGTCCCTTTTCTTTGGGTGCCTAAACTGTATTGCTAAATGCTCAAGTGAAGTTTTAAGTTGCTTCAATGCTAGAAATTTAGGGAATGAAGCAGAATTTATTTAGAGCCAGAATATTTCCTGGAGGGTAAAGTTCTCATCCCCCATCCCATAAGTACACCCCGGACTTGCAACCTCATCCCCTCCATGCTGGACTATAACACTGTCCTTGCTGATTCAGAATAATGGGAGTTGTAATCCAACACATCTAGAGGACACCTGATTGTTGAAAGCCATAGGTCTTGTTTCTTTCTGTTTACTTTTATTATTAGGATTAACAGTTATTTTGGTAAGAACCTTAAGCTTCTTTATCTATGGAAATAATCCCTTGTTAATTAAAACAAAAAACACACCATACCAAGTAGCCCAACTCTGTTTTGGTTTTCCCCAAAGCCATCTTTCTGCCACAGGTTTTCCAAATTGTAATAGAATTCCACATCATATGTCAAATAATCAGAGCTCTCTTTAGCGCAGTTGGTGCGCTACATCTTCCCCAAACAAATAGCAAAAGATAGTGTAATTTTTACGTATGTACATCTAGCTGTTTCACTGTACACAAGGGAGGGGGAAAGCTGGTTTCTTAGCTCATCCCCTACAATTGCAAACCCAATGGAGGTAAAATGTTTTGCATGAAAGAAGAATGCACACTTTACATCTAGCATGCTAGTTTTAAGACCTGCTTGTCCTCTTCTCCCTCTCTGGTTTTCACTGAAAAATTAAAGACGTCTATTTTAATCTGGTTTTTCTCCACAACTTTAGTTAAATGCATGGAACACACAATTCTCAAGACAGGCGACACCAATTCTGCCAATCCCAGAAGTATACTCTTTGCCTTAAATTGCCCAATATTTGCCACCAGGCGGCAGTCTTGCACTTTCAAGCTCCTCAGAATTTATCCTAACAATCATATCACTGTTGAGAGCGTGGATCCTTATGTAACTAAAAGAGCACAGTCCAAGTGCAGAAGGGAGGTGATCAGCAACCTCAGGGAAATCCAGTCAAGGTACACAGTCTGAGAGTGGGGAGGAAGAGGAAACCCCAAGCCCAGAAAGGATTGAGCATGTGGAGTGGTAACAGAATGTCTGACTGACTTTGGGGGCAGCAGGGAGGGAATAGAAAACCAGAGGGGAGGGGAAGGAAATGGCGTATCCTAGAAAATGGGGTGGATGACCAAGACTTTGAGCAGAAATACTCCACACTGCAACATTTGCTTTCAGGTCCCACTTCTGACTATTGTACATAGCAGCACGTTTCCATGAATGCTTTCTGGTACATTGCTGGCCTTTTAAAAATTAATAGATAAAATTAACTAATAGCAATAATGTTATTTGCCCTCTGTCTTAACCACAGGGTTCTTCTACAGAGATGTCAACATATTTTGGTATCATATCCCCCTGCAAATAAATAAATATACAAATATCAAATTGAGACGTTGTTAGAAGGCAGTCTATAGTTTTTTTTCTTTTGACCCACGCTCTGTAGGATTCAAGTGGAAGTAATAGGGTTTCCTCTGTCACTTTGTTACCACTGTGAACTGGCCTGGCCTTTGGTAAACTTTAGATATCATTTTTGATATCACAATTTGGCCCTGTTCTGCCACTCTCAGCCACGTGTTTGTAAGCTAGGCATGGCTATTATATGCTGACTCATACTTGTTAACACCAAGGCAAGCCAGAAACTGCCAGATTTGCTTTAGGAGACCTCCCGAAACAAACACCTTCATTACAGATGCGCATCAAAACAAAGAGTCCCCTGCCTTGAGAGGGCACCCGGGCGAGCTGAGTGCTCAACTGCCAAGCTAGCCACATCTGCATACCGGCTATCCTATTGTCAATTCAGTCCTTAACTCAATCATGTAAATTCTGAACTTTCAGAGACATTGTCTCAAGCCCAAACCTCATTGTTTTCACCCCAGACCAGACTAGCCCACGGTCATACCTTCCCTAATAAACCCCCCCAGTTCTGAGAGTTCCTCGGACCACCTTGGAGTGCCATCCCGCCTTGCCGTCGCTTCGGTCTGCGAACTCCCCTTGGCCACCACGCTGAGTTTCCTCTCTTCAGTTGGACCTCTTCAAGACTACGAGAAAGGTGTCGTATCACCCATTTCCCCCCAAAACTCTCATTTCCTATTTCTAGTTAGCTGTGTGGTTGTGTTAGCTGTGTGGAGAGTGTGCTAACTTTGGCCCCTCTGTCACCACTTCCATGGCCCTCTGTGAGTGAAAGGTGACAGGGGAACAGGGTGACAGGGGAACCCCTTCTTTTCCTGTTAAGTCTACATGTGTTGTGAATGCCTGTATAGGGCCAGAAAGTAGCCTGTAACCTGTAATGGCTGGCATGCTGGACTAGGACTTGGGAGATCCAGGTTCTAGCCCTCACCGGACCACAAAACTCTCTCGGTGACCTTGGGCCATTTACACATCCTCTCAGCCAAACTACCTGACCGGGTTGTTGTAAGAGTAAAGTGAGGAAGAGGATGGCTGCGTATGTTGCCTTGAGCTTGCTGCAAGGAAGGCAGAATACAAATGTTACCAGTAAATAAAACAAAGAAATAGAACATATGCACCTAGGAGAAATAACCCCACGATTATGGATTTTGGTAACTAAATTTAAAAAATCCACAGATCCCTGGCTTAGAGCTATGGGACAAGACAGCCAAGAGTCATGGGAAATTACCGAGGTGTCAGACTGAGGGAGAGGAGAGGTACAAACCTGGCTGGGGCTGTGCCGTGGTGTGCAGCCGGCTTCTGTGCTGGTGGGGTGCTTGCTCAAAAGCAGCAGATGGAGTCCAGGGCTGAGTGGAATCCATCCAGGCAGGAGAGGAGGAAAGGCAGTAAGCGAAAGGCACAGACAGGGCGAGGCAGTGCAGGGTAAGGCAGACAAGCTAGGATCACAAGGCAGGAATATGGTGTGAGCAGCACTTAAGCAGGAGTCCCAACATGGCTGAGCACAACCTGGGCCACTTCTGCACTAGGCTGTTATAGCGCTATGATTCCACTTTCAACCTCCTATGGAATCCTGGGGTTTGCAATTTTGCGAGGGGCCGGCCAGCCCCTCTCGAAACTGCAAACCCCAGGATTCCATAGGAGGTTGAAAGTGGAATCATAGCGCTATAACAGCCTGGTGCGGAAGTGGCCCTGGGAAACTATTGTGAAGGTGAACCTGAGTCTAGCCAATTAGGATGGAGAAATGAAGCAACCTAGCCAAAGAGGTTTGGCTATATGGAGATGTTTGAAGCTAAATCAGAAGGAGGGCAACACCTCCTTCAATCCTTCTGGCAACTTTGGATTTAAAAAGTCAAGAAAATGATAGTGCCCTGCCCAGCAATACCAGGAAATGTGATTGTTGCCACCACAATGGCTATGAACAAGTTAAGTCCTGTAAAACATGAATGGGGAAGGATGGGTTTTTATAATAACTTTGTTCCCTGGCCTGAGAGGTCCCATTCAAAGTGAAATAAGTCTACCTCAGAGCTTCCTTCTCAGCTCCAGTTCCACTGACTGAGTCCACATATAAATATTCATGTGAAATATTCATATATAAATATTCATGTGAAACAATCTTTTAGTCAGGGAACTAGTCAGAGAACAGCAGTCAATTCAGTAACTTTTCCTGTAACCAGTGATGGCCCCAAGAGTTCAGTGCCGGGGGCAGAATATCTTTATGTGTCCCATCTCCTCTAGATAAAAATATAATAACAAACTAGATAACTGGCAATTTTCTGCCCATTACTAGTGTCCTCATTGTTTGTACATGGTAAAGCCAGGTCTACTCTTTCCTCATTCTGTCCTATCAGTCTTGGTGTCTGGCACTGAGTAAGGGACAAGAATTGGACAAGAACTTCTGAGATGATATTATCATCATCAACAACAACATCAGCTGTACTGAGACAAAATCCCTCAGAAAATGGTGGCAGGTAATTTACTCTTACTGGCCACTTCAAAGTACTTTGCCCACTTCCTAAAGGGTCTGGTAACCTATTAGATTCTGAGGCATTCCCTCCATTAGTGACAGTGGTGGCAACAAGAACAGGGAGAGGAAAGAATGAAGAAAGGGAAGGAAAAGAGCAAGAACAGCACATTGCTTAGGGGAGGGGTACAGGTGGTGTAGAGGCCATGGGATTTCTGATCAGGGCAACCTTGCATTTGGTTGACTGAGCAGATTTTTGTATTTTTCTAAACTTTAGGTAACTCTTTAGGAGAGTTTGTACAGCAGAACTCCTCAACCTGGGGCCCTCCATATGTTTTGGATTACAACTCTCATCAGCCCCTGCCAGCATGATGTGATGAGAATTGTAGTCTAAAGCATCTAGAGAGTACCTGATTGGAGAAGAAGGGTGGCGTAAAGATACAGAGAACCTTATAACAACTGTACGATACCAATGGTCAATTCCCAACCATGGCTACAGTAGCCAAGCTGCCCTTACGGTAAATCCGATGCCCACGGTTGCAGAAAAAGAGCCTGGTATGAACTTGCCCTGGTCAAACTGAACCAGCAGTGATGTCTTCCCAACTCCGCTGTCTCCAACCAGGATTGTCTGCAGAAATCAGACAGAAAGAAACATTAGGAAACATTCACGCAGTGAATGATGATCTAGACAGTTTAAAGAGCATCCAGATTAGAACTGTTGATATTTCACCTCACAACCACAGGTAGCAAATTAATGTGTACCTTTATAGCACTGGAGGAAAATTGTTACATGTGGACCTGAGGCATGTGAATGGTAGGGTATGATCTCACAGGCTCTGCTAGATGCCAATCTTAAACTCAGGTCAGTTTGTGGCTACATTTTCCAAGATTCTCCCTATGACTCAATTATTAACTTCTGTAATATTAGCAATGACAACGGGTAGATCCAATTTCAGTAGGGTAGTGGATCTGCTCTTGGTTTTAATCTGAACTTTAAAGGAGCTACCCATGGTGATGAGGCTATTTAAGGTGACAGGCTTCAGCACTTAGATGTCTCCTTATAATTGTGACTGCAGACCTCAAAAAGAATCACTGTCCCAATACTATGGAAGGCGCCAGCTGCCAGTGACGTAATGTATGCATATGTCTGTGTGCACTGGTAGAGGGTGTTCCTATGCTTTGCATCCAGAAAGTTACTGCTTTACTATCTAGCATCTCCAGGATCCCAAGGAGGATCTTGGTCTTGGAACATCATCATCAGTCAGTATATAGAGATGGTTCTGAACAGGGTCTGCCCAACATCTTTTGCTGTCTGAGGAAGAGCAGCTAATAACACACACATGCACACAAACACACATATACACACCCCATTTACTCAAGTCAAAGTTAACAGCAACTAAACCTGGATGCTTTCATAATACAACACAGAAAACGTCCTAATAACATCTTCCCATCCTTGGCAGTGTTTTTTTAAAAAATTCAATAACAACTAATGTAGTAACTAACAATATGCTTTCCTTTTACGACACTCAAAACTTAAGGTGGCTAAGGTGGTTGCCTCACTTTGAGTAATGATAGAGATGGCTCTGATTCTGACCTAATGTCTAGGAAATGGAAGCAGAAAATATAATGTCAGAAGAAAGCTATTGTGGGATGCAGATCTTGACTTGAACTTGCAACCATTCTGTTAATTAAATGACAGGTAAACATTAATTATTGTTATAAATCAATAGCTCCTGAGCAGAAAAAGTCTGTTCGAGTAACAGAAGGTCAGAACTCAAACAAGAGCATCTTTCTTCAACATTGACAATGGGAGAGCATCCACCACTATACTATACATAAGGCCAGCAGGCTAGCTTAGCAGGCACAGGGTAAGTTTCATGGCATGCACATCTTTCCCTTCTTACACCTTTCTGCTGCCTTCCAGCAACTGCCACCTGCTGTGACCACCTTACTCTCCCCAATGGTAGGGCCATCCCTATCTTTTGACTTAGCAGTTTTTAAAAGAACATAATTATAACTTGTCCACTCCAAGTGTGTTTGGGCTCATGAAATACTTCAACAGCAAATCCTTTATTCTGCTTAGCTATTATAGTGACGCAGTTGCTTCTTTGGAATTGCTCTCCTCTGACCTATCTTTTAGTGTGCATCTACCAGGGTCAGAATCCCTTTGTTCACACTAGACTCTCTACTGGCCAAATGGTTGCCTCTTGTTTGAGTTTGTACCACCACCCACTGTTTCTGCAGTTTTCCAAAGAGGTCTTTTGTTATCTGTCAGTAGCTGTACACCGTCCATTGCGATCTTCTATGACTATTGTTTACCTTATGTGGTACATGCCTTGTGCCTGACCTGTTTTGGGCCCTCCATGTCTCCTAGATTTGGGCTAAGTTTGGCCAGTTGGCTGAATCATAGAATCATAGAATCATAGGAATGTAGAGTTGAAGAGACCACACGGGCCATCCAGTCCAACCCCCTGCCATGAAATACAGGATTTATCTTGTGCTGTGATCCTTTGTTTGCTCAGAACAGGGGTGAACATGCTCTGGAGCCCACATGATCTAATTTCAGTTCCTATAGAACAGTGGTTCTCAACCTGTGGGTCCCCAGATGTTCATGGACTTCAGCTCCCAGAAGCCCCAGCCACTATGATCAATGCTCAGGGCTTCTGGGAGCTGAAGTCCACGAACATCTGGGGACCCACAGGTTGAGAACCATTGCTATAGAACTTCAACAGGGCACCATTTTGAAGGACTGGAAGTGATGTTGTGTCACTCCCATGCTTCTTTTGGGTGCAAGGGCCCCCAAAATAGCATTTTGAAACAACCCAGTGCTGTTCTGGTACTTTTTTTTTCAGCCAAAAATGGTGTTGAGGAGGTGGGATTTGAGAGTGCGCAGGGGCTTGAGGGCTCAGCACAAGTCCCAAGATCTACATAGGAGCACCTCTATGACTACATGTGGCCTGTGGGACCCATGATTCCCACTCATGGCTCAGAGAATCCCTTGTGAACACCAGTTGTAATAACCTCCTACATGTTGCTACACTTTATTGTTGCTGAACTTTGCAACAGTGACTTTGCACCAGTGACTTTGAACTCCATTCAGTGACTCTAAGCATACGACTGATATTTTCCTCCTCCTCACTTCTGCGCATCTCTGTTGTAAATCTCCATTTGATCGTCTCCCTCCTGCAAACACATTGCTAAATTCTCTCTGAATCGTTTTCTGATTGAAAGTTCATATTTTTCGGACAGTCCTGTCTACTTTTGATATGAACTAAGTGTAAAACGACTTTCATTCTATAGCTTCTTACTTGCTATTCTCTTTCTAGACTTTTGATCTAAAGCAATTTCAGAACCTGCAGATGGGCTATGCTGCTTGGAGCTGTGCTGATGGGAGCTGTGGTCCAACAGCATCTGAAAGGCCTCAAATTGCTCCTCCCTAGTTTAACTTCTGAATTCATAGGCTTCATGTGCCTGGGCTTCAGATCTCCAGACAAGGAGTTTCAGAATCTGAGAGCAGCCACTGAGAAGGCTCTCATGTTCCCCCAGCATGCCTAGGTAGGTAGTGGGACCACGAGAAAGGACTTGTAACATAGTGGCTCAGGACTCCAGGACTCAGTTGTTACCCTAATTTCTGGGGGTCCTGTGAGGGACACCTAAGTGCACTCCAAATTACAAGGTGGGAATTAGTCAAAAGAGCACAAGCTAGCAATATGAGAGGCAGGGCAATGGAGTGAGATCTTTTACCCAATGTCTACAGGGTCAGGCCAAGTCAAGGAGCAAACAGAAGTAAAATAATAATGGTTGTTTTTATTAAAATACAGTCAAACAAGTGTATGCAGCACACTCACACAGATAACTATAGAAGTAAAGGTTGGAGTTGGATAGAGGGATTTTTAGAGGAGGTTTTTGGTATGGGTAATACTACACCTGTCCTGAAGCCCGGGTAGTCTGAAGCAGAAGTTCGTAGATATGAAGGTTCTCAGTACGTGGGACTGAGGGAAAGGCTCGCCAAGCAAAGTGGCAGCAAGGCAGGATGGAAGTCGGGAGCGATCTGAGGAAGCTCTCAAAGTCAGGGGTTCTTATAGGGGAAAATGTGGCCGTAGGCTAGTCCGTACTTGGGGAAAACAATGAGTTTCGGGCTGGAGACAAAGCCTCCGAAAGGTCAGAATTTTACATGATTGAGTTAAGTCCAAATTGTCAATAGAGTAGCCAGTAGGCAAACGCAGAGTGCTTGACAGATGAGTATTTGGCTCGTCAAGCTGCCTGCTCGGGGCAGGGAGTCCTTTGTAAGTAGTGTGCATACATAATATGGTATTTGCCTTGAGGTCTCCTGAAGCAGCGGGACGGCTATTTCTGGCCTGCCTGTAATTGTGTGGAATATTACAGCGATTAGCGGCCATGCCTGTATGACAGCTTGTCCGGGGGCCCCGCAAGCACATGGAGAACAGAGGAGTATAGTAGGCCAAATTATTGATATCATAATGATATCTAATATCCCACAAGTGCAGGCTAGAAACTACAGTAACACAGTGCTTTATCATATGCTGAGTTTGTTGCACAATTGCACTGGCTTAGTTCTGTATTTGCTATCTCCTATCATGTTATGTCATCTCTCTCCCATTTTTGGATTACATTCCCATTGATCTTGTTACCCCAAAGTGTGGTTGCCACAAGGGCCAACTGGTGATGCTAGTACCTCTTTGCAAAAGTGGGGAATGAACTAGCTCAAAAGTTAGAGGCTTGAGAGAAAGAAGCAACTTAGTGAGACCTTTCCTACCAGCATTTACGGGTTCACGCAGGAAAAACTCAGCCAGAAAGCAAAAATGTGAACTAAAATGTGCTTTATTGAAATAACTTCACTCACACGCACACACGATGGTTCAAGCATGCACACAATCTCATGAGAGCTAGATGAAGAGAAGGGAAGAAAGTGGGATAGAGGCCTTGAGGGAAGCGGGTGATAATTACTGGAGGGAAGCAGCAACATGGCTTTGGTACAGAACCTACGGGCAGTTCTTATTTCAGGAATCAGACAGACAGACAACTTCAAGCTTCGTTTTAAGTAAAGATTTTACAGAGGTCTCTCAGTCTGCACTTTTCTCTCCTGAAGCCAAAAGGCAATATGGATGTTGTCCTTAGCTATTTCCTGGCTCATCACAGGAAGCCCAAGACACACACACACACACACACACAAAACACATACACAAAGAGGCTGTTTTTATTGGCTCTCCCACACTGAGACAATTTTTTACCTGCCCTTCATCTGATTCCACCAACCTTGAAAAATACTGTGGTCAGAAAGAGAGAACAGGATTTCACAAACAGTCCCATGTCTACTTCCCCCACTTCCTGTGACAGTCAGAAGAAAGTCAAACTGACAGTGTCCCTAACTGGGCAAGGAAAGGAGAAGTGATTGGGGTATGCTTATCATAAACCACGAGCTGTGAAAATGTCAGAGGCAATCACCTGCTAAAAAGGAAGTAGATTTCTCTGACTGTATTCAAAAGAGAAGGCACAGAAGGAAGATGAGAATGCACTCCTGTGACAATGGGCAAGCTGCTGCAATGGCACTTAACTGGAGGAGCCCTCTTCCTGCTAGTAGGTAAGATGGTTATATTTGTCTGTTAAGCCTTAGGGGACATGAGAGCCCTAAAAGAGTTGGGGATTTGTGGCCTCAAGAAAAGAAAAATCCTAGTGTCAGAGGCACCAGACCTGTGGTAAAGGATTGTTTGTCTTAGCAGTTTAAAGCTCCAAGAAACTGATGGTTACATATTCTGCCTTAAGAAGCAAATCAGCTATTTTCTTATTAGTTTCATAACTTTATCAATTGTTTTATTTTCTTTTTCCTCTCTTCCCCCCCTCCACCAAATTTGGCCCCTTCTGCCAATTGCAAGGCAGTGTAGGATACGGGTAGACAGAAAGTAGGTCTGGATCTCCTGGGAGATCTCTAGGTGGCTACAGCAGGTTTCTGATTCCCAGTTGCTTGACAAAAGCAGCTCCAACAAAAGGACTCTTCACCCCATTTAGATTATACTGCTGAGATGAAGCAAGTGTTTTGGGGTACTCAGGAATGGTAGTACTGACATTGCACGCACACTTCTATGTATATGAATCTCTGTCTAGCTACTGTACACTCCGTGCATCCAAAGACAGGGCAGAAGCCCATGAAAGCTTAAGCCAAAAAAACAACAACACCAGATTAGTTTTTGAAGTGCTAGGGGACTTCTTGTGTTCCTGATAATAGACTAACACAGTAACCCTTCAGTCTGAAAACAGACTTTGCAAGTTCAGTGCTTGCCCACCCCTCATGCAGGAAGTTTGCTGAAAAGGAATTAGGGGCAGTTTCTTCCTTAGCACACTGGCGCAAGCCCTGATACTAGTGCCTGATGCGATCGATTGTACGAATGCCTTGGACAGAGGCAGCAGGAAGAGCTTTTCTGCAGGAGCAACAGCCACTTTTTGTCATCTTCATTTCCTAATTTTAACCACTTCCCCATGTTACCTCTTGTAAATCAGGGGAGTGAAGAAATTTTGACTAGATCAGACACAAGCAATTGCAGTCTGATTGCACTCTCAAGAAATCCTTCTTTTCAAGCTGACAAAGTTCTTTCAGAAAGATCTTTCTTATGCAACAGAGGAAAAAAAAAAGATTTGGGGAAACAAAGAAAATGTTCAAGAAATGATGGGTGCAGAACATCTGCTTTTTGTTTTATATAAACAGCATAGCTCAGGGCTTTCCAAATGGTGTGCTGTGACATGTTAGTGCATCGCCCGAAGTGGGTAGGTGTGTCGCCTACAATCTTTGAAATGTGTGTT
This sequence comes from Iguana delicatissima, assembly GCA_948472985.1. Lineage (NCBI taxonomy): Eukaryota > Metazoa > Chordata > Lepidosauria > Squamata > Iguanidae > Iguana > Iguana delicatissima. The sequence goes on from CAOKZL010000593.1 coordinate 70,025, forward strand.
GTTATTTATAAATCATACATTTTTAAAAATATATGAAAGGTTTTCATGAGATATGTTGTGTCTCCATACATTTTGTTATTACAATTTATGTATGTGTCTGTATCTCTTATAAGGGGTTAGTTTAACCTCTGGTTCGGTAGTAAAACTGAAATTACTGTGTCACAAAATGATGCATGTCTAAAAAGTGTGTCACCAACATGAAAAGTTTGGAAACCTCTGGCATAGCTATTCCCTTCTCTTGGAGAGCAAAGCTGTGCATGCCACCCAGCCTGTCCTATGTGCTATAAACTAGCCTGCTGCCCTCTGGTGTGGTGGAGGATCATAACTCATTCCTCCTGTTGCACTAAGATTTACCTGCTGACCAAGTTAGCTTCTGTGTAGGTAATGGAGCAGAATGAGATGCCATCTTGTTCTTTCCTTCAGTGGAAAAGTATCCTGGGGTAGCCCTGAGCGTAAATCACACTGTCTGACAAATCTGTTTCACTTTTCCAGTAATCAATAACTACTGTTCAATACAGATAACAACTGGATTATCATGTCTCTCTCCTCTCATTTATATCTAGCTTGCTAATGTTGACATCATCTCATTTTCATGCAACTTACTTTCCCATTCACACTGCCTGGAAATTAATAATTTGTTTATTGTATTTGACTCTGACAGCTATTAGCTATAAACTAAGAAATCTTTGAAAGAAATGAAATACACTTCTAATATGCTATGTAACATGTATATTCCATCTACTATCTATGATATTAACTGTGTACACCAGGGCTATATTTATAATGAAGGACTGTTTTAAAAACAAACGGAAGCTTAATATGTTATCTTTTCAATTTACACATGATCTATTTCCCATGTTTTCTTTGTTTTGCTTTTTTAGAATGAAACATTTGCTTGTTTGATGTAAAGTTGAAGACTTTCACGGCTGGAATCCATAGGCTGTTGTGGGTTTTCCGGGTTTTGAGACCGTGTTCTATTAGTATTTTCTCCTGATGTTTCGCCTGCATTTGTGGCTGGCATCTTCAGAGCATATCCTCTGAAGATGCCAGCCATAGATGCACAGGTGAAATGTCAAGAGAAAATACTAATAGAACATGGCCTCAAAACCCAGAAAACCCACAACAACATATTTATTTGTTTGTTTGCATTTCTGTAATGCTTCCACGCTCCTGAGGCAAGGACAATAAAAACCAATTAAAACAATACAAAGATTTTAAAAAATGTCCTAAAAACACCTTAAAATACTAAAAGCAGTCTGAAAACTATCCTAGAATTCAGTTTTGAAACAGTTAAAACAGCAGTTTCAAACATTTAAAGCTTGTCATTGGTATATGACACTGCAGAAACTGTCCAGAATATATGAAGGTGTTTAGAATGTATGTTGGGAGTATGAACAATGAGAAGCAATATTTTACTACATGTGGTGGACATGTGGAAAGGCTAAGAAATTTTGGGTTCAAATTCACACTCTGATAGAGAGAATCTAGGTAAACATTCAGTTAAAACTGGAAGTTATTTTGGGGGTGGAACTCATGGATGAAGAATTAGAAAACAACTATGGAAGATTGTTTCAGGATAGGATTACAGCAGCAAGGCTGATATGAGTACAGAAACGGAAAAATCCACTCTACCCTCTAGGGAGGAGTGGTTGTTGAAACTCATGGATATGGAAAAAATGGACAAATTAACTTGTCTGACCAAAGAAACATAATATACGGAAATTTTTAAAAGATTGAAAACCTTTTACATTCTTTTGAGGGGAAAAAGAATGTTATTTGATAACTTTGGGTTTTGATCATTATCAAGATTTGATATGTGGAAGAAGTGTAATATGTAACTGCAATGGAAGAGGTTTAATTATGTTGGGATTGAGAATAACCACTGAGAAGAAAGTTGGAAGTCACCTTTCATTTCTTTTCTTGCTTTTCTATATATTCTTTTTCTGTATTTCTGTATATTTAATCCTTCTCTTTCTATCCTTTTCTTTTTCTTTTTTTCTTTTTTTCTTTCTTTATGTATTTTTAGTTTTTAGTGCATTTGAAAAAATTGCTAATAAAATGTTTATGTATAAATAAAAAAGAAAGGCATGTGGAACAGCACTGTTTTGGCTGCCTACTAGAAGCTTAAAAGAGATGAGGCCAGACTGATTTCCTTGGGCAGAGTATTCCACAGTCAAGGCATTGCCTCAAAGAAAACCTTGTTACACATATCCACCAAATTAACTTCACAAGCTATAGGGACACACAACTGGGCTTCCTCTGAAGATCCCAAATTTCTAGCAGATTCAGGTGGGTGAAGGAGATCTTTCAGATATCCTGGCCCAAAATTGTTTAGGGCTTTAAAGTCAACACCAGCACCTTGAACTGATTGGAAGCCAGCATACTTCTTCCAGGACTGGTGTTCTCTTCCCTCTCAAATGCATACCTGACACCAGTCTGGCTGCTGCAGTTTGCACGTATGACCCACACATATTGAAATGGCATTTTTTTCTCCTTTTTAACATTTCTAACATACCTGTGTGGGCAGGGCTGCTCCAAGATATTTTATTGGCCAAGACAAACAATGCCTTGTCCTGATGCTGAGAACAAATGTGGAGGCAAAAGGCAAGGGAATGAAGGGGAGGCACGTGTGTACCTTTCTTGTGCCCTCTAGAGCTCCTCCTCCCCTCCCTTGCCTCCCCTTGCACTCCAATCACCTATGATTAAGAAGTCCTGTTTTGGTATGTGATCAGAATGTCCCATTCCTGTGACTTTTAGCAATTCACCCCAAGTTTTGCAAAGTTTTCATGTTCCATTTCTTGTTTTACTAGAGTCTAGTTTCCCTTGATGCATGCTTCTCGCATTCTATGTTCCTATAATATGTGTTGTGCAGCTTTGGACTCTTCTTTCCTCTCTGAGCATGTCAACAGCTGAATGTCCTTTTGGCCTAAGTCCAGCTGCATCATTAGCAACAGCTGAACCCATAACTGTCTTCTGCTCTCCCCCAGTAGCCCATTGACTGCCATCTGACCTGGGCGTCTCATCTTCTGACCCGATCTCTTGTTTCATTTTGGATTGTCTCATGATGGGGTTTTCATGGTAAAAGACATTCAAAAGGGGTTTACTGTGCCTCCTTCTGCATAATAGTAATAAAAATTAGCTATGATACCAATGCTATTTTCTCTGAGATATCTTCTGCTAGTGTCACTCCCACCCCTACCTCCAGTGCTGCTGATGCCCAGTAGCTGTTTGGCACATTTAGTCTGGCTCCTCAGCAAAAACCTGTCTGACATAGAAGACCCAACAAGCAGCACTGTTGCCCTCAGCATAGCCTCTTGCCTCACTGGTGCACATAATCCCACCGCCATGGAAAGGTAGTGCCATTGGGGGGAGGGGTCTCTAACTGTACATTCATACTCCACCTTTCCTCCAATGTGCTCAAGGATAAGACATGTCTCTCTTTCTCCTCTTCTTCTCATCAAAACAACCCTATGAGGTAGGTCACCCTGAGTGTGATACCATCTAACCAATGTGTGTTTTCATATAAGCAACTATACAGAACCCTCTAGCTATGTATCCTGTATTGCTAAGTGATTTGACAATTTTCTCCTTTGCAAAGACAGATCACAGCTAGAACTACTGTCTCTATTGGTGTTCATTCTGCTTTTCAGGTTTCACATCTGCCCTGAAAGGCCCTGCAGAACTGACTGGATTTCTTGGCAGCCCTCTGTCTCTGATGTGTATATATAATAAAAAGTATAAAGACTACAGTAAATATTGGTGCAAAGGAAATAGCTGGAGTTCATGCACCACAGTTGTTAAAACAAATGGAAAAGAGACAGAGATGAAGGCTGGCAGAACTTCTATCAAGGACAATCAGACAAGTTTTGAATTCACAGTGAGTCTAGACAAACTCACAAAGGAAGATGCTGGGAGTTACTGGTGTGCCATAGAAAGAACGGGCCGTGATCCTTCATTCCATGTAACTATTACTGTTCTTCCAGGTGAGTTCCCTTCCCCAAACTCTACAGCAAAATCAAACACAAAAGAATAGTTCATCTTAGCACATGTACTAAGAATGGACGTTAATTTTAGGTGAGAATTGCAACTCGGAGGAGAGCATCCACTCAGAATATGCAGTTCTTAGAATAAAAGATAGTTACTGTAGTCTGATTATTTTCCACTTTTCAGAATCAGGTTTTTTTGTAACTTCGGAAAAATAATGATAGTAGATGAGAAAAAGGGTATGGATGTATTAACATATACACTAGGAGAATCTATGCATGCAGAATTGCCTCTTACCACAGATTGGGCTACTCCAGACGAGGCAATTATATAGGGAGGTTCTAGTATTTGTTGTTGTAATGCTTGAGGCTTTTTAAAAATGTTTAAACAATGTTTTCTTTTGTCCCAGACTGTTCTCTCGCAACTGCAACATTTTATTTCCACCCTTGAGTGGATTTCTTTTTGGTTCTGAGACATAGTGGAACATTATATTCCCCTCTCCTCTCTACTTTTCTCTTCTTTTTGAGTTATAGTTCAATAGCACATCAGTAAAATGTGATTTTTATATTCTAACATATACATATATATAAATTTGGAGCCAAGCTATAGGACCATTTTTGGAAATCACATCCCAGGGTTCTTTTTTTTAAAAGATAACATTTGGATGAGACCTAGTGTGGATCCAAGAAGTTGCTATAAACAGCCCTCCTTCCTTAATTGAACAATTGGACTCAGAGGCAAAACCCGGCAAAATCAAAGAGCTACACTACAAGAACTCATACTTCTGTAGATCAGTTTGAAAGATCCCAGTGAGGGTAACTGACATGAAGTTGCTCAACAGGTAGAAGAATGTGTCTGTAATACAGTAAACCCTTAAGCTGCATTGTGCGGTTGCCTCTTGTGACGTGTTAAAATCAATGCCAGCTTAGTCTTTTTCACATTCAAAGTCAGAATTAAACTGGTATTTACAGAAGTATAGTTTTGGAAATGGCCCCAAGGGCCATCTAGTCCGACACCCTCCCAATGCAGGAATCCACAACTAAAGCATCTCTGACGGGTGGCCGTGCAAATTCTGTTTAAAAACCACTAATGAAGGAGAGTCCCCTACCCTATCAGGCAGTCTGTTCCACTGTCAAACACGTTTCATCATCAGGAAATTCTTCCTAATGTTTAACTGGAATGTCCTTTCTTATAATCTGAATCCATCGGTTTGGGTCCTATCCTATAGATCAGCAGAAAACAAATCTGTTCCATCTTCTGCATAACAACCCTTCCTATATTTAAAGATAGCTGACATGTTACATCTCCATCTTCTCTTTTCCACACTAAACATACTCAATTCCTTCTACCGTTCTTTATGGAACTTGCTTTTCCAACCATTTATCACTCCTCTGGACATGTTCTAGCTTGTCTTTGTCCTTTGTCCTTCTTAAAACTGTCAACAGAGTCCTCCAAGTGAAATGCAGTGGTACTATTACTTTTCCTAATTTAGATACTATAGACCTGCTAAGGTAGCCTAGAAAGATATAGCTCACAACCTGGAACCTTGGCTTTTTTGTCACTGCATCACATTCCTGACTCAAGTTGAGCGTGGTCTGCAAAGACCCCAGATCCTTTTCACATTCTGCTGTCAAGCCAGTGTCGCCCATCTTCTATCTATGCATCTAATTTTTCCTGACTAAATGTAGTAATTTCCATTTTTCCCTGTTGATGTTCATTTTGTTAATTTCAACAAACTGGAAAAAAAACCTCTTCCTTTTCATAGGAAAGAAAAAGTTGCATAGGAATTGTGCAAAATCTCCCTTTCCAGAATCAGTTACCTAAACAATTGTTTTATGTTCATTCACAATAAGGTCTCCTTTGAATAGCCACACCTTCCACCATCACATTTCCTCTTTACAGCAAAGTAGCATCCAGCATGCTTTGATGCTCTACCACATTCACTCACTCACTCACTGTTCTCAGCTTACCTTACTTACTCCCAAATACTAATTCATAACTCACCTTGCCAACTTATAATCTACAGACATACAACCATGTAAAACAGTCATGCATCACATGGACCATTGCTATTCTCTGCAGCTTGAAGCACTGAAGGAATGCCCCACGCAGCATCCAATTATTGTTAAACAAAGATCTGAACACAGCTCTAAGTCTTGGTCCGTACGTATACAACAGCTGAAAAGTTCATACATTCATCTGTTCGCCATGTATGAACTGAGGCTTAGACCTGGGTTCATACCCTTATTTGGTGAGTAACCTAAGTCTCACTGACTTCTGTAAAGAAAGAACATAACCACAGGTGTGTACTGATGGAATTCTGGCAGTAAATTCACAGGGAAGGGGAGGAAATAATATTTAGTCCCAACTAAATAGTCCCAACAATATTTAGTCCCAACTAAAATAGACACACTGAATTAATTAGATTTACATACTTCTTGATTTACCTGATGCAATGGGCCTATTTAGGTCTAGGGAACAGTATCCTGTCTTTTGTTTCGTCTCACTTTTTATCTTTTTATTAAATATAAAAATAATATTTTTGAACCATTTCAGCTGAGATTTTTCTTATGATTCTAATCATGGACTCCATGCCAAGAGACTTTGACACACCAAAATAAAAATTCAAACTACACAGCTTAAAAACACTTTGTGGAGGCAACACTATGTACTGCCATCAGTCTAGAAAATGACATATAACCGAGTTTCAGGAAGCCAATAAAAACAGTAACTAATAGGAGCATAATGAAGCTGCTAGAAGTATTGTTGTGTCCCCAGTTGTGTTACATCAAAATGTGTTTAATAATTTGAGATTTAAATAATTAACTCTTTTATTAGTTAAATAATATACAAGAATGTTCTTTAAAAGTTCTTGATTAGAAAGGCATATAAATGTTTTAACTAATTTTATCTACTATAATCCATTTTTAATGCTTACTGATAGATTCTCTTTCTATTTGGGCCATGTGTTTGGTATGAATGAGGTGTACAAAAATTGACACACAAAGATGGAATTCAAAACTGGCCATCGTGGTGTGAGCAAAATAAAATATATCATGTGGAGGTAATGATATTTTGTCTCTGTGAAGATCCATGACTTTTTGAGATAATTTGAAAGCGAGTAGTGGACTTGTGTGGTTTTCACACCTATGCTTCTGGTTATAACATTTTAAGAATAAAAGAGAGGACCCAGAAGCCTTCGCTGTGCTCTAATTTTAAGTTTTTCTTTTAGCACCTACTACCATAGCTGTAACTACCACCAGTGTTTCCACAGACCAAAATTTCCCAATCACAACAACAGAGAGCTCTGTGAGGTAAGTATTGTCCTGACATGTAACAACAAGTACAAGTACTGAACACCAAACAGGAATGCCAGTCTAAGGAAATCTAAGGTATATAAGACATGATTTCCAGTTTTTGGTTTCTAGTTTCCTGTTGCTGTTGTTGTTGTTTTGTTGTCATTGTTTTTGCCTCTGACACAATGTCAGTTCTGCGTAAAGTAAATGTCCAGTTAAGCACCAGGTAATATACATGGGGTATTTCATACGTCAGCTTCAGTCCAGCATTCAGTTGATGAACTTTGCTTTTATTATTGTAATGGGTAAGTTGAGGGGAGGCACATAATTCTGGAGATGAAGGAGTTGGGGGCATGACCAGCACCAGACAGAGGAGAGAATGAAACTTTCCTCTTGGTTGCATAACCTCCTCTGGAAGTGCTTTCTGAGCTTCCACGTTCCATCCAATCAGAACAGGTCTAAGTTAGGCTTTCTCTCAACAATCGTGAACTACATACTAAAAACCTAGAGCGTGCGCATGCAAGTGATGTCTCATATCCATTCACCCTCTTTTTTGTCCCAGCTTTGGTCTCTTTGACAACTTGGCAATCCTGTTACCCATTGTGTTTCTAGTACTTCTGATCATCTTAGCAGGAGCACTGCTGCTAATGTGGAGGCTAAAGAAGAAAAATGGTGGGTGGAAACCGATAAAAAGTTCTTGTGTATACGTTTCCTTCCTCTTTCTCACCACTGCCCTTTCTGGTTTCCTCCACATTCCCTTCCTAGTCGTTTGACCTTTATGTGATCCCAGAGTCTTTAAATATCAAAGCAAAGAGATCCACCATCTATAGAAGGTTAAGTTTAGGCAGAAGCCACAGTGGCTGACCAAAATCTCCTCCTCCTCTTCTGCTGAGTATAGAGTTACTAGGTGAAATAAGGAGCAGAGCCCCAATTTTAGCAGTTGTTGCTTGCCTGAAATTCCCATGGCTAGATGCAGACTGATGACATTGTCCACTGAGACATTGGAACACTGCCGTAGATCTCAGTGGAAGATGTCTTCAGTCTGCATCTAGCTATGAGGACACAGCCAAATGCTTCTGCTTTCCCTTCAGTGGTTAGTGCCACAGTGGTGAATCCTGGTGTGACAGGGAAGCCATAGCAGAGTCCCACATGCTGAACTCTTACGTTTCACTCACCCATGTAGGATCTGGGCTACTTAATTTTGCCAGTGACCTGAGATTCAGAAGTGGGCCTTTTCTTTATTACTAGTATGAGTTATGACAAGGCTTCCTAAATGCAATTATCATCACTCTCCTTTGTAAGAATACCCATCAAGTCTGTCAGTCATGCCACACTGAGCAGTTAAAGCAGTCATACATTGGCCTAAATCCAATTGTTAGTCCCTGAAGATGATGATGATGATGATGATGGTGGTGGTGGTGGTGATGATGATGTCCCAGTTAGAGCAGAGCTGTTGAATCCACTACTGAGTGAGACATTGTTTATTCGGTGGCTGCAATCCTGCTGGTGCAGTACACTGGCAGCTGTATTTTTTCCAGGGTGGCAAGATGGGGTAGACAAAGTCTGCTGGCTCTGGGGAGGCCTTTGCTCCAGTCCCTGCCTTTCTTCCTTCATGATTGTAGTACCACCGGGTCTTTTTCCTCCTGATGGCTGTAAAGACTGCATGGTTATGCTAGCATAATCATCAGGATTCAAGCTAAAAGGGTCTATTTCTTTCAGGAGTTAGGAGCTGGATTTAGGCCATTGCGTTGTCACTGTGTTGTGATAGATATAGCTATTGTTATGAGTAACACATTTCTGCAAATGTAGCAAGTCAGAGCCTGTGTGGTATAGCGGTTTGAGGGTTGATGATGATGCTGGACACGAGAGTCTGATTCCCTGCTTGGCCATGGAAACCCACTGGATGACCTTGGGTGCATCACATACTCAGCCCCGAAAGGCCCCATGATAGGTTCACTTTAGGGTTGCTCTAAGTCGGAAATGACTTGAAGGAGCACAACAATAACAGCAACTCAGTACATATAGTATTTCTTAGGCTATTTACTGTTCTGTACCAGTAGGGGAAGGGGAGTTTATTTGTGTGTGGTGGGGTTGCTTATAAGAAGAAAACTACATTAGTGTCTGGAAAAGAGGTAACACCTCCATGCGTAATGGAAGCACAAATAACAGTACAATTTCCCAAAAGACAAACTAGATTTTGAAATAACATTGTTGGCTGGGTCATAGACTCTCAGACAGGAACACAAGAAGGACGTGCAAGAACAGAAGTGAAAGTTTTCTTTGAAAATGCTTAGCAGTCTGGCTCAGTCCAGACCAATATAGGAACTAGGCTGAAAGTACATTCACCCTCTTCCCAGAACAACTACGCACATCTCCTTTGAGAACTTCCTTCCCACGTTAAGAACTGCATTTGTAGACATTCCAGAACTTAGAAGTAATACATTGAAAGAAATATTGTTACTCATTACTATTTTTAGTAAAAGAGCCCAACAACTTTACTTTTCAGCATTATAACAAAAATATCAATATTAAGATTTTTGTATAACAGGTTGTTGTTGTTATTGTTGTTGTTGTTGTTGCATGACTTCAAGTCATTCCGACTTATGGTGACCTTAAGAAGAACCTATCACAGGGTTTTCTGGGGCTGGGTGCAGGACATGCCCAAGGTCACCCAGTGGGTTCGCGTGGCCAAGCGGGGAATCGAACCTTGGTCTCCAGAGTCTGAAGCCATTTCTGCACTAGACTGTTATAGCACTCTGATTCCACTTTCACCATCCTGTGGAATCCTGGGCCAGTGGCCCCTCCTGAAACTGCAAACCCCAGGAATCCACAGGGCGGTGAAAGTGGAATCAGAGCACTATAACAGTATAGTGCGGAAATGGCCTTAGTCCAGCATTAAAAACCACTTCACCACACTGGTTATGCTCAAATTTTTATTGAAGAATTGTTCTAGAAGGGATTGTGCAGTACTAGAGTCTGGTTTTGGGGGGAGGTTCCTATAAAAGAAATAACATCTGAATCACTCACTTAGTATCTGGTTCAATAGCATTAATAACATGCTTTGTTACTTACTAGTCATGTAACTTGTTACTCATGTGTTACTGCTTACTGATATTGTGTTACTCTTGAAAAGGAAATAATTTTTTAAATTTTAGAGGTATTCTTTTTTCTCTAAATGTTCATTTTGCTTTTTTTCCTGATCTGCTTTACTAAAACATATAAGTAGTAATGTTGTATCAGTGCCTTACAGCTATGTATCTTTCCAGCTGCCAAAGCATGTAAGGAGGTTCCACTGCCTATGGTAAGTAACTATGGGCCTGTATTCGTTTTTTACTCTCCTTTAGTGGTATGCATATATACATCCAACCTCCCTGAGTTTGCAGGGGTTACCAGGAACAGTATCACTAGAAAAAGCCCCTTGGGCTAACTGACAACATCTCTCTCTCCACCTTTCCTTGTGTATAGTAATCACATGAGCAGACAAGATGGCTGAGATCCTGCTTTGCATTTGCTGAATTCAAAGTTCCTCTAGGTATAGTTGAGTCTTATCACCCTCCCTTCGTACTTGACCAACATATTTTCTGGCTGGGCACCCTTCTCCATGGCTTTTCAATGGCCAGGGGAGGACAAGAGATGATGTCAGCTTCCTGAGCCTCTGGAGGACCTCAGGGAGGTTGAGGAGGGTGCCATTCCTTCTTGCAGGTGGCAGCAGGAATGGAACCAGCTGGTTTCCTGCTGCTCCTCACTTGCCCCTGGCCACCAAGTGGCCATGAGGAGAGGTACCCAACCAAAATACAGAGAGGAGGCTTAGGAAGGAAGTAGATAAACAAGTTGTATTCTTCCATCTGCCAGGATAAAAAAATACATAGACATAGCTTTCATTTACACCTGCATGTAGCACTAATAGGATTCCAGTGTACATTGGAACCAGTTCACGGAATCAGAGTTGAATGAGATTAAGCTATTGTCTAGTTGATGCACCCTGGTAGCTGACTTTCCAGGGATGGCTTCAAAACCTAAAAGGACAGAAAGTTACTTTAAAAAATTAAAGCATTAAAAGTTACAAGCACTTATGAATAAGTACAGTTGGACCTACACATTTGTGGATTTGACTTTCACAGATTTCATTATTTGTGAGTTTCTCTAACTCCCCCCCCCCCCGCCACACACCTCAAGTGCTTCTTTTCCTGGGGAACTTTTCCTCTTGGCAGCTCCAATCAGGCCATCCAGCCTATAAAAACCACCTCTGATCCTCCTCCTCCTCCTCCTCCATTAGCAGCTGCCTGGCCAGCTAAGGACGGATCACAGCTGGATTTCTCAGCACCACAAATACTCTCAACACCCAAAGAAAGAGATGGACAAGAGAGAGGAAGTGTAGGGCTACCATGTCCCCCTTTCCCTCTCCTTTCCCTAACCTGGTTTGGTCCCTAGGTGTTCTTTCTCCCCACCATGTCTTAGCTCCCCACCAATTTTAATACAGTAATAATTATTGTACTTTTTAATTGCCAGGGATAGGGACAGGTATTTGTGGGATTTTCTGCCTCACCTATTGGAATATTTTTGGCTAATTCTCAGTATTAGATATGCTTCCATTTAGGTGATAGTGAGGCATCATTTCACATACCATCTCAGGCAGCATAATATCTTGGGTCTGCCTTGCTTGTGAGCTCCCTGTTTTTTTGGAATGCACAAAAGTCCTAGATACTTGAACTGCATTCCTGAGATCATACTGCAAATGTGTAGCCTGCTGAGATCTGTTCAAAAAAAGAAAATGTTGGCATTATTTTCAGTGTTCTTTTGGTTCATTCTCAGCCTTCTAGACACACAGAAGGGAATACTTCAGATACAGCTGGGAAACCAAGACTACATCATCGTAAGATATCTTCTTCCAGCGTCAACCAAGCCATGAACAACCAGACAGCAGAAGTAGAATACTCATCTGTCACAATAGGAACGCCAACGGCTGCTTTTCCACCACAGGTCCTTCTCCCCATCTCCATTGGCTTGACTTGCCAGGGCTTTTCACTTTTAAAAGTATCCTGCCTTTGACTCTTCATGCATGTTAAAGAAAATGCATTAAAATGCATTATGTTTATCAAGCACACCACAAAGAAGATAGTTTGGGAAAGAAGCCTTTGTTGATGGAGTCCTCATCTCTCTCACACACACACACACGCACACGCACGCATGCACGCACGCACACACACACACACCCCTGGGAATATGCGTCCCCCATAAGTTCCAGCTCAGTTTCCCATAATGGTGCAAATAGTGAACATATGCACGCGTTTTGTGTCATTACTATTGTTGTTCTGTAGCTTTCAAGTTGAACTCTGAGTTATAGTGACCCTATTATAGAGTTTTCTTGGCAGGATTTACTCAGCTGAGGCCATCCACTTCCTTCCTCTCAGTTGCCCACTCGGTTTCTACATCTCCTTGTTGTGGTCAGGATCACCCAGTGAGTGTCCATTGCTGAACAGGGATTTGAACTCTCACCTCCTGGAGTCCAAGTCCTAGACTGAAGCCACTACACTACACTCACTTACCATGACCGTTGTGTTGCTGTGTGCCTTCAAAGTCATTTCCAACCTATGGTAACATGCAGGCAGTCCTATCATGAGGTTTTCTTGGCAAGATTTGTTTAGATGGGGTTTGCCATTGCCTTTTTCTGAGGCTGAGGGAATGTGACTTGCCCAAGGCCACCCAGTGGGCTTCAGTGGGTGAGTGGGGGTTCAAACTCTGGTCTGCAAGCTCCTAGTCCAACACCCCAATCTATCCTGCCATTTCTACAGGAAGCTCAGAACCTGGACTTTTTAAGGCTTTGAGTAGCCCTAGGAAGCAGATTGCTATTTGGACAACATCCCTACAATTTTTTAAAAACATTGTGAGTACCCCGTCCTCACAAGTGGTGACGTGGTGCCCTCCACGTATGAGGCCCCTGTGTGAGCCAGGAGCTGAGCAAAAGCAGACTGCCTAATTAAGGTCACCCATTTTACCACGGTCTGGACCTGAGTAGCTCCAATTTGGACCTAACTCACTATCTAAAACATCATTTTTCCATTCTTGCTTTTGCTTTCATAGCTATATCTGGTCTCCTTTTCTCTATATGGCACATTTATGCAATAATAACAAAATGGAGGGAATTAGAGTCAGGACCTCTGAATGTACAAGTTGATAGAAATACACTGACTGTAGAAGCAATTAAACTCAAGGCCCTAAATCAGGGGTGGGGGGCAACTGTGGGAGTCTAGGGGAGAACTTAGAGGGCTGAATCCCATCCCCACTATACCCCACTGTGGGGAAAAAACCAACCTTTTTGCTCCTTAACACTTTCTGGTGGATATTTTCACTGTGTTTTCAAGCTCTTTGGGGCCATTTTAAACCCGGGAGAGGCTTCTTCTTTCAGCAACATGAAGTGACTAGTAGACACTTCCTGATCTTTTACTGTTTTTGAAGACGGACTCTTTTGGGCTTAAAAAGGCCTAGAGGGGGCCAAAAGCATGGCAGAAATGGCCCCACATTCCCTAGAGAGCATTTAGAAACATGTTGGGGCATTTTTTCTTTTTTAAAAAAACTTTGCTCCCCCCAAGAGAAGGAGAGCATAAAAAATAGCCCTTGAGCCACATGCAGCCATTGGCTGCACTTGGTCAAACCCCATCCTATATAGAGGGAAGATGATCCCATACCCTGCAAAATTTCACAGATGCGAACTGGGACATGTGCAGCCAAGAACTGTCAGAGTGTGGTCAGGAGGGCCAAATTTATTAACAAAGAAGTATAGATAATCTAGGAGAAGCTGCAGAAGTTTGCTTTTGCCTGAGCCTCCTGGCTAGGGCAAGGTTCTGCCTGCTTATCTCTTTCTCCCCTCCCACTCCTGAGTGCAAATTACTTTTGCACACTGAACTCCCTTTGTAGCAATTGAAGTAAGCTGGAGCAATGGAGGAAAGAAAGAGAGAAGCTGGGACTTTTGAAAAACAGCTGAAAAAGTAGGATGACAAGGTTAATTGGGACTGTCCCTCAGTTAGCAGCTATGTTGTCCTCAATCTGCAATTTTCTTCTTAGTCTTGTCTTTTACTGACCAAAACCTGCATGCTGTGTTTGATTTTCTAGGTGGATGACAATTCAAAAGTGTTTCTTATGCTACTGTAAGATTTTCTACCCTGGATGAGCAAGCTACTTATGCCAATGTACAGTAGACATCCATTCCAATCCTGATTACAAAAAATACTGGAAATAAGAGAGAGATGGAAACTTTTCCCATGGGTATTTTTCTCCTGTGCCTCCCTACAGAATGGGCCACTGTTAACACTTGTATTGCTCCAGATATTTTCTGCAATGAAATGCTCATTTGTAGGAGGAATGCACACTGAAAGCCACAGTCAAGATAAGCCAGCCTTAAGTGCATCTCAGTTCAGACCTGTTAGCCAATCTTTCATTTTTTTAATATATATTTTTAATAAAATTTACATTGATTAAAATTACAATTTCTTCCATTTTTTATACTTTTTCCTTCTTTCTTTGCTCTTCCCCTCAACATTCCATATTAAATGTTTCCCCAAAGTTACACCTTAATCTTAGTATTTTCCTTATCCATTTCCCAGAAAAATTTTTTTTAATCTATTTCTATTAGTTATCATTGCTGAAAATAATTTTGTTTTCTATATACCAACTTTTAATTTCTTACATCATCTTTGATCTTTATCATTATCTTTTATCACTTTGTCTGTCTTACCCTTTTTTTCTTTTCTTTATCCAATTAGTATCGGTTTCCATTCACTTTCAGTTTGCTGAATCATCTTATCTTTTTACAGGCATGATCATTTATCTGTTTTATCATATCAATAATTTAACATTCCATTCCTCCATGGATGGGATTATTCCACCCTTCCAATGTTGTGCAAAAGATTCTAGCTGCCTATAGATATAACAGAATCTTTTTTTGTTTCTTTAATTCTTTAAGATCTCCAATCATATTCAGTAAAAATAGCTCAGGTGTATTTCAAATCTCATCTCTAATATATCTTGAATGTGATTATGTATTTTTCCCGAACATGTTTGCTTGTTTTCATGTCCACCACACATGGTAGCATGTTCCTGTTTCACTATTACACTTCCAGCACTTTCCATTTCATGTTAAAAAATTTTTTATTTCAAAGTTCATATACCACCTATAAAGCATTTTGAAATAATTTTCTCTCAAGTTCATACTGGGAGTGAATTTTATATCTTCCTTTCCCTGCTTTTAAACCATTTCTCAATTTCTATCTTGTGTCCTATGTTCTGAGCCCATTTTATTGTTGTCTCTTTTATTGTTTCTTTTTCTAAATCTCTTTCAAGATGTAATTTATACATTTTTGAAATTGCTTTAGATTGATTGTCAGTTAAGATTTTGTCCAGTTCGTTTTTACTAGTTTCGAAATCTAATAGATTTTTGTCCATGTTGACTCTTTCTCTGATTTGTCTGTATGGAAACCAATTCATTTCATCTCCCTGTTGTTTTAATTCCTCTGCTGTTTTCAGTTTAGGGATATTTCCTTCCCATTTAATGAGATCTGAATATTTAAGCAATTGGCCATTTTTTGTCGGACTTATTTTATTATAATTAAGATAACCATGCCAACTGAACCGGTTATCAAAACCTTCCAATTGTAATAGTGATGAGCTTTCAAGGAAGAGCCAATCCTTTATCCATATCAAGGTACATGCTTGAAAATATAATTTTAAAGAAGGTAGACCAAATCCTCCACGATCTTTGGAGTCTTGCAGTATCTTCATTATGATCTGAGGTTTCTTCCCGGACCAAATAAATTTTGATATCTCTCTTTCCCATTGTCTGAAAGGTTTTTCGTTCACTATCACAGGGAGATTTTGAAACAAATACATTAATCTAGGTAATACTGTACAGACATTTTTATCGTATTGATTCTACCAAATAAGGATAAGTCGAATTTGTTCCATCTCGAAAGATCATTTTTTGTCTGATTCCATATCTTTTGCTAATTATTATCATATAATTCTGAAGGCTTTTTTGTGACTGTAACTCCTAGATATTTTGCTTTTTTTAAAGCCTGAGATCTCTCTCAGTGTTTCCTCTTCTTTCTTTTGCATATTTATTGTAAGTAGCATTGTTTTTTCTTTCTTTATTTTGACTCTGGTTAAATGACCATGTTCCTGTGAAATCTCTAATAATTTCGTTAAGGAGTTTTTCAGTTCTTCCGTAAATAGAACTAAGTCATCCATGAATGACTTAAGTTTGATTTCTCCATTTTTCATTCTCATCCCACATAATTCCTCACCTTCTCTAATTTTACTACATAATACTTCTAGGCCCTTTCCGCACCAGTCAATTAGAACGGGGCAGTGCGTCCTCTCACAGAGGTCATCTGCACCTTGGAGCGGACTAGGAGCGGACTACTTACGGGAGATCCGCACCTCAGTCCGCTCCAAAACGACCCCAAGTGGTCCTCTAGCGTGTTTTCTAAAGACCGCAAAAAACAAGTCTTTATTTTCCTGGAACGCGCCATTGCATTCCTGGTGCAGATTCGCAGGCTCGCACCAATGTGAGCCTGTGATCTGTGGGGAGCAGGCTTTAGGCGTGGCGAGCTTCAGCGGTTGGTCGGGACCCGCAACCAACTGGAAGCTGCTATTTTGGAAGCCAGGAGCCTACATTTTGGAAGTTGGAAGCCACCATTGTGGAAGCCGGAGCAGTGTGGATCTACAGACCTCTCACTGCTCTGATTCACCCTGGACCAAGAAGGAGCCCTGCGGAAGGGCTTCGGGGACAGCCTGCATTGCTTCAGACCCCAGAAGAAGCAGTAGGTAACAGCACGGAGTGATTCCCTCACCTTGTGCGGAAAGGGCCCTAGTGTCATAATAAATAATAGTGGTGACAGAGGGCAGCCTTGTCGGACTCCTTTAGAAACATCAAATTGGTTGGTTTCTTCTCCATTTATAATCAATCTCGCTTTTTGTTCTTTGTAGATTATTTCTATGCATTGTTTAAAATTTCTTCCCATCTTGTATTCTTCCATCACGTCTTTCATAAATTCCCAGGAAATGTTGTCGAACGCCTTTTCTGCATCAAGAAACACCAAAGCAAATTTCTTACCGGGTTTTCTTATATAGCATTCAATACTACTTACAACTGCTCTCACATTATTTCTTGTATTTCTACCTGGGAGAAGTCCAGCCTGGTCCTCGTGTATGATGTCCTGGAGTGTCTTTTTTAATCTTCTAGTCAATATCGAAGCAAAGATTTTATAATAGATGTTCAACAATTATATTGGTCTGTAGTTGCGTACATCTTTGAGATCTTTCTCTTCTTTTAATATAAGAGTAATGTTAGATTCTCCTCATGTTCCAGGTCTTCCATTTTCATTTAAACCTCTAATCGTGCTATGCAGTGATTTTATCAGCTCTTCATGAAGTTGTTTGTAATAAAAAGGTATGAAGCCATCTGGTCCTGGGACTTTTCCTGATTTCACCTCATTTATTGCTTCTGCAAATTCATTCATTGTAATTGGGGCGTTCAACAGGTTTAGTTTTTTGGACGATATTTTAGGAATCCCCTGTTTTTTCAAAAAATCTTTTCTTAACTGGGTTTCTCTAATTGAAGTTTCTTTTCTCATAAATAAATTACTATAGTATTTTTCAAAAGCTGGTATGATTTTTTCTTGCCTTGTAAAAGTCTTTTTGTCTTGTTTTACTTGTGTTTCTTTCTTTTTTCTTTTTCAATTTATAGGCAAGCTATTTTCCAGCCTTATTAGCCTGTTCAAAATGAAATCGTTTAAGGTATTTCAACTTCCTTTCAATTTCTTCCGTTGCTAATTGTGAGATCTCCTTTTGAAATACCTTAATTTCCAAACTAAGTCTTTTATCATTCGGGTTCCTTTTCAATTGATCTTGTTTCTCTTTTAGCTCATTGACCAGTCTCTGGTAGGACTCCCTCTTTTTCTTATTTTGTTGATGTTGTTGTCGGATAAAGAATCCTCTCGCCACTGCCTTAGAGGTGTCCCATATCATACTCATGTTCATCCCATTCATCATATTTTCCTTAAAGAGTAACCTTAAAGTTTCTTTGGCCTTTCTCAGTATCTCTTCATCTTTCAGTAAGTTGTTGTTGAGACACCAAGAATACTGTTTTCTTGGTTCTTTAAAATCAAGTAGAACTGAGTGGTGATCCGATAATATTTTAGTTAGTATTTCAGATTGTTTAACATCTTTCAGAAGATATTTTGAAGTAAGTATCAAATCAACTCTGGTCCATGTTTGATGAGGTTTGGAAAAAAAGGTGAAATCTTGGTCCTTTAAATGATTCTGTTGCCAGGTATCGATTAAAGATAATAGTTCCATTAATTCAAAGAAGGTGTCAGGTAATTTTCCTTGTGTTTTGGTCTTGGTTTTCTTTGCCATTTTTTAATCAATCTTTGTATCAATCACACCATTAAAATCACCAACAAGAATCACATTTTCATATTCAAACTTCTCCAGCTGTTCTAAGAGGTTTTTTATAAAATTTTGACTTATTCTCATTGGGTGCATATATTCCTACTAAAAGGGTTTTCAGTCCCTTATAGTGTATTTCAATCCCCAATATTCTTCCTTCTGTGTCTTTGAAAATTTCTTTTGCTGGGATATTTCTCTGTATGTATATTGCGATGCCTTTTTTCTTTTTGAAGAATGATGATGAAAAACATTCTTCTAATTTTGCGTTCTTAAATATTTTTCCTGGTTCGATTTAATATGGGTTTCTTGAGTGCAAATAATGTCCACTTTATATCTTTCTAATTGATGGAAGATTTGGCGTCTTTTATATTGGGAGTTTGTCCCGTGGACATTCCAGGAAATTATTTTCATCTTAGTTTCATTCCTTCTTTTCTGCCCTTCTTATTTCAATCTAAATTTATTGAATCTGTTTCTTCTTTTTCACTAAGTAGTTCTTCTTCTTCCTCTTCCTCTTCCTCTTCTAATGTGTTTAAGTTTCTATCTGATGTGTCAAACTGTCTTTCTTCTTCTTTTTTATCATCTCTCTTCATGGATTTTTTATGCTTATCAAAGTATTTCATCTGTTTCTTCATAAATTCTTTGGCTTCATGAGTTGTTGTTATCTTGTAATATTTATCATTGAAAAAAAAAAGATAGCCCTTTGGGAAATTCCCACTTGCATCTGATATTATTTTTTTGAAGATTCTTTGTTAGAAAATATATTCTTGTCATTGTTGCAAGACCTGTGGTGGTACATCTTTGAAAATTCTAATCTCCACATCATCTACTACCAGCTTTTCTTTGTAGCTTTGAATCAGAATTTGGTCTTTTATCTTTTCCCTTGTAATTACAATGTCACTAGGTAGGCATTTTTTCTTAGCGATAGGAGAATCAACACAAAACGCTTTATCAAGTTCAAGTTCAAATTTTCCTACTCTTTGGCCTATAAAAGTAGCAAGTATTTTCGTTCCTCTTTTGTAAAAATTCTCTTCAGATTGTTCTGGTAATCCTCTTAGTTTTAAACGTTTAAGTCTCTGTCTCATTTCCATCTTTAACACTGTCTCTTTATTTTTCTGTTATTCTCTCATCATGCATTCTGTCTTCATTTCCATTTGTTTAGTTTTGTCTTGTACATCATCCATCCTCTTATCTAAAGATACAATGTCTTCTGAGAGTTTCTTAAAATTTTGATTCAAATTTTCAATTTCTCTTTTAAAGTCTTGTTTCAATTCTATAAATGTAGTTCTGATTTCTGTTCTAGTTGCTTTAAGTTCTTCCTTTAAATAATCTCTAAGGCCCCTTTTGCCATGCGAAAGGGCCACTGGAGCATTGCGCAATTGCGAGAAGCGGTCCACATGACATTCTTGCAATTGCGCGATGCTGCCAGGGCCAGCAGGCACCGATTGCGCACTATTTCATTTTCGGCTTGTAGCCGAAAATGGTGTGCGATTGCACATCACTCCAGGGCCCCACACACACTTGCCGTGCGTGCAGAGCCTCCGGAGCCACAGCGCTCATGCTTCCTGCCCCAGTGCAGCTTGGAAAAGAGGAGGATCCCTCACACTGCCTGCTTGCCAGCAGGCAGGGGCTGCGGAGGCAAGGCAGTGGGGATGCGAGAGCCTCTTGCAAGAGGCTGCTCGTGCAATTCCCGTGCCCCAGCACCGTGAAAAGGTAAGGTGCGGAAAGGGCCTAAGTTTTTGCATTTCCACAAACCATTTTAAAGAGTCCATGGTTTTTGAATCTAATGAAGGTCTTCTAGTTTGTGTCTGTGTTTGTAATTGTAGTTGTATTGATTTTTTCTGGCCAGATGCCATAGTCTTTTATAATTTTACAGTATATAATAAATATTGTCTTTTATCCAATGTCAATAAATATCCCTATAACAATATATAATATATAGTGTCTACTTATCTAACATTCTTGAATGAATATACAAGTTAATATTATATATCTTCTAGTAATAATCTATAAAATAATATATTCTTTTTACAATATTTGCATTATCAATCACTTATCTATCGCCAAGTTACTTATGATTACTTGAAATGTAGTTCTTAATTAATAGTTCTTAATTAAGACAATTATTAAATCAACATATACTTCAAATATATAGAATTGATTTTATCCCCCAAAGAACGTAACTTAAATCAAGAGAGTTAAAGATAAAAAGAGATTAATTCTTCCACTAATGAAGAGCAATAGTAACTGTTCATATATGCTAACAATCAAGTTCTTATGTTAGTTGAATATTCTAATGATAATCAAATGGTTCCAACTATAATTGATGTATTAATAATATTATTAAATTTTGAATTTTAAATCTAACAAAAATATATCTATTAGTTTATTTCATTAAAGATACCATCAATACCTGTTAACCAAATATTTTCTTCTTATGTCTAATACAATATCATTTCCAATCATCAATAAGATTCATTCAAGTTAATTATATTTTAAATAAACTTTCCCTTGTTTTTAACTTCTTCTCTATGAGGCCCATCCTGCAAGTCTGCCTTTCTTTTCTCTGTCTCCACCTTCCATCTCTGTCTTCCTTGCCACCTCCGTCTTCTTCTTTCCACTTCATTTCACATTTATTTTCTTTTTCTCAGTCCTTTCTCATCTCAGTCCTCACTGGCCTTCTTTCACTTACTTTTCCTTCCTTGCTTTATCTTTCCCTCGCCCTGACGTTTCAGATCACTTTTATTTCATTGTCTTTAATGAAAATGGAAGTTACTGCAAATTTCCACGTGATCAGAGGAATGGTGTCCGTCTCTTTCACTTTCTAATCACAGTCCAGGTACACAGTCCAAATAAACTATCTGTTCCCTTCTCTCTGAATTATTGGTCCGATCAATCCTCCATGGATTTAATTCTCTGTTTATAGCATTAACCATAACCCTCCACAACTCCTTCTCTTGTACAATCCTCCTCTCGATCTCACACTTTTCTCTTTTTTTTCCTTGACTCAGTTCCTATAGATCAGCATGCTCGGCGCCATTATCCATTCCTTCTGTCTTTACCCCCTTACAGTCCTTGCTGTTGTCAATGCATCAATTTAATCCCCAAAATGTCCTTCCAGATCAGTAAGTCTGAAAATAATTTTTCTGTTTATGTCAGTTATCTCAATTATAGTCTTTGGCATTTTTTTATAATTTTAGTTCTGTTCTGATCTCCTCACTTTACCGGCGCTGCCAAGAGTACAATTACCTCCGGTGCATCAGCACTCTATTTCTTTTACCAATATTTCTGGCCAAGACGTTCTGAAAAAAACAAGGATCTTTACCTCAGGTTTGGCTTTGGGTACTCATGATTCTTGTTTACAGTCTTTAAAAACATTGCAGCTGGCGCTTTATAGGACCTAGTCCATGCTCGAACCCGATGGCATCCACACTCTGTGAACACTAACCCGTCCACGATGGCTCTTCTCTCTTTCTCCTCTTTGTCTTCGCTGGGTTGAATGTTGACTCTTTGAGCCACTGCGAGTCTCCTCTACACCAGGGGTGACTTTCTTCCCCGAAATCATGGGGTTTCTGATGTTTTTTCCTTCTCGGGTTCTGCGACAGCCTGAGACAACTTGATCAGGCTGTCAGGTCCGCCGACATCACAACCAGAAGTCTAGCCAGTCTTTCGTAAGCCAGCACACCTCAGGTATGTGGGAATACAATTCCCATCATATCCAGTCAACATAACTGTGCTGACTGGGGATGATAGGAAGTGTGATCCAGTACATCTGGGGGAAGGCTGCTCTTCACAGTTATGATGGTTCCATAGGCCTTACACGGTTTCTGGAATTTAAGCTGTATAGGAAGTTATGTTCTGCAATAATAATATTGCACAATCACTATACAGCTGGGCTAACTGGTTGCTGGGGTTCCTATGTACCAAACTGCTTGTATAAGATCCCGTTTTATTTCGGAGTCCATGTGGTACAGAAACTGCCTCTGATCTGGCTGTGTCCCTCTCTATGTTTGTAGCAGCAGTCCTTGTCTTTTTTAGAATCACTGTTGGGGAAATTCTCTTAGCAATAGCATTTTTTTATTTCTATACTGCCTATCAACTAGTGTTATCTAAGCGGTTTACAATGTA
The DNA here is from genome assembly GCA_948472985.1 of Iguana delicatissima. NCBI lineage: Eukaryota > Metazoa > Chordata > Lepidosauria > Squamata > Iguanidae > Iguana > Iguana delicatissima. The sequence goes on from CAOKZL010000593.1 coordinate 92,875, forward strand.
TTTTAGCTAATTGCCCCCAACAAGCTGGGTACTCATTTTACCGACCTAAGAAAGGATGGAAGGCTGAGTCAACCTTGGAGCGGGGCAGGATCGAACTCACAACCTTGTGGTTGCAGTACTGGCATTTAACCACTGCGCCACCAGGGCTTCCTCTTAGGAGGAAGTATTTTAAGTAAAGGGTTGCAAGTGGTCTCTGAAGGTGAGAACAAATCAAGAGCTACTGTTTTGAAAGAAAACAAGCAAGAAAGGCTGAGCCTGGAGGCTTTTTTCCCCCTCCATGGTGGTGACGAGGAGAGCTTTTTAGTGTTGCACGCTTCATTTTGGTATCTAGGGGACTGTGCTGTTCTGCTGTGAATGCAGAAATGCGCAGTACTGCTTAAAAAAAAAGACTGCTTGGAAATATTCACTGTGTTTCTTGAAGCTTTCTTTTATCATTGGAAACATGATTGTATTGAACTGTTGCTTTTTTTGTGTTTAGAAAGACCACAGGATCTTGTGAATGGCCTCCTAGGAATACTGATTGTTACCTTGGAAATTTTACAGTCTGAACCAGTAAGCACTCTTACTCTTAAAGGACAAAAACATTCCTGCTCCATTGGGCTGCAGCAGAGAGAGAGGAGAAAACAAAGGAGGCCACATTCGATTAACCCTTCCATGATCTTTCCCTTCAGGTGCATGATTCTATGAGTCCAGAACACGCCCATCCATCAGGTGTACTGTAAGACCAACAGCCTATTCCATCAGGTGTACTGTAAGACTTTTTCCACAAATATCTTCCATATTTCTTCAAAATCATTCCCCCTTTCATTATTCCTTTTTTGACTTTAATTTGGCATGTTAGCTTATCATTAATTGCTATTTTCCACATTTCTTTATACCAATCCTTTATTTGAAAATCATCTTGCATTTTCCATTTTCTTGATATAATTAACCTTGCTGCAGTTAATAAATTTGTAACTAAATCCTTCATTGCCTGGGTACAATTAACCTTATCAAATATAGATAATAATGCTATACTCGGACATATTTGTAAGTCAATTCCTGTTATCTCTTTTATCTCATTAAACACAATTTGCCAAAATTTCTGTACACCTTCACAATTCCACCACATATGAATATATGTGCCAATCTCTTGGCTGCCCCTCCAACATAACCTTGAGTGTGTCTTATCTATATGGTTTAATCTTACTGGTGTTAGGTACCATCTCCAGAACAATTTATAATAATTCTCTTTTACCCTTATGGATACTTTTTTTAAATGATGCTGATTCCAAATCTTTCCCCATTCTTGAATATCTATTTTTTGTGCTAGTTCTTCCTCCCATACTTTTCTAAGATATTCATCTTCATCTTCATATATTGACAATATTTTATATATTTCACCTGTGATACCCTTCAATATTTCATTTTCCTCCATTCCATCTCTTTGCTCTTTCTATCTGCAAACAATATAAAGTTTGCAAGCGACCAGATCAGATTACTAAAATTAAGGGCACAAAATCAGGAATAGAGAATTGTATGGCAAGGGGTAGAAACAGAAAAGATGGAAGTGACTGGAAAGCACTGGAGGATTGCAAACTGAAGACATTCTTGTCTGGACTTCCCATAAATTTCAATGAAAATTCCAGGGCAATGGTGCAACAAATGCTGCCTCTACTAGAAGGACTTCTCGGAGAAGATAGGCAAGAGGGTATTGATGAAGACAAATGGGTAAACCAAGAGGGGTAACAGACTGAACAAGATGATGCAGCACATGATGGACAGGCTCCTGCTCATGGAGTGCACTGGAGCAATTGGGCATTATGTCTCCATCATTTTCAGAACTTGCAGAAGGAGGTTATCTCCTACTTCCTTTCACAGGGCTCCCACCCCTGTGCTCAAGAACAGGCAGAGGGCTACTGAGAGTCGTTCATTTCTTTGGCCACTGATTAGCTGTGTGCATGGGGTCATGAGCACTGGGGGAAGGAGGGAGGGGCAGCCTTATATTGGGACCAGGGACTACTCCTTCTTGCCTGTTGCAGGTCATCAGCAGCCAGGGAAACGGAACTGTGTCTGCCAGCCCCTGGATGATGTTGTGCACTACAAGGAGCAGACAGGGAAAGAGAACTGTCTTTTGGAAGTATGCCCCTGGAGACTTGTGATCCAGCATAATGTAGCGTGTTGGCCTATATGTCCATGTGTCATGGGGAGAGGTTGTTTCTTGTTTTCAAGACTCCAGAGAAAAACAGAAGTCTACACTTCCTGACAGCAAAACAGATAATGGGGAACAACACTCTGGCTTTTCCCTATCAGTTACCATCTAACCAAATCTGTGGTGGAATTATCTCCCAGATTGTTCCAGACAAAAAAGAGGCTATGTGAGATAAAGGTATCAATATTTGCATGCTCGCCTATACCACACGTCACATTTTTCAGTAGGATTAATTCACAGCCCTAAGTCAACACGCTGATATCCAGCTATGTGTCGCTAAGAGCTGGTAAATAATTCACAGCTGCTTTGAATGCTGACATGTAGTTCCCCATCCTTTACCTCAAGTTTCCTTAAATGAGCTAAATTGCTATGTCAATAGAGAGGCTTTCAATGTCCTGTTACCTAAGTATCAATCAATAGCATTAACTCTCAGAAGAATGGAAATTATTATTAGACAGACAGAGAGGACCTCTGGAAGGAGGAGACCTGTACCCCTACACATTTGCAGCAGACTCACATTTGGTTGAGGCACATACTGTTAGCTAACATAATGGTTGGTAGCCAGCTTATTAGACTGGCACAACATTCTAACTTAGTTATTGCAAACAGAAACAACAGATGGGCAAATGAGGTAGTTCTGTGGCTCATATTCTTATTTGGCTACAAATATTGTTGAGAATGAACTCTCAGTCCAGGGACTTGAATGCACCAGTTTTGGATGGTGGTTCTTTTAATTAAGACAGTCTCTGAGTCTGCATACCAAGGAGTGGTCATCTCTGTAGTAGTTTGCTTCCAGGAGCAATAATTTCAAGGCTGGAAATTAGCTGCAAACAAAGTCAGAACGTAAAAGGCCCAGGCTATGTGAAGGGTCATATCTTCTCATATCAGCCTGCCTGAGCTCTAAGATCTATAAGATCTTCAGAGGAGGAACTTCTCTCTGTCCCATTTCCTTCATAGGCATGGTTGGACAGAACATGAGAGAAAGCCTTTTCTGTGGCTGCGCCCAAACTTTGGAACTCTCTCCCTAGGGAAACTTGGATGGTGCCTTCCTTGTTCTTTTTATTTAACTTTCTCGGCAGTGTTTTCCAGCTACAGAATATTGCCAGCATAAAACACCAGCCCCATTCCCCTAGCCTCCCAGGGTATTTGGTTACCTCAAAATGGAAGCGAAGCCAACATGTCAGAACACAGCAGTCCACCTGAAGAGGGTTCACTTCACAGTCTACTCGATTGTTAATAGGTTGTTATTAGGTGGATAAATTCTCAGAGGTGGTTTCCTGCTTTGATGGAAGAAAGCCAGCTGCCTACCCACTCTTTTCTCTTATGGTGTCCAACCAGCCATCTCATGCCATTCAGTGCTTCCCTTACTCTGGAGGTCATACAAGGCAGTGTCCCATCATCATCATGGTGCCACCTTCACCCTGCTAGTCTGTTCAGGAGCTTGTTTTACTTTCCTTCATAACTGTATATATAGAAGACACACATTCAGGTCCCAATCAACTCTTCTAACCCCCCAGACTAAGGAAATTTGGTTAATTGGGAATAGACTCAGCAGCAGCAGCAGCAGCAGCAGCTTCAGTCAGCAAGAAGTTCACCTGCAGGAAGAAGAGCAGAGGACAGTTCCTTATGGACTAAATCAAGTGGTCAAAATGGAGTCCTCCAGGTATTGTTGAACTGCAGTTCTTGGCAGACCCCAGGATTCCATAGGATGTTGAAAGTGGAGAACTGCAGTTCTTAGAAGCCCTCACCAGCACAGCCAGTGGTGAAGAAGACTGGAAGCTGCAGTTCAAGAACATCTAGAGAGCTACCTGGTTCTCACCTGTTGACTAAATGATTCAATTTGGATTCCCACGGATGTGCAAATGGGGCTGGTTTCAGGCTGCAGTCCACAACAAGAGCCCTGGCTGGCTCAGACTGAAGATCCATCTAGTCTGTTTCCACATTGGCCAACCAGTTGCTAAAGGGAAGCCCTCAAGAATAACCTGAGGGTAATAGCAACCTCCCTCTCATATTCTCCCAGAGAGTGGTATTTAGAGGCATATGGTTGCTGGCACTGGGAGTATTATATGGCCAACGTGACTAATAACCATGTTTACTGCTAGGTACAATTCAAAATTCATATGAAAAAACATTATCACCAGTGAATGAGAATTCATATAACTTTTAATAAAATTTATATTTACAGTATATAGCTCACTCTCTCTGCCTCTCACTCATAGAAAAGTAGCCATATACCTGCCAATAAATATTGCATATAGCTTTTAAGAACTCAAGAGCCATCCAGCTTTTGCAAGATGACTCTTCTCCTACCCATCCTAGTACAAGGAAGAGTTCTGCATGCATGTTCAGTCTCTCTGGCACTGAGCTGCTATACATTATTAATTCTTTTAATCTTTTCCAATGCCATATTAGGCCTCCTTTATCATGCAGTTCACTCTCTGGTTTCTTCCTTAGGGGACCTAGATTAATTCTGACAGATCACACAATTTCACCTTTCCCCAACTTGAAAACACTTAGCCAGTATATTATTAATGCAGAGGCTATACTTATGAGGAAGTCATATTAGGCATTTCACAACTGGGAAAATGGAAGACAAAGCACCATCTCAGGCCCAGGCCTTTGCAGCAGATTGAAACATTCAGAAGTTACCATATATATGGTACAACTATTCCCAAGCCATTCTTTCACTAAGGAGTGCAGGCAAGAGAATCACAACATGAAATGGATGCAGCTAGTCATTCTTGTATAGATGTGGGGACAGAGCAATGTGACTTAGTTGCAGGATTGATGCTATATACTCCTAGTCAGTTAGGTGGTTGCAGTGCTAGACCTGAAGGATCTGTCCACAGAAGATCTGATATCATCCTGTTCCCTAAATCTAAGAAGTTGGCTACCAGGAAGCAAACCAACAGCTGTGTTGCCCTCATCAGTCAAGTAATAGATGCCATTATCACACCACATATGCCATTTCCCCCCTCTTGTGCAGGGAATTTCAGTGGGTACTTTTGGTCTACCAAAAATGAAGACAAAACCCAAACCAGAAGCAGACAGAATTCCACTTCTGGTTTTGAAAACCTGGCAGCTTTTTTAATGTTAACCAATTGATCAGAGGCTGTGATCTAGATCATACCCTCCAGCTGTCCATGTTAGTCAGGCACAATCCTGATTAACGATCTGTCATCCCAGTTTTTCAGCTGCTTTTAAAATGCCCTAGTCTCTCTCCTCCTCCTGCTTTTCCCTTTGTCCTCAGCATATTTCAGTTGCTGCAAGCTGAATTCAAAGTGAAAGAGTACAGTAGTTTGCATTCAGTTAACTTAGCAGGAAGGAGAAGAAGGAATCTTGAACTTACCAGTAGACTCAGGCAAAATCAAAGTGCTGCAGCCTCCCCTAGCTTGTGTGTTTTTCCTCATGAATAATGTTTGCTGTCTTGAGAACACACTGCCGTTACATGGGCATGCATGTCCCAGTTTTCATCTGTGAAATATTGGAAGGTAGGCTATATATATGCTATATATATATAAGAGAGCCAGCATGGTGTCATCATTTGAGTATTGAACTACGATCCCAAAGACCATAGTTTGTTTCCCCATTCAGCCATGGAAATCCACTGGGTGACCTTGGGTGCATCACTCACTCTAAACCTCAGAAGACCCCCATAGTAGGTTTGCCCCAGGGTCACCATAAGTCAAAACTGACTTGAAGGCACACAACAAGAAAGACAATGTGATTTAATGCTTTGAGGATTGAACTACGACAGGAGGACAGAGTTTGATTGCCTGCTTGGCCATGAAAATCCACTGGGTGACCTTGGGCATGTCACACTCTCTCACCCTAGAAAATTCTGTGATAGGTTCACCTTAGGGTTGCTGTAAGTCAGAAATGACTTGAAGGCACACAACAGCAACAACCGTGCTATGTAAAAGAGGAAATGCTGTTGCAGGAGGCTTCCAGGAGTGGCAAGTCATCTTCTTTTGCCAGAAAAGTGGTAATGCCAAAAAATTTGAGACTTCAAAAATCAGTCTTGGAGGCCCCACTGGCCACATTTGGCCAACCTTTGACTTACACATTGTAGCACTTACACCGATTTACAGTTATGTCAGCGTTGGGAGAGTTACTGAGTTACTATTCTCAGACAGCCTACATAATTCAAAGCTAGAATGGCACTGTTGAGTCTAAGTTCTCCAGCTTAATTGGTTTATAGATCATGTTGCTTGACATCCATTCATGGATGGCAATTCATTATGTTCTTTGGTCTCTATCTCATGCATTCATGCTTCAACGTAAGCATCAAATATAAAGATGCAATTTTTTACATTGCTGTCATATTTAAAAAAAAAAAGTCATCTTTTCATAGAGTATCACTCTGGGATTGCCTTTTGATTACCATGATTGGGCCTATCCCAATGGCCTTGGCATAGGCCAATACTTGGTTTCAAACTTGGCAGGATGTTCTAAAGATGTAAATTCTGAGATTACTTCCTGACACAAAGATGACTCTGAAATATTCTGAAGGGGAGAAACCATTGAGATTGGGGGAGCTGATGCATCTCCCTGTTCCCCAATAATATAATTAGGGGAATACGCTCACACAAAGCCAGCAAGCTACAGTGGTCTGAGTGTTGGGACTGTGACTCTGGAAACCAGGATTCAAATCCCCATTCAGCCATGGAAACCAACTGAGTGATCGCGGGCAAGTCAAACTCTCTCGGCCTCAGAGGAAGGCCAGGGTAAACCCCTTCTGAACAAATCTCATCAAGAAAACTCCACAATAAGTTCCCCTTAGAGTCGCCATAAGTTGTGTGCCTTGAAGGCACACAACAACAATAACAACGAGGTAAATGATGAAGAAGCAGCCGTGAGTGCTCTAAGATCCATAATCCTGACTCTACTATTTCTGAGATAATATTTTCTCGTAGCTGCTTTTATGTTTAATTGTCTGCATTTAATAGGGTTGTATTCTGCTTGTGTGGTTTTATCATGTAAAGCTGTGGGTTTGAAATGGATCTTTAAAAATTATAAAATAAAATAAAAATTATATCAAATTTCCCCCTTCTCTATGTAGTGAGTGTGTGTGTGAGAGAGAGACAAAATAAAAGAGGAACTTTAGTTAGGGCCCTTTCCACACGTGGGAAGGGAACTGCGCAAAAACAGGACTCACCAGATTTCTTCAGCGTCTGGGCGAGTCCGTCGGGATGAGGAGCAGTGCGGGCTCGTCGCTCTGCACTGCTCCAGCGTCCAAAATGGCGGCTTCTGGTTGGTGGGAGCTTTCCACCAACCTGAGAAGCTTGCCAGCCTAAAGCCCACCTCCAGCAGATCTGCAGGCATGCACTAGTGCGCACCTGCAAATCTGCACCGGAGCGCGGTGACGGAGCAACACGGAGTCTTAAAAGAGGTTTTTAAAAAGCATGCTGAGCGACCAGTTCTGGTCACTCCAAACCGGACTGAGGTGCAGAACTACAGAAAGTAGTCCGCCCCAGTCCACTCCACGGTGCAGAAGACCTCCGTCGGAGGTCGCTCTGCACCGTTTTAATAGCCCAATGCGGAAAGGGCCTAGGAGACAGAGAGTCTGGGAAAGATCACAGAAAGAATGGCCTCACTTTGGAGGGAGGGGCCTATAAACCAACCCCTAGGTTGCAGGGAGCAGCTCTTCCTGGACACCTGGGGTTGGAGCATTGGGTTTGTTATGGGAGTATTCAGCTGTATCAATTTGCATGTTTGTGATATGCTCAACCTGTATGCAGGTAAACATGCTCAAAAGAACTGCAGCTAGGCTAACGCTGCCCCCAAATTCTTTTAGAATACAACTCCCAGAATCCCCCACCCAGCACAGCCACTGGCCACACTGATTGGAGGATTCTTGGAAAAATTAATTTCTCAAGCAATTGGCTGATTGGGCTATGCATAATTGTTTTTCCATCCTTTCAGCTAACACTGATGCCAGACCCCTGTCTGTCCTACAGCTGATGCTTAGCCTGACATCCCAGCTACCTAAGACAGAAAAATTCAGGTCATTGCACACAATAGACTTGTGCAGGAATCTGAGGCTGTCACAATCACCCTGCAGGATGAATAGAAATATTCCCATCCTGTTTCATTCTTACATGCCATCTCTCTCTCTCTCTCTCTATATATATATATATATATTCCTCCCAAGAAAAAAGAATCTAGAACTATGAAATTTTATGTCCCTTTGGTATAAGTCAAGAAGTCACCTCTCATGAGCAGTAAGCAGCTTGCAGTGCTTACAAGAACCCTTGGATGAACTTCAGTATATTATTTATAATTTTATTTTTAGCACCAGTACACATAGCTCTGTCAGTATTACAGCTATGAGCAATTCTTCCTGATGCAGAAATGGAGACAACAGGGCAACAGGTATGATTCTGCAGTGTGCAGTTGTTCAGATCACATTTCCAGTGCAGTTGATAAAAAAGGCTAATACAACACAGAAGTAAAAATAAAAGCGCAAATAAACTCAAAAGTCATAAAAGCATAAATTGCTCAACAAAGATATCTTACATAAGTGGGAAAAAGATTTCAACTTTCTTCTTATCTGTTCAAATATTAAGAGGAGGGGGGAAGTAGATCAGCAGTAATATATCCATAATTAAATATGATTAATTCTTTTGCAATATATTCATTGGCTACACCTAATAAGTTAGTGCATTTATAGGTTGCCCTTCAGTATAAACTCCTAGGGAAGTATATAAGTCACAATCAATAATACAATAAAACTCAGAGTATGAAACTGTAAAAGCAGAAGTTATAAAACCATCAGTAACAGAGAAGTTGAACAGATTCATAAAACAATGCACTAGAACCAATTTTCGAAACACACTAGAGTACTTGGACATTTTTTAAAAGTCTTTGCCAGTTGTGGAAAGGACCCCAGGATTTTGAGACAGACACATTTTTTTAAGAACAGCATTTGGTATATGAAATATTCTACAACTGATAATAGAAGAGTCTCTGATGAGCAATTAAAGGTTGAGCCAAGCTCACCTGACAGATAGTTATCCTTCTTGTGACCATTAATATCCTAAAGAGTCCTTTGAGGAATTCACAGAACGTGGAAGCATTACTCTTTAAGATCACACATCCTAGAATTCCCCAGGAAGCATTCCCATGGAAAACTCTGGGCACTGTAGTCCAAAGAAGAAACATTTGTGTACTTTAGGAACTCAGAGAAAAAATTCATTTTCAGCTACTGTAGGTTAAGTTAGGCTATTGTTGTGGTTGTTGTTATTATTATTATTGTTATGATTATTATGTTATTCATTTATACCACACCTTTCCCCCATAATGAGAATCAAGGTAGACAGAAACATTAAAACAATACAAAACATTAATAAAGGTATAAATACAAGATTCAAAAACAATTAACCAATTTATGAGATTGAAACATTACATATTAAAAATAACAAAATACATTAGAAGCCTATACAAACCTTAGAAGCAGAATCACATGGTATTAAAAGCCCAAACCCAGTCAATTTGTAAAAGGTTGATGGCTCAAAACGTTTTGACCTGCCAACAAAAGGAGAGCAATGATGGGGCCATCCCAGTCCCTCTAGAGAAGGAGTTCCAAAGTCTGAGAGCAACCTCCAAGAAGGCCCTCTCCCTTGTTCACACCAAACATCCCTGAGAAGGTGGTAGGACAGAGAGAAGGGCCTCCCTGGAAAATCTTTGAGCTCTACTGGGACCATAAAGAGAGATGTGGTCTTTCAAATAACCTGCCCCCAACCTGTATAATAACCTCAGCTTCTAGAGTTGCTGTTCTTCAGGTTAACAATCTGAGTTCTCAAACTCTAGTTTGAAGCCATGCCAGCTGACAAACCTAGAGAACACCAAGTTAAACAATGAAGTCTAGAGCTGTGGTCCCCAAGTCCCTCTCCTCCAGATGTTCTGGACATCAGCTCCTAGCATCCCTGCCCATTGCCCAAGTTGGCTGGGGCTTCTAGAAGTTTAGTATATAACATCTGGAGGACAGAAGTCCCAGAATCATAGTTCTAGACCCATCCTGGTATTTTCCAGATGTGCTGGACGACATCTCCCACCACTGCTGGCCAGCATGGCCTCCAACAAGTGTTCTCACATCTCAGAGCCTGGCCCTGAGTCTCAGGACCCCTGGACAATCTTCTCTGGTCCTTAGGGCAAGAGGAAAAAATCTCAAGGTGAGAGCACAGCCTTGAAAATTGTATTATTCCTCATATGTTAAACTTTGTTTTTTAAAAATCTGAATGGCATACACTCTGCAATGGTGGTTGATGCTTAAGATACTTAGTGACATCACCAGGGGTTTTCTCTTATGACATCACCCTTGTAATACCACCAGAGTCCACTCCATGACCTCACAAGGGGGTCATCCCTAGGTCTCAGGTTTTGGCACTGAAATCTCAGGGAACAGGACCACTCCAATCTGGTAACCTTACTTTCAGCTGAGATTCCTCAGCCTAAAACACTGGTCTGCATACTCCACATCCATCATCCACCCATTTTATTATACTTTCTGTAATGCCAAAATACCCTAAAGGCACCAGATCCCATCTGATCATGGAAGCTAAGCAGGTTTGTTACCCCAAAATGTGGGTGACCCAAGGGTCAGTCCACCTGCAATGCCAGTACCTCTGTTCAAAGTTGAGGAATTATTAGCTCAAAATCAGGAGACTTGGGAGGGTAACCTAATGAGATCTTTCCACCAATGTTTGCAGGGTCTCCGTAAAGAAGAACAAGCCAGATTCAAAAACATGTTTTTTTAAGGGAATTAATAATCACACCAAAACACAAGCAATCATGCAGTCACACAAGGCTAGCTGAAGGAGAAAGGGAGAAAAGTTGTTGATAGTAAAGTTTCAAGGGTGATGAGGGCAATAATTACTGATCGGGAGACCAGTGGAGAAAGAGCGATGCAACTTAGACTCATGCCTAAGGACAGTACTAATTCAGGAAACAGAGTGACAGCATGGCCACCAGCAAACTAAGTACTACATTTAACTTCTCAAAGCTGGGGGGAGGGTTTATACCCAATTTCTGCCTGAGGGGAGTGAGTGTGAATGGTTCTCCAGCCAAGTAGACAACAGAGTTCACAGAGCGGACAATGGAGTCCAGCCTGTGTTGATCTTAGTGTTAGGCGACAAAGAGTTAATAGGTGCTGTGATAGCTCTGTAGTGGTTGGACAGCTGTGGGGACAATGGACCAATTTACAGGTCAATAGGAAGAAGGATTGAAACAACCTGTGGTTTGGTGGAAATGTCCCCATTACTATTGTCTGAAAGGAGAGTTGTTACAACTCAGCTTAAGCCTATTATCTTTAGAGTCACCAGGTGATCTCCTGACTATGACCTGGCTGAGCCTAGAGGGGATCTCTGACCTACTTTGCAGTGCAAGTGTTCAGCCAGTGTCTTCCTCTTGTCCAGCTTGGCCATACAGTCACATCAAGGTACATTGTATATCAATGCCAATTAATATATCTTGGCAATTAAATCATATTTCACCAATTGCACCATATCCAAGTGTGGGGGTGTATGGCCTGGTAACAGTTTCAGTTCTGGTTAATACTTGGATGGGAGATTGTCAATGAATAACAAGTGGTATAGACTATATTTCAGAGGACAGAACTGGCAAAACCACCTCTGAGTAAACCTTGACAAAGAAAACCGTATGAAATCCATGTGGTCACTGTAAGTCGACAGACAACTTGAAGGCACATATGCACATGCACAATGTGCCAACTGAGTATAAAATATTAAGAGTGGGTTTTTTTTCCTTGTTGGTTCCATTTTGGGGAAAGATGATAATCTAAAGGTGCATCATATCAGTGCTCCTCAAAGTAGTAAGGGGTTTATATATCCTAAAGGCACCAGATCCTACCTGATCTTGGAAGCTAAGCAGAGTCAGTTCTGATTAATAGCTGAATGGGAGATCACCAATGAATACCGGATGCTATAGGCTATATTTCAGAGGAAGGAACTGGCAAAACACCTCTCAGAATTCCTTGTCTAAGAAAACCCTATGAAACTCATGGAATCACTGTAAGTTAACAAATGACTTGAATGCACATATACATACATATGGTCAAAGTAGTGGTCTGTGGACCGGTGTTGGTCCATGAGGCTGCCAGTCCATTGCAAGTTTCCAAGAAAAGAAAGAAACAGTTGTAGTCAATGGCCACAAATACAATGCCTGTCCTGGGCACATTAGGAAACAGCAGTTCAATAAGATGCATACAAGAGAAAAAAATGTGTTGGAACCTGAGAGCAGCATTTACGTTTGGCCAATTTCCCAGGAACATGAAAGTTGTCATTATTCCAGTGTTTCTGTAGTATAGGATGCAAAGCTGCTGTACTTTAATTCCATAGGCATGAAAGCACAGGTGCTACTTGGGCAGTTTCAGTGAAAACAAGAGCCAGATTTGCGCCATCACAGTAAATGTTCCTTTTCTAATTGCAGTCCAACCATACCACTGTAATCAGACACTATAATTGTCAACTCATGTGCAACATGTGCTTAAGAATGCTTACACATGAATACAAACAACCACACATCTAATATGACCTCTAGATTTAAGGACATGAAATTGGCAAGTATAGCCCATTATCCTTCAAAATCCATGCAGGGACTGATCCACTTCTCATTCAGATCACTGCTAACCCAAAGGGATCAATTGTGCCAGTACTGCTGCCATTTGCTATGCGTCACAAATCCAGGAACAGTGGTATCAGTCTGCTAGGAAGTACTTCTACTTCCTGTTTTGACATTGCCATCACTGAGAAAATTGACCTCTGGAAGTGCGTAAAGCAGAGCTTTCCAAACTTTTCATGTTGGCAACACAGTTTTTAGTCATGGATCATTTCACAACACAGTAATTCGGTAACTAATTCAGTAAGTGGAGGCAGTTTCTCTAACCAAGCCTGGCCTGCTGCCACCCTCAGTGGGGTCTTCCTCAGCCTCGGATGGCTGTGGTGAAACATCTACACCAGTGGTTCTCAACCTGTGGGTCCCCAGATGTTCATGGACTTCAGCTCCCAGAAGCCCTGAGCATTGACCATAGTGGCTGGGGCTTCTGGGAGCTGAAGTCCACGAACATCTGGAGACCCACAGGTTGAGAACCACTGATCTACACTCTGTGGCCAACACACTAATGTGTCACGACACACAGTTTGGAAAGCTCTGGCATAAAGTATGATTTGACTATCTAAGAGACTACAGTTCCCACCCAAGCCAGTTTGAAATATTCAGGGGAGGTTGTTCTCTGAAACTCAAACCTGTCTCATGAGGACTCAAGAATTTCTTGGTAGCCATTCTTGTGCAATGGAACCAGCCAGCCCTTCACAGTCATCCTTGTGATAACAGAACGCTCACAGTTATCTTGTGTCAGTAGGCAGAAGCACTAATAATAACTTTGGGTACTGCATAAGGAGAACCAGTGTGGTGTGGTGGTCTGAGCATTCAACTATGACCCTGGAGGGCAGGGTTCAATTTCATGTTCAGCCATGGAAACCCACTGGGTGGCCTTAGGCGTGTCACATACTCTCAGCCCCCGAAAATCCTATGATAGCTTCACCTTAGGGAGCCATAAGTCAGAAATGACTTGAAGGCACTCCACCACCACAACCATGAACAACAACTGTGTAAGAAAAGTCTGTGATTGGTGAGTTGTCTTTGCATCCTTATTCTTAACAGCATTTGAGGCCTATTATCATAAGGAAAGGTGGAATACAAATAGCTTGAATAACAATATTGAAAGACATCGCTGTGATAGTCTGTATCAGTATGCAAAAGGTTCTTGTAGCACTTTTGGGACTAACTGAGGCCATTTCCTCACTGGACTATTATAGTACTATGATTCCACTTTCAACATCCTATAGAGTCCCGGGGTTTGCAGTTTTGGCAGGGGCCAGCTGGGGGGTAGACCTCTAGACTCGTAGGGACCACTAGACCACTATAACAGTCTAGTGTGGAAGTGGCCGAGAAAAAGACGTTTGGAGTATAAGCTTTCTACAGACTCAGCCTACTTCATCAGAGGCATCAAATCCCTTTGTGTGTCTGAATAATGAGGATAGACAACACCACAACAGTAACACAGCACTACAGCAAGGACTACTACTAGTAGTCCTTGAGAAGAAAAGAATAACCAAGAAGTAACAAGGAGGAGAAGGACGATCATGTCATTTGCTCTTTGGTTTCCTTTATATTATAAGTACAGAAAGCTGAAGAAAAGAATGACTGCTTTTACTCCAGCGTGCAGCAGGTTGATAAAGCAATCTGTTACCAATTGCACATGCCAAGCGGGAATCCCCAGGAATGTTACAGAACTGGATTTACAGAAGATAGTCTGGGAAGTGCTAGCTGACTGGTCAGGATCCAAATACAAAATCTGACACCTTTACATCCCTTACACAACAGAAGTTTTGAACAGGACAAATCTGTTGGATAATCAAGAAGAGTTTCAGAAGCTATGACACTAAAAGGAAACTACCATTAGCCTAGTGCAGCGGTTCTCAACCTGTGGGTCCCCAGATGTTTTTGGACTTCAGCTCCCAGAAGCCCTGAGCATTGACCATAGTGGCTGGGGCTTCTGGGAGCTGAAGTCCACAAACATCTGGGGACCCACAGGTTGAGAACCACTGGCCTAGTGGGTCTACCACACATGTGCATCTGGACTACGCCACTACATGTTCCAAGTGGAGGCTGACATTGTTGAACAATCCCCCTAAAATAAAATAAAATTCTCCACATGGAAAAGAATGCCAAAGAGAAGAATTCTAGCCTAACTTTCTTCTTACTTAGTTTAATAGACAGAGCAATTTATGTATGGAGAATTTCAATCATATAAACCTTCAGCTGCAGTTTCAAGTCATATATTCCTTTTGTTTTTCATTTTCTTTTTTTATTAATAAAGTTAAGTAGTTTTAAAAACTTGAACAAGAAAAAAAAGAAAATACATGATAACACAGAGTTATTCTCAATCAACAAATATCTTCTGGTAATGATCATTGAATATTAGAAACGAGAGATATTTTCTAAAGTTACACTTGATTGCGTTGATAAAAACCAAAACAAAACAAAACACCAAAACAAAACAACCATATTTATAATTTAACACAACTTCCATTAGTTCAAACTTTACCTCTTTTTTAAAAATAACATAAATTTACTACCTGTCACCTAAACTTCCTCTCCTTATATAACTTCTTTCTGTGTTTTCTCTGTGGTAGCTGATTTTGTTCCTCCTATATGTCAATATATACACATACATACACATATATATTACACACATATATACACACATACATACATTGTTATGTATGCATACACTGACAGTTTTACAGAAATGTCTTTATCAGATCAGAAAGTCATATATTCCAAACACAAGCCAGCCTCTCACTGAGGAAGACAAGGAGATCCATCACTTGCTCATACTTTTTTATGGTAAGAGCAACCACATGAGAACTCAGCTCAGATTAGGCCTGTAGCAATAAGCAAAAGTTTTCAACTCCCCCAGCCCAGACTACTGTCTGGATCTGAACTGGTTTCCTGGAGTTAATACTGGACCATGAGATGGGGGATGTATAAGTACTACTTAAGAACCTTTGATCCATCACCTACATCATACAGCACTAGCAGTTTCAGGGCCAGGTCAGGCTGGAAATCAGTATAAGAGTAAAAAAGTTAAAAGTCTGCCTTCTGTAAATGGCCCCAGTCCAAATACTTCATCTCCAATGACTTTGTTCCCTGTTTAAAGGGGAAGAGAAACCTGTAGGGGATTTGAGCATGCATCTCTGATGTCACATCTGCTTTGGCCCTGAGAACTATGCTAACACTATTATGAGTCGACAGCGTAACAATTGCTGCTCCCAATCAGCAGAAAGCAAGCAGAGAAGGAGAATGGATAAAGCCCTGAAAGTGTGGCACTTCTGTAATTGGTCTGACAATCTCCTGACAAGTAAATGCTAATAACCCATTTATATCAAAATTTACAGTTATTCTACCAGGAGGAGTAAGGAAGACAGCTGGAAACAAAGAAAACAATTTAATTTTAAGGCAACCACCAATCAACATCCAGAAAAGTGCAGACTAGATAACCTATACATTTGTGTTATGTGTTTTGTTTTAACCGTTGTACAATAGCCTCAGGAAAAAAGAGGAGATATGTATCCAAGTGTCCAGTGGATGGTTTTTAATTTTTTATTTTCAAACTAGCCCTACACATTTTGGCCTGGGTATAAATCTGAGTGGGCTTGTTCAGGGGCTACATAAAAATGAACACAAGCAGAAATGTCAAATTAAAATTCAAAAAAGGCAACACTGTAACATCATAATGTATCTCAATTTTTGTATGTTGCTTAAAGCCTATACATACCAATATGCTATCTAGCAGCAGAAATTCCTGGAGCTGAAAATCTCATTCCATTTGCTAGACTGAAACTAAAGAACGAGGCTTCAGGTGCTTTTGTTTGTTTGTTTGTTTTGTGGTTGGTCAGGAAAAAAGGAGGAAGGGGAGAAGAGGGAGTGAGATAACCTTCAAGGACATATTGTGTTACTGGCTAGAAAAAGTTCAGAGTGAATTTACAAAAGTGGGAGATCAAATTCTTCATTTAGTCCTCCAGGAACTAATAATTTCAATTTAAAAATTCAGTCCCCCTCCTCCTCCCCCTTCTCCTCCTCCTCTTTTTCTTTTTCTTCTTTTTCTTCTTCTTCTTCCTCTTCTTCTTTTTTCTGTAACCCCTAAATTGAGGTCTGTAGCAGGATAATGGCATTCCAAAAAATGACTTACCAAGGAAGCAACTATTTTGGTTGTTGTTGTTGTTGTTGTTGTTATTTCCTATATTTGACAGGTGATGTCCTACACATTTTTGAGAGGTCTCCTTGTTTTTCTGACATTTGTCTTTAGACGCTTGCATTATATAGTGTAGATGGTAAAACTGCTATTGCAAGTGGAAATGTGTGCCAAAGTGTACTTCTGTTTAGTGTGGTTCAGCCATAAATTTAGCCATGCTGGAGGTATACCCTGAAATGGACACAATGGCCACAGGAGTGGTGCTCTGTGAGTGTGTCTGTACCTATCAGAGTGTTGATGGGTGCTTTGTTCTCTGAGATTGCTATTCACTGAAATATCTCTGATGTTTTCGGTTCTTTTAAATGAAATCTGGAGTTTTTCTTGGCAACCTGTTATGTTTTGAATTATGTAACTTCATCAAAAAAAGAGCAGACATCACCCTAGGTTGATGCATATGAATTCCAATGCTAGAATGTTTAAACTGTTTGTTTAAAAACACTGGATTCAGTATAACATCATAAACTTTTTTTTAAAAAAAGTTAAAACATCAGTTTTATATGGATTTCTGGAGAAAGGACTCAGCCAGCACTTTTTCTGCTATGTAACATTTTACCCCAGGTTCTTCCATTTCAGACAAGTCCAAAGAGATGGAGAATGTCCACATCTCACAGAAATTCAGTCTGAAGAATGCACATTTTTCATTTTAAGAATAAATCCAATAAGCTATCAATCACTATTAGTTCAATTGCTAAGAAAAACAGAATATCCCAATATTACCAGGGGTATCACTATGTACATTTATGTGTGCAAAACAGACTGCTCTGGGAGCCCTCCGTCAGGGTTGCTTACACCACTTCCAGGTGGTCAGGAGTAAGGACTACCCATTGTAGTGCACCCGTTTCCAATACACCATCCTTGAAATGTGTTGGACTACAATTCCCATGATCCGTAGACAGTTTTACAAGGAGTAGTTGGTGAGCAGTTATGATGAAAGCCATAGTACATCACGTCAGCTTGAAGGCTACAGAGTAGTGGGAGCATTAAGAACAGCATGAATTAGGTGAATGATGCATGGAACAGGGAAGCACATCCTGTCAAGAACTTGCATGCTGAAGTGGCTGCTTTGAACATCAGCATCCTTCCTTTCCCAGAGCTGAACCCCCGGAAGCATTAGCCACATCTCTGGGATACATAGGATTTTGTGATGGGAACTCGTACGGAATGTACAGGCAGAATTGTTCACAAAGCCTCTGATGAAGCAGGTCCTTTTTACAAAGTCTTCTTACTCCTCCCTGTCTCCTTTTGCTTCACATCCTCTGTATAGCTATAAGATTTTACTTAGCAGCATCTGTACTGGAAGGATGGTGAAAGAGCACTGAAGGATCACAGAATTTCAGTGTCAGGTTGCAGGAGCATGAGCTGGGAAAGAGTGGGACTCTGCTCCAGCCCATCCTACCGAAGCTGTGTGTGTCTCCCTGCAACAGTATGGGTAAACAGCAGATGCATCCAGAGCATGTGTCAACAGCAAAATGGAGAGAAAAGAAGATAAAAGGAGAAAGCCTGCCTAATCAGATCTATAAGGCTGGCCACCCAAATGGAAATCATGGAAACTGGAGAATGGTGAAAGGGAAAAAAATAATAATTCCTGGATGCATTTTGGAAGAAGCTTGCAAGTGGTCTCTAGAAGGTTTAGAATGTTTTTGTTTAGCAATAGCAATAGCATGTTTATTTCTATACCGCTTATCAGCTAAGTGCTCTCTAAGCGGTTTACAATGTGTTAGCTAATTGCCCCCAACAAGCTGGGTACTCATTTTACCAACCTGCAGAAGGATGGAAGGCTGAGTCAACCTGGAGCCCGGCAGGATCGAACTCACAACCTTGTGGCTGCAGTACTGGCATTTAACCACTGCACCACCAGGGCTTACCTGACATTTCACATATGTATAATGTTAGTTTTGAATAAAACAGTTGCTTGAAACATATTGAATTGATCATTTTTGTATGTGTGTGTTATAAGAACCTATTTCTATTCTTTCCTTATTATTTCTGTTTCTGGCACCAAAGTTTCTGTTAAAGAAGTAAAGCCCAGGACTTAAAGAAGTAAAGTCCTTCTACTTATTAACTGAGGTGTACCTGTATTTACATGCAAGAGGGTTTATACCCACCTTGCATGGCTGAAATCTACAGTCGTCAAGCCAACTATAGTGGATTAGTATGAATGAGGACTTGCTAAGTTCAGTCAGTGGAATGTTTAGAATGACTTGGGAGTAAACTCACTCAGAGCCTCTGGCCCTCCAGATGCTTTTGGACTCCAGATTCCACTAGCCCCTGCCAATGTCATTAAGGCAAGAGATGGTGGGAGCAGCCATTTGTCAATTTTTGGAGAATCACATTTTCCTACCCTTGGAAACATGAAGACTGTAACCTGCAAGTGTAGCCAGAGTTGTACAGAAATTATATAATCTGGAATGAAAACTGCCCTTGGGTCCCCCCCCCCCAAGACTCTGATTGCAGGGTGGAACAATGTAGATCGATGCAGCAAGTTTCCAAAATCTCCCACTAGAGTCTGTTCTTGCAAGCATGCCCTTATTTCTCCTCCCATTCCATGTCTGCTTCTCTGTTCTTTACAAATTATCCTCATTAGTACTTGGAAATAAACAAAGATCTAGCAGTTGTTGCCCAACAGCTGTGTTGTCTGAACAATACAGCAGACACAAGCAGCGCTATTCCCCACAATTTCCGGGCAAATTGAAAGTTTCTTGCAGTGCAGCTTCTTGTGGGATTCTATAAATAAGCCATAGTCTGGCATTCATGTTCAGAACTCATTCTCGCCCTCTTTTGGATTCTGCCAGCATTGCAGATATTACATGGGTGATTCAGAGGGAGCTCAAAGGAGAATCACACAGAAGCTCAGAAAAAAATCCAGGTTGAGAAATGTTCTTAAAGATACTGTGCAGACATCTGCTGGCGTCCTGTTGGGCAGCCCCAACTAAAGTAGACCTATTCAATTAATTGTTGAATAGCGAGTCAGCATGGGAGTAAATCCTACTGATTTCCATGGTTCTACTCTTGTTAGGACTAACAACAAGATTTAGGCCATCACCTTTAAACGTCCATAGCTGCTGATAGCTCTTATTTTAAGGTTCTTCCCCCTCCCTGATACCAATACTTATCTTTCCTTTTAAGGAAGAAAAAAACAGCATGCTGCAGTTAAGGTGGCATGCAAGTTCTTGACAGGATGTGCTTCCCTGCTCCATGCACTCACCTTGCAAAGACTGACTTGTGCATTGTAAGAAAGGGCACCAAGTCCTGCAGTACCTGAGGAACTGGCACATGCATTTTAGCCTGAGCTTTCATGGACTGTTGCCCATTTCACTGGATGCATGAAGGGTCATCGAGAGTTTCTGGTATAAATACACAGAGTGAAGAAAGGTGGAACTATAAGCAAAGGACGCTCAGAGCTTCCATCAGTACCATTGCCTCTGCGAAACAACTAACCAAATAAATAAATTCGGAGTCTCGTTTATGTTGCTTCATGCCGCTTTCCTAAGGTTAACTCCAGTTCATCTCTGTGCTCCCTCGCCTCCTTTCTCACACACACACATACGCTCGCGCGCGCGCGCGCACACACACAGACAAATGCACGCACTTCTGTACCTTATGCAAAAGGTCCTCGTTGTAGTTAGCGCTGTTTTGCGTGCCAGTGCCGTTGGCACCCATCCCCGAGTAGGCATAAGGGCTGCCAGCCCCGCTCTGGTAGCCCCAGTGCGTCTCCATTTCTTCCTCGACGCTCCGTTTCTTGCGTCAGGGCTAAAACGCCGCGGCGACGAGGCCGGAGCTCAATGCAGCAAGCGAGCCAAGCCAATTTCCCCAGCTCCAGCCGGGCTACATCGCTCTCCGGAAAGGGGCCGGGTGCGAAAGAAAGCCCGAGAGCGAGAGCGAGAAAGAGAGCGAGCGAGCGAGCTTCGGACGGAGCTGGGGTTAGGAGAGGCAGGGGCTCGTGGCGGCCGAGACTGGCGATCCGAGTTCGGCCGCCCTGGGACTGCAAGCGAGAATCTCTCGCTGTCACGGATCCATAGCCCTGCCGCGGCGCCGGGGAAGCTTTTCCAGCACGAAGGCTAGCTCCAGCGGCCCAAGATCGGAAGCGGGGGGAAAAGGAGCAGCCCCGGAACCGCGGCGCCTACATCACGGATCAGTACCACGGGCAGCACCCGCACACACCTGAACGCCAGAGCGCGGAGCCGCGCCCGCGACGCTCCGGCAGCTCAAGAAACAGGGGACCTGCGTACGATCTGGGTTTCTTTTGGCGGCGTCGCTTTAATTTTCCAAACTTGAATAAACGCTCTTCCTTTCCTCTTACATCACACTGCCCCCTGGTTTCTTTTCCGGCACAGCCAGTAACTGTTCCCAACTTACCCCTGCACATTTGAGAGTAAATAAAGAAACTTAATACAAGGAGTGTTTCCACTCATATGACATGAGAAATGTTTCTTCCTTACTTTGTATTTAAATTACAATCTGGAAAAATTAGATGCCCCTCCCCTATCTCCGGATCGCTGCTGTCAGGGAAAGGAGAAAATATGCCTCTTGGCCGTTGTAATTCGCTCAGGGGAGCTGATTTCATTATGTCAGGCAACCAAGGACACACGAGATCAGAAAGGAGGATGTACTAGATATTTCCAAAAGAAAGTGAGCTGCCCTAGGCGATAATTGTTCGTTGAGAGAGGACACAGAACTTTTGCACTCCTTTTAATGTTTTCGTTTCAAAGAGAAAGAAGAGTTTTACTTGAATGATGTGTTTAGTTCCAGGAATAGAAGCAAGTGGGTGTGAAGAAGTTTTGTAACATACTCTAAGGTGAAATGTTGGGATGCTTGGTGCCATCTCTATATTTAAGGTGATAATGCCGATGAGACAGACAGAGAAAGACCAACTTAAAATAATTTATGTGCTTACTCAATTGCTGAAAATAACTTAAAGCAGAAGGAATATAGGAGTACCATCATCATTCTCGTTGAACACAGTGCTCCTAAAAAGACAACTATCACTTACCCCAGCTTCCTATACAGCTAGGAAATTGCTCAACAATGCTGGCATTCCTTACAACAGCCTTCCCTCACCTGATATTCAGGACTACAACTCACAGAATCACCAACTATTTGATTGTTTTGGATGATGGACACTGTAAATAAAAAACAACTGCAAGACACCAGATCGGAAAGGGCTGCCTCATAGAAAGAGACTTATGATATCAAATGCTTGCTAAAGCGTGGAAGCTGCTAAGAAAGGAGGGTCAGATGAACAGAATGGCATACACTAAGTGAATCATTTGCTGAAGTCTAACAAGCAAGTGGGTAGGCCAATCCAAAGTTTGACCAGCAGGTAGCTAACTCAGTCCAAGGGTGATCAGCAGTAAATGCTCCATGACAATGGAAAGCGGGGCAGAAGATATGAGGGGATGGCTCAAAGAAAAAAAGTATTCCAGCTCTACGGTTGGCACGGTTCCCTCCACCCATTCCACGGTCATATGGAGACTAAGTCCCTAAATAGCTGGCCTCGGTATGTACCCCCTTTGTTACTGCTTCTATCAGAAAATCAACAGCAGAGTGGAAAGCCCTACCCAAAGACGGAATTTATACCTGTTTCTTCCTGCTTTCATGGGCTTCAACCTCTTATTCCCTCCCCCTACCCCACCTCACAGAATTCTAGGAGGTATATCATTCTGAAGACTGGAGAAAGACTTCTGGTGATTACAGGGTGACTGCTATGACTCCAAATTTCAACAGAGCCCTCTTATTACAAAATCCCAGTTATCTGAATTTGCTGCTTGCTCATAACTGACACCAACATAACACATGCAAATTGTGCCTTCATGAAATTGTACCTTCACCCAGTGTAGATGTTAGCATGTCAAGATCAGTGACACATGGCATCATCTCTTATTATTCTTTGCGGGGCTATTTCATTGCAAAGTGTTAGGATTTCATTTTTCAAATTTTATTTCTCTCCAGGAACAAGGCATAGCCTGGGAATGGAAACCTGTGGGCCCTGGGACCAAGTTGGGCATCCTGGAGACCCCAATCCATTCTTCTGGAGTTTCTCAGGGGTCCATGGGCCGTTACTTATGACACTATCATTTATGTCATTTTCCAGCTTTTGTACAAGCCACCCATTTAAAACACTAAATGCTTTTCCTAAAGCTAAGTTGCCAGCAATCAGTGATGCATTTAAGTCTTTTACTCCAAGTCTCAAGGCAAGTCTCAAGTCTCTTCCTTCAAGTCTCAAGTCAAGTCTCACGTCCTTGAAGTCTGAAAGTCAACTTTATACCCCAACCTATATTCTAAAATTTCTGGACAGAGTCAAATAAAGTCAGTTTTTATAATTTAAGCAGAGTCAGCCCTCCACATTTGCGCTTTTGCCATCTGCAGCTTTGGAAGTGGGGAACAGGATCCTTCTCACTCCCCATTACTGAAGCTTCAAAAGCTTTAGAAGGAAGGATCCTTTTACCTCAAACCCGTTGCTTGACACATTTGCTGTTCCCCTCTGAGAAATGCACCTGCACTCTGGGGGCGAGTCTTGTCTTTTGCTCTTAGGAAACATTTTAGAAGGCTCCTCTGATATGCAGTGGGGACAGGCAGCTGAGCAGATCTCAAGCCTGCCTCAAACCCATTGCTTAACCTGTTTTCTGTTCCCCTCTGAGAAATGTGCCCACACTTTGAGCTTGAGACAGATTGTCATGTGACCAGAAGGCAAAAAGAGATGGAAGCATTGTTCAAAGTTGTAATGCTTCTGGATGAAATGTGTTATGTTACTGAACCAAGGGCACCAAGTCAGTCACTAAAAAATATACAAGTCTTGAGTCGAGTCAAGTGAGCACATCATTTATTTCTGAGTCGAGTCCAAATCAAGTCACTGAAGTGATTTAAGTCCAACCTGAGTCTTAGTCAATCAACTTGAGTCTGCATCACTGTCAGCAACTGAAATTAAAGTTAAAGTATGGAGGCATTTTAGATCCCATCCTTCTGCTTTTGGCCTCAGCTAGCACCAGAATCCAGCCCCAGGAACCTTTCAGCAATAGAATTACTACTTGGCATTGTTTATTCCCATCTTGCTTGCCTCCTCTCAAGGAAAAGTTTCTTTCTTCCAATCATCATAATTTCTTTTGGTGAGGTCACCTGAAAGACTGAAAAAATAGGCCTTCCTTTGTTCATAGATTGGCAGCACAGCCAGCCAGCACAATGCAATTGGATTAGGCGTACCAGAGAAAAGAGCCAACAACAGTGGCTGGCTCTGGAAGCTCAGGAAGACACAGATGAGGCAAGAGCTTAAAAAATGGCTTAAAAAATGGACTGCTGGGCTGAAATCCAAGAGTCTGGAAGGATGCATGTAACAGTCAGTTAGCTTTAGAGAGGGTGCTTCCTGCTGGGGTTTTATAAGGTCTACTGAACAAAGGCTGTACCATTTATTAGTTCTGCTCTAGGACACCTAATGCAGAATGTGCTACTCAAAGTCCCCTCCCCGGTTTTGAATTAAGCATTCCAATAGAAATCTTCCTTCCCCTAATCTTTCGTGGCCTTGTTTGACCTTCAGACTTCACACTGTGCAGTGAAAGGATATTTTTAGCGAATGATGGCAAGGTTCAGTGCCTTCAGGGGGTCTCCCTTATGGTAGAGAGCTATGCCAGTTATATGTGCGGTTGCATTGCTGAGTACTCGCTCTGTGGATCTGCTTGGCTTTAAAAGTCAGAACCTTTTGTGTTTCAACAGACAGCTGGGGAAAAATATCTGTCCCAGCCATCAGAGAATAAACTCAAGATATGAACTCCAGCATTGCAAAGATATGGGCAGGAACACCCTCATTTCAAGACAAGTCCGCATAGCAGGCTCTTACAGTCCAGAGTCATTGACAGTACAGCCAGCCACAGCCAAAATACAAACTAGTCAATGACAGTCAGAACCTGACAGCAAGGTCAGGATCAAAACAAGCCACAGGAGTGTCAAGTGAGCCGTGTGAACCAAAGAACAACACACTGCCTTATCAACCTATTCCTGAACATGTTAGCAGGGCATTGCATGAGGCAAAGTTAAAAACACCTGGCCTCAGCAGACCAGTTACAACAGGATACAGGGCTGGCAAAGAACAACAGGCAGAATATGGAGCTCCAAAACAGCACCAACACGTTCTCAGACTGAAATGTATATGCTCCTTCTATTGCTTCCAGAGTGCCCACCCAAGGTTTAGTTGTAGGCCATCTGGTCTTGCATCTTCCCAAAAAACTCTCAAGGAGATCACTTGCTCCCAACGAAGCTGCTACTAATAAGGAAAAGAAGCCAAACACTCATTCTGACAGGCCTAACTTATATGCTTCTTTGCTCTTGGGGGCTGGAATCACATCCAGCATACTTTCTCCTCACAGGAAGTGGTTTGTTGTTGTTTTTTAACCCAAATCAACATGTTGTTAAATTCAGTGGCATTTTTATATTACACCTTGTATAATTGTTCTTAATATGGTAACTTTTGTGTATTTTCTTTGTATTTGTTTTTTATCTTCTTGTGAGCCACCTTGAATGCCAGTTTAGGGAGAAAAGCAGAGTATAAATCAAATAAAGAAACTGGTTCTGATTCTGGTTCATCTATGATCCATTAAAGTACACTGAGCTAAAGTACACCTTCTTACATGTGGGGTTTCCAAGTCAGAATGTCCCCATTCCTACATTCTTGCCTTTAATATTGATTGATTGATGGGTTCTGAAATGCAAGATTCTGCATTCAGGTCTCCTATGGTGCAAGTTTAAGAGCCAGCATGGTATTGTGGTTTGAGTGTTGGATTATGACCCTGGAGAGCAAGGTTCAGTTCCCCACTCAGCCATGGAAACCCACTGGGTGACGTTGGGTACATCATACATTCTCAGCCCCCAGGAAACCCCATGATAGGGTCACCTTAGCATCACCATAAGTTGGAAACAATGTGAAGGCACACAACAACAACAACAGCAACAACAACAACAACAACTTCACCACTTCTTCCAGTGTGGTGCCTACCAGCAGTATCTCCTCTATGTCCTCAATGAAGCTATTCCCCATCAGAAAATCTCAGTGCCATGAAAAAGCATCACTTGCTCAAATTCTGCCAGATTTCTCAGGAAAGCTGAAGAACAAAACTAATACAAAAACCTGACAACTTGCATGAATGGGATGTTAGATCTCACACAACAGCCTGCTCAAATTCATAGACAAGATATTTATTCTGCAAACTATCTGATGCTTTTCTGTAATAGAAACATGAGGCACAAAGCCTCACTATATACTTGAGAATACATGCAACTGTTTCAGTGGGTCGTGGGTATATACACATTGGTCATGTGTATAAATTGAATATGATTTATTTTATTTTGACTGCCTGTAAGGCTGTGCAAGCATGAATGCAGTTTTCTATCACCTCTTTTAAACATCAGTTATCTTGAATGAGAAAAAAAAACAGGAATCTTTAACTTTCTTCAGTTTCTAATATATTTTCATTGAGTAAGGACCTGAAGTGGAACGGTAATGAATCACAAGAAGGGAGCTAAAGTCCTGGAAAATTAGCTGTTCCCGTCATTTTTTTTCGTTATGTCAGACATACCAATTTTATCCCAAGATACAGAAAAGAAGCCAGGACATCAAAATTCACTTTATTGAGCTTGCTGTTGGAGATGGAGTTTCTAGGCCCATATAGCTGATGCCAAAATTTCAGAATAAGCATTACAGCAGGCTCAAAAGTAATAGACTGGAGCTAACTTCTTCCAAGTACTTGCCAAGTACAAAACTCTGTTATGGCTGCATTGGGTATGGCTTCCATACCCAGGACAAAGTCATCCTGTGCGCAGCATGAGAACAGACAACATGAGTTGTATCACTGAGGCATTCAAGTTCATGGTGCAAAAGAATATTTTTCCATCAACCTTTGTTTGAGATGACAATGAAAAGCCTCAGTATCAATGTAGTTACGTAATCATTAAGTATGGCCATGATAGATGGGGGATTCTGGGATTTGTAGTCCAAAAAATAACTGCTCCAAAGTGTGGCAGAGCCTGAAATCAATGACTGGGGACTTACAGTGCACTCTTACCTGCATTGCAGTACAGAGATAAATGCATAAATATATGCATACTACAGAGAGGGGGAGAGAGAGACAGAGAGAGCACTATATAGTGCATATGGGAACTGCGTTTGGTGCCTCAGCTAAATGTGCACTGCAGTGCAGCACTTGTATGTAATTTTAAATCCAAATTCAACAAAGAGATCTTTGTCCCTGGACTACAGCAAATACAAACAATGGGGTACATTAACATGAACTGATCTTTTAAAAGATGTTAGCTGCCATCCTATAGCTACTCATCTGGACATAAGCTCCATTGGACTTAGAATACCCTGCTGGGAAATGAGATGACCAAGGATAAATCAGGCCCAGAAGGGTTATAAACAGTAGGGGAATAACATCACAGAACTGCATCGTGATTAAGACCTGGAAAGATCCTGGAGTAGATCATTAAGCAGTCAGTTTCTAATCACTTAGAAAGCAAGGCGGTAATCACAAGAAGTCAACATGGATTTCTCAAAAATAAGTCATGCCAGACTAATCTTATCTCTTTTTATGATAGAGTTACTAGCTTGATAGATGAAGGGAATGCTGTGGATGTAGCATATCTCGATTTCAGTAAGGCCTTTGACAAAGTTCCCCATGACATTCTTGCAAAGAAACTAGTAAAATGCGGGCTGGACAGAGCTGCTGTTAGTTGGATTTGCAATTGGTTGACCGACCGAACCCAAAGGGTGATCACGAATGGCTGCTTTTCATCCTGGAGAGAAGTGGCTAGTGGGGTGCCACAGGGTTCTGTCCTGGGCCCAGTGCTGTTCAATATTTTTATCAATGACTTGGATGAAGGAATAGAGGGCATGCTCATCAAATTTGCAGATGACACCAAACTGGGAGGGGTTGCTAATACGCCAGAGGACAGGATCAAAATTCAAAATGACCTGGACAGATCGGAGAGCTGGGCCAAGGCTAACAAAATGAAATTCAACAGAGAGAAGTGTAAGGTCCTACACTTAGGTAGAAAAAATGGAATACAGAAATATAGGATGGGGGACACGTAGCTGGATAGCAGTACGTGCGAAAGGGATCTAGGAGTCTTAATAGATCACAAGCTGAACATGAGTCAGCAGTGTGATGCGGCAGCCAAGAAAGCCAATGCAATTCTCGGCTGCATCAACAGAAGTATGGTGTCTAGATCGAGGGAGGTACTGGTACCACTCTACTCTGCTTTGGTTAGACCTCATCTTGAATACTGTGTCCAGTTCTGGGCACCCCAATTCAAGAAGGACATGGTCAAGCTGGAGCAAATCCAGAGGAAGGCGACCAAAATGGTGAGAGGCCTGGAAGCCATGCCCTGTGAGGATAGACTTAGAGAGCTGGGTATGTTTAGTCTGCAGAAGAGAAGGTTAAGAGGGGACATGATAGCCATGTTTAAATATTTGAAGGGATGCCATGTAGCGGAGGGAGAGGGTTTGTTTTCTGCTGCTCCAGAGACCAGGACGAGGAGCAATGGATTCAAGCTGCAGGAAAGGAGATTCCACCTGAACCTCAGGAAGAACTTCCTGACAGTCAGGGCTGTCCAGCAGTGGAATATGCTGCTTCGGGGTGTAGTGGAGTCTCCTTCCTTGGAGCTTTTTAAGCAGAGGCTAGATGGCCATCTGTCGGGAGTGCTTTGAGGGTGTTCCTGCACAGCAGGGGGTTGGACTGGATGGCCCCTGTGGTCTCTTCCAATGCTACATTTCTATGATTCTAAGACGAGATTGTAATTCAGGCCATTTCAGCTCTAGGCTGTTATAGCACTACTATTCCACTTTCAACATCCTATGAAATCCTGGGGTTTGCAGATTAGGGAGGGGCCCCCATTATATGAATCTGCTGTTTTAACTCCATGGTCCTTCATTAAGTTCATGGTGGTTCTGCTGACCTAATTCATTATGAACTAATTGCTTATTTCAACATTTCCTGCCTTTTTCCCATGTGGCCCAGACTAAGGTCATTTCTGCACTAGACTGTTATAGCACTATTATTCCACTTTCAACATCCTATGGAATCCTGGGGTTTGCAGTTTAGGGAGGGGGCCCTAAACTGTGTTATAACAGTCTAGTGCAGAAATGGCCTTTGTCTGGGCCACATGGGAAAAAGGCAGGAAATGTTGAAATAAGCAATTAGTTCATAATGAATTAGGTCAGCAGAACCACCATGAACTTAATGAAGGACCATGGAGTTAAAACAGCAGATTCATATAATGGAGATAGTCTGACTGAAAAACAATTATCCTTCTTGTTGTTGCTGTTGTTGTGTGCCTTCAAGTTGGCTCCACCTTACAGCAACATTATCAAGGTGTTTTCTTGGCAAATCTATTCAGAGAGGTTTGCCATGGCCTTCCTCATGGGCTGACAACTTGCCCAGGAATCCATTCTCTGGTCTCCCAGAGTCTTAATGCAACAATCAAACTACTACACCACAATTATTCTCCATACTATTATTAGACAACGTTTCTTGCAAGAAGATACGGTAAACTGCATTTCACCTTTTTCCTGGACATCTCTGTAACTCGCTCCGCACCTACCTCCTCTTCTCATCTCACCCTGAAGAAGCCATGCTGCTTATTCAATAAAGTTGTTGCTAATTAAATGCTAGATGGCTGATATCAATATCAGGATGCATTTTTTCCTGGCTCTGTGTTTTTGTTTTTGTTTTCCCTAAGCAAGGATGAACAAGCAAGGCACATCATGTTTGCTGTTTGGTTAGCTCTTCTGTTGTTTTGCCTAGCTGACAATACTGCAAATGAATTCCCCAAAATGCTCATCAGCTCACTTTGAACAGCTCTGCATCTGTTCTTTAACGTGGAGAAGTCCACATTTTATAGTCAATGCAAGTTGTATTTTCAAGGAGTAGTTTGCGGCAAAACAGGATATTTTCTCGTTCTTGTATTGTAGAACACGCATTAGATCATCTGAAGCCCCGGGGTCTTCTAAACCACATTTGCAGTTGTCCATAAAAATGCAGAATACAAACTAAAGTTGACAACATCATTCTTTGCTCAGTAGAGCTTTGTATAAGCACAATTACTATGTAGAAATGGACTGAATATCCAGAACAGCCACAAGAGGGCATCCATAGGACAGATTTAGCAAGCTCGGTCATACAAAAATGTCAGTGTGTATATGCCTTTAAGTTGCTTTTTGACTTATGATGGCCCCATGAACTGTGTGCAGTTTTCTTAAGCCACTTCCGCATTAAATTGTTATAATGCTATGATTCCACTTTCAACATCCTATGGAATCCTGGGGTTTGCAGTTTCGGGAGGGGCCACCTGGCCCCTCCCAAAACTGCAAACCCCAGGATTCCATTGGATGTTGAAAGTGGAATCATAGCGCTATAATAGTCTAGTGTGGAAATGGCCTAGGGCAAAGAAAGTCAGAGGTTGTTTTGCCAGTTAATTCCTCTGAAATATAGCCTATGGTACCTGTTATTCCTTGGTGGTCTTCTAGCCAAGTACTAACCAGGGCTAACCTGGCTTAGCTTCCAAGATCAGATGGGATCTGGTGCCTTTAGGGTATTTAGGCCCCATACAGGTATACAGGATCTAAAAGCAGGACACAAAATTCTATTAAAGTGGGTGTGGGAATCATACATCCTTCCAACTGTGGTTGGACAACAATACTTAGCATTTTTCAGTAAGCTGGGGCTGCTGGGAATTGCAGTCCAATCACATCTGGAAGGATACATGATTTTCACCCCTCAAAGGACTGCCAAACAAAGAGAAGTGAAGGAAGCCGACCTGGGCTACTCCTGTGCCTTCAGCAGCAATTTGATCTCTGATAATCAGCATACGTTTCCCATGTTACAGACACAAATGTCTGTACAAGGCAAGTTTGCTTCTGTCTGCAGAAAGGCAGTTTGAAAAGTTGTCAGTCCTCTGACTTAGTGCCTTTCCAGCCAACCAGCCCCTCCCATAACTGCAAACCCCAGGATTCCATAGAGTGTTGAAAGTGGAATGATAGCGCTATAACAGCCTCATGCGGAAATGGTCTAGTCTAAGGTGATTTTATTGATTGTTCCCTGGCCTCTGATTTCTCAATATAAAGTGGGTTAAAACTACTTCAGTGGTAGCTCTAGGAAAAGAAAAATCATTCTGCATTAAGCAAAAGACTTTTTTATGTTATCAGTTTACATCCTCAGCTGCCAATTGTCAAGTGTACAGAAAAAAGCCGTGTATGACAGCAAACCAGCTGTCTGAAATAGATAAGTAGTGATTCTGACTAGTTTCAACTGCTTCATCTCTTACTGCTGAGAAAGAAGCAGTATTTCTGATTAGGGCGCACTTTAAGTTGTCTTATCACTGTGAAGAATATTCAGTATTCCCCCTTCTGTTTTCTTCAGAAAGCTGTCCTACCATCCCACACTGGTTTTGCAAAGATGTTGGACTACATCTCCCATCATCCCATTGGCCATGCTGAGTCAGGCTGATGGGAGTTTCAAGCCAAAGCATCTGAAGCACCAAAGATTCTCCTATTTTGCCTTAGCTCTTCAATGCCTGCCTTTCCCCAGATCCAATCCTGTCACTTAGCAAGAATGTCTTGGCAACTACTTGCAGGAGATGCATCACACAAAAGAGGGGGAGACAAAAGTGTGAATCATTTCATTTTCTCTGTTCTTGTTCTTTTTCAGCAATTGCTGAAATCAGGTTGCGAATTCCTTCTCAGTGGTGACAATCTGAGCAGAACTGTCTCTCCCAGAAGTGTGAAAGTGCAGCCAGTGTGTGACTGTCAGCAGAAGAATTTCTTATTCCAAACTCAGTTCGAGAAGTTTGAGCACCTTCTTTCTGAACAACCAGTGCTGTGATTCCAAAAATGTAACTGGTCTTACGGTTGTAATATCATGCATGCACAGTAAGGAGTAAGTCCTAATGAACACATCAGATGAGTCTGAACAAGACCCCCCCTAACATTCTAACATTCCAGACTGGAAGGACTATGAGAAATTTTGAGAATTGAAGTGGAAGTAGGGGCATGTCTGAGCTCTAAGATCTTTGGCAGAGACTTTTCCCTCTGCTCTGCCACATTCACTGGCATATTTGGTAGGAACAAGCCCCTTCCCCATGGCTGCTCCCAGATTCTGGAACTCCCTCCTAAGGGTACCTTGGGTAGCTCCTTTTTTGCAGTAAATAATAAATGTTTGTTGATCTTTCTTGACACCAACTCAGGAAGAACACTAGGAGAAGCCTGGCTGGACTGAAGATTGGTGGGTAGATTGTGGAGTCACTAAACTCATGCTCTCCAACATTTCAAAGATGAAGACCAAGACAGGTGTGGCCAAGCAACCTTGGAGTCTGGTCAAGATGGCAGATACTATTAATGAGGAAGAACAGATAAGCTTGGAGACATTGCAACCATTTCCTTTTGCCTGAGCTTACTGAGAAGGACAAAACTACACTCCCTCCTCTCCTCTTCCTTGCAGAGTTCATTGAGTGCACATAGTACTTGTGTACTTTGATATCAGTTTGTAGCAACTGAGGTAAGGTGAGGACAAAGGGGGAAAGTCGGAGGCGGACACATTTTAAAAGCAGCTTTTAAGTGGGGTGAGAAATGAAGTGGGACTGTCCATGCCAAATCAGAACAGTTGGAAGGTATGTAAGCTGTCTCGAATTCCTCACTATGAATCTGGCCAAAAATATGTAAGTGTGCAATGGAGCAGCCAATGCTCAAATAAAATGGAGGCCTCTGGTGATATGAAAGTGTAGGGTCATGCACCTCTCTTTGACATATGACCTCATGGTCCTACATGCAGAGGTCCATCAGCATGGTTGTTATGGCTGCTCATCCCCCTCTTCACACACACATACACGCAAGTAGAAGATTCAAATGGTGCACTAGGAGCTGTGTTGCCACCTTTTCACTTTACTTAAAACTGAGGGACTTTAAAACTTTCAAGAAAAATGTGAGAGGTGGCTCCCTGCTCTGAAGGCTTCATTGGAATGATACGGAAGCAACTGCATCCTCTTGCGTGCACAGACATGCGCGTGCACACACACGCACATCCTCTTCACCAGAAACACATAATCTATGTGAAATAAACTTCAAATTCACCCCTTATTCATTCTGTATTTCTCTTTCTCTCCCCAGACCTCTGACTGCAAGTTCATTGTGTCAAGTACTTACAGCAGGGCCAGGGGTTGTGCTGCCCTCCATACGTTATTGGACTGCAACTCCCAGTATTCCTCACCATTGACTATACTGGCTAGGGCTGTCCAGAGCTGCAGTACAGCCATGTCTGGAAGGCTGCATAATTCCCATATGCTTATGCTGTAACAGTCATGTAGGGACATGGGAGTAGAGGAGCGATTTGCCCCAGGCGGCAATGTTTCTGGGGCATCCTAGCCCACAGCCATGCCCCTGTGTGCCCTGGCCACGCTACCACATCCCACAGCCATGGGCTCACATACACTGGCCACATCCCTCACTCCGTAGCCCTGCCCCCTCCCACCCCTTCTCCACACACTCCAAGCTCTGCCACTCCACTGCAAAGCACCATCAATATTTATTGAATTTATTTATTTTTATAAATATTTACAAGCAACCACTCTAGATCAAGTCCACTCAAGATGGCAAACAAAATAGAAATACTAAATGCAGTAGTACAATATTCAGACAATTTAACATTTCAAAATGCAACAAAACAAACACATCAATATCCACTGATCAATACCTTGATTGGGCTGTAGAAAAAAAAATAGGAGCTAAACCGCAGGAAAGCACTTTGGAATCACATTTATTTCAATATGAGGGAAATGACAGCACGCTAAACTCTCCCATTAAAATCAGGAGGATTTAATCCCACTTGACTTTGGCCAGAGCTCATCTAATAAGAGCAAATGGGCTAAAAAGAATCTAAACAATCTTTCAGCAATTTTCCCCATCAGTATTGCTACTTGATTCAAATTCTGAGTATTTCTAAGCACACATGAGGGATATTTGCAGTAATTGAGATTATTATAATCTGATTAAAAAGGCAGATTATAATAGTCTGCACATTCATGGTCTGTCTCACTCTTTGTCCACCCCTGCATCTTTTTTCTAATTCTCATTGTACCTGAGAGCAATGGCATCCAGCAGCGTCACAAAGGATCCCCACAGATGTGTGTGAATGCTCAGAAATATTTCCCTAACCTCCTTTGGAATTTCTGCACGAAGTCTAATTGCATTTCCTTAAAGCAATGTTCCTCTGAGCACTGACCCAAATAGTTTTATGCCTTTTGTTTCCACCCAATGAGCAGGCATTTCAGTGATTCGCATTATGATGGTTAGGATCTTCCTCAGTCCCATCTTCTCCCCAAAAGAGATTGAAAACCCCAGGCCACAGTTCATAATCTTTGTTTGGCTTAAATGCACATCCTTTGGCTGACACTGAGCTGGGTTCAACAGCAGCTGCTTCAAAGTAGCCACAGTTTCTGGCTGTTCTGACGAAATCACGTGATTCCCAAAAGCATAGCCAGAAGAGAACCAAATAGCTTCATATTCCGCCTATAGATTATGGCTGGCTTTAAATCACTGGTGGGCCCCAGTCTGGTGGCCTCATCTCTTCAGTGTGAGATCAGGCAGTTCCTTGTTCGGATCAGATGTTGCTAGTATCCTTTCAGGTTTTGATTTTATCTAAAGAGGCAGTTGTCAATTTCACCACTTAAGAAATGGCAGAAGGTCAATTTTTTATACCACAAAGCATTTTAAAGAATGGTTTTATATTGATCTGGATCTTTGAACCATTTTGTTCTACTGGTGGTTTTCTTTATGTCGTATCATTTTTGTTGCCTTCCTGCAGCTTTTACCCTGGTTGTATTATGTGTTGCTCTGTAATTCTTTATTGTTTTCTATTTTATATATTTCATTCTTTGTCCACCATCCATAAAACACCCATATTTGTAAACAAACGAACATCCAGGGAATCTGGAAGGAAGCAAAAAGTCTCTATTAGACCAGTAAGATTGCTCATGATGACAGTTCCTTGCACCAATCTACAAGGTGAACAAGAAACATAAATGCTAGTTCACTGCCTAGTTCTGATGGAACATATTCCAACAGCTGAGGGTGAAACCCTCTGCCTGTCTCCTGAGCTCCACCCACAATGGAATAGCCAGTCTGAGCATACCAATGCTGCCCTGAAACAGTACTGTGTAGAGCTGCTACCTCTTCCTGAGTTCACCTACAATTTCCTTCACACCTCCTCACAACAAACCCCATTCTTCGCGAACTACGGGTACACCCTCTCCTGTACTCCACTGCAGCATCCCAGTCTTCCATCCTAATAACTGACCAGCTACTACAGGAAATTCAGGCTGCCCAGTTGCACCTGTAAGAACAGCTGGCGTTCACAACATGGGCATGCAAACATTTTGCTGGAACTAAGTGAGCAACTGGCTCAGTCTGTCCATTCACTGTCTGTCTACCTGTTTCCTCTGAGGGAACCTAACAGCTGCTTCATCGGAGCTATTCCATCACAGTTGAGATCAACCCCGTACTCTTTCGCTTGCAGCTGCCTGCATCCCTCTGAGTCCATCCTGTGCTCCACCATTCCCTTCTGATTCCTGCAGATCAGACTCACCCTGACCAAGACCCAGGCCATTTCCACACTAGACTGTTATAGCGCTATCATTCCACTTTCACCATCCTATGGAATCCTGGGGTTTGCAGTTCAGGGAGGGGCCTAGTGCGGAAATGGCCGCTGTTATTTCACCAGCCCTGATATTGGTGTATGGAGAAAAGGACTACGAAGTTTCTAAGGCCATTACCGCACTAGTGCTATTATTCCACTTTCAACATCCTATGGGGTTTGCAGTGTAGGGATAGGCCTTTGAGGTTTAGGGAGGGGCCTTTGAGGCTGCTCTCTAAACTGCAAATCGCAGGATTCCATAGGCTGTTGAAAGTCCAATAATAGCACTATAACACTCTAGTGCAGAAATCACCTAGGTTTTAACTCAGCAGGGGAAAAAAGAGAGGAGGAGGAGAAGGAATCTTATTTTTACCAGTAGACTCAGGCAAAAGCAAACTGCTACAGCCTCTCCCGGCTTATGTGTTCTTTCTCATTGATAACTTTTGCCAGCAGGACCTCACTCTGGTGTGTTGCTTGGCTACTCATGTCTTGGTTTTCAAGTGCAAAGTGTTGGAGGGTATACAGGGACATGTAGCAGTTCTAGCCATGGGTGAGGAGAGAAAAGTATAAAGAACACTTCACCATGTTCTTGCTAATAAGTCTTCCAGCTATGTAGCGTTCAGTCCTGTCTGTTCAGTTGGCATAAAGTTCTTCTGAGTTCAAAGGGGCTGACTCCTTTCTTACCAGACAGTCTAGCATGAGTTATCCCACACTAGTAACCTTTAGATTAGATTACTGCAACACATTATGCATTGTACATAGAAGTGCTGCAGGAAACAGTCTGGAAATTCCAGCTGTTTCAGAAGACAGTACTTTCCTTCATCTTCACTGTAGTGCATGCTCACTTTTTAAACTATAGCATTCATATTGTGAGAACTGAAACAACATAAGCAACTAAGAGGAACTGCTAGATCGGACTGGATGCTGGGAATCTGTTTTCCAGTTAGTGGCGTATCTAGCATAAACAGTGCCTAGGGCAAGTGTGGACGTTGTGCCCCTACCTTCTTACCCCCACCTCCACCTCTTCATGCATAGTTTTTTTGTGACCCCTCTGACATAGGTGCCCAGGGGTATGTACCCTACTTGTCCCCCCCCCCGGCGGTTCACCTCTGTTCCCTAAGCTTAGAACAAACACACTGGCTTCTGGTCTGTTCAAAGCTCAGTTCACTGTGCTGGTGCTTTCCCTCAAAGCTCTTCACAGATTAGAATCGCTCTGAAGGACTCCCTGCCTCCACAGGAGCTTGCCCACTCTTGCAGAGACTGTCCCCTAGAGGCTCCTCTTGAGGTGTCCCCAAGACCAAAGATGCAGCAGGGAACAGACAGAGATCAGACTTTTCTGTGGTTCTGCCTCCATACTGGGATTCAGTTTAAACACAGGCCGCAGGGCACAATATTTATCCTTTGAAAACAACTTTTCTGTTTTTAATCCCATCCTCCAGTTGTTCATGTCACTTACCCTGGCCATTTCCACACTACACTCTTATAGTGCAATTATTCCACTTTCAACATCCTATGGAATCTTGGGGTTTGCAGTTTAGGGAGGGGAGGGCTGGCCCCTCCCTAAACTGCAAACCCCAGGATTCCATGGGATGTTGAAAGTGGAATAATCACGCTATAAAGCAGTGGTTCTCAACCTGTGGGTCCCCAGATGTTCTCAACCTGTGGGTCCCCAGCCACTATGGTCAATGCTCAAGGCTTCTGGGAGCTGAAGTCCAAAAACATCTGGGGACCCACAGGTTGAGAACGACTGCTATAAAGAGTGTAGTGTGGAAATGGCCCCTGATGAAGAATTCTGGGATAGTTTAAAGTCTGCACATTTTTGTTGATGCCAAGAAAGTTATTGCCCAGCTATAGATTATTTTTAATTTTCATTGATTCATCCATCCATCCATCCTTTTCCCAGGAAAGGAGTTTTTAATTTCTGATGACGGTTGTTGCAGTCTTGCTTTCACAAGCTCATTTTTATATACTTCTTTTTGGCTCTCCTCCTCCTTCTCTTCATGTTGTTGTTGATGTTGTTGCCATCATTACTTCAGTTTCACAGTCTTACCATCTCTTACCACAATCTTACCAGGTGTCACCAATCTTACCTGGAGATTGTGGCCATCCATGATTCAGATTCTATCCAAGGTTCTATCCTAGGAATCATTAAGCTATTGTCAGATAACACAGCGCGTTCCAAGTAGCACCACTTACTGTAATTGTGCTAATGTGATCTTATCTGAGTAATTTCTGTCAGTCTGTTTGGAATTGCTCCCAGAGTACCTATTTATGATACCTATCATGTTGTTGTTGTTGTTGTTGTTGTTGTTGTTAGTCCTGTATGGGAGATATACATGAATAAGCTCAGTAGTTATGGTGCTATACGATGAATTCCAGTTCCCCCAGATCCCCACTTACCAGGAAATAGCTGCTGAGATTGATGGGAGTCTGTTTCCCTGTCACTCCAGAAACAGGTGACCACCGTTTCCACACCCTCCCATGAGCAGTTTCCATTACAATAGGCAGAAACAGGAGCTCTGTCACAATTTCTCCTCACACTGGAGATCTCTCACATAAGGGAAGGTGGCACTGTCAGCCAGCAACTTCTGGATCATCAGGGGAACAGATCCCCACTGATTGCAGCAGCTGCTGCCTGGTAACTGGGGATTGGGGGACTTCCATGGTCCCTGTGTATTGAAAGCCAGCATGGTGTAGTTGTTTGAGTTCTGTACTATGTCCCTGGAGACCAGGGTTTGATTCCCCGTTCAGCCATGGAAACCCATGGGGTGACCTTGAGCATGTCACACAATCTCAGCCCAGAAAACCCTCTGATAGGTTTCCTTAAGTTAAAAATGACTTGAAGGCACACAATGACAATAACGTATCCCCTAAACTATGCAATGTGCAGGGATTGTGAATAGCAGCTATGACTGTGCTAACTCTAGGTTACACATTCCTAACTGCCATAGAGGATTCTGGCCATTATTATTATTACTACTGTTACTGCTAAACATGTTGTGTAAGTCACCCTGGAAATAAAAGCAACTAACCAGACAAACAGAATAGTACTTGGCAAGCAACTA
This sequence comes from Iguana delicatissima, assembly GCA_948472985.1. Taxonomy (NCBI): domain Eukaryota; kingdom Metazoa; phylum Chordata; class Lepidosauria; order Squamata; family Iguanidae; genus Iguana; species Iguana delicatissima. The sequence continues at coordinate 131,632 of CAOKZL010000593.1, forward strand.
AATAAAATATTAATAAATAATACATGTTTTTAAGTGCAGCTTAAAGCACCAACTCTGTCTATGTGAGGAATGTCTTGGTTTTATTTGTCTATATCAGAACTTTCTAAACTTTTCATGTTGGTGACACACTTTTTACAAATGCATCATTTCACAACACAGTAATTCAGTAAGTAACTTAGTAAGTGGAGGCAGCCCCTCTCTCTGGGCTTGGCCTGCCACCACCCTTGCCGATGTCTTCCTTGGCCCAGAGCAGCAGCAGTGGCAGGGGCAGCCCCTTCACCCAGGGCTAGCCTGCCGCGGCAGGAGAGGCAGCCCTTCAACCTGTTACATTCATGCAACACACCTACACACTGCAGCCGTCACACTAATGTGTTGCGACACACAGTTTGGAAAACTTTGGTCTATTTGAGCTGATCTGGAGGCCTTTCTCCCTGAAAGTCAGGACAAAAAATAATCATTTAAACTGGGTGTGTGTGCAAATTAAGACCCTCTAAAAGTTAATGTTCCCAGCGTTCCTCATCATTGACTAAGCTGACTCAGACTGCTGGGAGCTGCAGTCCAGAAATATCCAGAGAGCTGCACTTTGCCCATCCCTGCTCAGCTAATAAACTTAGGCTGTGGCTGACTTGCAGAAACCCTTACAGGTTTATTCTGTGGCCTTCCTCTTCCCTATTGTAGGGTTTTACCTTCTCCTCACAAGTGTTCTTGGCACCGAAACAAAGCCTTTTTTGTCTCCCTCACTTTGTGCTCATAAAACTCTCCACCACCCCAATCTATATTTGCTGGTCCAGCAGTTCTCCCAGAATTCTAAACATTTGTGGGATGTTGCTTGGAAATGTTACTTTTTAGAGTTTTAGTCCATAAAAAACAACTTTTCCCAAAACTCTGTTCTCTACTGAGCTCTTCAAGGAGTTGAGTGACACCATGGGATTCAAATGCTGCCTCAATAACCAGGATCTTCTGGTGTAAATTCTGGTTTTTAGTCACACACTGACTGGGTACAAAGATTAATAGGGTAAATAAATGCCTTATCCCTCCAAAATACTGGCTCTGTGCCTCCAGCCCACCCTGCTCCCCTGCTATAACAATTGTTCCTGCTGGAAGGTCATTTATTGGACTGTCAACATGGACTTCCTTCCCCTGGTCGAGAAAGCCTTTGCCAGTTGGCCCAAATGCCATTCATCTTCTGTCAGGACAACAACTGGGCTGGAGATCCTTAAAATGATTTGATCCTGACTTTGTTTCCAGTCCTGTCTCCTGGTTTTTTCTTCAGTCCTAACTTTTTCTCCTATCCTGACCTCTGGTTCCATCCTTTGACACCAGTCTGCTGGGACAATTCCCACATCATCTTGGGTTGCTACCTGCTGTTTTACCCTGACATATCTGTACTATTATGGCCACAGTTGGGGTTCACCACAGTGAGCTGCTTTACTGAGGCAAACTATTTTTTAAAAAAAATGTACAGATGTTTAAGACTTTCTGAAAGTATTTCAGTCAAGCACATGAAGACATTTTGTGGCTTCTTTCAGAATTTCTCAAATATTCCTGCTGAGAATATCACCTCAACACTGCAGTTTAGGCAAAATGTCTGTATGCATGTATGTATGTATTTGATGTATATGCTACTCAAGGCAACTCACAGCATAGATGATGATGATGATGATGATGATGATGATCTTTATTTATACCCCGCTTTTCTCCTCGAAAGAACTCAAAGCAGCTTACAATAGTTTAAAAGAAAACATAGTTAAAACTATAACATATAAAAGTTAAAACACATATTAAACAACAGTAGTAATTAAAACAAAATTAAAACACATATTAAAAACAACAAACAAATCACAGTTAAAATAACCAGCACCTTTCTTCATAATATCACATATTAAATGCCTGCCAAAATAAGAATGTCTTTAGTTGTCTCTAGAAAGCAGGCAGGGAGGGTGACCTCTCTTGGAAGGGAGTTCCGGGGCCTGGGGGCAGCCTGAAAAGGCCCTCTCCTGTGTTTCCACCAAATGCACCTCTGAAGGTGGTGGGACAGAGAGAAGTGACTCTCCACCAGATCTTAAAGCCTGGGCTGGTTTGTAGGGGAATATAGAGTCCTTCAAATAATCCACAACAAAAATACACTCCAAAACATATAGGTAGCAATCCAACATTTTTACTAGGATGGCGGAGTGACATCAAGGAGTGATCCCTGCAACCAGGGCAAAGGTGTTATACAAGGAGGCACTAGATAGCTCCTTGCACAATGCCCCCAAAGTATGTATTTATGTATTGGTTAAGCATAGCTTTTAAAGTTCCAAGTGTTAAAAGCTATGCCTGTCAACAAGGATAATTTCTTTGCTTGTGCCAATATTTGGTGCTGCTAAGAGACTCCACAGCACCATTCCACTGAGAATCACCAAGATCCTACTTGACTGCTGAAGGGTAGATACCACTATATTTGTACCAGGAACAAAGCCTAGGTGAAAGAGATCCTTTTAGGCCACAAATCCTTAAAGTGTAAGGTACATAAAAAGTTGTCACAACCATTGCAGTGAAGTTTGTAGATATATAAAAAACTCATATCTGAAATTGTTGTTTTTATGTGCCTTCAAGTCATTTCTGGCTTATGGCAACTCTAAGGTGAATCTATCATGGGGTTTTCTGGGGCTGAGAGTGTGTGGCACACTCAAGGTCACCCAGTTGGTTTTCATGGCTGAGCAGGGAATCAAATCCTAGTCTCCAGAGTTGAAGTCCAAGGCTCAAACCACTACACCACACTGGAACTATGTCTGAAATCATCATACTTAAATTGCAGATACCATTGTCAAAACCATCAATCAGCAAGCTATATCAGGCAATACTGCAAATTTAAATTAATTGGCACATAATGCCCTTCATCCATAATTGTAAAAATCTATATACACTTGGTCCTCCACATTCACTAGGGTTAGGGACACAGGACCCTGGCAAAAGTGAAGACTTTGCAAATAACAATATTTGTGTGTCTGTGGGAAGGGGGCGGAGGCATGGGCGGGGAAAGTGGGCATCCAGGGTCTAAACCAGGTCAAGGAAAGGAGATGGTTGGCATGGTCGTCCTGTACTTCCTCTCTCTTGCCCATCTCCTTCCTTGGGTGTGTGTGGGGCCTAGGTACAGGATTTGTGGTGCTGAGAATTTGGGCAGAGAGCCATCCTTAGCTGGCCTGGCTGTAGAGGAAGAGGAGGACCAGAGGTGGGTTTTAAAAGGGCTATGCGGCCTCATTGGAGCCACCAAGAGGGAAGGTTCCCCCAAAAAAGAAGCACTTGAGATGGGAGGACAAGGATTGGAGAAACTCGCAAATTATCAAATCTGTGAATGTCAAACCTGCAAATGTGGAGGGCTGACTGTACTTTTCTGGTCTTGTAACATCTACTGCTTGTACATGCAATTAGATAATCTAAGAACATCCTAGTCAACATCAGCATTTGTTAAGATGATTCCCACATAGTAAACTCAGTAAACATGCTGAGAGCAGAATAGTGAGGGGGGAATAGTGAGGAGGTTTTAGTTTCACATTTACTCATATGTATCAAACATTTCCTACAATTCTCTTGAAGAAAACAAGTCTGAGTGTAAAATTGTGGTTTCTACTGTATATCATTCACTTCTCCTTTTCATAGGAGATTAATAGTCATGTGTTTTCATAAAGTGAGTAAGACCTGACTTTTCCTATTCCTGGAGAAAAACAATAAGAGAGACAGTGAGAGAAGCTCTAGCATTTGGCTCTGAGAGGCAAACAATACTGGCTCCTGGAAAGAGCTCAGAGGAACCAAATTTCTCTGAAAAGTAACTTATCTAAGCAAGGAGAATGAAGCTATTCTGTGGCTTGATTTGGACTCTTTCCCAAGGTGAGCAAAAACTGGATCTCAGAGATAGATTAGACTAGGCACTAGTTAACATCAGTTTGAGAAAGAGACAGCATGGGGCGAGCATATTAGCAAAAGTCCTTCAGCCCATTCTGCCCTTTTCTTTCTTACTTTTGTCAAAATGCACGTATCTTGAAAATAAGGCATGAGCAGAAAGCTGAAGGAATCAGAACCCAAGGGCAACATATTGTATGAGGGTCCTGAAGTAAGGAACAGGGCCTCCTCCATTCATGTTGTACCATCTGTGGGACTCCCTCCCAAAAGAGGTTACATTGGTACTCTCGCTGATAATAGCAGTTGATATTCATATGTCCTACATGTATTGTTTGGGTTTTACTGTCTTGTTTTAATGCAGCCTGGAAGATGGTATGATATAAATGGTATGGTTATATGGTAATCTGGTATGATATAAATTATTTTCAACAACTGGTTTTTTAAAAAAAATTCCCTTGGACTTTTCCTCAGATTATATCACCTTGTGATACTAACATGGACAAGTTATGCCAGTAAAATAGATGTTATCTTTCTTGTTTTCTCATTCAGTCATGCAGACACCCAAGGATAACTTGATTTATTTCCTTGACCACAGCAGGTTGGGAAAGGCTGTTCTCAACATTCTCTTGGTTTGTCTCCCAGTTGAGTCCACCCGGGGTATAGACTTTTGAGGGGGATCCCCAAACACTCCACATAGTCTTTGCATTTTGCAGTGAAAATGGTTCTCCATTTGTCTCTACTTTCCACAGCTTGCTGGGCATTAGAGGGTCCCCACAGAGTTGCTGGACACCTTGGTGGCTCAGTGTCCCTGCAGTGTAAATACAGAAAAGGTGACGAAGAATCTGTAAAATTTTGGTGCAGAGAAGAAAGTCCTCAATTCTGTTCTAGCAGCCATCTTGTCCAAACAACAGGGTCAGAGGCAGAAGTGAAGGTGAACAACACATCCATCAGAGATAACCATACTTTTCGTGAATTCAGCGTGACTGTGGAGAACCTCACTGGTGTAGATGCTGGGACATATCTTTGTGGGGTAGAGAGGCGGAGCTACGACATCTCACACCAAGTGGAGATTATCATTACTACAGGTACACTGCAATACAGGAAAAAGTGCACATACTTCCATTGAAAGCTTGTGTACTGTAGCTTCAATCTGAAAAGAGGACTGTGCTGTAATTGTGTATTGGTTATGCTCGATTTCTGCATTCTGAAATCTGAAGTTTCAGTTTTAAAGGAGGGAATGTTTCTAGTCCCCAGGGTTGCAAAGATAGATTTGAAGCACAGGGCCTAAATATCCTGAAGGCACTAGACCCCCTCTGATCTAGGCAGGATCAGGCCTTGTTCATACTTGGAAGGGGGACTGCCAACAAATACCAGGTGCCATCAGCTATATTTCAGATGAAGGTAATGGCAAAACAGCTCTGAGTGCTTCTTGCTTAAGAAAACCCTACAATATTCATGGGATTATTGTAAGTCAACAGGAGATCTGAAGACACATACACACAGAGACAATCCTGGTTACATCTCTGAAGCTGAAGAGAAGGTGGACATCTAGGAACCAATATGCAGTTTTGTCCAGCTGCATGACTAGCAGAAGCAAAATAAATTGAGACAGGCATGGAAGTACAGTCCTCCCTCCACATTCTCAGGTTTGACCTTCATGAATCTGATTATTCACCAGGCATGTGCACGTCTCTCCTCTTTCTCCATTCTCTCCATTCCATTCCACTGCCTTTTGCTGAATGTACATGTCTTCTTTCTCTGCACCTAGGTAAAAGGCAAGGGAATAGGGGGAAGGAGAGGCATGCAAGCTCTCCCCTGCTCCTTGACTTTTACCTGAGCATGGAGAATGTGCTGTAGGGCAAAAGACAAGCGAATGAGAGGGAAGGCATGTGTGCTCCTCCCACTCCCTTGTCTTTTGCCTGAGTGTGGAGAAGGAAGGCAGGCATGCCCAGACAAAAGGCAAAGGAATGGGAGGGGGAATGCTGGGGGAGTTATTCATGATTTTTCCACTCTCATAAGGGTTCTGCACCCCAAACCTTCATGAAAGTGGAGGCGCCACTTTAAATCTTCTTGGTAAAGAAGGTGGCTTGCCTTGTCTTGGTGTCTGGCTATTCACAGCAGTTTTATCATTCAGGCCAAGAAGTCAAACCATTTTTATTTCCCAAAGCTTTTAATAGATGCTTATTGGTTGCAATTTTTAATTGTCTGATCTATTTGATGTTCTGGGCACCTCAATTCAAGAAGGATATTGACAAGCTGGAGTGTGTCCAGAGGAGAGCGACCAAAATGGTAAAGGTTCTGGAAGCCATGCCCTATGAGGAGTGGCTTAGGGAGCTGGGTATGTTTAGTCTGCAGAAGAGAAGGCTAAGAGGGGACATGATAGCCATGTTTAAATATTTGAAGGGATGGCATGTCGAGGAGGGAGAGGGCTTGTTATCTGCTGCTCCAGAGACCAGGACGAGGAGCAATGGATTCAAGCTGCAGGAAAGGAGATTCCACTTGAACCTCAGGAAGAACTTCCTGATGCTCAGTGCTGTCCAGCAGTAAAATATGCCGCCTCGGAGTGTGGTAGAGTCTCCTTCTTTGGAGGTTTTTAAGCAGAGGCTGGATGGCCGTCTGTTGGGAATGCTTTGATGAGTGTTCCTGCATAGCAGGGGGTTGGACTGGATGGCCCCTGGAGTCACTTCTAACTCTATGATTCTATGATTCTGTGATATGGTTATGGACCTGCTGTAATGGCAATTATTATTTTTACTGATTTCTTTTATTGTATTTTTAGTGTTGTTTCAGTGAGGACATCTGTAAATGGCTGAGGAAAGTACCAGAGTAGAGTAGAAATACACTAAAATGAAACCAACAAACAGGAAATGATATGGTATAGAATGTGCCTAAACTCTTAGATAGACATGCAAAATGGCAACTACTGAGTATAGACATGTTAGAGTTGCTGTCTTTAACAATTTTTTGTCAGTAATGTGGCAAATTCCACAGAAGGAGTGGAGAAACCCTTGAGAGAGATCTGGCAGCAGTAGCAATCATAATAATTATTAGAGACCACAAGCAGGCCACACGTCATGTGTTCTTCACCTGAAATTACAGTCCTTCCTTTTATTTCCTGATATTTGGATATTGCATCTTTAACCCTATGTTCCACCATCCTGAGGACAATTTGGGTGCAGTCTGAAATCTTCTTTTAATCATTCATTTGATAAAGAAATATTTCATATCTCCTAGATCAGGATTTGACAGCATGATTTCTTCTCCACAGCTTCGTCACCCCCTTCCTCTGACCTTGTTGGAAACAGAGAACAAGCAACAGAAGACTCAAGAGAATCTACTACAGCTCCTGAAAGGTACCAACACTATCTGCATCCCGTATGTTCAAGGAATAATTCCAAAAGTAGCTTTTGTTTAGGGTTGGATGCTAAACATGATTGAATGCCAACCAGTGGCTTGGGCTTGGGCTGTAGTCTACATCTGGTTGTAGTCTGAATCTGCCTTCTCCATAAGGGCCCTCTTTAGATGTTCTCAGCTACAATTTCTGTAGCCAGCATGGCTGTTGGTTGTGTTGGCTTGAGATGATAGGTGCTCTTGTCCAGCACGCATGGAGAAGTCCACGTTAGAAAAGATTCTGCTACCTTTATTCCTCTCTGCCACCCTCATCCCATAATAGCAGTGCATATTCATTCATTCATTCATTCATTCATTCATTCATTCATTCATTCATGTATTTACTCCTCCTATTTCTAACCTTTATTTAAAACAAAGTCCCTCAAGATAGAAGTTAAATAAATGTATGGTAAATTTCTGTATGGATGGCAAGTTTGTTATTACAAAAGTGAGTTCAGCAAATAAATTAGTGGAACATGTCCCTCCTCAGCATCCAGCTCATCGACACCAATTTTCTACTCCTGGTCATCTTGAAAATTCCCATCTGCCTGGCCATGATAGCTGCTGGAGTTTGGGTACATGTGTGGTACAGGAAAGGAAGACGCCCTAGGGTCAAGCTGCACCAGAATGACAAGAGCAGCTCCAAGTAGTCACATCAACAGGTAACCAACAACCTTTTTTTCAGCCATTTCCTTAACTCCCAAACTTGCCCATATGACACAGAAGATTTAACTGCTGGAAGATAAACCAGACATGAATAGATACTATAGATCATATATGAGAAACCCCTGTTCATTCTCATAAAACTCAGTGGTATCCACAGAAGAACACATCATAAGTTGGCATCACACTGGACAATCTGTGTTTCATCTTTCAATGCACATCCCAAATTAAGCCCTTTTTAAAAAATAGTTCTAAGCAGCCAGCTCTTTTGTGATGCATATTTGGAGCTGAAAAGAAAGTGGGTTCAGCTACTAAAGAGTTTTCTGACTTGCTGGCTAGACTGTTGACACCAGGAGTTGAAGATAATCACTTTATTGGAAAAGAATATAGTTCTTTTCTGCAAAGGGGTCATCTTTTTTCCACAAAAATAAGCGTTTGATAATTCCCAGGGAGTGTGAGGTTGTCTTTCTACCAATATCACATTGGAGGTCAATACACTGACTCTCATGTAGTCCTCCATAATGAAATCTGCATGTGCTCTAAAACTCAAGAAGAGTCCCCTCAAGTAGGTAAGGTGTAACTAACTGGAAGTAACTTCACTGGCATTGTTTTAAATTCATTAGATGTACGATGGTTGCTGTTCCTCGAGCCTTTGGCCATTTCTGCACTAGAGTGTTATAGTGCTATAATTCCACTTTCAACATCTTATGGAATCCTGGAGTTTGCAGTTTCGGGAGAGACCACCTGGCCCCTCCCGAAACTGCAAACCCCAGGATTCCACAGGATGTTGAAAGTGGAATCATAGCGCTATAACTGTCTAGTGCAGAAATGGCCTTTGTTGTTGTTACCTGCCGGCAAGTTGACTTTAACTTCTGGTGAACCTGTGGATGACAGAGCTTCTGGTCACCCTCTCACCAACAGCCCTGCTCAGGTCTTGCATATTCAGGGCTGTGGCTTCCTTGATTGAGTCTCTCTATCTGTAATGCAGCCTTCCTCTTTTCCTCTTCCTCTTTTCCTGCTGCCTTCTACCTTACCAAGCATTAGTGCCTTTTCTAGTGACTCAGGTCTTCTCATGATATGTCCAAAGTATGACAGCTCAATTTGGTCATCTTGGGAGAATAATTCTTTGACATATTTGGGTTACAGTGTGCTGTGTTTTCTTCTGTTTTAAAAAAGATATTTCCCAGTAAACTTTCCCCACATGAAGGACTGCATGGCTGCAAAACTATTGCTTATATTTTAAGGACTTTTGTGAGCTTTTGTTGCATTCTGTGTTTCTGGGCTTCAACCAACAAAAAGTCTAAGAGTACCCCCCCTTTTAACTAAGATTGGGTTGAAGGAAGGAGTCCTTCACAAATACGACCAAAAAATTCCCCAAGCAGCAAGACAGGATAGAGCAGGGCTTTCCAAATGGTGTGTTGCGACACATTAGTGTGTCACCTGTAGTATGTTGGTGTGTTGCCTCTATGGCAGAGAAAGATTCCTCCCACCCAAGCGCCTAGCTTACTGCCCTCGCTCTCACTGGGGCCTTTCCCCAGCAAGAGTGAGAGCAGCAGGCAAGGACTGGGTGGGATAGGGCTGCCCTTCCCTCTGCCATTGTTCTTGCTGAGGCCTTATCTGGCAAGGGTGATGGCAGCGGGGCAGAATCTGGGGGCTGCCTTTCCGCACCCTAGGTACACCTCTGGGTACATCTGGTTTGCTAGTAAAGTTGAATTACTGTGTCACAAAATGATGCATGTCAAAAAAGTGTGTTACCAACTTGAAAAGTTTGGAAAGCTCTGGGCTAGAGTGTGTCAGACAATGCATCTTGACTGGTGACATCATATCATTCATTCTTTTTTTGGGGGGGAACCTTTGTAAAGAAGGGGATCCATTAGTGGGGAAAGTTATTCACCCTGCCAGATCCATAACATCCTGATCTGCAGATCTGCTAGAGATAGTTTAAGCAGGCTGGCATACACAGCCAGGAATCCTAACATTGTGCCAGTTCTTGGATTGTTATGATGAATCAAGCTAGGTCACAACTATCCCAAAGTCTTCTTTAACCAATCACACAGCACAGGAATGCCAGATTTGGCCCATCCAAGCTACCTGGTATTTGTATCAGCATGATCCAGAGCCTTGGGAATATAAGTTTGCCATCTACATGTGTCAGGCAGGGCGGAAAACCTAGCACTCCAGATATTGATGGATGACAGTTCCCTTCACCCTTCATGTTGCTGGCTAACTGCAACATTGGGCAGACACCTGTTTCCCCTTCTTGCACTATGCTTATTGTACAACATGTCAGATTTGCCTGTCAAAATGTGTGAAACAGCCCAGAGGGTTTGCTATCAACATGATGCCAAGCAATATCCCTGATGTTAGCAACTACACCTACGTAATTCGTAGGGATTAAAATAGAAGAAATAAATGTTAAAATAAAGGTGGAGAATCGTTAATAACACACAAAATGTTCTCCCTTCAAATTCACTTAAAACTCAGATTTTTCTTTACAAACAAAGATTGTTCTTAAGATAAATTCTAACACAAATTCTAAGAGAAGGGAGAAAGGTGAAGGCAAATAAGCCATGCATTCTTACTGATCATTATCTTCTTTTTTTCCTCGTGCTCTTAATGTACCATCTCATTCTCAGCCTAGGAGCGAATCCTGACCGGAACACTATCTTCCGATTCCATGTACAGAAGCTGCCTGAATAACTGTGGATGGACATGACTGCCCCACTCGTTGACCATTGAACGAAGCTGAAGTCTTTGGTTTAAAACTGCAGGAAATACTATGGCATTCATATGAAGGGAGCAGTATGAGAAGAAAGCAAAGCCTCAGCACCTCATAATGATTCTACTTAGACAAAGCTGGGCAATAGCATACCAAAATACTGAAGATTCTAAAGGCTAAAAGTAAAGAGACTCATGAAAGAGGAATTTCGTCTGTCTGAATATTTAGAAGAGATTAAATGGGAGTTTTTCTGTTTTTCCTGCTTAGTATGTATGACCTATCATTCTTCTTTTTGGCCTATATCCTATCTCACTTCCCATTTCTAAGCAAATGGATAATCTGCATTTGCAAAGTCCTTCCAGTAAGTACTACGATTACATAAAGATCCAATGTAATATAGTGGTTTAGGTACTGGGCTAGGATTTTGGGAGACAAAGGTTTGAATGCCCACTCAGCCAGGGAAACCTACTGGGTAACCATGAGCATGTCACATTTTCTCAGCCTCGGAGGAAAGCAATAGAAAAATCTGGAAAAATCTTGCCAAGAAAAGCTCCATGATAGATTTACCTTAGGGTCACCGTAAGTTGGAAATACCTTGAAGGCACACAATAACTTATATTCCAGAACTGCCAACCATGAAGGTCCTTTGGTGTTGCATCAATGATCTCCCCTTCCCACTTCACTTTCCTCCTTTTCCAAATAATTTTTTTCCTAGTCTGTAAAAATACTGCTTAATATGAAATGATGCTCTGGGACAACTATTTATTATCACTAAGCCCAAGCTGGAGGGCTGGGTAGGGTTTCCTTCTGATAATTATTTCAAAATTTGTTGTAGATTCTTTCATAAAGATGCATGCATTCAACATACACACACAAATCAGTTGAAAAAAGGGTTTATTTTTATACTGGATTTTAAAAAGCATGGTTACAAAGACAGAGAAAAAAAAGAAAGAGAAAGAGAAAGAGGACATAGGATATGAGCATGGGCCCCTTTTTCTTGATGTTGGTGTTTATAAATTACATGTTGATATACTCTGCTGCTGTCCCAACTCGGCAGGGACAATCCCAATTAATCTTCTGTCATCCTACTTTTTAAGCTATTTTTAAAATGCCCCACTTTTTTTCCTTTCCTCCTCCTACTTTCCCCTTTTGTCTTGAGCTTATTTCAGTTGCTGCAAACTGAATTTAAAGTGCACAAGTAGATTGTGAAATGTTGGAGGGTATGGCTAAAGAAATTTAGCTGCCTCTATCTCTTGTGCAACGGTCGGGGTGGGGAGGCGTAAACCAGGGAGACAGAAAGCCAGGCATGGTTCACACCAGCATGTGGCTGTAATTCAGGATTACATTCTTTAAGCAAAAATCTTTTTCCGAAGTAAATATTGCTGCCCTTCCTGCTGCAAATGTGTGTGAAAATAAAGCATAAAATATCATTACTTTGGAATCCTTGTATTATTCACCTGCATTCCAAGAACACTGAGAGGATAGCCTAAAGATGGAAGTGTGAGCAATTGTGCCAATGCAATTATAGAGCAAGAACTACTCACACCAGAATTATAGCCCTACTAGCATATATACCCAGCGTTGCCCAGGATTTTATTTTCTCATAGGTCACACTTGTTAGAAAGATTTGAGATCCTGTGTTTCTAATTCCCCAAACTGTCTTGTCCAGTACCTGTAATTTCCCCCCATATTCCCCAATCCAATCTATATTCAGAGTTATTAACATAGAGAGGTTGGGTTCCTGAGGGAATATACTGCCCTCCTCCTTGCTACTAGGCCTCATCTTCATAGCAACCTGCTAGGCCCAAGAGCTCTCTGGCTGAGAATTCTAATCTAATCCCTCCTTAAAGTGCAAACCCCAGGATTCCATAGAATCTTCTTAGGCTCATATGAGGCCTGACACAGCCAATCATATGAGGTCTTCACGGGACACAGACAAACTTTGATTTTATATATTAGATGGTTCCACCTTCACTGATGCATGGTTGCATCTTATGTGATTCTCCTGGGGTTTGGAGTTTAGTCTGAGGCACCAGAGGAGCTCTCTGGTTGAGGATTCTAAAGGCCTGCCCTCAACTGCCAATCCTAGGATTCTGAGGAGGGTTGCCATGGCAATTAAAGTGGAATCATGGCACTATAACAGTATAGTAGGAAAGGGCTCATTGTTTTCTTCCCCAGTTCTGGGGTAAGGGAAGAAAAAGTGCAAAGAAGTTTAGAAAGAAGGGCTGAGTAACTAAGCTAGTGCTTTACACAAAAAGAAGAAAATTTCTCTGGAATGGTGCATCTTGCCTGAAAATGCATTAAAAAGAGGAACTCACCATGGGATATGTGTGTCTGGAGTAAAGAAATGAGAAGCCACTGCTGTTACGGGACATGACACAAAATCACAGATAGCTCCAAATGCTCATGTTGGCTTTTGACTGGAAGGGGCAAGATGCCTGCAGAAGAAACTTGAGCTTTGCAACTCACTTGGCACAGAACCATTTGAGTATGAAGATACATCAGATCTCAACACATACTTAATACATAGTGGGCAGGGCTGTGTGAATAATACATTTTAGTTTTTCTATTTAAACCTTTAAACACTTTAAAGAATATATTTTAGCACTGCTATAGTTGTGGGGGGCTTTAAAGTGGTTTCTGACTTATGGAGACCCTAAAGCAACCCTATCACTGGGTTTTCTTGCCAGAATTTGTTCTGAGTGAGTTTGTCCTTGCCTTCCTTTGAGGCTGAGAGGGTGTGACTTGCCCAAGATCAACCAGTGGGTTTCCATGGCTGAGCAGGCCTCTGAACCCTGGTCTCTATTCCAACACTCATACCACTACAGTATGCTGGCTGTCATGGATTAACATAGATGAGATCAAAGCTTTCTTTCCCACACAAATTGGAGATCTTGTACACTGTTCAATGCAACAGCTTTCTCACCTGTAAAGCACCATGCAGCTTCATTCAATGTCCTTCCGTGGTTTGAATATCCTCTCATCTGCGAGATGGAGAACTGACACAGGTTGTCTCAGGACCACAATCTGGAGAGTTTCCGATTTTGCTTTCAATTTTGGGAATAGAATTCAGCACTCTGAGTAGCTCCTGTGCAGAGCTCTTGTCAAAACCAGAGTAAATTCACCACTTGAAAGTAATGGACAACCATTACTCTTCTTGATTTACAGCCACAAAAGTTGAAACCTGCAGATTTTTCTTTCCCAGTTTTCTAGAAGATGTCCCGTGCTATCGCAAACACATAGAGACATCTAGTGGTGGGAAAAAATGTATTTGCAATGAATGGTGCCTGACCGGGGACAGTGAATGATACTTAGGTTACTGCAACCATTAAGACAGAATGTAATCAAAAAATGCATCAAGGGTTAAACTACATCCAGGAACCAGTGGCAAAGCCAAATTTTATAGATGTTCTTTAAAAATGTAAGTTATCGCTTCTCGGCCTTTTGGCTAAGATCAAGTGTAAAAATGTAAGTTAGAACAGTAATGGCAGGGGAAGCAAAAGAAGACATGACTCACAATGGTAGTAGACTGGCAGTTTCACAACCACATTGCAACCTGTCCCTTGCAATCCTACCAAATTTTCATCAAAAAGAGGGTGGTAATCAGTTTTTCCAAAGTCTCTTGTAAGAAAAAGAAGAAGAATGGTCTTCAATGTGTTAGAGGCATAGATGTAGGCACCATGACACAAGTCTTACTCACTATTATTTAGAAATGTCTTGCTTATGTGAAGGAACGCCACACTTGCAAAACCCTTGAAGCAACCCACAGTCAGCTTAGAGCCTAGACATTCCCATGGAGGTTAAGCTATAGCAGTCTCCTGTTCCCCTTACACTCAATCACACATCTCTCCCAGTAGGAGACAAAAGGAACAAACCAGATGGATCTATGTTTTTTTCCCCAAAACTTGAAAATGTTCCCTTTTGGACTACAAATCCCAGATTCCTTCAGGCAGCATGCCTACATGCTGCCTGGGAGTTTCTAGAAACTGTAGCCCCACAAAAGGCTAATAATAAGAATAGTAACTTTGCTGAGTGCTGCTTTTTTTTATATATGTGTTCCTCTACCTCTCATTGCTGGGCTGTTCTTGCCAGTCACAAGACTTCTGCCCTGCAACTGAGTCCAGTCACCCCTCTGTTACAATTTGTTTACAACTCTAAAGTCTTTAAACACTATGGGAAAAAGCAAGGGGAAGTGATGAAACAACTTTCAGAAAGAAGAAGCAGCAAAGCTTGTTTGTCAGCATCACAGCAGCAACATCTGCAGATGCTGTAAAGAACTGCTGTGAATTGTCCCCAATAAAAGTGAGCTTTCTTTAGAGGGGAAAAAAAGAGGGTGGAAAGGGAGAAGCTGCCTGCTTTAGATAATGCCCTTGCTGTCCTTGCTTGTCTCACTGTTCCTCCTGCCAGGTAGGTTTGTTTTGATGCCAAAAGCCTCAGTTAGAAAGTAGTCTGTCAATCAGTTAGCAAGATATGCTCAGTTTGCAAAAAATAAGAAGAGAATACGCTCTGAGTGCAATAAATGTCAGAAAGCTTGTGTTTAACAATAAGTCTGAATATTTTAAAGATGCCATCGGGAAACTGAGGTATGACACTGGGTACTGAAATCAGTTGCTAAATATCAGAAATTTTGTTTTTGGAAGGTTTAAAAAGTTTATCAATAGCCCCAGTGGATTTCTTAGTGAGCAATTTGAGATATTCTTAGATGACATTATAGCTTCTGGCTATATCTGACAAATCTTAACATTGTTATTCTGATAGGGAAGGTGGTGAGGGTTAATATTTTATAGCATCTTCCAAGTGTTAGAAGTGCTTCTGAAACATTTTTTTAATAATCTTTACAACAATCTTGCAAGATAAACTACTTCTCATCATCGTCATTATCATCATCATCATCTATCATCATCTTCATCAGTCTTGGTAGTAGCAATATCATTGCTTCATCATACCCCTATCCACCCTACCCTACTGAATGCATTCCTTTAGAAAGGAGAAGGGTTGTAGCATAGCTTACTTCTTTTTATATTTCAGAGTGTTTCTGTGGTCTGAATAGCCCTGGAACTGTGCGTGCAGCCCCAGGGATGTCGGTGCATGTGCCCTGCACCTACGATCAAAAGTATGAAGCGAATGCAAAATATTGGTGCAGAAGAACTAACAGAGACTGCCCTGTCATTGTTCAGACTTCAGGGTCAGAGAAGCCAGAGAAAACAGGCAAAGTATCCATTAGAGACAACCATGCTTTACGTCAGTTCACCGTTACAATGGATGAGCTGACCATCATGGATACTGGAACTTACAGCTGTGGGGTGAATGTGAATGGAGGTCCAAATCTACTGGCTCCCGTTGATGTGACAGGTAGGCGAAGCAGTCCCTGCTCTGCATATATCTAGCTCCAACCAAAGTGGCCTTGAGAACTCAGATGGTTACTAGAGGGGAAAAAGAAAGGACAACCTTCCCCTGGTTGGCCTAACTCAGTCGTTCTCAACCTGTGGGTCCCCAGACGTTTTTGGACTTCAGCTCCCAGAAGCCCTGAGCATTGACCATAGTGGCTGGGGCTTCTGGGAGCTGAAGTCCACAAACATCTGGGGACCCACAGGTTGAGAACCACTGGCCTAACTGCTGTAGCACAGAACAACCAAAGGAATCACATCTCAGGAAATGGAAAACCATACAGGGCACAGGCAAGGTGTTGGTAGTAAGTGTCCCTATCAAAATTGCATTCCTTCCGATTCTCCATATTTTTAATTTAATTAATTCATATCCTACTTTTTTTAACACACACACACACACACACACACAACCAAAAAAAGGCTCTCAAGGTTGCTCCAAATAAACAGTCACTATTCGCTTTGTCAAAGGCAAGAGCAGGACACTGTAACGTGAGTTTAATTTTACAAGACAATCCCACCCGTGTCCTTCCAAGCCTTGTTCTGATTCCTCCTCAAACACTCATCCATATATTATTCCCCCTCTTCTAGAACAGTATGAAGTCTGGCAGTTCCATTTATAATGTAGGTGCAACACAGAAACAACCTAACTTCCTCTGATCTCTCCTGGAAGAAGTTATCTATACTTTTAGGTAAGACAAAGCCTAACCTCTTCCCCATGAAGGATGAGGGAATCATCTTCTCTCTGATGAAGTCATGATGTCAAGAGCAGCAGACCTTCCAGCAGGAGCTGAACAGGACTCTCTAAGAAGAACACCCTCAAAAGCCAAGAGAGGGGTTTCTTCTGACAGTTTGAACTTCCTGACAGTCAGAGCTGTCTGGCAGTGGAATATGCTGCCTCAGAGTTTGGTGGAGTCTCCTTCTTTGAAAGTTTTTAAGCAGAGGCTGGATGGCCATCTGTCGGGAGTGCTTTAATGTGGGTTCCTGCACGGCAGGGGCTGGACTGGATGGCCCCTGTGGTCTCTTTCCAGCTCCGTTATTCTATGATTCTATGAAACTGCTCTGCAAAAGGCAATAAATGAAATTCTGGTTAGCCTCACTCAGATAGGACTATCTAGATGCAGAGATCAAGTGCTTGCAATCAAAGTGAAGCACGGGGCAAAAATCTACAAAGCCTTTTTCTGGTCATTGACCAAAACAAATAATATATGTTTATAAGGCTTACTTATGTCTCTCTGAGGTTTACTGTGGATTCTACTGGTTTCACATCTTTCTTTCCTTTTCTTCCCTAAGTAACGACTGAAAAATCAAATAGCCCTGAGCTAAGCCATGACTCCGTTCCCAGCCCGGATTCCAGCTCCATCAGGTATGTGTGCCTCTCTCTCTCTCCTTCTCTCTCTCCCTCTCTCCTCTTCTGCCTCTCCCTCTCTCTGCCTTTTCATCAGCAGAATTCATAGAGTGTTTTGCTTTGAGCCACTTTCTCCCTCCTGACTTGTCTATATAATTTCAAAGGGGAAGGGCATCCCACAGAAGAAATGCAAAAGCTAAAAAAGAGACCCTGGAAACGAATCAAAATTTCAAAATAAAATAATCAGATATGAAAGAAAGGTATAAAAAGCATGCAAAGAATAAAATACAAACAATAAGGTACATCTTCCAAACTGTACAAGTAACAAGTAGTCCAATAAAAAACCCAATTTTTATGTAAAAAATTTGATTATTTAGGAAATTCAGAATTTTATTTTATTTTATCCTAATTTCTAGTTCCTCCCAGTTTGCTTTCATGTTATCTAGATGGTCACTCTCCTGGGAGCTGAAGTTCTACCATCTTGAGGTCACCAGGTTAAGGAAGACTGGCATTTCCTAGAGGATAAGAAAAGTGTCTACAAGCTCCTCTAGTCCTTTCTGTTAACTCATGTGGGAAAGGTAGTTAACACTAACATTACAAAGAAATTTGACATTAACAGTACTGAAGTACCAAATGAAAAATACCTTTCCTATCCAAAAACACTACCTCTGTGTAGTCTTTAGTGAATCTCTTTGTGGAAGTGCATATCGGTCTCCCTGAAAAACAAGGGATAAACTCTTAGAATCTGTGACCTCATGGAACAGGATGGGCCCTGCCCAAAGCCCTGCTTCCTGACATCACAGGGTTCCCTTTCTTTCTTTACAGTAATGTTGGGCAATGTGTGCAACTCTTGGTATAGTTCAACTACTATCATCTCCTACCATGAGCTGTGCTTGCTAGGGCTGATGGGAGTTGCTGTCCAACAACATCTGAAGGGCCACATGTTCCCCAGTCCTGTTGTTGGGAGATGCAGAGGGCATCGCTGTCTTTCTTTTTCTAGTAACACTTGGGTCAGCACCCAGAGCCAAGTTTATTCTGTAGGGATTATTTCCCATGTATATTATGCCCTTGCTAATACTGGTAGCTGGAAAAATCTGCAGCTTCACTTTGGTTGTCTAGGTAGCCATTATGTCCATACTCAGCCCGTAATCACCCTAAGCAAGTAACAGATTCTACCCAAGTTAATAAAAAGGAGAAAGAACTTATAAAATAAACATAATTAGGGGAAAAATCATTAAAGTACAAAACTACTTATTTTCCTCCAAGATGTAGATGTGCCAGTTGAGATCTTCGGCCTTACTCAAGGATGCAGCCAATGTGTAGACCAGAACTTTCCAAACTTTTCATGTTGATGACACACTTTTTAGGCATGCATCATTTTGCAGCACAGTAGTTCAGTAAGCCTCTCCACCCAAATCTGGCCTGCCGCTGCTGCTGCCCTCACCAGGGTCCTTCTCAGCCTGGGGCAGCAGCAGCAGTGGTGGGAGAGGTAGCCCCTCTACCCAAACCTGATCCACTGCAGTGGCGAGAGAGGTAGCCCCATTATGTTTGCGCAACATACCTACACACTGAAGCCGACGCACTAACGTGTTGCAATACATAGTTTGGAAAGCTCTGGTGTAGAGAGCTCCCTTGCATGAGCTGCCAAGATACAGACATCTGAGCACCTTGCTATATATCTTGCTGCAGCAAGGGGAAACAGCAAATGAGAAGCATTGCAGTTGATCTAGTGCCAGCATCAGCAAATAGAGTTTGTGGCAATGCAAAAGCAAGCAGTAAGGGGGAAACCAAAGGCCATGGCTGCTGGCAGCACCAGGTCAATATTGTAGTATTATCTCTATAGTTCTACATCACTAGTGTAACTGAAAATTTCCTGTCCTTGCAATGATTTCAATAGGCAAGCCTGAGCAGCAGTTTGTGATTTCAGTCATTAGAGATTAGAACATAGGATCTTTCTGGTAGAGGTTAGCGTATCTCTGTTTCAAGCATTCAGCATGAGGATGATGAAACTTTTAGGGACCCTGCAGCAACAGCTTATTCTTCAAGCCCTGGAAAAGCATGATGCTCAAACTCAATTCCAGCCCCCACTCTGCATTCTCCAAGTGTCACTTGGATTCCAAATGAACAGATCCAAACACCCAAACATTTCTGAGGGTGACTGGCAAGAAGCTACAAATGTTCCACATACCAATTTATCTCTTAACTTTTCCCAGTAGTTAAAGCAAAGCTTATGGTGCAGCCTCCATCCAGCATTCATCCAGTATAAGGTTACGTCTTCATAGTGTGCTTATCTGTTTCCACCACTTGGTGGTGTATGTTCTATTTTCTCTGTGGCCCTTTCCGCACGAGGAAATTAAGACGGGCCAATGTGTCCTGTCGCGGAGGTTGTCTGCACCTTGGATCAGACTAGGTTCAGACTATTTACCTTAGTTCCGCACCTAAGTCTGATTCAATATGCCCCCAAGCGGTCCTCCATCGCGCTATGTGAAGACCAGAAAAAAAGCAGTTTTTAAATTTTCCGGAGTGCGCCAGTTTGTTCCTGCTCAGTGGTGCAGATGCGCAAATTCGCACCAATGCGAGCCTGCCATCAGCGGAGGGCGGGCTGTGGGCGTGGTCAGCTTCAGCGGTTGGTCCAGACCCACAAAGAACAGGAAGCCACCATTTTGTCAGCCTCACCAGTGCAGATCTAAAGACCACGCACTGCTCCAAATCGCCCTGGAACAAACAGAGGAGCCCTGCAGAAGGACTTAAGGGAAAGTCTGCATTGTTTCGAGCCCAGAAGAAGCAGTAAGTAACGGCACGGAGTGATTTCTGGCCTCATGTGGAAAGGGCCCGTGTGTGTATATGCCTTCAAATCACCTGTTGACTTAACAGGTCATGAATTTCATAGGTTTTTTCTTAGTCAAGGAATACTTATACTGGGTTTGCCATTCCATCCTCTGAACTATAGCCTATAGCACCTGGTATTTGTTGGCACCAGATCCCACCTAATCTTGGAAGCTAAGCAGGGTCAGCCCTGGTTAGCACTTGGTTGTGAAACTACCACCAAATACCAGGTGCTGTAGGCTACAGTTCAGAGGAAGGAACTGGCAAAACCACTTCTGAGTGTTCCTTGCCTAAGAAAACCCTATGAAGTCTATGGAGTCGCCATTAAGTTGGCAGGTGACTTGAAAGCACATGCATGTACACACACACAGGGTATTTTCAGCATTTTTACCTCACTGTATATCTCTTGATTTTAGTGGAAGTAAATTACCTCAGGACTTTAAGATTGTTACATTTAAGTGAATGAAATAATATATGAATTCATCTGTCAGGAAAGGAGTACGTTGATTAAGCAGCCTTCAGAGAAGACATGACAAATGGTGATAGGCACCATCAGATTTCATTATGATAAAAATAGATCCACTTTTTTATGCATATATTTTATTAAGTATTTAAAAAGAAAAAGGAAAGAAAAAAAATAAAATACACATAAATGCACAATAGAGCATACAAATAAACACCTACAACCTACAACATCTACAACCAAAAACCCATACTAACATATTAAACTAGACTATCTACACTAAACAATTAAAACATTAACTAATTAAAAAATCAAACAATACCAACAAATAAATCTAAACTAACAAATACAAATAACTAAAAAGATGAATGCTTCATATACTTAATAAAAGGTGGTTCCTACCCCAGCTATCAGTTACCCACAGTCTTCTATCTAAACACTAGTATCACAAATCTACCCCAAACAATTAAAGTTAACATTGCTGCTTAAGTTTATATCTATAATTCTATAACATAAAATATTTGAATCAATATTTGAATTAAAGATAATTAAAAATAGAGCCACTTTTGGATACAGCCAAAGATATTCATGTGCTCAAACAAAAGCTTTGCCTATGGTGATCATGCTAGAAATCAAGATTATCAGCCAATCGACAGTCAGTAGAAAGTTACCTGATTGTCCATTACCTGGGCTAATGATCAGTAATCTGTTACTGCAGCTTCTAGACCTCCTTGGCAATAGCATAAAGATATCCTTTTGATATCAATAATTCAGCTTTCTTCCACCACCCCTCTCCACGTGTTTGTGAGGCCCCCGGACAAGCACGAAACTAGGCTCGGCGGCTGATTGCTGCAGTATTCCTAAACAATACAGGCAAGGCAGAAATAGCCAAATCGCAGGCCTCCAGGCAAACACCCTATTATGTATGTGCACCACCTACAAAGGACTCCCTGCCCTGAGCAGGTAACTTGACTAGCTGAACTATCAACTGTCCAGCATCGCGTATTTGCATACTGGCTGCTCCTTTGTCAATTCGGACCTAACTCAATCATGTTAAATTTTGACTTTTCCGAGGCTTTGTCTCGCACTCAAAATCCATTGTTCTCACCAAGTAAGGCATAGCCTGCAGTCACACTTCTCCCTATAAAAACCCTTGATTCCGAGACCTTCCTCGGATTGCTCCCGAGTTCCAACCACCTTGCTGCCGCTTTGCTTGGCGAGCTTTGCCTCAGCTCCACGCGCTGAGATACATTGAACCCCAGCATCACTCTCTATCTTCTTCCAGGCTTCAGGAACAGGTTTCGTATCACCTGAATCAACTATCCCTCTGAAAATCCCGCTATCTTACTCATACCTTTATTTCCCTTAGTTATCTGTGTGCTTGTGCTGCTTACATTGTGTGCCTGTATTTAATAAAGATCATTCATTGCTTTCAAACCGGTCTGCTTCTTGACTTGGCCTGACCCTGTAGACATTGGGTTACAAGATCCTGCTAAGTTACCCTGCCTCTTGTAATGCTAAAGCAGTGCTCTGAGCTAATTTTCCCCACCTATAGTTGAGCACATGTAGGTGTCCCTCCTGGGACCCCCATTAAACAGGGTAACAGATCCTTTGCACTGTCATGGCATCAAGTAAGGAATGGAGCACCCATCATAATACTTAAATTCTGCAGGGCAAGTACTGGAATCTGTAGTGGCTGTGTTTTCTATGTGCATAGTATGCAGATCAACAAGCTTACTTATTAGAAAACTGTGAGAAGTAACATTGCTGTCTTTCTCAGTAAGAATAATATTCTGTTTCTTTGATGCAGTTACCTGATTTATCTGTCCTTCCTTGTTTCGGCTGGCTTGAAAATACCCATCCTCTTGTGCCTTGTCTTTGCAATGGGCTGGATGTATAGAAGAAACAGACAGTCATCTGATCAGGTGGCATCCAAGACACCATCATGAGAGACTGACAAAAACACCCTGTACTGTCCATTCTGAACAACATACCAAACTAAACAAGATGCAAGAGTGAAATGTATAACATGAATTCACTCAGCTAGTTTTATTTCCATTCTTGACCCAAAAGAGGAGGGGGAGAAGATGGATAAGAAGTTAGATTATACCTTTATTAGTTATTGACTGTCACAAAAGATAGTAGAAGGTCTGAAGTTCTCCAGAATTCTTCATCAGGCTAGGTGATATAAAAAGGAAGGTACAGGGAAAGAAACAGAAAACTCCAAAACTCAGGCCAGACTTTGCAACCCTGAAGTGTGTAGTTCAGACTCAGTCTTAAGATGGCAATAACAACCTAATGAATCAGTGGAGGGTGTATATTTATCAGGTTACACTTGGCAACACTTTCTGGAATAGTCAAATAGCATGGGAAATATCACTGTGGAATTGTGTATGTATGTTATTGGCTTTGTTATTATGATTATATATTGAATAATAAATAAACTGAATAATAAATACCCTAAAGGCACCAGATCCTATCTGATCTTGGAAGCTAAGCAGTATTGTCCCTTGGATGGGGGACTGCCAATGAATATCAGGTGCTGTAGGCTATATTTCAGAGGAAAGAACTGGCAAACCCAGCTCTGAGTATTCTTTGCCTAAGAAAGTCTGATGAAATTCATGGGGTTGACATAAATTGAGAGGCAGCTTGAAGGCACATATGCACATATATACATTGATTGATGGAAAAACCATAAAGTTTGTCTTTCATCGTCACCAAGAGTCTGAATCAAGAGCCACGGAGTACCAACCATTGCCAGAAAAGGGCATTTACACCATGCCATCTTTAGATTCCTAAGGCTAACAACTAGTTGTAGTTAGTACCTGCTTTAAGTTTAAAGACAAGCCTCTATGCAGGGCTAGCCCTACTCTTAGGTTGAGATGCCTCCTTCAGGCAGCAGATTCTGAATGTTGTGAAAGGGCAGCAAATTGTTATTTTTTGCACTTATAAATATATTATTTTCACAGCCAGGGCTAGGGAGAAGTGCTTCTAGGATCTTCTGCCTCATGTACCAAAACAAAATTGCTGGTTTCAGGTGCCTAGGCACCTTGACTTGAATGAACGTATAGGTGCTGTTTTTCAATTATTACCATGCGCATAGACTGAGGCAATTTCCACACTACATTGCTAAAGTGCTATTATTCCACTTTCATCATGTTGTAGAATTTTGGGCTTTGTAGTTTACTGAGGCCAAAGAGCTCTCTGGCTGAGAATTCTAAAGGCCCCTCCCTATGCTGCAAACTCCAAGATTCCATAGGATGTTGAAAGTGGAACAATAGCACTATAACAGCATAGTGCAGAAATGGCCTGAATTACAACTATCTAACCTAGTGATGAATATTGAGATTCCAAATAACTTATCACTTCTGTGAAGGTGACAGAGGAGCTTATGTATAATAAATCAAATTTGACTCAGTCCTTAGTTCAAATAATCCAATGTTATTTACATAAGTGGTGTAATATATGTAATACATTCTTCTTTCTCCAGTAATTTTTTTCCCCAGTTGTTGAATTTGGAATTCTTCAGCTGCAGTTCACTAACAAAGCTGAAAATAAACACAGAATAGCTTTTGGGTTAATTTCCTTTTTATGCTAAACCTCAAGTCCATGCTAATCAAGTCCATGATCATAAATCTCTCCTACACATCAAGTTCATCCACAGTCACACAAACTCTTTTTTAAGACTCTATAACTTAAGCTTTCCTGTGAATTTTATCCCCTGAGACAAGGCAGTGGAGGTGATGCGGGGTTTTGTCTTTGGGATAGAGAAATCAAAAGACCTTCCAATATTTCACCTGTAAAAATACAGGAGGCAATTTTACTTTCATTAACATCCTACTCTCACTATGTAAGCCGCCTCTCAAATCTTCCACAGTGCTAAAAGTTTTCTCTCCAACCACAATACACTTCATATAACAGCCTCTTCTAATCTATTGTATTTCAGATGTGATTGATTGAAACTTCCATCATCCATACAGGGATGATGGGAGATACAGTCCCACACATTTGCTAAAGGAAGTCCTGCATATACATATCTCTGCCCACCATTGGCTTACTGAGTCAGACAGTTAAACGTATTGGGCCAGCCCTGCCCCTACATCCTGTGTCTGGAAACTAGTATAGTAAGTCCCCCATATCTACAGGAGATATGTTCCTGGACTTAATGTGGAAGGTGAAAAACACAGATAACACCAAATATTAAATTTTGACCCCCAGGCTAGGCTAGGCAGTGAAGGAGAGAGGCAGCTGCACCACCTGGCTCCTCCTTCATTCCTGTCTTCCTTCCCGGCAGGGCTCGGCAAGCAGCCTGCACCCTTCGTGCCAAATCAGATGGGAGGCCCAGCTAGTCAGAGCTGTGTGCCTCTCTTGGCCAAGGAAGGAGTGTCTGTCTTCTTCCTCAGCTAAGAGAGGTGCAGGAAGCCCAGTTGTGCCTTGCTGTGCACCTCTCTTGGCCAAGGATAGAGAGAAGCTCCTTCCTCGGCTGAGAGAGGCATGGGGAAAGCCATCTGGCTCTTTCAACTGGCAAAAGAGGGAAACTCTTACCCCAATTGAGAGAGGCACAGGAAGCCTGGCTGAGTCTTGCCACGCACCACTTTTAGTCAGAGAGGAAAGAAGACTCATTCCTTGGCTGAGAGAGGCACGGGGGGTCCAACTGGGCAGAACAAGGATCCCAGCTAGTGGTGGCAACCACGGCCCTGGAATGGATTGTGGGTAAGTGAAACCATAGACACTAACCTAGCAGATACTGAAGACCTACCATATTTGCAAAGTAGTAGCCAGTGTAGTCACTGAAGCAGGATTACACTCCCTGTAGAACAGTCATGTTAGGCCCTTTCCACACGGGAGGACATGAAACGCGAGGAAACAGGGCAGTGCACGAGGAAACGGAGCTTACCTTTATCCGGGTTGCTCCGTCACCGCGGGGAGCACTGCGTGTTCGCCGCTCTACATGGTGGTGGCATCCGGCGGTGCCCAGCGGCACCCAAAATGGCACCCGGTGGCGCCCAGCGGTGCTCCACCAATCAGGGCAGCATGCCAGCCGGAAGCCCGCCCCCGGGCAGCTCTGCAGGGACGCGCTTGCACACCCCTGCAGTTCTTCATGGGGTGCTACAATGGGCTAGCGCGACCTTGTTTTAAAAAGACCACTTGAAAGGTGGTCTTTGTAAAACACAGGGCGCCATCCCCGCGGCCGCGCAAGGATGCTTTGAGGTTTAGAACCTCACCTTTTCGAACTGCCATAGCGCACCCCGCAGTGTAGACAATCTCCTGGTGAAGTCATCCCAGCGCGGGCTATATCCCCGTGTGGACTCAAAGAAAGTTCACTCAAAGAATGACCATCCACACACAATTGTCCCCAGACCATACATACTATTTCCTCAACTGCACATGGGGCATAATTCAGTCTTACATCCAGAAAGAGTTGCTTTCTGGCTTTAAGATGAAACTAAACCAATATTATAATTAATAATTAAAGAAAACTATGAATTAGTTTAATGATGCCTGATATCAGCAGTAGGACAAATGTTAAGTCCCACAGGGGTCCACTAGGGCTAATGTGTACTTTGTCTTTTAGTTTTTTGTTCCTCAGCACTGAAAGCAGAAGTGGCAGGCTAAGCAGCGTCAGTTACTGGGACCCACCCAGATATGGGTGGTGCCTGGGGCTATCCAAGTCAAATTTTTTCCTATCAGCTCTAGACCATCAGAAAAAAAAACTGAGCCCAACCCTTTGCCAATACAAGAACTAGCAAGGGAACTAGAAAGGGACTCTTGGGTTCCCTTTCAACTTTATAATTCTATTGTTCTAAAAAAAAAAATATTATTACCTGCCATACACCCTCCAACATTTCACAGATGAAATCCAGGACATGTGCATCCAAGCAACATCAGAGTGTGATTAAGATGGCTAAAGTTAATAGTGAAGAAGACCATTCAGATAAGAAAAGGCAACAGCAGTTTGCTTTTGCCTGAGTCCACTGGGAAAGACAAATTTCTATCTCCCCCTCTCTCAACTGAGTTAAATGAATATGAACTACTGCTGCACTCTGAACTCAGTTTGTAGCAACTGAAGGAAGTGAAGAGGAGGGGAGAAAGTGCAAAGAGGAGAGAAAAAGTGGAAAATTTAAAATGCATCTGGAAAAAGTGGAATGAGGGAGGATTAATCAGAGGTATCACTGCTGAACTGGGACAACTGGAGGATATGCTACCCATGAAGGCCTGCACTACAACCTGTTTAGCCTGGGACTGCTGGTAGGGCAGCACTAGGGTGACTTGCCAAGGAACTTAAACCATCAACCCACTCAAACCTGGTGGCAACCTTCAGTTCCCATGCATTCTAGGCTTGCTGCACAAAGGTCTGAACCTTGAATTTTAATTATTTTATATGCCCTGTACGTACCATAGGAGACTGTCCCATTGATTCAACAACTTCCGAGGAGAAGCATTAATCTCCATTAGAGGATGCTACTCACCAATGGCACTACTTTTCTGCTTTGGTGGGATTGCGTGCTCCTGTGAGGCAAGAGGCTATGCTGATGGTTAGCAGGGCTGCTGGTAGGGTCTCCCATGTCAGACAGGCTTTGGCTGAGGAGTCAAACTAAATATGTCAAAAAGTTACTGGACAGCAGCCGTGTGCGTGTGTTTGTGAGACACTGGCAGAGGAGCTCTCAGAGACAATGACAGCAGCACCATCACTAAGGTTTGTTAGTACTGCCCTAAAAGAGGCACGGTAAACTCCTTTTGAGTGTCTTTTACTATTAAAACTCTACGATGAGATAGTTCAAAATAAAACAAGAGATAGTGCCAGAAAATGACACTCCCAGATTTGAAGATGATGGAATCAATACATAGAAGTACTATATAAAAGAAATGAAAGGATGACAAATTCTTTCAAGGAAGAACCATTTGAAGATGAATCTCCAGTTTTAGAAAGTGAAGTGGAAGCTGCACTAAGAGCACTTGGGAGAAATATATCACCAGGAAGAGAAACCATGCCAATACAGCTGCTTCAGGCTACAGAATCTACTCTAGTTTTTACTAAGATCTGTTAACAAATATGGAAAACCAAAGAATGGGCTACAGATTGGAAATGCTCAATATACATTCCAGTCTGCAAGAAAGGGGATGCCAGGAATTGCAGTAACTACAGAACCACTGCATTAAGCATGTTCAAAATTCTCCAACAAAGATTTTTATCATATAGGGAGAGAAAAATGCCAGACGTCCAAACTGGGTTCAGGAAAGAAAGAAGCAAAAATGATCATATTGCAAACATACATTGCATAATGAACCACAGCAAGAATTTCAGATGAAAATCAGTCTGTGCTTCATAGATTATGGCAAAGTCTTTGATTGTGTAGATCATGAAAACTGTGGACCACTCTTAAAGAAAAGGGCATGCCACAACATTTTATTGTCCTGATGATAACCTGTGCTCAAGAGGAGAGGCTACCATCAGGACAGAATACAGAGAACAGAATGGTTCCCAAATGTCAAGGGGTGGCATTTCATCACCCTGTTTAACTTGTAGACTGAACATATAATATGTAAAGTAGGATTAGACTCAGAGGAAGGACACATGAAAACAGGAGGAAGGAACATTAACAACTTAAGACATGAATCATATTGATAGCAGAAAATAGGAAAGACTTGGGATGATTATTGAAGAAAGTCAAGGAAGAAAGTGCAAAAGCAATTTTACACATGAACATTAAGAAAACAAAAATAATGACCACAGATGACTTACATAACTTTAAAGTAGATAGTGAAGACAGTGAAACAGTTCAATATCTTCCATGCCTTGGCTCAGTCATTAATCAGAATGGAGACTACAGTCAAGAAATCAGAAGAAGACTAGACTAGAATATCACATTGGAGGGCAAGCAAGTACATGCACCTCTGATGTTGTGAGTGATGTTATTGGCCCCATATTGTCTCCAGAGTAGATGTGGGGACACAGTAGGCATCTGGGTTTGTGGCAGGGCCTTGTTCCTTTATTACCATCTGTGTTATGGATACTGTTGTAATTCAGGAGTTGTTTAAGATCTGGAGGCTCACTGTAGGCCAATAAAGACCTGCCTCCCAAAACTTGTTGTTCTCCAAAATTGTCACTAAGGAGTTTGAGTGGTCTCAGCATGAGATTGTAAGTGACCACTAGGAGTGTTCTGTCATTTTGTGTTTTTGTTTGTCTGTAGATGATTCCTGGGTATTAATCTTGCCTTGTTGATTTGTTTCTTCACCTCTTTAGGTAGGTATTGTAGTTTGAGAAATGCCTGTTGTAAATCCAAGGGCTTTATCACATGAGGCAGGCAAATCATAATTACAGCAGGATAATAGCATCTTTGGTAGGAACTTATCACATGACCTCATTCCTCTTCTGTTGTTCTCCTGATGGGAAATCATTTGGAAATTTGTTATTTTTACAAAGGAAGTCATTAATAGATTGATCTGTTAATGACCTCCATTGTAAAAGAAACATTTACAAGTCATCTCCCAATGGGAGAAGACAGAAGAGAATCAGGTAATGTGATAAATCCCAGCCAAAAACATTATTATCCTGCAGTAATTACAACTTATCTGCCTCATGTGATAAAGCTCTCAGCAAGGGTGACTTGCCCAGGACCACCCAGTGGGTTTCCATGGCCGAGTGGAAGTTGTAGTCCACCATTCAAACCACTACACCATACTGGCTCTCTTGTTGTTGTATTTGTTGTTCTTGTTGTGTACCTTCAAGACATTTCTGATTTAAGGCGACCCTAAGGCAAAACTATCACGGGGTTTTCTGAGGCTGAGAGTGCTTGTTGGCTCTCTATCTAAATTGAAAATCCCAGAATTCCATACAATTGAACCATGGCAATTAAAGTGGAATCATAGCATCATAATTTTGTAGTGTGAATCAGCATCTGAATCAGGTGTTGTAAGAGGGTGTTTTTGGCCTAAGGGTTGTTAAGGAAATGTAGTCTAGCTCCAAAAGACTGCTGAAGTTTCCCCAGGGAGCTCAGGGTATTTGAAATGAAGCAAGATTCAAAGGAAAGATATTAGACAATGAAACAGAAGTATCACTGTACCCCTTAAATATTATAGCTAGAACAGATCTCCTTATCGAGAGGTGGCACACCTGTGTGAGTACCAGATGTTAGAGGAGTATCCTCTCAAAGTACAGAGGAGGATCCTCTCAGATTCTGCTTATCAGCTGCTTAGGGGCATCTCCTCAGCAACTGTTGAAAAGATGGAGCTGGACACAACGTACCATTGGTCTGAAACAAGAAGGCAAATCTTTAGTTTCTTATTCATGTTCTTAAAATAAACCTGGAAACCACAGCTAACCGCAGCAGCTTGAGCACAAGGAATTTCAAAAAACAAGTTTTCCTTCTTTCTTGTTTCTGATTTTTTGTCCATTTACAAAGAAAATTCAGCTGCCCTGCTTTCAGATCATTGATTGCTCTTCAAGGGTGCTTCCTTTCTAGTTCTTAGACTACAAAGCCCTCTCAGACCATCAAAACTTCCTGAAAAAGATCCGCTGCACTTGTACTCCCTCAGGCTTGAGAAGAGAAGTAGAACCATGTGGCTGCTGAGAACACTTTGTCTTCTGGAACTCACTCTAGGTATTTATTTCTTTAGTTATTGCTTTTTATTAGCTATATTTATATTTATATTTATATTTATATATATATATTTAGTTGTATATATCTGATACTACCCTAATGAGCACAAAGTGGGATGCATGACTCTTTTCCTCCCCACATTCTTATGCTGCCTCCTGGGAACTATAGCTTTGGTGGCTGACTAGAAAGCTCCATGTGGCCTAAGCAAGTATGGGATGCTCCCTTTCCTTCCATTTACCTTGCATCCCACAATGCCTTGCTCTAAGATTACCAACACAATTTGATGCACTGGCTAGCCTATAAATTCATGCAGAAGGGCTGCCACATGGAAGACAGAGTGAGTTTGTTCTCTCTTGCTCCCTCCAGAGGACAGAGCTCCTGCCAATGGGTTCATAGGAAGGAAGATTCCAACTAAAGATTAGGAAGAACTTCCTGACAAAGCTGCTACCTTAGAAGACATTAGATGGCCACTTATCAGGGATGCTTAAATATGGAATCTCAGCATTGATAGGAAACTGGACTACATGACCCTTGGGTAGGGTTGCCAGCTTGGATACGGGAGGGAGCTCTTGTAATTATAAGCCTAAACAGATTGAGAAGCAAGACAAGGTCCCATACAACTCCGTAAAGCTGGGCAAAGGTATCTGCCTTCCCTTCCCTCTGAAACCTGAACTTTCAGTTGCACTTGTTCACTCCCAACACAGCATTTGCCTCCCTGGTGGAGAGCATGAGGGGGTGCAGAGGTACAGGAAAGAGGAACAAAGCTTAACACTTCTCTACTTCCTATTTTTCTGGTAAGTCCTGTTGTTTTTAGAGCACAATTTTCTGTAACAAGGACTGTTTAAGGCACACATCTATTACCTTATCGCAGAACTTACTGTATCTCTGTTGAGATTCATTTTGTTAGTTTTGCCCAGCTCTCCAATCTCTCAAGTGATCTGTCAAGCAGAGACCACCTATGTATACAACCCTATGAAGATGCTCCAGGGCAAATTAAATTTGTCTTTATTGGAAAAAATCTCTGGGACAAAAATGAATGGTTTGCTTAGAATGTTGTTTTTATTTCAGAGAATACCAGTTCTAATATCTGATGTACCATTTAAACAATGGCAGAAGGATTTATCTAAGTTTATATGGCAAAGAAAAAAGCCAAGAGTTAACTATAAGGTGATGCAAAGGGCAAAGGAAAGAGAAGGATTGGATATGCCTGACTTGAAGCTGTATTTTGTAGCCTGTTGTTTGGTTGGGTTAAAAGAACGGATGCTTCTGAGAAACAAAATATTACTAGAATTGGAAAGGTATGACCTGATGTTTGGTTGGCAGGCATTTTATGTTACAATAAAAAGAAAATGAATGTAGATTTTAATAATCATTTTGTGAGACGTGCCTTATGTGGAATAGATATAGACCCAAGTTGCGCCCCGAAATGCCTCTATGGGTCTCAGCATAAGAATCTCATTATAGAAAAAAAAAACAATAGGCAATGAAATATGAATTAAATGGTGTACTGATGATGAACATGTGATTAGCAAAATGTATGGACTGTTGTTAAAATGTGATATGGAAGATAAACAAGTGAAAAATTGTACGGTTAAGTGGGCTAGGAAGTTGTAATATGATATACAGGTGGAACAATGGGAAAAGATGAAGGGGTTGAGATATACACTATGTTATGATCTCAAAGCGAATTTTTATAAAATGACACACCCTTCTTCCTTCATTTCAGTTTTGATTCAGAACTGCACAGAAATCCTATTTGAGCCTCACATATCTGGCTTAGAAGAAGTACACGTTGTATAGAATTCCACAGTGGAAAAAGTTTTGCAGCATTGAGACTGACCACCAAAGGAGATGTGTCATCA
The DNA here is from genome assembly GCA_948472985.1 of Iguana delicatissima. Classification (NCBI taxonomy): domain Eukaryota; kingdom Metazoa; phylum Chordata; class Lepidosauria; order Squamata; family Iguanidae; genus Iguana; species Iguana delicatissima. The sequence goes on from CAOKZL010000593.1 coordinate 163,771, forward strand.
TTAGAGGAAGCTCCTCCCCTTCATAGCCCCCAGCTTTTACCTCAAAACACAAATGCTAGCCAAAGTGCATAATGAAAGGGAGACATTGCATAGGAGCAGAGACTAATTGGTCATACAAGACCAAGCAGATTATCAAGACCTGATATAAGGATGGTAGAGGATTATCAGTGCCTACCATTTCTTTTCCATAGGTTGCTGGGGCCTGAATTATACAAGCAAAGTATGCTACCACGCAAGAGGCTTGCTGACTGTGTACTACCGTTACAACAGAGTCACAACAGCATTAAGTTTTGAAAACAATGGTAAGTTTTGGTGAAGAATTCAAATAGTCAAGCTCAGTTGTCCCACGTTAATTAGTTCAGTATCAGACAGAAATGTAATAATGGGCAGAATTTCAACCCAAGACCACAAGAAAAACAGATACTCTCAAATGATCATGGAAGACGTAACATTAGAAGATTCTGGTCTTTATATATGTGCTATAGCTATGGATCAATCTCTTGATACCATGTAAAATATTAAAGTCATCTTTTCTCTAGGCAAGCACTTCTTTTTCTTTCCTAATTGTGACAATAAAACAGCAGGGTTGGGATGGAGGTTTACAAGTGCACACACATTTCTGTATATGCAGTAACAAGATGTCACTGAGGAACTGAGAATGTCTGGTTTCCATCAACAGCCCCTCACCAGTTCCTTTCAGTAATAGTAGTTTGGCCAGGGCAGCTGCAGCACATTTTGAAATCTAAAACAAAATAGTTCCTTTTCACAAAATGGTATTACTTAAGCTAGCTAGCAAATAAGCAAACTTGGGCCCTTTTCGCACAGCATTTTCCATGTGAAAGAGGGCCTGGAGCGTCGTGCGATTGTGAGGAGCAATCTGCATGATGCACTCACAATTGCGCAATGCTCCAGGGGCCGGCAGGCGCCAATCATGCACCTTTTCATTTTTGGCTAGAAGTCGAAAATGGTACGCAATCACACATTGGTCCCAGGCCCCACGCGCATTTACCTGGCGTGTGGAGCCTCCGGAGCCTTACCGGTCATGCTTCCTGCCCCAGCGCAGCCTGGGAAAGTCCCAGGCTGCACTGCGGAAGGAAGAGGCGGGGCTCTCGCACAAGCGGGCAGCTTGTGTGGAGCCGAAGGACCCCGGACATGATAGCCTCTCACCGGAGGCTGCTCGCGTGATCCTCGCATCCCAGCGCTGGAAGAAGGTAAGGTGCAGAAAGGGCCTTAGTGAATACAGGCTAGGATATACTTTTGCATGCAACATCACCACCAATATTTTTGTTGATTCTGTCCACCTTTTAACTTCCATCTTAGACCCAGAAGAGGGATCCACAGCTGGCAACCTGTCAGAGGCATTAACAACCATGGAAAAACCAAGCACTCACCCTTCCATGATGAACCCTACTGGTGAAGCAAAATCTAACCCCAGCCCTCGTCTCACAGAGTGAGTACCATGATTCCCTTCCTGTAATTATGTTGGTTCCTCAATGGTTGCAGTCAGTGACCATGAAACACTTTCAGTAGCTAATACTTTCTTTTCTTTCCATGCGTTTCTCAATATCAGCAACATCACTCCAGTGAAGCAAAACCCAGCCTCAGGCCTCCACCCATGGAGTGAATATTCCTCTGTGAGTCTGAGCTCCTTTCTATATAGATTCAATGGCTTTAAAGAGCTTCTAAAGTCCCACAATCTCCTTACCCATAGAAATGAGTCCTGTCAATATCTTTACAGTTAACATTCTATGACTGAGATTTCAGGTTTAGTGGAGACTGGCAGAAAGCCATTGCAGATCCTTCTGCTGTTCATAGTAGGAGTTACTAAAATTATTCACTAGGTGCAAGAGCTACAGCATTCAGCTACCTTCCCATTCTTCCAGTCCAGTGCCAGCCACCCATAACACGGTACTTCTCAGTTCCAGATTTTAAAGCAGAATGAGAGACTTCCCCTTTCTTGTCACCCCATGACTGGTGCTGTCTGACTTTCACATCAGATGAGGAATACCAGCTGCTGTTTTTTTTTTTAGTAGTTCATGTTTTCTAACTTATTTTAATTTTTAAGTGATTTTTATTGAAAAATAAAAAAGACAAAAAGACAAAAAAAATACACTTTTAAATATTTTTTTCTTTTCTTTTAAATATTTAATATTTAATTTTTTGATAATTTAATAGCTTTTTAACTTTTGTATTTTCTGAATTTTTAGCTATGTCTTCTTTTAAAAATGTGTTGTAAGTTGCCTGAGTCTCAAACTGGTAAAAACGCTGAATAACACCAGTGGTAAAAACAACAATAGCTGCTGCACAAGTTTCCCAGTATGAAGCCAAAATAGTAGGGCACTATAAGTGCACTATACTGTAGTTAGGCCAACAGCTCCTATATTTTGGATTTCATTCTTATTCGCTCTGCGAGGCCCTTTCCATACCCTACCACTTGCGAAGGTGGTTTTTATAAAACTCACAGCGCCACCCCCACGGCTGCACTAGAGCAGTTTGAGGTCTAGAACCTCACCTTTTTTAACTGCTCTAGCGCACCCCCCAGTGAAGAAGACCTCCAGCAGAGGTCGCTCTAGCGTGGGCAATATGCCCGTGTGGAAGTGGCCTAACTTTACCTCATGCATGGTCTAAAGCTGTATTGCTTTTATTTTGAAGTTGTTTTTTTTATTCACGTGCATAATGACAGATGTGCACATGATTGGATCCTTGTCACAAGAGGACTTTAGCCCTCAAAATGTCTGCTAAAAAAAGAAAGGTAGATGCTGAATGCAGGGTTTTCAAGAAGAATTGGACTGCTAAGTATTTATTTACTGAAGTCAGAGGTAAAGCCGGGTGTTTAGTTTGCAGGGAGCAGATCGCCGTGTTTAAGGACTACAATTTGAGTCGGCATTACAAGACGAAACACGCTGAGAAATATAAAAACTTGACTGACACTGAAAGGGCGCGGACTTCGGAAGCTTTGCTAGCTAAGCTGCAAAAGCAGCAAGGCTGTTTTACCAAACTTCAAGCAGCCAGGGATGCAGCAACCCAGAGCAGCTTTGTGATATCCCACAAAATCGCTAAATACAGTAAGCCGTCTTTTTGAAAACCCTGCATTCAGCATCTACCTTTCCAAGACTCAAACCAATATACTGCACTGGCTCTAACAGTCAGGTAGTTGCTCTAAAGAAACACTATTAAAGTTATAAAGACTGAAAGTTAAGAATGCTCATTTTCATATTCTGTTTCTTTGTGTTTTTCTCATCTGTTCAAGAAATAACCTTAGTCCTGATTAAAGTTCATATTGTCAACTGTACAAAATCCTGTTTCCTAAGGTACATTTTATTTTTCTACTGCACATAAGGTACCCAGCTACGTACAAAAATAATGCCTTTTACACATTGTCCAGAGAAAATGAGTGATAGCACAATCTGGGCTCATTAACAGATTGTTTCAGATGGGAAATGAAGCTGGAAAAGGAGTGGAACACGTTAACAGTGACGTCATGAAATTAGCTCTTGTGACTACATGTTCCTTTTCCTGTTTAAAACTGCAGTTTAAAACACTCATCTAAAAAAGGATTTGGTGATAAAGCACTAGGCTCCCTTTACTTGGAAAGAAGAGCCTCACCACTACACTAGTTAATTTCAACTTGGGTTGAGGCTGGAAGATTGGAAAAGGAGGCAGGGAACATCAGTGGAAGCTTTTCTCAGGTTGACTGTGGTGGTGGTGGGAAGATGAGCTACCCCTTTGGCATTAAGTTTTTTTAAAAAAAATATTCTCTGGATTTAAACTATGTTTGTCTCCTTGGAGCAATATCACCCACCTATCCACACAGACAGAAGGATCACAACATTCCACACATGCAGTTTCACATCCAACAGGCAGCACATGTCTTGTCTTGTCTTGTCTTTTTTTTCTTTTTTCTTTTCACAGAATGCGCTTTGTAGCTGGGCACACATTTTCAAGGCTTTAGATTTGTAATAAAAATATGATTATGAACCATTGATCTCTTAATCACATGTAGCACAAATTGCAGCCTAGCTAAGTAGCATTGTTACTTAACGTGACAGTCTTCAGCCATGAATGGTCAAAATGCTCAAGCTCATGATAAGAGTTGTCCCCGCTTGTATGTGCCTTCAAGTAGCCTGCTGACCCCAGAAATTTCATAGAGTTTTCTTAGGCAAAGAATACTCATTGGTGCTTTTGCCCATTCCTTCCTATGAAATACAGTCTACAGCACTTGTTATTCTTTAGAGGTCTCCCATCTAAGTACTAGCCAGGACTGGCCCTGCTTGGCTTCCAAGATCAGATGCAATCTGGTTGCCTTTAGGTTATTTAGGCCATTATTGTTTCTTCTTGGCATTTAGTATTTGCACTTTGCCTGCACTATGAGGGGAGGTTAAGGTGTGTTGAGAGAGAGGCGGCAGAGGGGGAGGAGGGAACTGAAAGAAAGTCCTGTGAGGGTGAAAGCCCCCTTGCAATGTCACTGTGTCTTTTAGGCTGCAGTTTATCCTACATCCACTTACTCCTGGGCAAGTGGATATAGGTCATAATATATAGAACATTGCATTAGGCATTGGAGATGGCAGGGTAGGTCTAGAGCAGTGGTTCTCAACCTGTGGGTCCCCAGATGTTTTTGGACTTCAGCTCCTAGAAGCCCTGAGCATTGACTATAGTGGCTGGGGCTTCTGGGAACTAAAGTTCACAAACATCTGGGGACCCACAGGTTGAGAACCACTGGTCTAGAACATAATAACAGGCACATAGACGATTGCAGTGTTCACTGACTTTGTAAACAAGAAGTACTGTATTTACTGGCATATATGACTCACTCCCCCCCCCAAAAAAATACTGTTTGAAAATCAGTGTCTTATACACTGATTTGTCTTATATGTCAGCAAATAGTATTTGCCGGTGTATTAAATGGGGTGCGCTTTATATACGAATGCATCGTATATGCCAGCAAATACGGTAGATGAATGTCAAAGGTGGGAAGCTTTCTTCTGTACATGTTCAGAGGCAATTAGTCTTCAGGCCCACTAATGAAAACAGAGGCCAGTTGTTTTCCCATCAGAAAGGCACTCCTGAAAAGACACTGTATAACTTTGTTATGACATTGTTTCAATACTAGTAATGTTTTTAAAAGCTTCATTTTAGCACAACAGTATTTTTCCTACTTTAGCTCAATAATCCTTACAGCAGCCTGCATCAGGTCACCTCCCTCAGATTCCAGGCAAGTTGAGGGCACATTAGTAAGAAAGGGGAGAATGTAGATGTGGGTGCTTATGTACTCTTTTAACAAACATGCAAACACTCTTGCTTCTCCACCCTGCCTGGCTGTCCTGTCCACTAATTAACAAACAGCTCTTTTGCTGACAAAAACCGGATGTAACACCCCGCTTCCTTTTCTTTCTTGCACTTTACCACATCTTTGTACTGGTCTGACACCACTTTGATTGCCAGAGTTCCTTCCTATAGCATCTTGGGATTTGTAGCAGAACATTGAATTCTCTGCTGGAGAGCTCTAGTGTTAGCTCTTCTCTCCTGTCCCTGCTCCGCTTGTGAGCTTCCTTGGGCATCCTGCCAGCTGGTCTTGAGAACCAGGTGCTGGATCTCATGTTATTTTCACCTGATCAAACAAGGCAGTAGTTTCTTATTCATGTTCTCAAAATAAAAGGGGGGGAAAGTACGCTAACCACAAGAGCAAGTGGTCAAAAAACTGCAAAGAATCACACTTCCTTTCCCACACCATTACTGAAGAAAGTTAAGTTGCTCTGCTTTGAGCTTTCATAAGAAGGGCTTCTCTTATGGTTCTTGGACTACAAAATCTGTCAAGGCCATCTTGAGCACCCTGGGCCAGATGTAACTCCCTCAAGCTTGGATATAGATGAGAAGCAGAACCATGAGACTGCTGAAGACATTTTCACTTCTGGGTTGGATGCTAATCCCAGGTATTTATTGAAAACTTATTAGTTATATTCATACATTGTTCCTGCCTCCTCTCCTATGAGCTCAAGGTGGCATACACTGCTCCTTTCATCCCCACATTTTCTTCATAACAATCCTGTGAAGTAGGTCTGGCTGAGGGACAATTACAGGTCCCGGATCAACCATGAATTGTAAGGCTTCATGGGGATTAGACTCTGGATTTCCTAAGTCAAACCACTATACCATATTGGTGGGATGACAGAATTGTGATAACAAGGGCACAGCTTTGAGGGTAAAGCAAGACTTCATAAATAAGGGCACTGCATAGTTGTTATGGAATGCTCAGTGATTCAGAAAATTCATTGCCAAGAGGCTTGAGGCCACCAAGTAAAGAAAGACAACATTTCACATTTAACATGTGTGTGGGTGTAACAGTCCTGAAATGAAGTATGGAATGATAGGCTTGTGTTAAAGTTCCCAAGAACAGTGGACTTTATAATCAGGATGTTAACCTTCAGCTCCAATATGCTACTTCAGTTAATTATATTTTTAAAATGTATTGTTAAATACATGTATTTTCACATTTATGAGTTATGTTATTTATTGACTTTGTACTCCACCCTTATTTCAGCAAGGGCCTCAAAGCAGCTTACAAAAGAAATGTTTTTAAAGTTAGGCTAAAATCTTATTTTAAATAAATAAATAAATAAGTGAACAATTGTTATTTTAAATGCTTGTGGTTAAACAGTTTAATTCATTGCTTCGTACAGAGAATTTTATATAGTTTGATTGGAATGCAGATTGTTTATTGAGCAGGATGTGGGTAAAACGCACAACAGAGTGCCTGCCTTTTGGACTGTGAGGACCAACAAGGAATGCAGAAAGTGTAAGTGGGGGAAAGTTGATTTCAACTGGAAGTAGAACTCCATTCTTAGGAGTCAGAGACCCCAACTGCAGGTTTTAGTCTAAATGTCAAATAACTATCCAAGATTGTTGTTGTTGTGTGTCTTCAAGTCATTTCTGATTTACGGCAACCCTAAGGCAAACCTATCATGCGGTTTTCTGGAGATGAGAGTGTGTAACATGCCCAAGGTCATCCAATGGGTTTCCATGGCTGAGCAGGGAATCAAACCCTGGTCTCCAAGTTGTAGTCCCCTAGTTAAACTGCTACATCTCGCTGGTTCTATCCAATGCACTGAACTTATTTAAAGGACAGGATTCAGCACTTTCAATAATGCCTTTAAGTTTGGATAGGAACTTGGAGAGGAATCACCATCCCACTGATGGGGGACTACAAACCCAAATGTTGTGCAGAACACTTCAAAAGCCAGTCAAGAAACCAGGGCGTGCTCACTGGGGAGGTGTGCAAAGACTTGCCTTGGAATCAGTGGCCTCCTGTGAAACAAATGATGGCTTTCTAACTGACTCCCATGGGGTTGTTCCACATGCTGCCCTATCTGTGCAGGCCACCTATAGAAGTGAATCCTCAGGCTCAGCTAGGAGTGCTGAGCTACTTCCTTGGTGAGCCTCTGGATACCCAGGTTATAATCCTTGCCTGCTGGGCTGCACGCTGACACCTGCATCCTGGTTCTGGAAAACCAGGCAGGGGCCTCATTATCCATCCCCATGGGAATATATTGTTGAAGAACCCAATCATTCCCCATCCTTTCTCCCTTTCTTTGGGGTAGCTATGAAGGCTTTTTCAGAATGAATGGATTCCACCAAGCAAGGGTAGAATTGCATCACATGATGCAGAAGTGGCATCTTGTAGCACCTTTGAGACTGAGAGAAAGACGTTGATAGCATAAGCTCTCACAAACTGAGTCTACTTCATCAAATGCATGGACTGAACTACCTAGGGAAAGATGTCTACACCTATGAATGAGCAGGTTGTATGTGCGAATAGCAACAGAAATGCAAAACTTGTGGGTGTGGCAATGAGATGACAAGTTCATTTTAAGGCTGGTCATTAGGGAGCAAAGATGGGAGGAAAGATGTTGCCTAAAGCCAAGATGAGTAGATAACCATATGAATTGTGGAAGGAGTCACTTGAATGTAGTATGATGCTGGCTGGGAACCAGAAAGGAGATGTGATAAAATGGACAAGAGGGCCCTCATGCAGGTGAGGTGTTGACTTGTGTTGTAATATGTGTAGTGGACCAGGAAACCATTGTATTTATTCAGCCCATTCCCAATGGACTGGAGACATATTTTTGTTCTGCCATTTCTCTTTCCAATATACAAATTTCTTTCCAATCTACAAAGGAAGATCAAAACTGCAAAAGAAGGTCATTTCCACAGAGCATCACAATTCTGCTATGGGGACAGGATGGCAGTGGTCCACAGGTCATGCTTTCACCCGATGTCGTCACAATCCCACTTCCATCTTATCCCCATGCGTTGCAATCACAAGATATTTGATAAAAGGTTTAAATCCATTAAGCACCCACGATTGTGAGACACTCCCATACTTACCTGCCATGTGGAAGGACAGGAAATGTGATGGAGGTGCTTCCTTCCCCAGCAGAGCATGGGAAAGAGCCCAGCCACATTGTGGAAAGCAGATGTGTGTCCCTCACGCTCCCTTCTGCAGGGAGCTAGGTACAGAGGTAAATGTTCTTGTCGTGTTCGCTTCCTGGCAAAGGCGCTGCCAGGATTGCAATAGGACAATGTGGGAGGGCTTCATCATGTGGAAATGGTGCTAGAGTGGAAGAGAAAGAGCAGAATTCTAATACATTCTCTAGGTTTCAAAGGTGCTACAAGATAGCTCTGCATACTGATCCAGAGTAACACAGCTATGTCTTTAACATGTAAGTGGGTTTTTCTACTACACTGCTATGCATTTTTCCTGTGTTCACACACATTTTGATACCTAGAGTCACATTCCATGACACTGGAAGGTGTTTAGGGAGTGGGAGAAAATGCACAGCTCTGGCAATTTAACAGGACTAATGCACAGAATCAAAGAATCATAGATTTCAAAAGGGCCACAAAGACCACCTACTTCAACCCACTGCCATGGACAAACAGACAACTACAGCACTCCGGAAAGATACCCATCCAAGCTCTGTTTAAAGTCCTTCAAAGACAAGAGAGTCTACCATCCTTCAAGACAGTCTATTTCATTGTCAAACAATTCTTACAGTAAAGAAGATATTTCTAATGTCTAGGTGGAATCTTTTTTCTTGTAATTTGAATCCATTGGTTCATATTCTAATGTTGAAGAAAAGAAGTACCTTATGCATGTGTTCTGCTGACTGCTGCAGAAGAATGATTTCAAGAAGTAGTGAAAGATATTGGGTGCTCCCACCCATCCACTCTAATATTTCTTGCTATTCTGCTTGCTCTCCAAGCTTTCAATCCCAGTACATTATAGCTATGTGTGGGAAGTCTGGGTTACTTCTCTAGAAAGCCTCCTGCAGTGACTGAAGGAGTCTCTTTCTACTTGATGCCATGGCAAGCAGAAACTATCACTGCCCCAGCTTTGGTCCTCTAGACTGGAGCAATCCCTTTCTATTCAGTGGGCTGTCCAGCAGGGGGAGATTAGGAAACCCACCAATTCACCTATTCCTATGAGGGTGGCCCAGGACAGACTTGTTTTTTCCTGCTGATCATCTCTTGAAAGCTCAAGGTTATATTGTACTACTCTGTCACAGCCCTGTGATCTTTATGAGGAAGAAGGTGGCCTAGTTGGCTTTGCCTACAAGTCCTGCCGTCTACCCTACAAATGCCAGTGAGCACCAGCCACCGCTACTGCTCAGCTGGCTGGCTGGGACTGAGGGATGGCTGAATCCACTTTTCCATCCAACCCATAAAAGTGCTCCAGGGCAAACATATTTTTTTCAAAGTGTTCTCTCCTGGCAGGTTTCAGTGTATGATGACTCCCTCATAGTCACATGGTCCTTGATAAGTCAAAGAAATAGAAGCTTTCTTCATTTCCCTATTCATTCAGAACATCACAGAATTCCCACTCAGACTTTGCACCTCTGGCTTCGAAGAACTACACATTTTGTACAGAAGTGTGCAATGGGGAAAGTCCTATCAGCAAGCAGAGAGACCTTCTTGAGAATGCCCTGAACTTATGCCTGCTACTGCGACCCTGCTTCTAGAGGCAGACCAGCAGAACCTTCTTTGCTCGCCAAAGTGCATGGAGGAACGAGTGGGGGACTTATATGGGAGGAAAAGTCTCACTGGCCATAAAAGGGTAAGCAATATGATCAGATATGACACAAGCGTGACTGTAATGACACAAGATGGGTGATCACTGCCATCACTTTCTTTTGCTTTCCACAGGTTGCTGGGCACTCAACGGTCCAAACAAAGTGCATGGTTACGTAGGAAGATCACTCTCTGTGTGGTGCCGTTATGACAAAGCCTATGAAAGTAATCCTAAGTATTGGTGCAAACTTGAAAAAGACTTTACTTTCTTCTTTTCTATCTTCACTAAGAACTGTGCTGAGTTAGTTAGATCTGGAAATAACAGAACAGTGAAAGATGGCAGAATCTCTATTCAGGACAATGAACAAAAGCAATACTTCCAAGTGATTATGGATAACCTGACTCTAGAGGATGCTGGTCATTATAAGTGTGGCATAAACCGTCGTCTTCTTCCTGATTACACGAATATAGTTGAAGTGACTGTTTACCCAGGTAAATATTTCTCCTTCTTCTCTTGTTGTAATGATAAAAAGATGAGGAATTTCAACTGCTTCCAGATTTCTGTTCAAGTGGAAAAATTGAAAATCTCCAGCACATCAAGAGATAGATGAAGCTCTCTTTTTCATTCATTATTGCCTGATGGCTGGCACCCTCTTCTTGAATCATAGTGTTGTATATCTGACTCACAGTATTGCAATTAACTCTTATGGCCACTGCACGAGTCAAAATTCTCTTCCAACCTTGCAACAAACAAAGTCCCCCAAACCTACCTTTAAAGCAAAGCAGTCTCTCCCAACATGACTGGACATAGCTGGACAACAGGGGAATGTCCAGAGATGTGTCCACCAGAGATTTTTCCAGCTCTTTTCTTACAGCTGTATGTACCATGACAGACATCTGCAGAGATGTCTCTGCAGATCTGTATCACAGTATGTCTAGATATAGAAAAAAAATTGGTATATCCTTGCTTATTCCTCTGCAATCCAACAACATGGAAATGGCTGTCTAGGTGGGAATGGGCTGCAATGATTAAAAATTTGGAGGGTAGCTTTGAGAGACATAGCTTTAAAGACAAAGCTGTGTCTTCTGATCCAGCATCTAGGCTGATGTGTTCTTTTATTACCAGAATGTATCACAACTGTTTCTGTTGATCCCAGCCAGCTTTTGTCTTAGCCCCTACCTTAGATCCAGAAGAAAGATCAACAATTCTTGGCCCATCAAAAAAGCTAGCAACTACTGAACAAGAAGAAAGGCTATCAGCTACAGAAAAGCCAATCTATGATTGCTCTGCAGAGAACACAAATGAATCCAGCCCCGAATCTAGTTCTCCTCCGCCAGAGTAAGTATTGTGATTTACTTTGTGTAACAATGCAAGCTCTTTGCTGGGTGGGATTGTGTGTGTTGTTTGCCTCCAAGTCATTAAGCACCGTGGGATGCTTTAAAGACCCACTTTTCTCTCCTTGCCTATCCCATATCAGAAACATCCTTGCATTTAGGTAATGTCTGAGTTGTCAAATTAAATGGGAACATTGTTGGAAATCTTTGTGCTATATGATGTTGGTGCTTATGTGACCAACTCTGGATACCTCCCCAGCTAAGGGTACTTAAGAGTACCACAGTCTTAAGAACACTAAAGATAGGAGAACCATTCTAATTCCTTGGCTTTCATATTGCTGCATTGTGCTTAGTTAGTAAATCAGAAAGAAACTGATTCCCCCCACCTCCAGTAATGATTTGTTCCACGTTAAAAGAGGGCCAATAGCAGTATTAGCATCTTAATAACATGATGTTCCTGGTTGTCATGTACCTGTCCCAGGACCCAGACAGGACCCTTCCCAACAACCACACCCTTGAGCAGGGGTGTCAAACTCACTTTCATCTTGGGTCGCAACAGTATTATGGTTGCCCTCAAAGGGCCGGCTATGTTGGTAAGACTATATAAATGTATCTACTCTTTTATCATATTAAATAATTGCCTCTTCATTCGATTATTACTGGTTTCAGTAGTAACTAGCTCTAAAACTCAAAGTCTAAAAAAAATAATGGCAAGCAGATATTCAAGTGTCCAACTATTGTACAATTTATTGAAAAATGAGTTTTGAAAACAAAGATTTTTTTTTAATCATCAGACAACTATTACCAAGTGCTGTTTATTACATTAACTTTGTTTAACTTTTTGGTCCCAGTTGAGACAGGCAGAACAAATAATTGTGCTCTGATCTGTGCCTCTTTCTACCCACCAGCCCCTCTTTGTGCCTCCTTTAGCCCCCCAGACCCTCTCTGGGCTTCTTTCTGCTCCCTCTCCCCTGTTGCTCTTTCTGCTCCCTGCTTTTCTCTGTACCTGGTGAGCCCGATCTCCACATTGCGGGCCCCCGGCTGCTGGTATTCTGAAGAGGGGCCCAGCAGCCAGAACTCACGATCTACTTCTACTTCTACTTCTGACTGCTCCTCTGCAGCTCGTGAGAGTTGGACAGAAGAGCAGTCAGAAATAGAAGTAGATTGTGAGTACTGGCAGCTGGGGACCCCCAATGTGGGGATCAGGTTTGCCAGGTGGGGGGAGTGCTGCAGCTGAAGAAGAAGTGTGAGGACCTGGTGAAATGGTCTGGTGGGCTGAATTCAGCCCGTGACCCTTGTGTTTGACATATGTGCCTGAGAGACATGAGAGGAACAGTACTTAGCTGCAGCCAATGTAGGTGAAAAAGGGAGAGCCCAGCATTCTAATAGCATTTATATAAGAAGTACTTGTTAGTTAGGCCACAGCTGAGTAAGACTCTGAGCCTATATAACAAGAGACCAGACAGGGAGGAGGCTGCTGAAGCCAACTGATTCCATCAGTGAATGCAGTCCAGCTTACTCCTGAATTCCTTGCTCAGGGTTCTAGAACCCTTGATCCTCACCTGGACTACAGACTTTGCCCTTAGACACTCTTTCTCTGGATTTACAGTAAACTCAGACTCTGTTTCTTTAAACCTATTGAGAACTTGGACTGATTAAAACAAACTTTGCCTGCTAGCATCTATTAACAGCCTGATTAGGACAGCTAAAAGGCTTGGTAGGCTGCCAGGACAATGGTGCTTTGTTCTCCCATTGATCCCATGAGTAACATATTATACTGTTTCACTGAGGTCCTGAAAAGGCATGCATGTGTTAGAAAGTACTATAAATGTAAAAAAGGATCATTGGAGGTGTGGAAAGGAATATGTCCCAAATAGTCAGGTATAGCTCATTTGTTCTGAGATCATAGACAATGTGCAGATTCCAATGTATGTTTCATTTGGTAATATTGAACAGTATAAAATTCAGTAAAACAGGCAAACAAGATATAAGCAAAGATAAAACAAATTCCAAAGATATGGAGTGAACAAACAAGCACAAGTGTGTGCTTGTGTTACTCTTTGCCCAAGCCCACCATTAATTTCTACCTTATTTTTTTCCACTGGTGCCACAAAGGGAAAAATCAAGGAAAAAAGGAGAGATCTGGACCTTTTTATTATTAATAATTATGCACAATTAAATCTCATCACAGTGAGCAGTTTATAGACTCAATTAATCACAGAATGCCAACTTTCCAATCCATTTAAAGAATACATTGTGGAAACAGGCATTCTCTCTCTGTGTGTATATACATCTGTCTCTCTCTCTCTCAGTGTATTTATTTTTTGTCAACAGGTCTGAGGAATCAAAGGTTCACATTTTGATATATTGCATGGTTGTGCTGTTTGCTATCCTCTTACTTGCAGCTGTGGTGTTGGTTGCAGTGTCCAGGAGAAAGAGAAGAGGTAAGAGCAGTGCTCTGATTTTGCTGCATCATGGTGTGTCAGCTCGTTGCTGCTCCTCTCTATTGTACCTTCCTCCCCTTCAGCCTGTTATGCAAACTCACAGTTTCTCTCTGAACTAGCATGTCAGTGAAAAAATAAAAAGCAGTTTCCTTAACTTGGAAGGAAATTCCATTGAACAAAAGTGTTCCAATTGAACATGTGTAAAACTAGTCTGAATAGTAGCAGTTTTGTTCACATACACTTGAGAGTAAGGCCATTTCCACACGGGCATATTGCCCACGCTAGGGCGGTCTCTCTTGGAGGTCTTCTTCACCGCGGGGTGCGCTACAGCAGTTAAAAAAAGTGAGGCTCTAGACCTCAAACTGCTCTAGCGCAGCCGCGGGGGTGGCGCTGTGAGTTTTATAAAAACCACCTTCACAAGTGGTTTTTATAAAACTCACCTGCGCTGCCCCATGGCAGCCCCCAGTGAAGAACTGCAGAGACGCGGTAGCGCGTCCCTGCAGATCTGCCCGGGGGGTGGGCTTCCGGCTGGCGTGCTGTCCTGATTGGCGGAGCACCGCCAGAAGCTGCCGGCCGCCATTTTGGGCGCCGCCAAGCGCCACCGAATGCTGCCGAAATTCGGCAGCGTTTAGAACGGCGGATCCGCGCTCTCCGCAGGGACGGAGCAAGCTGCTCGTGGGTAAGCTCTGCCCCTGTGTGCGCGGCCCCATTTCGGCCCCTCCCCCATGAGGAAAGGACCTAAGCCCAAAGGGAAAAATTTCAACCAAATTCTGAGTTAACATGTCAACTGTGAAAAAGATTCATGTCTTCATGGCAGGATGGATTACTGCTAGAACACTGGTGGGAATCATGTGGCTCTCTAGATGCCATTGGACTACAATTCCCAGAATAGTTAATAGTAAGGAGAATAGCTAATAGTAAGGAGAATTGGAGGGAGCCATGATTCCTAGCTATATTCATGAAGGAGGGGCACAGCTGGTCCCATCACTGAACAGAACGAGGCAGGTTTGGAGTATTATGAAAAGGCAAAGTATTTTTAGTTATTATCTTATGTTATTATGTTATTATTATTATGTTATTAGTTATTATCTTATGTGATTGTATTTTCAATGCCGGGAGATGTAGATAAATGTTTGTGAGATTTCCTGACTAAAAGCTGCCAAAATGGTTGGCCTTGGACATTTATACCATTTCTAGGATGGGGAGCATGATTTGTTGCTCTCTCTCAGCTAGCCAAATCTTGTGATGGGCCAGTCCTGATAATGATGGGGCCCAGCTATTGTCTGCACTAGGCCAACTCACATGGGAATGCTAAGAAGGCAAAAACATTGTTTCCAAAAAGACATATCTATAGGTTGTTGTGGGTTTTCCAGGTTTTGAGGCCGTGTTCTATTAGTATTTTCTCCTGACGTTTCACCTGCATCTTCAGAGAATATGGTAGCATGGCAGTGAAATAGAGTATATATACTTGTGTAGTTTCCCGGGTGGGAGGGAGTAATTTGTATGTGTTACAGTTGGCCTATTGTTAAATGGGATATCCCCCAGGGTTGTATTGTTAGTCAGGGGATATGCATAACCGTTTACTGCATACCTTGCAGCTGTGGGCAAGTCTGCGTAGGGACTACAAAATGCAGTGTCCAAACACAAATTAAAGAACACGAAAGATACTGCAGACTGATTCAGCCAGAAAAATCAGCGGTAGTAGAACATGTTATAAACCAATCTGGACACAGAATGCTTTTTGAAAGCTCAGAAATTCTGGATCATTCTGACAACTACTAAGTCAGACTGCACAGAGAGGCTATCAAAATCCATAAACACATGGACAATTTCAACAAGAAAGAAGAAACTCAGAAAATAAACAAGATTTGACTATTAGTAGCTGAAGAACACTAAAATCAAGACTCAAAAACACGCCAATGAACACCACCCAGACTCTGGAGGCCCCTCTACAGGGAACAATACAATGGGTTGCTAATGTACTTAACGCACTGTTATGCATATCCCCTGACTAACGATACAACCCTGGGGGACATCCCATTGAACAGTAGGCCATCACACAGGCCAACTAAACATATGCAAATTGCTTCCTCCCACCCAGGGACTACACAAGTATATATATTCTGTTTCACTTCCATGCCACCAGATCCTCTGAAGATGCCAGCCACAGATGCAGGTGAAACGTCAGGAGAAAATACTAATAGAATATAGCCTCAAAACCTGGAAAACCCACAACACCTGTGGATTCTAGCCGTGAAAACCTTCAGCTTTACAAAGACATATCTATTTAAAGATTTCTGTACTCTCAAACATGTTTTGAACAGAAATCTTCAACCTTTGTGATGTCTTTTCAATTTGTAAATTAAAAAAATTGATTGAATTTGGTGAGTCTACTGTTAAGGAAACTTGAATTATTCAGCAGTGCACAGTTGCTAGAACATAAAAAATCCACTCAAACATATTTGTCATAAAAAACCTGCACTCCACATTTGAGTGAAGATATACAACTGTGAAATAAAGCTGCTTCCTTGATGAAAATTGAAGAAGATTATATTCAATAAACTGGAGATTATAGTTCTAAATACATTCTATAAAGCCCAACAATGGTGCCCAGAATAGAAAATCCAAGTGATGGAAACATAATAAAACATATGACAATTTGCTAATTTCATAATCTGCTGCCTGACATAAGCTGTCTTATCATGTCTTAGAGAAGAATGACCTTTTTTGCACACTATTGTGAACTATCTTGTTGTTGTTTCTAGGGAAGCCTTTAAGATTTCAGGCTTTAATTCTCTATCTATTAGAGTAGCCAGGTCAGGATCATCTCAGATCCTGAGATTTCCAGAACAAAACCTGAGTCCTAGGGATGGCACCTGGTCATGTCATGGTGATGAGCTCTGGTGACATCACAGGGGAGAAGTGAGAAAGATTAGTTAAATAAACATACAGACACACACACTGAGTTTTTGCAAGTTGCTCTCAGCTGGGGGCCTGCATACATTCTTTGCGTCTTCCTAGAGCTAACCACTCCAAAGCTGAAGAATTTCCCTTTGTTTCCCATCTGGAGCTGACCCATGAAATCTGGAGATTCTCAGTGTCTTGAAATCTGGCCACCCTAATACCTCTGTACCTGAGTATAAGCCTTACTGAACTCCATGGAGCTTACTTTTGAGCAGACAAGAGATGGGCAATTTCGGAAGGACCAATGATCAATTTTCAGCCTTCAGAACCCTCCATGGGTTTCACTAGGCCCAACAATCCTACCCTATCAATAAACTAGAAAACAGAGAGGGTTCCTAGTCCATTTCTAGTTTTACTTTTCCATGTATGGAGAGCTTAGGGGATCTCAAATCTGCAAAGTGCAAATGGACCACTCCAAGAAGCCTACAGGAACAAACAGAACCAGGGATTCTGTTGTCCTTCTACTGCAGATATATGTAGAATGTGTTGCAAAACAATACTCTTGCCAGTGAAATATCATGTGAAGGAATATCAATGCAAAATAGCCAAAATGGGCAGACAGGTCCTTGATTTCATATCAGTGGCAGAAGGACAGGCTTATTTTTAAGGGGGAAAAAAATAGGTCCATAGACCATGACATTTGTCATGGTAGGGGCCACATTGCTACTGACAAGTGATAAACTAGCCAGCAAGTATATGACATTGAGTGGGGCAATGAGACTGATAGAGAATTCAGTGAGAAAGAAACAGGGCTTAAATATATATTCAGCCCCCTCAGCTTCTCTGACTCTTGAAAGTGTCCTCTCTGATGACTGGCAAAAGGGCAACACATTGTGCTGGTCCTAGGATTAACAATGTTCAAGTTCTGGGTGACCTCATCTAGAATTAGTACCAATAGATGCAATTCATTCAACTAGAATTTCAGCTGAGCAGATGAGTATGTGTTAAACTGCCTAACCTGTTATTGTGGCTGTGTATAATTTGACCCACTGGTTTCTCTTTGGTGCCCCCATTTCAGGAACATGTTTGCCAAGGAAAAAGAAAATGAATATGTCAGTCATGGTAAGGCAAATCATTGTATCATCCCTTCATACCGTACAGCCTTAACCCCAATTTCCAGAGATCTAACCAAACATTCAATTTCCATACTTGGATGTTCAGTTAATTCTCTGAATTAATACGTTTGGCCTATTTAGAATTCATTTTCCAGTCAGAAGAACATGGCAGCCAAAAGGGTCCACTACTGGTTGAATATCATTGATATTTAAAGGGGGGATTTATTTATACCCAAATCCTCCTTCTTGTTGTTGTTCGCCTTCAAGCTGTTTCCTAATTAAAAAGACCCTAAGGCAATCCTACCATGGGATTTTCTTGGCAAGAATTGATCCAAGGATTTTGCCTTGGCCTTTTGCTGAGGCTGATAGAGTGTGACTTGCCCAAGGTCACCCAGTGGGGATTTGAACCCTGGTCCACAGTGTCCTAGACCAATGCTTAAACCATTATATCACATTGGCTCTTGACCCAAACCCTTAAATGGATGTATTTTGTTCTAGTTTCTCTTCTGTAAAGAGGGGTGTGAATTCTGATCCAGATAGAATTTGGATTGCAAATCTAGCTTTGATTTAGGCTGGAATGATTTTTGGAATTTAGAGCCTATTGAATCCTAAGTAGTTCAATTACAGTAACTGAGTGCTTTGTTACCCTGATTTCTGGGGGTCCTGGGAGGGACACCTAAATAGCCAAACAATAAAACACAACCTTGGGGAAATTTAGCTGAAGCACTCACTTAAGCTAGCGAGAGGCAGGGTAACTTAGCAGGATCTTGCAACCCAGGGTCTACAGGGTTAGGTCAGTCAAGCAGCCAGACGGGTTTAAAGTAATAAAAGTGATGTTTTATTGAATACAGACAAATATTAAAGACACCACAGTCACACAGACAACTAGGGAATCAGATTGAATTAAGGATAGGGATTTTCAGAGGGAAATGGGTGATACGACACCTGTCTCATCGTCCTGGACCTTGTGAGAGAAGCTGAGGGTGCGGAGAAGAAGCTCAGCTTGATTAGCTGAGGGGAGCTCGCCAAGCAGGGCGGCAGCAAGGCGGGATGGAACTCAGGAGCGATCCGAGGAAGGTCTCAGAATCAGGGGTTTTTGTAGGGTGAATTGGGACTGCAGGCTATGCCTTACTCGGGGAAAACAATGAGTTTTGGGTGCAAGACAATGTCTCGGAAAGGTCACAATTTTGTATGAAGGAATCAGAGCTGAATTAACAATAGTGTGGCCGGTATGCAAATGCGCAACGCTTACCAGTGGATGGCACAACCTTTGTCGAGTTGCCTGCTCGGAGCAGGGAGACTTTTGTAAGTGGCGCACATACATAATGAGGGTGTTTGCCGAGTTGGGGTTCCTACACATTTTTCTAGGGATGACTGGTCTCAGGAAACAACACCAGCTTGAAGGGTAGGGGAAAGCGGGGAGTGCTATTATGGCTGCTTTTATGTTCTTTCCATGACTCTGGTGTGCAAAATATTGCCAGTCTTGGCAGACCTCAAGAACATTTGTCCAGACTTTGGAATATTAAGTCTGAATATTAATTCAATAATATTAAAAGTTACACCATTTCCACATGACAATGCTATTGTCCTCAGCTTACTTTAGTTGCTTCAAGCTCAGTTCAAAGTAGTTTGTACTCAGTTAACTCAGGGGGGAGGGGAGAGGAGATGTGGAACATTGTGCTTCTCTATAGACTCAAGAAAAAATAAAGAGCTGCAGCCTCTTTCCTCTTATGTGTTGCTCATCATTAATAACTTCTGTCATCTTTTGCCATCTTAATCACACTCCAGTATTACTAGATCACAAATGTCCCAGTTTTCACTGTGAAATGTTGGAGGGTATGTCATGGATCATGCTTGTTGGGGGTGATGGGAGTTGTCATTTGCAGTATCTGAAGAGTGCAAGATTGTCTACCTAGGGTGTAAATTCTCATTTCTGGGAAGTGAAATGATGGGGAAGTGGCCAAACCTCACAATGAGGAAGTGGAGAAAGCCAGTAAAAGAGTCATCACAGCTGTGCACCTTTGAATATTGTCAAGTCTCCAACAAACAATGGGTGTCACACTTTTAAAGTTTTGTTCTTAGCACATTAGCAACACTGATGGCCAATGTAAATCTAATTGAGTGCCAGGTATATCATCCACCTTATGCTTCTCTATGAAGTGATACAAATAGGAAGAAACCTAAACACAGTGGGCCAGATTTCCCTCACTTAGGATCCAGCTGCACCTCATTGCCCCTTTTCAGAGCTTTAGTCCATTGCTATGATTTGCTTTTCAGTTCACTTCCTGTCCCTTGCCCAGGTATCTACACTCAATACAGAGGATGACCATATGGAAGACACCATTCCAGACCACGCTGCAGACGCTGAAGGGACAGGACTGTACCAGGTTTCTGAGGTCCATCCAGAACAGAACTATGCTGAAATCGATTTCCAGGAAATGGTAAGAAGGACTGTATAGTGTCATCAGTGTACTTCGTGAATGCCATCTGTTAAAAACTGCCAAATCATTCCCTTGTCCCCAAAAACAAAGTTAAGAGGTCAGTCTTTCAGAGATAGTTCAACTGTCTTCCCTGAAATCTCAAATCCTTGAAAATATTTATTAATTGCACTCATATCCTATCTTTCACCCAACGCACTCAAGATAGGGTGCATCAGTGCTTCCCAAGCTATCTGATTTGAGAAATGGGCCATTATTTTTCCCTCAGTACAACACAAACTGGTACTATATTTGTGTCCATTGGCTGCTACTGTTTCTTTCTTTCCTGGAAGCTCACCAAGGACTGACATCCAATTATTCATGGACCATCATTGGTCCATGGACCACCAGTTTGGGTAACAGTGATGTGCTTAGTTTTCTTCCTCCTTATTATATCTTCACAGAAATCTTATTAGGTAAGTGAGGTAAGAGGAGGACATGCCCAAGGTCAGTGAGTGAGTTTCATAGCTCAGTTGGGGCTAAAACCTGGATGCCCGAGCCCTAAACCAACATTCTAACCATTCCCCCTTACTGGCTTATTTACATATTTTGCTTTTTTGCCATTTTATTTATATTGATAAAAGTTGCTCACAAGGAGAGGAACCAGATTCCTATCTATTGACTGATAAGTGTAAAAATACTGGGATGACTGGTGGTACCTATTTTTAAAAGTGTATAATATTAATAGTTATTAATATTATTAATTACAGTAGTTTACTCATTTTTAAAAATTATTAAAGGTATTTAATGCATCATTTTATGACACATTTCCTGCTGCTGCCAAGTGTACTTAATGTACCCTCAGCCCCATTGCCCACCCATGTCTAGCTCCAGCCTGAATAAGCTAGGAGGTAGTAAGTGGATCTTCTTGGGGAAAAATCATGCCCATGTGGCACTGATACCAGCAGGCTGAGTGGTGCTTTATGTGGATTTCATCTTCTTTTATTTCAGGCTATGAAGAGGATTGATGAGGATCCTTACCTTGCAGTGGTTCTTTCAGATCCACAGCAACAGCCCATCTATAATGATGTGGGGCCCACCAGCCAAGCATCTTTGCAGCTACCTTCTCAAGAGGGGTTATATGCAAAGGTGACCAAGAACCCTGATCAGAAGAGATGTGTGTTGGATTTGACCAAAAAAGGACCTGGAACAGAGCCACACTTCAACCTGCCCTAGCCTTCATCAGATCTTCAGATTCAGATAGGTAGAGTCTTGCACCAAATATAGCAAGTGGTAACATCCAAGCTTTTGGGACAAGTAGGAAGAGAAAGAAAAAGAATAAGGCCATTTCCGCACTACACTGTTACAGTGCTATTATTCTGCTTTCAACATCCTATGGAATCCTGGGGCTTGCAGTTTAGGGAGAGGCCTTTAGAATTCTCAGCCAGAGAGCTCTTTGGCCTCAGGAAACTACCAACCCCAGAATCCCACAGGATGTTGAAAGTGGAATAACAGCACTATAACAGTGTAGTGTGGAAATGGCCTAAGAAACTGTTGGGTCCACAAACTTTTGCAAGGGGCCATCCAATCACTGTGTTCTGGAGCAGAACTGTGGCTTTGCTAAACACTGGTGATTGCAGCATCCTTCTTCTTTGTGAGTGTTTGAAGTCTATGAGAGAGAGAATGCATGAACACTTTAGGTTTTAACTATTTATTGAGTCATCTTGGGACCCTCTGTTTTTTAACTGCTTTGATCTATTTCTTCTCTTTCTTAGTTCTTCACTTACCTTTATTTATCCCATTTGGTCTTCTTGCCTCCCAATCAAACCTTCTTTTCCAAATCCTTAATCTGTAACATGCGTCTTAGTTTTTTTAGTTGTTACTACTCTAGTACTATTAATGCATGTTTCTTGAGATAATAAGTGCACATCTTTCTGCTCCACCTCAATTTTCAACAAATTTAGATAAAATTGATATTGAAAGTTTGTTCAGGATTTGCTTCTTTCCGTTCCTTCCTTCACAGGCGAGTGTAAGGGTGTGTGTGAGAGAGAACATCTTCCTTGTACCTTTTCTACACCTTTCTGTTCTTTCAAATTAAAACTGTGTTTACATTTTTTTTCTCTCTACACTGCTTATACTTTTTTGCTTCTTCGGTACATGCAGTTCTGTTTCTGTTCTTTCTTTCTGTATGCCTTAGGAATATTTGTTCTCATTTATTAGTACTCAATAGGCAATTATATCCAACATGAATTTTTGGATTCCATTCCTTTTGTTCCACCTTCTTTGTTTCTTTCTCAAATATTCACACATATAATTTTGGTCTGTCAAACACCACCATGCTCCCTTATTTAAAATGTCCAACTGGTTTTTAAGGATCATAGTTTTCCAGGTGAAATGTTAAAGAATTTTGGCCTGTGGACACATCTATGGCTTGTGCTACTTTGCTATCAGTCTTCCTATCAGTTGCCCAAAAAGCAATGGGAAAAGGGAAGCAAAAGTCTATGGGCCCTATCACACTACACTCTACACATTATCACACTACACACAGAATGTGGAATAACAGTGCTATTATTCCACTTTAATAGCCATGCCAGCATCCTCTGGAATTCTGGGGTTTGTAGTTTACTGAGGCTCAAGAGCTCTCTGGTTGAGAATTCTAAATGCCCCTCCCTAAATTGCAAGTCCCAGGATGCCATAAGATGTTCCCCTGGTAACTAATAAAAACAGTGTAATAATACCACTATACTGCAGTGTGATAGGGCCCTGTCACTCTCTCTTCCCACCCACTTCATATTGCTAAGGAGTCCTTTTCCATGTGAACTCTTGTACCTCTCCTTCTGAAACTCTGCAGGCTTCCTACTTAGGACTAATTCTGTACTGTCTCTCATATTCATAGCCATTTTTCATGAGGAGCATAGGTAGATTATATAGAAACGTTTATAGAGGTGCAGGGGAGAGACAGAGAGAAAGAAAGGGAAAGAGAGACAGACAGATAGACAGACAGACATCAATTCAGGTTTGGATGGGTAGGGCTGATCTTTCCCAAAAAGCTACCTATTATCTGAATTTGGCGGATGTAATCATTACTTAAGGAGAACTTCAGGGTTCACTTAATGGGGACTTCCAATAACTTTTCTGTTTCTTAGCAGAAGTGGGAAAACAGTACAGTTTAAGAAACAGAAAAGTTACTGGAAGTTCCCCTAAAAATGGTGATGATAACAGTCAAAGAAACCCCGCACACCAGTTTGTACATAATTTGGCAAGTATACTCTCCTCCTAACGGACTACTGCACTTGCCAGTTTAATCCAATTGTGACCAAAATTAGATCTGATATGCCCATTTTTGTATTTCCCATTACAGCCAATGGGATTCCCAAATCCTGACTTCAGTTCAGGTCCTGAGCTGAAGGGGACTGCTCCAAGACTGTCCAAATAGAAGGGAGTTATTTTCTCCTAGGGCTCTATGCATATACCTATTGGCCATCAAATACAGACACCGTGGAGTGGTTCTCTCAGGGAACTGCCATGTTGCTTCCACCCATACTTGTCCTTCAGATTAGAGACCATTTTCTTTAAAAATGTAATGGGCACCACAGTGGAAAAAACTTTGCCTCTGCTTCAGCACAGCCCCCTCCTGGTGTTCTGTTGTGGAGCAAAAGCAAAAGGACCATACGCACTATAACCAGAGGACAATGTTAGATCTGTACCACATGGAAAGCTACCTATGGCAGGACAGTGCAGAAATATGTCAGGGAGGTAAGTGCAATTTTGAAAGTGGGTGGGAAGCAAAGAAGCATCAATGTTTGTATGAAGTGATTAGTGACAGGGAATTTTCTAGATAAAAGAGCATGCCTGCCTTTTATTCCACCTCGTTGTTTCTTTCTTTGATCTATTTACTCAAAACTTTTTGCTTCCTTCCTTCCTGCAAAGGTCATATCCTCTGTCTTCCAAGAATTAGCTAGTCTTCTGTCTCCCTTTTGTGTGGAAAGGGAGTGTCCATGAGGCTGCTGATTCAGGATGGCCTACATCCACACACGAGGCACAGCTTTCAGGGGTTCTTCTACTGAGAGTTAGGTAATCTTCTTTTGTTTGTCTCCTTTCCTATCTCAGGATGGATTTTGTGAACAATAAATGTAAGTTTTCCCTTTGTTTTAACCTTACAAGAGCGCTGTGAGGATTTTCTCCTCTTTCCTACCACAAGCTTATATGGCACTGGCTACACTGCACCCTGCTTGATATAAGTACCAAATATTCCTAACAATCAAAGACAGAAGAAGGGTTATGAACAAGAAGGAGAAGGGTGGGTTTGAAGATACCTTATCTTCCTATTTGTGACTATCTGGATCTGATCTGGCTCTTGAAATTCACACATACATACATATGCACATTTATGGAGATGGCCTCTCCAGCTGCATAAAAATCACTCATTTCCTCCTTAAAAACAAGCACATTTTCACTATTATTGCAAAATGAAGTTTGAAAGTGGGAAAGCTTAGAAGCTAAGAAGGGGTTTTGAGCAGGAGTGCCAGTAATGAAAAGAGAGAGCTGATGTAATCCTTTGCACATCTCTTTCCCAGTCTGTGGTTCTTTTTTCACACTACAGCAGGGCCAGGAGAAGAAACTGCACTTGATGGTTTGCTTAAGAGGACGAGAGCAAATTTCTTCATTTAGCATGGTTTGAAATGACATCAACTGAATGGCAACTCACAAGCAACCACTCTATAGAAAGGCTGCAGAAACATTAAATGGGGAACTTTGAGCAACTTCAATTTGACTCCTCAGAAACTAGTAACCCCTGAAGAAATGTATTCTGTAAACAAAGGGTGAACACGGTTTTTGGACTGAGGGCCACAATCCCTCACAGGAATTGGGGCTGCATGCCTGTAGTGGGGCCAGAAAAAGAGGGTTTGAATCCATTATCCCTTTGTGTTTGTCCACCCACCATTCTTTCCTCTGTCTCCCTACCTCTTTCCACCTTGAAAGCTGATAGGGAAGAGTCAGATTGCTTTTGCAAAAATCTGAAGTTATCATTTGTTTAGAAAGCTTTTGAAGCTAGTTGAGGGCCAACTGAGATCAGGCCTATGGACACAAGAAGCCCTAGGGCCACAGCTTGCTCACCTCCTGCTGTGAATAGTTAAATGAGCTTCACACCACACACTTATTTTTTGCGTCAGTGTTGTACAATGCAAAATCAGTGATCTTGATTTAATTTTGTCTTCATGGCATTCTTGTTATCCAAAAATTTTGATGTCTCAATGTACCCGATAGGATTGGATCACTGATTCTTTCTGGGCCATGGAGACTTTATCAAGGACTTTCAAGGCTTTGGTACATTCTCTGTAAAATGAGAGAAAGAGGGAAAGAGAATGACTGAATCAAGGACAATCCAAAACAGAAGGTTTATTAACAAGACTTTCCTTGGTAACACATATTTTGGAGTCCTTTACTAGGAATATCTTGACCATTGTAAAACTGTCTATCCACACACAGACTGCTCCTTTTGAAGTATAAATATGCTGATCTTATAGGTTGGAAATTTGATTCTGTGCTTATAGGTTGGAAATTTCAGGCCTCAGTTCCAGAATCCCAGTGACTCATTTTCAGCAAGCTTCCATCACAGTTCATTTCACCTGTCAGATTCTTGGAATCCAGAGCTTGGAAAAGTTATCATTAGAATCATAGAATAATAGAGTTGGAAGAGACCACAGGGGCCATCCAGTCTATGCAGAAGCATGCATCAAAGCACTCCCAACAGATGGCCATCCAGCTTCTGTTTAAAGACCTCCAAAGAAAGAGACTTCACCGCACTCCCAGGCAGCATATTCCACTGCCAAGCAGCTCTGACCATCAGGAAGTTCTTCCTGAGGTTCAAGTGGAATCTCCTGTAGTTCTTTGTCCTAGTTTCTGGAGCAGTGGAAAACAACCCTGTTCCCTCATCAATATGACATCCTTTCAGATATTTAAACATGGCTATCATGTCCCCTCTTAACCTTCTCTTCTGCAGATTAAACATCCCCAGCTCCCTAAGCCGCCCCTCATACGGCATGGCTTCCAGGGCCTTCACCATTTTGGTTGCCCTCCTCTGGACATGCTCCAGCTTGTCAATATCTTTCTTGAAATGAGGTGACCAGAACTGGACACAGTATTCCAGATGAGGTCTGACCAATGCAGAATAGAATAATACTATTATCATTGTTGTTACTAATACTACTACTCCTAGAATCCTTCAGTAATTTGAAATAGTAATATTTCCAAGCGCTGTTAGAATCTTGAAGATCCCTTGGATGTCATTCAGCCCAGCCTGCTCAATGCAAAACCTGAAATGCTGGATCCAATTGGACTGCCCCTGACAAATGTTCCTTCTTGCTCCAAGTATCCATTCCTAGAAGTCTTCTTTTGCCGATCAGGGTATAGCAAAGGCATGATTTTGCTATACCTTAGCTGCATTCCTTTATAAGCACAATACCTGGCTAGAATCCCCCCTGTCTGTTCTTTGTTTTTAAGGCTCTTCCGCACGTATGCACTGTTCATTCCCAGAGTAGAAAACGCCCTGATGACCTATGAAGAAAGGATGAGATGGGTCAGCAAACACATATGGGGGGGGCGGGGAGTGAGTGCACACTGAGGCAGGAGGAATATAGGCAACATGGAGTGTTTTATTCCCCATTAGTCTTTTTGGAACATCCTGGCAACACCAACCTGTACACGAACATCCACACTGGTGTCCAAGTCCAGCATCTCCAGCATGGCAAAGAACACACTCTTTTGGCGGAGACCAAGGACACCCTGGCAAGAGGCAAAGGGGAAGAGTGTCAATTTGCAGTCATGGAAGGCAAATGTATTTACTTAGTTTTATTTATTAAATTTATATTTTGCCTTCCTCCTGAGATGGAATTCAAGACAGCTTACAATAATTTTTAAAACATTAAGCTAAAATATTAGCTTACAGAAGTTAAACAAGAATTAAATAACAATATGATTTTTAAAAAATGGTTAAAAAACAAGTAGAAATGCATTTTAAACAGATGAGGTACAGAGAGGCTTCTACTTTCACTATTATTATACTGCCCTTAATGACATGGCATAATCACTTTTAAAATAAAGACCCATTAGAGTGAACCCCCCCCCGTTTTTGCAAAGTTAAGGGGCACAAGATTGCTGCAAATGTGGAAAACCTGCAAGTATCTCAAAGTCCCCCAAAGATGCGTTCTAGAGACTCTCCTGGTGCAAAAATCTCCTTCATCCTTCTCAAGGATGAATACACTGAAGGAGATTTTTGCAGCAGCCTCAGCAGGGAGTCCCTCCTTTCAGTCTCCTTCCCTACCAACGCTTCTGCTGATTACAACTTTTGCCGCTTTGGCACCATGAGGCCTCTGCCACCTCTGCCCGTTCCATCCCCCATCTTTCCTACAAAAAGGCCCTAGATCCAGGTGTCTCCACCTGGCTTCAAGGATGCCTTCATTGGGCTTCCATGGCCTCTACCAGTCTCTAAGGCCTTTTCCACAGGGGGGAATTAAAACAGTTCAGTGTGTCCTCCATGGAGGACGTCTGCACCTTGGAGCAGACTACTTACCGGAGATCTGCACCTCAGTCCACTCCGAAACGACCCCAAGTGGTCCTCCAGCGTGTTTTTTAAAGACCACAAAAAACAGGTCTTTATTTTCCTGGAACGCGCCATTGTGTTCCTGCTCCCTTGTGCAGATTCGTGGGCTCACACCAATGCGAGCCTGCAATCTGCAGAGGGCGGGCTTTAGGCATGGCGAGCTTCGTGGTTGGTTGGGACCCACAACCGACCGGAAGCCGCCATTTTGGAAGCCGGAGCAGTGCGGATCTAAGACCATGCACTGCTCCAATTCACCCTGGACCGGACCGAGGAGCCAGAAGATCTGGTGAGTAACAGCACAGAGCAATTCCCTCGCCTCGTGCAGAAATGGCCTAAGTCTACCTGTAAAAAACATCCTAGATCCTCACAGGACTAGGCTGGCAGTGGCAGCTCCTCCTGCTGCCCAGAGATATATAGCACACAAAGAGACAAAACACATGAGTGAGGTTGTCTTGCTACTTGCCAGCCTCACTCACATGCTTTCTTGGCAGGAAAGCACGAGGAGGCAGCACTTCCTGTGCAGAAAAAAAAAATCAACCACATGCGAAATCTTGTGTTGAATGTCAGCAAACACAATATCTTTTGCAAAGGAAACAGCTTTTTCTGCACAGGAAATATTACTTCTTTATAAAAAATAGTAATTTTTGTGCAGAAAATCGTATTTCCTTTGCAAAACAACTGTGTGTAAATTTTTGCAAAGTCCCAAACTGCAGAGATTCTCACCAATCCAGGATTCTTCTCATTAGAATTTTCTGGCATTTGAAAACATCTCTTGAATATTTTTCAACAGTTTTAATAATATTTTGAATAGTCTTTCCATCCCTAAAAAAGTCATTCCATCGCTCTCCATCCCTAAATTTTGCCCTCAAATGCCCCCCAATGTTCTCTAGGGGATGGGGCATGTTGCCATGTTGAGGGTCCTCCTTAGGCCATTTAATGCCCATGAAAAGTCTTTTTAAAAACGAGAAGCAAACAAGTCACATCCTGTTTTGAAAAAAGGCCTCTCTTGGGCCTTAAATGGTGGCAGGGGTATGTGTGCTTAAAACATGGCAAAAATACTTTCCCCAGGCCCTTGAAAAGATTGGAGGTCATTTGTGAGCAAAAAAAATGGAAGGATTTTTTGCAGTGGGACTGCGATGGTGTGTGTGGCCCTTCCAGCATCTTCTCTGGGGTTAATGCAGACCCCTAGCCTCCCACAGTTGCCCACCCCCATTTTAAGTGATCTAGAGAGCCTGGTCATTGAAAGAAAGGCAACATTTAAAATAAACAAACAAATAAATAAAGTATATTTGCTTGACTAAGACGAAACAAAATAAGATAGGTAGCAGCCCAAGTGCAGTCTGCTCACCACCTTGAGTCGAGCAGGTATACAGCCATGAGCCTTCTTCACACCAGTTGCGTCGGGACATAGGGGGACAATGGGGGCAGTTCGCCCCCGGCGGCAATGTTTTTGGGGCATCCCGGCTCGTAGCCACACCCCCACATGCCGCAACCATGCCCCCACTCGCCACAGCCCCTCCCTCTCCTCCCCCCAAGCACTCAAAGCTCCGCTGCTGGTTCACACCCAGCTCAGGGCACAGAAAAGCTGCCTGAAGCTGCAGGATTGTCAGACCATTGCAGCTCAATCCCTGAAGCGTGGAGCTTTCTTTAATATTGCATTATACCATAAGTTGTTTCCAATATATTCCTCTCACTGACAGAATGGCTCCTGTCATCAGAGAGAAAACATGTTTTCTCAGCTTTAGCTATCTCAAACCTTGCAGTGTTTAACTTAAGTGCTATAAGACCATTATTTGGCAAGTTTTCATATTTAATTTCAAATACAGAAGTTAATAATAGTGCCACTGTGAAGTAGCACTATTTTGTTTTGTTTTTTTGTCCAACCTTTATTCAAATCCAGTATCATAATACACATATTCATTATTATAGTTTATATTAAACATAAAACACCCCCTTTCCCCACTTCCGTCTTTGTCCCAATTGACTCTGCATATTTATCTTCTACTTACATATTTTCACCACTGCAGAATTCTGCATTGTTACACTGTTACATCTTACCTTAGTACTTTGTTACTTGTAATATATCTTATACATTATTACTTTCCTTTATTTCATTGTTACTTCCCGTTCTATATTATTTCTTTAACCAATTCAGTACTTCCCTCCATTCCCTTTCAAAGTTCTGGATAGGTTTATTTTTCATTAAAAATGCTAATTTTTCTGTTTCTACCATATCCAGTATCTTAAGTTTCCATTCCATCACTATTATATCTACATATTCCCTTTTTTCCCAATATTGTGCATATGTCAGTCTTGCAGCAGCTATCATATATAACAATATCTTCTGATAACATCTTATTTCTCTTTGCTGCCCCAGTATATTTAACAAATAAAACTCTGGCTTCATCTCAAACTTGAAACCATACATCCTTTGAGTTTCATCATGAATTTCTTCCCATTATTTCTTTGCTATCTTACAGGTCCACCACATATGAAAAAAGGATCTCTCCTTTTCATCACATTTCCAACATCTCGCATTTCCACTTTTTGTTATTTTTTGCAATCTATCAGGTGTCGTGTACCATCTATGTAACATTTTATAAAAAAATTTTCTTAATTTTATAACTTTGTTATATTTAATGTCATCATCATTGTCTTTTCTCTATTTATCTTATATCCTGCCATTTGTCCATATTTTTGTAAAGTATCCATCAATATCTGAATTGATTCTTGTGGTTCTTTTAAAAATATAATTACATCATCTGCAAAGGCTTTGCACTTTATTTCCTTCTTCTTTATTTTTAACCCTCTTATCTGTGGATCTTCATTTATCGCAATCAATAATACCTCCAATACAGCTATGAACAGTATTGGTGATAATGGGCACCCTTGGTGTACTCCTTTATTAATATTAAAACTTGGAGTTTTATCTCCATTTATTATTAATTTCGCTGATTGATCCTGACAAATCCTCTCAAACCATGCACAAAAGGTTTCTCCCAGGTCATATTCTTTCAATGTTCTACAAATAAAGCCCCAGGTAACGTTGACAAAAGCTTTTTCTGCATCCAGTGCTATAATTGCTATCTTCTTCCCTGGGTTTTTATCATAATATTCAATCACATTTAATAATGTTCTAGTATTATTTTTCATTTGTCTGCCTGGGAGAAAACCTGTCTGTCCTTCACGTATCTTATCCTGTATTGCATTTCTTAATCTTTTTGCCAATATTGTCACCAACATTTTGTAATCTGTATTCAGAGGAGAGATTGGTCTATAATTTTTAACTTCTCTTTTGTCCTTATCCTCTTTTGGTATTACCACAATGTTTGCTTCTCCCCATGATTGCAGTTTGCCATACTTCTCTATTTCTTTCAAAGTTGCTTGATATGGATGAATTAATTCTTTTACAAATCTTCTATAATATAACACAGTAAATCCATCCAGTCCTGGTGCCTTGTCTGTTTTCATCTCTTTTATTACCTCTTCTATTTCAATTATTGTTATTGGTTTATTTAATTTTTCTTTCTCCTCCATTGATATTCTAGGAATTTTGATCTTTTCTAAAAATTCTCTCCGTTTTTTTTTCATTGCAAAATTGCAAAATTTTTTCCTGAAATAATTTTTCAAAATACTCTTTAAATTTTTGTTTTATTTTTCCATGTTGTGCGATTTCTTCCCATCATTCAGTTCCACTATTATATTCTTCTCTCTCTTCTTCTTAAGCTTATATGAATTTTCCAATCTTATTCACTTGTTCAAATTGAGTCAATTTCAGCTGTTTCATTTTCTTTTCTATTTCCTCTAATGAATCCATCATTATCTCTTTTTGTATTTTCTTTATCTCTAATTGTAATGATTTCATCACTGGATTTTCTTTAAATTCTTTTTCTTTCTCTTGAAGTTGGATCATCAATTCTTGATATTTCTCTCACTTCTTTTTATTCTGAATTTGTCTTTTTTGTATAAAAAAACCTCTCATTACCACTTTAGATGCATCCCAGACTATCTTCATCTTCATATCTTCTTTTACATTTTCTTTGAAATCATTGTTAAGGCTTCTTTTGCCTGTTGTACAACTTCTTCATTATTTAATAAACTGTCACTTAATCTCCATTGGAATTGCTTTTTATTTTCCTGTAAATGCATCATCACTGGATGTCCAAGATGATCTTAGGCAGTATTTGTGAAGTAGACTTTTTGACCCAACACTTGACTTACCCATTTTAATATATCTTCTCAAAAATCTATATATTTTTGGAAAATTTAGCCACAGATGATTCCAATAACCTATTTTGCCATAGCATCTCCAGCATAGCTTTGACACTTTGTTACTAATCTTATGGAATTTGAATGGATAGTAATACTATTTATGAATAAATGCATTTTCTCTGATCTGATATTGATTTATACAGTGGCGTTTTCCAAATTGAGTCCCATTGTTTTCCCATTATTTTTATCCCCAAATCTAGCTCCTAAATAAGTCTCATCTCTTCAGGTTTACCAAATTTTGACACTTTTTTGAAGCTTGTTCTTTTGTTTTGTTTATGCTATCAATACAATATGTTTCAAATACAGTGCTGCGGGGAGCTGTCTGTTCTATTTAATTTTGCCTAAAAGGAATTTATTTGTACTAATTGCAGCCATGGTTGCATGGCTAATTGCATCTATTGGTTTAAGTCTATTTTTAACATGTTCTATAATATAGGTTTACCACACAAGTATAAGTCATTTATTGTATATATTCCTTTTTTTTCACCCCCTGAATTAATTATATTTGTCTACCTTTTATAAGACGTGATGCTCTAAGAAAGGACAGAGTGGTGATAGAGCTGGGGCACTAAAAAAATTTTTTATGCCTAAATCATATCCTGAACATTCTTTCTGTAAATGGGTTCGCTCTTTTGTCCTGTTTTTTTTAACTCTGGCTGAAAATACTCTCTCTCTAATAAAATTTTGGTAACATGTTCTATATAAGGATCCATGCAATTAAGTTATCAGCTTTTATGAATTTAACCATTTGGACCAACTGGAAAGTATCAAAATATAATTCTAAAATTGGTACGCCTAGATCTCCTCATGATGTATACTTGGTACTATTTATGAACCTTAAAGATTTTCCCCTGCTATAAACTTCTCTAACCTTTTTTTTTTTTTTTTTTTTTTTGCCATTTTGTCTGATTTATTGACAATGGAATAGTTTGAAACAAGAATAAGGTAGAATGTAGGCTTTAGCAATGGCTAGCCTGCCCAATGGTAAGAATTGTAGTTTAGATCATTCATTTAATTTTTGTTTGATATAAGTAAATATTTGATTGTAATTTCTGTATGCTAAATGCAATATGTTTTTAGTTAAAAGAATGCCTGAATCCAGAAAAAAACTAATTGATAATTAGATCTTCAGTTCTGATTTATCTTTTTTGGTCTTTTTTATAGCTTATATTACGCAAGGCAATACTGGACTTAAACCGCCTCTGAAAAAGTGAGATTCTGGAAAAACAGGTATTGAAGTTTATTATTACAGTTCTCCCTCCCCATTCATGGGTTTGATGTTCACAAATTTGATTATTCATTGATTCATTGATTATTCATGAATGTGTAAACCCCCTCCCAATTCTCCTCCTCCCATTCCCATGCATTTTGTCCCAGTGGCAAGGCAAAACGGAAGGGATTTGGGGATGGAGGAAGCACGAGATTTCTTTTCCCCCCTTTGGAACTCCCTCCTTTCCCTTCCCGTACAAAATGGAAGGGAAAGAGGGTGGAAAAAACTCATGCGAGCCTTCCTTTCCCCCTCTGGAGCTGCCTCCTTTCCCTTCTGATGTAAAACAGAAGGGAAATGGGTGTGGGGAAAAGCTCACATAAGCCTTCCCTTCCTCCCTCCAGAGCTCCTCCTGCCATTCCTATGCATTTTGCCCTGGTGGTGAGAACTCATACTGAGGCAAAACAGAAAGGAATGCAGGGGGAGCTCGTGTGAGTTCTCAGTGCCATGGCAAAATGTACAGGAATGGCAGGGGGAGCTCCAGAGGGGGAAAGGAAGGCTGGTGTGAGCCTTCCTCACCCCCATTCCCTTCTCTTTTACATGGGAATGGGAAGGGGGGGAACCCCAGATGGGAATGGGAAGGGAAGTGTGGGGGGGAATTATTTACAGTTTTTCCACTTTCGCGAGAGTTCTGCACCCCAAACCCTTGTGAAAAGGGAGGGATAACTGTAATATACAAACAGCATGCAATTATTTGGAAGATAATTCATATGTATGGTGATTGACAGGCAAAGGGTTTGTGACTTTATGATTTGAGGAGGTGAATCAAGAGCAGAGGGACAGAGTGGGGGAAAGCTGGAACAATGACATCTGTATAGGTGGAAAAAACTGACATATATTCAGGGGCTAAAACTGTATTTTTTTAAAAAAAAAACAATAAAAGAAAAAAAACCTGCAACTTTCTTCTTTCCAGAAGAAACCCTCCAAAGTAGATCTAGGTAGATGGAACAGAGGCCTGTAATTGGGAGGAAGGGAGAGGAGATTCCCACAAGGGGAGTGAAAGTCCACTTGGATAGCAGTAGACTTCATCTGAGACCTGTAGGTCTTATTTGAGAATTACTGGCAGACAATATGAGGATCTCTGGTTAGACGTGAAAAAACCTTACCAGTGCAAGCACAGCCCGTTTTCGAATCTCAGCTTTTTCATCCTTCAGTTGCCTGTGAAGATAGTGGAAACATTAATTGAAAATTTGGAGTGAGAGGTGAGGTTATTTCTATATTCATGAGACTTTTTCTTAAAAAGGAGGACAGTAGAATTTAATTCATCTGATCAGCATTCAGTTCAACCAAAGGGAAAGTCTTTGGTTATATATTTCTAAACTTAATTCCACTGGTATGACCAATGTCAAGAAAAGGACTCCAATTCTACTTATACCTGCTTGGGAATCGGATCTGTTTAATCTGGTGAGACTTTGTTCTGAGTAAACACGCACACGGTCAGAGGCTATTTGATACTACACATTTATAGCACTATGATTCCACTTTAACTGGCATGAGTGCCTCTTATCCTGGGTTTTGCAGCTTGTCCAAAGGCAAAACCCTTCTAAAGGCCCTTTCTTCAACTGCAAACTCCAGGAGTCCATAAGATGGAACCATGGCAGTTAAAGTGGAATAATAATCCTATAACTGTGTCATGTGAAAAGGTCCCAGGTCATGAGGGTCTGAACAAATGACTATTTTTTGGAACAATGTGAACAGTTTGATGTTCACAGTTTCTACAGCACATGCTAACTCTGAATCAAAATGAACCACTCACTAAGGATGAGAACATAATGGTGAAGGACACAGAGCCTCCTTGCTGGATGACAGAATCCTGCCTGCTTGCAGCCTCTTCCCACAGAGCAATGACACGATGGCAACAAGAAGGTCCTTGCTGAATCCATTTCACTTTGATGTGAAGATTTTCTCTCCCCTACTCATGTGCTTATGGAGACATGAATGGGGAACCAACCACTCTTTCACCCAGCTTAAATACAGGGCCAGATAGTATGTGACAAATGCCAGAGGCTGATTGTCCTCCTAGCTGAACTGCCTGATGATATCACCATTTCACAAAATTAGGTAGCCTTGCTGAGTTTGGCACTGCCTCTGAAATCCAGTGGCAACTGTGGGAGCTCGCTGAGGTATAGGATGGTGTCAGAATGCCACTCTGCAGGGAAACTCTCTCCTTTCCTTCTATGGAAGGAAGGAGGGAAGGAAGATAGATGGACTTTCTGTAGGTCTTTCTTTGCAGCTGCACTAGCACTAATGCTACTGATTTACAACAGTGTGGTTTGGGGGTGGCTACAATAGCACCAAGCCAGTGTGTTGTAGTAGTTTGAGCACTGGACTACGGCTGGCGGGCCCCTCCCGAAACCACAAACCCCAGGATTCCATAGGATGTTGAAAGTGGAATCATAATGCTATAACAGTCTTGTGCGGAAATGGCCTACAACTCTGGAGGCCAGGGTTCAAATCCCTGCTTAGCCATAGAAACCCACTGGTGACTTGGACAAGTCACACTCCCTCAGCCTCTGAGGAAGCCATGGCAAACCCCTTCTGAACTATTCTTGCAAAAAGAAGAAAAGTCAGAAATGATTTGAAGGCCCACACTAACAACAACAGTAGCACCACCAATTTTCAAGGATATTGTTTTCACAGTGGAAGTAGGGAGTAAAAGCAAGCTTGGTGGACTGTTATAGCTTATAAGTTGCAAGCTGCCAAGCCTACATTACAGTAAATGTACGTTCTTTAAAAAAATGTAAATTGCTGCTTTATTTTGAAGAATAAAATCACTCTTGTCTACAGCAGTTTTGTCACAAAAACACCATCCTCTAGAGGTGCAACTGGTTTTTCTTCAAATCAATATTGCCAGTTTCAGCACTTAAAAAAAATAGGCATCTTTATGATATTTATGACAGAGAGTGCATGTCTGCAGCAGAGCATTAATACTGTCTAAGGAACAAAGACATCAATGGCTTAAAGAAACAAAGTAAAAGGCTTCATTGTAGGAACTCCATTCTAAGATAGGAAAGTTACTGGGGGTGTTATCCTAATCTAGCTGCATTCTTGAGAAGAACTAGGAAGAGAGAGATGAGAAGAGGCAGAGAAACATCCCTAAGAGTATCAGTTTACATCACAGAGGGGTCAGGATAGGTAGAGCCAAGAAGGAAGGACACTTCAGGTCACTCAAGCTAACAAGAGCCATTTCTACACTACATTCTTATAGCATGATTATTCCACTTTCAACATCCTATGGCCCCTCCCTAAACTGCAAACCCCAGGATTCCATAGGATGTTGAAAGTGGAATAATCACACTATAAGAGCGTAGTACGGAAATGGCCTAGCTCTATCGTCCATTGTGAGTCATTCTGGATTCTTCAGCCTTGTTGCACTACGAACAATTTAATCATAAATTATTATAATAATACTATAAGACAGAAAAATCAATTGAAAATTGAAGCTTCACTTTTAAACTCATTTACTAGAAAGTATGCCCAACTGAACATAGTAGGCCTTACTGTTGAGGAACGAAGCTATTGTGCTAAGAGGGAAAAAACCTACATAAAAACTGATCTGTATGAGCAAACTATTCCATCCCCTCCAGTAAGCCCACATGGATCATCACACCAAAATGTTCAGTGTAGCATTTCAAACAGCATCAGAGATTTATTTTTTGCCTTTTTTGGGGGGGGGGGCTTAAAGTATCCCAAAACCTCACTATACTAACTGGAGTAGAGGACTGGATAAGACAAACAAACAAACCAAAGCTATGTACTCTCTGAAGTTACAAATCTACCATACTTAAATTATCAGATCTGAACAGTAATAATCTGGACATAGCTTCTGCATAGCATCTCCTCTTTTATCAAATTAAATCATTACCCCTGCATTCGATTATTACTAGTTTTTAAATTGCCTTCCCTCTGCATCAACTTTTCTTTTCTTGGACATTTTGGGGCTATTTGACCGTAGTTTATGGTCCCTATACCTCTGTAAAGTGACATAGAATTGGTCAGTGCCAGTTACTGCTCCCCAGCCCCTCTCTATGCCTCTTTCAACCCCCCAGCCCCTCTTTGTGCCTCCTTCTGCCCCCAAGACCATCTCTGTGCTTCTTTCTGCTCCCCCTTCCCCTGTGGCTCTTTCTGCTTCCCTGCCCCTCTCTGTACCTGGTGAGCCCAATCCCCACACTGCAGGCCCCCACTGCCAGTATTCTGAAGAGGGACCCAGCAGCCAGCACTCATGATCTACTTCTAAATGCTCCTCTGTCCAACTCTCGCGAGTCACATGGAGCATTGCCATGGTAACCAGCGGCAAGGCTCTGACAGTGAGACTTGGAGAGAGGAGCAGTCAGAAGTAGAAGTAGATTGTGAGTGTTGCAACTAGTGGTGGGAACTGCCAGAAAATAGTTGAGCACAACATAAACATTGTTTGAGTTTCTTTTAAAAACAGAATGAGAACTACAACAACATATACTACAATCTCCCAATGTATCTGTCCTATGTGGAGCAGCCCAGAATAGACAATACAGATGGACTAATGGTCTGTATCAGCATAAGATAGCTTCTTACCTTCCTATGGGCCTTTCTTATTCAGTCATCACTTTCCCTCCTTAATATTAAATAGACCAGATACTAAACTGTCTGAGTCTCCAAAACTATCCGATAAACAAATATTGTCCCCTAAAAGGATTTCTTGCACATGGTGGAGGAAAGAATGGGTCACAGCAAGTCATTGCCTTTTTCTGCCACTTACTTCTCCACTACCTCCCAGACCCGCTTCTTCATCTTCAGTTTTTCAATAGCCAAGGCCACACACTGCCGCACTACCTGGATGGACATAGAGATTGGAAAAGACAGTTGTTAGATACCAACCATCTGGTACTGAGGGATTCAATCTGAATCAGGAATTCGATCTGCAGGAGAACCTGAAGCAGAATGCCAATCTTCCTCACGACAGGGGACATTCTTCCTTCACTTCCTGACTGGCTTAAGGAAGTCATGTGCTCAGGACACCCTAAAATAAAAGCTGCTTAAGGTGTGCATGACCCTTGGAAGATAACTCCCTGGCAGGACGAGCTCACTGTTAGACAGCATGAGAGCCCTTGCCTCAGATGTTACCCCACCTGACTGGCCATAGGTGATGGGGCCATGGGTGAACCCTAGGAAGACAACCTACACACATACGCACTGCAATGGCTGAATTTGTGGGAGAAGCAGCCAAAAGCTTAAGGTGGATAGAGTGTGTTACCCAAGAAGTCATAACACATACTCTTGCCTGATAATGAAGTTAAGACAGGTAGGCTTCCTTGTCCAGATTAGTAATTCAATAGGTATTAGCACAGTAAGTAAGGGAAAATGACAGTTAGGAGACAGGATGTCTAGATAAACAAGATGAAGCAACTTTCTCTAACTCCAGAGGAAAATGTTAGCATAAAAATAGCTGTCTCAAAACAAGATAACTCATTTCCAGTTGGGCACTGAACTGGGCATCCTACATTCTCAAATATCTTAAAAATCAGTGAGCCTACAAGACTAGTAATTGTGATCACTCCTCCTTCCCCACAGTCTCTTTATTTTGCCAAAACAATATCACCTCTTCATCCTCTGTCACAGACACTTTCAGGACAGGGCTCTCCCTTTTCTGGGACAGATCTTCTATAGTTTCTTTCCTTCCCAGACCTCTGAGTCCTTTTCCTTTCAACTTCACACTAATCTCTAATGGCTAACCAACACCTCCCCATTCTCTTCCTGCTAGTCTGTCACCTTGTTGCAGGAGCCCAGAGAACACAGAGACCACAGAGCAAGAAAAAGAGTAATTTATTATGCGCGGGCTTTTGGCTGGATGTCTCCAAAAGACCAAAAGACCAACCGTAATAAATTACTCTTTTTCTTGCTCTGTGGTCTCTGTGTTCTCTGGGCTCCTGCAACATAAATGGTGCCGTGACTCGGATCGCTGCAGGCGCTGAGACACAGAGGTGGAGTTTTGCCTGCTCTTGAGTCGCCTTGCCGGGTGGGGGGGCTTGGCACACGAGCCCCATGTTGGGCCCACCGGCTACCTCCTTTTGCCGGAACGGGGGAGCCTGCGCTAGGGGTGCCCAAATGGCAAGCGCTGAACCGAGGGAACCTTCCTCCTGGAAGCAGAGTATAGAAACTGAGCCCTGCCTCCACTGAAAATTTCCTCTGTGTTCGATTTGGCAATCATCATCTTCGGAGAAGTGGTTAGTGGTCCGCTGCGCTGTCAAAAGACCTAGGCAAGTAGAATCTGGTTAGAGGCCAGACGCCCCACTCGCTTCAGGGTGGAAGGGGAGCCTGATCACCTCCCAAGCAGACACTCGTACTTAGCCGTAAAAGCGCTAAGGAAACTGTTCCGCTTTGTGGTACGGGACGGCAGGAGGCAGGGACTGTGTGTGCGAGTGTGTGACTGTTGTGCGGTGATTGGTTGCTGTGGTTCTGGCTATTGACCGTGATCGTCCGGTGATACCAGCCAGTGACATGTGCGTGTGCCGTTTTATTCCTCGTGTGTCTGTCGGTGAGACCCCTTTACTCACCGACCATTCCCTTCCCCTATTGTGTCTGTCTCATCTTAGGTGGGAGGACATGGGAGGTGGCGGAAGTAAGGGTAAAAGCGCTAAGGAAACTGTTCCGCTTTGTGGTACGGGGACGGCGGGAGGCAGGGACTGTGCGTACCCCCTCCTGCAGTGTATGCTGAAAAACTTTAAGAAAGGGTTTAGTGGAGATTATGGAGACCCCCCCATGAGCCCTCAACGGTTGCGGTTTCTGTGCGCAGTAGAATGGCCATCATTCAATGTAAAGGATGGCCCCGAAAGGGGTCTTTAGAAAGTGATAAGATCAGCAAAGTGTATTCTGTGATAGTGGGAAATCTGGGGCGCCCAGATCAGTTCCCTTATATAGATTCATGGGACACTGTAGTGCGTTCTTCCCACCGTGGTTACGGAGATGCCAGGAGTCACAGGCAAAAGTTTTGGTATTGAGGAAGGAAAAATTGGCTAAAAAGTTAAAACCAGTGTTAGAAGTTCCTGAAGAGGAACCCACAGAGCCATCGGCCCCCCTCGTCCAATTCTAGCAGTTTACACCGCTGCCACCATATACACTGCCTCAGGCGGGGCCAGATCAGCAGTTAGGGACTGGAGCAGCGGTGCCAGCGGCGGCCAGGACTGAGGTGGAGCACGCCCCTCACACCGCACAAGCAATGGTGTCTCCCAGCAGCACCATCCACATCTCAGGGGACTACCATAGACTACTCTCAGACGGCAATCACCAGTCCGGCCAGTCCCCTTAAAGGTTCTGATTGGGAGGACACGGCGCACTCCTATTGTGACACGCTCAAAAATTCCGTTGGAACCTGAGAGGCTCATGTTCGTCCACCCTTGACCGGCAAGATGCCTAAGGCAGATTCCCTAGTAGCTAACCGAACACGAGCCAAATCAACCACCAGTTTGTATCCACTCCGACAGCTCACTCAGATGGTCCCAAACCCACGACAGAGTGAACAGGAGCCCCGCTTTGTACCAGTAGAGCCTACGTTTACAGACCCTTCACCACGTCTGATTTGTTAAATTGGAAAATCCATTATGCTTCGTACACAGAGAAGCCCCACGAGATTGTGGAATTGTGCTCTAGCATAATGGGAACGCATATGCCCAATTGGCAAGATTGCCAGCAATTGCTGATAACTTTGTTTACCACTGAAGAGAGGCGCCGCATCATCCAACAGATGGAGTGGCTAACCCAGGAAAGGACCCTGCAAGGACACCCCAACCCCCAGGTCTGGTTGAGGGGGAGGGTACCCTTAGAGACTCCGTTTGGATCCTAATGGGCTGGCAGGGATGGAACGATTACTACAATACCAAACCCTGCTTTTGGAGGCTATGAGAGTAGGAATCAAGAAACCCACCAACATGACAAAGGTGACCGAGGTTATGCAGGAAGCCACTGAGACTCCCGGCATGTTTCGTCCTAGAACGCCTCTTGGATGCCTATCGCCAGATACCCCCTTTGATCCTGAAGCCCCAGAGTGTATGAAGATGGTTAATCAGGCGTTTGTGACTCAGAGCTACCCTGACATCAGGCAGGAAGTTACAGAAGCTGGAAGGTTTCGCCGGGAAGAATTTGCAGGAATTGTTGGAAGTTGCGCAGAAGGTGTTTGTGAATAGGGACCAAGAAGAGAAGAAGGAAAGAGAGCGGAGAATGACAAAGAAGGCAGAACTGCTGGCAGCAGCTCTGGTAGAGCAGCGCGGGGGGAGGGGAAATAAGAGAGGGACTTGGCAGCGGCGAAGCGATGGAAAAGGAGGCAGAGGAAGAGATCTCTGGGAAGGAATCAATGTGCCCGGTGCGGACGAGAGGGACACTGGCGGCGAGACTGCCCAAATGGAGGGGGTGGCATAGGACAGAGAGGACGTGGGAGAGGACGATTGGATGGGCGAGTAAATTGGCAGCCGGCGGCTGGCACGGGAGAGGTGGACACCTATGACGAAAATTACTTTGTGGGAATGGCAGAGCTCCTCGAATGAGACAGACCGGACCCCCTAATTCTCGGCCCCGGGGAGCCCATGGTCACAGCCACTGTGGGGGGCCATGATATGGACTTTATGACAGATACTGGAGCCGCCACTTCAGTGGTTACTTACCCAATTGCCCCACTCACTCAGCAGAAAGTACAAGTAGTGGGAGCCACAGGAGCGGTGGAAGAAAGATCCATGTTGAGCAACGGTCTTTTTCGTGTCAACTAGGATCACATTTAGTACAGCATTGGTTTCTCTACCTCCCAGATTGTCCTGTGCCCTTGCTAGGAAGGGATTTGCTGTCTAAGTTAAGAGCGGAGATGTCGTTTGAGGATGATGGGACCCTGGAAGTTTTCTTCCGTGGGCCGAAAGAGGCAAGGCTTTTAACACTTTCATATCCACAAGAGGAGGAGTGGAAAATGCATTGGACACTCCCAGTCATGGAAGAACAGTCATGGGAGGTTTTTAATGTGCCAGGAGTATGGGCTGAGGATACCCCCCTGGGATGGCGAGGTTTATTCCACCAGTAGTGGTCGAGTTAAAGCCAGGAGCAGTGCCGGTACACGTAAAGCAGTATCCACTACCCCGACAAGCAGTGCAAGGAATCCAGAGGCACCTGGACTGCCTGTTAAGAGATGGCATCCTCAGGAGATGCCAATCACCATGGAATACACCCCTACTGCCTGTTAAGAAGCCCGGAACAGATGAATATCGTCCGGTGCAGGACTTATGCCTAGTAAATCAGGCTACAGTCACTTTCCATCCCGTGGTTCCAAATCCATATGCAAATGTGCGATTGGGATCTACTGCAGGGGCAACCCATTTCACAATATTAGATTTAAAAGATGCTTTCTTCTGCAGTACCACTGGCCCCTATGAGTCAGCCCATATTCGCCTTCCAGTGGGAGGACCTAATAACAGGTGAAAAGACACAGCTGACATGGACGAGGCTGGTGCAGCATTTTAGAATTCGCCACTATTTTTCTGGCACTGCACTTAGCCAAACACCTCGGGACTTCCACTCGGAGCCTGAGAAAAGAATTCTGCTACAGTATGTGGACGATGTTCTGTCGCTAGCCGCAACATCGGAAGCCATGTGTTGCAAGGCACCCAAGAGCTGCTACAGCTCCTGTGGGAGTGCGGGATACAAAGTATCCCGGAAAAAGGCTCAGTTATGCCAGACCCAAGTTAGGGTATTCGGGATTCATAGTTTCTCAAGGACAGCGGGAGTTGGGGCCAGAGAGAAGGAGACTGTATGCGCTTTATCAGAACCCACGAATCGAAGGCAGTTACGGGAGTTTTTAGGGGCAGCTGGGTTCTTTAGAATTTGGATCTCGAATTTCGCTGTTATGAGTAAGCCCCTGTACGAAGCAACTAGAGGAGCGGAGAGAGACCCTTTTCCGTGGGGAGAGTTGCAGAAACGAGCCTTCCTTAACATTAAGAAAGCGTTGCTTCAATCACCAGCTTTAGGACTCCCGGATGTGACAAAACCTTTTCTGTTGTATGTGCACGAAAGAGAAAATGTGGCAGTGGGAGTATTGACACAGCAACTGGAATCCTGGCAGCGTCCAGTCATGTACTTGTCTAAACAGCTGGATTCAGTGGCAAAGGGGTGGCTGGCCTGTTTAAAGCTATAGCGGCCACCGCCCTTCTAGTAAAGGAAGCAGACAAATTGGCCATGGGGAGGGTTGCAAGTGGTGCGGGTCCCACACACCGTACTAACTCTGATGGAATACAAAGGGAACTACTGGTTTACTAATGAACGGATGAAAACTAGATACGAAGCCATGCTCTGTGAGAACCCCCGTGTCAAGTTAGAATATTTCCACCCAAACCTGCAACCCTGTTACCTGTGCAGACTCAGGCGAGTCTGTAAGGCATGACTGTATTGCTACAATGGATGAAGTTTATTCAAGCCGACCAGATCTCTGAGACACCCCTTGGCCACATCCCGATATTACCTATTTTACAGATGGGAGCAGTTTTGTCCAAGATGGGAAAAGTTATGCGGGATATGCAGTAGTTACGAAG
This sequence comes from Iguana delicatissima, assembly GCA_948472985.1. Taxonomy (NCBI): domain Eukaryota; kingdom Metazoa; phylum Chordata; class Lepidosauria; order Squamata; family Iguanidae; genus Iguana; species Iguana delicatissima. The sequence goes on from CAOKZL010000593.1 coordinate 207,728, forward strand.
GACAAAACCATCGAAGCACACCCTTTGCCGGTAGGAATCCAGCCACAGAAGTGCATGATTGCCCCCAAAATCACAGAGCCTGAACCTTGGCAGCCGGACTTACAGTAAATGTTTACACCGATTCCGAAGTACGCTTTCATGACTCTTATGCCCATGGAGCCTTATACCGTGAAAAGGGACTGATTAATTCCTCTGGGCAAGGGATCAAAAATGCTAAGGAAATTTCAGTCTCCTGAAGCTGTATGGCATCCTAGAAGGGTGGCAGTGATGCATTGTAGAGGACACCAGCGGGGGACAGTGAAGTAGCTGGAAATAAGAGAGCCAATCAAGTGGCCAAGACAATTGCCATAGAAGACGGGATAACGAGCGGAGTGTTAGCCCCGCTGCGCCAAGTTGATTTGGCTGATGCGGCCCCAAGGTACAGCAGCGGGGAAGATCAGATGGCACAGGGGCCCATGAGGGCTCAAAAGACCCCCCAAGGTGGGTGGGAATTGCCTGATGGCCAGATCTTCGTATCCCAACAGTTGTCTTGGAAGGTTGTGCAGGCAGCCCACAGAGCCACTCATCTAGGGAAGAGCACTTTGGCCGCATTGTTACAGAAGCAGGTGTTCATCAACGGACTCCATGCCTTGACCCAACTCAGCCTCGGCATGATGCCCGGAGTGCACAAGAAACAACCCGAGACAAAGCAAGGTGTTTGAACTCCAGGAGTTCAAACACATGGGGCCCTACCATTCGAAGTGCTGGGTGTAGTGGACTTCACAGAGATGCCCAGAGTGGGACACTATCGATACCTGTTGGTTTTGTCTGTACTTTCACCAGATGGGTGGAAGCATACCCCACCCGGACAGAGAGTGAGGGAAGTAAGCCGGGCTCTGCTAAAAGACATAAGACCCAGGTACGGGTCGCCCTCATCTTATTGGATCCAACAATGGCCCCAGCTTCCTTGACAAGGTGTTGCAAGGAGTAAATCGGCTGCTGGGTATCCAGTGGGAGTTGCATTGTGCATATCAGCCCCAGAGTTCCAGGCAAGTAGAAAGAATGAATCAGACTCTCAAATCACATCTGGCCAAACTATGTCAAGAAACAAAATTAAAATGGGTGGAGGTGTTGCCCTTGGCTCTGTTTAGAATTCGGTGCACTCTTCACGGAGTCACCAAACTGTCCCCCTTCGAGTTAAATGCGGGAGACCCCTTCAGATCCTTTCGGGGTTAAGGGGGGACATTCAGAACTAGGAAATGTCAGTCTACAGCAAGAAGTGCAGGCGCTAGGTAAAGCTTTGCAGTCGCAGCACCGTCATGCAATAGAAAATAGGTACCCCATCCCTATCACTGAGAGGCGCAACCCTTTCCAGCCAGGGGATGAGGTTTGGGTTAAGGATTGGAGATCTGATCCATTCTCACTCCCTGGTGGTGAAGGACCAAACCCTGTCATTCTTTCCACCCCCACAGCTGTAAAGGTGGCTGGTATAAAACCTTGGATACATTGGACACGTGTAAAACGAGCAAAGGGGGGTGGTCGGTAGCTGGGGACCCTGACTAACCCACTCAAGCTCACCTTGAAGAAGCGGCACGGGGATTCAGGCTGAGTTAGACCATCACCACTCCGGAAGCTGGGATTCTACGTACAACTAAGCCTGCACCTGGAGAAAGGAGAGATGGGGGCTATGCTTATCGCTGCTGTCCAGGATTCCAGCAGCCCTGCAGAGCCCAGACCCCTAGGAAGCCCGGGGAAAGGATGTAATACTAGCATGCATTTTCATATTACTCTTATCATTCTCTATGTATATGATATTTGTAAGCAATGCTCAAGGGGTTGAAGAGGTAGCATCCCCACGTTTGGCTGATAACTATTGGTTACACCTAGCTAATATAACCGGGGTAGATCATTTCTGTTTGCCACAGGGAGTTCCTGCCAATAGAATCATTAATTCATGTCTGATACTGGTGTGTAGGTAGCCAAGTCAAATCCAGGAATAGTACCCACGACCCCAGAGTTCGATCTTTAGCCACTTAGATATGTTGTATGCTCGCAGCGCAGATTGGGTGCTGTCACTTCAAATCTCAACCCCCAACTGAGTTCACTTTATGAACTCCTATAGTAGCAGGAGCCAATGCTACCTTCGCGCGCATGATAAATTGTCGGAGTAAGAATAGCCAATGCAAGGTTGCTCCAGGACCTCCGATTCCTTGCAAGGAGATCCAGAAATATATCTTATTACCAAGGTCATGTTCTTTTACCTCATGGCTGGTTCTGGACCTGTGGGTCTCGAACCTGGTCATACATACCAGCCTATCTGTCTGACACTCAACCTTGCTGCCTTAGCTGTCTGGTAACAGTCCTTCCTCCATGGCCTCAGAAGCAAGACCGTAGAGCTAGAGCCGCCCCTCTAGATGAGAGCTGCGATGTGCAATCACACTCATGGTCAGACGAGGAGAAAATAGCGTTAGCATTCTCCCTGGTTGGAATAACAGGATTGGCTTTGGAGGACGGACTAGAAATAAATAGATTAGCCTGCACGCTAGTCAAAAGTATAAACTCTACTTCCAAAGCATTATCCTTGCTTAACAAAGAACAGTGGGAACTAAGGAATGCTGTATTGGAAAATCGGGCAGGCATTGACTATCTCTCTCCTTTCTTCTCCATCATGTAGGATGTGAAAGCATCAGAAATTGTGCTGTTTCAAACTCGTCTGATAACAGCAACGCGATAGAAGCACAAATTAACAAACTGCATGAAGTAGTAAAGGATATAAATGAAGGGACTATAGCTGGTGGAAGTGGCTCACATCTTGGTTACCAAACCTGAATTGGCTAAAAGCATTGTTTGTAATTTTGTTGCCAGTAGTGCTAATGTTCCTGTTTCTGTGTATATGCTTTCCTTGTTTTATACAAACTATAAGTAATATGCTTCAAATTACTTCCAGTAAGACAGCAGCTCTGTACGCTTTGATGGCTCAGCCTGACGCTGTTTTATGATATACAATGTCACGAAATGCTATAATTGTTTAGAAATTATCCATTTAAGGGGGAAATGATATAGGTATGAATTAGAAATAATGAAGTAGAAATAAAGTAGAAGCTGGGGGCTTAGGTTAGAGGAACGGAGAAAGATTCACGAAGGGTAAAAAGGCCACGAGAGCCAATGTATCACGTAGCTAGGATGTTGATCACGTAGCTAGGGTGTCGTTTATTGACTGGCTGTGGTAATTGCAGATTGTAGATAAACACTTTCTGGGGTCTGAGTGCGGGGGGTAATTAGCTAGTAACAGCATATGTGGGTATTTTGTGACCCCGGAGGGGTGGGCTGTGCAGACATGCCTGCAATCTTTGCCTGTGATCTTTGTGTATGCTGTGAACTTTGTCTATAAAAGAGCTGTGAAACTTGAATTCAGGGCTTTTGGTCTTTTGGAGACATCCAGCCAAAAGCCCGCGCATAATAAATTACTCTTTTTCTTGCTCTGTGGTCTCTGTGTTCTCTGGGCTCCTGCAACAACCTCACCCACCCTATAATTAAATTCAACACCCATTCCTTTCCTCCAGCTCTTCTCAGCCCTCTGGATCTGGATCCCAGATCTTCTGGTCCTTCACCCTCACTATAGAACCAGCCTCATCAGAAACTTCCACAGCATACTCAATTTCTAGTAACAGATTCCCTTTTCTCCCTGCATTTATGTCTTCTCCACAAACTCCTGTTCTGCCCAAAAGGGACTTGTGCATCATCTTCAGGCCACTGCACATGTGGTAGGACGGGGGGTGGAACAACATACAGCTAGTTCTATTCTATGAAAGACATGGGTGTTTCTGATTCCACTGTACTGGTGTATTGACTTACAGTTCATTGATGAATCACATATCCTATTTTCTCTATTTTACTCTTATAATAAGGTGAGATCATTTTAATTGAGGCTCATCCACTTTGGTTGGGTAGTCACACTTTCTGACCACAGGTTACAAGTCCATAAGCTCAGATTTTAGAGGAAAAGAGCCCGCCTCAGTCGATTCCAATTTATGGCAAGCCTAAGGTGAACCAATCATGGAATCTTCTTGTCAAGATTTGTGCAGAAAGGGTTTGCTTTTACCTTCCTCTGAGGCTAGAGAGTGTGACTTGCCCAAGATGCCCCAGTGGGTTTCCATGGCCAAGTAGAGATTCAAACCCTAGTCTTCAGGATCATAGTCCAACACTCAACCATGCAGGTTCCCCATTTTTATTCCCCCATGGTAATTTGCACTATGGAAACCCAGGCAGGTTCCTTTAGATGTCATAAAAGGGAAATAAATTTAATTATTTAATTTATTTGAGTGGAGGGGTTAGTATCAAGGAAGACGAAAGGTGCCAGAATAACTTGGGTTGGTCTTAGAAACTATGCACCTTAACAGCAGGGAAGGGATACCATTGCCACTTGCTGCTCTGCCTCAGATAGCAAAATGTTTTGGGGTTGATCATACTGCATGGAAATTCCTGCTATGCCACATTTATCCTCTTCTCTGGCCAAAGGTGCTAACAGCTTTCTTTGCAAGATTTTATGTCTTTAACAAGGCACCCATGAGACAGAAGAGTGATACTTTCCCCATCACTTCATTGCTTTTTTTTTTAAAACTTGACCCATAGCCCTACCTGCCCCATCTTGGCTTGCCCATTCTAGGTTTTTCTTCCATATCATTCATTCCCCTGAAGAATTGATCTTGGCCTCCATCTGTCTTTGAACACGGAGCAACAACTTCAGGGAGACAGGGCACAGTCCTGTGTCCAATTGCTAGCCCCAGCCAAAGCAGATCCAGTGAGTCAATGGAATATACGCAAGTGCTGACTTACCATTTCGCCAGAGTCTGCTCTAGTTGGGACTAACCATTATAGTTTTAGCCCTAAAGTCCAGTCCATCTCTGTAGCAAGCAACCCAAATGGCTGATTGGTCACATGATGACTGTTCTGGTGTCAAGATGCCCCAGCATCTTTTAACAACAAAAACAGGGCGACCATTGTTCAGAGTGTTCTTTAAAAAAACATATGAACATACAACCGGATGGAGCTCCGCTCATGCCATTGTGTTTCCTGCAACAAAAGTAAAGAGGTCCCAGCTTGACAGAGAGACTTAAATTCTCCTTGCCTGTGCATGATTCAGATTATTACTTTTGCACTTGTGGAGCAAGATCTAACAGAAAGACATTTTTGAGAGAAGACAAAGCACGCAAATATCATCTCTGTGGAATGAAAAAAAGAAGGAAGTAGGCCTGTGGCCTTATATAATATGTTGTAGAATAAGACCATCTAGCAAAATAGAATAAAGCTGGTGCTTTATTTTCAGCCTCACCAGAAATGGTTCCTCATATAACTTCAAAAGAAGCATGTTAAACACTATCTCCTCCATGGCTTCCTGTTGGATAGTTTTGAGCCCGACAGCAGCCAACAGTCTTGCAGAGTCAGCACGGTGCTGGGTAGAAACAAGTGGTGAGAGAACATGAACTATTAAACCCATGACAAAGTTAGTTTCAACATTCCCTTTGTCCTCTTTCTCCTCAAGCCTGACTGCATGAAGTAGTTCTGCCATTCTTTTACTATCCTCCTCTTCCGTTACCACCACCCCTTCTAATTGTCCCAATTTGGCACAGACTGTGTCACTCAGCCCTCTGTCATCCCACTTTTTCAGCTGCTTTTAAAACATCCCAGTTTCTCTCTCTTCCTCCCACCTTCCCCTGTTTTCCTCACTGTACTTCAATTACAGCCAACTGAATTCAAAGTAAAAAAGTAGTTTGCACTCAACTAATTCACCAGGCAAAAAGGAGATAGAAGTTTCCTCTTCTCAGAAGGCTCAGGCAAAAACAAACTACTGTAGCTTCCCCTAGCTTGTGTGGTCTTCTTCACTTATAACTTTTGCCATCTTGACCACACTCTGATGTTGCTTTGCCACACATGCCGTGGTTTTCATCTATGAGGTGTCGGAAGGTATGTACCACAAAGCTGTGTCTACTTCTGAAGCTGTGGAAATGCTACTCTTTTTGGATTAGAACTCCCAGCATGGTCCAGCTAGATCAGAACACTCAACAGGCTGGCTGAAATATTCTCTGAGTTCTCATCCAAAATAAAAAGCAACCTTTTCAAGAACTGGTCTACAATAATACAGATCAACTTTATACAGGAATACTTATAAGTGGAAAAAGTCCAGCAACAGATAGTCCATGTAAATAGATACAACCCAGGCAAACCCAATCTCATGCATATTTGCCCATGTATTTCTTTCATGGTCTTTCCACTCCATAACACAAATACATTAAGGAGAAATGGCACAACAGCTACACTTCATGATCTTCACCTGCTAATGCCCAAGTCCCTTTGCTGTTTTCCCCCTAGGAGGTCCAGAAGAGCACCAGCCTAAAGAACTCAAGACTGGGAATGGAAAATGTACATCTAGTGCCTCTGATAAAATGAATGCAAACGCTCACCCCTCAGCAGCAGTAACTGAAGTTGGGTATTTTCAATGGTAACTAACATCAGCAGCAAGATGACTATGGACAGATCAGTGGAAGGGAGAGATAAAAAGATACATTTGGTGGCATTTGAGAAAAAGATTTTTTAAAATGCCACACTTTGCCCATCCATTGTTTAAAGTCATCTAGGGATTAACATTCACTCTTCTCCCAACCTTCAGAGAGGTGGACAATTAAATCTGTTGCAGCCCCACCCACCCCCTAAAAATCATCAACATATATAGGACCTTAAAGATTAGAATCTGATGATGGAGGAAGTGTAGTGCACAAAAGTTTATGCCTTCATACATGTATTACTCTTTAAATTGCTATAATGAAGACAGTGCTGTTTTTTCTTGCAGCTAAAGCATTCCCTGATATTTCAGTCAACAAAGTTGTTAATTATAAGGCCCTCAAACTGGATTCCCTTCCAAACCTATGTTGAAGTTTGGCTATCATTTAGCAGCGCAAACTTTGAATTTTGCAGCCCCTCTACAACTCAGCAATGGATACATCAAGCTGGAGTTCCAAGTTAACACTCCAAAATCTAACACTGTCTGGTTCACTCCAGCCCTGTGCCCATATTTTCCAGTTGTTTTGCAGCATAAACACTTCGACAGTGCTCCCAAATGTAAGTGACCTTTACAGAAAGGAGCCCTACTGGTTTTGCTCTGCAAACTGATGCAAAATTTTGACAGAATTTGGATTGTGGGGCATGAACTAGGAACCCAGATCTGTTTTGTTCTTCTATTAGAACTCTGAACATTATTGACTAGAATCAAGTACAGCACCAAGAACTCTTTTATACTAGACAATTATAGCATTTTGATTCCACTTTAATTATTGTCATCGTTCCATCATTTGAAATCCTGAGATTTGCAGTTTAGAATTCTCAGTCAGAGAGATCTAGTGCCTTACCACACTACAAATCCCAAGATTTATAGATGCAGCCATGATAGTTAAAGTGGAATCTAAGTGTTATAACTGTGTGGTGTGAGAGAGAGTGCATCAAATGAGTAGTAAAGAATAGGGTGCCTCTGAGCTCAAGAATTTGCTTTCAGAAGCAGAACTGGACCATAAGCTCTATTTTTTCACACAAATATCCATCCCTGGCTCCCTCAATATTTCATTATTTCAACAGTATATTCTGGGAGAGGGGGAGAGTTATTCTGTCATCCCTGTTGTTCAGCTGAAAAGCCAAAACACATGCGAATCAACTGCAGCTCACTCAGTGATCCACCTTCTGTCCATTCCTTCTGTAGATTCTCAATAGTGTCTAAAATACATTCCACATCTTTTTTTAAGAAACAACTTGTTATCCTGTTTTCTGGGGGTCCCGGGAGGGACACCTAAATGCGCTCTCAATTTTATAAGTTGGGGAAATTAGCCAAGAGCACAAGCTAGCAATGCGAGAGGCGGGGCAACGGAGTGGAATCTTTTACCCAATGTCTACAGGGTCAGGCCAAGCCAAGAAGCACACCAGGTTATAAGAATAATTGTGATTTTTATTAAAATACTGAAAAAACAGTGTATGCAACACAATCACACAGAGAATTATAGAAAAGTAAAGGTTTGAGTGGGACAGAGGGAATTTTAAGAGGGATTGTTGATTTGGGTGATACTACACCCCGTCCTGGAGCCTGGGTAGATCACTGCGAAAGTTCGAGGGTGCGTCGTCTCAGTACGTGGGACTGAGGAGAAGGCTCGCCAAACCAAGCAGCAGCAGGACGGGATAGAAATCGGGAGCAATCCGAAGAAGCTCACCAAATCAGGAGTTTTTATAGAGAGAAATGTGACCACAGGCCATCCGCATTCGGGAAAAACAATGAGTTTGGGACTGGAGACAAAACCTCCGAAAGGTCAGAATTTAGCATGATTGAATTAAGTCCAAATTGACAAAGAGGTAGCCAATATGCAAATACGAGATGCTTGACAGTTGAGAGTTCAACTTGCCAAGTTGCCCGCTCGGGGCAGGGAGTTCTTTTGGGGGTTGCGCGCATACATAATTGCGCACATGCCCTTGAGGTCTCCTGAAGCGTCGGGATGGCTATTTCTGGCCAGCCTGTATTTGTTTTGAATATTACAGCAATTATCAGCTGTGTCTGTCTTGCGAGCTTGTCCGGTGGCCTCGCAGACACGTGCAGAGGGGTGGTGGAAGAGAGCCGAATTATTGATATCAAAATGATATCTAATGTCCCAAGCCTGGGTTAGGAATTGTGGTGACAAACTCTTTTGTGTTGTGTTCCAACTTTCCAGAACTTAGCCAAGGAATACAAATCTTGGAATAAGCCCTGAAGCCTGTATGCTAATGGCAACCTGACTACACATGATTTGATTAAACTCAACCGCATGTGGAGTTTTGTGTTATGTTATGGTAGGCAGAGAGAGAAGACGAGATCCCAAGCATACTCTAAGCTCTCCAATCCTATACTGTGACCCTGAAAAGATTCCTTCCTCTGCCTCTGCTCGTGCCATGCTTAAATTAGAAAACAGTAAAAAAGCTTACATCCCAGTGAACTAAACTGCGCATTTTTGAGTAAATGCAGATAGAATCACTCAGCAAAACAACTAAGCAAACAAAGCAACAGCAAATAGATTCTGGTATTTAATCAAAGGGTTTAAGCATCAAACTCAGCCACTTAAAAAACAGAGAGAAATTTCTAAATGTAGATGTGTGGACAAGCAAATATCTCCAAGAATGCAAAATTGGCTCCACAAGCTTTAGAAAAGGTTCCACAAAGCACCGCAAAATAAAACCTCCCTACCTTGTACACAGGGGAATGCCGGAGCTGATCTAGAATGCTCTGGATGATCTCAGCATCCACTATTTCCATGTGCTTCACAAGCATGACCAAGGCCTGAAAATGGAAGATGTGAATGAAGGGAGTCGGAACTCACCAGGGAGCAGGGTGTATATGGGTGTGTAAATTAGGTGTCATTCCAAGAAGACCCAGGAGATCAGTGACATTCACACAGGTTAAAAGTAACTGGTTAGAACAATTAGTTATGAGCTCCTTCTTCCAATAATGAAGGTATAACGACACTACATTATGATGGGAATTTAATGAGGGGTAAATACAGTCCTTTCACAGTGGAACTGTAACATTTTTTAGTTCCTTTTATAGTTACAGGGTTAAGGCCTTACTCAGCGGTGGAGGAGAAAGGTCATACAGTTCAAATGCTGGCTGGGGCTCCATCCTTCGTTGCAGTTCTTAACCTAACAATCAGAAGTGTGTTTCTGCCACGGCCAGCAACTTGCAGGATTAAGTATAAGAAATTTAAAAACTTGGGGTGTGTTTTGGGGGGGGGGACAAGAAAACAGCTTCCATTATTATTTGTATGTGTGGCAGATCTCTCCCTTCTCAACACGAACAATACTAAAAATGGAGGGGGGCACCATATGGCAAATGGATGCAAACTGAGGGAAACAAAGAACAAATGTACATTTTTCAAATGCTCTGAGTAGGAGTAGAAAGAAGAGGCACTAACAACAAATCCATCCTTGCCTCATTAGAACACAAGATCATCCTTGTTCTCTTTTCCTCTCTGTTTCTGAAGGATCTCAAAGAGATATTTGGAATATGAAGTTGTAACTCAGGTTCGTTTCTGCATTTGCATACTATACCCACCTGAATTTTCTTCTTCCAGTCCCTTTGGGTCAAGCACATCAACATGGTGTTTTGGGCAAGTGAATTGGACTTGCCCAGGTAACCCAAGCAGAGGGCTGCATCAAAGCTTATATTGTCCAAGGGATCCTGCAAATTCACCAGGCACTGTAGATTTCGGACTAAGCAGCTCTGGCCACCTATGCAATGTCGCTGGAGAAGGGCAACAGTTTTAGAAACAGCAGTGATTTTAATGTTGTTTCAATAAGACCAGAGGAAAAAGGAGAGGGACTGCCACGTCTGGCAAAGCATGTAAATCCTTATATCTTACCTCAGAAGTTGGCATGAGTGACCAGGCTCGTAGAGAGACCTTCAAAGCAGCCAATATATCTTCTCTCCGATTTAGGGCCACCACCTTGAGATGTCTAATTACCACCTTAATTACAGAAGTCTCTAGGCAACCTGTTCCAGAGAAATAAGAGGCACAGATCAAAGGTAAAAGCAAAATTTTCAGAAAGTTCAGGGGCAATCAAAGGGAAAATACACACACTCTGCACAGATCTTACAAAGATGGATAGGATAAGTACATGATGAGGCAAAGCGCAACATCCTCATCTCTGCCACTAGCTGTGCCATACATTACACATGGAGCATTATACTAGAAGTTAAAGAAAATGTGTCATTATGGAAAAGGTCAAGCAGTGGGGTGAAATGGCTGAAGAAGTTTAGAAAAAAAGTTTTGCTAGAAGAGGTTGAACAAAGCTCGTTTTAGAAATAAGCAATCACATCTGCCTTCAGGGGCTGCACTTAGTAGCACGAGGTTCTCTTCATTTTGCCCTACTATCCAGAACTTAGAATGTTAAGTTTTAAAATGTAACTATTTATAATGATATTTTTGAGGTGAGACTCTAAAAGTAGCTAGCTACTTAACATATTTAAAACAGTAACGAACTGTCTTTCATATCTTCCCAAAGTCCTAACTTGGCAGAGACAGTCCCAGTTAATCCTCCATCATCTCACTTGTTCAGTTGTTTTCAAAATATTCCAATTCATCTCTCCTGCTTCTACTTTCCTCTTTGTTCTCAGCTTACTTTCATGGCTGCAAACTGCAAAAGTAGTTGACACTCAGTTAACTCAGTGGGAGTGGGGAGGAAAGGAGAGGAGGAGGCAGAACCTTGCTCTTCCCTGTACATTCAGGCAAAAGCAAACTGCTGCAGTCTCCTCATTAATAGCTTTTGCCTTTTTGACCACTCTTGATGTTGCTTCACTGCATGTGTCCTGGCTTTCATCAGTAAAATGTTGGAGGGTATAGTAAATAAAACAGATATACAGTCGGCCCTCCACATTCACTGGAGTTAGGGGTGCAGGATCCCCACAAAAGTGAAAAAAATGCAAATATCAAAATGTGTGTGTGGGGGGGAAGGGGGCTAAGGTATAGCGGGGAGCACAGACACTCAGGGACCAAACGAGGCCAGGGAAAGGGGATGGATCGGCATGGTGACCCTATACTTCGTCTCTCACCCATCTTATTCGTGGGTATTTGGGGGGAACTGGGAAAGAGTGCTCAGAAACTGGGCTGCAAGCTCTCATTAGATGGCCAGGTTGTGGCTGGTAGAGGAAGAGGAGGACCAGAGGAAGGTATTTAAAGGGCTGCATGGCCTGATCAGAGACGCTGAGAGAAAGTTCCCCCCAAAAAGGAGCACTTGGGAGGGCAGGGGTTGGAATAACTCAGAAATAATCAAATCTGTTAAAGTTAACCCCACATATGTGGAGGACCAACTGCATTTAAATCCTTTTGAAAAACCCAGACCTACAAACTATATCCTAAATGCTTGAACGACAAGCTGTATTTGCTGATATTCCCTCTTTCACACAATTGTTAAGATGCAAGAGCATCCTTGCTTTCTGCCTTTTATTTATTCATTCCCTACTTTATTATTCTGCTCACCTTTATGATGCCTGAAGGGGGCTAAAAAGTTCAGGAACAAACCATTCTGGAGGCTTCGGGGGCAGTGGGGGGACAGAAGTACCTAAGCATGCCCACAGTCCAAATCCTTTCCTCACATTCCTGCTACATGGAAGACTGCAGGTAGTACTTGCTGTAACACCAGCAGCAGAACCTCGCTGGTTGGTGAACAAAGAGGCTCCCTGGGAGCTTAGTATCATTTGCTGTCTTGTGCCTTCAAGTAATTTCTGGTTTAGGGTGATCATAAAGCAAATCTAAGGCCTAAACACCCTAAAGGCTCCAGAGGCCATTTGATCTCGGAAGCGAAGCAGGGTCACCTCTGGTTAGTACTTGACTGAGAGACCACCAATGACTACCATGTTCTGTAAGCTGTATTTCAGAGGAAGAAAGAGGCAAAACTACCTCTGAGCACTCCTACGAAATTCATGGGGTCACCATAAGTCGACAGGTGACTTGTAGGCACAGACACACACAAGGTGAACCTATCCTAGGGTTTTCTTGGCAGAATTAGTTCAGAGAAAGCTGAGAGTGTGTGACTTGCTCAAGGTCATGCAGTGGGTTTTCATGCCTGAGCAGAGATTCAAACCTTGGTCTCCCAGTGTCATAGTCCAACACTCTCATCACTACACCACACTGGCTTTTGCTTAGTATCATTACTGCTTATTATTACTTCTGATATTCTAATATAATCACTGGTGTTCTGCACAGGCTGCAGGGCTAGGCTCAAAGTTGAATTTATATCCCACTTCCAGACATGTGATTTCAAATTTTAATGTGCTTCACTGGGCAGTTTACAGCCAATTCCTATGTGGGTTTATGTAAGAATAAACCCCATTTGTTCCATGCTCTGCATATTGGACCCCCTCCCGGATTAATCTCAGTTTGAAATCCATCAGGAAATGCTTCAAATTGTCTCTACGTATTTCAAAACACAAATGAAACAAAAAAAGTAACAAAACATTTTATTTCCAAAACACTAGCTGTATAGATTTGTTGCAACAAAATATAAAAAACTAATTGATACAATAATCCAAAAAACCTCTAATTGACTGCTAAACATTCTTATGTTTCCAGTTTCCACAAGGAAACACTACAATATCCATTGTCTACAATGCAACCATATATGTTCAGTTGATTGAAATCTGTGTTTTGAAGACTCATTCTGAACATCAGCAAACAGAAAATACAGGACTCTCACCTCACTAGCTCCATCTGAGGCCATTTCCACACTACACTCTTATAGCATGATTATTCCACTTTCAACATCTTGTGGAAACCTGAGGTTTGTAGTTTAGGGAGGGGCCAGCTGGCCCCTCCCTGAACTGCAAACCCCAGGGTTCCATAGGATGTTGAAAGTGGAATAATCACGCTATAAGAGTGTAGTGTGGAAATGGGTGAGTGTATTAATAAGAATTCATCTCTTGCAGTTCTCCCACAAAGTTAAGGTTTGCAACAGGAAGTTCTGAAAGAAACAATAACTTCCCTTCACAGGTGCCAAGGTGTGTAGTGCAGTGGTTCTTAACCGGGGGGCCGTGGACCCCGGGGCTCTGCGGAACCCTCACAGGGGGTCTGCAAAGCCCTGCTGGTGGACACCAACAGCAGTGGCAGGAACAGGAACACAACAAGGAGGGATATGGGTGCTGAAACTGCTCTCACATTGGCAAATGAGAGAGCAGTTTGGGGATGAACACAAGCCTGGTACTGTGTCCCTTTCATCAAGGAAGTGGTAGCAGGGTGGTTGGGCACTGAAGGACATGGCAGTGGGTGTGTACACATGCCCAAACTGCAAACAACCCTGTTACCATGTCCTTGATGAAAGGAGCACAGTGGCAGGTGTGTGAGTGCATGTCCAAACAGTTTTGATAGCCGCAGACACATACCCACTGCCATGTCCTTGATGAAAGGGAGACAGGAGCAGGCATGTGTGCACATTCAAACTATGGCTCTGGAAACCAAGGTTTGAATTCCCACTTGGCCATGGAAACCCACGGGCTGACCTCAGGCAAGTCACATTCTCTCAGCCTCAGAGAAAGGTAAAAGCAACAAATCTTGCCAAGAAAACACCTTAGGTCACATAAGTCTGTTTTCAAAGGGGAGAGAAATGAAGGCTAGAAGAACCTCTCCTGTCAGCAGCACTTTTTTGTTGTATGCCTTCAAGTCACTTTTGACTTATTGCAGCCCTAAGGTGAACTTATCACAGGGGTTTTTTTGGGGGGGGTGTTGGCAAGATTTGTTTAGAGGGGGTTTGCATTTTCTTTTCCCTCTAAGGCTGAAAAAAATTTGACTTGTCCAAAACTACCCAGTGTCTGACCAGAGATTTGAACCCTAGTCTACAGAAGTCATAAATAAACAAACAAATATTTGAACATTTAAATCTTGAGTTAAATCTTGGGGAACCCCAGCAACAAATTATATTTACAGGGGGTCCCAGTAAAGAAAAGAATAAGAACCACATGTGTAGTGCTTCAGTTTGGCTACCAAATTCCCAAGGCACATTCCTATATGAGTAATACCTTCTCCTCCCAACCCTTTGAAAAACCACAGCAGTTAGACACTGCTGACTTTTTCTTCAGGAATCGATGCCCTTCTGTCTCCATACAGCTTTCAATATTATTTCAAAGTATTTTTTTTTCCTTGACCAGTCATAACACAGAACACCTCCTAGACTGCTCACTACTCATTTAGCAAAGGTGGCTTTAAGGATTTGCTGAGCTTGATTCAAAGGGGAAGCTGCCTGCCATAGCAAGCCATAGGGATACCACTGCAAATAGAGACAGTAGTTGGAGGAAGGAGAAACAGCAGTTGGTGAGGCTTCCTAAGAATCTGGATCCTGTTGCACTACATAATCATAGTACTGCAATTCCACTTTATTGCCATGGCAACAGCCTGTGGAATCCTGGGATTTGTAGTTGGGGGGAAATTTAATATTCTCACCCAGAGAGCTCTAGTGCTTCACCGAACTAAAAATCCCAGAATTCCACAGGATGCAGCCATGATAGCATAATCATGGAGTATAATCATAGTTCTGTAACTGCACAGTGTGAAAGGGCTCTCTGTATCAACTGTAGGCTGTGGGTATTTGTGGCACACATGTAGCAGAAAACAAGACTATGGAACCCATAGAGGATGTAAAAGATGCTGGATCTTGGTAATATCACACATGTTTTGCATGGAAAGAGTCCCAAGTTCAATCAACTTCAGATAAGGCTGGGAAAGACACCTAGGGGAAACCCTATATTTGCTCTAATATTTAAGTGTGAAACTGGCCTCAAACCAAGAGACTAAAATTTAGTGCCCTATTTTATGACATGCACATTCTCTGGATGACACAGAAGAGCAATCATTACAATCGGGTTGTTGCCAGTCATTGGAAAGCATTCTTCCTAACTCTGATAGCTTTAACTGTATTGGATTACAATTCCCATTACTCGTGGCCAGCATGACCCTAATGATAGTAGATGATGGAATCTGTCATCCAAAGAGGGCACCAAGTGTAGGTTTAGATAATGCTGTGCTTGTATATACACTATGAAGATAGATCGTCTCATGGACTGGCTCAGAATAAGGAAACTTCCAATGTATGGGACCATCACTTACCTACTAAATCAGTGGACATCATGGTGGCCGGTGGCTTCCATGTCAGTCCTGGATTTTCATCCAGGCTCTAAAGGAGATTTCCGAAGTGCTGAATCTTGTACCTCAAATTAGTTCAGTATTTTGGACATAGCCTTTAAAATTCAAACTAAACTCCAAAGCAAATTCACCATAACATGGCCATGGGAAACATCAACTGACACCAGATAGAAGGTACAGAGATTGTAGCTGTAGGCAGATTTGAAACTAGATTACAGCCCTTGCCCAGCAGCATCAGAATTAGCAAGGATGAGCCCAGCCAATACGCAGCACCTTTTATAGAAGGTGAGTAGGTGTGCAACAGCTGGCAAAATCAGGAGTGCCTTACTGAAGCTAGCACCCTCCAGATGTTTTAGATTACAAGCCCTAGCCTGCTATGTCCCTCTGTCCATCCCCTGCACAATTAAAGGGTCTTCCTAGATCCAGATGGTAAATGGTCCTCCAAACGCCAGGACTAACACTACCCAAGTGACCTACTAAAACCTGCACTAAATTTTGACAGGGTTAAAATGTATACAGGAACCCAGGATCATATATTCTGATACTTAGTAAATGAGAGGTTGGTTCTTAACTGTGCATACTCATTTTTGGATGGCCTGGAAGAGCAATCCACTACAGCTGGGTTATTCCTTGATACCAGCATATGTAGTTTTTAAAATTCCTGCTATGTATGCCAGCATACAAGGAATAATCCAATTGTAATGATTGCTCTTCTGTGTCATCCAGAGAATGTGCATGTCATAACATATGGCACTAAATTTTAGTCTCTTTGTTTGAGGCCAGTTTCACTCTAAAATATTATAGCAAAAGTATGTTCCCAGGAGTGTAGGAACAAGTAGATAAGTTTCTACCACTACTGAGTCTGCCTGCTGAATCCAGCAATGGGTCTAATGTCCTTCCCCCATGCCAGTGCTGGGGCTCTTGAGTGATCTGAGAAAGAAAGTCACTCACCCAGCAAAACCAGGGACCGAGCTGCTTCATACTGCAAAGACAGACTGTTGCTTTCCTGAAGCTGAGAAAATAAGTACTAATAACAAACGGATGGAAACCAGTCACAGGCATGAACATCTACCATCATAGATTAACAGAAGGGGAAGAGTCAATCAATTCTAAGGTCAAGGTGAAACAGTACGCTTGTTTGATCACCAGTCCCACATATCCGGAACACTCTGTATCATAAGCAAAGGTCAAGTCCTCAAAGAGGAAACAGCTGTGCATTAGTCAAGATAAATTTTAGGCTACACTGTAAAGCAAATCTTCTAGCCATCTTACCCTAGAAGAAAAACTCTTTCCATACCAAATATGGTAAGTAGCACAACCCAGAAAATATGAGTAAATGTTCCCCATAATGCTACTGGGCCCTGAGAAGTAGAAGCATTCTGGGAAAGTGATGGTGGCAACAGATGAGCTCCCTCACCCAACACTTTTGTTTAGAGCACAAGGTTCTAAGAACATTTTTAAATAAAGAGGGGAGGTTAAAAAAACCAAAAGGAAGCTAATGGCAATACTGGTGGCATCTCTTCTAATGCCAACATTTGTCTCACCGTGTCCATTGGTGACACTGAGTCTAATTAGGTTAGACTTTTAAAAATTACGTTTTGATAAAATCTTCTGCAGATCTTGCCTGCTAGGTTCTAAGGTTTCCACAAACTTTTCAAGGGCTGAATTGCTTTTATAGGCAACAGAAAATAAAAAGATTTCCTTATGCTTGCCCTCATCTTCCACCTTTCAATTGCCATAAAACAGTGGCCAAATCTTTCAATATATTGCTGAACATCTTGAATTTCTGGATAAGTGTCTCATGGGCTATCATCACTAGGATCTCTTGTTATCCCTTTTATATAGAAGCTCCTTTATATTATGTACCATATTTGCTGACATATAAGATGCACCAGCGTATAAGATGCACCCCATTTTCAAAGGTTATTTTTCAGGGGGAAAAGTGTATCTTATACATCAGCAACTACAGTAAATAAACCTCCTCATTTTGTGTGCAGGCAGGCAAACTGTTCATTGGCAGAATAATACCAGACAGAAACTTAAAGGAATGAGCAAGAAAGTTTTAAGGGCAGAGTCCTGCTCTAACCTATCATAATAAGATCGATCTATCTATCTATCTATCTATCTATCTATCTATCTATCTATCTATCTATCTATCTATCTATCTATCTATACACACACACACACAATATTCACATCACTACAAACATGGTAGTTTCCTGTAGCTAAATATGATCCCTGTCTAACTTGATACTAGAAGAAATGTGTGGCTGCCAGTGACTTGACTCCTACTCATTCTTCCCCCTAATAACACCTCTTGAGAGCCATGAACATAACAAGAGGATAACAATACGTCACATTTTGTGTTTCTCTTTTCACTCCTACCCTATGTGTCTGGCAGTGAGTAAAGTGGAATGAGAAATGGGATGCTATAACAGCATTGCTTCAACACACACACACACACACACACACACACAATCTGACCTTCATTCTGCAGCCAGTAATGTTAAGCAGAAGCGCAGATGAAACATGAATAACTGACAGTCTTGGCAGTCATGTAACAACTTTAACATCTGGTTACAGCAATCTTGATTTTCCAAAGGAGTGTTGGCTGGGGATAACGGGAATTATATCCAACAATTCTAAAGGTCCATACTTCGGTGTGGCTGGGTTAGACCCTAAAAATATCTATAGGCTTATTGCAAGAGGAATCAAGTCCATAGTGATTATACTTACATACCTCCCCTGCACAACTGTCCTGATTTGTCAGGGGTAGGCCTGACTAATCCCACTTTTCCACCTGCCTTTAAAACATCCCAGTTTCAGCCTCCTCCTCCCACTTCCCCCCTCCATTCTTGGTTTATTTCACTTGTTGCAAATTAAGTTCAAAGTACAAAAATTGTTTGCACTCAGTTAACTCAGCAGGGGAGGGGGAAGAGGGCAAGATGGGGTGAAGTCTTTCCTTCAGTACCTTCAGGCAACAGCAAACTGCTTCAGTCTCCCCTAACCTATGTTCTTCCTCATTAATAGCTTTTGCCATCATGACCACACTCTGATGTTGATTGTCCACATGTGTCCTGGTTTTCATCTATGAAATGTTGGAGGGTATGTACTTACAGTATTATGAAGTGCAGATATAACAGATTCTTCAGCAACACCAAGGTGCCCAAGGGCCTAGAAAGACCAGCCAGAGAAAGAAAGAATTATCACTGGGGAAGCCTCTCACAATTCCACTTTCAGAGCATGAACATTGAAGAAGAGAGGGAAAGTATGTTGAAAACTAGCTGTTCCCATCTATACAGGTCCAGGACAATGCCAAACCAGAGTTTGGTAAAGTTACTGCTTCGAACTAAAACTTATAGGATACTACTGTTACAAGGGTAAGATTCATTGCCCAGCCAAGGGTCCAGATTAGCAAACGTCAAGAGCAAGGAGTTAAGGAAAGGTAAGGTTTATTTCTGCAGCAGAAACAGGTCAACATCTTGTAGAGGTCCAAAGTGAGACAGGACACATTTCTGCCCACTTTATACACACGAGACAGGTGGGTTTCCTCATGTAAACATTCAGAAAACAGCACTTGCTTCAAAGCACATCCTCTCTGTCCGGCATCTATCAATATTAAACTGTCCCAATCTGTTTATCCTTTTCAGATAGCATGTAATAATTCAACAGGAACTTAGGTTTTTGATTTCTTCAGAGAGTCTGTTGCTTTAAATAAGGAAAGCCATTAACAGATGCAAATCAAAGTTCCCTTTTCTCAGCTACATGTTAAAACACAGGATGGAGTCAAGGCTCATATTCTAGCCTGCATGACCCTCTAGGGCAGGGATGTCAAACTCAATTTCATCTTGGGCCACATCAGCATTATGGTTGCCCTCAAAGGGCTGGTTGTATCTGTAAGACTATATAAACGTATCTGCTCTTTTATCATATTAAATAATTGCCTCTGTATTTGATTATTACTGGTTTTACTAATAACTAGCTCTGAAACTAGAAGTCTAGGAAAAATAATGGCAAGCAGATATTCAACTGTACACCTATTGTACAATTTATTGAAAAATGAGTTTTGAAAACAGAAAGTTTTTTTTTAATCATCAGACAAATATTACCATTTATTACATTAACTTTATTTAACTTTTTGGTCCCAGTCGAGACCCTCTCTGTGTCCCTTTGAGCCCCTCCAGATCCTCTCTGTGAGTCTTTCTGCTCCCTCCCTCCCCTTTGTCTCTTTCTGCTCCCCTGCCCCTCTCTGTACTGGTAAGCCTGATCCCCACATTGCTGGCTCCTCACTGCCAGTATTCTAAGAGGAGCCCAGCAGCCATCACAGGCAATCTACTTCTACTTCTGCCTGCTCCTCTGTTCAACACTTGCGAGATGCATGGAGTGTTGCCATGGTAACCCACAGCAGTGCTCTAACAGCGAGACTTAGACAGAGGAGCAGTCAGAAGTAGAAGTAGATTGTGAGTGCTGGCCGCTGGGACCCTCTTCAGAATACCAGCAGCTGGGAGCCTGCAATGTGGGGATTGGGCTCACCAAGTGGGGGGAGTGCTACAACTGCAGGAGAGGTGTGAGGGCCACATGAAATGGCTTGGTGGACCAGATTTGGCCCACGGGCCTTGTACTTGACACATGTGCTCCAGGGAATGGATATCTCAAGACTTTTGAGTTCAGGTTGGAAAAGATAATTTCTAGCTTTGAGTATGGGTATTATTATTATTATTAGCACAATCACAACCACTTGCAAGGACAGCAAATTCCTATTTCCTCTGAAACAGTTTCCTGCAGGGTAAAGCAGGAATACAAAGTGCAGAGGTCCATGTCTGTGGCCCTCACTTCTGTAACTTACCAAAAAAAACATCCAACATAACAGTTAGGAGTTTTTGTTTTTGTTTTTGGCCTGGTGTTATTTTGCCTACATTAAAAATACAGTTGGCCCTCCATTTTTGCTAGGGATAGAGGTGCAGGACCCTCACAAAAGTGGAAAAACTGCAAATATAAAAATGTGTGTGTGCGTGTGTGTGTGTGTGTGTGGGAAGGGAGCCTCTCTGAAGAAATCAAAAAACCCCTCTGCACAAATCTTGCCAAGAAAACTTTATGGTAGTATTGACATAAATTGACGTAGACTTGAAAGCATCTCCACCACAAGATTGTGCGCATAAAAGTGGGAGTCTGAAAAGATGAGGAAAAAAAGGTTGTGGTTAAAGCAACCTTTCCCAACCTGGTGTCCTTTAGATGTATTTGACCATATCCCTTCCACCAACCCCAGCCCGGGTCTGAAGGGTACCAAGTCAGGGAGGACTGCACTCAAAGCTTTGCAAAGTTCTAGACCAAATGGGAATTAGACTTTACCTGAGCTGCATAGATTTGTTCAAGTTCCACAGGGGAAGCTAAGTACTTTATGAGAACCTGCAGAGACACAGAATTGAAAAACATAGCAGTATTAATAAAGAAACGAGAAAAGAGTCAAAGTATCTGTGAAGGATTACCTTTCTGGTAAGTGAACATGAAGAAGAGCTGCAGTCTTTGCCTAACCAGGGTTTTCCAAACAGTGTGTCATAACATATTAGCGTGTTGCCTGTAGTGTGGTAGCATGTCACCTCCCTGGGCGAGAAAGACCCTACCCCCAAGCCTGGCCTACTGCTGTCACTCTTGCTGAGGCCCTTCCCCAGAAAGAGCAACGGCAGCAGGCAAGGACTGGATGGGAGGGGGCTGCCTTTCCCCTTGCCACTGCTCTCATTGAGGCCTTTCCTGGTAAGGGTGATGGCAGCGGGCCAGGATTGGAGAGGCTGCCTTTCCCCACCCTAGATACTGTTGGGAGTGGCAACCTTTGCATGCTTAATTAACTGGCTAGTTAGTCTGCATGTGTATTGTAGGGATAGACGGGACTGCCTAGAGTAAACTTCCTGTGGTTTGGTCAACACCCACTTCCCCTTGCATGTTCTCTTCCTCTTCCTTTTTTTTTGTTCTTCGGCTTCCCTGAAAGCATGTGGTCTCTGATTCTCTGGCATCCCTGTAAGCTTAATTTCTTCTTACCTTTCTTCAAGAATTTGAACCTGTGTAAACTATGCACAAGATTATGTGAGCAAATCCTTTTACATGCTTTTAACCAAACTGTTTGTGTTTATTTTGAGCTAGATTAAGTGTGGCTGAGGTGGAGTGATAGAAGTCGGGCTGGTAATATGTTCAACTTCCGTCTGTGCATTACAGAATACTCTGCTGATAGAGAGACTTATTACTAAAAATCTCTCAATTCCCCAACAGAAATGCCTCTGGGTACCTCCAGTTTGCTAGTAAAACTGAGTTACTGTGTTGCAAAATGATGCATGTCAAAAAAGGTGTGTCACCAACATGAAAAGTTTGGAAAGCTCTGTCCTAAACTGTTCAGCCAGTGTCCATTGGGCAGATAATGGGTCACCCTCGCTATGGACTTACTGTGTGACCTTAGTCAGGCTTGCTTTGCCTCAGTTTCACACCTGTAGGATGGCAATTATAGTGACAACTCACATGGGGATAACTAAAAAATTACACATTAGAAACACTACAAAAGTGGATATAATTATTAATTATACATTAAAAGGGCTATGTTAATAATAACAGGAAAATTGTACTGAAATAACTAGGCCTTACAAACATGTAACTGATTTCAATTTGTGTCTCTTCATCATCGACCAGTCCATTTAAGAACTATGATGACTGAAGAGTTGCATCATGAATTGGAATTCTGTGGCCCTCCAAACTTTGTATTGACTGTCATTCCCAGCAGTCCTAGCCAGCATAGCAAAAAGTAAGGAATTCAGGGAGTAGCAGCCCAACAACACCTGGAAGGGTAATGGTTCCCATCCCTGGGTTGCAGGATGTTGATGATGGTAGCACAGATCTAAATATGTTTACTGAGTACTACATTCCTGATAAGATTTAATAAAGTCTAGGTGCAATCCTATACCCCCTTGGCTGCGAAGCCCCTTTTAACTCAAAGCAACTTGTGTTCAAGTAGATATGTGTATGTTTGTATTAGGCTCCAATTCCTACTTTTGGGAAGAAGGGAGATGAAGCCCTCCAGATGTTGTTTGCAAATGCTAGCCCCCCTCATTCACTGGCTATGCTGGCCAGGGCTCCTGGGAGTTGCAATCCAAAAGCATCTGGAGGGCCACATAATTCTCACCCCTGTATGAGTGAAAGAACCTGATTTGATTCAGCAAAGAGTTAAAATGTTGGCTCTGTTGCTTCTGCACTGGCTGATCACAGTGATAGGTTTTCTGTTTCTGCAAAGACAGGCGCTTGTGCATTGTCAGGACAGAAGGACTCTGTGCACACAGTTCGTCTGCTGATCCTAGCAGTTGAGCCAAAGATAGTTATCTCCCACTTGCATTTTTGCCATTTCCTGGTTCCTAATTAGTTGTTATTAGGATGACCACTGAAGAAATGAGCTAAATCTTACTCTTATGTAGAATCTAAATTCACTAAAAGATAGCAATTTTCACTGAGGCGGCCTGTCGTTTTGCCCAATAATACAAATGCACACTATTTCTGACATCAGCGTTTTATGAAGCAAATCAGAAAATTACTTAATGGTGGGATCTATCTTCCTAATAATTCCTAATAGGTAGCCAATTATGGTTCCTAATAGGCAGCCTATTTTGGAAGACAGCTTATGTTTTGGGTACATTTTGGAGAAGAAACAGGTGATATGAACAGGTAACAGCTGCTAACCCACTGGAGGCATTGACTGCTAAGCTCAACTGAAATATATGAGTTTGCCAAATGAGGGCAATGTTGTGATAAATCTACAACAGAGGTGGGCAGCATGCGGCCATCTAAATGTTGTCAGACTTCTATCATCCCTACCTGGAATTATCCATGGCCAGAGCTAAGAGGTGTTGCAGTCCTACAGCATTCTCCATCACTGATCTACAGCAATGGAACTAAATTTCTGAAACCTGCTCTTAATGGATGCATTGTTGTAAATCATAACCTTTTTCTAGTATCTGACCTTGAGCCTTTCTGGTTTCAGTTCCTCCTCCCAAATGTAGATCTCTTTCTGTTTAATCTTTGCAACCTTGACAAACTTGGTGAGAGAAAAATCAGACCTGAGTGAAAAAAGAAACACCATTATGACTATGGTGACACGTGCTTTGATTACATCCCATTTGGATTACTGTAACGTACAGCACATGAGACTGTCTATGTTTAGAAACTGCAGCAGGTCCAGATTTCTGCAGCCAGGTTGTTGACTGGGGCAGGTTACAGAGAACACACAACTCCTGCATTGCAACAACTTCATTGACTACTGCTCCAGTTCTGGGCATGATTTAAAGTGTTTATATGACCTTAAAGCACAACACACCTTGGGTCCAGATTATCTGAAAGTATATTGGGGAGGGCATTGTGTTGAGTAAACTAGAAACCTTAACAGGGTCAGCCTCCTTCACATAATCACTGTAAGTGACGACACCAGGTGGCAAAAGTAACTTACAGTAGTGCTAGGGACATACTATCATGCCCGTCAGACAAAATATTTGGGTGGAAGATTTTGAAATGGAGAATGAAATCAGAGAAGCCTCTAAAGGAGATTGTGTTTTAATAACACATGACTATAATTAAACTCCCACTGACTGGATAAATACACAGTCCAAATATAAGTAACATTTGTGGATATCCCAAAATGACTATATCCTAGAACAGCTGATTATGGAACTAGAGGGAAGGTGACTCTGGACTTCACTGCTCAAGTTTTAGTGTTAAGATGTGAGCCAGTCAGAAACACTGATCGTAAGGGTATAAAATTAGATATGCATGTGAGTGGGAAAGTGACATGGAAGTCCAGCACAGTCCTGCTTGACTTCAAAAGAAGAAGTCATCTCTCTGAAATGAGGGACCCAGTAAAAAAGAAGCTGAAAAATGTTAAAAGTGTCAGATCTCTCCATGATGCATGGGCCTACTCGGAATCATATGAGTAGAGGCTCAGTTAGAATGCATGCCACAGATCAGAAAGAAAAGTGTGAAATTCTAGCAGTCACTGGTGTGGCTAATGAGCAGTGTGAAGGAAGCTATTAAGAGATAAAAAGCCTTATTTTAGAAACTGGCAGTCTTGTCTGAGTGAGGTGAACTTAAAAGAATACCTAGTTGTCAAAAGCAATGCAAGCAGAAAATTACAGAGAAAAGGAAGAAAGATTTTGAGGGGTACATTGCTAATAATTTCAAGATCAATAATAAAGAATTATTTAAATATATCAGAAGTGGAAAGCCAGCCAGGAGAACAGTTGGACAGGATAACAGTGAACTTAAGAGAGTTCTGAAGGAGGATAAGGAAACTCCAGAGAAGCTGAGTGAACTTTTAAACTCTGACTTCACTGCTAGAGATATAAGAGAAATGTCCACAAGTGAACTAACGTTTCCAGGTGAATGAAGAGTTGAGCCAAATAATACAGACAAGAAAGAAATTTCAAGACATCACTGACAGATTGCAGACAAAAAAAAACCAGGTCCAGAAGCTGTGTACATAGAAGTTCTTAAAGACCTCGAAAGCAAAATTCTAACCAAAACATGTCACATGTCTCTAAGATCAGCCCCTATACCAGAGGGCTGGAACATGATCAATATAACACTATTTTTTAAAAAGGGGATCTAGGGGAGACCAAAGGAGAAAGTATTACCAAGGATAAAACTGTCAAGCATAACATAGGGCAAGCTCTGATGAAAACACATGGCTTCTGGAAACGTAAGTCCTATTTCACTAATCTTCTAGAGTTCTTTAAAAATGTCAATAAACATGTGATCAGGAGGGATCTGTCAACCTTGGCTTCCAAAAAGTTTGAGAAAGTCTCACTACTGCACATATAACAAAAGGAATCTTCTCAGAGAGAATTTTGAACCCAGGGAAACTGACTTTTGGTAGGCAGATTTATTGCTTTCACACATCAACACTAAATGACTATAGTAAAGATCTGAAAGACCTGTATTGCCTTGCCCAGCCCTCTGAAAATTTAGGGCAAGAGATGCAGTTTGCATCTTTCTGGATCCTGTTACATTCTATTCCATTCCCACAAGTGTATAAATATGCTTTACGCCTGAGACTTTACCATCACTCTGTACTACATCTGAAGAAATGGGCTTATATGCATGAAAGCTCATGCTAAAATAAAAACAAACTGATTTTAAAGGTGCTGCCACATTCCTTTTTTTTCTCCCACTTCCTTCATCTTGTTTATGTCACATCTAAGGCCATTTCCACACTACACTGTTATAGTACTATTATTCCACTTTCAACATCCTGCGAGGTTATGGGATTTGCAGTTTACTAAGGCCAAAGAGCTCTCTGGCTAAACTGCAAACCCCAGGATTCCATAGGATGTTGAAAGTGGAATAATAATACTATAATAGTGTAGTGTGGAAATGGTCTAAGACTCCTCAGCAAATCTAGGGATAAGGAAAGAAGAGGATGAAAAACCAGAAAATAAAGAACTGGTCAGTTCTTCAATAGAGCAATGTGTGCAGCTGGGCTGCTCAGCAACCTGTATTGCGACTCATGCTTTCTAATTTGTTTATTAATGTGTTGGAGGTGGGATGAATATTAAGATATCCACATTTGCCAATGACACTAAATTGTTTAGGCTGGTGTGAATAAAAACAGTGTTGTGCAGAGTTCAAAAGGGTCTCTCCACACTAGGAGAATGAGCACTAAAGGGGTGAATGAAGTTCCAGGTAAGGAAGGAAGTATAAAGTGGTGAACCATGGGGCTCCACGCATACACTGATAGGCTCTGAGTTGGCAGTGACTGGCTGGAAAAAATATCTCAGTGTTGTGGTAAATAACTTGATGAGAATGTTAGCCCAGCATGTAGCTGCTGTAAAAAGGGGTGAATGCCATGTTGGGCATTATTAGAAAGGGAACTGAAAATAAAACTGTCAACATCACACTGTGCTCATACAAGACCATGCAGCCACATCTCAGATACAGTGTGTACTTCTGGTTACTGTAGATTGGGAAAAAGAAAAGATATTTTAGAGATGGGAAAGGTGAGGAAGATGACAACCAAAATAATCAAATGAGAAAAACAGCTGCCCTATGAAGAAAAATTATCTCACCATTTGATGCTGTTTCGCATAGTGGGGGAAATGGTGAGATATGATACAGATGTATAATGTAATGCAAGCTGTGGAGAGAGTGTACAGAATGTAGGAAGTGGTTTTTATCCCCCTCTCATGATGCTAGAATCTGAGGACATCCACAGGTGGCTCAGGTCAGGTAAAAGGGATTACCATTTTCACACAGCACATGGGTACACTGTGGGATTCACTGCCAAAGCCAAGGGACTTCTCTGGAGGCCCAACTGGCACCAACATTGTTGTCATTCTGGTGCCAAGTGAAAATTTGGTGGTTCACGAAAGCATTTGTGGCCTAACTGATTCTACACAAATCCTCACATGTGCTTGGTTTAAAATCTTCTAAAACTATTTTGACCAGTTTTGATCTGATTGTTTTTACTTCTTAAATTGTTTAATATGGCTTTAGTCTTTTAAAATGATTTTATTGTTTACATTGTTTGAAATTAGACAGTCTGGTTTTATTGAATTCTGCCCAGAGATTTTTAAACAGAAGCCAAGAATGGAAACGTTTAAACAAACAAACAAACAAACAAACAAACAAACAAACAAACAGTGACGTTGTCAAAGGGGACTTGATATAATTATGGAGGATGAGTCTTTCAACGGTCAGGATAGCCTAATACTACTTTCAGTAAAGAAGCAGCATATTTCTGTATACCAGTAACTGAGGAGGTCAAAATAGGGAGTACAGTTGGACTTACATATTGCAGGTGGGTTTCCAATAGGCAACAGATTGGCCATGATGTGAATGAATTGTTCGACAAGATATGGCTCCAGGGTTCTTGCTGTTATTGTGTGCCTTCAAGTCATTTCTGAGTTATGGTGACCCTAAGGAAACCCAGTCACAGGGTTCTCTGGGGCCAAGAGTGTGGCCATTTCCGCACTAGCCTGTTATAGCGCTATGATTCCACTTTCAACATCCTATGGGATCCTGGGGTTTGCAGTTTCGGGAGGGGCCACCTGGCCCCTTCTGAAACTGCAAACCCCAGATTCCATAGGATGTTGAAAGTGGAATTATAGTGCTATAACAGGCTAGTGCGGAAATGGCCTGTATTGCACACCCGAGGTCATCCAATGGATTTCCATGGTTGAGCAGGGAACTGAACCCTGGTCTCCAGGTTCATAGTCCAATGTTCAAATCACTACTCCATGCCCTCATTAAACAAACCTGAGAGGTTAGCTGGAAATGAAACTTCAGTTAAATTGTTGAGGTGGCCTGCACAGACAATTTAATCCATACAGCTGAAAGCATAGTCTCTTACCATCCAAAATAAGACAAAAGTCCTAAACTGACCTCAAAAATGCAGGATCTATTCTATGATATGCTAGCACCACCTACTGGATATTAGGAGAAAAGCAAAAAGAGAAGGTTTCTGATAAGGTTCTCTTTCACACTACTCAATTACAGCACTACAATTTCACATTAACTTCCATGGCAACATCCCATGGAAGCCTAGGGCTGGCAGCTTGGTCAGAGGCACAGAGGTGCTTTCTGTCTGAAAATTCTAGAGGCTCCTCTCTAAAATATAAATCCCAGGATTCCATAGGATGGAACCATGACAAAGTAGGATCATAATACTGTAACCACTTAGTGTAGTGTAGTGTAGTGTAGTGTAGTGTAGTGTAGTGTAGTGTAGTGTAGTGTAGTGTAGTGTAAAAAGACCCATGGATAAATGAGAAAGAGGTGGTTATCTTCTCATTCCCCAAAATGAGGACAAGGAAATGGTGGAGTAAACAGTATTTGAAGCCTCCAGGAAAGAACGGCCTGCAGTACCAAACATCGGAGAGGGAAGGATGTTCTCAGGGTTTAGAGAGAGGTACAAGATGAATCCAAGGCTTAAATGGTGTTATCTAGGATAGTAATCCAACCTTAAGTTTAAAGAAAAGAGGATAAATCTCTCAGGGAACCCTAGGCCTAAATCCAGTTAATGCTCCCAGCTAGGAAAGATTAGTTAATGGGAACTTCATAAAGCAACACATAGGTATGTTCTGTTGATTCAATGGGCTTATTCTAGTTAGGACTAATACCTGGATTTAGACCTTAAAATATAAGTTTAATACTACTTTGACACAATCTCTGTATGGGATTTTTGCATTATAGTTCTGTTACTTTACTAAAAAGTGAATTTAATCTTATTTTGTCATGTGGACAGGAGCAATATGGTAAAGGCTGTCAACCTGGACTTCCAAAAAGCCTGAGAAAGTCTCACGACTGCACTGTCAGGAACAATTTCTGCTCCTCAAAATTGTACCTTTCTTGGAGACTGAAAAATATTTCAAGGTCTAAAGAATAAGTTGTTTTTAAGTGTTTATTTTACTTTATCCCCACATCTTTATTACTTTATTACTTATTCCATTTGCAACATTACCCTGTCCTTCTGGGGCTAAGCAATCCTATGATCCTGGATAGTTTATAAGAAAGATAATATCAGCATACCAGAGACAGGACCTCTAAGGCCCTTTCCGCACGAGGCGAGGGAATCGCTCTGTGCCGTTACCTACCGCTTCTTCTGGGGTCCAAAGCAATGTGGACTGTCCCTGAAGCCCTTCCGCAGAGCTCCTCCTTGGTCCAGGGCGAATCAGAGCAGTGCGAGGTCTGTAGATCCGCACTGTTCCAGCTTCCAAAATGGCAGCTTCCGGCTTCCAAAATGGCAGCTTCCGGTTGGTCATGGGTCCCGACCAACTGCTGAAGCTCACCACGCCTAAAGCCCACCCTCTGCAGATCGCAGGCTTGCATTGGTGTGAGTCTGCAAATCTGCACAAGGGAGCAGGAACACAATGGCGCATTCCAGGAAAATAAAGACCTGGTTTTTGCAGTCTTTAGAAAACACGCTGGAGGACCACTTGGGGTCGTTTTGGAGCGGACTGAGATGTGGGTCTCCGGTAAGTAGTCTGCCCCTAGTCCACTCCAAGGTGCAGACGACCTCCGTGAGAGGATGCACTGCCCCGTTCTAATTGCCTGGTGCAGAAAGGCCAAAGTTTAACCGGGTACTTTGTATTTAAAAACAACAGAAACAACAATTTCATATGTTTGTTCTGGTCAGCTCTGGCTGTAGAGATAGAAACTCAGCATTGTGTCTCTTACTTTTTCTTCATGGCCTTGGTTTTCTCCTTTTCCAGCTTCTTTCGATACATACATTGCTTCTTCAAAGTTGCTGGATCTGGCTGCTCAATAATTCTGGGCTGGATAAAGAGTGGCTCAGGTACATATGTTCTCCATTGTGATGGGGTACGTGGGTAAGTGACACGTGGATTCTAGGAAGACAAAACACAACCCATTGGCACTGCAACCGTTACAAAGCAAAGCACTTTTAACTATCAGAAATAATGATAACAATAACAACAACGTTTATTTATAATGCCCTTTACACCAAAGGGCGGAACATCAACATACAATCAGGGAGAAAGACAATAAAACAGAACACCACAACAATACATGGAATGAAATCCACAACACCCCACCAGTCACTACCCATCTCAGCAACTTAAATACAACTCAGTGGCTTAAGATGGTGCATCAAAGAGGAAGGTCTTCAACCGTTTACAAAAACGGGTGAGATCTTCCTCCAAGAAAGATTTACTAAGGGCACATTCTCATAGTACTTAGGTTAGAGCATAATCCTTGGGCATTTCCCCTTTTATATTGGCCAATATATTAAAATGTGACTTCTAGTTCTTGGAATGGAAGCTTGTCATTCTGCAGAGGTGCTGCTGTGTGTGTGTGCATCTTCAAGTGACCTATTGACTTATGGTGAACCCATGGATTTCATAGGGTTTTCTCAGGCTAGGAATGTTCAGTGGTAGTTGGCCATTGCCTTCCTCTGAGATATAGCCTGGGGGCTTTGAGGGATCTCCAGGTGACCTTTGTGATCTACAAAATGGAGGCTCAGAGACTAGGGAACCACATCTTCCCTGCTTTCATTATAAAGTGACACGTAATGAGATTATCAAAAATTACAGGCCTTAGAGTTCTTGTAGCATGCTAGCCTCCTCTAGCCTGGCACTTTTGAGATGTGGTTGGCAACAGTTCCCACCATCCTTAACCAGTATGGATATTATGGTTGCTGTAGTTCTGCATCTCTGAAAGTCGAAAGCCTGGTGAAGGCTGACCTCCACATAAGCAAAGGAAAGTGGGTGGGCCCTGAGGTATGGCAGAAGGAGGAACAACACAGAGATTCCAAACAAAAATGGTGAGATCCTGCCCTGCTGGCTTTGAGTAATCCTATTTCTGTGGCCACTGAAAGTTACAGCAAGGAGTACCTGTTGAAAAGAGTTCCTTGGCATCTTGCTCTGGACAGCCAACCTGGCGGCTAAAAGATAAGAAAAAGAGGAACATTCATTGTTACTTAGAGTGCTGACTTCTATGGTAGTTAAAATTCTACCTGCTGAAAGAACTAATCACTGGACTAAAATAGTTTGTCAAATAGGAAGCATCCTATGTCCTTGAGTAAGGATCCAACCCACTGTCCAAACCAGGAATAAGTTCCAGTTGCAAGAGAACCTATTTCTGCATAGAAAGGTGTTATTGTGCTCATGTCTTGTTTATGGGTTTCTCAGAGGCCTCTTCTTCTGAGGCTCTTAAATAAGGAGATGAGGAGCCTTGGTTCTCTGGGGCTACAGCAATCCTGGCTGTGCTGGTTGGGAGTTGAAGGCTAAAAAATCTGTGGGACCAAAGATTTTCCACCTCATCTGAAACACATGCATTTCATTTTAGCTAAGTGTCAGGTTTTGCTCTTCTAGGTATTCTTTAACATTCTCTTGTGGCTTATTCATTTTCTTTCATCTTTACTTCAAGCAGTTGTAGGTGCACAAAGTTAAATGTGTTTCTTCAAGTCACCTGTTGACTTATGGTGATTCCATGCATTTTATAAAGTTTTCTTAGGCGAAGTGTACTCAGAGGTGGTTTGCCATTGCCTTCCTCTGGTACTCCCTGTCAGCCTCCTTTCCAAGTACTAACCAGAGCTGACCATACTAAGCTTCTGAGATCAGTTTAGGATCTGGTGCCTTCAGGGTATTCGGTCAACTAAAAAGCTAGGCTCCAAGTTCTACCTGCACAGAGTAACCTCCTCCAGATTTTGTAAGACTGCAACACTCAACAGTCCTAATCTACACAATCAATGGTGGGGGTGCTGGGAACTGCAGTGCAACAACATCTGGAGGGCTGTACGGTTTCTAACTTCGGTATAAAGCACTGAGTGTATCACGTTAGAAGAGCAGCGAGCAATGAACAACCGAAAGCCTTATAGCATCTGAGGAGGGCAACCAAAATGGTAGAAGACCTGGAAACTATGCTCTATGACAGTGGTTCTCAACCTGTGGGTCCCCAGATGTTTGTGGACTTCAGCTCCCAGAAGCCCTGAGCATTGACCATAGTGGCTGGGGCTTCTGGGAGCTGAAGTCCACAAACATCTGGGGATCCACAGGTTGAGAACCACTGCTCTATGAGGAGCAGTTTAGGGAGCTAGGCATGAAGGTTAATAGGTGACATGATAACCATATTTAAATATTTGAAGGTATGTCATGTGGAGGATGATGCAAGCCTGTTTTCTGCTGCTGCAGAGACTAGGACACAGAAAAATTTCAGAAAAAGCAATTCCATCTAAACAGTAGGAAGAACTTCCTGACTGTAAGAGCAGGTCGATAGGGGAATGCGCTGCCTCAGAGCGTGGTGGAGTCTCCTTCTTTGGAGGTTTTTAAACAGAGGCTCAGGAATGCTTTGATGGTATATTCCTGCAGGGCAGGGGGATGGATTCAATGGCCCTTGTGGTCTCTTCCAGCTCTGTGATTTGATGAGACTTACAAGAGAATCCTCTGCATGTCTACACAGAAGTAGGACCCACTGAATTCAATCTCAGTGTAGTATTGTGATTTGAGTGTTAGACTCTGGAGACCCGGTTAGTTCAAATCCCCCATCAGCCACAGAAACTGGGTGACCTTGAGCAAGTCACCTCCTTTCAGCCTCAAAGGCAACCCCTCACAACAAATTTTGCCAAAAAAACCATAATAGGTTCACCTTAGGGTTGCTGTAGTTGGAAGCAACTTGAAGGAACACAAAAGCAACAAACATACATAGAAGATTGCAGCCTAAGAGATTAACTGCAGCACATGCTTTAGGTCTTCAAGGCGAAACCAGTCATTTTTGTTGCTGTGCTTTTCCACAGCAGTGAAGATTACTTCTCTGGATTATAGCATTCCATCAACAATAAGTAAAAGCCAGCAAAAAAATAATATGAATAATGTCCCTATTCAGCACGAGGAGGCACTTCTTATTTATTTGAAGCAAAGGCAACATATTCCGTAATGAAAATGTATGAAATACCATGCAGGACTGAGTGAAGAAGGTAGGGGCAAAATCCCTGGGCCTCTGCAGGCCTGGATAGTGAAAAAAAACACACTTGTTACAAAAATAAAATTTGATATCTGAACATCTGAGAGAGAGAGAGAGAGAGAGAGAGAGTTCATTCTCCCACACCATCTCCAGTTCTCTGAATATATCTGGAAACTCAGCTTGTCTTTCTGCATTAAGGGTCATATATGTCACAGGGCAGTCCTTGAAGCTAGAGCTGCTTACAGTATAACCAAAGATATTATCAGCTCCATGCCATTCCACTAGACTCACCATTGTCCTCTGCTTTTTCAATCATGGAGCTCCATGAGAACGTTCGAGACATTTTGGCACCACAAGTCATCTCTGGGAGCATCTTTGATCCACCCATCTTGGGGATCTTTCCCTGCTTTCTGTGGCTTTTGCCCTATGCAGTCACTTCAGCAGCTGATGGACAGCTCATCAGACATCCGGGATTTCTTGAGGACTATTTTTTTTCCCTGAACTGAGAGTGAGGAGTGATGTCATAAACCACTACTATGATTAAGCCCTCATTTGGCATGCATGTCCAAATATACCCCAAAGTGAAGATGGCTCAACTCCAGGTGTTTATAGATGGTGCTAATTTACTTGAATCTAGATTTCTTCTGGTTTGGAAATTCAGATGGCCATGGTCAGCCTGGTGGGTGGTTTACTCTGGGACTTCTAAAGGAGGAGACTATTTCTATCAGTTCTGCTGGACAACATATGCCATTTTCAGTAGCACTATTAACCATATCTTTCTGGGCCACCAAGCTAGGCTAGAGCAGGGAAACACCATTTAATGATGACTCCAGGCCCTTTTTGAAGAGTAGGTTTCAGCAGGTGGTGCTTGGGTATTGCTGCTTGAGGCTGTGGCCTACATCATCCCACAAAGTTTCATGGTCTCACATATTGTACATTTACATTAGTGAAGACGATGACAATAATAATCAGTTTCGTTTATATCCTGTGTTTCTTCCGGTGATCTCAAGGCAGCCTATATGGTTCCCCTCCTGTCCGGCTTTATCCCCACAACAAACAACTGAGTTTCGGGTGGGGGAGTAGAATCTGGACTTCCCAAAGTCCCAGACCAACATTCTAACTGCTTCACTGTACTGACTGTCATGAAAACAACTGGGGATAGTCCAGAGATTTGGAGTTCAATGTTATTAATATACTGGGGCTGGTTCTGTACCTTCTTTCCATTTCATTCTGCACTGGGTGTCTAGGGTCTGAATCTGTGTCTGAGTGAACTGAGGTGGCTGGCAACTGAAACTTAATCCTCATAAAATGGAAGTGTTCTGCTAACAGAGATTCATCCTAGTTTGGGCAGAGCTGCACTGCATCTCTTTAAAAATCATCTTTGTACTTTAGGAGTGCTCTTTGATACAAGGGATGCCTAAATGCTCTGACCAGGAGGTGCAGCCTTTAAGCACATTTGTAAAGCAGTTGGCCCTGGCCTGGTCATGTGTCCTTATTATATCAAGGTTGGATGACGGCAATGAATTTGATGTTAGTCTTCTCTGAAAAGTCTTCGGCAATGCAGAAAATACTATTTATTTATTTATTTATTTATTTATTTATTTATTAGTTAACATTTATATTTTGACTTCAAGATGGCATACTTGGTTCTCTTCCACTTGCTCTGTATCCTCATAACAGTCTTGTGAGTGAGGTCAAGCCAAGAGAGAATATCATCAGCTGAAGGTCACCCAGTGAGCTTCATGTCCCAGTGGTGTCTAGAACCAGGGTCTGCCAAGTCCCATCCAACACAGTACACTACACTGGCCCCCTTTTATATATCAATGTGACTGACTGTGAGTATATTTTGGATCCAGTTCAGAGCTTTGCTTATTGTCTTAACCTTGTAAACTACTAGGGAGCAAGACACTAAGGGCCTTTTCGCACTACACTGTTAAAGTGCTATTATTCCACTTTCAACATCCTGTGGAATTCTGGGGCTTGTAGTTTACTGAGGCCAAAGAGTTCTCTAGCTGAGAATTCTAAATGCCCCTCCCTAAACTGCAAACCCCAGGATTCCATAGGACGTTGAAAGTGGAATAGCAGCATTATAACAGTGTGGTACAAAAGTCTAAGAAGACTATCCTCCCATATGATTATGCCTTCCCACTTAAGTTAGCTGAAAAGGCCTCTTTGGTCTGCTCTGCCTCCATCACAAAGGCAATCATCAGGAACACATGAGAGGGCATCCTCTGTTGTGTCATTCAGACTAAGGGACTTTCTGCCCCTGCAGAGCTATCTGACCCAATCTCCCCCACCCTAGGCAGTGTAATCAAAGATGAAGAATGCTGGGAGTTACAGTATGTAGTAAGTTGGGCCTCTGCCATCAGGCAGGTGGGTTTTGTTAGCATCATGGCCAAACATTAACGATTGTACAAAGTTTATTTGTGTTAGTGACTTTGTTAGATACTCTTTTACATTAGCTTGGCAGTTTGAGGCTAGGAAAAGATGCAAAGACTGTGAACTGGCTGGGGGAGTAAATTTTCCTCTGTTGCTAACCTGCTTGCACAGCTCTTATGGCTGTGGGGAAAGAGATGAGTCCCTGTGGACTTTGATTTTCTTTGCTTCTGTACTATATAACCCTTGGGAGCGCACCCTTTATCAGTCTCCCCTGGGAGGGTACAACCCAGCCCAGGTGCTTCCCATTTAGCCAGCCAGGGGAGACAGATAATCTGAGTAGAATTAGTTGTTTACAAGCCCAGTTCTACCACTGGTGGTGAGGAGATGCTGGAGTTCATCAACAAAAAGGCTGGAATGCTTCTCTGCTACATAACCTCTGCTGCATCATTTACCACCAATAAAGCTTATCTTATTTTAGCAACGTGTGCCAGTGTTTGGCACCAAACAACATCTTGGATAGGCTTGGAACTGCACCCAGTTCTGACACAGAGCCCAGTCCAACAACATTTGGATGGTGGCATGTTCTCTACACTTTAAAAGGCAACTGAAAAGTAAAACAAATCACCTTTCCTTCAATGGGAAATATATTTAGGGCTTGGGCTAAAATTTGTAGTTACTAATTCTTGTTTTTCATCGTGGAACTAGAATGAATACTGCTTTTAGAAATGCCACTTTGAAAGTGCAATACACAATTGGAGGAGGGAGTGGGAGAGGAATTCACATCAAACACATTTCAGTGAAATTGCATCAAGAACAATGATGGTAGAATATTTGACAGGGCTTTTTTCAAAACCTTTGTATACTATAAGAAATCCCAAGACTTTCTCAAACTTCTTTTGTTAGAGTTTCTTTAGAGCTCTCAGATCAGTAATCTCATATGGGAGGTAAGAAAGAAATCCCAAACTGTTTTTTAAACATCAAATGTTAGCCAAGGAGTGGCAATGGTGACAGAATCCTGGGACAAATTATTACAAATAAAGGAGAATAATAAAGTATCAGTACCCTGAGTGATCTTGGGCACATTGTTACTCTGACCCCTGGGGGACACCTTGATTTGCTCCAAAAATGCAAAGACTGGGGAAATTAGCGGAGCACTGGTTATGGCAGAATAAGGGGCAGGGTAACCCAGCAAGACCTTCAATCCGATTTTTATGGGGTCAGACCAAGCAAAAGCTAGCCAAAGATTATAAAGTAAGCTAAAAATGTGTTTTTATTGGGAGAATTCACTCATGCATGCACACAAGATACATACAGTCAAGCATTCACACAAGAGGTAACTAAATGAAAAAAGGGAGGAAAAATCATAGAGAGGCTGAGGGGTTTGGGAGGATTTATAATTACCAGTCCAGAAGAGTAATGAAGAGCAGAAATGTGTTTTGGCTTAGGTAGGACCTAAGGACAGTTCTCACTCAGGAGCCAGATAGACAGAGTAAAGGGTAGACCTTCAAGAGACTGCACTGGGCATCCTGAAATCAGGGGTATTTGCACCTTGAAAATAGCTTGTGGCAGGTTCCAGATGCAAGACAAAGGGAACCTGTTGTGGACAATGGGTCTGGAATGGACTGATTGGTTTCAGTGTCTTGATTGATGGGGGTTTCTGGGCTATCTGCAGTAGGATGTGCACACAGTAGGGGTCCTGGGCACCTTATTGTTTTCTGATGGTGGCAATTGAAAAGATTGGCACAGAGCCATTAAGTCAGGCTTTCTTGGCTGATTTCAGATAACTTTTGACCTGGTCAGGCTGGAGTCATCTCTAACCTATTCCCAACCAGTGTCCCTTTCTACATGGCCTTGCCAGCCATAAGCACAATTTATATTTTATGCCAACGCATCTGCTAATTAGTATATGTTGCCAATTAGACTATATCAAAATGCAGGGGTGTACGGCCTGGTAACAGCATCACACACTATCAGCCTCAGAAAATCCTGCAATAGATTCAACAGTAGACATGTTCAATCAGATGCTGAATGCTGAGTCAGCACATAGGTAAATCACACTGATTTGATGGGTCCACTCTAGTCAAGACTAGCAACAGGGTTTAGGCCTACATGTGCTACCTCGTGCAAGGATATTGGTGTTACCAATGATTTGTAACAGACCAGTGCATGAAAGCTCATGCTATAATTACCATGTTAGCCTTTACAGTACCATGGGACTCTTTGCTATTTTCCTCCTTGATTTTACAACTTACCTTGCTTGATGTAAAAAGAAAATTGTGTGATAACTTGTAGCCAGAATCTTCTACCACAGTGCCTACCCTTCCATTGTGCTGATTTGCCAGGGGCCATCCCAATCAATCACTTTTTCAGTTGCTTTTAAAATGTCCCAGTTTCTTTTCCCCTCTCACTTTCTTCCTTTGTTCTCATCTTACTTGAACTGCTCCAAACTGACTTTAAAGTGCAAAAGTAGTTTGCACGAAATTAGCCAGCAGGACAGGAATGGGTGGAATGTTACCCTTCCCAGTTGGCTCGGGCAAAAGCAAGCCACTTCAGCCTCTCTTTGTATGTCCATCCTCCTCAGTAACTTTTGCCATCTTTACCACACTCTGATGTTGCTTGGCCACACATGTCCCATCTGTGAACTGCTGAAGCTAGGACAGTGCAAGTCGGGGTGGAGAACCACCCAGGTCATGTGACCCAATTCCCTGAGATACCAAAATGTGTGGAACGGGGGACACTTTCCCCGTGAGCACTACCCACTGGAAATACTTTTCTCTGTTTATCTTCATGAGGAACTCTTATGATGCATTAAAACAGTGAATGCATGTTTATGTGCATATGAATAGACAAACACAGACAGACCTGCCCCCCTGCACCTGGACTATGTGAGTCACCACAAGGCACTATTTTATGTTCAGATAAACACAAGGAGAAATTTGTTCCTATTGATTCAGACAAGGGCACTTTGGAGGGGGTGGGGAATGTGTCTTGCATCTCTATACACTGCTGCTTTGCTGCTTACAGACCGTTAAGCTGTGCAATGGGAACAATGCCTGAGGATTTGTTGCTTTATGTAATCTTGATTCTAGCAACACAGAAACACAGTGTAAACACACTTGAAAAGCTAAAGATCTTTGTACTTCAAGCATCCTGAGAATTTCTCTGGAAAGTCCTGGCCACAGAAACCTATACTTGAGTTAGAACACCTTTAAATGCAGAATTTAAAGAGTGCCTTTAAAAAAATCCTATATGTTGTCTTCAGATTTGCTACTCTCAGATACAGGGCTGGCTCAGGGCACATTATTTCAAAGGGCAAAATGGAAGTCCACACCCATTCTAAATGCAGAAGTAGACCTGACTGGCAGCTGAATCTCATTCCAGGACATGAAATGGGACCAGACCTTCCACCATACCAGAATTAATGCAAGGGAGATGTGAGAGTGCAGGGCAGGCCATAGGGCACACAAAGCACTGCCTTTCAGCCTCTTTACCTGAGATAACCAACTTACTTTACCTAAGGGTAGAGTAGAACCAGCATAAGTAGGGCAAAAACTGTGTGTGTATGTATTTAGTCACTGTTCCTGTTATTTTATCAACTTCCATAGCAGGTACTATATCTAATGAGACCTCAAAGGAGTGTATTACAAGTAATTTTTAAAAATATAAAAACTCCATAAAAATACATTTTAAAAATTATAAATGGAAACATTTTAAATCAGAGGCTGAAAACATACAGGGGTGCCGCAGTACCTGCTAGGGTTTGGTTCCAGCCTCCCACTCCCATGGATACCAAAATTTGCCGATGCTCAAGTCCCGATATGCTCAGCGGCGTAGTAAAATGGCATCCCTTATATAAAATCCTTTTTGGATTTTTTAAAAAATATTTTCAAGCCATGATTGGTTCAATCTCTGGACACAGAATCCATGGCTACGGAGACTGTAATTCTCAAACTGGGTGGCGCAGTCAGTTCATGAAGGCCCAGGCAAAGAGATGGGTCTTTAACAGTGGGACAGGGAAGATAACGTAGTCCTCTGTGTCATTCTGAAACACCTTACTGGTCAAAGCTGGTAGACATCTCTGCAGCTACCACTACTGAAGCTGGGACTGATGTTGAGAGTTACAGGGGAAAGTCTCCCCAGATGATTTGCCCCCAATCTAGGTTTAAACTGGCAGGGGGCAAAGAGAAGGACACTCTGACCCTGGTATATTAGGAGGGGGAAGCAGGAAGATCTCCACTCTGACCTGCCAGAGAGGGTGTTTTGAGAATTCCACTGGGCCACAGCTAGGACTGGTGGATGGCTGCAAGTCCTTGTGGCAAACCACCTACAAAGCATCTGTCGTGATTACTTGCCCATGAGGCAATGTTCCCCACTATCTGACTGGTAATAATGTTCAGAAAAGTCTTTGGGGGGAGAGGACTTTAATTCCAAGAATACCCCAGCTAGTGCAGTTGGCACGTAGTCCAAAAAAAGTGACTTTTTCAAGTATTGGGCGCATAAAAACCAAAGCATTATAGATACTTTGTGACACTGCATTTAACATCCAGAATAATGGATTTTAAAAAAATGAAAACAGCAGGGAAGTTGCAATGTGACAAAGTAAGAGTTGCTGAGAGGCTATTTAACTACAAAGCTTGAGGCAAGTAATGTACTCATACAACTGTTTGCAACTAGTGAGTCATCATTATATAAACCACTTTAGCTGGAGACAGAAATAAGTTTCTTAAGAGAGCGGGAAATGATATGAAGGAGATATGGCTTCCCATGAAGTATGCATGCATATTTCTTGCATCAGATGTACCCATCCTTGTTTCAAACCACATTCTAATACTTTGGGCCAGGGGATGTCTGGCCTAAATCCAGTTGTTAGTCCCAGTTAGAGCAGACCCACTGAATCAACACTTTCATAAGTGTGACCTACCAAGTTCGTAGTGGTTCAATGGCAAGTTGGAACTAACAACTGGATTTATAGGCCAGTGTTTTCAGCTTGATTGACATCCTTGGCACACAAAAAGGAGGAAGGGGGAGAGAGGGTGGGAAAGAACATAGCAGCACCTTTCAAGACTAAATGGTTTTTATTTTTGCATGAGATTTTGTGGATATAAACCCACTTCTTTGGAGGCAGTACAGGATGTCCACATCATAAATAATAATAGACTCACGCCCCACACCTTTTGTGTCTGCCTTTGGGGCAGGATGAAGGGCTGGCACATGACTAATTGCTGGTCATGGACTATTATCAGAATTCTGTTTTGTTAAGGACTAAGTCATCCAGAGAAAAAGCTGTTTTCTAACAATATCAGACAAGTGATCTAGCTGTAGTTCAAAGAATAGCAGGGAAGAGTTCAGCCTCTTTTTGTTACTGCAGTTTAGGCCTACCTGGCGATAGCACCCGATATCACTTTGATATCATAATTCGGCCTTACCATACCACCCTTCTCCATGTGTTTGTGGGCCCCCAGACAAGCACAGAACTAGGCTCGGCCATCAAATGCTGCACAAGACAATACAGGCAGGCCAGAAATAGCCAGATCACCGCTTTAGGAGACCTCTCTGCAAACACCCTCATTATGTATGCACGCTGTTTACTAAGGACTCCCTGCCCTGAGCAGGTAACTTGGCAAGCTAGAAGCTTAAAGGCCAAGCACTGAGCATTTGCATACAGTCTACCTCTTTGTCAATTCGGACTTAACTCAATCATGCTAAATTGTGACCTTTCAGAGACATTGTCTCGCACCCAAAACTCATTGTTGTCCCCAAGTAAGGCATAGCCTGCAGTTACACTTCTCCCTATAAAAACCCCTGATTCTGAGACCTTCCTCTGATCGCTCCAGACTTTCATCCAGCCTTGCTGCCGCTTTGCTTGGTGAGCTGTCCCCTCAGTCCCACGTACTGAGACGCCAGACCAACGAACTCAAGCTTCAGGACAGGTGTCGTATCACCCAGTTCAACAATCCCTCTCAAAATCCCTCTATGCCACTCCAACCTTTATTTTCCTTAGCTACTTGTGTGAGTGTGTTGCATACACTGTTTGTCTGTATTTAATAAAATCTCTATTATTCTTAAACTTGGTGTGCTCCTTGGCTTGGCCTGACCCCATAAACATTGGGTTACAAGATCCTGCTAAGTTACCCTGCATCTTGTAATGCTAAAGCAGTGCTCTGAGCTAATTTTCCCCACCTATTGTTGAGCACATTTAGGTGTCCCTCCCGGGACCCCCAGTAAACAGGGTAACATTTTCCTCATGCTGCTCTGTACAAATCTGCCACAGGTTACAATGTCATCAATAGTCAGTATTTATATTGTGCTTTTGAGTATTCAAAGGGCTTCACAAAGCTTACTTTGGAATAACCTAGTAAACCAGTATTTTTATTCTCATTTTTTGTGTGGGAGGCTGAAGCAATATGAGTTAGGTAGCAGCAACCTTGTATCATCTTACTAGAGAGTAATTCATTGGACAGACTGAGTCATGGGTGTATGACAGAGGAGAGATTGGAACCCAAGTCTTCTTGATTCATCTCTAAGCCTATTAACAACTTCCCTGGGGGAAAATCCCATTGACTTTTTCCCCATAGCGCTGCACTGCCTGCCACTATGTTATATTCTCTCTTGGTACTCTTAGTCTCCCTCTCCAGATCTGTTGAACTAAAATTCCCATAATTCCCAGCCAACATAGCCCTTGTAATCTTGTCATTCCCCTCAGATATAATTTGTTGTTTTATGCCTGCAGGCACAAACTGCAACTGCAACTTATGGCAACTCTATCCTAGGGTTTTCTTGGCAAGTTTTATTCAGAGGGGGTTTACCACTGCCTTCCTCTGAAGTGATTTGCCCAAGGCCCTCTAGAAGATCTCCTTGGTTGAGCAGGGATTTGAACCTTGGTCTCCTGTATTTCTAGTCCAACACTCAAACCACTACACCATCCTAGGACTGTCATTTATACTTAGGGTCTTAGATTTTAGCCACAAAATTTCAGGGTCTGGGATAGTCCTGCCTTAGCAATCATAGCTATACTACCTATCTTAACTCCGCTTTTTAAACCATCTCTAGTTTCTCTTTCACTTTTGTATGCTAGCCTGTGCTTTCTAAATTTTGGCCAAGAACTAAGAGTTTCAGCAAAGAGAACCAAAACAATAGCCAGTCTCCAACAGCAGCCTGAATTTCCATAAAGACATTGAAACCATCAGAGCACTTCAGATCTGTCGATCAGATCTAGCCTTCATTTCCTTGGAGAGCTCCTTGGAAGACTCCACACCATGTCCTCTGAAAACTTCAGTGAACTGTGACTGACTTTGAATAATTTACTTAATTTATAATTCACAGTTCATTAATTCATAATGTGTAATTCATTAATTTTTGACTTCTCAATTCATAAATGTGTCATTTGTAAGCAGCTTCACAACTTGCATATTTATGGAACCTTCCCAATATCTACTCTGTTTACTTTGACAAGGATAGTTTGAGATAAGGTGCCAGTTTCAAACAAGGTGTCCCATCCAGTCCTTCACTGGCTCCTAATCAGGTAGGCTATGTACATATCTTCCAACATTTCACAGATGACAGCTGGGTCAGGTGGCCAAGCAACATCAGCATGTGGCCATTATTAATTAATATGGAAGGATACATAACCTAAGAGGGGATACAGGAGTTCACTTTTGCCTGAATCAACTAGGAAGGGCAAGTTTCCACCTGCTCCTCTCTTCTTCTCCTGCCGAGTAAACTGAGTACAAAATACTTTTGCACTTTGGACTCAATTTGCAGAAATTTAGTAAGCAGAGGCCAAGTGGAGTGAAGAGAAACTGAGATATTTTAAAAGCAGATGAAAAGGTGAGATGACAGAGGGTTAATCAGGATTGCCCTATCTAATCAGGATAGTGGAAAGATATGTATGTATCACCTCTAGCATCAGACAACAGAATGCCTACTGATGTCAGCTGCTGGAAAAATGAGTGCAAGGGCTGTTGCGCTCCTGTCCTGCTGGCAGGCTTCTGATAGGACACTGATTAGTCACAGTGGAAACAAAATGTTGGACTAGATATGCGTTTGGTCTGACCCAGCCAGGGCTCTTTTTTTACCTCAAAAACGCCCTTAATAGCACATCTTCCACCCTGTAACTGGGATGATGCCTAAAACTGCATCAGGTTTAAATATACAGCCTGGCCAAGAATCAATGGTCTAGTCCTCAGTGAGGTGGTCAGCTTGTAGCCAAGGCCTCAAATGACCACATTTTCCTTCATACAAAACCTCCAGTTCTGCTCATAGAAGACTAGGGTCATTTCACATGAGCCTTTTATAGTGGAATGCAGGTGGGTTACAACAGGCAAGCAGAAACCCTTTTCACACAATGTTCTCTGCTGTTCCATTTCCTCCTGGAGTAAACTGGGAGGGGGAGGGTGCCATCCAAAAGAATCTTTGTGAGACCAGGTCACTGGTGGAAACAACCCCCTTTCCCAAGTATCCCAGTTTAGAGATTAGGGGTGTGTGGCTAGAGGAATACTGTAGATATGGTTACCCAAGGTTTGCCCTGTGCCTTTTCTGACTTTGGAAAGGAGGAAGGACTGGGTTCACCATGGATGTGGACTTCACTTGGAGATCTCCCCAATTCTGATTCTTCTTGTTCTTTTTTTTTTCAATCCATTACACTGATCGCTATAACAAAAGAGTCCATGGGGCTTGTTGAAGGAATGTGGCACTAGCACAATTAACAACTGTGAAAATAATTAAAGGGAAATACAGGATGAGGAAAATATGATCACACACCCCTGGGAAACAGCCAAACAAGGATGTGGGACATGGAAAAATGTGGGAGAGGTACAGGGCAGCCACCCACAACTACTACCTGTGTGAGAAAGCTATAGCATGAATGATCACAATAATCACAGGACCAAACTGAAGGCAATATTCCAGTCCCTACAACAAGAGCAGCCCTAGTCAGTATTTAGGAGGACTGCCAAAGAATACCAGAGTTCTAGGCTATATCTCAGAGGAAGGCAACAGCAAACCAGCTCTGAGTATTCTCTGTCTGAAAAGCCTAAAGAAGAATTCATTTGGTTGCCATAAGGAGGTTTGAAGGCATATACACACACCTCACAGTGAAGGTATAAACATCACTTCTTTGGCAGAACAAGGGGCTAGTGTGAAAACACACTGGATGTCAGAGAGAAAACATTTCTAGCTTAATCTTTTCTCTGACATCCAGCTTTCTTTTTGCATGACAATTCTTTAGACAGGGTTGCTTGATCATTTGAGCCCCAGCTCACAGCCTCACATAGTTCAGTCCAGCCACAAGTTTACAACCTGTGCTGTGGAGCTGTGTGGAGCCAAGGCTCACAGGACCTTTTAATGAGCAAAGACTACAATGGCACCTACCACTCCCCTTGGATTCCTCTGTCTCCTATAAGCTTAGCAGCAATCCCTGCTGAAGCATGAATGAATTTTCTCAACAACAATGCATTGA
Organism: Iguana delicatissima; assembly: GCA_948472985.1. NCBI lineage: Eukaryota > Metazoa > Chordata > Lepidosauria > Squamata > Iguanidae > Iguana > Iguana delicatissima. The sequence goes on from CAOKZL010000593.1 coordinate 252,665, forward strand.
TTTAAGCTATCCTTGAGCAGAAAGCCAATGGGTGGTAGTGGTTTGAATATTGCACTAGAACTTTGGAAGATCAGGATTCAGATCTTTGCTGAGACATGGGAATCCACTGAGTAACTTTGGGTAAATCACACTCTCTCAGCCTCAGAGAAGCCACTTCTGACCAAATCTTGCCAAGAAAACCCTAGGGCAGGGTTACCTCAGGGTCGCCATAAGTCAGAAACAACTTGAAGGAATACAGCAAAAATTTTCCAGAGCTAAGTGTTTTTGGATGGTTTGCTCCTGAGTTGGCAAGACCCATCAGCTGCACAAAAGACCTGTTCCTGGTAGAGAAGAAAACTACTGAAAAGGGTTTCAGCTCAACACAGTCACCCACATTTAGGGACTCCCTGTAACAGTGTTGCTACAGAGGCAGGCGTTGGCAACAGCTTGCATGGCAGAGATCAATTTTCATACACACATGGGCTGCACTTGCCCATCCACCCTGCAAAATACTTCTTCAGCCATATCTAAAATGGTGACTGAAAGTGACACACTGTCATTTCCAGTTGGCATTTTGACAAATATATGATTGTATTTTGTATTTTTGCTGTTTTGCAAGCCACAGTTTTTGGGCAAAACACACCAGTTTTTTAATTTGCGAGTCAGGGAACTGACGGGAGAGGTTAGCTGATACAAAAGTGGGGTTCAGGAGCCACTTGTAAGCTCTGGGCCACACTCTGACCACCTCTGCTATAGAGACAGTCCTGATGAGGGCCCACACTTCAAAACTGGTCCCTGCTCTACTGGTAACAAGCAACGACTCCTGAGGCCTGTTCCACAGCAAATGTTGGTTCTCATTTCTATAGGGACTTGTGGCAAGCAAACTAATTTCAGTGTTGCTGCCAGAGTGGCTCAGAAATCAATAAGGAATCCAGCTCAGCCTATGTTAGGTACAATTAACAAATCCTTTGGGACACCTCCTTAGGAGGTCAAAAGAAGTTTCCAGTTATAACTATTCTTGCCCAAGGACACTCAAGATCAAGAAAAGACAAGCATGGAAAAATTCTGCAATGGTAAGGCTTAATCCTTGGGGTAAAAAACTAGGGTAGCCAGAGGCCATTTCCACACTACACTGTTATAGTGCTATTATTCCAATTTCAAAATCCTACGAAATTCTGGGATTTGCAGTTTAGGGAGGGGTATTTAGAATTCTCAGTCAGAGAGCTCTTTGGCCTTAGTAAACTACAAACCACAGAATTCCACAGGATGTTGAAAGTGGAGTAACAGCACTACAACAGTGTAGTGCAAAAATAGCCAGAGTGAAAACTGGAGAGGACTCCTGTATCTTTAACGATTGTGTAGAAGAGGGGATCTCAGCAAGTGCTGTTTGTCACACAAGCAGGTAAGAAGCAATACCTGCTGAAATTTCCTCTTCTGTTGTTGTGTGCCTTCAAGTCATTCCTGACTTATGGCAACCCTAAGGTGAACCTACTCTGGAGTTTTTGGGGCTGAGAGTATGAGATGCACCTAAAGTCACTCAGTGGATTTCCATGGCCAAGCAGAGAATCAAACCCTGGTCTTCACAGTTGTAGCCTGATACTCAAACCACTAGAAGAGTCTTGTCCTCTTCTTCATGTGACAGTCTTGCATTTTATTCTAAGTAGCTGGAAAACAGTGACTTTAAAGAAGAAAGGAAACCAGAGTAACATCCGATTTCTCAGCAGCAGCATTATGTTGTTCATTATTGCTTTATCCAAAATATTTATGTTTTGCCTTCCTCAGTTAGTTAATCCACCCAAGGTGACAAACAAATGAGCAAAAAATTAAAGCCAAAATCACAAGAAACAGATTCAAACTAACAGACAAGTAGAGGATTAAATGAATTTTTTTTAAAAAAATCTTTAAAATAACGGAAAGACTCTTAAAATGTAAGGGATGTGTGCTGTAACTTGTATCCCCAATACAGTGAAGTCCTATGCTTTCTAGGAATTATTCTGGAGTAAGTCACTGCTGTTGATTCCCTTTGTATAAACATCATACCTCAACCATAGTATCTGCAGTATTCTTTACTTTTCTATCCATCAGCCTTTAATTTTCCATCACTATCCAGCTTGGTGACACTGTCAATGCTACTTAGTTACCCCTTGTGTGGGAATGCCTTCCTTGGTATCCTGTTTTTCATGGGGAAAAACAGGGATCTACGAACCCACAAGCCTTTGATCACTAAAGACAATTCCTTACAGTATCTGCATGTCTTTTATATTGCCCTTGATTTGCTGCAGATCTAGTGTTATGGTTCTTTAATTTGGTTTGGTTAGTCAAGCCACAGTTAATCTATCTGTTTTCACATGGTACTTAAAATATATTTATCTTCCCTTTCTCTTTGCAAACAAAACACAGGAAACACTTCAACCTTGAATAGCCTCATCAACAGTCACATGAACATTATTTTGAGAGGTTGGCTTGTGTCATGGTGGAAGTCCTCTTGTGTTCTGCTGATTTACTCCCAAATTAGGATGCGCTATGACGAGAGGCTAGTCAAAAAAGGCTGGCAGTTGCTCCTACTGATTTTTAAAAATGTCTGCTTTGGTGTGGATTGTTCATTCATATGAACATGTAAGAAAACTCATACCCATCTTTCTCAAGATTTGACCAGGATTTGCAAGAAGGGGAGAAATTGCTCCAGAGTCCCACAGGATTAAGGGTTCCAAACATACTAGCTCATACAACTAAGGTTAGTGGACAAAGTCATGCCTGCTGCAATCATTCTCTGGAAGACTGAAGTCAACATGAACCTGAGGAAACTGGAAGCCTCAGTTCCACTGTTAAAGCCCGAATGAAGAGTTGGGCCCATTCCATCTTGGCAGGGCTAGGACTATCTGAGGCCGAGTATCCAGGGGTGGACATCACATGGTTACCCCAAAACCATGGGACCTTGTGATGTCCTATATCAGAACCACAATTAAAATGTAAAAATGGATAATTAATTAACTCAAATTAAGAACTTTGCAAGGGAGGGTAATTTCAGGACCTCTTCACCTATGTTTACGAAGAACTGCTAAAGAGACCAGTCAGAAAACTTAACAGTAAAATTTTAAATGTGTTTTATTGGGGGGAAGTATATATAGACGCACAAATAGACACACACAAGCAATCACACAAGGCTAACTTGAAAGAAAGGAGAAAATTGATAAAGGGAATAGGGGGAAAAGGGTATTTTGGGGAGTACTTACCATCCATAGAGAAATAGCGATGTAGCTTGGATTGATGCCAAGCAAACTGGCAAAGAGGTCCTCTGAAATTAAAGTTTTGTGTCAAGGATCCAAAATCAGGGTCCCTTTATACCCCAAAATGTGCCCTGGAGGTGTGACCTTAACAAAGGATTTCCAGGGTAAACAAAAGATATAGGATGGATTAATGTTGTTAGCATGTGGTGATGATTTTTTAACACGTGGATGGCAAAAGATTTTGATGCCGGTGTGATCAGAAATCAGGAGAACGATCATAGGTGTGAGGATGATGCAATAACGGATTTGTTTGAAATCTTCCTGTTCTTCCTGAACCAGAGTTATCAAACAAGCAAAAGCTCTTTGTCTGAATTTTCTAGTGAATGGGTGTCAGCTTAAGTTGATAGCCAGTTTTATGGCTTTGTCCTCCATAAGATATGCAAACCACAGGGGTTTTTGCCGTTTTGTTCTCCTTGCAAGAGCCATTAAGTTGAACTCAGCCATGCTCAGGGATCTGACCTTTTTTTCCCCCCAGTCAGGCTTCCTCTCCCACATGACCTTCATTTGTACGATTTCCATTTTATGCCAATTAAACATATCTGCCAATTAATGTATGTTTTGCCAATTAGACTATCAGAGCAGTGGAGTCGCAACACAGCCAGCCAGACACTCTTGAACTGAAACCACCAGTAATCTTTCTTATTAGGTATGCTTCTAGAGATGCTGGGAAGTTGTAGGCCACCAGCATCTGGGGAGCCACAATGCCCTCCCGGCGCCTAGGCAGAAACTGAGCCAGTTCTTCATTCAATACCACATATTTCTTTTCCTCCAATCCGCCTTTCTTCTGCTGCTTCCACTTCCAATCCGATTTCCGCAGTGGATTATTTTCACTTTTGGAAGGGGTCTGGCACATACGGCATCTCACAGACAGGCATATCCAGTGACGCTTAACCAGTCACCTTTGGGCTTGAGAGCAGCGGCTTTCTACATATACTATGGTAACTTCCTCATATTATAAAGACTCCCCTTTGCCTTCCACTAAAGACAGGCCAATGAATGGCATCCATGCTCTCTGATGAGTAAACTACAGTTAACGACTCCATCCCTACATGTACCTTACCTTTACCACCAGGTCAAGTACACCCTTGCCTACTGACAGCAACGGGGAGGCTGTTTGATATCCTGTTGGCTCGGGGGCGGCAAGGGCGGCGCGGACGTGAGCCTCTCCGGAGGCGGGTCTGGCCCGACCGGCTCCACCTGCCGAAAGGGCCTCTCCCGCGCAACTGTGACAGGCAGGTGCGGGAGCCTTGCGCTCTGTTTCTCGGCCAGCCCTCCTCGCCCCCCACCCTCTCCCGCGACCCCGGAAACCAAGCGCTGGCACCGCCGGGCCCCCGGCCCTCCTCGGCCAAGGGTGGGGGGCGGACTGGGGCGGCACGGCCGCCGGGCCCTCTGTAGCGCCCCTCCACTCAGCGGGAGAAGAAGAACATTCCCCGAGGAGCTCGGGGGGGGGGCTTAGGAGGAGACCGAGCGGAGGGGCTACCGAGGGGGCGTTCCCGCCCTCCGAAGGACTCGCCGAAAGCCGCGCGCTTTGGATAGCGGCGCCTCTTTCGGAAAGCGCGGGAGGGTGGGGACGGTGTGCTGTTCCAGCTGTCGCTACACGGCAACTCCCATCAGCCCTAGCCAGCACAGCCACGCTGAGGGAGAATGGGTGTTGCAGTCCACCGACCCGCTGAAGGACCACGTGCTTTCCCATCCCTGCCGTAACAGCACCGGCGCGGCGCGGCGCGGCGCCTCCAGCCTGAGGTCGCCGGACGCGTCGCCTCCTCTTGCCTCGCTCCGTTTACCGAGCGGGCTTAGGGAACCCTCCGCCTCTTCCCCAATTTATCCCCCGCCCCGACGGCGTGCGCGTCCTCGCGCCCTTTTTGCGCCGTGCGTGCTCGCGCCCGCAGTCTGCAGGCTTCTTGCTTCGCTCGCCTCCGTCTTTCTTTCCTTCCCTCCGTTCTCTCGCTCGCTCGCTTTCTCTTTTTCTCCTCCTCCCCTCCGTCCCGCCCGCCTCCTCTTCTTCTCACACGCTCTTCCGCCCCCCTCCGCTCCCCCTCGCTGTTGCTCGTCCGCCGGCCCTCCCTCCCTCCCTCCCTCCCGTTTCCTCGGCCGCTTGGAATGAAGATGGTGGCGAGTGTCCGGGTGCAGAAGCTGGTTCGCCGGTATAAGCTGGCGATCGCCACGGCGCTGGCCATCCTGCTCATCCAGGGCCTGGTGGTGTGGAGCTTCAGCAGCCTGGAAGAGGACGACCAGGGGGAGGTGAGGAGGGCCGGGGCAGGAGCGGGCGGGCGCCCCCGGCGAGGGCGCGGAGAGGCGGTGGGCTTGGGAGGGGGGACGGGGGAAGGGGGAAGGGGGCGCCCTCAGGTCTGGGGCGGCGGGAGGGGGCGGCAAGGGCCCGGGGGCGCTTGGCGGGGCTTCGAGCGTGGGGCCGGAGCAGGGTCGGGTCGCCTCGGGTCGGCCCGCGGGGGTGATTGAAGGGTGATGATGGGTGCTCTCCGCACTGAAGGGGGACTGTATGGGCAGGCGGTGTATTGCGTGAAGAACCTGGGGCTAAAGCGGGCGGGTGGTGTTATGGGGTGCACCTTGGCCACTTACCGGGGTCGGCCGCGCGTTGAGAATTTGAGAAAGCCTGTTACAGCGTGACAAGGTAGCAAGGTCGGGACGGTGGAGCGGTAAGTAATACTGTCTCCGTGATAGTTTGAGCAGTGGGTAAGCCGCGTGTGATGGTTGGCATTCCAGAGATCTGGGTACTGACAGCCTGTAAATTAAATTTTGAGAGAGGGATGCCCTATGTAGTCAGGGGTACATTTCAGCGCTGAAGGATTCAGTCAGTCCTTTCTTTTGTATGTTTTGATCTGAGATGATTGCTACTAAATTCAATGCCGGTTTCTCCCAAGAATTCGGAAGCAATGTTTTGTCAAGTCCGTGTAAGCAGTATTTGAGAATGAATGTGCCTTAAAACATGTTTGTCACATTGTTTGATACGAAGACAGGACATTGTTGAGACGTCTTTGGTTTTGGATTAAGTAGATACACCGTTTTGTATGCCCATTCGGAAAATAGAGTGTAGTGATTTAAATATAGTGTAGTGATTTGGGCATGAAAACTATGGAGCAGTTGGCACATTTCTCTGTAGGATGACTGGAAGGTGCATACGCTTTTTGTAATGAGATCCCAATTCTGTGAAGGAGAACCACTAGGGTTTGAACCAGAAGTTTCCTGTTGTGTAGAGTAAGGGAAGAAAAGGTGTGCTTTATTTACCAAAGCAATCATCCCTTCCTGATATTTGTGAAATGTAGGATGGGATTTGAGATGATGGTAGGCCAAGATGCAATAAAGGACAGGAAGTGTTCAAACACAGCTTTCCTCAAACCGGTACCCTCCATACAGTTCTCATCTCCACTGAGCATGGAATACGGTGTTGTTGTATGCCAACATATCTGGAGTGCACCAGATTTTGGAGAATTGTATTACGTGGTAAACTGAGTGAAGGGGTGACTACACCAGGAATAAAGAACTTTTAGGAGGGGAAAAGAACAGCCTGGGGAATTACATTTAGACAATGCGCTATGAAAAGATGGTACTTATAGTAAGCTGGTTTGATTGTCTGTAGAGTCTCAGTCATGTGGTCTTCATTATTCTTGTTATGGCACAATAACAGTTGTTCCGACTTTGCCTGTTTGCAGGGGCATGATTTAAAAAATCCCCAGATCCCATGGGATGAGCTGCTGCAGGCCGGCAGCTTAGTTTCAGATAGCAGGCATGGGACAGAGCTGTTCTGAGCGGTCTCTGCGTAGTGTGTGGAGGACACTGACCCTTGGAACAAGGGTGAACAGCTAGCCCTGAGATGTATCCTAAAGCTGTGTAATGAGCAGGAAGGGCAAAAATAAATCTTCTCTTCCATATATTCAGGTTTAGAAGGCTGGGAAGGGCACCTGGTCCTGGACCACAGTCACCACTCTCATCTCAGTCACCACTCTCCATTGGCAGAGCTTCAGAGACCTGGGAGAGCTGTAACTAAGCAAGGTTTCAAAGCTGTATCTCTTTTAATGTTTGTATGCCACTTTGGGTCCCAGACTGGGTAAGGGGCTGGATGTAAATAAATATAACAGCAATGTCTGAAGGCAATGTTGCCCACCCCCCCTTATACGTTGCTTCTCAACCTTTGTTGCACTTGATGCTTTGGACTTCAACTATCAGAATCCTTGGCTCTTGATCATGCTGACTGGGGCTTCAGAGAGCTGAAGCCTAAAACGTTCTGGAAGACCAGAGGTTAAGAGCCACTGGTGTAGAGATGCCGTAGAATAGCAGAGTTGGAAGGGGCGTCTTGGACTATCAAGCCCAACCTCTTGCTCCGTGCAGGATCTCAAGCTAAAACATCTCCAAAAGGTAGCTGTCCAACCTCTTTTGGAGGATGTCCAGAGGAGGAGACCCCACTTCTAGGCAATTGGTTCCATTGCTCAACTACTCTTACTGTCAAGAAGTTCCCTTTAATGTTCAGTTGAAATCTATCCTCCTGTAACTTCATACCATTAGACTTGGTTCTACCCTCTAGGGCAGCCAGTCTGGGGCTTATCTGCTCTGATCCTTCTGCCATTTGTGTAGTTGAAGGGCCAGTTTGTAAGGCCTTTTTCTGCCCCTTACCATGGTTTCGCGTGTGTCTTGGTTTGGGGTTCCCCCACTTGTTGGTAATTTGTATGCCCTTTGACTTCTAAATGCAGGCTAGATTGTGATCTGAACATGTGGTGTACAGTGTAGGTCACTTTATCCAGTTCAAGTTCGTTTGAGGAAGGAACTGGACGTGAGGCAAGGGAGAGGGAAGCCTAGCAGCAGTCATTAAATCAGCCTTTCAACATATACTTAAAAGTTTAAATCAAGCATCAATAAAATTTTGAAAGTTTTTAGAACAATCATTTGTTACAAGTGAGAAAGCTCAAATACTATTGGGTGAACACCTTCTGCAACGCTGTGCTGTCTTGACCCTTGACTTGTTATTTATATGAAACTTGAATAATTTTGTTTTTAAAATAGAAAGCAAGCATGACACCTGAGTGTGTATACTGAAGCCTTTTGAGAACCCATGGCATTTGAACTACTTTAGTAACTAAGTTAGTCTCTGCAGTACTGTCTCTGATTGACACAGTTAGAATTTTCGTGTTTTCCCTGATGTTCTTTGATTATCATCTTTGAGAAGTTTTTCAGAGCCACAACTGCCAGAGCTTGCTGACACAGAACATCTGATTTATATCTTGAGTTAGATTTACTACTTCTGTGTTAAATGGGGGCGGGGGGGATTAACTGCAACAGATGAGTTGTCTGGTTTAGATGGACAAGATCCCTCTTGGGTGCACCACAGAATCAGCCGCTTGCATCTGACGTAGTGCGTGTTGTGGACTAATTAAGAAGAGATCTCTTTTTACTCCCTGGTTTGGAAAATCAGATGTTATACATGTGTTAAGAATATGTTCTCTTAAAAACTGAAGAGAAACGTCTTTTGAAACTTTCCACCCTTGTCCATAAATAGAATTTACTTGGCTAGCTGGCTGGCTGGCTGATCTCTTGCCATTTGTCTCCTGTTTATGCAGGGCTGGTGTAAGACATTTTGCTCTTTGAGGCAGAGCAGCAAATGGTTCTTCCTCATGCAGAATACTCTAAGCCACATTCAGTTATTTTGCTACATGAGACAAAAAATTCTATGAACACCTCCTGCCAGTTAAAATACACTGATAATCATAATACTCAGTGGTAAGCAATTTGCTATCTTTCTATAACACCAGAAAAATCTTCCTAAGGTGACTTCTTCACCCTGCCTAATGGAAGTGCCAACCCTGTGATCTGTGAAAAAGATACACACACACACACACACACACTTGATGTGTTTTGTTCAGAGGAAGGCACAGCAATCCTCCAAAGGATTTTGAGAGAATGTGATCCCACCCACAGTTCAGGGATGCTTGCGTCCATCAGCTTTTCATGTTTGTACTTATGGCTTCCTGACTAAATGCAGCAGGACAAGCTGTACTGCCAAGACATATAGGAACAACAGGACTCTTCTACAAGAATATCTACTGTTAGAACCTGTAGATGTGCAATAGTTTAAAAAGAATGCTGTAGCTTGCAGTTAGAGACTAGAAATCGAGTAAGGTAGACCACACTACAAGTCTGTGAAACTGTTCTTTCAAAGATAGTCTATAGATGAAAGACTTTGGTTTCATTCTCAAGTCCTACCTGGTTGCTTTTGAACTAGTTTACATGTTCAAGAAAAACGACACGATAGAGCTTTCCTGGGACTTCCCCTTTAGAAGGCTAGGCCCTTTTTTCATGACAGTCCAGCTTTCTTTGGGCAGAGAAGTGGTGGACAGTGCTGATGGAAGCTTATGCCACATTAAGTTTTTTAGTCTTTTAAAGATGCTGTAGGACTTCATTTGCTTTTTGCTACCATTTGCAGGTTTCTTGTTCCTTAAAAGTGCCACCGACTTCAAACAGAATATTCTGGAGGAACTGTCCTAATGGGTTTTGATTTTTAAGGGTAAGGAGTTCACACACAGAGACAAGAAAAAAACCCTCTTAACGTGGGGGTCTTTTCATGGTGCGCTGTTTGGTTGTTGCTGTCTGCAGGTATGTGTGTCTTTCCAGAAGAATTTACTAGGTTTATTCCATGAGCTCCCTAGCTTAAACAGCTGCTATGGTTCTGCTTTGTAGAAAACTTCTCAGTGTCAGCTTCATTTTGTCTGCCTTCCTAACTTCCTGAGGTTTTGTTTTTCAGAGAAAGTATCTTGCAAGATAAGAAGTTGCTGCTGAGTATAGAGAGATTGTTGCAGGGAGGGAGAGGGAGGCGTAGGAGCTTCCAACTGAGGAATCAATACAAACTCTGAGTAAGAACACTGGCCTTCTTGTGGGCAGTGCTCTCTGACAGAGAAGTAGCTGTGGCAGGAAAAGGAGATGGAACATTTTAAAACAACCTTTTGAAGTGCCTGTGAAAGAAGTAAGAGTCCTGACCTCAGCATAGTTGTATTGAAATGAAAGGACATAGCTTTTGTCAGTGGTAAGGGTGTCTTGCTCTCCCCCCACAATCCTGACAGTTCACAATGATACAAATGGCTTTGTCCAGAATACAGCAAAACTACAAGTAAAGGCAGATGTTTATTTTCAGGATTGCATGTCTTGCCTGTACATGTCCTTTCTGCCTTCCTTGGGGTATAAACAGTGAGTGGTGTGTGTGTGTGTGTGTGTGTATAATGTAAGCATTCTCTTGTACAAACTAGCCTCCCCAGCTTGTTGGAGTCTGAATAGATTGGACTATAGCTCCCATAATCTGACAGCAGCATAGTTTCTGGCATTATGGGAGTTATAGACCAAAACATCCGGGAGGATCCAGCTTGAGTAAGCTTATTATGAATGCAGTAATTTTTCCTAAGATTATAATCCTGTGCCTACAATTCTCCAGCAGAAACAGAACCACATAAACTCCAAAATACACTCACTTGCAAGTAAGTCTGACTGAAAACTCTGGGACATCTCTAAGTAAGCATGGTGGCAATCCAGCTGTACAGATCTCAGGTGCCTGAAATCTGTCCAGATTGTATTGTTTGTGTCCACTAAAAGATGCTCTCAGTTTTCCAGTGGGAGAAATAAGACACACGTCCATGAATGCTTAATACCAATCTTATTTATATCTGAGTTATCTCGCAAAAGGAAATTAGAGCTTCACATCAATATTACATCTTCTTGTATACTGAGACACAGAAAAGAAAACTCAGACAGAGAACCCAGTTCAGTTTGGTAACACAACAGGGCTATTGAGCCATTATTTGAAACTTACTTCATAACTTTTATATGCATTATACAAAGTGGGATTCATGCTAATTTCTCATCATATTCCCCATTTCACACATTTGGGGATGACCCAGTACATTTTGCTACCCTGAAGCAGAGCAACAAATCTCTTCCCACACACATATCCACAAACATCTGAGTAGAGAATACTCAAGGATAGTCGAGTTATATAAAACCCTGACGAACCTGGAACTGGGCTACCTGACAGATCATCTTCCCTGGCAGGTCCCTTGTGATCATGTCCTTATGGGAGATCTTGCTGGCTGGCCATTTGATGGCAGCTTGGAAGCAGGCCTTCCCTACGATTGCCCTGCCTTTGGGAATCTGCAACCAACCCTTGATATTTGGGAGGTGATAACTGTGGTCATGGTTGTTGTTCTGTGCCAAAGTCATTTCCAATTCATGGTGACCCTAAGGCGAATGTATCACAGGGTTTTCTTGGCAAGATCTGTTCAGGAGGGGTGCCCTTGCCTTACTCTGAGGTTGAGAGAATATGACTTGTCCAAGGTCACCCAGGGTGTTTCCATGGTGGAACAGGCATTCGAACCCTGATCTCCCAGAGTTGTAGCCTAACACTCAAACCACTACACCACTCTGGTTCTATGGCGTGTGGTGGTCTTTTCTAAAGACCCACCTCTTTACCCAGGCCTTTCTTGATGGATTATCTAGTCTGGAAGTTGTGCTTTAAGCATCTAATTGCTTTTTAAAACATATTTCTGCATTGCTTTGAGATATTGCTAAATATTAATATTTTTATATATAGGAGACGTGATAGGAACTGATGTAAAAAAATAACTAGGTAACCGAAGCAGAAAAACCCACAAATACATGTTCTACCTGCCTTGCTGCCTTTTCAGGTCACTCCAGATTGCCTGCCAAAGATGGCCACCTTATTTCGCCTCATAGAAGGGCTGGCTTGCAAAGTATCCCATTTGAGCTCCAGCCTCCTTCCTGAATGTACAATCAGAGAAGGACATTTGGCTTCTGTTGCTGTTTGTTGACTGCAGAGGAACTGCAATTCTGAAGGGTGTTGATGCTGTAAAAGTAGATGATTTGAACATTAATTTGTTTGGTCATTGGAGGTATTCGACCATAACTGCAGGGAAGCTGCCGCTTCACCACAATGACAAGGAAGGTGGAAAGTGCATGTATGTGCTTTCATTCTTCGTTCTGTTAATCATATCAGAGGCTTCCTTTCTTTTGCTCCTCAACACCAGAATTGGGGGATTTTTTTAGAAAAAGAGTGGAACTGTAGCTCATTGGGAAAGCATATGTTTTGTATGCAAAGTTCTGATTTCAGTCACTAATATATCCTATTAAAAAGGACAAGTAGTAATCATTCCTCATTGAGGACTGACTGTTTGTAGGGAAAGAGCCTTTACTAACGTGCTACATTGTCTGTACTGCTTGTCCCATCTTTAAAATGGGCATGTGTTTAATTGCTTTTAATTCTACTGATACTTGAATTATCTTTTAACTTTTGTATGATGTGGACTTTCAGTTGTATTTATTTTAACTTTTGTCAACTGTCTTGAGCGCTAGAGCTGGGGAAAAGGCAGAATATAAACAAAGAAAAATAACAGTGGTAGTCATATAGAACAGATGGGAAATAAACATTTCTCTGCGTGAAATGCTGGAAAGTTGCTCTCAGTTAGGCTAGACAATGCTGGACTCAGTGGTCAACTGATCTAACTTGGTACATGGCAGTATCCCTTGTTCCAAAATCCCAAAGAACCCTTTCAGGTGATACATTTATAACACTGTGATTCCACTTTAATTGCCATGGTTCCATCCTGTTGGAATCCTGGGATTGGCAAAGGCGGAAGCGTTTGGCTTGGAAGTCTAAATGCTCCTCCCTTGACTGCCAATCGCACAATTCCAAAGGATGTTGCCATGACAGTTAAAGTGGAACCATAGCACTATAAATGTGTTACGTGAAAGGGCTCTACGTGTCTTTTCCGGTGAGAAGGAAGCAGGGCATATGCTTTCCAAAGGGTCTCCAGTTCAAACCCAGCATCACCAGCCAGAGCCTTTACACCTGTGCTTGGAACTCAGGGCAGCTGCTGGTTTCCTGTCTAGGTTCTGACAAGATGTAGGCTAACTTAGCTTGTGGCATTTGTTTTCAGACCATGACCTGAGGCCTGGAAGTCTGATGTTTCTGCCCTTGTACTCCTGGCAGTAGAGAATGAAAAGGAGTAGGCAGTGAGCTGCTAATGTCACAGAAGTTAGAAGATCTGTGAAAATTTATGGTGGTCAGAGAGGAGGATACCACTCTTTTGTGTGAACCAACTCTACAGCTGAGGCTAGGACACTGGAAAAGTTACTCTTACAAGCTCTGTTGGGAAGTAGCATTCTGAGTTAAGGTGGTTTGTGCTTGTTCAAGACTTGGAGAACTCTCTTACGTCATTGAAGGGAACACGTTACAGCTGATTCCTGGGATTGGTGTATAATCTGAACTCTCTGCGTTTGCTGTGCCCAGTGTCAGTTCTAGCAGTAAGGATTTCTGTTACTGTTTCCACACTTCAGATTCCGTGTCCACACAGCTGATCGTAGGAGACCCATTCTAGGTTTTGAGTGGTTTATACTGACGCTTGGTTGTGAAAGTATCACTTTTCTTCTTTACCACACTCAGTCTGTAATCATGTGTTCCTGATCTAAGTACCATGATTCTCTTCTCCCTGAACCCCCCCCACACAAAAAAAGTCACAGTTCTGTAACAGTTTACACCATGTAACAGAAATAAAGACATTGGTAAGAGCACAATGTTGGCTCTGCAAGCTATGGGTTGCTGCTCTGTAGTGAGTTTCCAGGAAACTGGGAATGTTATAATAAATATGACACAAATATGGTACTATCCCCTGGTATGCTGGGCAAAAAATTGTATCGCTTGAGAAGCACAGAGGTTAGGGCATAAAGACCCAGATTCAAATCCCACTCAGTCATAAATCTCCCTAAGGGATCTTAGGTCAGTCATATTCTTTCAGTCTAACTTACCTTGCAGGATTGTTGAGAGGATAAAAGGAAAGAGGTAAACCATGAAAAGTTCCTTGAGCTAGTCAAAGGACAAACAGAATGTAACTGTAACAATAAATACATTTCTGCACGTAGCATTCATTTATGTGTGCTTTCATTTATTCTCTGGCAGAACTGAAGATAGTTATTTGTACAGGATCCAGAACTCTCTCTAAAGATAGGCTGTTAATAGGCTGCAACTGTCCTCAATCTTGCTGTTTTGAGGCTCTGAGAGAATAATGGAATAGGCCATTTTGTAATTGCCTCCTTATGATTTAACATGGGTTTTCTGTCTATAGTTAGAAGAAGTGCATGGGGTTAACTTGGAATAAATAGTTCTGAAAAGGATCAAAAGACCACATGGTCTATAAGAATTATACTCCTGTCCCAAAGTTGGCTATCATCCAAGTAAAACCATGCATCTTAATTTCTGCATACTTTTGACATTATTCAAATAGGTTGTATCTCTCACACAAAATTAATGAGGAAAACCTGTCTTCTAATTTAACCAGGCTCTCAAGATAGCAGGCATGACCATGCAAAGAAATGTTCTTTGGAGTGGAGAAATCGAAATGCCTTATAGCTCACTTGACAGAAAGTGGCAGAGCAAGAAGAATCCTTAATGTTAGTGAACTGATCACTCGCAACACAGTTCTCAAGGGTTTCTGAGCACATTGATATAATGCTGAAAAGCCCCAAAGCATCTAATATCTTAATCAGATAGTTATGGTAACAAAGTGGAGGGAGTTCAGGATTCCATGTTGATGATGAGCAGAAGGAAATATACAACAGCAAGGTGTTGATTGATCTGGATACTTTAATTAGCATTGTGTATCTGTTTTGTTGTTAAGGTATTGTTATAAGTTATGTTAAATTCATTCATGCTTTTTCAGTTCACTGTAAACAGAGGAGTTAGGTATTTGTGTGTTATTAACACACACAGTTGATCTGTATTTATTATGTTGCATGACTGTCGTCCATTGATTTGCAGTCTTACCATCATGACTGTGTTTTTCTAACTCCCTGAAAATATTGGCATTGGTAGTCCCAGGTGCAGGAGCAAACTGTAGTTTGTCCTTTGTGTTTCTCACCTGATCTGCTCCTTGGAAAGGTGGTAGCTCAATAAAGAACACTCTGCAAAATGAACTTGCAAACACAGGTGAAAAGGTTTTTTAAACTAGGGGTCCTTTTACACTACATAGTTATAGTACCATGGTTTCATTTGAACTGTCATGGCAGCGTCCTGTGGAATCCTGGGAGTGTTAGTTGGAGGGGCTTAAGAATTCTCAGCCAGAGAGCTTCTCTGATGCTTCTAACCAGCCTACAAATCCCAGGATTCCAGAGGATGCAATCATGGCAATTAAAGCAGAATCACACTGTTATAACGATATATGGCGTATGGCGTCTTCTGGATATTCTGGAGTGCACCTCCCAGAATTCCTGATGATTAATCGAGCTGGCTAGGGCTTCTGTGGCTGTAGTCAGAGACCTGAATGAATCAAGTTCCCTAAAAGTGACTGAGTTAGTATAAGACTATCAAATGACGTGGAAACCATGGTCTGAATCCTCTTGGCTCACTGTGCCGTTGTAAGATCAGTAGCACCATTGGTTGTGCTTTCTCAGAGGTTGCATAATTGGGACTCACAGTGCTTCCCATCATTCCCGTAAAGCACACACACAGGACCTTCCTTTTGCTTTTGCCTTGGTGGGTAGGGAACTAATCACTTCTTGCAGATGGATGAGTTCAGGACTGCAGCAGCCATCATATAATTGGTTGCACAACCGTGGGATCCAGTATGGCTGTGCTGGTTTATACAGATATATTTCAGCTATACTTCAGTGCATTCCTGGGCATTAGTTCTTTAACAGCAGTTTGTTACAAGAGGCTCAAAGGCCTTGGGAAGAATAGGAATAGGCTCTTGCAGCACCCACCAAAAAGAACCACAATTTAACAAGTTTCAGGAAACCTTCTATTAAAAACTAACAATATTAATTTTTGAAATGAAATGACTAGTCCAGATAAGCCTTGCATAAGTGAATGCTCCAGAGACCATTTTGAATGTTTCTGAAATGCATCCAGGTATAATTTTTCTTATGATTTCCATTTTAGTTGCCAGACCTTCAGATTTATCCTTTTTTTAAAAAAAAACATGCTGGAATTAATTGGGGAAGGCAAACCTACTTGCTGTCTCCTTTTCTTTCTGTTTTGCTCTTTGTGCCTGTTCAGTAATGGATTCTGGAGGCAACTGCCGCTTACCTTGCCTGTTGGATGAAGGCACACATAGCTACAGTAGAATTGGCTAGAGTAGAATCATTCTTTTCCAGTTCAAACTTTAGTGCATTGCTTACTGCAGAAACACAGCTGTAATCTGACACCAAAGTCTGTGTTTCTCCAGCCCTCCTTCACCATCCTCCCAAAACTGATGCAGCTAAAAAACTTCTACCCAGACTATTAAAGGTAATAGAGATGAAGGAATATGATTTACTTACCCACTACATAAATGGAAAACAAACTAATAAAGTGGAAGAAGAATGGCAGCCACTGACAACATACGTAAGTAAGAGATGGGGTATTAAGATTAAAAATGTATAAAATACACATATAAATTTATTTGTTAAATACTTTTTATTTATTTACTACTGTCATTACGATGTGCAATACATATGTTTCCGCATGGGGTGGGGAAGATTAAGTTATTCTATTTCAATTATTTTTCTTACAAAGTAAAAAATTGGTATAGATATCAACAATCGAACGTTTTGTAAAAATAGATGGGGGAAAAAAGGCGAATTCAGTCATGGATTTTATCCAAATAATGAAATAGAGTTTTTGGGAAAATATTGGTAAATATAGTCCAAGGCTAAACGAAGTTGACTGTCTTCTTTAATTTTTTTTTATTTTTCCTCATTATTCTTCCCCTTTCCATTTTCCTTCTTTCTTTTCTTGTTATTCTTGTTTCCTTTATTGCTGGAACATATTTTAATCATACTATACATAACAGGTTGTAATAGGCTAATGGATAATGTATACGGTAGTTACTTTTCCTACTTTTTTGTAACAATGTTCTTAGATTTAATAAAAATCTATTTAAAAAAAATTCCAGCCAGACAGAAGAAGAGGAGGAAACAATAATATGGGCCAGTGTAAAAAGACGTTGGCCCTTTTCACATTTTACCCGTTTACGTGACGGGGGAGGGCGGCTTGCGCGAGAAGCCTCGTTCGAAACGCTGCCGCTTCCCCGCTCCTTCCTACCACAGGCTCCTTCCTGGTAGCGCGACCGTCGCTCTCATGCCCTGCCCCTTCCTTCTGCAGCGCAGTCTGGGAGCTGTAGGCTGCGCTGGGGGAGGAAGTGCGACCCGCTCACCTGGGACGACGCACCGCATGCAGGTAAGTGTGTGAGGCCGCCGCAAGCACTGCGCAAGCACGCATTATTTTCTACTTAGAGCCGAAAATAAAAAAATGCACGTCGCCCCACTTGAGCCTCGTGAGCGTCGCGCGAGTGGGAGTGCGTCGTACGGAACGACGCTCCCACTCACGCGAGGCTCAAGGGGCTCTCGCGCAAAAAAAAAAGGGAGGCGAAAAGAGCCTTTGTGAAAAAGAGCTTCTTTGTCACAGTTTTGTTGTCTGAGGTATGCTTGCACTTTCATGATGCTGAAAGTGGAGAGGATCTTGGTTCCATATTCTTGCCTGAGAGACACAAATAGGAGATGTGACTCAGCTGTGGTAAAGCCTACCATAGGATTTTCAGCATAATAGTCTAGGTTGGTATCACCCTTAAAATGTGAGCCAAGTGAAATTGTGAATAAAGATTTGCCATGTACCAGTGTGATTAAGGTTTGCTCAGTGGTCGGTCGGGCATTACCGGTTTGTTCAGTAGGTTGGTCAGACGTTGCAGGAATAGAATGAGGAACTTGATCTTGGTAGCCCAGCATTGTAGAGTCTGTGCCACAGTTTTGTCCTGTGTGCTGTGCATGTGTAAGCCAATCTCATTTTCTTCACTTTAAATCAGGGATGGCCCCTGGGGTTGCCTTGGTGGCTGTTGGCCCCTCCAAACTCCTTGGGCTATCCTTTTAGTCATAAAAATGGGTGAGTTATCTTTCCTGGAAACCTTCAGGAGGAGCAGTTCACCTTTTATACAAGATGCAAGTCCCTTTCTTTACTGTTCAACATATAAAAAGCCAACAACAATGCATTCTTTTCAAACCAGAAGTAGACTTCTGGCTCTGCTTTTGTGTCTGGCTCTTGGAACGTCTTGGGGCAGAAACTGGCCCTGGAGCTGCTGCAGTTGTCCAACCCTACTTCAAGCAAATCTCAGTTACAATTGTGCAGAGCATTCGTAGAATCTCCCAGATATCTTGTCCAGCAGCCATGCTGCCTGGGGGATTCCATTCTCCTCCAAAGGAACCTAACTGGTTTTTACACTTGGGACTTTGGAGAGCTACTGTTCTTAAAGAAAGATAGTCTTGCCCAGTTGACTGGTTTAGGCTGTGCGTGCATGAATGAGCTTCTGTAGCAAGTTGTTTTTTACGGAGCTCAGGGTAAAGTTAATTGCCAATAAGGTCCTCCATGTGGAAGTGTTGGCTGTTAGATGTGGACAAGCAAACAACTTGGTAGCCCAGGCAGCACCACCTGGGTACAGGCCGTGGCATATCTTACATTGCACGTGAGGAGTAGAGGTACCAGATATATTGAGGTCTTATGAAGCAACCATTCCTCAGTGGGTGAGTTTACCAGTAAATCTCCCCCTTTCTCTACTGTTTTGTAGATGGTTCAGGGTGCACCTGGCAGGCTGAAGCTAAGCAGGAGGGAGAAGAATGTGAGACCAGTGAGCAGCAGGGAATCCCAGGCCAAGAAGTCCTACTACCTGCTAAATAGAAGTTGGAGAGAAATTTGTTCTCCTTCCTCCATGGCTCAAGCAGAAGGGATTGCTTTGGCCCAGTGCAGCAATTAGGAGGCACTGAGTCCATTAGCTGGCAGCTCAAGGAAGAGCTGGGACAGGATGGATGCGCTCTCACCTGTCATGATTCAGATTAAGAGCTCCTTCTGGGAGAGAAGTTTCTGGCTGCCACTGTGTCTTGCAGCCACCACCGTTTAGGAAGCTTGCCCTGAGTGCTGAAGCCTTGCGCATTGGGAGTCGGAGGTGGGGGCAGCAGACAGGTGTTTCCAGCAGCCTCTTTGCCTTGTCATTTGCTCATCCAAGTTGAGTGCTGGGAGAACATATTTGTCCTGAAGGGCATCTTCATTTGGAAAGATGATGCAGCAGGCTTGATAGTGGGAGGGGAGGCAGGATGCTCAGAAGAGAAAGAGAGGCACCGCACAGATGCTGCAGGGAGTTTAAATCTCAGAGTAAACAAAATACCTTTGCTTCAGAGGGAGGGAGGGAGGATGTGGGGGGTTGAGATACAGAGGACAGTTTCTTCCAGACTGCAGGCTTCTTGCCATGTGTGCCTCCTTGCTCCTCCAACCTGTGATTGGAGCCAAGCTCCTTCTTTTCCAAAAGGATGCGAGCCTTTCCTTCCTCCTGCGGGTGCCTGAATGACCCCGTCAAGGCTGCTTGGATTTGAACAGAGAGCAGAACTTCCCTTGTTTCCCCATCTCCTTCCTCAGCTCACACCTTCTGAGTGGAGAAAACAGGTTTATAAGTCCCCAAACAGATGGCTGAGCCTGGTGACTAATGAGCTGTTATCTCTGCCTGTTCTTGTCCCTCTCTAGTGTGCCTGCGTGAAGTGGAAACCTGGGGAAGTTTTTGATCTTTGCCTGTATTTTGCCCGCTTAAAAATAGAGCTGCTGATTTTAGACAAAAGCAGCTGGGTAAATCGGGTTGATCAATTGCTGACTGTCACAGCATGTGTAAAAAGTGGAAAGGTGAGTTAGTGCAAATGGTGTGGCCCTGGGCTGGCCCCAGGTGGGTTATTTTTGATAGCACCAAATGCCAGCCTATGCAGCAGGTTCTTCTTTAGTTGGTTGGGCTTCAGTCACAGCTTTGCATCCTGTCACCTCCACCAGGTCACACATTCTAGGGTGGATGAACCTCAGGGTTCATCCTGAGCCATCTGTTTCTAAGGTATACCATTTCTTTGGTCTGAAACAGAGGTGGTCGACTGACAGACCAAGTAGCCCAGCTATTCTTGAGCTTAGTACCTCTTAACTGTCACCTTCTTCCTTCGTAGATGAGGGCTACAGAGCCTGGCGAACCAGTGAAGACAGAACAGGTGTCCGGCCCCTCCCTTACTGCAACTTTCACATGCACAAATGTGAGATCATGCAAAGAGTCCCGTCCCATCCACATGCTGTGGGCATGCGCATGTGATGTCCATTGACTGTAATGGGAAGTAACACTTCACATTTTTTGTTTTACACAGGGTTCCTGGAACAGAACCCCCACATATATGGAGGGCACACTGTACTATGTCTCCTGAGGTTATACAGAATATCTACTGAGTCTGTTGAAACTGAATTACAGCAGGGTCTAAAATGAGAGGATTGGCCAGTTCAATGTCTGACTGCATATGACTTCCCAGCAGAATCTTTTGTCAAAGGGGAGGGGATTTGGGCATTGTATGTTCCCCACTCTTTAAGGAGACAAGACATAGAGGTGGGTGGGCCCAATTCAGCCATCCTGTGGGTGTCCACTCAGGACTCAGCTACAAGATTCAAGAGCCTTGTCGGATGCCCTAACCAGCTCACCAGGATAATTGTAGTTGAGGTTCTCTGGATAATTATATTCATTCTCTGGTCACACTGACGATGCACATCCAGAATGACACTGCTTCTGAGGCTGTGTTCATGTGAACAGACTTCCCTGAGGGTTTATTACAGATTAGCTCTCTTATTTTGCAAGTGTTTGCATCAAGGCAGAGTGGGGAGGGTATATCTCAAGCGAAAGCAAGTTCCTGCAGAAGTCATGTTTGGTTTTCAACGACTTGGAAGTTTCAAGTAATGTGCTCCGATTTCTACACATGAAATGCCATGTACCAAGCTATTGAAGTATTTCAAGGTCAGCCCTTTGATGGCAGTCCTGGAAATTGCTACCTTTATCTGTTATCATTTTAACCATTATGTTTACACGGACATGAAAATACCTTCAAGTGGAGTACAGTGTGTCCACTCTGCCAGAAGGAAGCAGGACAAAGGATGCTTAAGGACCCAGGTTGAAACAGTGGTTGGGGTGAAGGCAGATGAACATCTGTAGATGAAACCAAAATGTATACAGGCAAGACTTTTACTTCTTTGGATGTGTGCTTATATGGACTGGAGGTGGGAGAGTTTAAAACACAAACTATATCATAAGTCAGTTGTAAATTTCAGTCAGACAAAAGCATAGATGAATATTCAAGGTTGATCAATATGTGGCAATTAATTGGTATGTGTAAAAACTTCAGCTTCATGCTAATCCTGACAGTTTGGAAATGGATAAGCCTTTCACCATTCTGTAATAGCTCTATGGGTTCTTAGTACCTTCAGTTAAAGCTCCCAGTGCTGTCCACTTACATTGTCCAAAATCTGGTGGGGAACTTTCTTTTGGCCCACTGGCTGAATTCCAACTTGGGAGCTACATTCCAGCAGTGGATGGGGCCAAAACAAAGTGGTAGGATCTAGTGTAATTCTTCCTTCTTTGGGCATTTTCCCCACCATCAGTTCTGTGCATACCCACTCAGAAGGATGGCCACAGATAAGAACAGGTTTTTACACTGCGTGCTGAAAAAGGGCTTTTGGTCTCCAAGCTCTAATCTTCAATCCATGAACAGAATAAGAGTGGAGAAGGGCTTATTGTGCAGTTTTGAACAGCAGTGGAGAGGGTCTGTGAAAGGAGTCTGAGCTGAAAAGTAGCTGAATTTCCATGAACTTGATTTGGCTTTTGGGATTTAAAGCCTAAATGGTAGAGAAGCTTTTTATTTCTTGCAGTGGCCTTTGCCCTCTGTGTGTGAATAGACAGAGGGTGCAGAATGTCTGACTTGTATCACCACTTCTGCTCTTCTTTCCACATTCTCTGGAAGCCTCCTTAATTTCCACAGCCAGACTTTGCCTTGCATCCAAAAATAGTTTGGTCTCCTTTTCTTCTTTCCTTCTGCTAGGATGATTGCTTATTAAAAGCTATGCAGCTTTGACCAAGCTTAATGCAGTTATTGTGACACAGAAATACTTTGTGGGGAAATGAAGGGGGGGTTATTTTTGAAACCAAAACCACAAATTCAAAACTGATTCACATTTCCCGTGATAGCATGCTAGATTTATTTGCATCCCAGGGTATAGAAGATGTGTTGGAGTGGGATAGCAGCTTTTTCCTGCTCGTCAGTCATGGTATTTACAGTACAGTTTCTTCCAGATGGAAGCAGCTCCATATTATACCAGAATCATCCCCTTTTTTGCACCCCCCATAAGTCATTAATGTACTACCTGGGAGGAACAGTTCACAACTGGCCGTCCACTGCCTGCTTCTCTTCTACAAGTGACCCTAGAAAAAATGGAAGAGTTTTCTGGGGGATGGTTAGGTTAACTGTCCTCAATTGTCCATTAGTTGTCATTCTGTGCTGATTTTTAACCTAGTAATGTGCCTGCTAAGGCAGCGTAGTGTAGTAGTTTGGGTGTTGGACTGAGACTCTGGAGACAAGGGTTTGAATCCATGCTGAGCCATTGAAACCCACTGGGTGATCTTGGGCAAGTCACACTCTCTCATCTTCAGAAAAAGGTAGTGGCAAATCCTGTGTGAACAAATCTTGCCAAGAAAACCCTGTGATGGTTTCATCTTAGGGCTACCATAAGTCAGAAATGATTTGAAAGTACGTACCAGCAACTGATTGTGCCTATCTAGGACTGAGCAAATGACCACCAGAGTCATACTGCACAGAGAGAATGAGAGAAGATGGAATGGGGATTCCTTTTTTTAAAAAAAAATCTCTCTTTTGATTATACCTCCTGTCTCGATGTTTTGCCAATAAAAATAACCTATTTTTAAATCTAAGGACTTGAGAGTGGTGTAATTACAAACTTGACTAAAATCCTGTGTGTTTAGTTGCTCATTTAAGTAGCATTCCTGGTAGGGATTTGGAAAGGTCTGTCCCTTCGGATGATATTAGACTGCAATTCCCATGATTTCACTATTGTCTGTGCTGGCTAAAGCTAATGGGAGATGCAGTCGTATAATATCTGGAAGGACAAACCTTTCCTAACCCTAACTTATTGCCTTAGCGGCACTGGGTGAAGAAGGAAAAGTTGCACTTGTAGAGGGTGGGTATAATAGATTTTGCACCACAGGGTATGTTTTCCCTTGCAGTTTTTCTGATGTAGTCCTTTCAGTCTTTAGCTCACTGGAGGAGACGGGAGTTATAAATTTACCAATAAATGAAAGAAATAGCTGGCCAAAATGTAACAAAGGCGATCTTAGTCAAGGTTCCTGTATAAAGTGGATATTCTCACCCGCTCAGGTGAGCTCATTTTTGACACTGATATGTTTTAGTCCTAAACTTGACATGTTGGAATCTCCCCCAGGTATTCCTAAACCAGTCAAACAGCTTTGCTGTCTCTAAAATGTACTTTAGGCAAGCCTGTTCCTGTGAGCGAATATGGGCAGCAGAGTGAGGATTGGAAAGGTAGGGTGGGTGCATTATAGAAGCCAGACCTGGTTCAGTTCAGTAGTATACAAACATAGGAGAGAGGAAGCTTTCTGGTAGAGCAGTGAAAACCTATTTGCTGTATTCCCATAAATGCATCTGCTTCCCCCCATCTCATGTAGGGGAACAGAGTAGTGCACTTGGCCATAGGTCAGCCTGCAAGCTGCGTCAGATCCAGTCAGTTTCATTGCTGAGAAGCCAGCCTTGTTGTGGGAGAGAGCATTTCTGCTCCACTAGTGCTGGAGCGGAAAACCTGCACAGAGTCCAAAGAAAAATGGATTGTAGGAGGTGTTTTCACCATGGTGGGTCTTTATGTTGTGAGAGCAAAGCAGCCATGCGTTTTAAAATATATATATATTAGCATGAGTATGTTGAGGCACACTTCTCTTTTCATACAGTGGAAAGAAGTTTTAAAAACATTTAAAAATATGGGGAGGGGCACTTGAGAGGGGGTTAATTTGCTTTCACTTACCTAAAATGAGTAAGAGTTAGCAAACTTGGCTAGTGAGTGCCAGCAGTATTCTTTCCAAAATGATGCCATCTATGTGCAGGATGGAGGTACTGGCATGCCCTGGAAAACCTTGAGGTCTGCAAATACAGAAAAGTGAGGATGGAATATTTTCAGTGGAAGAAAAGCAGCGGGATGAAGAATGAAAGAGGGTATTTGGGAAAAGGGCATGGCTGATTTCCTAGAACCCCCAGCTGGAAAGTCCAATGCCATAACGTGGTATTGCCTCTCGTTCTTCATCAGGCTTAATCATCAGTTAGACTTAACAATAGCAAGCCTGATAAAAGTAGTCCTTAAATCTTTTTGACCATGAGTAGTAATGATAGAAGGGTGTTATTTTGTTGTGGACACTGTCTGATTGGTGACTGTACTTTGTTACGGTGTGCCTTCATATCATTTCCAACTTATGGAAACCCTAAAGTGAAACTATCACAGGGTTTTCTGATTCCGAGTGTTGCCTTTGCCATCCTCTGAGGCTGAGAGAATGTGACTTGCCCAGGGTCACCCAGTGGGTTTCCATGACTGAGCAGAGATTCTTACTCTCATGTCTAGAGTCATAGTCTAAACTCAAATCACTATACCATGCTGGTTCTTTTGACTACACTAGTTGCATCAAAATATGCACCAAAATATGCAATATGCATCTGTTTCAGAAGCACTGGTTTTTCGGCCTTTTTTTTAAAAAAAAAAACCATATATTTACATTGATTTTCATTGGTGCCACTTTAAGAAGAAGGGAAGATAATGTTTGAAACCCCTGTAAATGTACATTAGGAATAGTAATACAGTGCAGACAACAAGAAATGATGAATGTTCAGGAGGCAGAAAAGGGAATAAGTAATATGATATTGAAACAGCTGTGGAAATATACCACAGAGCCAGGAAATTTGTGGCCTGCCGGATGTTGGATGGCAGTTCCCATCAGCCTTGGCCAGAACAACCATTGATGAGAGATTATAAGAGCTGCATTAAAATAACCTCTGGATGGCCACATTTTCTCTGCTTCTGTTGTATGAAGATCACCCCTGAGGTCTAGCAAAATGTTGAGTGTTGATTAGCAGAATTTATGAACGAATGCCAGTTAAAAGTGTAATTGTCAGGCTAATTCTCATTATGTGTTGGCTGAGTGAAGAAACAAATGAGTTTTGTAAACTTTCTTCTGAGATTACTCCTGACTTTTCCCAGGGCACAGCTAAAAGTACTATGGGAATTGCAAAACCAGTTTGACCAGAGACCACAGTAGAACTGTTCTATCAGTAGAATGGACCATTTACAGCTCTGTCCTCAGGCCCCTGAAAAAAAAATTCTTTCTTCAAAGCCTAAAATGACTGGAGGACTGGATTACCGGACCAAAAGACTTCAAGGGAACAAGTCATTGGTGGGAATTGTCTTTCCTTGGTCACTCCCCCCGCCCATGTCTGTGTATACATACGTACATACTGGGGGAAACCTGTGAGGGTTTGAAAACCAGTATCATCCAGTAGATAGGCATTTGAACTTACAGCTCTTTGATTCAGCTTTTGCCTTTGTCACAGACTGAAATTTATGCCCCCAAGTCCATGTAGCCCAAGAGGAGGATGCCCAGTTATTGAAGAGAAGTTGTAGAACCAGACTGTAGCCCCTTCATGCTTACATGCAGGAAGACATGCTAAACTTGGTGGGACTGACTTCAGAGTAAACATACAAGGTACCTGGCTGTACAATAGCCAGGTTTTCATTTGGAATTGCCAGTGCCTGTCTCATGCAAGAAACACCCATTTTCCCAATTTTGAATAAAGTACTGGTGCTTTGGATCTAAATCCATTTGACGGAGATCTGTTTGTATTGTTACTTTCTCAGTGAATGGTGTCTTCTTCCATCTCTATTTCACAAAGATACATTTTACATTCTGCAAGCCTCATTTTACTTTGTATAATCATAATAATAGTTGCCTACCACAGAGAGATTTTCTGGAAGTATACTGCAAATTGAGTGCTATCTATCTATTTGTATCTGTTAAAAATAGCTAAGTGCGCATTGCATTGGAGCTTCCCCCCCTTTTTTTTTGCTTCTTTGCTTTTTTCTTTTTGGTGGTGTATTTGTTTTGCCTTAAGCAATTTGGGGCCAAGTTACCTGAAAGATTGTCTTCCCCTGTATAGGCTATTAGATCATCAAGATCTTTGAAAGAGGTTCTGTTGATCACATTATGACCTGCAGACTGTCATTTAGCAGCAGCACAGGCCTTCTTTGTGGTAGCACCTATCCTTTGGAACCCTCTATTAAGAAAAAGCACTGGCAGTCCTGAATTTGAAGTGTCAACTAAAAATGTATCCTCCCTGCTGCCGGCCACTTAGGGATTTCGCAGTTCCTCATGGAGGAACTTACCTTCTTGCTCTCTCATTACTTCTGATTTTCAACTCTGGACATCTGTGCCGACCAAGAACATACTTCGCTAGTTCTGTAAATATTGCCAAGCAAGGCATGTAGATACCAGGTTCTTGTTTGTTTGTTTAGTTTCAAGCAGCTCTCTATAGTAAACAGCAGGCATCATGTTGGTACGGTACATTGGTACTTCAGGCATTTGAAATGCTCCTGTTCTTTAGAAACCAATGACGGATGGTTTCTTTGTGCTGCAAGATAGCCTGGCAATAAACCCTTGATTTAATCCCTTCACCTCTCTCTCTTCCCTGCCCTTAATTTATTGCCTAAAAATGAGAAGGCTCGGCAAAAGAAGGCCCAGCTACTTGAAAACAGCGAAGGCTCCAAGGATTCAGACAGTTCTGCAGGCCGACGGGGTGGCTTGGGCCGGAAGCATGGCCGATGGAAGAATCGCCCAGACAGTCCCGGAGTCCTGGTCACCAAGGTTGTGAGGGCAGTCACAGTGAAGCACAAGCCTGGGCACAGGTTGCCCGTGTACTTGGACTCCTCCAGTCAAAGGAACCTGACTGATCTCAGAGGGGATGCTCAGTTGTCAGTTTTCCAACAGGGAGACACAGGCAGTGTCGAAGGGGCGCCTCAACCCACCGAGAACAACTTCACTCCCAAATGTGAGATCATGGGCAAGGATGCCCTGTCCGCCTTAGCCAGAGCCAACACTAAGCAGTGTCAGCAGGAGATTGCCAATGTGGTGTGCCTGCACCAAGCTGGGAAGCTGATGCCACGTTCTGTGCCTCGGCAATGCCAGCTCTCAGGTCAGTACTAGATTTACTTGTTTTCTTGCCTTCGTGTGCCTTTGAATTTACCTACTTCATTAATCCTTCAGCATTCCTCACAATGTGGAGGGGAACAAATATAGTGGGTTTAGGGATCAGTTTTCTGCCCTGAGATCCCCTGAAGGCCATGCAAGCCCAGCAAAAAGGCACCCCTTCAAACAACTACAGTAAAGCTGCAACTGACCAGAAGTTTCTTAGTACTTTTGAAAAAACAGTATTTTTTAATGTTACATAGTGCAGGGACTCATGTAGCTTACGGAAAAGATAAATTGCCCATGTCTTTTTTCAATAAGGATCAAGGAGTCTGACCTTTTCAGAAAGGTGCCTTCTTGAAAGCTGTGTATTACCTAGCCTTCATTACATACAGACAGGGCATGCTGGTAAGGTATCCTTTCCTCCCTTAGTGTTGGGTAAAGTATCAATTTCTAGCACCTCGGAGACACCTTAGCAGCTGCTGGCTGGCTGGCCAACAGTATCAAGGTATTATTTTGGTTATTCTTCCACCCCACCTCTTGGATCGTGATAAGAACAGATCTTGGCTCCTGTCCTAAAAATAATGTTAGCCTCAGGAACTTCTGTGGCAGCTGCCTTCCTTTTCTTCCTTTTCACTTATTTCTAACATTGATCCCCATGTGTGTGATCCCCTCCTGATCTCCACAGGGAAAGTCAGCCCTGTGGTCCAGTGGGATGACAGCAGGATGCTCCAGGCCTCTGTCAGCCAGCCGGTTAGGATCGCCTATATGCTGGTGGTTCATGGGCGAGCCATCCGCCAGCTGAAGCGCCTCATCAAGGCTGTGTATCACCACCAACATTTCTTCTACATCCATGTTGACAAGGTAAGGCAGGGGGCCTGCCTGTGCTAAGATTGCCTGCTGTCAACACCACAATGGATGGCAGGATGATGAGTTGAACCAAAAGTGAGCAAGGTGTGGGAATGCAGGACCGGGAGGAGGCAGACATTTTCATAATCAAGGAACAGTTATTGTGACATGGGGTGAGACGCAACAAACTGTTTTGTTGACTGCTAGGAGGTCCGTTGCCTTGTGTTTAGGTTTTTGTAAGGGTTTCATTTTACTGTGTAGCATGTAAGGCCTATTTATTTTTATTATTGTTTTTAAATTTTTTGTTTGTAACTGTGAAGGCTAAAACTCTTTCAAATAAAACTGCTGTTTTCAACAGAGCCTCTGCTGAAGTCTGACCTAAGCAGCAAGTTTAAAACCTTGCCGTAAATACTCTTCAAACTTCTCCTCCTCCTTAAACAGGGCTTCTCCTCCTTGAGAGAACTCGTTGTTGTTGTTGTTGTTGTTGTTGTTGTTGTTGTTGTTGTTGTTGTCATCATCGTCATGTGGCTTCAAATTGTTTCTGAATTATGGTGATCCTAAGATGAAGCTATCTCAGAGTTTTTGGGGGGGCTGAAGGTGTGTGTGTGTGCAGCCAAGGTCACCCAGTGAGCTTCCATGTCTGAGCAGTGAAATGAACCCTGATCCCCAGGATTATAGTCCAGTGTTCAAACCACTATACCTCACTGGTTGTCTACAGGGCTTGAACTTGACCCTTGGTTATTTCCTTCCCTTATCTCCATTTTTCTACAGCGTTCTACTTACCTGCACCGTGAAGTAGTGGAGCTGGCCCAGCACTATCCCAACATCCGGGTCACACCCTGGCGTATGGTCACCATCTGGGGTGGGGCCAGCTTGCTAAAGATGTACCTGCGCAGCATGAAGGATCTGCTGGAGATGACAGACTGGGCCTGGGACTACTACATCAACCTCAGTGCCACAGACTACCCTACCAGGTGAGTTATGGGAAGGGGAAGAAA
Source organism: Iguana delicatissima (assembly GCA_948472985.1). Taxonomy (NCBI): domain Eukaryota; kingdom Metazoa; phylum Chordata; class Lepidosauria; order Squamata; family Iguanidae; genus Iguana; species Iguana delicatissima. The sequence continues at coordinate 281,891 of CAOKZL010000593.1, forward strand.
CAGGAGGCAGAGGTTCTGACTGACAACTTGTGAGCATTTAGAATGGGCTACCTTAGATGGCAAGTCTCTGTTAAGACCTCAGCTGAATAGACTGGGGCAGAACATCTACTCATTGCCCACCCACCTAGAGCTTGGAGAAATTACTTATTTTAGACTACAACTCCCAGAATCTGGAAGCTGTAGGCCAAAAATTACTGTTTCCAAGCTCTGTAATCTAATGGAGAAGGTGCAAGTGGGAGGACGGAACATTGAAGAATGAGAAGAATGCTTCTTGCTTTGGTAGAAGAATGCAACCAAGGCCTTTCAGTAATAGAAACAGAGCATGGTTTGGATGGAACACAGAACACTTTACCTGGATTTTCAAGAAGTGACCTGCCTTCCTTGATCCACTTTTCTTACTTTAGGCCTCGGTGGCCTCATTGGCTAAGACTGCCTTTTCTCAGCTCCATCATCTTCACTAGCTCCTACTGTTTCTGAATGGGAATAATCTGGTCTTGGTGGTTCAGGCTTTGATGCCAGCCCCTGCTTTGATTACCATAATGCCTTGGGCATGGGACTCTCTTTGAAGATATAAGAAGGTTCAGCTAGTGAAGAACATAGCAGCCGAAATTTTAACCAGTTCATCTGAGGAACCATATTACACTATTTCCATAAAAAGAAATTGTTGCTCTTTATACTTATACGTTTAGGGCACAATTCAAGGTGTTAGTGCTTACCTTTAAAACTATAAACAGCTTGAGACCCAAATATCTGCAGAACCATCTCTCCCTTGTGCTAGTTAGCTTTGGAGTGATCAGGAGAGGTTCTTCTTCAAGTATATTTGATGCACTATGTGAGAAGAAAGGGAGGACCTTCACTTTTCTGGTGTACTGATTGTGGAACACCTTCATTGAGGAGTGGCTAGCGTGGATCCATTCTTTCTGGCTGCAGGTCAAAAAGTATTTGTTTGCCCAGGGCATTTTAAACTGGCTTATTAAGTGATCTAGTCAGGGCCATGTCCCTCTTCAGATTGTTGTAGCTAATGTTGGTGGTTTGTTTTGTTTTTTGCATCAGGATTAAGATTTTGTATCAGGTTATACTAGGATTTTCATTACATTTTGTAATCAACTTTGGCATCATGAGATGAAAGGCATAATGAAGCAAATTGGATCTCTCCCACCACCAAGCAGATGGGTTTTGGATTCCTTGTGTGCATCATGGCCAAACATTAGAAACTGCCCAATAGTAAAGAAAGGATTAATTTGTAATTTTTTAATGCTTTTTGCATTAGCTTGGCAGTTTGAGGCTGGGAAAAGATATGGAGGCTGAGAATGGACTGGGGAGCGAATTTCCTCTGCTATCAACCTCCTTGCACAGGTCTAATAGCTATTCTGGGGAAGACAGGTCACGCTTGAGACCTTTGATTTTCTTTCTTTGCTTCTACCATATATAGTCCTTAGGAGTGCAGCTTCCATTGGCCTTGCCTTGGAGGAGTGCACAGAAATCCTGGGGCTCCCAGTTTAGCCAGCCGTTGGGTTGCAGTCTGGGCATACTCTGGGATGCCGGACCCCATCAGCAAAAAGGCTGGAATGCTTCTGCACTGTTTCCCTTCTGGAGCATCATTTACCACCAATAAAATTTATCAATGTATGTATCAATGTTCAGTTATGAGTGAAATGTTGGGGAGACCTGGAATTACAACTTATAGCAAGTAAGAGTAACAGATAGGTAAGAAGAGTTAGTGTAAAAGACTCAGAAGCTGGCTGCTTTTGAAGGTTTTTGGGGAAGAATGTTTTCTCTTGTCATCTGGGTGCTTAGGAGCCAGGCCTTGTAAGGCTTGCTCCAGGCAACTGTTTGCTCTAAATGAGAAAACTGGGAATGTTGGAACTGTTCTATTATGTGGAGTATCAATAAATATGGTCAAGGTGCTATAGAGATTAGTTGTATACAAAGGTTGGAAAAAATTTCCTTTTTGGTCTGCAGTCCTCAAATGGGAAATTCTGAGGGTTGTAATAAAAAAAAGATAGTTTTCCAAGCTGTTAAGGCTCTTTTCAGGCCTTCAACAGAATGTGCATACCCTTGGAGTGATGCCCCATGCCACCATTATTCCCCACTCCCCTTGTAGCTTAATGAACCATTGTAAGAAGCTTTCCTGACTTGCTTCTCTTTTCTAATTGCTGCCCCTGCAGGACCAATGAGGAGTTAGTTACTTTCCTGTCAAAATACCGGGACAAGAACTTCCTAAAGTCTCATGGCCGAGATAATGCCAGGTAGTACTCATAAGGGTTTGACTCTGGGAGCAAGTTAATAATAAGCTGTGGGTAAGAGTGGGTTCCCCACCATATGAAATGTGGCAAATGGCAGAAGAGAGAGGCCTGCTTGATCTAGCACCACAGTTCTTGACTGTCCTCAGAGAGGCTTTCCTGGTGCCTAGACTTGTGTGGTTTTGGCACCTGTTCTGCCATTCTTTTTAACTTGAATATCAGTGGCCTAATGGTTAGAACCAACTAGACTCATTTGCTGAGTGATAAGTCACCACTTATGCAAAGCCCAGCAATTCACTGGGAATAGCAAATTGGATTTAGACCTTGATTTATAGAACTGATGTGTCTGGAGTTACCAGTTGACAAATAATCCTGTTACTGTTAACTTGCTTATATTTGTTTTATTCTCTGTTATTGTTTAATGCTGTTTTTTGGTTTTATTGTACTATCCTTTCAGTGTATTTTTTAACTTTTATTATTAGCTGCCCAGAGAACTGTTGCTGTTGGTTGGCGTATATGTATAGTAGGTTGCATTAAGAGTGCCAGCGTGGTGTATTGGTTTGAGTGTTGCACTGCAGTCCTGGAGACCCGGGTTTGATTCCCCATTTGGCCAGAGAAACCCACCGGTTGACCTTGGGTGCACCACACACTCTCAGGCCCCAGAAAACCCCATGATAGAGTTGCCTTAGGGTAGCCATAACTCAGAAACAACTTGAAGGCATTCAACAACCAGTAGTAACTAGGTAACTAAATAAATAAATGCTTGTATTGAAGACAATGCTTCTTTAATTTTATTTTTAAAAGTGCTAATTTTTTATTAATTTATTTACTCTAAAGGCAGTGTGCACAATCTTTCAAAAGGACAAATAACAAAGATATCTCTGCTACTGAGCTCTAGTGGACTCCCCTGACCGACAGTACTAAAGCTGTTTGGTAGAGAATTTCAAGGCCCTCAGCAAAGGATATATCCCAACATTCTCTAGGAGGGAGCCATGCCAGTTAAAGCTGCTTTGCAAGTGGCCATAGTGTGATGTCAGTGTCCTCTAAGAGTGCAGCATTCTGGAGCCCTCCTTGCTGCGACTCTATTGCAGAAAATGCAGTGTTGCTTTCTAGTAAATCTGAGGTATTCATCCCTGCACAGGTTCATCAAGAAGCAGGGCCTAGACCGTCTTTTCCACGAATGTGACTCTCACATGTGGAGGCTGGGAGAAAGGCAGATCCCAGAGGGCATTGTGGTGGATGGTGGCTCAGATTGGTTTGCCCTCACTCACAGCTTTGTGCAATACGTGGTCTACACCAGTGACCGGCTAGTCTCCCAGTTGCAGCAGTTCTACACGTACACACTTCTCCCAGCAGAGGTGAGTTGGCCAGCAGCTTGGGGTAGAGGGACTTGAGGAAATCCATAATGGCACCTTGGGTTGTGTTTGGGATTGAGGTGAAAAGTCCCTTGGTTATGTAGGTTGTGTCCCTAAGAGAGCCAATAATCTTGAGGATGGATGGTTTATCTTCTCTTTGCCAGATTGTACCCATGCAGAGTTATTTGGCACAAGAGCCAATGTGGTATAGTTGTCTGAGCATTGGGCTAGGGCTCTAGGAGACCAGGATGTGAGTCCCAACTCAGGCATGGAAACCCACTGGCTGTCCTTGGGCAAGCTATACTCTCTCAGCCTCAGCATAAGGCAATGATAAACCTCCTCTGAATAAATCTTGCCAAGAAAACCCTAGAGTAAGGTCACCATAAGTTAGAGTTGACTTGACAGCACATAACAAGAAGGTTAATTGGCATTCTTCAAGTCACTAAACCAGCCAAATTTCCCATAACACTCTTTCCTACTTTCTCGGCTCCCATAGCTTAGCCAAACCGACAAACACATAACACATAAAAGTAAATATATGCTTGCTCCCTCCCTTCCTCTGTCTTGCCAGCTGAATTTTCAGTGGTAAGCATTTGAGATCAGAGGCCTTCCCTGTATGCTATATAGCATCAAAAATGTATGGGACTGTACTTTACAGAGATAATTATTAGTTTTAATTTTATTACAAATGCATAGGAAAGGAATAGTAGAACATGAAGAATATGACCAACTACTGTGGCTCAACTACTGTTACCTAGCTATTTATTCTATTCTGGGTCTTCCAAGGATAGTAATTTTGTGCTCCAAAGTATCTCATTAGTTACAGGTGCAATAGGTACTCCCCTCACCCTCAGTACATTTCTAACCTGTTTCATATGTCTTTACACTTGTTCTGATCAAGTCCTTGAGTTGTCCTGTTGTGAGATCGTCATGCGAGCAGGTCCCAGTTTTGAATTCCTATCATTTTAACTTGCTGTCTCCAAATTAAGTTAATTATGAAAGATTCATAAGAGCTGTTGTGAAAACACAAAGGAAAGTTACATTCCCACCCCCCCCCCAGAGGTTGGCTTTCTCTCATTCATGCAAAAGAGGAAAAAGTAGCTTTTTCAAAGGGAAGGAAAGTAGCCATGACGCAGTTTTTATACATATAATTTTCTTTCATTCTTACTTCAGTGTTCTCTGGGAGGAAAATTCAACATTGTAAAGAAGTTCATTTGTGAATCATTGCTTTTCAGATTCTGAAAGGAAGTGTATAAAACAAATGTTTATATCATGATTTAGTGCAGAAGGGAAAGAGACCCCATGGGACAAAATTTCCAAAAATCTTAAATTCCCATGCTAATTTTTGTCAATGATTCCCACTTCATCTCTTTGATTCAGATTGATTAACAATGTTTTCCTTATTCATATTCACAGCAGCCCTCTCTGTGCAGAACAGTATTACGAAATAGCTAGACTAAGAGTGGGGAGCCTAATGCCTTCCAGATATTAGCAAAATACTGCTCCCATTATCCCCCACCATTGGCCTGATGGGAAATTGAGTCCAATGACATGTAAAAGACCACCAGTTCCCCTGCCCTAGTTTTTGAAGTGTTTAGTGCAATCCATATAGTATTAAAGTCAACGGTACAGCTTCTACTAATTTTAAGGGGGGGTAGATTTTACAGACAGTGGCCTGCCCAAGATACTCAGTAGCTGGGCCAGTAAAATGAGCTTTCTCTTAGCCTTCCAGCCAGCCCCCAGAATACAGAATCTAGTGGACAGTACTGACTTTCCAAGGATGAAACACACAGTGCAAATAGTCAGGAAACCTTAAGGGAAGCAGAGAAGAGAGTGGCTTTGTGAAGATAGTCGTCTTAATGGCAACCATCTCCCAGCATTTTGCAAATTCTTCAGTCATTTAAACACAAACAGAACCCTATCATTGCGGAAAGCTACAATGCTTCAGAGAGTTCCCCCACAATCATCACATTGGGTGCAGAATGCCCAGAATGAAACCCTAACAGTTCTTCCCCCAATACCAGCACTTCTGCCATTACCCTATGTCTTTGACACATTTTCAGTGCCAGCTTCCATGTCCTTGCAGGGGAGATCCAGTGGAGAGATAAAGCCAAGGTCTGCAGACAGAATGCCACACTTTTAAACAAGCTGGCATAGCTTATTTTGAATACAGTATTCCAGTCACCTGAGTTTGAGGTTTCTTTTTGTCAGGGTATGGAATGTGGCAGTATTGGCAGAGTACACAGTACTCACAGATCTGCCCTTGAAACAGTGGTGAGCTCTAGAATAATGCACACTTTGGGTATGGAGGGCAGATGTTGTCCTTTACAGGGGGTTTCCTCTTTGCTCACTGCAGTTTTGTATGTCCTCTCTCTGTGTGCATGTATAGTCCTTTTTCCACACTGTCCTGGAGAACAGCCATGCCTGTGATACCCTTGTAGACAACAACCTTCGAGTGACTAACTGGAACCGCAAGCTGGGCTGCAAATGCCAGTATAAGCACATTGTGGACTGGTGTGGCTGCTCACCGAATGACTTCAAACCACAAGACTTCCTGCGACTACAGGTACTTATAGATTTCCTCAAAATGCAGTCCGGCTTTACGTCTGGCCCTCATGATCAGATCCACCACCCCTTTCTTCTTCTGCCTGATTCAGAATAGCTCAGCTTCTCTCACTCATGATAGCTTCATGGTAGTTCTCAGAACAGGAAGAACTGTACCTGTTAGGAGGCACTGTTGCCGTGGGTGCTGTAGAGCACTGCCATCCAAAGTGGTGGTCCGTGAGCCATTGGTTGCTGATCCCTGGAGAGTTTCTAGGAAAGAAAGAAACAGTTGTCTTCTGTGGGCACAGAAATGGTGCTGGTCCCTGGCACAGTGGGAAGAAAACCCTGCCACATTAGTCCCCCACATCCGATAGCTTAAGAAGTGCTACTGTAGAGAATACAGCTCCCGTCCAAGATGCTTTGAATAAGTGAATAGAGTTCATTGGATTGCAACTTGTGTGTTATCACATGACTAGCTGTGATGCCTGGAGCTGATGGGAATTGCAGTCCACTTTGGAGAGTAACATGTTCATTCTGCCCCCCACAACTTTTCAACTACAAGATTACAATTGAGGCACAAGGCAGAGAGAGCTGTCAGAGGTCAGTGAGTGGAGAAGACAGTTTCTCATGCATAGGAAGGGAGTGGGTGGTCCTCCAGATGCTGTTTTCTGTCTGCTGTCAGCCCTAACCAGAAAAGCCAATGGCTTAAGTCCAGAGGATCTGAAATACCATTTCTCCCAGTGTAAGCCTGCCTGAGTTTTAAAATCCTCAGGGGAGGGCTTTCTCTTGGTCTCACCATCCTCACAGCCTCATCTGGTTAGGACCTGGGAAAAAGCTTTCTTGGTGGCTGCTCCTAGGCTGTAGAATGCCCCCCTCAAGGGAAACTTGGTTGACCCTCTCTTGGCTCTCTTTCAACCAGCAGGCAAAAGCCTTTTTATTTAAATAGCCCATAAGCTTTTAACTGGCTGGGGTAGCAGGATTTTTTTTTAATGGCACATGCTGTATTTTTTGTGACACTTATGCTTTAACTTAAATTGTAAGCTGGCTTGGGTCCATATTGGAAGAAAGGCAGGATATAAATTCAGTAAGTAAATGGACAAGAAGGTTGGGAGGTACAGTCCATCATCAGTCTAATGGCAACAGAAGAGCAAGTAACATGAAAAAGTGGTGATTTGGTTTAGTTAAGCAATGGAGAAAAGGGAAGGAAGGGAGCAACTTCAGAGGAGGCAGCTTTGAAAGGCAGAGAGCAGCCATTCAGAAAGCACAGAGGCAGGCAAGGAGGTTTTGAAAGTTGATAAAAATGAACCTGTAGGGTATGGACTGAGCAAGAAACTGCTGGGAGCAGTAAGAGGTGCCTGAGAGCGGTAGTGATTAGGACTTGAGCCTGGTAGTTTATATGGAGCTTGAGAGGAAACCAGTTTAGGGATTTAAGGAAGAAGACAGCATGGTCTTTCCATAGAGATAAATGAAATTGTAAGCTCAGCAGATGCGAGGATGGATTGTGGAAGTTAAGAGGCCTTGATCGGCATTAGTCTTCAGAGGCATAGAAATCTCTGTTGGCCCTACTTAAAAATGATGCTGCGTCTCAGTTTCTCAAAAAAACAAAAAAAAACAAAACACTCCTGCAGAACAGTGTCTTACAAATTCTTCTGTTCAGAGCTCAGCAGAGACTTTCATCTGGGTGAAAGTATCTACCAACCAATCCAAAATGGTTTGGATGAGCAACCTGAATAAGTGAAAGTCAAAGTCGTTATGGTAACTAATTCTTAAGAGTTAGATTACTTGGCTGAAAGAGTTCTTCAAAGGCAGCTTCTGTAGCTGTTCTGTGAGGCTTTAGAGGTTTTATGAGGCTTAACCATTAGGATCTTAGTGCAATTACAACCTTTGGCTGTGTTTTTTAAAAGAGTTACATGGTAATAGTGAATTAAAAAGAATTATCAGGTCATCACTCAACTAACCCAAATCTCTGTCAGTTCACATCGGCCACCCCAGCCAATGGCAAGGAACATTAGAAGTTGATCTAACAACATCTTGAGGGCTGCGTGGTTTCTCACCCCGTCTTAGACCCTTACCTTAGATGCATGAGCAAGAGATTTTAGTGGTCTTAATTGCAGCAGTAGAAGGGGCGTATCCCATGGGCAATTATATATACTTTACTTTCTCAGCTACAGTGCCAAAGGGACCTTTTGGAGCTGAGCTGAGGAGATATCTTTACTTTGATCTCCTTGGTTCCCTGGTCTTTTTCTAGTAATTTTCCTATCCCAAATTGTGTTGAAAGCAGAGCTTGGTGAAGTTACTTTGAAAGCATGGCCAGTAGATTCAGGGAATTGTAGTCCTAAAAGCAACCTTCCCAAGCTTTGGTTGTAACACACTCCCTCCTGCCACCCCCTACCCCATCAAATGTCTGTGTCTTTTCAGCAACTCTCCAGACCCACCTTCTTTGCCAGGAAGTTTGAGTCAACCATCAATCAGGAAGTGCTGGAGATCTTGGACTCTCATCTCTATGGTAACTACCCACCTAATACGCCAGCCCTCAAGGCCTATTGGGAGAGTGTCTATGACCATGTGGATGGGCTGAGTGGGCTCAGCGACGTCACCCTTACTGTGTACACATCCTTCTCCAGGCTGGGCCTCCAGAAAGCGATGTCTGTGCCAACACAGAAGGAGGAGAGGTTTTGCAGGTACTTCAGCTGGCTGCCAAATCATAGATTTATTTTCTGATGTTGAATAGAAGAGGATTTTGTTTGTGGATTAATGAACCAAACAACCATTTGACAGGGCACCATTCACCCTGTTCAAGCTTCCATTTCCTACTCCTTGGAGGTTCCTCATTGCCAGGGGGGACTGTGACCCTCTACATTTGAGTTATATCAGAGAGCCAGTGTGATGCTAGGGCAGGGGTGGGAACCGTAGTATTCTGGATGTTTTTAGACTAAAGCTCCAAGCATTTTTCACAATTGACTGTGTTGGCTTGGACTGGCGTAGTTCATCATTGGACAGGCGGGTTAGGTGATTCCCACTGCAGGGTTGGCGGGGGACGGACTGGGACTTGCTCCTGCTGAGCCATGAGCTTGCTGAATGACCCTGGACTCGTCTGTGTCTCTCCCAGACTGGCCTACTTTTTGTGAGGATAAAATGGGGAGATGGAGCATCATGTGCACTGGCTTTGGTTCAGTGGAGGATTATAAATATGAAAAATAGGATGTGTGCATGTGTGTGTATGTATAAGTAATCCAATATTTAGTCCTTGGCATCTTAATTTAAAGTGCCACAGCTAGCTTGATTGGCAAAGTCACATTGTGCGCATTTGGTATAAACAGGACTTGGTTAGATGGACTAATGTCTGACCAGGTATAAGGTAGCTTCATTTACCTGGCATTGCAAGTTTAGGTCAAGATAGTGCAAGAAGAGGGACGGGTTGTAAAGTCAATGAGTTCCATCCAGAGAGGGTCCTCCAAAAAACAGAATTGGTTTTAGCACCAACAGGGGTAGGAGAGCCTGGTATTCCTGATTCTAGTACTGTGAACCTGCCGTGACTCTTCTGAAAGCTGATATAACAATGGAAAATGAGGCTGTGGTTTTATTACTAGTGACCTGAGAATGAGCATCATTGAATTTGGTGGGAGCTGTTTTCAAGTCCAGCAAGTAAAGAATCTTGATTGCAGCAGTAGAAGGGGCATATCCCCTTAAATCTCACCTCTGCTGTGAACTTTGCTAGGTGGTCTTAGAAAAGACACTCTCTCAGCTTCATTCCCCACCCCGCAAAAATATGTAATATGGGAAATGATACTGACTTTTTTTACAGGATTATTGTAAGCATTGCAACTTGTTTGTGCATGTGAAGTACTTTAAGCACTTGGAAGTGCCAAACAAACCTGTTATGCTTCTTATTTCCTTTTATTCTTTTCTCTAGGTTTGAGCCACAGGGCTTCCCATCAAGTGTGCACCTGTATTTCTACGATGACCATTTCCAGGGCTACTTGGTGACTCAGGAAGTACAGAACTGTGTAACACAGCAGGCAGAATCTCTAGAAATATGGATGATGCCCCGAGGGACTCTGAAGCTGTCAGGGCATAGCAGGCAAACAAACCGTTTGCAGAATCTTGAGGTAGCATTCCTGTTTCCTGCCTACTGTTGGTGGGACCCTTCCTAATCTCTTCTTACTTAAATATACTGCTGCCCAGTTTAATCAGCATAAAAGGAGCCATCCATTAAGATACAAAATTTAATCTACCTGTAGTATACTCTTACAGCAGTTTGGTAGCGCTTTAACTGCCTCAATCTTTTTCTGGGGAAGTCTTTTCTTCCAAGGTTGGCAACCTCATCCAACAGTCTTCTCTCTTTCTGTAATGCTAAGTAGATTTTTAACTGGTACATGGCCCTGTTTTTCCAGGCTGAGTGAAACTCAGTTATAGAACTATTTGGGCTCTAGGTACTAAAATACTTCCTGCTTCATTTGATCAAAGATAATCTGAGATGGCCCTCTTTAAAATTATTATCCATGATGCAATCCCACCAGAAAAGGCACATAGACAGGACTCAGTGGGATTATCCTGAAGCTCTGGAGCAGCCTTCTAGAACCTTCTGCCCCATTCCCACATGCTCATGCTCGGCCTCATTTTCTTGGGGGGAGGGTTCTGCCCACTGTGGTTGAAGTCATATGTATACTATAGCCAGGGGTCGGGGAAAGCATGATATCAAACAGGTTGGCCCAGACCATTGGCTCTGCCCACATGAGAGAGAACCTCAGAGAAATAAGTGCAACGTGGATCAGTCAGTATGCAAAGGAGGCCCTACAGAAAGCAGAAATCCTAGTATCTTTCAGAGGTGATGTGGAACTTTCCAGTGTTAATATCTATATTTAGTGGCTGCTTGGAATGAAATGTCGCTCTTTTTAATAGGATTCTACTCTCTTTTAATGTGCTGTGTATTTATACAGCAAATTCTGTGTAGGACTGTTGTTATCACAAGCCCATACTCAGCAGGACAGGTTCTAAATGTTTTTGCTACCTATTGGAGAGTTCACAGCATGACAAAAATGGTAAACATACTTTCTTTTCCCCCACACTATGACAGTGTTATGTTCTTTCCTGTTCTGAGTGTCTCGCTTCCCCCTCCTTTTCCACAGGCAGGAACTGACTGGGACCCCAAGGAGAGGATCTTCCGTAACTTTGGTGGCTTGATTGGACCTTTTGATGAACCAGTGGCCATGCAGAAATGGGCGCGGGGACCCAATCTCACAGCCACCGTTGTTTGGATTGACCCTGCCTATGTCATCGCCACATCTTATGACATCACAGTGGATGCTGAGGCGGAATTCACCCAGTACAAGCCACCCCTCAACCGGCCTCTTCGTCCAGGCGTGTGGACCATCCGCGTCCTCCAGTTCTGGGAATCCCTGGGGAAAGCCAATTCCTGGTGGTCCCCCAGACTTTCAACCACAAGCAGCCTCTCAGGAAAGGTGAGGGAGCTAAGCTGGTGGGTGGAGCTACTGCTGGCCAATGACACTGGTGGTCACAATATGTATTCTGAAGCACAGGGGTGGGTAACGCTTGGACCTCCAGATGTTGTTGGACAGCAAGCCCTACCCAGAAATAAGCAATGGAAAGGGATAATAGGAGGTACAGTCCAAACTGATTCTGCAAAGCCACTCTGGTCAACCCCTGTTCTGAGGATTTCATGGACTTTCCACCCACTATCTGGCAACAGTGCCAATGTTCACTGCAGAAAGTGAATCCAACAGGAACTCCTAGCCAATCCTGGCTCTGAACTTACCAGGTGTTTGTAAATACATGGTGGTCTCACCATACACTTCCTTTGTAGCTACACACTTCAAAAAAATCTTCAGCAGATACCTGAGAAAAAGACTGTGGTGTGTGAATAGTCTCTCAAGGGGTGAGTGTTGATACCGTGTCCCCTTCTCAGAGGCTGTCTGTGCTTGTGTGCTTACCATCCTCTGCTAATGTTCTCCTGTTTTATTCTTGTATACTAAATTCCCACGATACCAGGATGTACACTGTGCAGACTGAAATGTAACTGAGGAATTTACAGGACAAACCTAAGCATGTTGACTAGGAAGTCTCACTGCATTTGATGAGGTTTCTTCTAAGAAGCCAAGGGCTTCAGTCCAAGACATTCAGTGAAGGGCTATCCCGAGATATTTTGCTGCCTGAGGTAAAACAGCCAAACATGCTACACCATCACCAAGTCAAAGTTACACAGAACATTGAGCTGCACGAAGTTACTTTTAGAGGAGCATTTTAATTCAGATCAATGGGTAGAGCAAACTACCCATTGATGGCATCACTGTACTGGTTGTTGACTCTTTCCATAGGGCTGGAGGCATGGGCCCTGCTAAAGAACTGAGGTGGAACCAGACATAAATATTTGCCATAGGCAAATTTGTCTGTGCACTTGGGCATGCTTTGCATATCTCTTACGTTTTGTTGTGTTTACCCATGAAAAATTAACTGTACAGCTTGTTTCTTGTATGTTTTTAATTAGATGTAAGCATCACTAGCTGTCTAGCTGTATCACAAGTGCAAAGCAAAAAAAAGTATGTAACAGAAGCAAGTGAGGATGAATAATTAGTGAATGCACTGTGACAGCTATTTAAAATCCTTACAGCACAATTTGTGGTATAGAAAAAATAGGAAGGGGAGCTTTGATGCCTGATTCACAGCCTTATTTTAAGTAGCCTATGAAGGGGAACTTAATTTTTGCTTATTTAATGTATTTCTTGCCTCCTTCCAAAGTAACAGTCTGGCATCAGTAGTGTAGCAGTTAAACTGTGTGCAGGTACACCATTGGTACCTTTGCCATAGCTTTCTTTAATATGGAAACACGCATGTGCGTGCGCGCACACACAGGTGCAGCCCACTAACACTGATTTGGCTCAGGTGGAGATGGACTAGCCCTGTCTCTTCTCCAAAAAGTGAGGGGAAAAAAATAGGTAAGGCACATTGCTTCTACCACTGCCTGGCAACCAGCCTAGAAGTACCAAGAAAGTACTAGTGCTGTTACCCCCGTATCTGCCCAACCAAGACCATCTCTGAGGGATGGGGGAACCTGAGGCATTTTTGCTGTTGTACCTGCCACTGCTAGCACCATCATTCTCTGCAGAGCATAGGAAGATTGCCTTCTTAAAACTATAGCTCCCAGATTATGTGGGAAAAGTAATTTTTCCAAGCCCTGCCTTTCCCCTCCTGCAGGCAATGGGGGAATTGCTGCCACAGCTCTATAATGCTCTTATCACCCGTCTTACTGCCCCTGTGGTACTGGAAGGGATCTATAGCCATCATGACTCGTAGCCACTGAAGTCCTTCTCCCCCATAAATCTGTCTAATCTCTTTTTAAAGCTGTCCCAAGTTGGCTGCATTGCTTATTCCTCTGGTAGTGAAATCCATGGGTTCCACAAGTTAAGGGAGCAAATGTGAAACTAGAGCAGAGCTTAGGGAATCTTACAGTTCTGCACAAACACTCCTGAATCCCCTAACCAGCATAGTCAGTGGCCATTCTGGCTGGGAGAATCTGGGAGTGATAGCCCACCAACAGGTTACTTTTTCAAATTCTAGACTTAGGAAACAAAAGTTAGATGGACAGTTGTGCCTTCCTAGTAAGCTTCCTTCCACACACACCACCTGCCCCACTTTTATTTTGAACTTCACAGCTCATGTTTGACCCTGCTCATCTCCTCTTCTTTCTGTCTTCTGGCTCAGATGATGGCAAGTGGCTGCATGCGGGTCCCCCACACAATGAGTACATGGAGCAGAATTTCCAGGGCCTAGCTGGGATCCTGAGCCTCCCTCGTCTGGATGAAACTGGAAGAGCCTCCTATCATCACACACAGCTGGTTGGCCATGCTCTGGAAAACTGGACGGACAGCAGCGTCAGCAACTTCTGGTCAGTGGCTGGCCTGTGTGTGGCAGGCCCCTCCAGCTGCTCCACCCTGGAACTCTGTAGCAAAACCTCCTGGAGTTCACTGTCCCCAGACCCCAAATCAGAACTGGGGGCCGTCAAGCCCAATGGGCGGCTGAGGTAGCAGGGGCAGCCAGCGGCACATTGTTGGGATCAAGGAAGCATTGCTCCCCCTCCTCTCCATGCCAGGCGTGGGGCGGGTAGGTCTGCCTTTTCCTCTCCATGGGGCAAACTCTCAGCTTAGACATCGTACTGTGGAAACGTGCCATCTTCATGTGGGCAAACCCAAGGAAGGGATCTTTAATGAAGCAGAAAGCAAACTTGCCTGTCGGAGGCTCAACAATGGTGCAGGGGCAGAAATCCCACTCACCGGTTTCAGGATTGGAGGGAGAGAAGACATGGATAGGGGAGCTTGTGTAGTGACGAATCCAAGCTTTGGAAACTCTCTGATCTGGCCGGTAAGCTGCCAGCTTCCTGACGCCAGCACGCTTCAACCAGCAAGCCCTTCTCAGTTGTGGACAATGTTCTGTGAAACCAAGACTCTTTGTTCCCATGTGGTTGCTGGCAGAGAATTCTGGGGAAATGTCAGGGTGGGGCGGCCAGGAGAATGCAGGAAACCAGGCTGTTGTTTACTGCATCTGGGTCTTCTGTGCAGCTAGTGCTGGCTTGACAGGCACGTTTCCCATCTTCTTACTCCATCCTTTTAGTCCTTATTTTTTTATGTATATGTACATATGTGAAAGGTATAACGAAAACAAAGTGCAATAGAGAGTACAGTCACCCCGCCATCCTCCCTGCTCTGCCCTCCCATCTCAGTGTTTCCATTTTTCTTCTTCCATTGTGACCTAAACTTGTCCTCCTTAATTCTGTTAGTGGTGGGAATAGGGTGGGATATTTGGGTTCCCTCCAAGCAGTGCTGAGTGCTTGGATGTTGCTGCTGCCATTTGAAAAAGTGTTTGTCTCTTTCTCTCCCCCTCTCATTTCAAATTGGATCTACTCCTGCTCCCTAGTCAGAAGGGGGTCAGAAAGAGAGGGCCGAACCTCTGGCAGCTGTGCCAAGGATCCCTTACAGTGGAGCTGCCAATTGTGCCAAACTGGCTAATACCCCCTCCCAAACTTACCTCAGACTTCACTCTCGGTCTTTTCTGTTTTCTCCTTCTTGTTTTCAGCTTGCAGCCTGTTATATTTGTGCTGGTAACATCTTGCAGAGTTAGGTAAATGCTCCTGCACATCCAGAGATCCTCAAACCAGATCATGTGGAAATCTGGAGTAAAACTTATTGATCGTGGCCATCCGCTGTCTCTATGCATCTGCCTCTGCAACCATGTTAATCTAACCTGACTTGTTTCCCCTATTCCCCCCGTCTGTTGGCTGGTGGTTCCCCTCTCCTTTCATATTTAACTCTGCCAGACAACCTAAGTGGGCATCATTTGTGGTCCTGCACATGTATGTGCACACACACATACTTCTGTTGAGAATCTAGCCCTCTAAAATTGTACGCCTCCCAGCCAAAAGAGATATTCCCATCCACTTAGACTGATCTTACCTGTATTGTCTGAATGTTGTCTGCTGTCCAATCATATTTCTCAACTGCTCTAATCTTTCAGGTGGATCCCAGTATGCTAAGTGAACTACTCCCAGTTGAACTGGGGACTATCATGTTTGGGCTCATGTGTCTTCTTTCCTAATTATTGTTACAAAGCAAACATGTGAAGACAAAATTGTCTCCTTTGGAATATATTTTTTAACATGTGCCATATCAAAATTCAGGAAGGCAAAGAGTAATAGAAGTTGGGACCCTCCAGATGTTGCTGGACTATAACTCCCATCAGCACCACCTAACGTAGCTGGTGGTCAGGAATAATGGGAGCTATAGATCAGCAATGTTAGGGAGACACAGATTCCCCACTCCTAATGCAGATGATTGGGGGGGGGGGTTGCTGCTGCTTCTGAAAAACATTTTCAGAAGCTGTACTTCCCCTTCTTCCTCTCCCATTTGAAATGGATCCTGAGGTTCAGAGTTCTGTAAGAGTCTCAGCAGAATTTTAAGAATGTTTTGATCTCAGGGTTTGGTCTGAACCTTTCAAGAGAGTGGGCTTCCCTGCCTTGATTTCTTCAAAGCCTGACTATTGGTTTTCCTTCGTCTTGGTTAGAAGTGCAGATCATACAGGATTGCCAGTGTTAAAAGGTCTCTGATTTATAGGAGCTGTGTTGGTGCTAAACAAACTATCTCAAGATGAGGGTTGCCAAACCCATAGCACAGCTGATTGGGACCAGTTTCCCCACCCAGGGCACCGGCTGCTGTTCCTAGTTGTGAGATAGGGCTTCGGAATGCACCTTATCCTGGAAAAGGGGACTCATTTTGTGTGTCCTGCCTTCTGAGCCAAGGGGGGAACCAGGCAGAGCTCAAATGGAAACCTATTCCAAAGAATGAGTGCTGAAAGCTTTTGTGTCAGAAGCATTATGTAAAGTTGTCTTAAATATGCAACACAAATATATCTATATCTCTATTATGTGAGGAGTGTGAGTTCTTAATAGCCAGCTACCTTTTATCTCAGTGTGCTGAAGAGCCCCCAGATTAGTTCCTTGGGTGATGTTGTGTTCTCTAGCAAAACAGCTTGCTGGCACCAGAATGATAGAATGGAGGAAGGGATATTCCAGTGCTTTGAAACTGCTTCCTGAGACTCTCACTATGCCTGTGTACCTTTGGGGCCAGGTGCAGCCTAGCAGCCACTCATTGCTTGTACCCACTGATTCCAAGCCACTTTCTGAAACTGAGGGATCATGGTCACACACCTACTTTCAGGCCCTTTTGAAGACTGAGAGGCCCCTCTTCCTCCTTCCTATGTCCGTGTTATTCCCTCTCTCAGCTGGAACCTCCTACATACCCGCTCTAATATCACACATAAGCCTTTCAAGAACCCTCTATATTTGAGGTCAGAAAATAATCTATAAACATTAGTTCTTGGAATAAAACTTGTATTCCATCCTGGCCATACATAGGGTGTGCAGAACTGCTCTTTTCCCTTCCTGTATGGATTCTGATTGCCTCTTCTTTCCAAATTTCTGCCCTTTGCTATATGTACCCAGACTCCACAGTAAATCAATGCATCTCCTTTAGCCTCCAGTGTGCGTATTAAACAGATTCAGGGTCAATTTGCACTGAGAAATTTTTAATGCAAAAATCTGGATTTCACAATTAAGAAAAAATAGGAGTGCTTTGGTGGAGAATTCACTGGCCTGTTAAGTATAAGCCTTGTGTTGAAGCTCATTAGCACAGAATAGACACTGAGACAGGATTGCTAACTTTAAAATAGATGGGATGAGTTCTCTGCCATGTCCTATTAGTGTTTTCTTGCACCTACCAGTTTTTGCTACAAGAAACATTTGGCGTTCTCCACACACACAGCCAGTAGCACTTGAGTCATCTGACACAAAATTTGGCCTTCAGAAAGCCTCACTGCTTTCCACTTTTTAAATGTTTCTAGTTCTCATGTTCATGAGAAATGTGCACAAGCTGGAAGTAGGATTTTGGTGGCATTCCCATGTATCAGATGGGACAGATCACAGTTTAGGTTTCTAATGTTGTTATCTGCCCTGAGCTTTTGAGATGGGATAGACTTAGTATGCAACTCAGTGCAATCAAACAATAAACACGTATTTGGGATATGAAATAAATCTAACCCCAGCACTGATTTGGGTAGCAAGTGAAGGAGCAGAGAAGAGGGGAATGTATGCAGCAGAATGGCAAAGCAATGGGAGGTCCTCTTCATAACCCATCACACTAATTTGAAGGATCTTTCCCGGGCTGCATCACCACAGTGTTTCCAAGTACTGAATGAGATCATTATCCCTCCACTGCAAAGGAGCTGAATGAATTCATCGTTGTTGAGTGCTCACAGGCATAAGAATTGGTGTAGCACTGTCAGGCATGATTAACCTTGCCATATCCCCTTTATTACCAACCTGCAAGCTGCTGCACTCCAGGGTGTGAAGTGAGGCTGCCTACACTGCTATCATAACCATCTTTTAATGATCCTAATGAGAGCTGATTGAGTAAATATGGCACTTTTCCAAGCCATTCAGCAAACAGATTCTGTAAAAGCACCAGGGAGATTCTTTTCACCTATTGGTAAATAAGCCATAGGGGGTGGGGGGCAAGGGAAGGAAGGAGATTAGAATGTTAAAGGAAGCCAGCTTCTGGTGGTGTATTTTTCTAGTTGCTATATAGGATAGTGTCAAGTGGAGATCTGGGTCTGCTTTTATTCTCCCTCCCTGGAGAAGCAGCACCCTTTCATATGATTTACCACCTCCTGGCTCCCTCTCCACATTTATATCCCCCTTCTGCTTTCCTAAGCCCACACCCCTTGTGGATATAGGGCAAAGCATTTTTATGGTTTATCCCAAATGAATGTGTCACTTGTGGTAGCATGAATAACTGAGCTCAAATTGAAGAAACACTGTATTGAGGCTGCTCATAAACAAAATAGAATAAAATCTTTATTAGATGAACTAACAAGGGAAAGCCATTTGGCAATTAAATGTTATCAAGCAGAAAAGTACTTCCAGCTCTTAACAGGTAAATACTTCCCAACTCCCTCTCTGAAGGAACTCTTTCTTCTTTCAAACACACAGAAGGAACTCTTTTTCAAACCCCTTTTCTGCTATTTTTCTGTTCTGCTGACTCACCCACCTAGCCCCTCTCTCTGGCTAACTTGGGTTCTTTCGTCAGAGAACCAATCAAATTAAATCCCCTCTGTTGCTAGGGCGGCTCTGCTGGCTACACGCCCCCCATCCCAGGTTCGACACAAATAGGTGCATAAGTCTTAAGCCCTTTTTTGGAGTACAACACCATTTTTTAGTGATTTTCACAGTCACAAGAGTTTGGCCTTGTTAAACAGTAGAGGAAGAATGTCACGGTTCAGGTGCTGCCTGTGCTGTGCTATGTGCTTTCTTGTGAGTATTGAGGCAACGTTTGGGTGGAAAGGACGAGTTACTCTGTTTTGTACCACGGGCTGCCAGATTGTAGCATTCAGATTTTTACAAACCTCTGAAAAAGTTACTTTTTCATAAAATGGGAAAGGGAATAGTTATGGTAATTGATGCTAATGAACTGTTCTAGGGCAAAGCACTTCTTTTGACTATCATTGTAACAAGTTCCTTGTTAAAGATGACTCCAAGTTCTGCATCATAATTCTATTCACAGTCTTCACAGACGTACATCCCTTACAAACCGTGAATCTCTGTGCTGTGTCACATCTGTCTGGTGCCACTAAGTACATTTTAATTCTTTTTTTTTAATCACCCTTTTGCAAACAGTGGTGCTTTTCATGGTCCTAAGACAAGTGTTCCATCTGAAGATTATAAACAGTGGTAACAGTTGTCCTATCTTATGTTACAGGAAAGCATTTTACAGCAGGGGAATGTGTGACCTCCCAGATTTTGGGAGCTTAAATCCCATCTATCCTAGTCCAGCAAGCATAGCCCATGAGAAGGGATGACTAGAGTGACAGTTCAACAGCACTGCCGGTTCCTCATAGTCCACAGCTAGGGCTAGAGAAAGAATCTAGAGATTCTTGGAAAGAATCTTATTTTTCTTCTTTGTGGTCTCTGTGCCTCACACAATGGGAATCTTCACGCATGCACAGGTGCGATTTCGGAAAGTTCCAGAGCCGAGCAGCTTGGTGGGAACCCCTACCCCTATTCGGTACTGAGCACGCTCAGTCCCGGTAAGATAGTGGCTTCTCCTCAGTTTCTTTTCGTCCGCCGACCAGTTAGCAGCTCGGAAGGCTTCCTCTGCTGAGCAGCATTCTCTCCTCTTCGACTGGATTTTTTTTATTTCCAAACAAGAATTCTTAGAACCCCTCCTTCATTTCTTATGTCTTCTGCACTCTTCAAACTTTGTGTATCTTGCAGCTGCAAGGTTTCGCTTTCCGATGCTCATTTGGAGTGTTTGTTTTGCCTCCAAGATGGCCATAACATACAGGCCTGTTCTATTTGCAAGGAGTTTACCTCTCAAACTTTAAAGAAAAGGGCGTCCCGCTTGAAGTCTTATTGTTGGGAGCAGGCGCTTCATTTAAAAGATCAAGCAGCCTCCAATAGGGCGCTATTTACCGCTTTGGCATCAATCCTTCTAGCTAGAGGTCCCCCGGTATTGAAATCTCCATCTTTACTGACTACTTTGGTACCGAATCCCACCTCAGTACCAACACGTTTGGTATGAACATCAGCTTCCTCTTTGGCCTTGCTGCCCATTGCCTCTCTCCTAAGAATTCCAAAATTTGCTAAGATGCCGGTGGTGCCTCAGTCTTCCAACTCTGGAGATGCAACTTTCACCTCCTCTACTCCTCAGGCGACCTTGACCCAACAGCCTCAGCCTGTCCCTACTCTAGCTGAGAGAAAATGGGTCTCTTCATGCCACTCCTCAGTGGCTCCTAAGAGAAGAAGGAAAAACATCACTCTCCTTCACCCATTGCCTGCCCATCGACTACCCAGGCAGTCTCTCTCGGGCCTCTACCCACTCTACCACCAACTCAGACTCAACCTCAGTTGGCCACCTTGGAGGAGAGGCAAGCCCCCATTCTCTCTCCAGCTCCAGGGTCTCTCCAACAACTGTCCTCACCGGTACTGACGGATCCTACTTTGGACCAGGAATGCTGAGCTTCCCTGGCCACTTCTCCCCCACAACAGGGGATCAGCCTGGTCAAGGGCATATGCACCATTTGCCTTCTCCAGCTACGGCCACTCACCATCCTGACGCAGATCACCCACTGGCTCCAGATGTCCCCTGGGCTATCTCTAGAGACCGGCCCCGTCCTAGTGTGGCCCACTTTCCGAGTCGCAGGGACCATGGTAGGTCTCCTCACCTCCACGACCATTATCATTGCACTGCCTATGACTTTCCTCCTGCCAGGAAGGATTCACCGTTTTCCTCCGCCTCCTGTATAGCTCGTTATGGTCACGAGCATTTATGGAGGGAACAGCCCAGCTCCTACTACTCCTACTCGCCAGCATACCGCGATCGCTATCCTCTCGACATTTGTCGTTAGTCTCCTCACGGGCCCCGCTGCTCTAGGTTGCCATTGCGTTCTCCCTCTTGGCCATGCTACTATCACTGATCTTGATACCATTCTTCCCGGTCCTGTTCTCAATTTCATTCTGGCTACTGCCGGCGTTCTCCATCACATCGGTCTCACCACAGGTCTCAAGATCACACCTCTCAATCCTACACCATCTTTCCACCACCGCCTGTGACAGCCACAGTCTCTCGGCCTCCACCAGAGGAACCCTCAGCCCCTGCGCTTCCACCCACTTCGACTTTGCCGCTACCGACACAGTCATTAGTGGCCCCAATACTGGCCATTCTCTCAATCTCATCAATTCTGACTTCGGTACAACTTCTCCATCGTCCAGTTCTTATGATTCCGACAATGACTCTTCCGAGTCCACTCCTTCATCACACAGTTCTCCTCCACTTACGTTTGGAGAACCAACTCCAGATACAGCACCTGAAGATGTCAAGAAATTCTCTGATATTCTCGTCAGGATGGCCAATGCTTTAGGCCTCGCTATTTCCGGACCTCTTCCTACCGTCCAGGATCCAGTCTTTCATTATGTTGATTCCTGTCCTGCTACAACAGCACCAATTCCCTTCTTACCAGCTCTGCAAGAAGTTATTAAGCATCCTTGGTCCCAACTGGCTTCCTTTCAACCCATTCCTTGTCGCCTGGAGCATCTTTACCGGACACATGTCATCTAGACATTTTTGGTCATCACTTCTACTCTGCTTCTTCACTGATCGCCAGGGTGTCAAATACTCAAACTTGCCTAGCAGCGTACCAGTGAAACATCTGGGACAGACTGCTTCCCTTAATCTCTCATCTTCCCAATGACCACCAGGCCACAGCTCTCCAATTCTATTTGAATAGGTGGGCCTTACCAATCAACAAATTCAATCCTCCCAACATGCCTTGGAGGGCTCGGCATGGGTCATGGTAGGCGCGATTGCCCTCCATCACTTTGCATGGCTCCGTTCCACTGGCTTGACAAGACAATCGTAAGAATCAAAGATCTTCCCTTCGATGGCCAAGGTCTCTTCCACGCTACTACAGACAACGCCATGGACCACCTCATGAAGGCTCGTTTCACGGCAAAGAAGATGGGGCTTCATCCTTCATCTCAAAGTAGAAGGCCTCACTCATTCCTTTCATCATGGAGGCACACTTCTTACTCTTACAGATCTAGGTCTCCATGCCAATCCTCACAACAGTCTTCTGTTCCGGCCTCTTCATCTCATCGTTCTTTCAGATAGCATTAAGCTTCTTCTAAGAAGTCTTCTTCCGCTGTGAAATCTAGATTTTGACTCCCCTCGCAGGTGGCCACCTCTGCCAACCTTTTATCTTTTGGGCCACCTGTCTTCCAAGGCCTTTCCTGCCACTTCAACACCTGGCACACCATCACTTCAGACACTTGGGTACTAACTTTTGTCCATCTCGGTTACGCCATTGAATTTGTAAATACTCCTCCTGTTGGCGTCTTCTATTCCACACTTTTCAATCCTGTTCTGCTCGAGGAGATAGATGCACTCCTTCACAAAGGGACTGTAGAGAAATTGCCCCCTTCTGCCAAGGATACCGGCTTTTTCTCCCAGTACTTTACCATTCTGAAGAGGGACGGCGGTCTCCGACCCATTTTAGACCTCCAGGCGGTCAACTCCTTCATCCCGCCCCAAAAATTCAAGATGCCCACACTGGCCTCAATCCTCTCTCCCTCAAGCAATGGGACTGGTTCACATCCATAGATCTACAAAACACATACTTCCATATTGCTATTCATTCACAACAGAGGAAGCATCTCTGCTTCACAGTTGAAGACACGTTACCAGTATAAGGTACTTCCCTTTGGCCTATCCACAGCTCCCAGAGTTTTCACCAGTGCCTAGCCACTGTGGTGTCTTTCCTCCATATGAAGCATGTGATGGTATATAACTGTCTCGACGATTGGCTTTTGCACATCAATGCCCTGGAGCTTCTAGCAATCTTCAAAGCTCTCCAGGCCTTTTGGAAACTCCTTCTCGGACGAATGGTGCAAGTGTTGTCCGACAACACCACAGCGGTCCACTATATAAACCATCAGGGTGGCACTCACTCGCCCCTACTCCTTCACCTTGAGTTACAGATTTGGGACTGTTGTGTCCCACTAAGGATCCACCTGATCACAGTGCACCTGGTGAGACGAGACAATGCTACAGCAGACACTCTGAGCAGAGACACAGCTTGCCATCACAAGTGGTCCCTATCCGACATGGCTTTTTGCCTGTGTTACGCTGAGGCACTCCATTGGTCAACCTATTTGCTCCACACAAGAACAAGTGTCTTTGCTACTGCTCCAGAGCCGGCATAGGACACCACTTTCTCGGAGACATGTTCCTGTTTCCTTGGAACAAAGGACTCCTTTACATCTTTTCCCCATTTCTATTCCTTGGCCGAGTGGTGGCCAAGATTGCCACAGACCATGCAGACACTATTCTCATAGTCCCTTACTGGCTGAGGCAGCATTGGTTCGGCCACCTCCTCACCATCTCCCAGGGCCATCAAATGTCTCTCTTGTGCACTCCAGACCTCCTCTCTCACTCGGACGGTCAGGTGGTTCACCTGGACCTCCCTTGCCTCCACCTCCATGCCTGGAGGATAACATCCTAGTCTTCCCTAGCATTCTGGCAGTCCTCACGGCCTCTATGAAGGAGTCTACATGCAGGTCCTATGAATACAAGTGGCACAAGTTTACTGCCTTTGCAGATGCTCGATCTGAGGAATCTTCCCCCGCTTCCTTGTCGACTGTTCTCCATTTCCTCTTATCTCTCAGGGAATGAGGGCTGGCCTTCTCCTCGCTCAAGATCTATCTCTCCGCTATCGTCGCTTACTAGCCATGTAACTCTCCCTCCTTGGCTCTCTTTAGGAACCCTACAGTCAAACAGTTCCTTAGAGGCCTTCACCATCTCTGCCCTCCTGCCTCTCCACCACTCCCTCTGTGGTCATTATTGTTGGTCCTTTCCCAACTCATGTGCCAGCCGTTTGAACCTCTTGCCACATTGGATGACCACCTCCTTATTCTGAAGACAGCATTCCTTGTGGCCATTACATCAGCCAGGAGGGCAAGAAAACTGACTGCACTACATGTGGGTGAACCCTTCCTGGTATTCCACAAGGACAAGGTAGTTCTTCACCCAGATGTGTCCTTTCTCCCTAAGGTGGTCTCCAAATTCCACTTGAACCAGGATATTATCCTTCCAACCTTCTATCCTGCCCCATCCATGCCTCTTGAGCGCTCCCTCCACTCACTGGATGTCTGCTGGGAGCTTGCCTTCTATCTGCAACGAACCTCGTCTTTTTGCCTCACTCCTCACCTTTTCATCTGCTATGGAGGGAGACAGAAAGGCCACAAAGTCTCTACTCAGCGTTTTTCCAAGTGGGTGGCAGAAACAATTCGTCTCTCTTACGAACTTGCAAAATAACCACCTTCCTCGTCTCTACACACCCATTCTACTCGTGCTGTGGCCTCCTCGGCAGCTCTCCTCAAAGGAGTTGACCTGAAGGAACTCTGTCGAGTGGCTAAGTAGGCACAACCTTCAACATTCATCCAGCACTACTACTTGGACTGTAGAGCCGACGTGATGCTCACTTCAGCCGTGCGGTGCTGTCCTCTGTCATCTAGGACCTGGACCACCGTCCAACAGTAAGCTACTTAATCTCCCATTGTGTGAGGCACAGAGACCACGAAGAAGAAGAACAGGTTGTCTACCTGTAACTGTGTTTCTTCGAATGGTCATCTGTGCCCTCACACATATCCACCCAGCCTCCCCTCTTTCAGGTCCCCTGATTGGCGGACTTTGAAACTGAGGAGAAACCGCTGGCTTGGCGGGACTGAACATGGTCAGTACTGAATAGGGGGAGTGGTTCCCACCAAGGTGCTCAGCTGTGGAACTTTCCAAAATCGCAACTGCACATGCATGAAGATTCCCATTGTGTGAGGGCACAAATGACCGCTGGAAGAATCACAGTTACAGGTAAGCAATCTTCTGTACAGCACATGAACAAAAATTTGCAGCCAATATTCTGGTTATTCAGAAAACATTTGGTGGCTGACCAAATTTAGTAGAGCCAGCAGAGGGAGCTTCCTCTAGGCTCTCTCCCAGAACAAACACTTCAAAGCATCCTCAGCCATTCTGAGGGTGAGAGTTCAAGTGAAAGATGATGGTGCATGGGGCATACTTGAAGACTAGAGCAGCCACTTCATGTGTTGCTGAACAAGCTTTCTACATTTCCAGTAAGTGCTTGACCTGGCCAACACTAATTTGCGGGAGACGTCTTTATGAACAAGAGTTCATAGAGTATTCTCACCCTCCCTGCAGCTCTAACTTATACAGACATGGGTGGTTACTAGTTCTTAAAGAACAGACTGTTAGACTGGGACTTGGGAGATCCAGGCTCTTGGTGTTGATGCTCTTATATTTATTTGTATTCTGCTTTATTTTCAATCTGGGACACAAAATGGCTTAGAGGAGTTAAAAACATACCACTAACATTTTTCATTGCACAAAAGTTAAAATATAGTAAACTATTAATACAACAGAAATCAGTTAACCATTAAAAAGAACAACCAATATACAGTACAGCATATGAAAGGCCCTTCCGCACCCGCAGCGGTTAGCTCTGTCCAAACAAAAAGGTCTTCAGCTGTCTAGAAAAGGAGAGGAAGGGAAGGTGCCTGTCTAAACTCTCTAGGAAGGGGGTTCCAGAGTCTGGGAGCAGCCACTAAGAAGGCCCTTTTCTGCATCCCCACCAAACGCATCTACAAACTTCTAGTCACAACAGAGCCATTAATCTCAATGGCTGACCTTGCTCCAGAAAATGTTTCTCAGTTTGGCCTGCCTCAGGTTTGTTGGGAAGATAAAGTGAGAAAGAGCGGAGTAGTGTATGCCACCTTGATCAAAGTTAAGAAAACCTGGTATATAAATGTAGCTATAAGCAAAACAATCCTTTGCAATGCATTACAGCGTCAGATCCGACTGCACCTCCCTGGATAATTCAAGGCATAAAACAGATTAAGATAAGCCTCCCTCCGCCGGAGGTTAACCTCTCTCTCTTTGGCGCAGCAAGAGAAAGGCCGCTGGTTCGTTTCTAGCCTCGCTTGCCTGTTTCGCCGCTCAAAGTTCCCCAAGCGGTCCAGGCACCGGCAAGGGCCGAACCTGCTAGTTTGTCTTAAAGGAACAATTTTGTACTTCCGCGGGTTGGAATCGCCGCCCTTCCTCAACGTGGCCTGAAAGAGGATGCAACACGCCCGGGCGTTCACAACACGGCGTGCCTTTATCAGGTCTCTATCGGGCACCTCGGAGGTTATTTCATCCCGTTCTCCGGAGGTTTGAC
This sequence comes from Iguana delicatissima, assembly GCA_948472985.1. Lineage (NCBI taxonomy): Eukaryota > Metazoa > Chordata > Lepidosauria > Squamata > Iguanidae > Iguana > Iguana delicatissima. The sequence continues at coordinate 308,376 of CAOKZL010000593.1, forward strand.
GTCAATCCGAAAGATCGGTGACTCATCCGAGGGCATCCCCGCTTAGCAGGCTTTCAGGGAAGGCCCGAGACGTAGCCGAGGCGCGTGGGGAACCCGCGTCGGCCCCCTCCACCGCTGTATTGTCCAACTCGAACTGCCCAGCTATAGGCCAGGCTGACGAGTGCTGATGGAACGCAGGGGAGCAGAGATTCTCCCGCGTTTTCCGAAAGTCCCTAACGGAAGAAAGGCAGCCCCCCTCGTTATTACTCTGGCTTTTTCCGCTTAGCGAATGCTGGGGTAGAGCTGAAACTGGGTACCCCAAAGTCAACACACGCCCCTCCGTTCGTTAAAATATGGTAAAGGATAATTGGAACCTCCTCTGCACCTTCGCACCGCATGGTTTTGTTTCGCGGCGACCAGAAGCCGAGATCGGGGGAGGAGAGGGCAACCCGGGGAAGGGCCACGGCGCATCATGCACCCGAGGAAGCGCCGAAGAGCACCCCGCGGCCTCCCCTCTTTCCCCAGCCCGCCGCACGTGCACAGTTTCTATGGCGACCGCCGACACAACGTTCCATCCCGAGAATGTAGGGATTCTCACTTTCAACCAATCAGCGTCGAGAGCGTTGACCCAGTAACCAATCAGAAATGAAACCCGGGCGATAGGCGCAGGAAGGCGAAAGAGGGTGCAAAGATCTCCGCGTGAGGCTGGCGCTGGAGTCGGGCTTCGTAGCCGGCAAGCGGCGAGGCGGCTGTCGCCGTGGGCTCGCCTACTCCGGTCTGAGCTTGGCTGGCGGATGCCTGGCCCGGGCGAACGTTGCGCTCAGATCCAACTTCAGCGGGGTTTGCGAGCGCGTGAAACCCGGCGGGGCTGGGAAGAGCAGGTGGAGTGGGCCCAGGCCCAAGCGGTTTACAATTAAAGAGGCTTTAATCGAAGGGAACTGACTGGATTCGATCCGAACCTATGGGAAGGAGGGACCAAGGGGCAACCCGGGCAGAACCGACGTCGACGGGTGTCCGGAAGGGGGGAGGATTCGGGTCAAGACTACCGAAAGACCCAAGCCAGCCTTTCCTGGCACGGCCGTTTTGTGGGCACCGCGTTTTCTGTAAGAGGCCAGAAAGTAGCCGCTGAGGTTCGTTCTGGAGGTAAACCAAGCGGTCCAGAAGCACGCCGGTTCTGGAGGAAAAGGAGACGAAATCGGCATCGGCTTTCAATTTGCCAAATAGATAATTGTCTGAAGACGAAGGGAAGGCATCAGCCGGAGTATGAGAGGAAGCCAGAATCCGGGCACAATAGGCTGAGTGGCAGCGGGAGGTGGGTGTTGGAGACCACACAGCCGTTCCTTAGCAGGACGTATCCCAGGACCCATCCCGGGAAAGGAGGACAGCGGCTAGAATTAACCAGAGCGGACTGCATGGGCTCTTCTTACTGCTGAAAGACTTAAGACACAAAAGGACTGGATTCTGACTGCTTGGCCGGTACCCCTGTGTGTGGAGCCGCCAAGCTAGAAGGTTGCTCCAAGTAGACCCAAACGCTCTCGTCAGAGATGACCCATCCAAGTGAGACACACACACACGCCCCCCCACCAGTGTGCCCATGGACAGTCATGTGGTGGCCATCATCATAGCTACCAGTGAGTATCTGCATGCTTTCCTCCCTCTTCTGCGTTGGGGGAGGCTGGGAAAGGGGAGGACTTCTTCTGAGCATGAGGTTACCTGTAATTGAAAAGACACCTCTCTCCCTTGCCACCACTTTCATTTTCAGAAGTGTATTACAGGGCTGTCCTTCTCAAGTTATCTGATATGGGGGGACCAGCAGTTTTTTCCCACTGTACCACAGACTGGCACTATATTTGTGCCCATTGGCTGCCCATTGTGCCCATTTGTGTTTGTTGTCTCTTCTGGAAAATCTCTGTGGACTGGCGGTCTGTGGCTCACAGAGCAGTACACATCGATGGACTCCTCCACTGAGTAGCCTTTCCATAGATATTTCTCTTGAGTAAACACACAATGTCATTTTTGCCTCTGGGCTGTTCAAGAAAAGCAGAACATAGGAAATTGCCTTATACTGACTCCGATCATCAGGCCATCAAGCTCAATGTTATGCGTTCTGATTGGTTCTACAGGCTTTCAAACAGAATGTTTTTCTAGCCCTACTAGGAAATCCCTAGCAGTCTCCTGTCTAAGCGCTTATACGGGCTGCCCCTTCTTTGCTTCTGAAATCAAATAAGACCAGGTATGTTTGGTGGTACGGTGGTCAGCTCAGGCATTTGAGGCCTGACTGGTACTTGGGAAGCTGCAGCATCTTTGTACATCATACTGTTTGTATCTTGTCAGACGTACAGGGGGGGACTTTCCGTTATTTTTGGTGAAAATGCTGGTTTACTTGGAATTAACTATTATGGAATGTTTGTATGGAAGGCCTAGTTTGACATTCTTCTGCAGCTTGATTTCATAACCCAGGTTGACCCCACTATTCTGCTTAGCCTTTGTAGGTTGGTGGAAGGGGCTGTTATGGGTATTTGTGTTGATAGGCATTATGTAGACTGCAGGGAATGCCAGCATAATGCAACAGAAGGGAATTTGACATATTGTGCTCTTTTTCTGGCAAAAATCCTATTAAAGGTTCCTGATTTTTCAAAAAACTCACCAATGATTTTTTTTCTCCAATCAATGTTGTTAATTTTCCATTTCCTCCAAGTCCATCAACAATATGTTAATATGTTAACTGTAGACTTTAATAATTTGACTATCCGGGAAAAGATGCAGTAGAAGTATATGAATGGCATTAACAATTGAAGAAGTTACTTTACGTAGTCATGCATAATCTTTGGTAGGAAAGCTGGAAGTCAAATTTATTTCTTTTATTATTCTTTACTATTTTTGCTTTTTATGTACCATCCTTTTCTTTCTTGTCTTTTGTTTCTTTTTTCTTTGTATACATCTTGATTTTTTTATTGTATTGTAAAATGTTTATTAAAATTTACTAAAAAAAGAAGAAGGGCATTTGACATTCTCAAAATAAAGAATAATACAGAGGCATTATAGAGGTAAAGTGGAATGAAAGACAGAAGATATTTGTTTGTGTGTGTCTGAATTTTCTACAACTTCTTTTCTGTAGTTCCTTTCAGTGGTTGAGGAGAGAACTCAGCTGAGAAGGTGGAACAGGCAGAATGGTGTATATTTTTAGGGAAACTTAGGTTAGTATGGGAAAATGTAAGCTTTTCTGGACCACAGAGCTATTTCTGTATGGATGAAGATTTCTGTGAAATTGAAAATCTTATTTACTCGAATACCAACCTCTTGGTTCTATAAAGTATAGAATATCCAATACTTGGCAGTCAGAAGCTTCCTAAAAGAAGAAACACTTTTGCAGGCTATATGCTGGCTAGAACTGAAAGGTGCGACTGGAATTATTAACTCTGGAGAGTCCTGATTGGCTATTGGCCTGCTCCCATTCATATGATTGTTATGCCCATCTTTCTTCCAGGATGTGACTGTGAGACAAAAAGAATTCTAGCCTTCAAGTTGCTTAGCATAACCGTGGCAGTATTCTAATACCTGAAAGCCAGTCCCATCTAACCACAAACCGTTTGAGAGGATTTCAAAAGCCTCCAGATAATATCCCACTTTTCTTTGAGTACAACAGCTTATGTGGGAGAATGTTGCTGTTAAATCAGTTTATCCAAAGATAATCCAAAATCAAAACACAAAGTCAAGAACAATATCAGTGCATTCAAAAGCAGGGCTAAATGAAAGAGCATCAGGGCTGGGAGGAGATTAGATAACTAACATATCAATTAAAATTAATCCATCAAATTGGAAAATGCCGGGAGGAAGAGAATATATTTTCAAAAAGAAAAAAAACAACAACACATTGACTGTGTTATGAGACAGATCTCCCAAGGAAGAGAACTCCAGTCTGGATGCAGGTATAAAGAAAGTTCTTTCCTTTCCTATGTTTTTACCAAATGTTCTTAAGATGCTAGTGGGATACACCTAAAATGGAAATGTAGAAAATGAACCTAGAGTCTTTCTTATCCAAAGAAAAAGTCGCGGCCAAGACACCAGTAATCTCTGTTCTGGAAACTTATAGTCAAAGCAAAAACAGATTAGCTTCTCTGTATTAGTAGCCTCTTACAGATGGAAAGGATCTCAGAATTTCCTGACAACAGAGCAAATCCATGGATACAGCACCCAAAACAGGCACCCATCCAGCTTTCACTTGAAAACTTCTAGTGAAGGAGAGGTCCTCTGGGAGAGGTCTCCATTTCCAGGGGCAATCTTTTCCATACTGAAGAATTCATCCTTTATGAAGTTCTTCCTAACGTTTAGTCTAAATCAGGGGTGAGATGGATTTCTCATCAGCCCTATCTGGAGCCAGTTTTGAAGAATGCTGGGAGACCAACAAACTCTGGAGTATCACATGATTCCCATCCCTAGTCTAAATTATTTTTCTTGTAATGTGCTATTATTGGCCTGAGTCTTAATCCATGGAGCAACAAAACTTTAATGTGCTTTATCATCTATATGATAGCCTATTTGAGGATGGCAATCGTATCACCTATCAATAAACTCTTCTCTCAGCTCCAAAACTCCGACTTGTTCAACTTCTTCTCAGAGGACTTGGTTTCCCAGTCCCTTACCATCTTTGTTGCCCTCATTTGGATACGTTACAGAGTTTGTTGACATTCTTTTTAAACATCAGTATCTTGAATTAAAAACAGCATAGTGTAGTGGTTTGAATGCTGAACTATGACTCTGGGAGATCAATGATTGAATCCTTGTTCAGCCATGCAAACCCACCGGTTGACCCTGAGCAAGTCACATTCTCTCAGCCTCAGAGGAAAACAGCAGCAAACCCCCATAAACAGGTCTTGCCAAGAGTACCCTGTGATGGCATCACATTAGGGTAGCTGTAAGTTGGAAATTACTTGAGAACACTTAACAACAACAATGTTGAACTAGACATAGCACACCAAGTTTGACCACAATAGAACTCACAGATATGTACTGTATTTCTTCTGACTTACATTTATCCTGCAGTCTATTCCAACACCTAAGTCCTCAGCAGTTTTTGTTACATATACTGAGAAACAGAGATTTTCAGATGAACACCAGAAATGTTGATTTAAATCGGGAATGGGGATCATGTGGCCTACCAGATTTTGCTACATTTGCATCTCCCAGCTTGCCTCACCAGGGGCTATGCTGGCTAGGACTACTGGAATTGAATTCCAACTATCTGGGGTGTCACATGATTCCCACCATGAATTTTAAATCAACAGCAAACAATCAGAAGTCCTTCAAGTTCAGCTGAGGTAAGAAACTTCTTCCGCTAAGTTCCACTGACTCGGTGTGGTAGAATGAGCACAATTTTCCATTATCTAACTAGATTGTTCCATCAACATTTGATACAGAAGTTCATAAATGAACCTTCTATATGCATGATCCAGATATTTAGCACTCCTTATAAAGTTATTCCATTTTGAAGATGGGCAGGGTTTTTTAAAGAGAGCCCATAAATGTACAGATTAACCTTCTGATCTCCCTTCTTCAAAAATTAATGCAAAAAACTAACACAACACACTGAGGTTCACAGCAAGTTCCTTGGAGTAACTGCATTCAGTTAGATCTGAAATAAAGTATTAGTTTGAGGTCCACGGCTATTAATGCTTGAATCTTTATAATGGGCTTTCGCAAAGTAAAAAGCAGATTACATTTGATGTCTAAATCTCTTGTGAGCTAAGAGAACAAATGTTAGAAGAAACTTGAGGGTTAAACTACATGCTACATTAAATATACAACATGCAGGTTAGGATCCTCCTGCACACTCACACACGTTTTTTTAACTGTAGATCTGCACTTGTGACCCTCCTCTGGATCAGAAATGGTGCAAGTGCGTGGGAGAGATTTAAACCTTCCCTCTTCCCATTTGGTATTATTTAAAAATTCACCCCTCCACATAGAGTTTTGTTTTTTTCAAAAAAAGAAAAGAAACGACAATCCATAGCACCAGTGGAACCTGTAAAAACAAAGAGATTGTGGTTATAATCTCAAACCCATTTATTCCAATTCTATTAAAGCCAGTAGGCCTGCTTTGAAGTAAGCATGTGGTAGAATTACAGACTCATAAAGCTGGAAGCAAAGTCCTGTGAGTTCTGCAACGATTCGTTTGCTGACATTTTCACTGCATTTTGCTACTTACAAGAATTTCATCAGCGTCATTCAATTATTTGTTGAGTGCTTACCTCTTGCTAAGCATTGCACAGAGAAGAATAAAGATAGGCCCAACCCACAGACTTATGTTCCAAGAATGTGGGATACAAAGAGAAGGGGTGAGGCAGGGATTTAGCAAAGAGAGGAAATCACTAGGGGAAAACCTTGGAGGAGGAAGGCCTTTAACTGGTGGGTGTTTTTTGTTTTTTTTTAAGTAAGCAAAATAGCTTGCTAGGCATTAGGTGAATTTCAGAAATATGAGGCAGGTTGGGAGAAATGATGCAAGTAAGAAGTATCAACAGTAATGCTAGATTTAAGAAGAAGACTTTTCCCTGAGAATTCAACTATTTTCACTGAATTCTACTGAACATCCCTATCCCTACACAATAGAAGGGGGTGGGAGGAAGCCTGCCTTCTCAGGATTGCTGGGCACAGGTTTTTGGTTTTGTTTTATTTTACTGGAAAACATGGTGCATTAGCATTATATCAAAGAATTGCACACATGTCCAAAATGAAAATTAGAAGATCTCTCTGGCCTAAATATTACTGTTAGGGTCAACTAGAAAAAAAAACATTGACTCAGTGTATTTATATAAGGATTGACTCACTAGTCAACAGTTGATTAAATGGGCTTGCTTTAGTTGGAACTATCAATAGGATTTAAGTCTCTGTTTCTTTATGCAAGGTATTCCTTGCTTAAGAAAACCCTATGAAATTCATGGGGTCAGCGTAATTCAATAGGTGACTTGAAGGCACATATGCAGACACATTCAAAATAGTGCAGCTAAGGTTAAGCTGACGAACTTGTGGTACTGCCTTGGAAAAGGTTAGAGAAATTAGCAGTGGCTGCAGGTATACATTACTGTTAAGTGTATAGCAGGTTACCATGGATTGCCCAGACTAGACTGGTTGTGTTACAAGGAGAAAACAGTGTGCACCCAAGAAGAGCCACCAGTACTGTATGGAAGAGATGTTTAGGAGCCTGAAGAAACTGGAGTAATAAGACATATGAGTAAAGGATGTGGCTATCAATGGCTAATACTCATGATGGCTATATATTACCTCTAGTTATCTTCCTGTTATTATTGGTTAGCCACAGGCCATCAGTTTAACAATTATTGTATTGGCTGGCATATAAGACTCACATTTTCCCCAAAAAATTACTGTTTATAAATGGGATGCGTCTTATATGCTGGTGTGTCTTATATATTGGCAAATAATATTTGCCAGTGTATAAATGGGGTGCGTCTTATATGCCGGCAAATAAGGGTAAAATAATTTACAAAACAGAAATGATATAACCAACCACAAAATATCAAAAACAAATAATAAAATATTTAGCCAACATCAGGCAATTTACATACCAGTAATAGAAATAGGAACCCATACTTTACCACCCTTGTCTAAATACTGTAAAGGCACCAGATCTGATCTCAGAAGCTAAGCAGGGTCAGCCCTGGTTAGTACTTGGACGCAAGACCACCAATAAACACCAGGTGGTACAGGCTATATTTCAGAGGAAGGAACTGACAAAACCACCTCTGAGTATTCCTTGCCTAAGAAAACCCTATGAAATTCATGGGGTTGCCATAGCTCGGCAGACAACCTGAAGGCACACACGCACACACACGCGCACAGACTTCATTATCCCCGTCTGATGCCTCCGTATTTTCACTGTGCTGTATCATTTTGGCAGTCTGTTATATGGAGCTTAGCCCATTATCCTCCAGTATCAGAGAGGCCGTCCTGCACTAATTGCTGGAGAAGTACAAAGAGAGAGAGAGCTATTTCCCCTCATGTTCCATCCACAGGGTTATTTTATTTTTTATCTACTGGGTTTGTTTCCTGTCTGTCTTCCAAAAGGAAGAATCAAGGCATCTCATGATAACACTAAATAAAAGAGGAATACAATTAATTGAAAGAGAATTAAAAGCTCATTTTAGAAAATAATTTAGAAACCTGTCCCTAAGAAAACGGGGGTCTAATACAGCTTTGTGAATGAGGCCACTGTGGTGGTGGTGGTGGTGGTGGCAGCGTGTCTGCAAGTTGTTTCTGATACATGGCGACCCTATTACAGGGTTTTCTGGGGCTGAGCGTGTGTGATGCACTCAGTGGGTTTTTATGGCCAAGCAGAAAACCTTGGTCTCCACGGTTGTAGGCCAGCACTCAGACCACTACACTGTGCTGGCTCTGAAGCCACTGTTACACAACTCTTAACAACCCCTCTTAGCAGCCTGCAGAGTTTTTTTAAAAGTCTTCACCTCATGTCAAAAGAAAAAATTAGCCTCTCTTGGTAAAGAGTTCCGGAACCTTGGTCAACATTGCTCACCTCATGGTTGTTCTCCTCCATCTCTAGTTCTCCTTACATGTTTCATAGTTACACTTACCCATTTCTTGCCACATTACTTACGCTACAGGTCCATTTTCACGATTTTTGTGGGCCTCTATGGAAACAGATTGTTTGTTCTAGGGAGGACTTTGGCCTGATTCAGGTTGGCTTTTCTGCAGCTTTTCTGAGTCGGAGGCCCTGTGGCCAAGGGAAAGATTGTACCTCACCGTGCCTGAACGGATGATGTGTCTTTTAGGATTTTTTTCTTAATTATAACAGTCAGCCTGGGTGAGAAAACTATACTTTTTGTGTATAGAGGGCTGCCCCTTCCATTAAACAAAGTGAAACAAATGGCAAAGGTGTTGAGGGCATATATTGTGGGCATCACAATGTTCCTCTTGAGACTGTCACCCCACCATCATCATTCGCCAGTGTTGGAGGGCAGAGCTGTGTGTATCATACAATCTTTCACACCCACATCCACACCCTGCTCAACTAATCCACTGCATTTAATGTAGTCAATGCTGAAGTGAAATTTTAAGGGTGATTTCTGTTGGCTTTTGTATGTAGAGCAGAAGCAGGAGTGACCTTGTTATTTGCCTCAGGCAGCACAATATCTTGAAGCAGCCCTGGAAAACATCTTATTTCTGAGCCACGTGTTCTAAGGTTTAGTGATTGCCTCTTGATGTCTCCAAGGAAGATGAAAAAATGTAAAGACCCAAACTTCACATTCTGAGGAGACTCACAGACACCACTGTCTTGTGTCCTTCTCTTTCACGGCTTTCTAGTATTTTTGTTTTTGAAAGGAACTTCATATTTCTACCCCATCCCTCAAGAAACAACCAGTGAATTGGAACAGAAAGCCAGAAAATGCTGACATGGTGGCATCACCATTCTTTTTAGAACAACACATCACTTGGAAAATACTAGTCTGCAATGCTTGAGAGAAAAATTTCTTCTAACACCAAACACGTGGAGAGAAATTTATCACACAGTAGTCCGAGGCTGTTACAAAAGGAAATAAAGAAGCAAAAAACTCTTTTTAGGAGACTGGATCAGAAGTTTATTTTGTTTTTGTTTTTGTTTTGTCTTAGCTCGCTTTGCTCGCTTCATTTTGTCTTTTGTCTTAGCTTGCTGAAGAGTTCATTAGATCTATTTATTTATCTATAAACAGGTTTGGAAAGTTTCTTTCTACAAAGAGCTTATAATGTTAGGCTGCTTTATAACTTTCTCCCTCTCAAAAGGAGCTTACAATCTAAAGCTACTTTGTTTATGGCCTGTAGGGAGAGACCCCAACCATGTCTGCTATGATTACATACTGAACAGAAATTCTGTAGCTAATTGCTGGTCCCAGAGAAGTAGCTGTCTTTCCAATCTGCCTGGTAAAGTTTTCTGTAACTCAGATGCTTGCATGTTTGTAAATATGCAGAGGTTTGGTTGTGTGAGAATGTCTCTTTTTGCAGTCTCTATTTTTATCTGTAACTTTTGGCTCTATTTCAGCTATTACAGTAAAACTCTTGCTACTGTCACTCATCTGGCAACATAAATTGGTCCAATTCCACCTTGTAAATGAGGCCACTAGTCCACAGGTATTTCTAATAGCTCACATATATCTGCATTAATCACTCCTGGCATATTAACAGAACCATTTCCCCCCCCCCCCCACAGTTTGTAAAAAAGACAGATTTCATTTGCCATAGGTAGGCAGGCAAGGAGCTGTTTACAACCTTGGGCCAAGGAAATAATTCATTGTTTGTCTGTTTATCCACTGGTGCTGGAATGCTACAAATCTAGACTACAGATTTCAGTGTTTGCCATTGGGATACATGTTGAAACTGGAACAAATTTGCTGTGTTAGCATAGTGTATTTTGATTGTAAACCTTTTTGTTTCAAAATTTGATTTTACACAAACATCCGTTCTTTCTACCAAGAGTGTGAACTTTCATTGGGGAAGAAAGGCCAGAACAATTATGGTGGCCAGAATGATGGTACTTTTTGTAACTTTTCTTTTGTCAATTCTTAGTGGGACCATTTGAGTCCTCCTTTAGGGACGTAGTTCTGTGATGCATAATTCTGTTGGGCCTATGCAAGTTCTCTGTGTCTTTGCTCTTAGGTTGAGATAGTGCCATTATGTCACATAAATACTGGCCTGGCCCCTCTCTTCTGATCCGGTTGGATTTAATTCCAGACTAGGGCCCTCCAGATGTGCTGGACCACAGCTTCCATCATCTTTAGCATGCTGTTGTCCAATACATCTTGAGGACACCAGGTGCAGGGAGGCTGCTGTGAAGTGTCCTTTCTTTGGAGACTTCAGCTGCAGTGCTGGTGGTGAGGTAGGTCCAAGGCTGTGCAGCACTCTCAGTTTTTTCTCCTTTTCTCTTTTCTGATAGCAGTTTCTTCCTCTGTGTTCATCGTGGCCATTTTGGTGCTGCTGCTGCTTTTATACCACCGAGACCCTCTGTGCTGCCAGTTTCTGTGCTCTTGCCGTTTCTTCCAGAGCCCCAGTCAATATGTGAGTATCCCATCTGCCTTTTCCAGCTTTTTGAGAAGTCCTGCCCACCAGGCTTTGTAACCCACCCACCTACCCTTGATCCTGGATAAAAAACCTGTTTTCTTTTGTGCAAGGCTTGGATTGAAGGGAAACATTAGGCACCCTGCTTGGTCTTTTTCTGAGGGTACTTCTGCAAACTCCTGATCTCACACTGTGTACAAAACAGCTTCAACCCCCCTCCCCTTTTTTTCCTCCTGGCTGGAGAGCAGCTCAAAGTCTTTTGCAGTTCTCTCCTGCTGGGTTTTAGTGCTGTGCACCAAGGGACTCCTAAGGTCCCTGCTTACTTCCTACTCATGTCTGCCAACAAAGCCCTTTCACTTGAGCCTGTGTCCATTTGGCAGCTTTTGACCATGGAATGTAACTATTGGGTTGTGTGTGTGTGTGTGTGTGTGTGTGGGCCCATGTGCGCATGTGCGTGTGCACATGTATAATTCAAGTGCAAAAGCAGGATAGAGTATAATGCTCTTGGGGTGACTCATGTCACTAGGGCCATGATGGGTCCCCTCTGTGCCACAGCCCCTCCCTCCCTCCCTCTTTGGCACACTGTTTCAGAGCCAGGCCTCCCTCTCTTTTCTGCAGGGATGGAACACAGCAGGGCATGCTACCATAAGGCACGGGTAAATACAGACAATGCCACTCTTGGTTGCCGGTATCCCAGCAACCAGTATTATACTTTCCAGGGCTCACAACTGGGGACAGCCAAAAAGAGAACATTTTCCCCTTCTTCTCTCCCTCCCCTCCCACACACCCGCACACAAAACACACTTTTTCCATGAGTGATGTTTGTTTGCAAGCATTGGGGGTAAAAGGAACTACTAGAAGACAGGTAGGTCTTCCTGCTGCTTTCACCTCACCCCATCTCCACATTAGACATTGTAAAGATCCACACTTGGAGAAGATGGGCAGTATACAGGGTTTTCAGTTCTTCTGTGTTTCCTATATCAGGGAGCTGCTCTCCTTATTAATTTATACTTAAACAGATGAAAATCCAGATTAGTCCATTGTTCAGAGACAGACTTGCTAGAGTGAAAACTGGAAAGGGCTCCTTTACCTTTAATGGTTAGGCAGAAAAGGGAATTTGAGCAAGTGCTGCTCCTTATCTGGTGGTATAACAGTCCAACACCTGCTGAAATTCTCTCTTCTGCACAACTATTAAAGGTGTAGGAGCCTCTTCATTTTTCAGTGTGGCAAACCTACTGAGTGATAAGGCCTCAAAAGATTTCTTCCTCAGTCTATGTTACATGCTGCAAAAAATGCTCTTCAGCTGTCTCCTAACATAAAGGCTCAGCCAGCTCTCAAAACACTGTCTGACTGTCTTTTGCTCTTCCCAGCTTTTGTGTATGGTGGGGAGTGAAGCCTGTCTTTCTCCTGCCTTCTCTCCCTGTGAGGAACCTTCCTTTGGGGTAATCTTTGTGGGTCAGACTGAATCCCCAGTAGGCCAGTTGTATGGGACTGATGGTTCCCTTTCCTGTCAGAAGAGTCACTTCCCAACATGACCTTGAAGTAGCTGACATCTGTGTCATTCCTGACCTGAGCAAAAATGTTGTCATTCAGTGATGAGCTTATTGTGGGGAGAGGTGTCTTTGTATACAATTTTTGCATATCATGTACATCCCCACCTTAAAAGACTACTGTAATATCAGCTCTGTTTTTGTTAAGAAATCCTGGGCAAAATGAAAGAGAGTCTTTTCAACTCATGAAATCAGGCTAGAATTAGCTCAATCCTCCTGAATAGTTCTGGACTATTTATAAACCTACAGTTCAGTGCCTGTCAAGATGACATAGTGCTTGATTGGTGTGTATTTGTAGTTGTTGTTGATTTCTGCTGGAGTAAATGCACCTGCCCAGTTGCCTCTTGCCTCACCTTGGGAGCTTTCAAAATGGAACTCTTTCCTCTCTTAAGAACTTACACAAAGCTGCAGTGCCCTGGGCTTGTGGCAGCATGCCATTTGAATTTATAGGGCTACTCCAGCAGACTTTCCCCCAGTGGACTCTTAAAAGCTTACTGTGTTGTGCCTGGCTTGAAGGTTTGATCTCCAACTGTGCGGTGAGATCTCCATGAAGCCAAACAATAGAGTGGTCGCAAGGGGAGCTTGCATGTGATCAGGGGCAGTTGGTGGATCCATTGCCATGAGGGCAGCGTGCCACTCTTGATTTCATGGGTGCTCTTCCCGCAGCTACGCTGGGTTCTCTTGGTACTGAATCCCCATTATGAATAGTAGCCACTGCTTAGATAACTCCTATATAACCCCAAGCAGCTGCAGAAAGAGCAACCCTAAAACCAAGAGTGGATTTGCCACTCCCTCTCTGGCAACACATCCACCACCTACTCCTGCATTTGATTAATCCTGGTGTCTCAGCTTGCAATCAACTGTTGCCCCATCCAGTGAACCACTCAATAAGCCTCCAGACGGGCTCCAAAAGTTGCTAGATTCTAATCTCCATCAGCCTCAGCTAGACTAACTGATGCTGAGGGATGATGGGAGTAATAGTTTGGCTGACTCTAGACTACCACAGATTCACCAGCCTTTCTTTTGAGCCATCTTGTGACCATGTGCTTCTAACCTGACTCTGTTTGCAGACAGAGTTGGCCGTCTTGTTACTTCACTGGGCATATGGAGGTCCTGTTTTATCATGGTCACCATACTGACAGAAAACCTGCTACAAGCAGGCTGGTTGTTGTGAGCATGCAATGAATGTGAAGATGCACCAAAAAAATTAGTGCATGGCAGGGGTGGCAAAGCTTGACCCTCGGGGACCAAGTGAAGCCATGGCCTTCTTCAGTTTTCCCCCCATGCTCCAACTTTTTTTGGCTGAAAACTGTTTTAGGTCAAGGAGAGGACTTTTCTTTAAAACTGAGAGTGACTCAGAAGTTGCTTCAAAGTTTTGGAAGAAGACCCTTACAGGGATAAAACAGATTGGGCCCTCCAAAAGTATAATAAAATGCCCCATCACACCTCCTAGTGATCATTATGTACCATTTTGGGAGGTGGGCTTTTTCATGTGAAGGTTGGAGTAGGCGTACAGTCCCCCGAGGGCTCTGGACCTCTCGAAATTGGCTCCCCTGGTGTATAAATAGCATTGATAATTTCACAACACACCTGTCTTCAGCATGGACCTGGCTATCCAGACTCAGGAGCAGGTGAATCAAGACTGTACATCAGCTTGGTCTCCAGGCGTAAATAAAGAGGCGACACCTGGTTTATAATTGTCTGTGCCTTGCTTTTCAAATCCTAGATTCAGATTTCAGAGCTGTTCTGAAATCTCATTATTTTTGCTCATAAAAGGATTTGTTAGAAAATAGTGAAAGTCTAATGCCTCTTGTTCAGGCAGTACCACCTGCAGAGACTTGTCTCAAAAGGGCAGACCTGTACAGTCAGATTCTTTATCACAGAAAAAGAAAAAGTAGGTTGAAATGCAAAGGCTGAGTCTTTGACCCATAGTAGCCCTTCAAGCTCATATTCCACTTGTTCACGGAACGTGGTTGAACACCTCAGACAGGGAACCATTCAGAAAAAAAAGAGGTGGCAACAGTAATTCAACACTCACATGGCTGAATGCACCAGGATTTAAATGCTGCTGCTTTTGTTGATGATGATGACAACAACAGAATATGGGCTGTGAGGCTGGATCAGGAGATGTAGCTAAATCTCTCAGTTCGGCCTCCCAAAGCTTAGACGGCAGGCAGCACCACCAACACGGGGATTTCTGAGGGACCGGGGAGCAGGATGGTGACTAAAGAAGCATCCAGCCCTCTCTTGGCAATGAGACACTTTGCAACAGGAATCTGAAGGGATCGCTGCAGTTGCCTGTCACAAAGCACCTCTCTGTGGCGAGAAGGCTGGACACTTCTTCGCCCACCATCCAAACTCTATCTAAGGACCTCCAGATAAGGAGAGTCCACTGCCCTCTGAAGCAGGCTATTCCACTGCTGAGCAGCTCTTGTTATTCCTAATGTTTAGGTGGAATCTCTTTTCTTGTAATTTCAATCCATTGGTACATGTTCTCTGGAGCAGTAGAAAACAAATTGCTCCATCTTCTACATAACATCCCTTCAAATATTTAACAGTAGCTATCATGTTATCTCTTAGGCCCTTTCCACAGTGTCCTCTCATCCTGGCATGGGGACCAGAGAGGAGTGGGACCACAGTGATGCTTATGTATGACGTTGTAGAGGTCCCACTCTTCTTCTGTCCCCAGGCGTGATCATGGATTTAATCATTGAGAGGCTTTCCTCGCCAATGACCCACAATCACGCCACCATCCTACACTTACCTGTCCTGTGGAAGTGCCAGAAACGCAACGAAGGCACTTCCTGCCCCAGTGCAGCCTAGGAAAGTGCCCAGCTGCGCTGCAGATGTAAGAGGTGTGTCCATCACGCTTCCTTCTGCCGGCCCAGATTTTGTTCTTCAAAAGTTTAATTCGTGGGACAGGAAGTACTTGGATACTGTTTTGCCATATAATGCGTAACTCAGAGTGGGCCCAGCCAGAAAAGTGAAGCTTAGTTGAAAAAGAATGGCTGCGGAGAATGGTGCCCTCAGTGAATGATTCAGCAAAGGTGTCTTTCACATGAAAAAGATAATAGGTCTGAGGCTCTTTCTGCCCTACACTGTTACAGTGATATTATTATTCCACTTTCAACATCCTGTGGAATTCTGGGGTTTGTAGTTTACTGAATGTTACTCACACACATCTTTATTGAACAAGTCTTCAGACTGTTTCAAACGTATAAAAATAAGAGTAAAAACAACAGCAGCAGCAGCAGCAGCAGCAAGGCACATTGATAATTGCTAAAATTATAAAATACAAAATAATATACATTTAAAATAACAATTTTTTTTTCCAAATTAAATAAGAGGCCAGCCCCTCAAAGTCACCAATAAAAGCTCTCTAATAATACTGATGCCAAAGAGCTCTTTGGCTGACCATTCTAATCGCCCTCCCTGAACTGTAAACCCCAGGATTCCATAGGATGTTGAAAGTGGAATGATAGCATTGTAACAGTATAATGCAGAAATGGCTTAGTGTCTCTTTCACAAAGGGGAACTTTCCAGTTGATCCTGCATCACAAGAACTCACAAAAGGTTCGTTTAGTCATGATATGAACGCACAGTTGCATGACACACACAGGCTTTTGAGGAAGATGGTTCCCTGTGAACACATAGGCCCTTTCCTCACGTGGGGGGGCCTGAACGCCGCGCGCAGGGGCGAAGCTTACCTCGTAGTGGGTTGCTCTGTCCCTGCAGGGAGCGCGGATTCACCGTTCTAAACGCCGCCGAATTTCAGCAGCGCTCGGCGGCGTTCGGCAGTGCTCCGTGGCGCCCAAAATGGTGGCCAGCAGCTTCCGGCGGCGCTCTGCCTATCAATGCAGCACACCAGCCGGAAGCCCGCCCCGGGCAGATCTGCAGGGACGCGCTACCGCGTTTCTGCAGTTCTTCACTGGGGGCTGCCGTGGAGCAGCGCAGGCGACTTTCGTAAAAACCACTTGCGAAGGTGGTTTTTATAAAACTCGCAGCGCCACCGCCGCAGCTGCGCTAGAGCAGTTTGAGGTGTAGAGCCTCACTTTTCCAAACTGCTCTAGCGCACCTCGCGGTGAAGAAGACCTCCTGGAGAGGTCGCCCTAGTGTGGGCAATATGCCCATGTGGAAAGGGCTTTTCTAGGGGAAGGCCCTGTTATTTTGTTTTTGCAGCAAGCATTGTCCCTGTGTCAGTGCTTTGTGATACACACATCCTCCCTCCCGCCCTCCTCCCTCCCTCCCCCCTCCAAACACTGCCACATGTACAGAGGAAGCATAAAAAGATTAGTTTGACGATGTATATTTGCATCTTATTTTGCTACATTGATATCCCACCTTATTCTCCAGAGAGCTCTGCACCTCCCAATCATAACAACAATCCTGTGACTTAGGCAAGATAATTACTGGGGCAAAGTTGCTTAGTGAGCTTCATGGCTAAGTGGGAATTTGAACCCCCGTCTCCATAGCTGTATGGGACTACCTTTTTTAGCATCAGTCCCACTTTGGTTTTGAGGGGGAGTTGTTTTGTTTTGTTTTGTGGGGGATGGAATAAAATGTATTCCTCCCTTCAAGGGATATGTGTCAGAATGTGTGAAGGGGGGAGATACAGTGAAGAAAGGATGTTTTGTTTCATTTTGGAAAATAATAAAACCTCTGCTCGCTTCCAGCTGATTTCTGGCTCTCCTGTGCATGGCATTCAGCCAGGATTTTAAATGCTCTTGGGCATTTTAATGAAATTCTGAGGTTTTTGGTCCCATAAATGCACATTATATGTATGATTGCCCCAAGGATATAGTAGAATCAATGTTTTTCATAGTTACCTTGTTAACTTTCTTCTCTACAGTCCTACCAGCTTGTTGCACCTAACCTGACTGCCCCAAGAGGTAGCCTATTGCAGGTTTTGTTGTTGTTATTGTTCTCTCTCTTTCCCTCTTTTTATATTTCTATTTGCTAATCTTTTGTTGGTTTTTTAAAAGAACGGTTGCGAAGAAGAAAGGAAGGAAAGAGGTGGGGATACATAGGGCTTGAGCATGGGGTTGACTTATACATTCATGTAAGCCCTTTTTTCTTTTTAACATTCTGTAGGACTGTCCCCCTCCATATTTCAGCAGCAGCCAACGACTGGTGGGGCCTCAGTCTGGAGCACATCATCTGGAGACAAGCACTACTGAAAATCCTGGCATGCAGGTGAGGATAGACCATATATCCAGGGGAGTGCCCTGTCTGTAGAAGGAGCTTGGCACTTGGTGAGGGGCTTGGTTAGGGAGGCCAGTGCAGCCTACAAAAGAGGGGGTTGGAAGGGAGGATGGACTGAATGAGGCAGAGATGAGAGCAACACTCAGAGAAGACTCAGAGTAGGTCTGAATGAACATGGACTAGAGATGGTTTCAAGGCCTAATCTATGGCGGTGTGGGCAGCAAAGAAATTATTCTTTGCTGCTTACTTTCATCTGCAAGGAGCCATCAGACAGAGCTGTTTCAGGTGGTCAGAGGTCTACTATACTGATCCTCAAGTGGAAAATGCAGGCCACTCATCAGCCTGCTGTGAAGAATTTGCACAGCACTGTGCATCTGAAATCACTTAGATCCACTCCAGCTTGGATTCTGTAGTTTGGTACAGTTCCAGTGGATGTAACCTTGGGTTCTGTTTGTCAAGTGTTACTGGATAATTTTCAGTTTATGTAGCCTGAGGATGTGGATAGGATCCTTGGACAGGTGGGAGCCACCACATGTGTGCCGGACCCTTGCCCTTCCTGGCTTATCAAAGAAGCCAGAGGGGAAATGACTGAGTGGGTGGAAGGGGTAGTTGATGCTTCCTTACAGCAAGGCAGAGTTCCAGCTTGCCTAAAGAAAGCAGTTATTTGTTAAAACAGGTCATCTCTGATTTCCTCTATAATGGATAATTATTGGCTAGTGTCTAAGCTGCCATTTTTGGGAATGGTATTGGAGCATGTGGTGGCCTCCCAACTTCAGGGATTTCTGGATGAAATGGATTATCTAGATCCATTTCAGGCCTGGCTGTAGGGACGGGGACAGCCTTGGTCGTGTTGGTGAATGACCTACACAGGCAACTGGACAGGAAAAGTGTGCCACTCTTAGTTCTGCTGGACGTCTCAACTTTCAGTAGCATCGATAATGGCTGCTTTGCTGGGATAGGACTTTCTTGGCTGCTTTGCTGGGATAGGGCTTGGAGGTGATGTTTTATGGTGGCTCTATTCCTGCCTGGAGGGGCAAAACAAGAAGCTGGTGCTGGGGGACTCCTGTTCAACCTCCAGCCTTTGGTCTGTATGGTTCTGTTTTGTCCCCTATGCTATTTATCACATACATCAAATTGCTGGGAGAGGTTGTCCTCAGTTTTGGGGTGCAGTGGCATCAATATGTGGATGACATGCAACTCTACTGTTCCTTTTCACCTTAATCTAAGGAGGCTATTCTGGTCCTAAGTCTGTGTCTGTCATTAGTGATGGACTGGATGAGGGCAAACAAATTGAAACTTAGTCCAAATGAGACAAGAGGTGCTCTTGGGTCAATCAGAGGGCAGATGAAAGAATAGAGATTCTGTGTTAGATGAAGTCACATTCCACCTGAAGACACGGGTTCTCAGTTTGAGTGTACTCCTGGACTCAACTTTGAACCTGGAGGCCCAAGTTTGTGCGGTGGCCAAAAGTGCTTTTGCACATTTAAATCTTGTATGCCAGCCCGTTATCGCCCCTTCTTTTTATTATGACATTAGAAATATTGAATAATAAGATCAGAGAGACAAGCCAGATAAGGGGGGTTAAAATAAAGAAGAATGAACACAAAATAAGAGCATATGCCGATGACATGGTAGAATTTCTGGAAGAACCAAGATACACTTCCCAGACTTTTAGAAGAATTGAAGGATTATAGCCAAGTGGTTGAAAAAAGAAGAGGAGGAGTTGAAGGAGATTTCAGGTTTTCATATTGACAAAAAAGTTAAATATTTAGGAATTTATATCACAAAAATTCTGAACTTTACAATAACAATTATCAAAGAACTTAGAACCAAATAAAGACCAATCTGCAAAAATGGAATAAATGTAATCTCTCACTACTAGGTTGAATAAATACAATAAAGATGGCAGTGTTACCAAAATTCATGTTTTTGTTTCAAAACTTTCCAATAATAAGCAACGAGAAGCCATTTGCAAATTGGAATAAAGAGCTATCAAAGTTTTATATGGCAGGGAAAAAAAACAAGAATTAAATTGAAAACTCTACAAGATAGTAAGGAGAGAGAAGGATTTGGACTACCCCATTTAAAAGTATATTGCCAAGCAGGTTGCTTAGATTGGATCAAAGATTGGATACAACTGGAAAATAAAAAACTACTGGAATTGGAAGGCTTCACTGTTAGATTTGGCTGGCATGGCTGCCTTTGTGAAAACAGAGGTAAACAGAGATTTTAGAGACCATTTTGTGAGGAGACCATTAAAGTGTGACAGACCATCAATAGGAAAATTCACAACAAGTTACCAATTTGGACGTCACCTCAAGAAACTATATATACAAAATAACATAAATAAAATGAGAAGGAAGAACCCCAATGTTGAAGACCAGAGAAGAATTAAGTGACCAGAATCTCAAACTGAGTTGGTTACCATATAGACAACTAAAATAAAGGTTCAAAATAGATATAAAAATTATTGGTTTGGAGAAAGAAGAGTCAATTCAAAATACATGAAATTTTGACAGAGAACCAGTCAAAAACAATCTCAAAACTTTACAGAATATTATTAGAAATAGAGATGGAGCAAGAAAGAATAAAGGATTTTATGTTAAAGTGGCACAAATATTGGTCATAACATTGAGTTGGTAAAATGGGAAAGAGCATGGAATGAAGAGATAAAATTTACTCAAAGTTTAAGTCTGAGAGAGAACTTTTACAAGATGATCCACTGATGGTATATGACTCCTCAGAAATTGAAGAAGATAACACGCAAAGGGAATGGCCAATGCTGGAAATGCGGAAAAGCAACAGGGACTTATTTTCATATATGGTGGTCATGCCAAGTAGCCAACAAATATTGGAAAAAAATCCATGACAATATTACAAAGATTCTTGATGGTAAATCTGAGAAGACCCCAGAAACATACTTATTAAATATGATAGAAAGGAATAACCAAATGAAAACAAAAGAGAAGATCCTGCTAAATTTAATCACCGCAGCAAGATTGTGCTACGCAAAGTGCTGGAAAGAACAAGCAGAGTCTCCCTTAGAAGAATGGAAGATCAAAATAATGGATGTTATAGAAATGGAAAAACTGACCAGCATGTTGAAAGGAAACTCAAATCAATAGTTTGAAAAACAATGGAATCCAACTACTAAATGGGTAAAGGAGAAGTAGGTCTTATAGGAAAGAAGAGTAGATTTGATGTGGTAACTTCTATATTAAGGGTGGAATGTAGAATGAAAAAATAACAAATGAAAAATATACGATACTAGGTAATAAAATATTAGAGTAAGAATATGACAACCAAAAAATACACATCTAGGAGGTTTAGTTTAAGACAAACTCAAGATGGGATTTGGATTGGGGGAAAGTGTGTAATAAGGATTGTAGGGTAGGGAGGGAATAAAGAGGGAAGAAGGGAGGGAAAGCGACAAATTATATACAAAATACACAATATTGTATTTAGGGATTCAAGGGTTGGGAAGGGAGGGAGGTATTTGTGATATGGGAATATACCAACTGTATTTGTGGAAGAGAACAGTTGTTTTATATTTTATGGAACATGTTAAAGTTTTGTAAGTGGTATATTGGAATTGTTTATATGAGTGTTTGGGAAATAAAAATTAGTTAATAAAACAAATAAATCTTATGTGCCAGCTGTGCTCATTCCTTGTGATTCAGATCTGGTGACAGTGGTACATGTCTTGGTTACATCCCACTTGTTCTGCTATAATGCACTCTTCCTGGGCCTGTTTTTGAATAAAGTTTGGAAACTTTATTTGGTGCAAAGAGCTGCAGCCAAACTGTTAACAGGGGCAAGGCACAGAGACCATATTATACCTTGTTGAAACAGCTCCACTGACTGCCAGTTTGTCTCTAGGCACAATTTAAAGTGCTGGTTATCTAATATATAAAAGTCAACGTTTGTCTGTTTGTCTCTGTCAAGTAAAGACCTCATATGATTGGCCATGTCAGGTGAAGACCTCATATGATTGGCTGCCTAAGAAATTCTGAGATCCTAAGGTTTGCAGTTTAGGGAAGGGCCTTTAGAATTCTCAGCCAGGCTGGTTGCTATGGAGACAAGGCCTAGCAGCAAGAAGGAAGAGGGCAATGTATTCCCTCAGGAACCCAACCTCTGTATGTTAATAACTCTGAATACAGATTGGATTGGGGAATATGGGGAAAAGTTACAGGTACTGGACAAGATAGTTTGGGGAATTAGAGACTAAGGATCTCAAATCTTTCTAACAGATATTACCTATGAGAAAATAAAATCCTGGGCAATGCCGGGTATGTACACTAGTAACCTATAAAGCCCTATATGGTCCAGGCTATTTGGCAGACCGTATCTCCCTGTACGAGCTGGCCCAGGCTCTGAAATCATCAGAAGAGACCCTTCTCTCAGTCTCTCTACCCTTGCAAGCAGGGTTGGTGAGGATGCAAGAGAAGACCTTCGTGGTGGCTGCCCCAGCTTCCAGAACTCCCTTCCCAGGGAGGCCAAAATGGCCCTCTCCTTCTTGTCTTTCCGTCAGCAGGTTAAAACCTCTTTATTCTGGCAGACTTTTAAAACAGAATGTTTTTAAAGAGTAGGCTAAGAGGTGCTGTATTGTTTCCACTCCACTGTTTTTACAAGCTTTTTGTCCTTTTAATTGCATTTTATTCTTTTAACTTGAGTGACAAACTGTTTAAATATTGTAAATAGTTCAATTCTAATTTAATGTTTCCTTTTTGTATGTTTCTAATTGTATTGTTCTTTTAAATTGTCATCCACTTTGAGTCCCAATTATGGGGGGAAAGTGGGATATAAATATAAACATAGTAGTAGTTGTATCATCATCTCAGTGTGCCCTCCAAGTAGCTCAGGGGAAGGTCTCCCTTCTTTACCTTCTCCACAAGTCTATGAAGTTGGTAGGCTTAATCTAAGATGTTGGGCATCCTGAGGTGGAACAGTATGCTGTGTCTACCCCACATTCTCCTAAGTCAAGGCACATCATACCTAACACCAAATTATTTCAGCAGACAAGGCAGAATATCCTGCAGGCACCTGTCCATTTTCCTGGCAATAAAAACACAATAATTGCAATTTAAATAAGTGGCAGTTTGCTGCCCTTTCATCACACTTCACATCTGCTGCCCTTGCTTCACCATATGGCCAGCCCTGGAGGTGGATTAAATTGAGAACATGTGACAAGCATACTGGCTCACCTTGAATCTGCAAAATGCACAGCTGGAAATGGTCAGGCCAATATCTTCAGTGCAGTTAAGGTGATCAGATAGAGTTTTCCAAAACAGGGCAGGGTAGATACAGACTTTCAAAGTGCCTTGCTAGCTTATAAGTCATGGTGGACATAACTTCTCTAAGATGCTGGATCTGGCAGAGCAGAATTTGCCCCCAGTCTCTGAATTTTACTCTTTTTAAAAATGAAAAATATATCCCATTATGCCTTCTATAGACTGTGGGGAGCAATTTTGCCACAACTGACATTGTGGGGAGGTGGTGCTGCTTTATTTGATGTCCAAGAAATGCCTTTTTCCCCAAGTGAAATCATGTCTGTTTTTTTTAAAAAGCACCCTGTGGCCTAAAACAATCCACCACTCTTCACCAAAAAAAAAAAAAACTTTGTGACGTTGTGTTCTGCAGCTCCTGAGAGCTCAGGAGTTTTTTTCCCCTCAGTTTTAAAATGTGTGTTCGTGAGGGGCAGGGGTGGATGAGGATGGTGGCCATACCAGAGCCCCCAGGAGATGCCTTCTGCCTGTGAGTCCACTTTGCCCATCTGTGTGATATGGAGGGGTTCTAAAAGAATAAGCACTGGATCCATTATGTAATACAGAGGTGAAGAGTATGTTGCCCTCCAGACCTTGTTGCATTCCCAACTTCTGTCATCCCTTGCCACTGGCTGTGCTGGACAGCGTTGAGAGGAGTTGCAGCCCAACAATCTCTGGAGAGCCACAAGGTGCCCCCCCCCCCGATTCTAGAACAGTTATAGAAGCTGACTCAAACACTAGCAACAGCTTTACTCTCTCCCAGTCTGGTTACTTGAGTAAGGAAGCTGCACCACTGTATAGATGGTGCTTTCTTCAAGGAGAAAGGAGTAGATTGTCCCTCCCTTTGGATGCAGGATGCCCAGGTGCAAACAATGGAACTGAGTTTGTCAGACAAGTCACAGAAAGTGTGCCTTAATTTGCTAGCGTTTCAGCTAACGTTAGGAAAATGTTTGTACTTCCTCTTGAACATTTATTTGTATTGTTACTAATTATAGGTTTTATAACTACTAATTATTGGCTAATTATTAGTGGTTTCACTTGACAACCAATCTACATGTGCAGCAGAATGACAAGATGGCTTGGCAGCCTGTTTCCACTAAACAGTGAGGTGTAGCTTTTCCTGAACTGTACTTACCATAGGGAGAGAGGTAGGCATCAAAGATCTAGCATTTCACAGGCTGTGGGTTGTATGCAAATAATGCATTTTGACATCCATACTGTAAAATATTCAGAATAGCATGCCCTGTGAAAGAACGGAGTATGCTTTCTTTTGAACGCCTCTATGTACACAATCTTTTCTCAGGTAGACAGTTAAAATGTCATAAAGCATATTCCTAAAGTGCAGAGCATGAGTCAAATATGTGTGTGCAAACAGGTGCATCAAACAAGGATACTTCTTAATGAGCTCACAGAAGCTCTCTGTCTGAGTATTCATGTTCACTGGATAGTCTGGGTTTGTTTGGCATAAAACATGAGAAGGGCCAGTCAGACGCACCTGATTGCTTTGCTCAGAGGAAATCCCAGCATTTCTTGGGCAGGCTATGGATGAGCGTGAAAGATTAGTCCTTGTAGGCCTCTTTCTAAGAGCCACAGTCTTCTTGTGGGGGACTGTTAGACTACACTACATTATCTTGATTGTTTGGGTAGAATATTTTGGCTGATTTTGTGTGGTGAGGTAGGCTTATTTTCTTACGACCTGGAAGTGCAAAGATAGTGAGGTAACATTACCCTGAACTCTAGCTAAATCAGTATTCAAATGTAAGTGCTTTAACTCTTCTGTACTATCATTAAAAAATAACACTTTACATTGTGTGAGAGTGGTGGAGCATTATCTGAAGCCAGTAAGAATCGTCATGTTCTTAGGGTTGTGGTTACAGTTCAGCTCAATGCGTCTTGTATTTCCTGACTCCAGTGAAAATTCCAGCAGAAGAAAAATCAGTTTCCCTTGAATGGGGTTAACTTTCCAACAACTAGAGCTTGTCATTTCTGATTTGCAGCATCACGGTTTGCTGAAAAACAGTCTGGGGCATTTCAAACTTACCACATTACATGGGGTGGGGCCAAAGTTGTGCTTGCCAAGTGGCTGAAATTTAGATATTTTGTCCTGAATTCCGTTGCTATTTCTAAATAGAGTAGGTCTATTTAATCAACAGGATTTACCTATGTGTTGATTCACCATTGAACAATTGACTGAATGTCTCTACTCTAGTTGAGACTAACCAACAGGATTTTCTACATTGTTTGCAACTGGACAGATGATGCTCCGTAGGTTTACTTCTGTATGAATTCAACAACAAAACATTAATCTAGGGGACTAATATGCCCCTTCCTGGTACACAATAATTGAACATACCTGTCCAAACTATTCTTAATGTGGGCAAATCATGCAACTTCTTAAAAGTTCACCCAGCTAAGCAAAATGATTATTTTTTGTTTGTTTTTTCATTTTTTTATGTATGAAGGGTGACGAGCTGTTCTGTGTCGGACCCCCCAGCAGCTACCAGCTTCCACCATGGGAGCAACCACGCCTGCCAAGCTATGAGAGCGTGAGGAAGAAGGATCGGCAACGAGAAATCCACCAGATGATTGCTGAAAGGTTTGGCTTGTGGGCTGAGGTTTCCCAAGAGGTGAGCAACTTAACAGCAAGTCTCTTTGTAAGAGGTAATGGGGAATCTACCCTGTCACTATCAAGGTGTACAGAATTTCTCTCTTTGTGGGGCTCTTATCTGTGAAGCTTGCTCTAACACAATATCGTGGGACTCTGTTCTGTCTTTTCAATGGCTTTTTTTTTAATCTTGGAGGAAGGAACACGGTGTTCCAAGAGGCTTCAGTGCTAGCTAAGCTACTTGTTTATATTCCTTCAAGTTAATGATTCATCCTGTATCTTTTAAAAAGCAGCATTTCTGTCTTCCAGGAGAAGCTCAAACAGACGAGAGAACAGCCGTGGGAAAGCGCTTGCCCATGGAAATGTTCCACACATACATACACACATACACGAACCTTGTTGTGCCCTGCGTGTGCCCAAATCTGATTCTACAGAAACTGACCCACATGTAACTAAACATCACCAGAATTGGGCTGCTTTCTTTCACAGCAGGTTTCTTCTTGTCCTTGCTCTCATATCTCTTTTAGCTGCACATGAGGTGTCAGGACACACCAGGTCCTTGTCTTCTTGCCAGGACTAATACAAAGCAAGTGTATCTGGATGTCTAGAGCTGGGCTTTCCAGATGGTGTGTTGTGACATGTTTATGTGTCGCCTGAAGTGTGTAGGTGTGTCACCTTCCTGGGCTGAGAAAGACTCCCCTCATCCAAGCCATTCCTGCTGCCGCTGCTGTCATTGGGGTCTTTCCTCACCAAGAGTGAAGGCAGCAGGATCGAGTAGGGGGCTGCCTTTCTTGCTACCTCTGCCCTCCCTGGGGTCTTTCCTTGGCAAGGGCAACAGCAGTGGGTCAGGATCGGGTAGGGGGCTGCCTTTCCCCACCCTGGATACGCCTCTAGTACTGCACATGTGTAATCGGTTAGTTTAACCTCTAGTTTGCTTATAAAACTGAATTACTGTGTCACACAATGATATATGTCTAAAATGTGTGTCACCAATATGAAAAGTGTGGAAAGCTCTAGTCTAGAGGGACATAAATTCTACTTTTGCTTGTTGCCAGGCCTCCAGCACACTAAGGCTGCAAGCCAAAGCATGTTTCACCAAAAGCAAGCTACATTGACTCACTTTGAACATATGAAGCTGCCTTCTGTTAAATCAGACCATGAATCCAGCATTGTCTACTCTAACCAAGCAGAGAATTACTCTCATTCGGTTACCTGGAAATCTTTTTAGGACTGTAATCAGAGGTGGAGAGCTTTGGCAGATTCCAATTTTGCTCCTAGTTCTTCCAATGGCCTTGAGCCTTACACCTTGTGTATTAAGGACTAATAGCAGCAATCAGTACCCTTAGCACCATTTACAATCTATATTACGTGCTTAGAGTGCTTTCTATAGATAGCTGATCCCTCGTAACAGCCCCTGATTTAGATAAGGGGAGGCCTAAAGTGGGTAAGCAGGAGTACGTGTTGTAAGGAATGTTTTAACTTGAGAGTTTCTAGCTTCAGGTCTTTGCACTCTGCCCTCGCACATCTGCTGTCAAGCAGAACTATTCACAATCTCTCCTCATACTGCCCTCTTCCCACCCCACCAAGCATATATTCTCTGCCCAATTCTGAGACTTATCTTTCTTGGACTCTGAACGCTGAGGGAACCCTGACAGGCTGGCCTTCACACAGGAATGCTCAGGATAACATAGTTTGCCAGGGAAGGCAAACTTTAGGGTCCCTCAGGTAGAACAGGGTACTACACAACAATATACTTGTTCATTAATGACTCAGAAAGGAATCTGTCATCCTCCCACCCCCCTGCTAGCCAAATCTGGTACTGAACATTATTATATAACCCAAATCACAGAGAGTGACAGACACAGATAGAGATAGCTCTGGACAGCAGCGCTTGGATTTTTTTGGGGAGGTGGTATTGTGGATGGCTACAGCTCCCAAGACAGAGGTGATTTGATGACAAATAACAACACTCTATTCCTTAAAGGAGTTTCTAGTGATCTGGAAGTCTGTAGCCTTTAGCTGTAGCCTCCTGGGTTCCACCTCAGTGCTAAGACATCCAGATTAAGAACAAGGTTCCAATTCTTAATTGTTGTGCCCAACGTAGGATTTTTGGTGCACACAGCTTTTCTTATCCCTGTGTGACAACTGTCAAAAGATTGCTTCTTTAATACAACTGTATATAAGAGCTTTTTTCTCCTTGGCATTCAGGCGTCTTGGCTTAGGGAAATTGTTTGGTGGTAGTCCAACAGTGGTAGAAATGCTTTATCAGTGGGATGTCAGATATTCTGTCATTCTCAGGACCACTACAACATTGTCCCAATATTCTATTTATTTCTTTGATTTATAAAAATGCACACTGTGCTGATCAGGTGCACAAGGCAATGTATAATAAAAATGTAATTAAAAATTCTAATAAAACCAAAACACCAGGAATAGAGGAGCAAAAAAACAGCAAAACCTTATACCACTTGTTCTTAACCTGGGGCCCATAGAGCCCTGAGTGTCTGTGGAGCCTTCAGAGAGGGTTTGCAAAACCCTGCTGCTGGACACCAGAAGCAGCAACAGAGATGCGGCAGAGGAGGTGGGAGGTGCAGGTCCTGAAATTGCTCCCTCATTTGCAAACAAGGGAGTAGTTTGGGCATACACACACACACACAGCTGCCACCATGTCCCTTTTGTCAGAGAATACAGGGGGTGTGGGTGCCAAGGGACATGGCGGCAGGTGTGTGCGCGTGTGTGTATGCCCAAACTGCTCCCTCGTTTGCAAACTATGACTCTGGAGACTAAGGTTTGAATCCCCATTCAGCCGTGGAAAGCCATTGGGTGACCTCAGGCAAATCATATTCTGGCAGCCTCAAAGAAAGGCAATAGCAATGGCAACAAATCTTGGCAAGAAAACCCCCATGATAGGTTTACCTTAAGGCTGCTGTAAGTCAATTTTCAAAGGGAAGAGATAAGATGGGTAGAAAGAACCTCCCCCTATCAGTGGTTGTTGTGTGCCTTGAAGTCAGTTCTGAGTTATGGCAACCCTAAGGTGAACCTATCACAGTGGTTTTTTGGCAAGATTTGTTCAGTGGGGATCTGCCTTTGCCTTCCTCTGAGACTGAGAGAATGTGACTTGTCCAAGATCACACAGTGTCTGAGTGGGATTTGAATCCAAATCTCCAGAAGGCATTAATACATAAATAAATATTTGAATATTTAAATTTAAAGTCAAATCTTGAGATAAATCTTGGGGCAACAGATCACATTACAAGGGGGCCCTAGGAAAGAAAAGGTTAAGAACCAGTTCCCCATTCAATAAAATCTAAGGGACACATTCAAATTAAATTGAAGAAAAATGAAACAATATACAGCATTAGAAGCCTGGAAGAACAGGGTTTTTACATTGCCCTGGTAGAACAAAACAAGGGACGGGTCAGTTTCACCTCTTTCAAAGGGAGTTCTACATCTTCAGTGCTGCTTCTGAAAAGGCCCTCTCTTGAGTGTCCACCAGCCTCTGTAGATGGTGGAATTGTAAAATATGGCTGCCCATTTTACAAATAACCTGGCCCTAAACCATTTAAGGCTTTGTAAGTCAAAACCAGCACTTTGAATTGTGCCTGGAAATGAGATGAGAGAGAGCGCACCACTTCCCACTCCTGAGGATACCTACGAGTCTTGGAGGTACTGGGAACACTCTTGCTTAAGAGTTTGTGCACACGTACAGCGCCAGGTCCATAGGCCTCCCCACTCCAATGTTACCAAGTTGACGCCTGATGAAGGCTATTAGGATAAAGTGACATTAATACTGATCCCCAGCACAGGTTGAAACTCATATTTGGATAGGGCAGAGTGGAGTGGGGTTTTCTGTGCTTTGTTTGGGAGGAGACATAATGGGCTCCTTCTTCTTTTCTTACAGCTACCGCCTCCCTATGAGCAGGCCCTACAGTATCCTGCAGCTTTATCAGGAACAGAAGTGGGTTCAGAGTTGTCAGCTGGGCACAGCTTGCCAGACATGCTCCAAGCTTCACCAACGTACCCAACTCAAAGAAACACGTCAGTATAGGTTAGACATTAGTTCCCCTGTGGCAGACTTTGGGACACCATTTATATAGCGCCATCTGCCACAGCCTTTTTTCCTGGTGCCACTTTAGTTGAAACTCTCCCTCTAGAGCTGCCATGAAGCCAGCCACATCTTTTCCCCTATTACCACAGCACTGAGAATGAATACTGGAAGCTCTCCTGTTTGGACCTGAACCTTAGGACAGCGGCACAGTGCAAACAATGACCTGGGAGAGATTTTTTTTAATTATTATTTTGATTTTTGGAAGTGTCAGAGGCTGGAAGAACTTGTATTAGGAAACGTCTAGAGAATTCCATAGTGCAGCGAAGAGGGCTGGAATCACTGGAGTCGGGAACATTTTTTGCCTAGGTACCCATAAGCCACGTAGAACCACTGCAGGAACTTCTGGGAGTCAAATACTGAAGGAAGCCACTGCCCTTGTAACTTTAGAGAGAGAACTAAACTTCCTAGCCAAAGAGTTCTTCCAGGTTTTTTTTTTTTTTTTTGTAATGCTTCTGTGAGTTGCCAGACTTTAAAGGTTTAAACCTCACAGAGAGAATGTTCTATTGGTTTTTTGGTCTTCTTAACGGCTACCAACAGCAGGAATGGGTGCTTCATGTGACAGAAGGACTTCGCTGTGCACTTCAGCTTACTGCGTCCAGCCCCCTAAATGGACCTTGGAGACAATCTGGTGGGATTCTTCTCTATTGTCTTTCAACTGCTGGGCAGTTTTATGAGGCCAAACGATTAACAAATCAGTGGAGGACTGCTGCAGCTTCTGGAGCAACCTCCTCAAATCTCAAGAGTCCAAACAAACTGAAGTTTAGGACCAAGCCATATCGGAGAAAGGGTGATGTTCAGAGACTTGAATTTTCCCCCAGGAGGGGAGAAAGGTGGTGATAGCTATCTCTCTTCACTCCCACCATTGTTTACTCTCCATGATTGTTTGTCAGTTGGAGCTCAGACAATCTTGTTATGCTTGAATCGGATTTTCGTTATTTGGGTTTTTAATTTGTATTTGGCAAATAAGCTTTGAAAATGTTCCTAATGCCATCATTTAAAACTTAAAGCAATCTGATCAGGCAATAAGTGCCAACTCTGCTCCAATCCAATGTTGTAAGTTACCAAAATGGGTTTTGTTTTGCCTTGTTTATGCCTTTCTGCAGAATTGGCAGAGCTCAGGAATAGATCTACGAAGGTACATCTGGATTTCATTTTTCTTGTCTAGTGGAGATCTCACTTTAGAGAGGTTCAACAAATAGGGAAGCATTTTGTGGACATTCCCCCTCCACCTGGCCAGCAAGCTCCCCTTCTCTCCCCTGAATTGCTTGATCTGCCTGTAAACAATGGCTTTCTTTTAACCAGCCCGATTGCAGTTGCAGGTCCTGCTCTGAAGGGTTAGCTTTAACCCAAGCTTTACAGCAGTGCCAACCAACTGCTTCACTGTGGCTAATGAGAGCAAGGGATAACTAGCCAGAGAGTACACATACCTGAGACTTGCCTCCAATTTGTTACATTAGTCTCTGATTGTTTTCACCAACAACTTCCATGAGCCCCACACACTAAATGGTAAGAGACTGCAGGAGTTGTGGTCCAAAACATTTAGTTGATCACCTCTGCCTTAGAGAAACAAGCACTTACTGGCTGGACAACTTAGTACTCTGGATGCAACAGTTAGGCCTGACCACAGCTCTTATCATAAACCATGCACATCAGCTAGTTTCCTGTATTTTCTGTACATTTAAATGCATATAAACCCCATCACTCATCTATTTCCCGATTGCTTGCTGTTGTTGTGGTTGTGTGCCTTCAAGTCATTTCTGGCTTATGGCCATCCTAAGGTGAACCTCTCGCAGGGTTTTCTGAGGCTGAGTGTGTGACGCGCCCAAGGTCACTCAGGAGGTTTCCATGGCTGAGTGGAGAATCAATGCCTAGTCTCCAGGGTTGTAGTCCAACAGTCAGTCAACTACAAAATGCTGACTATCATTAGAAAAACTAGTCTTTTGTGGGTGTTATCAGAGCTACATATTTACAAGTGCCCTCAGTGTCTAGAAACCAAAATGCAAGAACTTGATTGCACAGATAAGACATCAAAAAGTAAACAAGCAGGTGGCCTCAGTAAACTGGAGCATATGAATGAACACATAATAGGAGATAGCCAACCTCCAACACACCCACGGCTTGTGGCACGTAACAGTGGCATTGCTGCAGGGCTGCAGACTTTCCTTGTACCTCAGCAGACTATAGTCTAGAAAACACACCAAGGCCCCAGTGGTTTATTTACTGTAGTCAACACTGTAGGGCAGCATTGTATGTGGTAGTAGAGTATTCCTTGACTTCAAAAACGTTATGAAATTCATGGTGTTGCCCTAAGTTCTCAGAAGACTTGAAGGCACAGACAGAATTTCTGTGATGTTTAGAAGACTGTCCATCACTGAAGAATTTCAAAATAACAAAACTGAGATGGCAGATGACTACAGGTTGATACCATATCAGCTGTGAACATCAGAGTTCATATCAAGTGTACTGCTGGAATAAGCTGCTTAAGTGACCCAGTTTGTATGATTGATTTAATTTAGGTTTCTGATTGAACAGTACAGCGATTTAAATACACTAATCTCCAGCCACACTCTGGAGCAGGGGTGGAAAATGTGTTGTCCCCCAGTTCTTATCCTAGGCAGTGGTAAGGGATGATGAGAGCTGTGATCTTAACAGCAACTGAAAGGTCGTATGTTCCCTCTCCCTCTTCAAGAGCAGACTTCCTCAAGCTGGCCCCTTCCAGATGTGTTGGGACTACATGCTGGTTGGAGCTGTAGCCTAACACATCTGGAGGGTACCAGCTTGGGGAAGATTACTCCAGAATGTGGAGCTTGAGTTATTGGTTGCTTTGTTAAGTTCATTTTTTTTTTTACAAAAGGCTGTTTAGATTCCATAACTGCAGCATTCTAAAGGCATGCAGAATAGGGTTGGGCAGAGTCTGCCCCCCGCCAACTTCTTATGGGCTTCAACCCTGCAGTCACACAAGGTTGCTCTGACCAAAAAGAGGTGGCTCATAGAATGCTCCAGGAAGATGATCATGGCTCCCATTCACTGTTTAACATTTTAAGAATACTGATTCTTCATGGCCAGAAGTAGCCTTCCATTCTACGGATTTTACTTAGGTTTTTGGCAGCTCATGCCGGCCCCAAAGACTCCAGGTGCAGAAAATTGTCCTCTCCTACTGCAGAATGTTATAAAGTTCCCTTCCACTTTGAGTATGCCATTGCATGATACACATACCACAATGCTTCAACATTGTGGCTTCCAGCAGGACAGAATAAACTGATGGAGCACTTTCTGCTACATTGCTTCCTCAGCAACACAGTTAAGCTTACTTAGCCCATAGTAAGATAGTTTTACATAATGCATTGAAATGTGCAAAAAGCCCCAGCATTCCATACCCACATCTCTCTCTGTGGAAGACCAGAAGTCACTGTGGGTTTCTACGCAGGTATGGGCCACAGTTGAAAACTCAGTGTCTCTGAGCAGCACAGTAGCTCCTGCAATTTCCCACCCCCCACCGAAGTGAAACTCTAAATCAGTGGCCATGCTGGCTGGGGGACTCTAAGAGCTGTTGTCCAAAAAATTTAACTTTGCCAGGCTCTGTCCTAAATGGATTCCCTATTGTTCCCACTATGGCAGTAACCTCCACTACACATCAACAGAGAAAGTTGCTTCAAACCACAACCTGCCAGTTAAATGGTAGTATTGCCCTTGCATTGTGCAAAACGTTTATTTTCGTTGAAATGGCCAGATAAATATGCTTGAGTACGCAGAAATCTCTCTTGACAGTATGTTAGAGATGGCCAGAATATTTTTCAGTTATGGGTCAGGCAATAGCAGGTCACTGAACCAAAGTCACTCAGAATTACAGGGGAAAGACGTGTGCTGGGGGTTAGATACCCTGAACAAGTTCTTTGCTGGACTCTTAAGGGCATTAAAGTCTTACAGCATGTTGACCAGTTTAAAAGTCCCCACCTCTGTTGTGGGAACTACATTGATGAAAGTTTTATAGAGCACAGCTCCTCTGGGTAGGTTACAGATTATGTCTCTGCTTTCCTTGCCACGGGGAGGCGGCACATAGACCTCTTTGGTGTATCGTACAATCCCATCTTCAAGGGCATACAGCCATTTGTTGTGGCCCATCCCCACCTGAAAGGGTGAAAAAAGGCAGTAGTTAGAAAGAGGGAAGGTAACATCTATAGCTGCTTACACAGACAACATCCAAATATCCAAGATCCTTGGTCTCTTTTTTTTACTGACGGCAACTAAGCCCTAGACTGTGTCTCTTCATTTTCACGGGATGTTTGGAACCCAATGCACTCAGCTGGTAGACCTTCATCACTATGTAAGACCATAATACCATGAGACTATTACTAAATACTAGTGTTCTCTGCCCCATTCTCTTTTCCTGTCAGATGATCTCTCCTCTTTGCCTCCAGTTACATAGTGCTAAAAACAGACACCTCTCTTCAATTATATTGAGCAGGGATTGGTGATGAGTTGCAGCAAAGGCTTCTGGTTCTCATGGTGTGGCAGCAGAAAAAAACCCAAAAGATGTCTGTCCCTCCCCTCTTCCAAAACTAGGCTGCTGGAATCCTGGGTTCATAGCTTCTCAGATGTTGATTTTTACTTGTATATGGAAGTCATCCAAGTATATATGGCTCATGGGACGCACAAAGGTTTTGAAACCTACCCTGACATAACTTTTTTGCATCTAATTTTGCCTCCAGCTATTATTTTGCACTTGAGCCCAAACGGTGGACTTCAAGGTTACATTCACACTACCTGAGAATATTCCTGTTGCAAGGCACAAGAAGTGTGAATGGCCAAATTCAACCCCATGTCCAAAAGTCTATCCAGTAACTGATGTCATCACACCTTTGGTGGACTGAAATCATTTGAGTTTCATCCGCTTTAGAGAGAGTGAAAAGGGTTGGATACATCAGGCCCAGTATAGAACTGTAACCAAAATACTACTCCATTTAGTAATTTCTCTGCTTGATTTTGGTGATCTATATGAACAGGCACACTTCCCTTCCTCCTTTCTTTCCTGAATATAAAA
Source organism: Iguana delicatissima (assembly GCA_948472985.1). Taxonomy (NCBI): domain Eukaryota; kingdom Metazoa; phylum Chordata; class Lepidosauria; order Squamata; family Iguanidae; genus Iguana; species Iguana delicatissima. The sequence continues at coordinate 343,183 of CAOKZL010000593.1, forward strand.
ATGTTTGCAAGTTGTGTTGTGAACAACAGCAAGGAAAACTCCCCTTTCTCTCTGAACATCCTCACAATATGAATTCTTCCAGCATACCGTGAAATACCATCACTCTCTTGTTGCTCCACTTCAGTGCTTCTATTACCCAGATTCTTGTCCAGTCTGAGATCCAAGACCATGTACTGTTTTCAGCATTCTCCACACTGTTCAGATAGATGAAGTTGAATTCTATTGTGTCTGAATTCAGATTTAGGCTGTTTCTGCACTACACTCTTATAGCGCGATTATTCCACTTTCAACATCCTATGGACCTGGGGTTTGCAGTTTCGAGAGGGGCCGGCCGACTGGCCCCTCCCTAAACTGCAAACCCTAGGATTCCATAGGATGTTGAAAGTGGAATAATCACGCTATAAGAGTGCAGTGTGGAAATGGCATTAATTTAACCTGTGGCTGCAATCCTTTACATCCCAACACAGGGCTTCTATGGAACAGGTCTCAAATTTTTTCTGGTTAATATAATCAGCTCCCAATCAACTTTAGGACAAGGCATATGAGGATACCCTTGCCCAGGCATAAGAGAAAGAATCTTGATGGATGAAAGGGTGAACAATAAGGGGGTTCAATGGAACTGTGCAAGTCAGAGCAAATGATGACAGTTCTGCTAATGTAGAGATAATGAAGGACAAGCAAAAGACAACAAAAGCTTTGATAAAGATTGAGCCAGTAAAGTCTCAACTGAGCATGGTTGGAAAACAACTCCACAGGGGCAGAGGTAACTTACATGAGCTCCTGGATGCCAGCGAAGCACTCGCTGTGTTGCTAATATGTTGCCTGCATGAACAAACTGTCCTGCAAATGAATTGAACAAAGTAATGAACATCAGAAAGCCAATCAACGTTCCCTTGTGCGTGCAGGCAAAACAGGAAAAGCACCAGAATAAAATCTACCCTTCCATAGTATCCTTCCTCATGAAGAACAGCCCACTGTAGACTCAAGACTAGGCAACTTGGAAATCAATTAGTCCTTTCTAAAACACCAGGCTAGAGATTCACGTCTCTGAACTTCAGATTTGCAGGCCTGCCTGGAGAGGACTACACAGCAAGTGTGCGAAAGGCCCAGAAGGCGTCTCTTCTTCATAGGTTCCTGGACTTAAGCCCTAACTCACAACATGATCAAGTGATTATTTTCCAGCTTCCTGTAGGGCTGTTCACTTCTGCCCATCCTTACCAACTGTCTTCTGTGTAACAAATTGGTTGTTAAAAGAGGGCCCTGCGTGTGTAATCCTAGTCAGGAAAAGTGCCAGGGGGATTCTCTCTCTTTAAACTAGGGAAACACAAGCTGCAGGTCTAAACTAACCTGGGTTTAGTTCTCTCACATTTTTCCCTGCAGCCCTGCTAATGAGCTAGGTGATGGAAAGAAAACAGTTTTACCACTACTATTAGGAGTCTCAGGATTGTAATCTCAAGTCAAGACTGCTGGGGTGTGTGGGAACGAGAGGGGAAAGCTTCTCTGAGCCTTCAGTGGTCCTGCTGCCAAATAATAACCTTCACTTTTACCATCTTCAGCACTATTTCCTGTGTGTAGGGTACGTAATGGCTGGGCAGCCTCCAGGGTCAAAAAGGCTACGTACTGCTGATTTAAACTTTCACAAACCTGGAATGTTCCCTGAGGATGCTGAAACTCTTAATTTGTTTCAATGTCACCAAGAGCCTACTGGAGCAAACAAGTGTAATTTGCCACACACAATAATGCAGTGGAGAATGCCACTCTTCAGACCTCCAGCCAGCCCTGCCCTCTTTTCAGGGTTCTCCATTACAATACCACCCTGGTTCCCCCACCACCAAGTATACAGAATGCCCCCACTTATCTGAAGGATGAGGTACTGCAGCACTGTCAGAAAGTGGAACTGAACGAAAAGTGGAACCCAGATTTTTTAGCTTGCAAGTGCCTTTTGGCTGCTGAAAAACCCAAGTACAACATTGCATATCGCTTTTGCATGTGTGCAAAATCTATGTACAGTTCTCCCTCCACATTCATGGGATTGACCTTTGCAAATCTGATTATTCACAAGCATGTGTGCCTTCCTCCCATTCTCCTCCTCGCATTCCCATGCATTTTGCCCCAGCACAAAGAAGGCACATTGAGACAAAATGATGAAAGGGAATTGGGGGTGGGGTGAAGAAAAGCTCACACAAGCCTTCCTTTCCCTGCCCATGCAAATGTAAGAGATGCAGTCACCACAGTCTCAGAAGCATCAGACTGAACATAGCTTAAAGGAGCACTGCCCACAATCTTAGACACACCTCAAACTGAATGAGCAAAGATGGTATGCAGTCACAAAAGGAGGGGAAAAAAGATGTCAAGCAGTGCCTGCTCAGTTTCAAGTGAGCCTCCATATGTGGCTTAGCACTCTTTTTTTCCCCTCCCCTCAGCTCACTTTATAAGAAGTATGTGCATCTGGAAGGAAGAAAGAAGCCCTGCTCTTACTGTGGCAGTGGTGCCTTTAAGCCAAGGGGGAGGATCCTGAAAGGAGGTGAAGGGGGAAACAGGGCTCACCCCCCCACCCATATGGCTCCTGGCACCTCAGTCATGACACATTCCTACACAAAGTTCCCCCTCTTGCTCTCTCCTTGGCAGGCAACATTGAAGGCAGTTGTGTGTGGGTGCAAGCTCAAACCTCCCCATTCCATCCCATGCTGACAACCAGTTGCCTCTCTTCCTCCCTCTCCACTGTCCTTGAAATTATGCAGATAAGTTCCATTAATTCAAGGAGGGGTTTGTTCTTTTCCTAAGACAAGCCCTGGCACCATGCTGATGAAAGAGCAGATCTCTGGTCAGATTAATGAACCTTGTCTGTAATTTGCAAGTGTCAAAAGAGTGAGGCATCAAAACATGAGGCACTGAAAGGCGGGGGATGCCGGTACACTTGACATTCTGAGGCCACTGAGTGTGCTCAGCTCTCACTGGGCTATTTTAGAAGTTTTCAAGCCCCCTTACTCACCCCATTTTTTGTAATTCTATAAACCTCGAGGTTCTCCTGGGCACACTGAAACCTCCCTCTTCCTTCTCAATGGCCCTGTTTTGGCTACAAAAGCTGCCTGCACTCACCCAGCTAACTTTGCTAATAGAGAGCCAAACAATGCTATAAAACAAAGTGGAAAACTGTCATAGGTTTGGAGGTTAATTTTCTGCCTTTGGGACCCTCCAACTAGAACAGCCACAAGTCTACTTCTGGTTTTGAAAAATGGCATATCTTGATCTTCACCATGGCAGGAGGACCTTGCAGCCTATTTAAAAACTTGTACTGTCACTCTTGGAAGCCTTCAAGAGAAAAGTCACAGAGTTGGGAGAGGCCCTATGGGCATCAGGTCCAACCTTTCGCTCAATGCAGGCTCTCCAGCTAGAACATCCCCCACATTCCAGAGGCAATTCACAGGGAGACAGAAAAAGTACGGCAATTTCAGGGCCATACAAGTAAGCAGGGGAGCCACATGTGGCCCCGGGGCCCACCCCATCCCAAAGCCATCAGTCCAAACAAAGCTTTACAAGGCAATGTCCTAAGCTGTGCACTATACACTCATTTCATTTAGCAGGATCTCCCTTGTTTGTAATTCCTGAATTACACCCCAAGCAGCAATAAGATTATTACAGGCTCAAGCTCTAGTTAGCAGTCCTATGCAATGAAACAAGAATCTCACAGTGGGCTAGCTTCATCCTACCACCTGCTGAGAAGCGCCTAAAAACAGCCAGTGACTTACCTTCTAGTTTTTTGAAGCCATAGCGTTTCCCAGGACTTTTTCCACCAAGATTTTTGGAGCTACCTCCAGACTTTTTTGATGCAAACCTCACTGCCACTGCATTCAGCGGAGAAATGGGCAAGACTGTGTCAAAGAGAGAGAAAGAGAGAAGTGTGAAACTGCACAAAACTAACAAATACTTATAATGGCAAAGAAGTCTCATTAACGGCAAACGCTGAACACTAAAAATAATATTCTTAGCAAGTTGAGAAAGCAAGCAATGGCCACTGAAATGGTGAAGCACATGATCTGTGAGCCAGCAGTTCAAATCTCAACTTGGTCATGAGTTCCCTGCATGAAAACTGACCCAAATAACTGCTTTTGTGATGGCTTATGATTATAGGCAGAAAACATTTTCATACAAACAATTGCTAGCCATTATATTGTCCAAGGGGAAATGGTCTTGACTTCCTCACCTCAGTATTTTTTTATTTGCATGGAATTAAAAATAACTTCATTACTTTCCAAAGAGATACTTCAATTTCTGCCATAAGCCTCACAAGAGGCAAAGGTAACTAACTCTCCTGACACACACACACAAAAAAAACCCAAAATCTGAACCAGTGTAATACATTTACTGGAAAACAAAAGGGCATAAGGCAAGTGCAAGCTTTCAGGATCTGCAGGTCTCTTCAACAGGCAAGATGACAAAAACCAACTGGAAAAAAAAAAAAAAAAAGTGGAAAACGGATTTATGCTGAAATCAGGATGCCTGCATGGCTTCAGTCTTCTTGACCTGGGAGAACTGTGGCCATGCAGAATTTTGACTACGGCTCCCATCTATCACTTCTCACCACTACCTATGTCGGTTACGACGGACGGAAGCTGTGCCCTCAGCCCACCCCGCAAAATCTAGTGATTTATTTCTGCACACAGTCGGGCGACTTAGACCCAGCCCACATGGGCGCTTTTTTAAATGGACAAGAACCACTCGATTCAGCAGGATCGGGCCTACAGCCACTGGAGGGTCTGCCCGGGGAGGAGGAGGAGGAGGAGGAGGAAGGCGGCAGCTACTCGGGCCATTTCCGCACCAGGCTGCTCTCGTGCTATTATTCCACTTTCAGCATCCTATGGAATCCTGGAGTTTGCACTTTAGGGAGGGGCATTTAGAATTCTCAGCCAGAGAGCTCTTTGGCCTCCCTAAACTACAAACCCCAGAATTCCACAGGAGGTGGAAAGCGGAACAATAGCACTATAACAGCCTAGTGCGGATGTGGTCTCGGTGTTCCTTAACCCCAGGCGTCTGCGGGGACTCCGGCGCGCCCCGCTCCCACTTCGGGCTCGCTATATTGAGACTTGTCTCTCCCGCGGCCCCTTCCGAGGGCTGAGGGCTCCCACCGGCTCCCCACCCCTCTCCCCAGGCGGGGTAGCCACGCGGCCTCCCCCGGGCTCCGGTCATCCCACTCACGTTGGCCGCCGGCGACCGACGCCAAAGGGAAGGCCCTGCCGAGCAGCGCCGCCATTTGGCCCTCGACTCCCCGCCTCCCGCCCCCGCCGCCGCCTGTTCCGCCTCCGGCAGGCTTCCGGATCCGGGTGTTTGTGCGGCGGCCGATTTGAGCGGAGCCGTGGTCGGCAAGCGGCGGGATTCGTCGTTTCCCCCCGGGGGTGTGCGAGAGAGGCGGGGGAGCCCCGGCGCTGAGCCCAGGCGGCCCCAGAGCCCCCCGCGCTGCCCGCCCTGAGACCTGGTTCCGAAGCGGCTGCCCGGCGGGGGAGGGCACTCTGCACCTGCTCAGAGGTAGCTGCTTTTCCTTGGTTGTGTAGCCCGAGCTTCAGCCTTTATCTTTAAAAAAAAAAAAAGAAGAAGAAGAAGGGGGTATTGATGAGCAAACTGAGCCTTTAGCCAGCAACCGTTCACACGCTGATTCTTTGTAGGGATCCCCGGTGGCGGTCTCGATGGGCCTTTCCGCACCACCCTGCTTAGCGCTATCGTTCCGCTTTAACCCTCCTGTGGAATCCATGGGATATTGAAAGCAGAATAATAGCACTGTAACAGTGTAGGGCAGAAAGGCCCTGTCTCTCCAGTTCAGGAATCTGTCTGGGTTCTAAATGAATGAGATAGGCTTTGAAACTGTAAGACTTTTCCTTCGTTTATTTTTAATTCAACGTCCAATTTGATATGCCTGTAATGTAGAATTTTAGGTCTTTCCAAAGCAAGAGAGTGATCCGAAACAAGTATCTAGAAGACAAGGGGGGCTTCTCCGATGTAAAGATGATAATATAAAAATTAAAGACACCCGAATTGGATTGTCTTTCATAACATGCTGCCTCACTGCATCTTTCACTGGTGGATTTTTGCAGCAGTTCTTCAGGATTTCAGATAAATGTCATTGTTAACCCTACCTGGAGATGTGACATTTTTGGAAATTCTGAAGTAATAGGAGGAAATGGGGGGGGGGAATCAAAATTTTTGCTATATTCATTGTATTGACCAAGCAAATCTTTCTTTAAAGTGCTTTCACAACATACCACACATCTTTAACAAATCAGACTCTATAATTTGGTATATTCGTGCAATTTAAAGAGCAGCTTTAGTTCTCTACAAGTAAAAGGGAAGCAGATGTTGAATATTTGATTCCAGTTACAAGGGAAAAGGAAGGCTTTGGCGTTGCAGGGGTTTTGGACTTCTTGTTTTGCACCTTCAAGTTGTTTCCAACTAATGGTGACCCTAAGGCAAAACTATCACAGCGTTTTCCGGGGCTGAGAATGTGTGATGTGTCCAAGGTCATCCCGTGGGTTTCCATGGCTGAGAAGGGAACTGAATCCTGGTTTCCAGGATCATAGGCCGATGCACAAACCACTGCTCCATGCTCTCAATTCCCATGACCTCTGACACCACATGTTGGCTAGGGTTTGTGGGAATTGACATCCAGAACCTCTGGTGGGCTACAGTTTCCTCTTTCCTCTTCTCTCACCAAGCCAGATCAAAGGTCACAAGAAAGCAAACAACAATTCCAAAGAAAGTGCTTGCTCTGCATGTTCCTCGGCTGTTTATGCCAGCCTCCTCTAGAGTCTTGGGAGAACGCATCTCTGGATTTGAGTGGCCTATATATAAATGGTATTCACAAAAGCTTTTGTTTTATAATGCTGTGGGTGGTCTTGCTTAAAAATCTTCATGCTGTATATTCTGGCTGAATAAAACCATACCTTAAAAGTGTTTTATTCATTTCCACAAGGAAAATATTTTACAGAGTTTTGTTTTGACCCTAAACCAGTGCTACTGAAGTAATGGTCCCTGAGACAGTGCCTCCCTCTGAATCATTGGCTGCTGGTGCTGCGGGAAAGACAAAAACAATTGTAGCCCACAAGTGCAAGTATGGTGCTGGCCCTTAGCCCATTGGAAAAAAAATTGCCAGTCTGCCACAGTATGCGAAACACTCGTCTAAAATTTCCAGCTTTCCCAAAGATAATATTGCAAAATGTTGACTGAAAGGCTTGATCTCCTTGTTTTCCATCTTTCTGGTTTTCCACAGCTGTCCCGCTGCAAAGAGACGGAAAGAATTGATTCTGGAGCCATTTCCTCACTAGACTGTTATAGTGCTATTATTCCGGCCAGCCCCTCCCAAAACTGCAAACCCCAGGATTCCATAGGATGCTGAAAGTGGAATAATAGCGCTATAACAGTCTAGTGAGGAAATGGCCTGGGATGTCGCGCATGTCTCCTTCCATTGAGTTACATACCTTCTTGCCACAGGTTTAAGCTTCTCAACAATGCTACCTTCAGGACTTACAAAATGCTGACAGAGGGCAACTCCATGCAGTATAATGTATTTGTGTTCTTTGTTTTAGTACACCCTGAGTCTAGGAAACAGGCAGATTATTGCCTTCTGTTCCAGATAAAGATGAAAGTTTTATGAATGACTCTTCTACACAGACTCGTTTCAGAATGGGTAATATGTTTCAACAGAACAAATTGGCTATTTAGTGAAAGAAACTTGCTTGTAAATCCAAACTAATCTTGGCTCAGAGAGCTGTTTGCTGAGTAAGTTCAAGAGTACGATCCTAGCGCCCGAAGCAACCATATAGCTGCCTGAAATTAATATCAGTTATTGAAAGTATGTATACCTTACCTTTCTGCCAGAAAGACAGTCCTAAGTGAAAATTAACACGTAATACTAATTGACACAGGAGTGGGAAAATGTACAGCTCCAAATTTTGGTGGACTGTAGGTGCCAGCAGCACCAGCCATTATCGCCGTTGGTGAGGAACAGCAATATGACAGTAGCAGGAAAGCCATGTGAATTCCCACGTATGACCCTTATAAGTCCACCCTTGCCCTCAGATCAGCTTCAGAGCAGCAGTAATCACATCGGTAGGTGCTGGGGGCAGGGAGTTTTGATGGTGATCCCACTGAACTCCTTCCCCTGAAAACTTTGGCTCCTCAGTAGAGCTTGATGTAGATCCTAAATATTACTCTGTTTTGCCAGGACTATTGATGATTTGTTGCTGACCTGTTTTGTTTTTGCTTTTTATTATTTTATTAGGTGATTTTCTTCTATTTTATGCCTTCAAGTAGGCTCAAGAGAAAGCATATCAATAATCTGAATCAATAGTAACACATAATCATCTTTCTTGCTAAAGGCTGTAGTAATGTATGAAGCCTTGTGGGATAAGGGAGAAAAATGATGCAAGATGCCCACTTTCCAAGTGTTTGAAGTTACTGCCTCCTAGCAATTTCAACTGCTGCACTTTGGAGGTTCCATGGTGATCATAGAAGTCTGGTTGTCAAGGCCAGTGTGCTGCAGCTATTTGGGCTGAACATCCTTTCAGTCTGCAGCTTCTGTTTCCTCCTAGAAATAAAGGAGGCTGTAAGGGGACAATGGTGAAAAATGTTTGTTTCCCAGACCCAAGATGTTGCCATCGTGGTTGTTTAGCTAAAACCAGGGCAAGCAGCCTGTGGTCCTGTACAAACAAACAGTTCAGGTTTTTAGCAAGAGTGATCTGTTCCTTCCCTGACAACCTCCTGGGTGCAGAGGAAGAGTGAGAGGGGGAAGAGGAAGAAGAAAATAAAGGGGAGAGGGAGTGCTCGTCCTTCTGTTTGGCTCTGCCCACTATAGGCTTTGACGTTGCCCAGCACCAGTACACAGCTCCCAACAGGTTACCCCTAAGATAATGCCCTCCACCTGCCCTCTATCAGGCTTCCTGCCAGTTTCATACAGACTAAGGTCTCCCTGCTCCTACTACGTTTGAGGAAACAGCAGTTTGTGTCAGGGTCACTGCTGGGGGATCAATGAAAGAAGACGTTTCCTCTCTGAGATATGGGCAATGTAAAGGTCTCAAGCTGCAAGCTGGTATAGCCCTTGCAGCCAAAAATGCTGTGCCCCCTTCCCCTAAGCTGGGGAGGAGCAAAGTGCCATACTGGGACTAGAGGTGGTTTTTGCGGCACTCAGTCACTCCAAATGCCTGAAATGCCCTTTATCCAGGAAATATAAGATGAATTGCCTCACCTGGAATTCTCCAATTCTTTTCAGACAGGCCACAGGGCATCCTGCACTGTATAATGTAAAACAGTGCCATTTTTCAAAATCAAAAGTGATCTTCTGATTATTTCCATTACTATTGTCTTTGTTTTTAAGCAGCCTGGGCAACTCTTTTAATGTCCCAGGGGCAGAAAGTTGGTCTCTGGGCCCTCCACAGTTGCCTTAAAGGGAATGTAGCCCTTGAAAGGAATAGGAAAGAAAAATCCACACTCTTGAATGACACCACTGTCCTTCCTTTCCTTAGATATGACCCATTTCCTGTAGCCTCGCATGATGAGCAGGGAATGATCACCATGTTCCCAGAACTGACTGACAGTGAAAGTGAAGAACTACCAGCCTTCTCATTCCTAAGCCAGCAGCCGGCTGCCATCAAAAACCCCATCCAGCCTCCTGCAGATGAGGAAGTGGTTGTACTCTGTAGCTCAGGCTCTGAGGGTTCATCTGCTCCTTCTCCTGCATGGAAGAAGTCCCGTGGTCCCCAAGAGCTAATACAGGCTAACCATCGTCCTCGTCCAACTCATCGGAACGTGATGGTGCAGCTCAGCAGTGAGAGCGAGGAGGAGGAGGAGGATATCATCCCCCTGGCTGAAAGGCTCAAGAGGAAGTTTTTGGCCACCAAACCATCTGCAGCTGGAAGCTCATTTACTAGGATCCTAGAACGGAATAGTGGAGAGGCAGCTGGAGGGAACAGGCTCTGTAACAGCAATGAGAAAGAGGAGAAGTCACTTCTCAGAAGGCCAGAAACCCAGAGGAGACCTGCAGCCAGTACTTGGGAGTTATCAGACAGTGAACCAGAACCAGTTTCATCAGAAACTTTGTTCCAACCCCACCTTTGTGCCACTGACTTGCTGATGCAGAATGTCAGCCACCAGGTGACAGAGATAAGTCTGCAACCCTTCTCTCTTCAGGCCAATATGACTTGTAGTCAGGAGCCACTTGACCAAGCCAACCCAGCTCCCCTGCAGAGGAGAAAGGAGCGAGCAGCTCGGAAGGCATTGCAGGAGCAGGAGCGAGAAAGGAAGAGGACTTTGGCCAAACTGTGGAAAACCCAGAGACCAGAACAGTGCCTGAAGCATGTTCAAGTTGTCTTAGACCCAGGTATGGTCTTTTTTCACTCGTGGCTTTGTTGGGAGTTAAATTCCACCCCCCAATTCCTGTGGACCCCTGACTTTTCTCCCCACCGTAGGTCTTTTACAGGTTGAAGGGGGTGGACAGGTGCTGACCACTTTGCAGGCCATGGAGTGTAGCTGTGTGATTGAGAGCCAAAACGTTCCCTGCAGTATCACCTGGAGAAGAAAGACCAGGCTAGATCAGGTACGGGAGCATGTTTCCTAGAAGACTTCCTTTGTTCTCTGTTCCTAGCACTGAGGGTAGAGTGACAAGCTGCTAGTGTGCTAACTATTGTTCTAAATAACTCCTAGCAAATTCCATTCGCTCAGCCATATTTCTGTTTTGGTCTTGGTTGCATAAAATAGTCCGTCTGCGCAAGCATCCTAAAGATGTCTCTTATTTTTCCCTCCACCTCCCATTTACTAGGACCTCATGAATTATGCAGTTTTGCATTTGAAGAAGACTTGAATATTTGAAAAATATTCAAAAATAGGGATCGTGACTGTGCTGTCTGGAACTGATGGGAATTACATTCCAGCAACACCTAGAGAACCATGTTTTCACCACCACTGTGTCAGGGGATTCCACCTAGAAGCCTTTCTGTGGGCACTAAACATGCAACTGGCCTGCTTGGTTTCTGATAACTAACAACAGACATCACTAAGTTTGGATCCCAGCACTGCCATTTTGTGGCCCAAATGTAGTTGTCACACCAGCAGGAAATAGATCTACAGTCACCCTGTCAGGCACCAGTCTGTTTCATCTCATAGAGCAGTGGTTCTCAACCTGTGGGTCCCCAGATGTTTGTGGACTTCAGCTCCCAGAAGCCCCAGCCACTATGGTCAATGTTCAAGGCTTCTGGGAGCTGAAGTCCAAAAACATCTGGGGACCCACAGGTTGAGAACCACTGTCATAGAGGATCAGCCCAGTTCTATAGCTGGGGGTAGGTCACTTCCACAGAGAGTGCACTTGTCTTGTTGCATATATTTTCTACTTTGGTTTTTCTTACATACCTCTGACTTCATGTGAACCTCACAGTAGTGGATACATTCCTTGTTTCTTCTTATTGGCCACAGTCATTGTCTTTTTATTTTCCGTCCTGCTGTCTTCAATTTGCATTGCTGTATCTGAAGGCTGAAGAAGATGATCTGACAGAAGAACCCAACCTTCTAGTTCTGGTGCTGCTAGAAGAGTTTCTCACCATGATTCGTAATTCTAAGCAGGTAAGGTCATGAATGCTGATGTCTGGCACCTGCAGAGAGAACCTTTCATGTAGCTTAAAGCCCCCATATTTAAAAACAAGGTCAGTTCTTTGTGTTTTGTTTTCCTTTTATAAACCACAGCGTTGAGCATAGAGCAGGAGTAGGAATTTTGCAGCCCTCCAGAGATCTTGGACTGCATCTCCCAGTGTTTCTCACCACTGACAATGCTGGCTAGAGTTGCTGGAACTTGCAGGCCAAAAACTTGCAGAAGGCTGTATGACTCCTGTACCTGGTATATAGTGAGGAGGCTGACATACTGTGAATGCTTTGTTTAATGCTGAGAAGGAAGTGAACAAAAAAATTTAAAACTTCAGCCCTACATGGAAATAATTGGAACTGTAATGCAATCAGTTGGAGGCTATAGACTTTGCTTTGGTCTCAGTGGATATATACTGTTCTAGAGTTCGTCTCTTCCCTTCCCCCCCCTTTTTCTTCCCAGGTTAGCATGGAAGGACCCACCGAGACTCTGCAGGATTTTGTAGCTAATATAATACAGAAAACTCCTGGGAAAACTCTGGCATTGGCTGTAGTAGAAGTAGAAAAATACTTCAGGTTAGAATTTTACTTTTCGCTGTTGAAATTTTCCTAAAGATTTTTCATGGTGAGCTATGAAGGAGGTTGCTTCCATTGTTCCTTACAAAAGATCACTTGTACAAACACAGCACAATTTCTGGTAAAAGAAGCCAAGGCTGGCTTTGCAGAGACTCAAACTTATTGTATGTTTTGCAGAGCACTGCCACCTGGGTTGTAGCTGGGATGAATGGAGTAGTTTGTGGGCAACTTTATATTCCATCATTTCAACTGCACATCCTGCCACTCACCTGCTGGAAATCAACCCCAGTGTAGAGGGCATTAATGATTCTTTGTCTTCCCAGTTCTCACAAACACAAGTTGCAGAAGAAAGCGAAGGAAAGAGTGCAGAGTGGCAGTGAGGCACAGAAGCACGGCAAGCAAAGGACATGGAGAGGGAAGGCAAGCTCAGTCCAGGAGCTATCCAGAGTGGATGTGGAAGAAGTGAGTTTGTAGCAGTATGGGGGTGGGGTGTATGCTGCTGCTGCTGCTATTTTGATGGTTGTCTCAGTCGTAGTTAGCATTCATTCTCGGGAAGATAGCTTTAGCTGGTGGGCAGTGGCAAGGCAGAATCTGGGGTAGGTAGGCAAAATGCAGCCCTTAGATATTGTTCAAATCCAGTTTTCAGTAGAAAAAAGAGAAAGAAGAAAGCAGCTGAGTAAAAAGGGTGAGTGGAAAGAGGAAGAAGAAGACCAGCCGTTAGCCTTTGGCCATTCAGATGTTTTGGACTTCCAATTCACAGATGCCCTTCCAGCATGGCCATGATAAGGGATGAGTTGAGGAGGATAGGCAAAGGTTCCTTAGCTTAGCTTTAGCCACTGAAGTACAAAGAAAATAAAATTGGTTCTGGTCTAATGGGAACTAGGTGTTCTTCATTATTACTGTGGGTTAAGGTTTGAATTACATGTGCATTTGGTTTATATTTACTGAGTGTAGTTTTTTTCAACTAGTTGGTGATCTTTTGTTGACACGATTCAAAACTGTGTTTACACATAGATGTAGCAAAGCAATTGCCCCTCTGCCGCTGTTCATCCTGATTATAGAACTCAATTTCCTACACCAAATCAGGGAGCAGAGCAGAGGGCAAAGGTCAACAAAGACACTCATATTCTGACCCTCCACTGATGTGGGGAGCAGTTGGGGGAGATTGAGTTGCAGCAGAGGGACTGACTGGTGGACTGACTGGGGGTGATTGGTGTTTGTTTCTTTTAGATCAGCCCAGTTGGAGGACTACTATAGGAAATTGCCTTATGCCAGGTCATACAGCTAGTTTGTCTAACCCATACTTGCAAGCTGTGTTGGGCAGTAGCTTCTGGAGCTTCCTGTGGAGATCTTTTTCTGTCCCATGTGCTATCTGATGTTTTTTAAAATCGAGCTGCCGGAATCCATTCTGGGGCCACGAGCATGCAAAAGCAAGTGCTCTGCCACTGAGATCCTGCTAGAATACCAAGTGCTACATCAGGGGTGGGGAAACTATGGCCCCTAGGGGTATTTTTGTATCCTCAATATCATGTAGACCCCTGAAGCCCCCCAAAATGGGGACAGGGAATTGCGATTGCCCCGAGACTGCAAATTGCCACTTGAGTTTGAAAGCACAACTTGCAAAACCTGTAAAAATCAGCTGCAAAGAGCTAAACACGGAAACCATAAGTCACTTTAGGCTTCATTTTCAGGCACACAGTAGTCAGTTTTTGGGTGGTCTCAGCCTGAGGGGAAAAGAGGCAAATATTGACCCCTCTGCTTTCCACAGTTGTCCACTCCTGCACTATATCTTTTCACTGGATGTTGGAGCATAGCTGTTTTGCCCCATGTACTGATGAATGTAAAACTGCTGTTTCTGCATTGGGAATGCATCACTATTTTCAGTTCCCTGGTGGGATTCTGAGGTGTGAATTTTGGAGTCTTGCCAGAATCAGCAGCTTGTTAATTTTTGTGGGAGTCTTTTCAAGTTGCATTATATTTTGCTTGAATGTATTGCAAGTATCTTGTACTCTCCAACTTGTGGGATCCAATGAACAGATTTTTTTGTTTCATTCATGCCTAGGCCATCCTTCTGTAAATTCTCACAATGACACACACAGTAAAACCAATGCGTCACATCAAAACAAAAAACTAAGTAGAAGTAATAAAAATAATTGTAGCTTACAGATTACTCTGACCAGGGCAAGCCACAGCCATGACAGGAGCTTAAAATAATTGCAGCTTAAAAGTAGCTAAAAATAAATGCAATTTAAAGATTAAAAAATATGATAAAATAAAAAACTGTTTGCCTTATGCTGCAATGATACTGAGTAAGGTGCCATGTAAACCTTGTGTGAGAAGCCCTTACCTCTCCTCAGATTGGGGTGGCAATTCCCAATCTGATAAGGCGCCTGGTCTTTACCACACAGTTTTGCCTCCCTATTTATAGCGCCACTTTGTGTAAAAGAGTGAGGGTTTACAATGTTTATTTAGAAACACTTGATAATTTTATGGTAGCGTGTTTTCTGTGTTACTTTATATACTGTACACAGCTCAGCGAAGTCAATATTTATAAAAATAAACTGTAACATTTATTAACATACCAATAAGAATAGTGTTTCAGATTTCAAATGCAGTTCAAGGTTGATACATTTCTTCAGTGTACCTTTTAGACAATTTACTTGTATTTTTAGGCTCACCTATAAAGAACAAGTATCATAAACAGCCCTTTGGCTACACTCCCACCAAAGGCTCAACCCCAATTTAGATCACACCCTCTCACTAGATTCTACTAGAGTTGAATTACTCTTCTGCCTTTCACTAGGCTTCCACTGAGAATTAACCCTCCCAATACAGTCACTGGCTAAAGGACTGCCATCCCTAGCTCTTTGCTAGAAAATCTCACTGAAGGACTAAATGCCAACTGGTACTTGGTTTTATGTAACTTTTTCTCTCAGCCACCAGCCCCTCCCACACACTACTGGGCTGGGTTTCTCTCCTGAGGAGCTATTCTGGTGGCCTGACAATCTGCTTCTAGGCTGCCCTGGCACTCCAGATAACCACACTCCCAGAATTTCATCACACCTTGCTTTAAAGAGGATTCTTAAGTGGAGTGCCACCACAGAAAAGCCCCCTTCCAGCACCATCTTCAGCTCAGAATGCAGGGGCAATAATACATACATGGGCTAGCTAATGGGGTGATAAGGCCTTGCAGGAGTGTTTTAAATGAATTTGTACCCTAAAATGCTTAATTTCAAACCAGTAGTGCTTGAGGGCATTTCTACTCTAAAATTAACTGGTACCCAGAGAAGATGTTTGGGCATCGAAGAGATGCTCCTTTTTTTTTTTTTTAAAGATCCTGTGAGAAGCCTTATACAGGCAAACATCAATTTACAAGTCTCTAATAGTGAAGCTCCTTTTTGCTATCCCTTTTTCCCACTTCATCCTCTGTCTAGCTGGAAGATTTTAGCAACATTGACAATGGGAGGATGGTGAAGGAAGGCTGAAGGAACATAGGCATTTGGTATTAGATTCAAGCAGGATGTCCACAGTAAACAACGCAACACGGCATGAGCTGGGAAAGAACAGGATTCTGTTCTGATTCTGCTGTAGCCATGTGTGTGTGCCTGCAACAAGCAAGATAAACGGAAGCTGCCTCCAGGATCCAATTTTTTTAATATATTTATTTATAGCAAAAGGATCCAATATTGAACATGTATTAAAAGCAAAACAGAGAGAAAAGAGGAGAGCAGATAAGCCTGCCTCACCGGTTACCACCCAGCATATTAAAAAACATAGTTGTAGACATTTGACCACTAAATTGGAAAACATTGGTGGGACAAAAATCATTGGGTGTGTTTTGGAAGAAGACTTCAGGTGATCTCTAGAAGTGTCAGTGTTGGAAGAGGAAAAAGAAAAACTTATGCAAGGCTTATCTGATCTGGTTAATTTCACATATGCATGTTGTTAATTTTGATAAAATGTTCTCTGAAACATATTGAACTGTCCTTTCTTTTTGTAGTGTAGGAGCCTATCCTATTCTTTTCATGTTATTTCTTCCTTTGGTACAGAATCTTCTGTGAAAGAAGTAATGTCCGGGAACACATCTACTACACCTGTAGTTGTAGTCTGAACTAGTTGAAGTTTGTAACATTCAAGTTGGAGTTTCACACTGTGGTTAGTCTGAAGGTTAACAGAACATTGATGACTATTTTCTTTGTATCGATTAAAACTTAGTATGCGGGAGTCTTACAGAATTGTCAGGGCCACACTAATCTAGGATGGGTTAGATGGAACCTGCCTCAATGTGCAGATTGTTCATCCTTGCATTTTTGATATTGTGTCTCAAAATGAGGGGCGTAGTGGAAGCAGTACACCTGCTCCAAAATGGTCTGTGGTGCTTTGGAGAGCAGCAGTATCTCCTGTTTCAAGGGTGAGGTCCATCACTCATCATCTTTGCCATTACAGGCCTTGGTGGGTCTGCATCTTCACACAGGTGTCCAGGTTCAAATCCTTGAGAGCTGGAAGGAGTTTGCTGATTTTGCCAGTATGTTTACCAAGGCTGTGGCTGAAGCACCATTCAAGTAAGTGAGCAAATTGGCTTTAGCTTTCTAGCAAGTGCTTCCTGAGAACATCCGAGTAGCTCCATTTGGGGAATTTTGCTGGTTATGCCATCCTGACAGCCAGTGTAGTGTAGTGATTTGAGTGTTAGACTAGGAATCTGGGTGACAGGGGTACAAATCCTCACTTGGTCATGGAAATTCAGTGGGTGATCTTAGACAAATCACACTCTTTTGGCTTCAGAGGAAGGCAGTAGTAAACCTCCTCTGAACAAATCTTGCCAAGAAAAACCTGTGATAGGTTCATGTTAGGGTTGCTGTAACTCAGAAGTGACTGCTGACTGTGGATGCACTATAGCAGCAACTGTAATTCCTCTTAGTGTCTATGTGTGCATCATCAGCTCTGCGTGCTTTACCAAGCCTGCTGTCTTGGAAGTATTACCTTTTCCACAGAAACTGAAACCAGCCAATCTAATTTATAAAAGTTTGTTAGAAGTCAGTAAATTTGATGTTAATGAAGTTTGAATTAAGCAGAAAATAGTACTAGATTTTCCTATACAAATTAACCAAGGGAAAACTGTCCTAGCTTCAGCATCTAAAATTTCTTTAGATTTAAAATTATGCCTGTTTCCGTGAAACTTGATGTTTCAAGTGCATTGGTCACCTTTATGCCTCTTCAGAAAGGAATTCTGTACTCCCAGCTAAATGTTGGCTGCGTAATACAGAAGCTTATCTGTATCATATTACATGGATGTGTTCAGTGATTTACCCCTTTTTGTTTGGATGTATTACAGTGTACAGTGGGCCCTCAGAATCTGCTAGTTCCAGGACGCCCATGGATTCCAAAATTTGTGGATGCTCATTCCATTATATACAATGGGATAATAAAATAGGGTCCCTTATATAAAAACAAAAGTTTACTTTTTGGATTTTTAATCCATGGTTGATTGAATTCATGGGTACAGAATCTGCAGATACAGAAGGCCAACTGTATTTCATACTGGAAAAAATCTTCTGTATTTTCAGAAACACATTCTTTTAACTGATAGTCTGATAGTCTTTTAACTGATAGTTGGACCTTTCATGTTTTTCCAGTTGCCAAAAGACATATTCCAAGGGTAAAAAGCTGAACATTTATCTGTTGTTCAACAGTCATAAGATCTCACTGATGTTATCTTCAAGAAAAATGCGTTTTTGGATGTATGGTCAGCTGATAAGAATGTATATGCTTAGCCCATGTTCATATCCTGTGTATGCCTCTCCTTTGTTTTCTCCTCTCTAATCATACTTCCTTTAAAAAATCAAATTAAAAAAAAAAGACATGGATCTACCTGTGATAGAAATATGGTAACTGATTATTTGCTGTAACATGTCAGTCTGGTTTCCTGAATCATATCTGACATTCAATCTGGATTTTTTTTCAAATGCCACAAATCTATTTTGATACTGTGACAGATAATTTCGCTGCAGAAGAACAGAAGTGTAAAGCGTAACACATTTCTTACTTCACTCTGTTGTGCTGCTCCTTCTTTTACAGAAGAGAACGAGACAAGACTAGCTTCTCCTTCTGCTTAGAGGGGGATTGGATTTCAGGTACAAAGGTGGACCGCTCTGGCAAAGGGCTGCTCCAAGTATGGAAGAGGCAGATTCAGCAGTTCAATCGAGTCAGTCTAGAAGTGGCAAATGCTATTGTGGCCCAATACCCCTCTCCAACATTGCTGATGGAGGTAAGATAGTCTCCTTTTATAACAGTGACATATTCTGTGTTAGAACAGACTACAGACAGAAAAATCTACCACTGACATTTACATGTTGCGCACAATTTCATTTCTATGAAAACTAACCATACCTCATGGATGAAAAGTAGGAGCTAGAGTTCTTGGCTTTGTACAGCCAAATAAGCACCAAGATTATTCTCACTATACCTAGGCTGGAGAACTTTTAAAAGAATTGCTGTTCTAATATTACAAAACAGCCTGGGATTGCTGGGGGATGGGTGGATGGGAAGTAGATGAACAGTTCCAGAAAAATGGGTGAATTCAACTGTTGTTAAGTATATTGGCTAACTGCGTTTGTTGAAGATGGCATATACCTACTTTTTGGCATATAAATCCTACTTCTGAATTATATTTAGGCTTATCATCAGTGCTCTTCTGAACAAGAGCGATACAGTCTTCTTCGGGAGACACCTGTTCGCCGGGGTGATGGTGTGACTGCTACTACAAGGCGAGTGGGCCCAGAGCTCTCAAAACGCATTTACCTGCAGATGACTTCCCATAACCCTGACCTTTCCCTGGATGTTACTGGATGATGCTAAGCTCTGGCTTTAAAACAGAAATTTTCTTCAAATTATTCATGTTTAATTTGGGAAACATGTGAGTTAGAGAAAATGCATTAGTGTTTGGGGCCTACAAAAGGGAAATACTCTTCTGTGCTACATTCCTGTAGGAGTCTTTTCTGGGCAATCTGAAGGGTTTTTTCATTGGCCAAGAAATGCTTCAGAATTGTAGATGTCATCTTGTATAGCTGTTCTAGAAAATAGTTTAAAAAAATTTCTGAACACAAATTACAGTATAAAGTGAATGCCTATATATCTACCCAGAGCTCATTCTAGACATGTACGCTTGAATTTCTGAACAGTGTTGTTCGGTTATCAACATGAATCTCACTGAGTGTTCCAACACTGAAGCAGAATATTTTTTCATCTCAGCCCATAGACCTTGAAGCAGCGTGGTCTTTTCTGCCTGAGAACCTGAAGCCTCCTTCAATGCACAAACTATTATGTGTAATTAAGAAGTGTGTAAATACTTCAAGACACAATTATGCACTTAAAGCATTTAATAAACAGTATTTACTAAAGGAAAGGTATATTGAGATGAAGCTGTGCTCTCCAGATAAGCTTGATGCTACCTCCCAAAAACAGGTGTGCAGGACTATTTCTATTACTTAGTAAGATCAGAAATTAAGACACGTCTTCTCCCTCACTGATCATCTTTTCCACAATCCCTACTTCCCATGCCTTATGGTAAATAAATCTAAGTCAATGTAACTAAAAATATGAAACATACTTCCTCCATTATTGTCCTTGTGATGAAGTTTACATTGTAAGCGCCTCCAAACAAAGACTTCAGTGTTAAACCACTCCAGTCTTGCATTGTCTGAAAAGTTAACCTTTGTTAGAAGAACATATACAGTATATATGCTTGTGGCCAACAAAAAAAAAACCTAGCAAGTATAAGCTGTGCATCACAGCTGAGCCTTGGAGCAAGGGCAAGAGAAGAGGAAAACTGACTGCTTGGTCTCCATGTCAACTGAGTAACTATAAAAAAAGAAAAACCAAATAGATAACTTTTTGATATAGCTAATGGTCTACTCTCTTTAATGTGACATTTCTCAATGTGAGCTAACATACAAGAAATACCACTTGGGCACATGGACAGAACTGCATCCAGATTGTAAGCAATTCAAAATGTAAAAAATATATTCTTATTTTTAAGATGACATCATTAATAAAATAATGTATTACTTCCTAATATTTTGTGGTGCAGAATTAACAAGCCCTTGCCAGCACACTGCCTGGTTAGTACAACAAAGATACAATGAGGCAGGTGTACAGAAAGATCACATTTAGACAGATGTGGATGTATACATAGTTGTGCATTTCCACAACAATGTTGTTGAGTCAGTAGCTACAGTATATAAAAGGAACATATTTCCATCCATAGATCAAACATAAAGCTGCTGAGCGTAAGATATGAAACATTAACCTGCATGTCATCAGCTTCACTCTCCACTGTATGGGTAACTTAGCCATCCTAATGTAGTATTGATCTCCTGAATCAGCATGTATTTGCTGCAGCAACAACATTCAAGGATTATATATAAAAGCTTATGATGACAATATAGATTCCACTAAGCGCACTCAGGCTGTTAAGGATTATGGGTGCTGCTCTAGAGACCAATAACCTGCATTTGGCAGCCCTGAAAACATTCTGCTATGGAGGAGGAAAATAAGAAGTTCTAGTTTACCTTAGGAATGGGAAGTGAGGGAGGAAAAGACAATGGCAGCAATTCTGCTCAGTTTGATGCAGGCCACTACAATGCTGAGTGATTTGTCAGCAATTTTCATCAGAGCTCAATTCCATAGGAATTCTAGCTGTGCTGATGTAAAACCAGCAGGAGATCCTGTCAAAGGAATAGTCCTCCAGAGGTGAAACAGTGTTATTGCTGTGAGTTTGGCTGCAGTATATTCTGGAGGGCTTCCCGACTTTGTAAAAGGGTTAGCATATCTTCATAGAGCATGTTCAGACTAATGCAGAGAGGCTGGTACTGCAGCTCTGTAACTCTGCAAACAGCCAATGTACTCAAGGCACCGAATAGCAGGAACAGCAGTATCTTCAGTAAGACTCTGGACCAGGAACGCTTGTTTTGGGGTGGATGTGATGGATGGGAAACTGAGAGCTCTGTAAAAATGAAGGAGAGGCAAGAATGAGATTAAAGAGGTTAGAAGCCCAGATCTCTTTAGTACAAAATTATGGCATGCTAAGAATTAAATTAAACCCAATTAAACCCAAAGGAAGTAGTTCTGTAAAAGCACTGCAGGCAGAGCCCTCAGTAAAGCAGAATCAATATTAGAGTCATTTAAATGATACGTAACATGGTGTTCACATGATTTGGCTTCCCCTTCCCAAATACGAACAGGGTGACCATGCTCAATTTGTAAAATCAAATGGGATTAGTTTAGACAACGAAGCCCCTCAGAGATACGCTAGTCCAAGCAAGGTCTTCAAAGGTGACTTGGGCATGGTGGGATCTGCTTATTAGTAAACTGCTTTATTTCATTAATTTAATAGACAACATTTCTAATTCCACATTTCCAGGACTGAGGGTACACTGGGGCTCTGGACTGGTCAGCCCCAATGTCCTGCCATCCTGGAAATTTGGGGAAGGGGAAAACTTGATGATCCTGGATGTTTTTAGGAAATTCATTTGTCTTTTTCAGAGTTCGAGGGTGTCAAAAATCTGCCAAAAGCATTTAAAAAAATTAAGCCAGAAGTAGACCAGAAGCCACTAGTTTTAATGTTATAGAGGGACATTTTCCAACACAGTGCAATCTGGAAGTTTTAGGAGGCCAAAACGTGGCTCCCAGGCTTTCCTGATTTTCCCACTTGTGATTTACCAGAAAGTGTGCGTGCGTGCGTGTGTGTGTGTGTGTGTGTGAGAGAGAGAGAGAGAGAGAGAGAGAACATTTGGATATAAATGTGGAATGCTTACTGCTTCCATTATGACACTTGTTGAAAAACATTTTCTTTCACTAGACATCCAGCAAAGTCTATGCCAATGATGTGTGTTAAGAGAAATGATACACCTGCTGCAGTCTTAGGGCTTTCCACACTACATTGTTATAGTGCTATTATTCCACTTTAAACCTCCTGTGGAATTCTGGGGTTTGTAGTTTACTGAGGCCAAAGAGCTCTCTGGCTTAGAATTCTAAATGTCCCTCCCTAAACTGCAAGCCCCAGGATTCCACAGGATGTTGAAAGTGGAATAATAGCACTGTAAGAGTATAGTGTGAAAAGACCCTTAGTAATGACGTTTTCCTCATAGGGGAAAGAAAACTGCAGAGAATATTGTTCATGTTATCAATCTCTCTCCCTCTCCAACACACACACAGTCACTCACACAGTTTTAATTCTCACCTGCTTCTTTCTTTGGCTGTGTTGTCATTTCCTGTTTTGCAAGCCTCAGGGCATCATATTCCCTTCTTCGGCGTTCTTTTTCTTCAGCCTTCTCCCGCTTACGTAATTCCCTTTCTTGGGCTTCTTTCGCTCGCCGATCTGCTTCACGCTTCTTCTCCAACTCTGAGTTTCAGCACAAACAGAAAGTCTTCATTCACTATGAAAAGCACTCACATTACTGTATCAGATTAAGAGGTAACAATGGTCTGTTTCCTGAGCCAAAAGAAGAAATCTGTACCACCACTAGGACAATGGCTGCTTACAGAACAAGTTAAAAAAAATTACAGTACTGTGTTATAGGTGACAGTGTCTTCTTCAGTAACCACCATAAGAAGCTTAACATTTTAGATGCCTGACTCAAGAACACAATGCCACAAGGAGCAAGTATTCAAAAAATTCACACATGGTGCATGATTACCAAACTATTCATTCCAAATGTCTAGTTTTGTTAGGCCACTCTTTGTATGAAATCAGATGTCACGTACAAAATACTGATTTAAAAAATTCTACAACAAAATTAGTATGAAGTTGTTTACATATATGACCATCCAACAGTATCTTGTATCTGGAGAATAGAATCTTGCACTTAATCGACAAGAGAGAGAGCCCTACATTCAAGAGAAATCCCCCTTTTCAAGTTGTGGGAAGGAAACAAATATTGACAGATTAGAAGTGATGGGTGGGAGGTTTCAGTTAAGCTGATGAAATGTTGTGAGTAGGAGAGTCACTTAAACTTTCTCAACCACTAAAAGCATTTGTGAGGAAGGTCATTTTGTATTACCACCATAGGATGAGGCCCTATGTCTATGCTGATATATATGCTCTCCATCTTTCCCTACAGGAGGACATTCTGAGGCAATCAGAGATAGACATATAAAAATTTCAGATACTCTGAAGCCACAGGGAAAAAGGTTTGGTCTTTTTTGAGGGGTGGAAGAGAAATTTTAAGAAAAATTGGAAAAAAATGTGGTATTAGCACGCTTCATAGATTCAAGTTTGTTACTTTAGGCAATATAAAATGTATTATTTATAATCTGATTTGGCATAAATTTATCATGCTTGGTATATTAAAACTATAGTTTACTTAGATAATTATTACAAATAAGCTCCGCAGTCCTGCCAGAAACCTCTTTGGCTTTGCTTATTTGAAAATCAGGCAAAAAAACCTCCAATAAAAGCAGAAAAAATATCAACTCAGTAAGAGAAATAAAAAGGTTTTGTCTCCATTAATACTTTGTAGTGTAAAACAAATATAGAAGTACTTCTTGTATGCCTTCAAGTCGTTTCCAATTTATAGTGACCCTAAGGTAAGGTTTTCTGAGGCTAAAAATGTGTCATGTGCCCAAGGTAACCCACTGGGCTTCCATGCCTAAGCAGGGAATGGAACCCTGGCTTCCCAGGTTGTAGTCCAGTGCTCAAACCACCACATCACACTGCCTCTCTGATAAAGTACTCCTTCCTGTAACAAGAACTAAGGAAAGGAAATCTGGATTAGGAATGAGAACAACCTGTTACTGCATACATAGCAATTCACAGAATTCCTCCTATTACGTAATTAATAATTTGGGGGAGTAAATATATGAATACCTTTTCATCAACGTTTTAATCATTCTAAAAGAAAATATTCTGTAAACCATTTTTTGGAAATGTTTCTGGAAGGAATAAAAAGCTTTTGAAAAAAAATGGAAATGAACTGAGTGGGTGGTTTCCATAAGTTTCTATTCCACCTCCCCAGGCCTTCACATTTCTAATCATAGATCCATATTCAAACACAAGAACTATGTATCTATACATTGGTTTCTCCCAACACATGCAGTTCATAGAGTTCTATGTCTATATATCAGCATGTGCACACAGTGCTTTCACATAGCCAAGGTACATTGCACAACCCTGTAATCCTCTTACATAGTCAATGGATGATGTTTAAATGGACCCTCCTATGGAGATCAGAAGGAAAGCAAACTCAGATTAGAAGTTTAAGTGGCAAGCTACATTAAAAACAAGTGTTAGTAAGTGAAATATAGTTGATATCAAAGAAATCATGTAGCAAATCCTGCTAGCACTGAGTAGCTTGAAACGGAAGAAAATGTAACTAATTGTAACTAACCCCACTCTCTATGAAGCTGGGACAAATTTTATTGGTATTTTCTCTTTAGATCTTTTAAAAATGTAAGAATACATTGTTTCTTTTTTAAAAAACTCTTGCCTCAAAGTACTGCCAAAAAGTGACAGAAAATGAGGAATTCTGCAGCAGAAATATACTAAAAAGCATAGTAAAGTTAAGGTTGCATTCTCAAAGGTGACTTTACAAGAAGATTCTGATTGGTGCCAGTAAAACATGAGAAGACTTAGCAGGCTAGGAGTCAATGAAGCCTTCTAGCTGCACTGAGTTAACAGGCAGCTGAGTAGGAGCTTTTAGCCATTTTTCCCAGAGACACACGTGTCATACTGGAATGGGAATTCCAGCGTGTTATTGATTATGTTGCCACCACTCACTGAATTATGAATCAACTGAACAGTACAGTGAGACACTGTCCAGAATTAACAATCTCTATGCTAAGGACCTTCCCTTCCCTCTCACCTCCCCCCTTCTGAGTGAGAGAAGTCCTATCTAGCGTGTGCCGAAGGATGGCGTGGAATGGAGAGGAAACAGAGGTTTTACAGAAAAGCATTTATTCAAGGCATGCAAATAAACAAGACAATAATACACATGAGAGGCTCCCCCCTCCCAGGCACACTTAAGTTACAAGTAGTTACAAAAAACAGATATAAAAACACACATACATTCTTAAGATCAGCCAACTTCCAAACTAATAAACAGCCCTAACGCGAATAACTATCTTATTCCTACTTACTCACAATTAGGTTCATAGGCTTAGATGTTCTAAGAGAGAAGAGAGAGCCAGGAGGCACGGCATGCCTGCCTGCCTATGACCGGCCAGATCTCATCTCTCGGAGGTATCCCTTTGTTCTCTCTTTGTTCTTTTCTCTCCACATGGCCTTCCTGAAGTTTTATAACTTTTCCCAAGAAGCATCTCGAAGATGCCCACCTCTTCCCTTGTGGTTGGTCAGTTCTCACCCTGTGACCTGTGATGTTGACCCACACTAAAATGTAATCTAATCCCAACACCTCATTAACCCTTGGTTTACCTTAAGAGGGAAGTATCCCCCTTTTTGCTAAGCTTAGATAATGGGAAGCCCCCATTATCACAACACGTGACAAAGCTGATTCCAAGACATTAAAATGAGACTCTTAAGTATGTGGAGTGGAAGCTGTCTTGGGGCAGAGCTGGGTAGGCCCATGTCAGATCCAAAATGGGGGCTCCAATTTTTAGCTTAAAAAGGGATGCTAAGCTTGCTGCAGTCTTCCATCCAAGCACTTTTCTTTCAGTCACAAGGGAACAACTTGGAGAAGGCTGCACCGTGGTAAACAGTGGAACAGGAGAAAGTTCAACTACCCTTATTTATGCACTCTTTTGCCTGAAAAGTCAGACTTCCTCACTGTCCTCTACTTTGCATGTGACTGAGGCTGACCTGAGTTTAAACAAACGTGCCCTGCTGTTAACACGTACAATGTATTCTGTATGTCAGCAGAAATATAAACATAGCATGACCTTTAAGATGATTTGCTGTACACAAATAGAATGAACATCAGTGTGATGAGTTCAGTGTGACAAGCTAGATGGCCATCTGTTGGGAATGCTTTGATGTGTGTTCCTGCATGGCAGGGGGTTGGACTGGATGGCCCCTGTGGTCTCTTCCAACTCTATGATTCTAGAACAAGGGGAAAGCTACTGCACCAGGAAGCTAAAAGATGCTTCCAGGGATCATATATAGTGTGTGTTGTGTGACTTCACTTCTAAATTATGGTGACCCTAAGGCAAACTTATCACAGGATTTTCTGGGGCCAAGAGTGAGTGATGCGCCCAATGTAAGTACAAGCTCCTGGTTCAGTTGTACTATTTATAGAAGAGTGAATATGAATACAATTGAGTGTCAAACTACTGATTCATGCAATAATTTTTAATGCTGAGAGTGCAAAATAAACTACTGCTCCAGTGATTACATGATAAAATGATGCAAATCCAGTGGGGGGATGAGGGCCACGAAATACAGAAGAATGTGATTTATAATCTCACTTACAGAAGAGCATCTGAATTGAGCCCAAGGACAGAAATAGTTCAAATATATCTCTGTGGTGATAATGTCTATTTAGATTTTTGTGGAAGGATTTTAGTCATAGAAAACACAAGTGATTTTACTGATGATTATACCTCACTTCCACTCTGTTCAAGATGGTTTTCAAAAAATGCTTAACACCCTTGAAACACTTAACATTTTAGAATGGGCTGTGAACAAATTTTAAAGTGGCCTCCATACGGCCTCCCTCCACTGCTTGCACTGATTTGAATACTTACACTGCCTGAAATGGGTTAGGATACCATCTCTCTCTTTTCAAAGGGAGGCACTTTTTCAGGTGAACATAACTGAGTCTGGCCTGACCATCTCACTTCAGACACTTAGCCCATTATCAACTAACACATCGACAAGCTAAAGCATGTTCAGAGGAGGGTGACCAAACTGGTGAAGGGTCTGGAAGCCATGCCCTATGAGGAGCGGCTTAGGGAGCTGAGTATGTTTAGTCTGCAGAAGAGAAGGTTAAGAAGGGACATGATAGCCATGTTTAAATATTTGAAGAGATGTCATGTGGAGGAGGGAGCGGGCTTGTTTTCCACTGCTTCAGACACCAGAACAAGGAGCAATGGATTCAAGCTGCAGGAAAGGAGATTCCACCTGAAACTCAGGAACTCCTGACAGTCAGGGCTGTCCGGCAGTGGAATACGCTGCCTCGGAGTGTGGTGGAGTCTCTCTCTTTGGAGGTTTTTAAACAGAGGCTGGATGGCCATCTGTTGGGAGTGCTTTGATGGGTATTCCTGCATGATAGGGGGTTGGACTGGATGGCCCCTGGGATCTCTTCCAACTCTATGATTCTATAATAACACTGCTCAAAAATAACAATCTAATCCTTTATACTAAAAATGTAAGTGCTAAAATTGCAAATCTAAGCATTGCTAGTATATGCAAGGTTAACATGCCAAAGATATAACAGGAATTTCAATGAGCTACTAACAATCAATTCATAAAGTATGTAAATAAAGAACAAGTACTATGCATCAGAAAGTGATGGATTACTAAGCCTACCTCGCTCTGCTTGTAGCTTTCGTTGCCTCTCACGATCCAATTCAGACTGAATGGCTCTCATATGCTGCAGTACCTTTAGATTCAAAACAATTACACAGGATTAGTTTTTTGCTCTGATGAAAGAAGCAGGAAGAAGGCATATAAAATCTTTTTAATAGACATCCAAGATAAATTAAGGAAAAGCTTGCATTACAATGCAGTTCCTTTGTCCAGTCTTAAAAAAGAGCTGTCTCTGAACACATTTGCAGAATTAAGGCAACTTGAGCATTGTACAGTCCAGCCCCTCTTTCTCACAAGCCAAGGACACCATAACTCACCATTACTTGGAACAACCTATGCAATCCATAGTACACTATATACTACAAGCAGAAAAAAACAACACAGTACCTGCAGAGGAGGAAACCCAAGGCTTGAAGGCAAGACAATTTGTCCCATGACAATTTGTTCATTTTAAATTAAAATAGGACAAAAAATTAGCAGCAAGTTACTACCCTAACATGGTTTTTCAAAAGATGACTTCATTTCAAAGAACATCATGTTTACTCTTGAATAGAAACTTTTTTTGTCTTTTTTTTTAAAACAGGTGCCTAGTGCTAATGGACATTTATCTTTCCAAAGCAAATGGCTGACTGAGCACAGGAACCAATGTTGTAATGTGCTACTCTGGTCAATGTAATGCTGCCTAAAAACAAAACAAAACCACAGCTTTACAATCTTCATAAACTGAACTTCTAAGGTTGTTTGCTATTTCCATACTTAATGACAAATACCCATACTGCTGGAACAAACCACATCTGAACCATAGAAAAATATTTATAGTAAAGAGTTCAAAGATTACAATTTATACTGACCTGTTGCACGTCTAAAAATCTTGGAGTAGAAGTATCAATAGCTTGTGAATAATCCACACAACAAAAAGGAAGGGAACCAAGCAGAAAAAATGGAAAAGTAATCCTCTTACCCTGATGGCAGCCTGCTTACATTGCTTTTCATCCAAGCAATCTCCAGCCACCTTAGCCAGCGTAGGTTCAAGGGGGTTGTCTTTCAGGTCAAGCCACTTTAGATTCTGGAGAAGGGAAATGCCACAAAATTAGCCCAAGCCAGTTGCCACTAGAATTAACAGAAGGCCCTCAATCTTGAGGAAATAACATAACATTACCTACAGTTACACTGCAGATACACTCATATTTCCTGGACAATGCTTGTGATCCAATGCTCCATGACAAGCACCTGCTTTTGTAACTTAGTTTTTGCAGTTATGCATTTATAAAATGACAAGACACATAGACTGGGCCCACAGTATCTGTGAGCTTACCAGCATGAATTCAATCCATCATGGATCAAAATAATAATAATTTTAAAAAATCAAATATTTAAAAAAACCCTTTAAAATATTGTATTAAAAAAATTAAAAAGCACTGCAGAATGTCTCATCTCATCTCTGTCCTGTTGCTGGCCTCGTAAGAGGACTGTGGCAGAAGCTATTCTGTGGTGCCTCGCTGAGGGTGAAGAAGCCACTGAGGCAGGGTGGAGGAAGAAGAGAGGGAATTGTTTGTCAGGGAGGGGAGGCTGGGCTTGTGTATGCAGAGAAGTTGCCTTTGGGGTACATGCAGGGTGTGTGTGTGGCTGAATCTACACAAATGCAGTTCCCTTATATAGGGAACTTGAGCTTCTGAATTTTTGAGTATCTGAGGAGGGGAGACTGGACCCAATCCTTTGGGAATACCAACTGCCCTCTGTATTATTGTTTGGGAGACTTCAACACAAAAGCAACCAAACAGGTTAGCTGTCCTTTGGGGAGATACAATTAAAAGAATTTCATAAAGGAAATAGCCTTTAAAACTGGAACGGGCAAAGTGCATCCTGTGGGCCACGTGTGGATCCCAGGGTCATTTTTGTGGCACATGGGGGATCATTTTTTTCCTCCAAAATGCCCTAGAGTGGGATGTGCACCAAATCTGGAGGACCTCAGCATTCCCAGTTGTCAAACAATTTTTTTTTCAAAAAAATGTTTTCCCCAAATGTCCTCTGGGGTGGCATGGAGAACATTTTCACCTTGTTTGTGGGGCAACAGAGACCTTTTTGAAGCAGGAAACAGACACAAGTGTCTTCTGCTAACTTCCTGTTTTTAACAAAGGCCCCTCCTTGGCCTAAAATAGCCCACAAAGGCCCCTCAAAATAGTGAAAATGCCTCCTTGTCCCCCAGAGGGCATTTGGGAGCAAAATATTTGTGTTTTTGTTTATAGAGGAGCAGATGTGGTGGGAGTGCAAGGCTTCTAGGGTCTCTGGGAGGGGTCAGGTGGCCTCCTATCTTTCCACAGTTGCTTTAAAAGAAGCAAAAGGGAAAGGAACAAACTGGGATACAAAAGGTGTTGTGCAAGTAATTAAAAAACAACACTACAGTTATTCTGAGAGTCAACTATGAATGATAAACAGATACATAAGCAGTACATTAAAGAAGCCATCTACTCGATTGTTTAGAAGTGCAGATGGGGAAATGCAGCAGGCTGAAGAGCTAATTTTCTGCCCAGTATCCTTCCTTTTAGTGGAAGGAAGGCAGTCAGGGTTTTTTTCCCCTATTTTTAGCTACACTTACTGATTCATACTGTGCTGAATCGGTGGATACCTTAATCCCTCCTTGCAGAATTTTTTTTGAAGGGATGAGGCTGCAGGAGCAAGCAGGACTAGTGAAAACAATCTCTCTCCCTTCTCTTGTGCCACTGAGAGCATCCTCTGAGTAGAATTCTGTCTGTGGGAAGTTAGGGCTCAGATTTCTGTCTCTAATCCTGGGAAGTTCCTTGTTTGATCAAAATGACACACACCTTTCTATCGATAAGACAATAGAAACCAAAACTGAACTCATAGTAAAGGGAGTCCCCGTTAGCCCAGAATCAAAGCAAAAAGAGATGGCTATTTCCTATCACCACACAAAGACACGGGCAACATTTTGCAAAGAGTTTAGCGGAATGACTGAGATTTCACTAAAGGCAGCAGCTACACAGTCGACAATGACATTCTGAATCTCCTCTTATTTGCTGCCAGGAATACCAGTCTCTACCAGACAAATAAACCTCAGCAGAATTTCAAAATATATTCTAGGGGAAAATTTAAAGTCTTAACTTCATGCAAGGATTAGACAGGGCAAGGATTACCTTGAGCTGGGCAAAACTGACTGGCAAAGTAACTAATCGATTGTTCAGCAGATCCAGGTGTTGCAAGTTGACCAAGCGACCAAAGTCCGAAGGTAGTTGCTGAAGCTGGTTTTTACTTAAGTCCAATTTCACTAGATGAGTCAAACTGCAGAAGTCTGACTAAAATTCAAACACGTCAGAATTTTCAACCACCATCTTAGCCAAAGTTGACGCATGTAGCCTGCAATCCTATACATGCTCACCTAAAAGTAGGTCCCACTGAATTTAGTAAGATATACTTCTGAGTACACATGAATAGCATTGCACCGTTGGAGAACTAAACACTAATGAGGCAACATTTTCAAAGATCCACAGAGCCTTGTCCCTTTCTGAAGCCATTTGAGAAATTGTACTAGACCTCCAAATGGATAAACAGATCTACAAACACACAGCAAGAGAAAAGTCATAACTATAATAAATATATCAGTCCTGTGGCTCCTTGAGAGGATCTGTGTTCCTTGAGTAGATCTTCCATTGCATACCACTAGCGGACGGCTTATAACCCAGTGGTACACATCACCAATGTATTTATTCATCCACTTCAGTTTTAAAGTGTCTGCCATCAAAGCAAATCTTTCCTCTCTGCTAACATTAGCTGCATTTCTGTCACTCACTGGACACCACTACCTGATACTGGCCTTTTAATGACTGTGATATTATCATTCATTCTTACCCAGGTACAGTGCCAGCTGGTGACTTCCAACTCAGTGAGGCAGTAATCTGCTCCAGGTTTTACTCTGAATTTTACATTAACAATCCAAAGTGTTGATTTTTGTCCCCCAAAGAGACTCAACATCTTGGACAGCAATTTTAATGTTCAGACTAAAATGTGGAGTGGAATCACTGTCCCGCTGACATGGGAAGCACCAGGTGCCACTGCTTAGGGAATGATCTCTACCACTATTTTTACAGTTGCATCCTCCACTTTAATAAAGAACATAACTACACCTATGACCTGTGCTATATGAAAAATCTCTAAGAAGCAAAAGGTTGCAACTTACAGGTAACATAGTAAGATTGTTACAAGACAAATCCAAAATAGTTGCCTTTGGAAGTCCTGCCTGCAAAGAAACAAATGAAATTAACAGTGCAATCCTGTGTATGTTTGCTCAGAGGTAAGTTACATTGTGTCCTGTGAGGCATACCCCCTACTACATTTATTTCAGACTATAAACCCATGCTATCAACTGTCTCCAGTTCATACTTTTAACAATGAAAACTTTCAAATTAATCTACAGTAACACATCTGAGACCTTTGTCCCATTTGTAGAATGTTCAAAATTCTGTGTTTGCAACACGGATTAAGTTGTCCACAGATATGTATATTTCAAAATTATCTAACAAGTGTATTGTAAAGATAATGCTTTATCACACAGATGACATCACACAGATGACATATACTTTATCACACAAGTGACAGACACATTCTATAAAATAGTTTCACCTTTCAGTGGCTCACTTTTCAACAACTCACTCTTTTGACCATTCTAAATTATTACCCAATACCTTATATTCAACATGTGATCTGCTCTTTTGACCATGTGTTGAATTAATGGGTTCCAGTTACACCTAATATAAGAGGGTTGAAAGATCAGTCTAGCGGCTGCAGCTACTACTGTACTGTACTCAATCTGCATGAAAAAATGTACTTTGCACAACACTTTTGCAACCATGTGCACTATTTTTCCCTGACTCAGCACCATCTTTCACTCAGGCTGAACGAATGTTGTGGATGTCTCCCTGTCCTTCTCCGATGCTGAGGAGGATGGTTGGGAGGGGTATCCAGCCACACTCAGAAGCTCTTGGGAAAGTTTGGAAGTGGCTTTAAAGGAGCAAGTGGAGCATCCTGGCTTGCTCTGCTGAGGAGTGCGTGGAAGGGAAGAAAAGAGCGGTGAGGGAGAAAGCAGAGTATGGAGTAGGCATTGTACGTGAACACATTTGTTCCCTGTGGCTCTGAAAGGTGGATGACAACTGAAGTGAGAAGAAAGGACTGACTGTGAAAGGACTGACTGTGCCCTTGCTCCTGCTGCTGCTGCCCTCTCCTAGAATCATAGAAGAACCACAGGCATCCAGTCCAACCCCCTGCTGTGCAGGAACACCCTCAAAGCACTCCCGACAGATGGCCATCTAGCCTCTGCTTAAAAACCTCCAAGGAAGGAGACTCCACTACACTCCGAGGTAGCATATTCCACTGCCGGACAGCCCTGTCAGGAAGTTCTTCCTGAGGTTCAGGTGGAATCTCCTTTCCTGCAGCTTGAATCCATTGCTCCTTGTCCTGGTCTCTGGAGCAGCAGAAAACAAGCCCTCTCCTTCCTCTACATGGCATCCCTTCAGATATTTAAACATGGCTATCATGTCCCCTCTTAACCTTCTCTTCTGCAGACTAAACATACCCAGCTCTCTAAGTCTATCCTCATAGGGCATGTCTTCCAGGCCTCTCACCATTTTGGTCGCCCTTCTCTGGACTTGCTCCAGCTTGACCATGTCCTTCTTGAATTGGGGTGCCCAGAACTGGACACAGTATTCAAGATGAAAGGGCTAACCAAAGCAGAGTAGAGTGGTACCAGTACCTCTCTCAATCTAGACACCATACTCCTATTGATGCAGCCGAGAATTGCATTGGCTTTCTTGGCTGCCGCATCACACTGCTGACTCATGTTCAGCTTGTGGTCTATGAAGACTCCTAGATCCCTTTCACATGTACTGCTATCCAGCCACGTGCCCCCATCCTATATTTCTGTATTCCATTTTTTCTACCTAAGTGTAGGACCTTACACTTCTCTCTGTTGAATTTCATTTTGTTAGCCTTGGCCCAGCTCTCCGATCTGTCCAGGTCATTTTGAATTTGGATCCTGTCCTCTGCGATTAGCAACCCCTCCCAATTTGGTGTCATCTGCAAATTTGATGAGCATGCCCTCTATTCCTTCATCCAAGTCGTTGATAAAAATATTGAGCAGCACTGGGCCCAGGACAGAACCCTGTGGCACCCGCTAGTCACTTCTCTCCAGGATGAAAAGCAGCCATTCCTGATCACCCTTTGGGTTCGGTCGGTCAACCAGTTACAAATCCAACTAACAGTAGTCCTGTCCAGCCCACATTTTACCAGCTTCTTTGCAAAAATGTCATGGGGAACTTTGTCAAAGGGCTTACTGAAATCGAGATATGCTACATCCACAGCATTCCCTTCGTCTATCAAGCTAGCAACTCTATCATAAAAAGAGATAAGATTAGCCTGGCATGACTTATTTTTGAGGAATCCATGTTGACTTCTCGTGATTACCGCCTTGCTTTCTAAGTGATTAGAAACTGACTGCTTAATGATCTGCTCCAGGATCTTTCTGGGTACTGACGTCAGGCTGACTGGGTGATAATTATTTGGGTCCTCTTTTTTTCCCTTCTTGAAGATGGGGACATTTGCTCTCTTCCAGCCTGCTGGAGCTTCTCCTGTCCTCCAAGATTTCTCAAGATTATAGCAAGCGGTTCCGAAATGACCTCTGCCAGTTCTTTTAATATCCTAGGATGCAATTCATCTGGCCCTGGAGACTTGAATTCATCCAGTGTGGCC
The DNA here is from genome assembly GCA_948472985.1 of Iguana delicatissima. Taxonomy (NCBI): domain Eukaryota; kingdom Metazoa; phylum Chordata; class Lepidosauria; order Squamata; family Iguanidae; genus Iguana; species Iguana delicatissima. Next base: position 377,606 of record CAOKZL010000593.1, read on the forward strand.
AGGTGTTCCTGCACCACCTCTCTACCTATTATATGCCGCATTTTCCCTTCTTCCTCACCTGCTCCTCAACCGCCAGGTTGAGTGCTTGTATCCTTCTGGGGAAAAACTGAGGCAAAGAAGGTGTTAAGTAGTTCTGCCTTTTCTCTTCCCCCTGTTAGTAATTCACCATCTTCTCTGCGCAGCAACCCTATCGTCTCCTTCTTTTTCCTTTTGCTGCGGACATATTTAAAAAAGCTCTTTTTATTGTTTTTAATGTCTCTGGCCAGCCTAAGTTCGTTCTGTGCTTTAGCCTTTCTGACCTCATCCCTACATCTCCTGGCTACTTGGTTAAATTCTTCTTTGGTGGTTTCCCCCTTCTTCCATTCCCTGTATATGTTTCTCTTAACACTTCTCTTAACTCCTCCATCTCTCCTTCACTTGATGCTGTTGCTGCTGCCACCTCTCCCCCACATCCCATGCCAAGCTGCAAGGTAGGTGACTGGCTGGCCTTTCCTGCTACATTCCAGGCACTTCTTACTCTTCAACCTCACTCCTCACCTCTGGAAGGTGGGGAAATCAAGAAGCCTTCTTAGTGACTAGGTGAAAGTTCTTTACTACGGGTGGGAAGCACAGCTGAAGAGGCAAGGGGCGCCCATGCCTTGTGCATGAAACTCTCAAGGGCCTCTCCCCCATTCCCCCCACTTTCCACCCTCCAGATGAAGAGCACCCAAACCAGGCAGCACCTGGAAAGCAGCAGGAAAGCCCACCTAGTCACCTACCTTGCAGCTCGGCATGGGAGACTGGGGAGAAGGGGTAGCGACAGCAACAATATCAGGTGAAGGAAAAGGGGAGGAGGAAGCAGCAGTGGGGAACAGGTACCCCTTCCCACAATCAAGCCTCTCCTCTCACCTCAATTGTACCCCACCTTCCAGAACCATAGGGAACAAGCGTGTTCAGATAATACCTGCTCCACACCCCACTTTCTAATTTGCCCCACTTTTCTTCTTTTCCTTCCCTTCCACATGTTCCTCAGCAGAGCATGCCAAGATGCTCCACTTGTTCCTTTAAAGTCACTTCCAAACTTTCCTGAGTGCTTCCAGGCACAGCCGAAAAAGCACCATCTGCTTACTGACAGATTAGGAACCAGAGCACTATACAGTGTGCCCTCCATACATGTGGGCGTTCTGTTCCAGGAACCCCTGTGTAAAACAAAAACACAAGTGTCACATCCCATTATAGTCAATGTATGCGATGTACACACCCATGACAGCACGGGAATGTGCCAGCTGCATCCATGGGACATGATACTTCACGTGACATTGCATTCATGCATGTGGTGGTCTCCCCAGAAGAGGACACACTGTACAAGCTTCCCCCACTTATCTGACAGGTTAGGGACCAGAGCACTGTCAGGAAACAGAACTGATTGAAGAGTGGAACCTGTGTACTGTACTGTAGGGAGCACGAGGGACTTATGGGGGCTCACTTGTTAATGACTGTGCATGCACTGCTTCCATAGTCTCTCAGCCAGCCTAGTGCCCTTTCCCCCTCTCAGCTCACTTTGCAAGCAGTGCACACATGCAAGCAGTTCCAAGCAAGCCTCGATAGACTTGAAGAACTGGTGAAAGAGCAGAACCCCCATCAACTTAATGGAATTTGTCCCTAATATGGAGGTGTCAAAAGAGCAAGTCATAAGGTAGCATAGCGTCTAGAGGTGGAGGCTTCCTGTAGACTCCATATTTCAACAATTCCCACTCTTTGATAGTGATCCCTAACCTGTTGAATAAGTAAGGTATTCCTGTACAAGATTTGTCAAGTGAGTTAGAAATATTTTTAATTTTTTTTAAACCAATCAGTTTGTTCTTCCTGGCAATGCTATCTTCCAAATACCTTTTAAAAAGAATACTTCCTAATGTCTATTTGCTTACAGACAGATGGGTAGCAGGACTACAATCCACTTTCTGTGGGTCCCTTCGTTTCTGAGTAATTATTTGTGCTGTACTTAGAGAAAAGGCACGATAGACAGAGCTAAAATGATCACAACTTCTCAGCTGGCTACCAAGTCAGATAAAATTTGCAGAGCCCTGTTGTTAATGATGTCTTGAATGAAGCATTATTATGCTGGTTAATGAGTTCCAGAAAATGAGAGGTGAGCTGTTTCAGAGCATATGAAACCTTGCATTCTAGATGTACCAATAAATGAAATGGACCAATAAACTGGAAAGAATGCAGAGTTTCCGTACCAACCAAATGAATCACACCCACTAAAGCCCCACAGCCCTGCTATTACATGACTCTTGCTCTATGCTACAAACCACAGTGCAAACTGCAAGGTGGAATTTAGTGCAGTGCCGCATCACAGCTTCATTATTTTCTAGTGGAACAGGCTGTACACATGTGCACACAAGAAGGATAAGAACAGGCAGTGAAGTTACAGCAGCAGGACTTAATGGAGATTTAGGCTGGGACTTCTTCATATACAGTCCTTTCAATATTATCACTAAACACTAGGGCAACAAGGTAAAAAGTTAACCTCTTTTTCTCAGTTCATTTTGCTAAAATCTAAATAATATATTTTAGAATCATACCTTTCTCCAAACACAGAGAATTTACTAGTTCAATGCATGTTTAAAAAATGTGTTTAAGCCTCTGCAAAAGAGAAGGACCAACTGATTTCCCACTGTATTTCAGAAACTTTACATAAGGTAATCCATTCACTCAGAACACATAGCCCTCAAGTTATTTGCAGTATTCTACAGCCAATAAGAACACCGATACTAACCAGGTCTTTAACAGGAACCTCATTCAGGTCACACAAGCTGAGATCCAACTCATTCCCCTCTAGTTTGTCTTTTAGATTCACGCCTTTTCCTCCAGATCTCGCCATGTTCTTTAATAAACCAGTCTTTCAGCTATCTCGGTAAATATGGTTGAGGTTCCTAAGGAGAAAGATTAAGATTGCACACTTATTAGGAAGCAAGCACCACTAAACTTAGTAGGATTTGCTTCCTACTTAAGTCATAGTTTCCAGAACAAGTCGGTAGTACAGCAGCCTCAAGCAATGCCCCCTATTCTCCATAATGAACGAATAAGTCAGAATTATTTTATTGCCACCTTAACAATGGGAAATATTGGAACTGCGAATCCTTGGGCATTCCATTCTAGGTCATCTTTATGCTGGAAGGATTGTTCCAAAAGGACACATTTGGCCGCTATGGCCTTCAGAAAGTCCCTGGACTATCGCGAAGATTCAAGTTTGCACTGGCAGTAGAGGAGGGACAGCCACCAACCACCCATCAAAAAGAGGTTCTGTTGCTGTGTGCCCTCAAGTCTCCTCTGACTTATGCTAACTTTATCATGGGTTCTTCTTTGCAAGGTTTGTTCAGAAGGTGTTTGCCTTTGCTGTCCTATGAAGCTGAGAGACTGTGACTTGCCAAAGGTCACCCAGTGGGTTTCCACAGCTGAGTAGGGATTCAAATTCTGGTCCCCAAAGTCATAGTTCCACATGCAAACCACTACCAGTTCTGTTTTTGAGGCTGCAAAGCAATCTGCTTCAATAGAATAGGAAGGCCTGTGTACCAAAGGCCTTCTTATTAATCCACCATGGGTAAGAAGGCATGAAGCAAGACACATATTATACAGAAACAAAACTTGCATGCTCGTGACAAACACGAGATTGTGTAGGAGAAAGAATGAAACTTTTTATTGTAAGATCAACCTCTCTGGAGTACTGCGTGCAGTTGTACCACCGTAGGAATGCCCGTAAGGGCAAAGCTACCCAGAACAGAACAGAAGACCACCAATATAGAGAAAAACAATGCGCTGCTCTGGGAGAAAAATGGGAGCCTACATCTGTCCTTATAATCGAGCCACAAAGAATCAAGCCCACAAGCTCCTGCCTGCACAGCCCTGTCCTGGATTTCATTCTTGACCAATCCAACATGGGCATATTGGAAGATGGAAAGGCACAGCGGGGTAGGGTACAATTCAATCCATGTATAACTTTCTTCCTTCAGGAGGGGAACCTCCAACCCTCCAGATGGTGACAGACTTTTATATCCATCGTCTCTCCCGGACGGGCGGGCCTCCCTAAACTGAAAACCCCAGGATTCCTTAGGGCGTTGAAAGCGGAATAATAGCCCTATAGGGCGGGAATGGCCCAAGCGATCTCTGCCTGCTCCGGAGGCGGGAAAAGGCGTAGCGCCAGCGACCACGGAGAGAAGGGGGCAACCCCGTGGCACGGGCTTCAGAATTTCCCACGCCCCGCTTTCCCACGGGCGGTCAGCCCGCACCCCAGAACAGAGAGGGCAGCCGGCGCGTCCGCAGGGAAAGAGGCGCCTTCCCCGAACACGCCCCGCACGCTCGCCCTCTGGGCCCGGGGCTTCCTCCGCGAACACACTGGCCGCGGGCCGCCGCCGCCAACCCCATCACCACCTCAGGACCACGAAGAGAGCTTCTCGGCGCTGGCAGCTCTATCGGCAGCAGCACCCGCCGCCGCCGCCGCCGCCGCCGCCACGCCTTTGCCTGCCCGGGCGCCAGGCGGGTGCCAGTGCCAGCGCGCGCGCCAAGGCGGCGAGCGCGAGCCACGGAGCGGAGGCGCGCTCTGCCGAGCCCCGGAGAGGGAGAGAGGGGGGCCTCAGAATGCGAGGTGACGTCGGAATAGGGAGCCTTCCTCCGCGCGCGCCCCTGGCTCACCTCGCCCCCGGCCGCCGCCGCCGCCGCCGCCGCCTCGCCTGCCACTGCCAGCCACTTCCGCACCCGCCTCCGCCCTGGCCGGTCCAGAGAGGAACGAGAGAGAGGGCGGCCGCCCGCCTGCCAGAGCGCCTCGCGGAAGTTGGGGAAGAGAGCCGGCAGCGCCCCCTGGAGGAGCAGTGATTCACCGGCCGCTGGGACGAGCGGCTTGAGTTGTAGGAGGGCCCTTTTACGTCGGCGCTGTTGTGCCGCTTTAAATGCCACGGTAGCGTCCTGTGGAAACCTGGGGTTGAGGGAGGGGTTTCCGCAGCCAGATGGCTGTAATGCAGGGATGGGCAACTGTGGAGGGCTGGGGGGCTGCATTCGCTTCCTAGGAGACTTCGGAGGGCCGCACCTGCTCCTGCCAAAAAAGGAGAATAAAGTTCCCAAACACCTGTAGGGGTGCCCAGGGCCCCTTCACCGTGTTTTGGGTTTCAATGGAGGCGTCTCCTCGGCCTCCGTCGCCTGATGGGGCCCGCCCTACGCGCTGGAAAGCCGCCCTACGCCCCCTAGTGAGCATTTTGGGGGATTTCGGAGGCTTTTCTTCTTAATGTTGAAAAAAAATTAAAAGGAAACCCTAGGGATGACTTTGTAAAAGATTGGGGCCCGCTAATTATCTACCTAAAGGGCTCATGGGGAAATTTCTTTGCTACTGATTGGAGTTAAACAAGTTTTTCTTTCAGGAGCGAAATTGGTTACAACAGAACGTATTAAAAATGTGAATAAATAAGCATGGGATATATAGAATCAGGAGGATTATATATTAGATAGAGATAATCTGATTTGTATATTGGAAGAAAATATCAATTTAAACTAAGCCTGGGGGAAGTTAAGGAGTGGAATGTATGGTAATGGGTGTAAATGAGAATGTTAGTGAATTTTCGTGATGCTTTAATGTTTACGATTTTTTTAAAATGCTTTTTGTCTATTCCTCGTTGTCATAATTTCATATATAAATTTTAAAAAAAATTGAAAAAATTGTTTTTGACCGCAGACGCTTCCAAACATGGTGGAAATGCTCTCCACACCACCTAGAGTGCATCTGGAGACATTCTGGAGAAGGGGGGAAAAATAGCTTTTTTCCGAACCCATGGGAGGCTGATTGCTGTTCTAATGCCTCACCAAACTACAAACCCCAAGGTTTCAGAGGATGGAACTATGGTGATTACAGTAGAATAACAGCACTACGGTTGCATAGTGTGGATGGCACCTTAGCTGGTCTCAGAAGCTAAGCAGGGTCAGGCCTGATTAACATTTGGAACGGAGACGTTCATCAGGAAATGCCAGTGTTACTGAAAGTGGTGGTCTGTGCAGTGCTGGTTCCGTTGTTATCTACTGTTGGTCCCTGGAGAGTTTCCAGAGGGAAAAAGAAAAGAAAGGAAAGAATTGTAGCCAGTGGACACAAATACGGTGCCAGCTGTTGGGGGGAGCACATTGCTAATTTCCCACATCAGATATCCTGACAAGCACTGCTGTAGGTTATATTTTAGACTAGGAAAGCAGGTGCAAACCTCCTCTGAGTATTCCTTGCCTAAGAAAACCCCATGAAATTCATGCAGTTACTTTATATTATAGTTGATTTAAAGAGGCTGAAGCCTGGTGAGGAGGAGTTGTGACAGAAGTTTGACCCAATTCTCATTGCCTTATTTGGCCCCTCTGAGGATATTCTGCTATTTCAGGCAAAAGTCAGATAGTATCACCTCCCATTCTATATACAAAACCTTGGCTTTTGAGTGTTTCTCCGCTGGCAATGAGATGGGGATGGGTCAGTGTCCTCTGAGGCTAGCTTAGAGGGCATGGTGCACCTCTTCTCTGCCAAACAGACAAAGCTTGATACAAAATAAGTCCAGTCTTCAGCAAGCTGAGTATACTTTTTGAACTGGAGATACGAAATGGAAGAAAGTTACGTATTTAATCATTTGGGATCCTCTTCTGGGAAAACTTCTCCACTACCAAAAACTCAGGACCTTTCTGCACTAGACTATTGTAGTGCTATCATTCCACTTTCAACATCCTGTGGAATTTTGGGGTTTGTAATTTACTGAGGCCAAAGAACTCTCTGGCTGATAAATCTAAAATTTTGACAAAAAATATGTCATTACAGGAACAAAAAGATCTTGAAATAAAGACAGATTTTGAGGTTGTAAAGAAACTAAAATATTTGGGCATTAATATAACAACTAACAATCAGCAGTTGTATGAAAATAATTATGATACAGTCTGAGATGAGATAAAAAAAAAGACTTAATGAAATGGAAGCACTTATCTGTATCTACGTTGGGGAGAATCTCAATAGTAAAAATGAATATTCAACCAAAATTAACATATCTATTTCAAACTATCTCAGTTATACTATCTGATAAGCCATTTAAAAATTGGAAAAAAAGATTTATCTAACTTTATTTAGATGGGTAGGAAACCTAGAACAAAAGAGAAATTGATGATGGAAGCAAGGGAAAGAGGAGGATGGGGCTTGCCAAATTTATATTTTGAAGCTACAAGCCTATCATGGATAAAAGATTGGATTGTATTAAGTAATAAAAGACTATTGGAATTGGAGGGCCATGAATTAAGATTTGGCTGGCATGGTTATATGTGGTATGAAAAAATAAAAATAAACTCACAATTTAAAAATCATATAGTAAGAAGGGCCTTATTTAGAATTTGGGGGAAGTACAAAGATAATTTCAGCTTTAAAATTCCGGGCTGGGTATTGTTACCCTGATTTCCAGGGGTCCTGTGAGTCCCGGTCACTGTGCTCAAAATATAATATGGAGAATGGAAAATTAGCCTGAGCACAAGTTGGCAACGCGAGAGGCAGGGTTACTTAGCAGGATATTAAAACCCAATGTATACCAGGTCAGGTCAGACCAAAAACCAAACAAAAGGTCTAATAAATGATTTTTATTTTATTTTTATAAAAAGTCAGTCACTGCGCACTTATGCACGTTCACACTCACTCACACAGAGCTTAAAGGAAAATAAAAAGAGAAGAAAATTGATAGGGCATTTTAGAGAGGGTTTGGGGTAATACTCCACATGATCCAGACGTCTGGGAAGACCAAATTAAGACAGAGAGTAGAGAGCAGTGAAACTCAGCCTGTGAGTTGGGGGAGCTTAGGGGAATGCTCAGCAAACAGAATGACGGCAAGTGGGGAAGAAGCTGGGAGCGATCCCGCAAACCGCTTAAAACAAGGGGTTTTTATAGGGGAAAATGTACCTGGAATGCTAGTCCTTTCCCGGGGAAAACAATAAATAGAGGGGCTAGATCAAAGCCCTCAACGACGGGCATCTCTGGCTTGATGATTCATGATGGTTCGTGAATGACTCTGCTGGAGTAGAACAAAGGCATCGGCAGTGTGGAAATTGCCCTCACTTGGCAAGCTAATTGTAATTCTATCGAGCTACCATTTTGGGGCAGGGGACCCCTTGTGTGTTTGATGGTTGGACTGTCTGGAGGGCTCCTTGGGGCTACGTGACAGATTAAGTCACTGGCCAGACCGGAATTCTCCTGACATCAGCCGTTCAGCCGCGCCTGCCTACGTGCTCGTCCAGTGACCCTGTCAGACACGTGGAATGATTTCTAATATTAGCCACATGGAGATATCCATTTTAATGAATTGTAGACCCTGGGAGAGAGAGCCATTGACCGCAGTAACAGTATCCCCTCAAGAAGCTTTTTATAGAAGGAAATTAAGATATCCTAAAAAATGGATAAGGTGTGTAGATTTATTGGAAAATAAACAGGGAAATTTGACAAGAAAAGAATTCCAGAAATTGGAAGAGGAAGGTTTAAAAATCCAGTGGTTGTCGCATTATCAATTAAGAGAAATGTTTAGAGGACAAGACCCAAATATGACTTTGAAAGTAAGGAATGAGAGATAAAGAAAATTTTATGTAAAGAAAAAGATAATTTGATTGTAAAAATATATAAATTAATGTTATATTATGTGAATGAGGATGAATATTTGATAAAATGGGCAAAAAAAAGATGGGTTATCCTTTACAATTGGAACAGTAGGAAAGAGTTTGGAGAACTTGATGGAAATTTACAAGTTGTTATGATTATAAAGAAAATCTGCTTAAAATGGTGTTTAGATTGTACCTAACCCCAACTAAACTAGGGAAAATATATAAAAAGGTTGGTAATGAGTGCTGGAAATGTAAAGCACAAGAAGGGACATTTTATCATTTATGGTGGACATGTAGAAAAGCTAGGAGATATTGTTATGAGTGAATGGAGAAATACAGAAAATCTTGAAATCAAAACTTACGTTTAGGCCAGAATTATATCTTTTAAATATGTTAGAGGATAAGGTAGAAAAGGAAAATAAAGTAGTATTATATTATATGATAATGGCAGCAAGAATAACATTTGCAAAATATTGGTGCCAAAAATGCACTCTTTTAATACAAGAATGGTTAGGAAAAGTGATGGATGTGGTCAAAATAGATAAGTTATCAGGATGATTGAGGGGGAAATCTAAGCAATCTTATCTTAAAATTTGGAAACCTTATATATGTTATATGAAGAATAGATTGGGTGATAAATTTCAGTGGGGATTTGAGATTTACAAGAACAAAAACTCTAACATTATAGGGTTAAATATGTTTATACAAAGGAAATTCTGTTTTTCAGAGTGAGGGGATATTATATGGTCAGGCTAAAACAACCAAGATCAGAAAGTGTGGGAAGTCAAAGGGTGGGGGGATTAGACAATAGGTAGCCACAATGTCCTTTTTCTTGTCTTCCCTTTTCAATGGATATCTTTTCACTCGCTTTTTTAGTGTTTCACTATGTAGACCTTTCTTTTTTACTCCTTTTCAAGTCCTATTTAACTCTTGGACTTTTTTCTTATTATTACTACTCTTTGTTACTTGTTTCTAGATACTTTATCTTTTTTTCTCTTCTATCTTTTCAGCTTTTTGTTTTGTTTGTTCATTTGGCTTTGTAAAGAAATGCTTATTTCTTTTCTTGTTTCCTTTTTTTGTTATGGTTGGTGTATCTCTTTTTAAACTCAATAAACATATATCAAAAAGAAGGTGGAATAATAGCACTATCACAGTGTAGTGTAGAAATGGCCTCAGATTCTGCGCCCCCCCCCTTTTTTTAATCTTGCCAAAAAGTCTCTGTTTTAGAATCCTCAGAGTGGAGAAAGATTGGTCTAGCTATCATCCTTCAGACAAACAACCTGGTGCCTTCCAGAAATTGTGGACTATAACTGCCTTATGCCTCAGCCAGCATGACTATTTATCAGCTGTACAGACCCAGGTCACCTACCTCTGCAACTGAATATTTGTCACTGGGAGATCTAAATCAGTTTTAAATCATTTGTGGCAAACAGAAAAGGATTTGTGATGAACAGACACTATGGTTGGACTTGTAGATGGAGAATGTGATTGCAGTAAGAGGTGATTAGGAAGACATCTGGCTGAAAAACATCTTCTCAAGGAAAGACGCAATAACTTGGGCTGCGTTTTACAGTGTCAAGTTGAAGTTTCCACTCCATAATATAGGTACAAGTACAAGCAACATGTGTACCAAGCACAAAAGATGTTGGGTCCATACTACACAAGAAGAGGCACCTCAGAAGTTAAGTGTGACAGTGATGTTTGTTCATTATAGCGTAAATAGCATAGTATTAGCTAGGCATGAGGCTGGTGATTGTCAGGATTATAGCTGACACAAAGGAAGAATGGAAACTTCTTTTCCCCCCACTGCTAAAGTGTGCAGGGAAAATCCCTTTTCTAAAACTGCTTTGTGAGGAAATCCCCTGTAAAGGGATTTTTAAGAAACTTGTGCACTGAAAGTAAATACATATTTCATGTCAAATCTATTCTGGCTTCCAATTTTCCTTATTGTATATTTTACATGCTGTTCTCATTTGTTCCCTTATGGCAGTGGTTCTCAACCTGTGGGTCCCCAGATGTTTGTGGACTTCAGCTCCCAGAAGCCCTGAGCATTGACCATAGTGGCTGGGGCTTCTGGGAGCTGAAGTCCACAAACATCTGGGAACCCACAGGTTGAGAACCACTGCCTTATGGTTTGTTGTTGTGTGCCTTCAAGTCATTTCCGACTTATGGCAACTGTTACCCTGTGAATTGGGGGTCCCGGGAGGGGCGCCCAAACTACCAAACAAACTAAGCAAAGTTGGGGGAAATTAGCTGGAGCACTCTCTTGGCTAACAAGAGGCAGGGCAATGCAGCAGGATCTTTTACCCTATGTATACAGCATCAGGTCAGTGAGGAGGCAAATGGTTCAAATAACAATTAAGATTTATTAAACAGTTATTAAAGAAAAGCACAAACACACTCCTAACTAGAAAAGGAAAAGAGAGTTTCAAGGGGAATGGGTGATACGCCACCTGTCCTGCAGTCCTGAAGGAGCCTGATTGAAGAAGTAGAAACTCGGCGTGGCAGCCGAGGGGAATCTGCTGAACCGAGCGGCAGCAAGGCAGAATGAAGTTCGGGCGATCCAGCGAGAGTTCCAAAGAGCTCTCTGAGCAGGGGATTTTTATAGGGGAAAGAACAACCTCAGGCTAGTCTGGTCTTGGGTGAAAACAACAGGTTTTGGGTTGGAGACAAAGCCTCCGAAAGGTCAGAATTTGCATGATTAAGTTAAAGTCTGAATTGACAATGGTATGTAAATGCGGCTAACTCAGCAGTTGAGTACCTAGCTCACCGGGGTGTCCTCTCAGGGCAGAGGGTCCCTTTGTAGTAGCGTGCATATGTAATGAAGGTGTTTGTTTCAGGAGGTCCCCTAAAGCAGATCTGGCAATATCTGGCTTGATTTGGTGGGAGCAGCAAGTAACAGCCATGCCTAGCTTCACGCTTGTTCGGCGGGCCTCACAAACACTTGGCTGGTGGCAGAGTAGGGCCGAATTATGATATCAAAATGATATCTTTGACTCACCAAAGGCCAGGCCAGTACACGGTGGGAACACAACCCTAAGGCAAACCTATCACAGGGTTTTCGGTGATGTGCTCAAGGTCGCCCAGTGGGTTTCCATCACCAATGGGGAATCAAACCATAGACTCCAGGGTTGTAATCCAACACTCAGACCACTATACCATGCTGGCTCTTTTTTAAAAATAAAAACACTACTTATATTTCAGAGAATCATAGAGTTGGAAAGAGACCCCAGGGGCCATCGAGTCCAACCCCCTGCTATGCAGGAACACCCATCAAAGCATTCCCAACAGATGGCCATCCAGCCTCTGCTTAAAAATCTCCAGAGAAGGAGACTCCACCACCCTCCAAGGCAGCATATTCTGCTGCTGAACAGCTCTGACCGTCAGGAAGTTCTTTCTGAGGTTCAGGTGGAATCTTCTTTCCTGCAGTGTGAATCCATTGTTCCTTGTCCTGATCTCTGGAGCAGTGGAAAACAAACTCGCTCCGTCTTTGACATGACATCCCTCAAATATTTAAACATGGCTGTCATGTCCCCTCTTAACGTTCTCTTCTGCAGACTAAACATACCCAGCTCTCTAAGCCACTTCTCATAGGGCATGGCTTCCAGACCCCTCACTATTTTGGTCACCATCCTCTAGACACACTCCAGTTTGTCGATATCCTTTTTGAACTGAGGTGCCCAGAACTGGGCACAGTGGCCCTTTCCACACGAGGCAAGGAAATCACACTGCGACGCTTCCGGCTGTTTTTTTCCTGTATCCGCGCTAATGCATGCTTTAATTTACAACGTTCCATACGGCTCTAGCGTGAACCGGTCTAGAATGTGTTAATAGATCCACACGTTCTCGTCATGGCCACTCCTGTTATTCTCATAACCTCACCCCCTTTGGCTGTGATTGGCTGTTTTTTTAAAAAAAATGGCTCCGTGCATCATTATGTACATGCGTACGTGCTCATGGCCACCTAGGTCCTCCCACGACGCCTCCCCCCACCCCTCCCTCCTTTTCAGCTCGAGGTTTATCTAGCTGCGTTGGTTTTTCCCACCCATTCTTTTTTCTCCTTCCTGGCTTTGCAATGGAGGATGGGGTTATGACTGCCATTGCCAGGGTCCTGGCAATGTTTATGGTGGTTCTGGGTGTTGTGATGGCCACAGTGCAAGGCCAGTGGGCCAGAGATAAAGCTAGGCGGTCCAGGCTCTATCGGGACAATGAGTCTGACGACAGCTTCTATGCACCCCTGCTGAGAGGCTCCTCGGGGCGTGTGCCACACCCAAGAAGATGGTGGGTTCAGGAGAGGATGCGCAGGACATGGTGGGCCGAAGAGGTTCTGGCCAAATAGGATGATGATCAGTGGCTCTACCATTTCCGGATGACCAAAACCACACTGTTCGAAATAGCTGACCATCTGCGTCCCCACCTGGAGAGAAGAGCCACAGAGATGCGCCAACCCATCTCTGTGGAGGAGAGAGTGGCCATTACTGTTTGGTGGCTGACAACCCCTCTCATATATCACAAGACGGTGAACACTTTCGGCTTGGGGATCTCCGTAGTTGCGGTGATCGTCATCGATGTGTGCCTTGTGATAGAGCATGTGCTTCTCTCATCCACCGTTTGCCTTGGAGACTATCGGAGAGTGAGTACTCTAGAACCCAATGTCCCCAAAAACACATAGCTCTGCACTCACTCCTGTGCTAACACAGGAGCACTATGGGATGCTCTCTGGCTGCCCATTCCCAAGCAATCCCTTCCCTCATCCCCCAGGAACACATGGAAATTGCAGTATTTCCTGGCTAGACAGCACACCACTAGCCTCTTTCTCCTGGTGGCACTCTCTCAGCCCAAAACAGTTCTGTCACAATCATCATTTTACATGAATTGGCAAGATCTCAATAATTATCAGTTATAGAGCCTATGCAGAGTGCATGATCTGAGATCTGGGAGTCTATTTAATATATCCCTTCCCACAGCTGCACAGGAAGCCTATCAGCCATTCAGTTTTATATCTGGAAAACGGTTGCCCTTATAGCACAGCCGTGGTGGGAACTACACATGGTCCCTGTCTAGTAGCCACAGTAATTTCTTAAGGCTATATGTGAAAAGGTTGAGTGGAGCCAGCATGGTGTGGGGGTTTCACCATTAGCCTATGAACCTGAAGACAAGGGTTTGCTTCCCACTCAGCCATGAGAACCCACTGGATAACCCTGGGCATGTCCTGCACAGCAATCAGCACACTGCTAGCCTCTTTCTCTCTCCCCATCCCTCTCTCCCTCCCTCCCAGCCTTGGAGACTATCGGAGGGTGAGTACTCTAGAACCCAATGTCCCCAAAAACACATAGCTCTGCACTCACTCCTGTGCTAACACAGGAGCACTATGGGATGCTCTCTAGCCACCCATTCCCAAGCAATCCCTTCCCTCATCCCCCAGGAACACATGGAAATTGCAGTATTTCCTGGCCAGACAGCACACCACTAGCATCGTTCTCCTGGTGGCACTCTCTCAGCCCAAAACAGTTCTGTCACAATCATCATTTTACATTGACTGGCAATAATTTTCAGTCATAGAGCACAACCGTGGTGGAAACTACACCTGGTCCCACAGATGCACTCCCTCTCTTATAGCACAGCTGTTATAAATGCATAAATATATAAATATAAATAGAATCATAGAATCATAGAAATGTAGAGTTGGAAGAGACCACAAGGGCCATCCAGTCCAACCCCCTGCCATGCAGGAAAACCCTCAAAGCACTCCCGACAAGTGGCCATCCAGCCTCCGCTTAAAAACCTCCAAAGAAGGAGACTCCACCACACTCTGTGGCAGCACATTCCACTGTCGGACAGCCCTGATTGTCAGGAAATTCCTCCTGACGTTCAGGCGGAATCTCCCCTCCTGCAGCTTGCATCCATTGCTCCTTGTCCTGGTCTCAAGAGCAGGAGAAAACAAGCCCACTCCCTCCTTGACATGACACCCCTTCAAATATTTAAACATGGCTATCATATCCCCTCTCAACCTTCTCTTCTGCAGACTAAACATACCCAGCTCTCTAAGTCTGTCCTCATAGGGCATGGCTTCCAGGCCCCTCACCATTTTGGTTGCCCTCCTCTGGACCTGCTCCAGCTTATCCATATCCTTCTTGAATTGGGGTGCCCAGAACTGGACACAGTATTCAAGATGAGGTCTAACCAATGCAGAATAAAGTGGTACCAATACCTCCCTCGATCTAGACACCATACTCCTATTGATGCAACCAAGAATTGCGTTGGCCTTCGTGGCTGCCGCATCACACTGCTGACTCATGTTCAGCTTGTGGTCTATGAAGACTCCTAGATCCCTTTCACACGTACTGTTAGCCAGCCACATGTCCCCCATCCTATATTTCTGCATACCATTTTTTCTACCTAAGTGTAGGACCTTACATTTCTCTCTGTTGAAATTCATTTTGTTAGCCTTGGCCCAGCTCTCCAATCTGTCCAGGTCCTTTTGAATTTTGATCCTGTCATCAGGCGTATTAGCAACCCCTCCCAATTTGGTGTCATCTGCAAATTTGATCAGCGTGCCCTCTATTCCTTCATCCAAGTCATTAATGAAGATATTGAACAGCACCGGGCCCAGGACAGAACCCTGTGGCACCCCGCTAGTCACCTCTCTCCAGGATGAGAATCTGCCATTGGAGACCACCCTTTGGGTACGGTCAGTCAACCAGTTACAAATCCACCTGACAGTAGCCCTGTCCAGTCCACATCTTACTAGCTTCTTTGCAAGAATGTCATGGGGAACTTTGTCAAAGGCCTTACTGAAATCAAGATATATTATGTCCACAGCATTCCCTTCATCTATCAAGCAAGTAACTCTATCATAAAAAGAGATAAGATTAGTCTGGCATGACCTATTTTTGAGAAATCCATGTTGACTTTTCGTAATTACGGCATTGTTTTCTAAGTAATTAGAAACTGACTGTTTGATGATCCGCTCCAGGATCTTTCCAGGTACTGATGTCAGGCTGACTGGGCGATAATTATTTGGGTCCTCTTTTTTCCGCTCTTGAAGATGGGGACAACATTTGCCCTCCTCCAGTCTGCCGGAACTTCTCCTGTCCACCAAGAGTTTTCAAAGATCATAGCAGAGGTTCCGCAATGACCTCTGCTAGTTCTTTTAAAATCCTAGGATGCAATTCATCTGGCCTTGGAGACTTGAATTCATCCAGTGTGGCCAGGTATTCCTGTACTACCTCTCTATCTAATATATATATATGTGTGTGTGTATATATATATATATATATATTAGATAAATATATATATATTAGATAAATATAAAAAAGGCCAGCATTCTGTGCTTGTCTCTCAGGACGAAGACACACGACAACCCCAAACCCCACCTAGGGAACACGGAAAGTTCATTCTTATGTGGCCCCACACTGTTCCCAGACTTGTATTGCAGTTCATGTGCAATTCCTCTGAACATTAACTATTCTTTTTTGTATCCCACCAATTACAGATCATGGATGGCCACCGCATGGGTTTCCCCCAATGGAAGGGCGCGATTGATGGGACACACATTCCTCCGGCCACCCAAAGGAAAAAGGGAAGAGTTCGTAAACAGGAAGAGCTCCTTCTCCATACTCCTTCAGGGGATGGTGGACCATGAGGGGAAATTCCTGGACATTGTTCGGCTACACTGGGAGAACACATGATGCGTTCTTTTTTCCCGGCACTCCTCCCTGTGGCACGCCATGGAGGGGGGCGGTTTTTCCTGGGAACCCAACCGTCACCATTGGGGGTGTTGCCATTGGTCCTGTGATCCTGGGTGATGCTGCCTACCCCCTTTCCCAGTGGCTGATGAAACCATATGGAGGACCACTGGACCAAAGGAAGATGGCATACAACAGGGTGTTCAACCGCTGCCAGAATGTCGTGGAGCGGGCATTTGGAAGGCTCAAGGCACAGTGGGGCTTCTTTCCACTCCTCTTAACTGCTCCGAAAATAACTACCTCCCTGTGGTTACAGCATGTGTGGTCCTTCATAACATTTGCGAGAGCAAGGGCCACATCCTGCACCCTGAACTAGCCCCCCTCCCCCCCCCCGAGTTTTTCCACCTACCTCAGAGGACTTTCGTCCCTATGCCTCTGCGAGGAGGCTCTGGGAAGGGGAAAGCGTGAGGAACACAATTGGGGGCCTTTGGGGGAGACAGTGGTTAGTGGCAGCTTTTCCCCCAGCACTAGAATCACTGGATGAAGCAGACTGTGCCTTTAAACATTTGCAAAAGTTTGTTTGTTCGTTGTTACAGTTTGAAATTCCCCCTTTTTTTCTCACCCCCCTTTAGAAACACTACCAGCTTTGTAAATAGATGTTTCAAACTTTGTCTTGACTTCAGAACATGTTTTACTTTTATTCAACTAACAGGCTTAACAACAATATCAACAGCATAAAAAATTTTGGCTTTTATAAAAAAACCTTGACAAATGTTACTTCACATTTGCAAGGAAAAAGTAAAACAAAACAGTAAACAAATACAAAAATTTAGAAAAAAAAACAAACGGGCCATTAGGCAGGGGGATGCTTTTCTTAGGGGCTATACCGGTGGCAGGGTCTTTTCGCGCGGGGGAACCTCCTACTTGCTGCTTCCTGCTGGGAATACGTTGAGGCGCTTGCCTCCAGAGCAAGCTGCTCTCCAACTCTGGGGGGTCGGCCCCACACGGGCATAGTCCTGGTTTGGACTCTACCACTTCTTTCCTTCACTGCGTTCGCCATGGTAGACATTGCCTTGATGCATTCCCTGAGGAGGGAGATGATCTCTCGGCGTTCCTCTGCCGCCAGGGCACTGTCCTGTTGGTACTCCCTTGCACGCTGCTCCCTTTTAAGTTTCCTGTTGCTCCCTTATGAAGTCCATGGTAGCTTGGCGCAAGCAATGGTGTCACTCCGGCCCGCATTTCAGTCCCTCTGCCAGGCCATTCGTATCCTCGACCTTGGAGACATCTCCGCCGTGGGAATGGGGCATGGGACGTGTGGTGTTCCATTGCTGGCCTCATTTTAGGGAGATTAAAAACACTACAGAAGCAATATAAGAGCGGTTGGGGAATGTGATAACAAAGTAGTTCCCACTTTGCAATTGCCACAGGAAAAACCCCCTGGAAAACATGTCCCATAGGGATACATTACTGCTAACAGTGGGTTCCTCGCTGCCGGATTTATGTCCCTGTGGGTTTAAATTTAAATCAGAATATGTACAGAACTTATGGCTGTGGACAAGAGCAATTGAAAAATCCCCCCTGGGCCTGTGGTGCTTTCATTTTTGGCCTTGAGGTACTGGCCTGCACTCCGTGGTACTGATATTATAATCCCTCATGGAGATATAGGTCATAGGGGGTTTAGCAGCAAGGCTAACACTTTTTGGCTGGCAATAGAAATACCATAATGCATTTCTCCAAGCTCTCACCCACCCACATACCCCCTCCCGGGGAAGGAACATCAATTATAAATGCTTGGGAATAAATCTCTAGCATTATATCACCACATGCGCACCATCAAACTACTGATAGCCTGGGATAGCCTGCTTGTGCCCAAATGTATCTTGTGAAAGGGGGCCCAAATCCCTGTTGCTAGTGTGCATTTGTGTGGCCCCAAAGTAAATCACAATAATAATGCATTCACCACAAGCTGAAGATCCAATAGTCTACACGAAATCCAACCTCAAGAACCACTGGTAAACATAGCGATATGGCATATGCCCATATATGTGCGTGTGTGTGTATGTTTCCATATTTGTGTGTGTTTGTGTGTGTCTGCATGCAACAATTGCCTTGCTGGGGTTTCCAGGAGCTCAGGGCAAAGGAGCATCACTGAAAGAGCAATACTTCTTTGGGCTTCATGTGCTACCTAAACCTTTGCAATATAGTACAAACAGACAAGGCGCATATTTGGTTCCATTATTATGAATCTATAAACCCCCATTGTCATTCCAATACACAGGTCAATTACTTCA
This sequence comes from Iguana delicatissima, assembly GCA_948472985.1. NCBI lineage: Eukaryota > Metazoa > Chordata > Lepidosauria > Squamata > Iguanidae > Iguana > Iguana delicatissima. The sequence continues at coordinate 396,207 of CAOKZL010000593.1, forward strand.
GCTCCAAGATCATGATAATGCATATGTTTCAGACAATGATATCCTTTTCTTGTGAGGCACCACAGCTTTAAAGCTGAATTCCTTTAGCTCTTTTTGGGAAAGGGAAAGGGTAAAATTGCAATTTTTCTCTGACTGCACATGCCCAATACATACAGTTTGAGGCTGCTTGCATGGTTGCCCCTTTTTAAAAAAGTGGTTTGCTTTAAAATTACAATGAGCAAGCACAAAGATGTAGTGGGGGGAGCAAAAACAAAACCTATTGGTGTCTTGTCACACATCCACCCTGGCTTACCGGATGTGTTTGCATCGGACGGATCATGGGCATTCTTTAAACAGTTCTTGGCTATGCGCCTGCTCTTCAACTGCAAAAGTAATGAGGACATAAAAGTGGCGGGGGGGGAAAACTTTGGGCCCACAAAAAAGGTTTCATAAGAACAAAAGTAAATTAATTGATATCTAATATGAGGGGGGAAATTAATTATTACATAATAGATATAAAATAAATAAATAAAAGGTTTTCGGGGGGAAACCCATAATACCTTCCGCGCAGCGCGTCCCCCAGCCTGCTCCCTGTCCTCTGCCACCTGCAAGCTGGCGATGACCCTCAGTGGATGGGCACTCGAGTCCCCCCCCAATATTCTTGACAGTTCCTCAAAGTATGGGTAGGTTACTTTTGGAAGATCCTGTCCTTTTATTTGGCTAACCGTTGGGGGTTTTCCAAACGCAGCCTTTTAGTTTTGGTCCTGCATTCCTCCGCAGTCCTCTTATGCCCCCTTTCCTAGCCATTTCCTTGGCTATGTCCTCAAAAATTTCTATGTTCCTGTAGCTGTCCTGGAGGTCAGCTTGAAAGCACTGCCCCCCCCAAATGTCAAGCAAATCCCTGATCTCTGAGGGGCGCCATGCCACCCCCCCTTTGCCCTCTTCTTCCTAACCTCAAAATCTCCCTCTCCATTGCTGGAAACAGTGCCTTGAGTGGATCCCTGGCTTTCCATCTCTCCTTCTCCCCGCTGCAAGACTTTCTACCTCACCATGCTGTTCCTCCACCTCAAAATGGCTCCTTGTGGCTGGGACCTGCGCAGCCCCTTTTCCGGCGAGCCTTTGCACATGTGCAGTGTTGCCGAACAGGTAGCGCTTCGGACCCCCACAGGGAGGCAGGGAACTGCAGGTTTTTCTGTGGGCATGGGATTTCAGGATTGGAGGGAGCGTGTGCTGTAGGCTAGGTGAAGTTGAATTTTTATTTCTTCTATTTCCCTGCTGTTTCCGTGTCCCACTTCACAATTTTGCCCTTCTTTCTATCCTCTACTTTACTAATTTTTTTGGCCATTTCCTTTACCCTTTTTCCAACCCCTTCCAGCCTTTGATTTTTTCCCCCTTTTTTTTGTTTGTTTTTTTGGGTACAGTTATAGATACATATGTAGGTAGATAGATAGATAGATAGGTGGATTTTCCTTTTTTTGGGGTGGGTGGGATTTACATTTTCTAATATAGGGAGGGACGGGGGGAGAGTTTTAGAGATAGATAGGTAGGTAGGTAGAGATAGGTAGATATATAGATGTAGATAGACAGATAATTATATAGACAGATATATAGAGAGCTGTTTAGATAGATAGATAGATAGATAGATAGATAGATAGATAGATAGATAGATAGAAGACAGACAGACAGACAGACAGAAAAAGACAGACAGACAGACAGAGATAGATAGACTGGATAGAGAGAGAGAGGGGGAGAAAAAAAGGATTTGTTTTTGAGCCTTCATTAGAGGACAGCATCATGGAGTGTGAGGGGGCCCTGGGGGAAATTTTGAAATTAGGGAGATGCTAGCGATTTTTTAGATAGTGCGGAGGCATCCATGTGCTGCTCCGTAGTACCAATGCTCCCACCAATGGGGGAGTCCAAATCGCTAGAGGGTTGTCCCGCCCGGGGCTTCCAGAGGACGGTTCCCCAGGTGAACTCAAAGTTCAAGACAATCAAGGTGGCTTTTTATGATGCAATGGAGAGGTTAACGGGCACCCTCCCACGCTGCAAGGCCAGCCTACTTACGACGATGCTAAAGGGGGTGGAAGTCAGCGGGGCCCCCCTTTATGGCATGGGAGACGGGGGACGTGAGTAGTGTTTACACCCATCCTTCCCCCAATGAACAAGTACTGGAAAGTTGTTGTCTGGGAACCAAACAGGGGGGCCTCTCATTCCCTCTGAAAATTAAAACTGACACAATTAAAATCCCATGTGCCACTTGCACAGGTGCAAGACGCAGTGAGAGTGGTCCCCGTAGAGAGGTGGATGTCCCCCAGAGCATCAGAGAGGGAAGGTTGGCGCAGTTTCCTTTATTGGAGTTTATTATGTTAGCGGGTTCTTATGGCTTGGTCATTTTTCTTTTCCTCTGCACTGTCAAAACCTGGGGAACAGGTGTCTTTTTTTATGGCAAAGGGAAGGTGCGGAGCCATGTTCTGGCAATGTTTATGTTTTAGTTGTTTTCTGTCCACCTCTTTGTTCAGAGCAAGAAGCCATACTTATTGGCGACACCTCGGGGGCTGGGAAGGAGACAGATGCTGGAGGTGCTGCTGATGTTCAAGGTAACATATTACCAGAAATATGTGTCAAACCATTGACATAAAAACTTTATTAATAAGCAAAATCAAGCATTGTTTTTCCCCCTGACAGCCGTTCCTGCCTTTTTTTTTTTTTAAACCACAGGCGCACGGCCGGAGACTTCCACGCGTTCTTCCTCCCCGGGGCCAGCTCCAGCAGGCTTGTTATTGGGTATGCCAGAGGAAGAAAACACCAGATGTGGGAGGTACACCAATTTCCAAAAAAGGGGAAAGGTTTCTTGGGATTTCTTAATAGAAAGGACCAATTTTGCAGTGTACCTTTCTTTTTTTGGGGGCGCCGTGGCCCCGGGCAAGGGGAAGGGGAAAAGGGAAAAGGGAAAAACCGGGCCCCTTCCCCAGCTGGCAAGTTTTTCTGGGGAATTTTGCCCTGGGGTGTTTTTTATTGGCGCCAGTCCACCCGCTACGGGGTTTTGGTGGCCAATGCTTGTTCTGTGATTTGCCCTAGGTCCATCCCATCTGGATCGTTTGCCCTTGCGCAGGCGATGATGGCAAGGATGACAGAGCTGGAAAGAAAGACCATAAAAAATTTTTTAAGTAAGCAATTAGCATAATTAGGAAGTCGGAGTGATTCAAGGGCTGTCTGTATTGTGGGGGCCACGGTATTCTAACAGCTGCTTTTTACCCCCGACGAGACCGCTCAGAGACGCCTGACAGAGGTTTCCATAGGCCTCAAACAGTCATATGCGGGGGTAAAACAAAAAATTAAAAAGGTTTAAAATTAAGAAAAAAGAAATTAGTAGGATTGGGTGCCCAAAATTTAAAAATTAATATTGCAGTGTATTAAGATTTTATATTAATATTTTTAAAAAGTGTATTATGTGTCTTGTACAGAGAGTCAGATAATCAATGGCTATCTTTACTTGTTACTGGTTTTGCTGTATTCTTTTTTTTTATTTTTAATAAATAATAATTTAAATTTTATCCGTTTCACTCTCATCCCAAGATCTAGGGTGGATTGAAGTAAAAACGACCTAATTGGAAACCAAAAGCCATCACAATAAAGAGGAAATAAATATATTTACTTAATGTCCCACCCTTAATAGCAAGCCTCACTTTCCCTATGCACTTGCCACCCTCCATCCTAACCAATGTGCAGCAGAAGACGTTTTCAGCACCTTTTTGGGGGTGCAGGGGCCAAAGGGGGGAGGGACACGTCCCATTGTGCACCTGTGGAGAGAGGGCAGCGTTAAATGGCATTCCCGCGCATTCTTCCCCAATCCCAAGGTTTCTCCACAGCCAGTGTGATAGTTGAGGATGGTTCAGAAAGGGTTTTTTGGGAGGGAAGGATTAAGGTGTGGAACCCTGTCTGGCCGGGAAGTACTCCATGTCTCATGCTTCCCTGCGGGGAGGGGGTGTTTTTAGTGGCCAGGCCCTGCTTTTTCCCCAAATTAGCACCTTTCATCCTCTCCAGTGTGCAGCAGAAGACGTTTGCAGCACCATTTCTGGGCCTGCAGAGACCAGGGAGGAACACTGTCTGGCCGGGAAGTACTCAATGTCCCATGCTTCCCCCGCCTCCCTTCCCCCCCCCGCAAATTGGGGGGGGAAGGACAGCTGCAGCACAAAGCCAGGCTGACCCCCTTTTTTAAACTGACCCACCTCCCCCTCCACCACACGCATTCTGCCCCCCGCTGCAAATGCCACCCTGCCCCGTTTGCCCCCATGATCTGGGCATTTCCCGGGCGAGAGGCATGAACCCCCCAGCACTTTTCCCAAAACAAAAACCCCCAGTTAATTTTAATAAGTTAACTGCGAGGCTTCCCACGGGGCCCCTGGCCAGCCCCCACGCTGACCTTTCTGTCCTGTGCCCTTTAAGGCTGGGTAGCGAAGGGCCCCCCCTCGCCCCTGCCGGGGCCCCCCTGGCTCCCACATCCAGCGGCCTCTCCTGGGGTTTTAATGGCCAGATTACTCAGGAGGAGACTTTTCCCAAGGCGCTCCCCCAAACCATGGGCCCCCTCAACTGCATATTCCCCGCCTCCTGAACTGCCAACAGCCCCACGTACACACGCAGTACATATTTTAAAGTGATAAATAAAGAAAAAAACCTAATTATTTTAAACCAAACTACGTACCTGCAATCCTTTTTCTTTTTTCCTGCTGTGGCTCGCTTTTTCCCAGGATTAAAAAATGGCGCCGTCCTGTTTTTTGTGGGGCAGACCAACTGCTGAAGCTGTCCATGCCCACGGCCCGCCCTCCGTTGATCTCATGGGCAAATCAGTGCATATCTGCACTTCTACACAAGTGAGCATGTACGCGATAACGCGCCTCAGGGAAAAAAAAACCACATTTTTTTTGGTTTTTAAAAAGCATGTGCAACAACAGTTGGAGGCGTCTCTGCGCAGATTGAGGTGTGGAAATGAAAAATTAAAGACGACGCAGTGCACTCCTAGGTATGGAAGACCTCCGTCAGAGGTCGCGCTAACACGTTTTATTACCCCCGTGTGGAAAGGGCCAGTATTCCAAATGAGGTCTAACCAATGCAGAATAGAGTGGTTTCCCTTTCCTCCCTTTTATCTAGTCACCATACTCCTATTGATGCAACCAAGAAACACGTTGGCTTTCCTGGCTGCCGCATCACACTGCTGACTCATGTTCAGCTTGTAATCTACCAAGACTACTAGATCCCTTTTTACACATACTGTTATCCAATCGCGTGTTCCCCATCCTATATTTGTGCATTCCATTTTTTCTGCCTCGTGTAGGACCTTATATTTCTCTCTGTTGAAATTAATTTTATTAGCTTTGGCCCAGCTCTCCAATCTGTCAAAGGTCTTACTGAAATCAAATATTCTGCATCCACAGCATTCTCTTCATTCTTCAAGCTTGTAACTCTATCATAAGAAGAGATAAGATTAGCATTCCTGTTTTTAAAACCCAAATTTGACTTTTAGTGATCACAGCATTGCTTTCTAAGTAATTACAAACTGACTGTTTAATTATCTGCTCTAGGATCTTTCCTGGTATTGATGTCAGGCTGACCAGGCGATAATTATTTGGGTCCTCTTTTTTCCTTTTTTGAAGATGGAGACAACACTTGTTCTCCTCCAGTCTGCTGGGATTTCTCCTGTTCTCTAAGAGTTTCCAAAGATTGTTGCAAGTGGTTCTGAAATTACTTCTGCCAGCTCTTTTAATATCCTTGGATGTCATTCATCTGGCCCTGGAGACTTGAATTCATCTAGTGTAGCCAGATATTCCTGTACTACTTCTCTACCTATTCTGTGCTGCATTTCCCCCACTTCTCCACCTGCTCTCCACCCCCAAAGTTGAGTACTTCTTTCCTTCTGGGAGAAAACTGAGGCAAAGAAGGTGTTGAGTAGTTCTGCCATTTCTCTTCCCCCTGTTAGTACTTGGCCATCTTCTCCACGCAGCAACCTTGTCATTTCCTTGTTTTTCCTTTTGCTGTGGACATATCTAAAACAAGCCCTTTTTATTGTTTTTAATCTCTCTGTCAACCCTGACTTCATTCTGTACTTCAGCTTTTCTGGCCTTCTCCCTACATATTCTGACTATTTGCTTGAATTCCTCTTTGGTGATTTCGCCATTCTTCCATTTCTTGTATATGTTTAACACTTAACTCAGCTGAGAGTTCTTTCGTCAACAATTCTGGTTTCTTTGATCTAGTTTCTTTGATCTATTTAAAGCAAATATCCATTAATCAGGAATGGATAACTTGGAGTCTTCCAGGTATTGTTGGGCTTCACTACCTAGCAATCTTAGCCCATGAGCAAGGACAATGGCCATTGCAGCCCAACAACATCTAATGGCCTACATATTCCGCACCCCGGCCTAGAAGCATCTGTGTGTCAAAGGTAAGTTTATTAAGAAATGACAAAGAACAGTTACATGGTTTTCTGTGCCTTCCACAGTGTGATCATAGGCCTACCTCAAATTTATTTTCTGTATTTCCAAATATTTATGTTACTCATGCTGTGAGTATATTGGGAGCAGAAGGCAAAAACCATCTCTGGCTATGTAGGATTGCAATGTTATGAACACTTAATAGGCCCCATGCAATTCGGTGGGGTCTGTCACGGAAGTAAAGAGAGAATGCAGTTAAGCGACAACAACTGATGAGTCCTCTTTGCAATAGGAAACAAATTAGGTGACAAAAAGGCTGTCAATGTTGAATGTTTGTAAACAGACTAGACAGAAGAAATTCAAGAATTAAGAAAATAATCAAACAGGAGCTAGGCAATTCTTTTCTTTGATGAAGCTCCTGTTCATCATAGCAGTTTATTTGGCAACTTCTTTTCACAGGATTTTTTGCATTTTTAATTAAACTGTATTATAATTTTAACAAGGAGAAGATCATTTGTGTTAAAATTCAGAGTTTTCCATGTTGAACCTATGCAGGCAGTGATAAATACAGTAGCTTTGAGTTCAGTGGAGCTTATACCCAGGGAACCATACATAGGATTGCAGTCATGGGCCTAAATTTCATTGTTAGTCCTGACTGGAATGGGTCCATTTAGTTAATGGTATTTACTTATGCGTTAACTCATCATTCAAATTTAATATATCTTCTCTGGTTAGGACTAACCAACAGTATGCCCACCATGGCTTGTAAATTCTTTTTATTCTAAGATTGTATTACTGATTTGCTTTGTTTTCAAAGAAATAGCCATGTTAGCCTCTTGCAACATAAGAATGAAGAAGGAGGGAGGAGAGAGAGAAAGAAAGAAAAGAAATGTGGCAGCATCTTAAGACCAACTGGATTTTATTTTAGCAAGAACTTTTGTGGATATAAATCTACTTTTTCAGATACAGTACCAAATGACAGTGATGTAGACTTGAGTCAATAGACTTGGATTCAAGTCAGACTTAAGTTGCTTCAGTGACTCAGCTCGGCCATAAATGAGGCACTGACTCAACTCGAGACTTGTATATTTTTAATGACTGACTTGATGCCCTTGGTCCAGTAACATACACGTTCATCCAAAAACCTGATGACTTTGAACAAAGCCTCTCTCTCTTTTTGCCTACTAGTCATATGACAATCAGTCTCAAGCCCAAAGTGTGGGCACATTTCTCAGAGGGGAACAGCAATGAGTTAGGCAATGGACTTGAAGTAGGCTTGAGGTCTGCTCAGGAGCCTATCCCTGCTGCATATCAGAGGAGCCTTCTAAAACTTTTCCTAACAGCAGAAGATAAGACTCACTCTCAGAGTGCAGATGCATTTCTCAGAGGGGAACAGCAAATGTGTAAGACAACTGGCTTGAGGAGGAAGGATCCCTCCTTCTAAAGCTTTTGAATCTTCAGTAATGAGATAAATAAATAATGAGATAAAAGATAAAATCCTATTCTCCACTTCCGAAGCTACAGATGGCAAAATTGCAAATGTGAAGATCCGATTCTGCTTGAATTGTTAAAACTGAATATATTCTACTCTATCCAATAATTCTGGGATTTTAGTTTGGGTATAAAGTTGGCTTCCATACTTGAGACTTGATTTGAAAATATCTTCAAGGACTTGAGACTTTGAGTAAAAGATTTAAATGCATCATTGCCAAATGATTTCTTTTTGATAGCTTTATGTTTTGTTAAGTAGTGTTAACTCCTTTCAGTAGATATGTCTATCAACCCTGGGCTATGGATTTTCCTTAGGGATGCGAGGGGAAGGCGCCTATCTTGGTGAACCACCACACTTCAAAATTTACCACTACACCACTTCACTGCCATTGCCAGTGAAGATGCCTGACATGAAACTTCTTAACTATCAGTCACTGTTCTTCTTACACTATTCCTCTTTCCATAGAAGAAGAAACTGGAAGGAAATAGTTTATATAGAGCCAAATGTGTCATAGTTCTGTCCGTTTATCACAGAAAGCAGTCTACAGTACTCTTTATGGCAGGTAAGGCTACAGATCACCTCAATGATCCCCCGCTAGGTCAAGATTTAAATAAAAGAAATCTTGCTCCTTTAGATAAACCACATAAACAGATCCTTTAAATATGAGAAGCAAAGAATAGGAAATCCAAAAGGCAAGTCAGGACTGCTTTGTTAGTCTGGTCTGGGGCCAAATGCATTTACAAATATTTGTTAGACCCTGAACAAGTTCATCCTAGTCCTTCAGGAAGAATACGCTCTATTTCATCATCCATTCAGGGTGCAAGGCACAAGTAGGGACCTCAGGCTGTCAGAATGAGACAGGATTGAAAAGCAGAACTGGGTCATGAGTGAATAATATTAGTACATAAAAAAGTGTGTCGCCCTATACACTCCTAAAAGGCAGCTGATGAAAATAAAAACTGATACAGCTAAAAGCTTTCATCAATGAAACATACATAAGTTTAAATATTTGTACAATATTATATTATATTATATTATATTGCACTATAGTGTAATGACAGTTGGCCTTCCACATTTGCTAGGGTTAGGGCCACAAGACCCCTGCACAAGTGGAAAAACCACAAATATCAAAATGTCTGTGTGTGTCTTTGTCTGTATCTATGGGAAGGGGGCTGATGCATGGTGAGGAGAATAGGTACTCATTGCCCAAGCCAAGTCAAGAAAAGGAGAGGGAAGGAGGATGGGTTAGCATGTGGCCCTGGGCTTCCTCTCTCACACCCATCTCCTTCCTTGGGTCTGTGAGGGGGCATCAAGAGAGGGTTTATGGTGCTGAGAAATTGGGCTGTGAGACATCCTTAGCTGGCCAGGCAGTGGCTGAGAGAGAAGGAGGAGGACCACAGGAAGGCTTTTAAAGGGCTGCACAGTCTAATTGGAGCCACCAATAGGGAAGATTCTGGAAAAAAGAACTTGAGGTGTGAGAGTACGAGCTGGAGAAACTTGCAAAACCATGAAAGTCTAACCTGCACATGTGGAGGGCGAACTGTATATTTAAACTTTTGTATGTTTTACTAATGGCAGCTTTTAGTTGTATCTATTTTCATTTTCATCAGCTGCCTTTTAGAGTTGCAGGAGTGTGAAGGGAAGAGTATCTTTTTATGTTCAGCCATGGAAACCACTGGGTAATCCTGGACACATTACATACTCTCAGCCCCAGAAATCCTTGTGATAGGTTTGCCATAAGTCAGAAACAACTTGAAGGCACCCAACAACAAGAACAATCAATAACATTAAAAACAATTCTAAAACAGATCCATTCAAAACTGAAATATAAAAGCACAATAGCACAACCATGAAGCACCTCTTTCACCATAAACAATTCCCAAAAGCCTGTTGAAACAAAGAGTCTTCACCTGCCATCAGAAGGACACCATGGAGGGAACCAAACTAGCCTTTCTAGGAAGAATTCCAAAAACTGGGAGCAACCACCAAGAAGGTCTTCTCTAGCAATCCCACCCAATCTTGTGAGGATGGTAGGACAATGAGGGGCCAGTTTGTATGGGACCATATGGTCCATCACATAACTTGAACCACACAGGGCTTTATGGATCTTAAACTGCACATTGAATTGTGCCCAGAAAGAGATCATTACCTAGTGGAGCTGTTATAAAAAGGAAGTTGTTGAAATGGCATGGTGACACCTAAACAGCCTCCATGATGTCTGTATGTCAGACATGAACCCAAATTCAGTTTAGCCATCAGGGTAGGGAACAATCAGACATAAAATCAGATTAAGACTAGCAATCACAGGGGGTGAAGAAAGCAGTTTATGGGCTGCAGGCAGCCCATGAGGGGGTCTGTTTTGCAGCCTCTGAAGGCCCCCAAAGCCTAATCTAAGATGTCTAACCTAGAATCTGACCTTAGGAGATTCGCACCTTTCAGAAAAAGGGTAATTACATAAAAGTTGTAGTTATAAAAGTGATAAATTGCCTGAATGTATTGTCATAACAATGTAGGCAAAGTCTAGTGAGCATTAAGCTGTGACTTGAAAGTGAACTTCAGAAACATAGTATCTGCCTGATTAGCACCAAATCTTACCATATGATGTCAATGTGTGCTTATTTTTAAATTGCCACCACTGTGAATTTCCACTTATCATATATTCACATATAATCTAGGCAAAAGTATATATGTGTACTTCTGCACTGTTATATGAGCCAAATGATTTTAACTGTTTCGTTTCTAGGAAACAAAAATTATTCTCAGCTTGTTCAGAAGTATGATGTTTCCTCTCGCTGGGTGAGCCCTTTCAGTCCTAGTTCCTCTCTTACGTTGAGTAATAAAGTAGCATTAGCACCAAATGGTGTGATAGTTCAGGACTGGGCAATTGAGCAAATGAAAACTGATAAACAACTGCAAATATATTTACACACATCAGTATTCTAGCAAATATTTCTGTGCTGCCCATTACCAGAAAACATTGAATTAAAAAGAAGCAAAACCCCGAGAATCCTTGTTAAAGTTTAGAAAATCCGGTTAAAAAACAAAATTAACTTGGGACTGCAAAAGAGATATATTTGGGGATTATTTTTATTTATGTTTTACAGTAACTTGAGGAAGACAGCCAGCATGGTATAGTGGTGTGAGGGTTGTGAATCCTGCTCAGCCATGGAAATCCACTGGGTGACCTTGGGCATGTCACACTCTTTCAGCCACAGAAGGAAGCAAGGGCAAGGGCATCATAAGTCAGAAATGACCTGAATGCAAATAATAATAATAATAATAATAATAATAATAATAATAATAATAATAATAATAATAATAATAATATACTAATACTGGCAGAACCACCCCTGAGTATTCATTGCCAGGAAAACCCTCCGAAATTCATGGGGTTGCCTATGGTGACAAGCAACCTGAAGGCACATAAACACACACAGCTTGAAGAAGAAATTAAAGCAGAGATGGGAATCATGCAGCTCACTGATGAAAACTATATGTGTCCATTTGTCTCTATTGGGTGTCCAAAAGCTATGGCTGGGTGTGTATTTAGACACACACCTACTTTAAAAATGCTTTGGGGTTGGGAAGCATTTTTCACCCAGTACCCTCCCCATCTTGGGCTGCACAACAGGAAGTGATGTCACTATACTATGAATGAGAGACCTCAAGTCACCCTCTCATCAGCCACCCTGCTCAGGAATGTGGCCTCCTTGACTGAGTCTCTCCATCTGTAATGGAGTCTTCCTCTTTTCCTGCTGCCTTCTACCTTAACAAGCATTATTGTCTTTTCTAGTGAGTCAAGTCTTCTCACAATATGGACAGACCCATGTAGTGTGCATTGCAGTAGTCTAATCAAGAGTTAACTAAGGCATGAACCACTGTGGGCAGATCTGCCCTCCCCAAGAAAGGGCTCAGCTGAAACACCTGCCAAAGCTAGGCAAAAGGGCTCCTGAGCAACCTCACTTCCCATAAGCACCACTAGGTCCAAGGGTACCCCCAGGCTATGAATTTGATCTTTCAGAGGGAGAGCCACCCTGTCTGGAACAGGGTTGGTTTTCCTACTGACCAGCAGCACTTCCACCTCCACCTATTCATCTGCATACAGTCTTTTGCTGCATCCAGACAACATTTCAGTGCTACCACAGCCTCCTTGGCATTAGTTGTAAAGAAGGGATACAGCTGGGTATTATCAGCATGCTGATGAACCCAGTCCCAAGGCTCTGGATGACCTCTTCCAGTGGCTTCATGTACTGGTTGAAAAACATACATAGTAGTATTGATCCCTTTGGAATCCACAGATTAATGGCCAAAAGGCTGCTAATAGTTCCCCAGCACCACCTGTGGGAGTGTTCAGCCAAGAAAGACAGAGGCATCGCAAAGTAATGTCCCCAAGTGCCATATCAGCCAAACGACTCAGAAAGATAGCATGCTTGGTGGTATCAAATGTTGCTGAAAGATCCAGGGTCCAGGAGGACCAATAGGGACTCACTCCCCTTGTCCAACTCCTCGTGTAGGTCATCCACCAATTTGACCAAGGCTGTTTCTGCCTATAACCAGGCCTGAACCCAGTTTAGAATGGCCCCAGCTAATCCATTTCAATGCCACCACTCACACTAGGACATTAATTAGAAAGGGGAGATTAGAAGGTGGATTATAATTACCTAAGGAGGTGCAATCCAATGAAAGTTATTTCAGAAAAGTTCTTATAATTGCTTTTTTAAATTGATCTTTATTGGCATTTATATACATTTAGGACAACAAGAAAACAGACAGACAGACAAATAACACCACAATCGACTCAAGACATATTATACTATATCTTGCATTAAATATCGCAACTGATATAATATTTTAATATCTAAAATACATATAACACCTATCACTTATAAAGTCTATACCTTTCTGACACCAGATATAATTGGACAGAGCTGTAGCCAAAAAAACAAAAACAAAAACATTATTTTGCCGCATTTTTTAACTTCCTTTAACTAATTTTGATATATCTAGCTAAACGTAAGATCTTCTCTTTCTTTTGTGTCTTTCCCATATTTTACATTTATACCTGCATTCATATCATCATACTAGATCAAAAATCTAGTTTCTTTCTTATTTCTTTCTTCCCCTACAATTTCCTATCCATGATATCTCTTCGTGTTATATGATAAAGTAGAAACAGAGGTTGTGAACAATTTTGCCGAAAAATTCTGATAGACAGTGACTGAGCTCTAAACTTCCTTATGTATAAAAGGGTTTTCGTTCTTAAACTTAAGAAGAACTATTTATTAAATCAAACGGATTTGAGATATGAAAATATCTTATTCCAATTTTCTTCCTGAGTGCTTGTATTATATGTTACTTCCCGTTTTAGCTGTAAAGTTAAGCAATCTAATGTGGCATATTCTAATATTTTTCTGTACCAATCATCAAGTTTTGGTATATTATTGTTTTTCCACCTCTTGGCAAACACTACTCTTGCCGCCGTAATTAGATATAGAAATATCCTCCCATATTTTTTCCTAGTATAATCATTCAATTGGTGTAACATATTTAATAGGAAGAATTCCGGAGTTAGTGGAATTTGAACCATAAATATTTTAGAGATTTCCAAATGTATTTCTTTCCAATATTGCTTGGTAAGCGGACATTGCCACCACAAATGGAAAAATGTACCTATTGATTGTTTACATTTCCAAAAGATATTAGAATGAGATTTATAAATTTTTGACAGTTTGTCCGGGTCCATGTACCATTGATTAAACATTTTGATATAGTTTTCTTTTAAACTTCGTGCACATGTGAATTTCATTGTAATTTGCCAGCTATTTTCCCAATTTTCTAACTTTATTTCTCTCCCTAAATTTCTGGCCCACTTGATCATTACCTCCTTGACCACTTCTGACTCCAAAAGCTGTTCTAGTAATAGTTTGTAAAATTTAGATGTCACATGTTGTGGTTTTTCAAAGCAGAACTTTTCAAATGGTGTATAAACTGTCTTAATAGTTATTCCTTGAAGCTTCATATCAATCCTGAATCTTTCTCTCAATTGATGATAAAGAAACCATTGGCAGTTTAAACCTGAATCATTTAATTGCGACCTTGTTTTATTTTTTCTCCCCCTTCTATCCTGATCAAATCGTTATATGTTAACCATTTCTCTTCCTTGTTTTTAAATGATGCATGAAAAGCCTCCTGGGGGGAGACCCACGATGGTATTTCTCTGTAGTTCGTTCTCTTAAACTGATTCCATACCTTAAGCAGGGCTTGACGTATATAATGATTTCTAAAGTTGGGATCCACCTTAGCCTTATTGTACCAGAGGTATGTGTGCCAACAAAATGGTTGCCCACACTCTCTAGCAGCAATAATCGGTTGTTCCTTAATGTAATCCAATCTATGACCCAGGTGAGGGCATTTGCTTGGTAATATGTTCTCAGGTCAGGTAGATTACAACCCCCTTTTAATTTGTTTCCTATCAGATTGTTCCATTTGATTCTAGCTCTGTTTCCAGCCCATATAAATTTTGAAATATCTCTTTTCCATGCAAAGAAGCATTTCTCGTTTTTTATAATCAGCAAATTCTGAAATAGATAATTCATCCTCGGGAGGATATTCATTTTTACTACAGCAATTTTACCTAGAAGAGAGAGTTGTAATCTAGACCATTTTATCATGTCAGATTGAATTCGTTTCCAAATCTTTTCATAATTTAGCTCAAAGAGCAAATTATTTTGATGCGCTATAGTTATACCCAAGTATTTTATTTGCTGAACATTTTGAAAATCCGTGTTTCCAGAGAGGAGACATTTTTTATCCTTGGTCATATTTTTAAGCAGGCGCTTTGTTTTTTCCTTATTAATCCTGAAGCTGGCCAAATCTCCAAATTCCTTAATTTTAACTGTAATCATCTTAATGTCATCCATTGGCTTTTCAGAAAAGAATAGTAAGTCATCAGCAAACGCCAGTAACTTGTAGCTTTGATCTTTTATCTTCACTCCCTTGATATTCTGATCTTGTCTAATATTTAATAAAAGTATTTCTAATATAGCTATAAATATCAATGGGGATAAAGGACAGCCCTGTCTTGTCCCTTTCTGTATTTTTATCTTATCTGTTCTCTCACCGTTAATTACCCCTTGGGCTGTTGCATCTGCATATATTTGATGAATCCAGGCCATGAAATCATTTCCAAAGTCCATTTTTTTCAATGCTGCAAACATGAACTGCCAGTTGATGTTGTCAAATGCCTTTTCTGCGTCGACAAAAAGCATTGCCATCTCCTTTTCATTGTGTTTATCAGTGATGGGGGGAAATGGCGGCTCGAGCGGCAGCCTAGTTCAGGAGCTCCAACTGGGCTGTTACCTTTTCGCGGTGTAAATCCCTGCTAGGTTTTTTTTTTTTTTTTGAGATCTTTATGGCAAGGATTCAACACCCTCCGGGAAAAAGAGGATACAGAGGGACTCGACAGGATCCAGGGCTATCTCTTCTAAACCTTGGAGCTGTGAGGTCCCGGGGTTTGGAGAAGGTAACCGGGACGAAGAGTGACCACAGCCACGAATTTGGTTGCTGGCGTTTATGCCTAGCCTAGAACCGCCGATATCCCAATTTTAAATTTAGCTATGAAGAAGCACTATTACCTGACTGTGCCAGAAAAAAACCAAAACTGAGTGTAATCTTTTTGTGATCTGTTAAGCTTTTTTAATTCTTTTTTTTTCCCCTGATAAATTTGTTTATCTAGACAAAGCCACTATTGAGCTACTGCTTTGGGTTATTACTTCCGAGTAGAATGTTTATTATTTCTTGTTTTTCTGAAGAGACCTGATCAGCTCAACAAGCCACCACTAAGCTACTATTTTGGGATGTTACTTTCGAGTAGAAAGCTTATCTTTTGGCTTTCTGAAGAGAGCTGAACAGACACCACTGAGCTACAGCTTTGGGTCGTTTCCTCCGAGTAGAACGCTTACCATTTTTTATTTTTTCTGAAGAACGTTTATCATTTTTGTTTCTCTGAAGAGAGTTGATCAGCAGAACAGACATCAGTGAGCTATTGTTTTGGGATGTTTCTTCCGAGTAGAACGCCCATGAAGTTTTTTTTCTGAGGAGGGCTGAACAGCTGAGCAAGAGACCGAAATCAGTGAGAAACTGAAATCAGTGAAGCTAGCTGAGTGGGAGTGTCTTATTTCTCTAAAGAAACGAGTGAGACAGAGCCACTATTGAGCTACTGCTTTGGGTTATTACATCTGAATAGAATGTTTACCATTTCTTGTTTTCCTGTAGAGAACTGATCAGCTGAACAGCCACCACTGAGCTGCTATTTTGGGCTGTTACTTCTGAGTAGAACGCTTATCATCTCTTGGTTTTTTGAAGAGAGCTGAACAGTCACCACTGAGCTACAGCTTTGGGTCCTTTCTTCTGAGTAGAACACTTACCATTTTTTGTTTTTTTTAAAGAATGTTTATCATTTTTTGTCTCTCTGAAGAGAGCTGATCAGCAGAACAGACATCATTGAACTACTGGTTTGGGATGTTTCTTTTGAGTAGAAAGCCCATGAAGTTTTTTTTTCTGAGGAGGGCTGAACAGCTGAGTAAGAGATCGAAACCAGTGAGAAACTGAAATCAGTGAAGCCAGCTGAGTGGGAGTGTCTTTTTTCTCTAAAGAAACGAGTGGGGTAAGAGTTAAGAGACAGAGTACGAAGATCTTTATATAATCTTTTACTCTCCTGAGCGAAAGGAGAGGAATCAACAGGATGGGAGTGGATTCAGCAGGAGAAGTGAGCTTATCTTCCCTCCACCTCCCCCACCTTCTCGAGCAGTTTGACTAGCAGGACTTGGAAGCTGGATCTTTTTCAGTGTGTAAGGTTTTCTTTTCAGTGTCTGAGGTTTTTCTTAGCCCTCTTCTAATTAGCTTATTCAGTTTATATTCTGGAACAAGAAAATTTGGGAAATTAATTGGACCTAAATTTCCTGTTTTTTTCTTGAAAAGGCTTTTTGGGCATAAGAGGCGTATCAGCTTGAGAGTGGCTGAAGTAGAGGGGGCAGTGAAGATTTCTATAATTGTCATTAATATTCTTTTACTATTACTGTGCTAATCTATAATCCGGGTGCTTTTGTATATTGCATTACGTTACCTATACTTGAACTGAAGAGAAATCTAAGATTGGAAATAGATGTCTTTCTTTGTTCTCTTGATTTCCACACTGTTAAATAAGTCATTTGCATCGGCTCATTAATAGTTCACTGAGTTATGACTCTGCTGATATAAGGTGAACATCTTTAGATTTGTATATATATTGGATTTGAGTTTGTTTTCTTTATATTTTCTTTCACTATAAGCTGGTTGAGTTAGATACCAGAAAAACTTAGACTGGCAGAAAAGATTACATTACAAGATTGAAAAAATATAATTTGAGGTTTGACTGGAGGGATATTTGAATTTAAAAAAAAAATAGAGAAAGGAAGAAGGAAGAAGAGGAGGCGAAAAATAATAGAAATCTATTATTTCTAGAAATTTCATTTATTCATTTATCTGGAATTGTATTCTTATCATTGTTTAAAATGTCTCAATATTAGGTGTAATGTTAATACTGGATTAGGAAGAATATACAGTTAATGAGATATTGAGATATTGACTGTATTTTCTTTCTTTCTCTGTTCCCTTGTACTTTTTGTCCCCACTCTCATCTTACATAGCTTATTTAATTCTATTGCATTAGAAAAATAAGACTAAAATTATATAGATGCTAAAATAACTTACAAGGAAATTATAAACAGCAAATAAATCAGGGCGGAATGGCTCCAAAAAAGAAAGAAAAAATAGCTACTAGTTCTCAGTCTCAAATACGAACACAACTCGTAATGGAAAGGAAATCGTCTATAGACTCCTCCCCTTCAACCTCTACGTTACATTTACGAACTAGAAAATCATCTATTGAGTAGCTATATATATCTCAAACTTCGAAAGCTGCTTCTCAATTATTGAATCCGAATCCTACACTTCCCACCAGTGAAATGTTTCACCAAATTCTTCAGGAATTCAGGGAATTTAAGAATGAGATAAGACAAGAACTTAAGGAAACCAGAACAGAAATAAGGAAGGATATGAAGAAAGATTTAGAAAAAATAAATAAGCAACTGTCTAGGATCGACAAGGATCTGAAAGATACAAAAGCAGAAGTAAAACAGTTGGTCGCTGATAATGAAAGGCTAGCAAAGGAAACTAAAAATAATAATTTACAAATCAAACAAATGGAAGCAACGGTAAATACTCAGGAATTAAGATATAGAGATAAAGCCATTAAAATAAGAGGTTTATTTGAGCAGAGGGGAGAAGATCTTTACCAAAGAATAGTACCTCCATTGGCGGACTACATTGGATATTCAATTGAGAGGATGGAAATTGAAACACACAGAATTTTTCGTATTGATTCTAGACTGGCCAAAGAAAGAAATCTCCCAAGAGATATAGTTGTGAACTTCGCCAAAATTCGGACCAAGGAAAAGATCTTACAAAAAAACTATAAAGATAAACTTTATATAGAGGACAGGGAAGTTAAGATTTTTAAGGATATACCATTCCAAATCCTTAAAAAAAGACAAGAATATAAACAACTATCCAACTGGCTTTCTAGACATGAAATTCCCTTTAGGTGGGAAAAGGCGGAGGGAACTCTTTTTTTTTTTTTTACAAATATAAACGTTATAAAATAACATCTGCAGATCAGGTCCCAGCAATACTAAAGAATTTACAACAAGATAAAGGAGACAATCTCAATAAAGAAAACGGTAAGAAGACAGAACATCAAGCTGAAGAAGAAAAGGATTTGAGGTATAGGGAGGAGGGAAGAGAGCAGATTGACACAAGTAAAGAACGAGGTTCAGATGAAAAAGAAGCATTGGATGACAAAGAGGAAGAAGGTCAAAGCGAAATGGATGCGGAAAACTCAGAGGAAGACCAGGACAATGAAGAAGATGAGGACGAATTGGAGAAGGATGGAGAGGAGGAAGGAGATAAGGAGCAAGAGGACTAGAGAAACTTAAAATATACAATCATGAAGGTTCTATCTTGGAATATAAAGGGCTTAAATTCCAACTATAAGCGTAGACAAATATTTCATTATTTAGAAAAGAAAAAGATTGATATCATCTGTCTCCAAGAAACAGAAGTTAAGGAACAGGACGTTCGATTTCTCAGGAACCCTAAGTTAGGACGAAGTTTTTTCTTCAAACTTTCAGAAAAAAAAGAGAGGGGTTGTAATATATATCAATCCATCTTTTCCAGCCGAAGAAATCTTTAATGATTCAGAAGGTCACTATATAGGTGTAGAAATTGAATTATTAAATGAGACTATATTGGGATTTATGCCCCTCAAGACCACAAAGCAAACCTTTTCTCCAAAATAAGAGAGGAAATATTGAAATATGAACATCAAAAAGATCATTCTAATATTCTTCTGATGGGGGACATGAATGGAGTTGTGAACCCAACAATTGACAGATCTAGTTGTAGGAAAAAACATATTCAAGGTAAACTACCAAAAAGTTTCTTTGAAATGATAGAACTTTTAAATTTAACTGATGTTTGGCAATATAAATACTCTAAAAGGCCGGGATATACTTTCTATTCGGACGTCCATAACTCCATGTCGAGGATTGACATGTTTCTCACCTCATCATGGTTAATATCTAGAGTAAATGAGATCGAGATTCTTCCTAGGGTCTTTTCAGATCATAATCCCATAATGCTTACATTGCAATCAAATATAAGAAAGAGAGGAAATTGGAGACTGAATGAAGAACTTCTTAGAGATCAAGAATATCGACAATGAACAAAAAAGGTGCTTAAATTATATTTTGCAGAGAACGATAATAATGAGGTCTCCTTTCCTATGTTATGGGACGCTAGTAAAGCCGTAATCAGGGGAGAATTTATAAAATGGAACTCTGAACTATTAAGACAAAGGCAGAAAAAAATATCAGAATTGACAGTGGATCTGAGGAACAAAGAGGAAAAACTTAGGAAGGATCTGAATAACATTAAACTAGGTAGGCAAATCAATATACTGAGAGAACAGATAAGGCAGGAAAATATCCATGAGATGGAAGAGAAACTACGAAGAACTAAACAACAAAATTTTGAATATGCGGATAAACCAGGGTGCTGGTTATCCCATAAACTTCGAAAAGGAGGGAGAGGAATATGATTTTGAAAGTTAAGAGCGAGGGCAGACTTATTACAGACCAAGAGGAGATCAAGAACGTCTTTAATCAATTCTTTCAAGACCTTTATGAAAATAAAAACAAAATTTCTGAGGGAGATATTGCTCATTATTTAGAGACATCTAAACTACACCAATTATCGGGAGAACAAAAAACTTTTCTGAATGCACCGATCCAGGAAAAAGAGGTTGATAGTGCTATACGAAAGCTAAAAGAGGCTAAAGCATCAGGTCCTGCTGGACTAACTTCAATTTACTATAAAGCATGCAAAGAAGAACTGCTATCTCCTCTTACTAAACTATTCAATCAGATTACTAAACTAGGGATACCCGAAACCTTGAAAGAAGCCACTATAGTTATAATTTTGAAAGAAGATAGGGATCCTCTATCTCCTAATAGTTATAGACCTATTTCTCTCCTTAATACTGATTATAAAATATTTGCTAACATTCTTGCAGAGAGACTTAAAACCGTTCTTCAAGACCTAATATATTACGATCAAAATGGCTTCTTACCAGGGAGAGGGGTTCGAGAAAATATAACAACAGTAATTAACATGATTGAATATTTTTGATCATTGCTTTTTTAAGAAAGACTGGAACACAGTCCTCTTTCAAAAGAAGCATTTACAACCACCACCACCCAGTTGGCCAGTCCTCCTCTGGCAGCTTTAATTAGCCAAGAGGGAATGGGTCTAACATAGTGATTCCCAACCTTTTTTCACTTGGCAAACCATTTCCATAAATTATACCCGCCCCCCTGCTGCTGCCAAGTCCTTTCTTTGCAGGGAGAATAGCCCCATCAGAAAGCTTCTGTGAGCTCAGAGGAGACATCTTCACACCCACAGAAGGAATGCCAGGGTGCCAGGCCAGCCATTCTGCCTGGGCCTCTCCATCCCATTGTGCCCCGTTACCCATCTAGACGTTCCCTGTGATCTAAGGATCCAGTTTGCTCCCAGCCAAAGTCCCTTCCTCAGACAGATTTGCAGTGGAACTGGTGTCTCCACCACATGCTCTCTCTTCTTGGGGAGAAGGACACAAGAAATAGGAGTGAAGAGCACATGTGCGCAAGGCTTGAGAAGCCAACTGGTGTGGGTGGGGTGAGGATTGCGGCAACGCAAATAGAAGACTACATGTGCATCTGTACATGAGAAAGACTCCTTTTGAAAAAAGTTCTGGGCCAATGGCAGCTGAAAATTTAGCTTGTGTGTCACTCTGCTCTTTACCTCTATGATCCCCCCATCCCTTAAGGTTCCAGAATAGGAATGCCAGTAGCATGGGCAATCAAGAACTCCCTCCAGTTGTGATGTCCTTGGAGAATGGCTTATGCTTTATACTTTTCCTGCCACTATTCCATTTTTTTTTTTTTGTACGCCCCTAAATGTCCTTGTCTGTACCTCTGGAGGTATGCATACTCCAAGTTGGGAATCACTGGTCTAACAGACAAGTGGCTATCCTCGCTTCTTCAGGCAACTTGTCCATATCATGATATTGATCTGAAATTCATCCATCAAAACCAGACAAGTATGTGCCTCAGTTACCTCCCCAGAATCTACCTTCAATGTGGAATCCAAAGTGAGAATGAATCTGAGCAATTTTCTCTGAAAAGCATTTAGCAAATTCATCACAACATTTTTCTAAGGGCTCCTCCTCAGCAGTCTGAGGTCTAGGACATAACAGCCATCCTCCAAATCTAGCCAAAGCAGCCATCTATAGGTGTTCTTATCTGGCTGAACAGCACAGAATGGGCTTGGATGGACGCCCTACCAGCACGAACAACAAAGCCTGTGCAAACTGGTGGGGGGAGAGCATATATTTGTTGAATTTTGAAGTACATATTATTTAAATATACATAATATGTATTACGATTACATGTTATGTTTCTATAAACACACACATAACTTCCAATAAATAATATAATACATCATAAACTGTCACCTTATCCTTGTCCTTTTACTTGGAAAGCCTTTCCATGTTTCTGCCACTCAGTGCCAACAGTTTCCATCCAAGTCCGCACCTTGTGAAATCCCCTGCAGTTTTGCTTAGGGCGATATATTAGGCTATTCTTTAATAACAACAGTTGTTAACAGTAGTTGTTATTATATCATTATTTTTAATAATACATCTTTTAAGTGATCACTGCCACCACCACCATCTCCCTCACTAATTTCGAAAGGAGTATAGCCAGTGTGGTGTAGTGATTTGAGTGCTGGATTAGGACGCTGGGAGAGCAGGGTTCGAATCCCTGCTCAGCCATGGAAACCCACTGGGAGACCTTGGCTATGTCACACATTCCCAGCCTCAGGGGAAGGCAAGGGCAACCCCCCCCCCAACAACTTCTGCCAAGTAAATCCCATAATGCGTTTGCCTTAGTGTTGCAATAAATGACTTGAAGGCACACCACCAATGGCGTTCACAATAAAGTCACACCATACGCCCCTGAGTGAAGAAGACTGATTGCAACTCTACTTTGGGCTCTACTTTGCTGTGCCTCCCTCTCTTGCTTGTGGAACTTTTCTCCTGGGCGAGGGAAGGCGAAGACTAAGCCCCCTGACCAAACAAGAATGTTTGAAGAGAGAACATTTAAGTGAACGGCTAGAGGATTAGGTTCTGTTCGGGCCATCTCCCCACCGCCCTCCCGCCCCCATACAGCTGGAAAAAGTCCTCAAGGGCTGCAACCACTCAGACAATAATGTTGGGTTAGACGAGCCAAGCGTCTGACCGCACACAGCGCAGCTTCTTTGCGCCCCCGTGCAAGTCAGACGCACACGTCTTTTGCACGTGAAACCTCGTCCGACCTCGCTTATCTCGTCTCCCTTGGCCCCGGTTTTCCTCAGAATTTCCTTCCGCTTCCCCTCCTCTCCGGAGTCGTGTAACAAAGGGCGCTTGCTGCCGCTCAGGCACCTTTGACCCGTCCGCCTTGATCGAGGCTTTATGACGGGGGAGAGCGCACAGAAAGGGAACAAATAGTGCGGGGGGCGCGCGGGGGGGCAACGCAGCCGGGTCCTCGAGCGCGCGCCCCTTCCAGTCGCCGGGCATCTCCCGCCACTCCGAAGTGCCCCGGCCATGGAGTTAACTCGCCAGCAGTGGCGGAAGGTAGAAGGATTTTTAAAAAATTATTTTTAACGTAAATGACGTAATTCACAACCAGGGAAATACACATTCAGAGGAGGGAAAAAGAAACAAGGAAAGAGAAGGAAGACAAACAAGCGAACACAATAGTAAAACACTAGATTAGAACAGCAAACGCTAATTAATACGCTAAACACTAACTAAAACACAAAAGGGATCCGACCTGCCCAAGCCAAACTGTATGATAGAATAAAAGCTTTAAAAAGAAAATATGTATTATTCCACCGTTATAGAGCCAACTAAATAATCCTACTAGAACTCATAGTAACTATAGCTCAGAGATCTGTTGCATCGATAAGAGTTCTTGTTGCTCAGAAAGTCAATACGCGGCTTCCAATCTTTCTAAAACTTTTTCAGTTGCAGACACCAAAAGCTTTCAGGCGCCTTCTCCGTCCGCTTTCACTTCCTTCTCGCTGAAGCTGCGAAGCCGACTTGCGTTCGCCGCCGCGGCTCTGCCCGGGAAGGCGGCTTTTAAGCGGCCTGGGAGGTGGGAGCGCCGCCCCCTTCCCCTCCCCGGGCGCCCGCCCGCCCGCCGACCCGCCCGCCTCCAGAGCGTTGCCTGCTTCTCCTGGCTCTCGCCGGCTGCCCTGAGGGAAAGCGGCGAGCGCTGGGCCGGAGGGAGCGCTGCCCTGCTTTTGGGACGGAGAGAGGGAGCCCTCCCCATGGCTTCCACCACCGCCTTGCTGAAGAGAGTGGCGCGGGAGGTCTTGGCGGCGCTGCTGTCCCGACCTGGCCTCCGGGCGATTCATCGTGTCAGGTACTTTGGGCGCGGGCGGGCGGGGGGGCGGGCGGGCGGCCGTGGCGGGGCGCGGGGGGACGCGCGTGGCTCGCAGCTCGGGACCAGGAAGGTTGGGGAGAGCCGGCGGGGAGGGAAGGCGCGGGACCTCAAAGAAGCGGGGCGAGCTTTGGAAGGTGAGGGCCGGAGGGCTTGGGGTGCCCTGGCAGAGGCGTCGGTGCCGACGCGAACCCAGAGGCCGGGGACCGGGTGAATGGGGAAGAAGAGAGCCAAGCTGAGAGGGTGGCGCCGCTGGAGGCAGGTGTTTAGGGGGCACGGGGGAGGTCCCGGTGCACCCGGGGAAGGGAGGGAACTGATATGGGTGTATATACGGACGCAGCTTATTTGAGAATATACCGTTGCTCGCTAGAGGCCATTAATTCGGATCTTATTTGGTGCAGCAGTGTGTGTGTGTGTGTGTGTGTGTGTGTAAAAATCACAGCAAATAAAAAATCCAAGCAGATTTTTAGTTTGAGCTCAATAAACTTCCTGTTATCCCGCAGATATTAACTTTCCCTGAAGTTTTGTGCCTAAATCAAAATTTTAAAATCTCTCCCATTGTATTGAACTGCTTAGTATAGCTGTGTGTATGTGCCTCTTGACTTACGTCAACTCCATGAATTTCATAGGGTTTTCTTCAGCAGGGAATAGTCAGGGGTGGTTTTGCCAGATCAATATAGCCTACACCACCTGGTATTTGTTGGAGGTTTCCTGCCAGGCCTGATCTTACCTAGCTTCCAAGATCAAACAGGATAGTATGCTTTTACAGGACTTAGGCCCTCTGAAGAACTCTGGCTTTCCTGTTCGCAGGTTTCCATGGGGACACACCACACTTCAGTATTTACCCCTACAGTGAGTCCTCCACATTTGTGGGATTGACTTTCGTGGATTTGATTATTTGCAAGTTTCTCCAACCTCCACACCCCCCACAACCTCAGGCACTTCTTTTCTGGGGGAACTTTCCCTCTTGGTGGCTCCAATCAGACTGTGTAGCCCTTTAAAAACCCACCTCCGGTCCTCCTTCACCACCAGCAACTACCTGGCCAGCTAAGGACAGTTTGCAGCCTGAACACCACCAACCCTGTCCTGATGCCACCCCACACCCAAGGAAGGAGATGGGCAAGAGAGAGGAAGTACAGGGCCACCATACCAACCCACTCCTTTTTCCTCTCCTTTCCCTCACCTGGTACCCATTCTCTCCACCATGGCTCACCCCTCCAACACACACACATTTTTATATTTGCAATTTTTCCACCTTTGCAAGGTTCCTGCACTCCTAACCCTAGGAAGGTGGAGAGTTGACTATACACCACTGGTGAGGCAGTTGAGCATAAGAGCTGAGAGCTTTACCTTGAAACAACAGACATAAAGCTCCTATTAAGGTCAGCCAAGACAAGCTGCCATTATGTTTTAATCATTAAATCTGAATATTGCAATTTTCTCTGCATATTAATCAGTACATTAACAAAAAAACCCCCCCAACATTCACAATAGATATGAATTCTGATGCCTGAACCCTTTTTTCCTGGAAGTCGTAGACTTTGTTTCCTAGGGAGGCTCTTGTATCTCCAGGCTTATTTGCCATCTTAAGATAACGATTGAGAACCAAATGTGTTCCTATTGTGCACTGTATTGGCAGCAAGGAGGCCCTCCTCTTGGAAGACCCTATATTGTTCTTGGCTTATTTGCTGATAAAATAGATATTTTTAGAGCAGAACAAAGGTGACAGCTGTAAAGCCGATGGGACTCGCTTCTAAGTAAACTGGCACTGTAAGGCTGAAATGCTGTGTATTTGGGAGGAGGCCCCATTTAGCACAGTGGGCCTTATCAGTAAACATGTATAAGATCATGTTGTAGGTTTTATGGGAGGTGATTTGGAAAGAAAGAAGTATTTGGAAAGCAATGAAATGTACTATAAACTTAAAGTTCAATCTTCTGAAAGTTTGTGCTGGAAAATAAAAAAAAATCCAGCGTAATATCACATATCAGCATTATATAACATCCCTCATGATAGACTGCCACAGCTTTTGACCTGCCTTCCCCTTTGTGTGTGTGTTCAACTCCAAATTTTTGTTTAATTTTGTAGGACATCTGGTTGGCTTTTGGCATTCCCTCCCCTTGCATTTTGTCACCACATTAAACAGCAGTATTTTATTCTTGGGAAAAGGGATTTTTTTTCTGCCTTCAGAAGATGTCTGTGGTGATGGCTTTCCATGACAAGCCAGAGCCAGGGCACTATGGGAACTCTAGTTTATTGAACACAAGCAGCATACTGCTGCAAACTGTCAAGTGCCCCTAATTGCAGTAGGAGTGGCCAAACACAAGTGCTATGTGTTTTATCATGTCATCCAAATGCCTCCACTTTGCTTGTCCCCTGCCAGAGAAAGAATCAGTTGTTTCTTTTATGTTGTCTTTCTCTGGCTTGCTGGAGGGTGGGTAGGGGAACCAAAGGGGGGTATAAAGGCAGTATAAAAGTTCTGTGGTTTGTTTAGCTGCTCCAGTTGCCAGTAGGAACAATTGGACAGTATGTGCCACCAGGCTGTCTGTATTCAATAAGTGAGACTTCCTGTGGCTCCTTACTAGGCTGTGGCATGGGAATCGGCCCAGTGAGTGCTAAATGAATGGGTTATGCAAATAGCGGGACAACAACTGAATAGTGCTGGTTGTGACCTATAAAGCTTAGGTCCAGGCTATCTGGCAGCCTGTATTTCCCCTTAAAAACCTACTTCGACCTTGAGATCCACTGGAAAGGCTCTCCTCTCAACCCCCCTGTGTTCACAGGCGTGGTTCATGGGAAGGCAAAAGAGGGCCTTCTGATTGGCTGCCCCTAGATTTTGGGATTGCCTCCCTAGAGAGCCTAGAAGGCTCCTGTCCTTGCTGACCTTCTCTTGGCAGAGGAAGACTTTTTTAAAATTCAGATTCACAGTCTTTTAAGGAAAGGGCAGTAAGAGCTGTTTTATTTTTAACTGTATTTCTTAACTTTTAAAATCTTTTTTAGAGTGTATGTTTTTAATATAGATAATAGTTCAATTAGATTTTGAGGTTGACTTATTTTGTATCTTTTTAATCGTAATCTTTTTCATGGTATAAGCCACCTTGAGACCAAGTCTTGGGAAAAAGGCAGGATATAAATAAAGATGATGCTGATGATATCCATAATTTCACCAGCAGTGATCATCTCACACATACACTTTTAGATAAATTTTTTTCAGTGTTTTCAAACATTCTTTATAGAGCAGTGCTCCTCAAATTACTGGTCTGTGGACTGGTGCTCGTCTGTGAACCACCAGTGGCACAAACACAGCGAGTTTTCAGGAGAGAAGGAAACAGTTTTAGCTGATGGGCACAAATATGATACCATTCCCTGGAAATTGGGCGAAAATTTCTCCACATCAGATAGACTGAAGAGCCCTATTTTGTTACCAGGCCATACATGCCCATTCCATGACATGTATAACTGGCAGATATCATTTAATTGACATAAAATATATACAATGTTATGGCTGAAAAGCTATGCTGGCAAAGAGGATTGGCTTAACACATGCGAAAGTAGGTCAGATGGGACCTCAGGGAAACTCTGGTGATAATGGACTTGCAAATGTCCCTCAACAATTCAACCTTTAGAAATAATAGCACCCAAAACTGCCTCCACAGCTCAACTGATTATCTTCAACCCTCTCCATCTTGCCACTGAATTTCTCCTTTGTTTTCTTATCTGCCCAGCCATTAAGGAGCTATCACAAGTTCCATCAGTGCTTTGTCACCTAATACTAAACCCATTAGTTCATTCCAGACCCCGTTGTCTACTCTGCCAGAGAGCCGTTAACACCTCACCCCTCAGAGCAGAAACAGGGTATTTAAACCCTGGCTCTGAGCCAAATAGCTCATAGTACTCTGGGCATAGGCTGTCACTCTGCTGCTTTGATTCCCATTCTTTTACTACTCTCGGACCCTTTGTCTGAGCCACATTGCTTCATCTCTTCTCTGTAGGATAGGTAAATATCATCCACTTCACCCTAACTTCTCGCCATCAAATTTTTCCCCTTCTTTCCTTTGATTAGCCTTATGTGGTTGTGATACTGCTTGAATCTTGTGTGTGATTCTTATTTCTCCCAATAAAACATACTTTTAATCTCCAACTGGTATCCCTGCATTAGTACTGGTATACATAGATGTAAAAGATCCTGTAAGATTACCCCCCTCTTGCAGGCCTCCCCGTTGAGCTAATAATTCCCCACTGGTCCATGAGGGCATTGGCATTATGAGTGGACCTCTGAGTCACCCACCTTTTGGGGTAACAACTTGAGAGGTTGCACATACTTATGCCACAGCAGAAATAAGCGCAAACACTGATGACATTTTAATAGCATAACAACTAACTGGGTGGGCAGCAGTGAAGGCATTCTTCTTTTGCAGGAGTGCTCTACCATTTTATGAGCACATTTCCTAATACTTTCCAGATGGAGCAAGATTACCTGCAGTCTCCCCTCTCCACCTCATGGGCATGCTTTGCATTATGGAATTGGGACATTACACCATATATCATTTATCTAAATGAATCCATTTGTAATTGTCCATTAAGACTAAAACGAATATGTCTGAATTGCAGTGAGCACTTCCCAGGAACTTATGATGATACTGTCCTGCTTCGTGTGACATTCAGTGTCTGTGAATGACAGAAAATAGGACTCTGGGGTGGTGTTTGTTTGTCCAAAGAAGTGCTAGAAATAAAATAGAACAGACTGCTTCAGTTCTGTGACTGTCTCAGTTTAAGTATTACTGGACTGAACAGATTCAAAATATTTTTAATGGGACACCCAATTACAACTATAGCCTCACAAATGTTTCTTGAATAGGTATTGCTCATCTATAGTTTTAATCTGATGACTGTCCATAATCCTTATAATTGTAGCTCTCATTTCAGATTTAAACAAGATCTTATGGAAATGGAGGAGCGCTTGGACACATGTGGGTGCCACTGAATAGTTTGCAAACCAAAGCAGTAATACAATTGTGTTTGGTACCTAATACACATTTCACCAGAAAGAACCACGTTTTTTTTAATCCGTGTTTTAATCATCTGCTTCTAAGTCCAGTTATCCCTGCAAAAACTTGGACATTGTGCCAAAATCTAAGCATTGCCAGTTACTAATTGTTTCTTTGGTTTCAGTCTCCATGGACATTTGCAAAGAAGAGGAAATTCGCCCTTATTACAGTTGCTTAGACCTAGCTGTTAGGAGATGCTGAATATCTTGAACAACCAGTGACTCTTGAGAATTTATGATTGCTGATCTCCTGGAAGGCATTTTCTCTTCGTTTTGATAGTATAGTATAGATAGATACTATACTATAGATACTATAGATAGTATATAGATAGTATAGATAGTATACCATTTCCAGAGTGGATTAGAAGATTAGAAAGATAAGAGTTGTTTTTTTTTAAGTGATCATCATAATAATGTCATTATTTACACACTCTCCCCCTCTTAGCTTCATTTTTCCAAGCTAATTTCACGGTTACAAAAGAATCTTTTGGCTGTTCTTAATCGTACCATTGCCAAGAACATTGTTCAAGATGCTGATGGATTAAATTCCAACAGCAGCAGAATTGAGCGCTTGTTAATCTTTTGTTTTAGTTTTGTTCATAGGAGAGGATTCTGAAAATTTCTTTTTCAATTGAAGAATCTGACTTGAGCCTAAAATGTTAGTTCATGAAATTTATAGAGGCATTTTCCTTCTAGGAATATATCAATTTAATAAACGAATTCTGCCATGCAATAGCAATAGTATTCTGAGCAAAAAGAAAAGTAAAAATTATGCCATATACTTTATGCCACCCAACTTTCTCAACTGTTTTTAGAAGTTTCCAATTTCATTCTCCTCCTCCCACTTTTGTCCTTGGCTTAACTTCAGTTGTTACAAACTGAGTTCAAAGTGCAATACAATCAGCTTTCCACATTTGCGAGTCTAACTTTCACAGATTTTATTATTTGTATGTTTCTCCAACCCCTTTCCCTCAAGTGCTTCTTTTCTGGGGGAACATCCCCTCTTGATAGCTCTAATCAGTCTGGGCAGCCCTTTAAAAACCCACCTCTGTCCTCCTTCTCCTTCACCAGCTGCTGCCTGGCCAGCTAAGGACAATTCACAGCCCAGCTTCTCAACACCACAAACCCTTCTGTGATACCCTTGCCACCCAAAGTAGGAGATGGGTGAGAGAGGAAATATAGGGCACCATGATGACCCACTCCTTTCCCTGACCTGGTTTGGATTCTGGGTGCCCATTCCACTCATCATGCCTCAGCTCCAGTCCCACAAACAAACACATTTTGATATTTGTGGTTCTTCCATTTTTGTGAGGGTCCAGTGACCCTAACCCTAGTGAATATGAAGGGCCAACTGGAGTAGTTTGCTCTGAATTCATTTAGCGGGAGGGTCTTGTCCTTCTGAATAGGCTTTTTTTGGTTTGTTTTAAAAGGCTTTCCTAAGTCCAATACATAAACTCCAAGGTTTCTCTGCTTAAAATGATAGTTTTGTGGGTTATTTATTATTTATTTTATATCTATATCTAATCTATCTCTCCTGCTTTTCTCCTGTAGAGGATCCAAAGCAGCTGACACAGTCGTATTTCAGAATGTTTTCATTCTCTGAAATAGGAATTTTTTTAAAAAAAACATTAAATACAAACTATTTAGAACAGCAGTTTTTAACTTGTGGTCTGCAGACCCCTGGTGGCCACAATGTCCTCACAGGGTGTCTCACAGAGAGCGATGAATGGAGCAGAAGGGGGGTGTTATCACTTGCCTCACTTCGTTACCATCAGCAAGCGGGAGTACTGGCGCTGTTGGTTGCACAATGGAGGGAAGGAGAATGAGAGGCACAAGTGGTGGTATCGAGCTGGATGTTTTTCCCTGGGGCTCCCCAGGATTCCCAGCAAATCTGGAGAGAGGAGAGAGGGGAGGGGAGGAGCCAAGCAACTCTCACACATTCCCCTGAGAAGAGAGCAGGGTGGCTTCTTCTGTGGAAGCAGACTGTGACTGAGGAGAAAAGCAAGTCTCTCTCTCTCACACACACACATACTCTCTGTCTCCCTCTGATACACATACAGAAGCAGGAGCAACTTGGAAGCCATTTAAGCAGCATCCAAAAAGTGCACCCAAGATTGGCCACAGTCCATGTCATGTGTAAACAGTTATTAGTCAAAGGAGTTGTGAGATTCCAGCTTCTTCCCACTCGTACAGTTTGTTGCTCCCCTGTTTGAAAAAAGATACTTCTAATTGTCCCCACTACTGTCGCTCCTTGTTGGTTTCTGTGAAACTTAGTCCTAAGTAACTGTACTGCCTCTCAGTTCTGCCCATGATCAACGAGATGCTCTCTCTTAAGTACATGTGTTTGTCTCTACGTACAAGTGTACGCAGAGGAGTGGTGAGGTAGAACTGCTTTCTGGTAGGATCAGAGGTTTCCACTGAGCCAACCCTGCCAGATAGTCTACATATCAAGTGTAATCATCATCATCATCATCATCGTAGAGGTGGGGCAACCAAGCCTCCCATGGCAAAGAGTTCCATAGCCTGGGAGAAGTCACTGAGAAGTCTTCACCAGCTGTACTTGTGAAGGTGGTGGGACCAAGCAAAAGCTATCCCTTGAGGTCTTAAAACCTGGGAGAGCTGGTAGAAGGAGATACTGTCTTTCAAATAGCCTGGACAAGCCATATAGGGCTTCATAGGCTATAACCAGCACTTTGAATTCTGCCTGGAAATGGATTGGTAGCCAGTGAAGCTGTTTCAGCAATGAAGTTATATGCTCCCTATAACCAGCTCTGGTCAGTAGTCTAGCTGCAGTGTTTTGGACTTGCTGAAGTTTCTAAATGTTTCCAAGGGCAGCCCCATGTAAAATGTGTTACAGTAATCCAAAAGGGATATAATCAAGGCATGTGTTACCATGTCCAAATCTGATTTCTGAAGGAATGGGCATGCCTGGCACACTAGTTTTAACTGTGCAAATGCACTCCTGGCCACTGCTGAAACCTGGGCTTCCAGGCTCAAGGTTGAGTCCAAGACAACAACCAAGCTATGATCCTGAGATGTTGGGATGGGAGTGTAACCTCATCCAGCACAGGCTGAGTCCCTACACCCTGATTTGACTTCCCACTGACCTGGAGAACCTCTGTCTTATCTGGATTCAGCTTCAGTTTGTTCACGCTTATCCAGTCCATTATTAACAACAGACACCAGTTTAGAACTGAAACAGCTACCTTGGAGTCAGATGGAAAGGAGAGATAGATCTAAGTGTCATCAGTGTACTGATGACACTGAACCTCAGATCTCCAGACAACCTCTCCCAGCAGTTTCATTTAGATAGTAAACAGCACGGAGGACAGAACTGAACCCTGAGGGACCTAATACATACATGGTGGCTCTCACCTCTCCGAGGATCCTGTCCACATCCTCAGGCTGCACAGATTGAAAGATATCCAGTGATACAGGACAAGCAGGCAGGACAAGATTACATCCACTGGACCTGTATCAGCTATGGCATCCAATCAGATCTGAAGTCTTTCTCTGCAAAGTATGTTGCAAATTCCTTGTAGTGGACTGTTGAGTGGTCCGAATTTTGTTCTTGTGGGGCAGAATGCTGAAGGCCCCTCACCACTCAAGACAGTTCTGCTGGTTGACTCTGCAGATGCAATGGTTGCAGGAAAATATTGTTTATTTGCTGCCACCATTGCCACAGAGTAGGCCTTCCAATGGGCTCTAGCCCGTGTTCAGTTAAATCTACTCTGAGTTTTCTGCCATCGAGGCTATAGTCTCCATCTCACTTGTTTCATCACTGCCAGCGCCCTAGTGGGCCAAGCCACTTGCTTAGCTCCACTCCATGAGAGGGAACACTCAGGGGCAATCATTTCCCCATTCCAGAGATCAGCTAGGGCTTCAACAAGATCACCTGCCATGGCAACAGGCAACTCCCCAGGAGCCATCAGGAATCCATCTGGATCCATGAGCCTCCATGAGTAGACCATCTTAACTGCCCCCCCTCCTTGCAGAGGCTCTGAATTACAGTTCCAGTGATCTGTCCATGACAATGGAATTATAGAAGGTTCTTCCACACCCAGATCAATATCAACCTATCAGGCATGGAAAACCAAGCCCAATGTGTGTCCTACATCATGGGTGGCACCAGATATTACTTGGAACAAACCCATGGTTGCCATGGAGGACATGAAGTCCTCAGTAGTTCCTGTCAAGACTTGTTTCAGCATGAATATTAAAGTTTCCCAGCACAAGTCAGGAGGACTCCAATACCACTTATGAGTATTCTTCCATATTAATAACTTCTGCTCTTATTGTGTGGCCTCACTCTTTTTGAGGTTATTTGGCCACAGACATCTCAGTTTTCATCTGTGAAATGTTGGCGGATATGTTATACCATTTTTTTTAAAAAAACTAGCAGACTCCAGTATCTGAGTTCATGGAGCTTTTCAGAGGAGGCCTCATCTCTTCATAGGAAGCACAATCGACTCCGTCTGCAAATGGCATGTAGAAGAAGCCAGGACTTTATTGGGAGGGAAGGGACCAGGAAGTCTACAAAGGAAGATGTGCCTGGGTGGACCATCCAGACTCTTGCAGGACTGGGGGTAAGAGGCAAGGGTCCTCATTTGTGTCACTGCTGTCAGTGTCCTGTGCAATAATCTTATTAGATAGGCTGCTACTTATACAAGTACTTCATTTTTATGGACTATTTGACTGCAGTCATATAACAGGTGGCCATTTGCCCAGGGAGTTGAGAGGTTTAGCTGATTGCTTTGTTGACTGGCATATCAGTCTCATTAGTGAGTGGAGTCTTGTGTGAATGTCTTTTTTAAATCCCTTTATGGCTTCTCTTCCTTCAGGGAATAAGATAAAAGGTCCTGTTTCAAAGCATACAAACCAAGGATTGTGTGGCTCAGCTTTAGCAAGTGTAGCATCTCCCCTAAGTCCAAAGAACTATAAGTTTCTGTCTCTGAAAATGCAAATGTGGTTGCAGAAGCAGGAAAAATTCTCATCATGCCTGTGAGTACTGTGGGGGAAATAGAGTTTGGAGAAGCAACAAGAGAAAATGGAGAGCTTGGGGAATGTGCAGCTATAGGAGATTATCGGTTATATTCTTGGTTTCAATCTCAGATCGCTTAGATCAACTGTGAAGCCCAATGGGTCTGGCTAGTGCCCTGTATAAGTGCTATTATTTGTTTGTTTGTTTATATTCATTTCCTACCTTTTTCCTGATATGGGAATCAAGGCAGATTACAGCAATTAAAAATAAAGTGCAGCTAAAACCTAGAAAAGTTTTTTTAATTGAAGAAACACTTCTGCTAAAAATACTAAAATAAAATAGTTTAAAACACATTAAAACACAGTAAAAAGTATAAAAGCAGAATGTTGTTGTTGTTGTTGTGTGACTTCAAGTCATTTCTGACTTGTAACCCTGAGGTGAACCTATCACAGTGCTTTCTGGGGCTGAGAGTGTGTGATGCACCCAAGATCTAAGTAAAAAGTTCTTTGCCTGACAGTGGAAAGAGAACAAAGGGCCAACCAAGCTCCTGTGGGAGGGAATGCCACAATTTGGTGCCCTTGAATATGACCCACAATTGTCAGCAGCTCTTACTGATTCTTTGAGAGACGTGCAGAGATAAGTGCCATGTATGTTGCATTACTGGAGCATCTGTGTGGCATAGGGGTGTTCATCTGTTAGATTAATAGTTCGCTGCATTGGTGTAGGAATACTTTGCAACTGTTGTGTCTGATATACAGCAATATCCACTTGTGGCACGAAGGGGGAACTTGCAATAGATAATTCATGCTTTTGTAACTTCATGGATTGACAGTTTTGGCATACTCTACTTTGGGCTGCTGTTGAAGATGATCCAGAAACTTCAACTAGTGCAGAATGTTACAGTGTACCTTGAGAGGTGACAGATTCAGGTGGGCAGGCGCTTTCATGTCTGTTGTTTAAGGATTTTACCTCAGACTTTAAAAAAGATATTGAAGGTTGCAACGAACAGCAGAGCCAAAGGGCCTCCTTGTTTTGCAGATTATCCTTGGAATGATAGCCCTTGGAATGTTGTGGATGGTGGAGAAGGAAAAAGGTGGGAACCAACAGTTTAACAGTCAGTTGGGTCAGGTGTAGTTAGTGGCCAGTGGTGGTTGGAGTCTAAAGTGAGAGCTGGAAAAGTAAAAGGCCACATTACAGTTCAAGGGAGAGTTAGACATGGATACAGAGTTAACACTGAACCTGTTTTGAGGAGAGGGTTCAGGACCATAGATAGCTCCATTGAAGTCTGAAATAACATCCAAAGTAGATTGCTACGCTGCTAATAAGGGAGCCAGAGGTGGCAGTATCTCCATACCAGCTATACCACCTATGCAGCCTACGAGCGTTTTTCTAGACTCATTTCTAAGTGCTGTCTTTGGCAGTTCTACAGCATGAAAGCAGCTTCATTCCAGGCCCTCTCTCCAGTTTCATTCCATGTGGTGCTAAGATCATCTTCAGGAGCTCTCCTCCAGATCTACTAAGTTTGAGATGTTGGAATATCCAGAACAAGTAACTGGACCTTCTCTTTGTGGTATCAAGCAACCTTCTTAAGAAAATACACTAGTGTTTCTCTTCCTGAGCTTTAGGGTATGCATAAGGCCTAGCCACTTCTGAAGACCATTGGCAACACAGCAGGAGGGCCTGTTGCTAGTGCTTGCTTGTCTTTCTCTTATAATTCTGGTTTTGCAATTGAAGGTGAAGATGTGTGCCTTTACATCTGAATAGTCATATCCAAATCAGAGATGAACATTAGGGTAGATCATGGCGATTTACTGAACACTTGCCTATGCCAGACTTTGGTTAGAAATATGCACATTAATAATTGCAGGTGTTTCTGTATATTTGTGTCAAAATTTAGAGCAGGAAAAGGTTTTAAGAGATGTAGGCCTTAAAGCAAGAAAGAGCAGATTATTCAATCTTATTAAACCAAATGCAACTATGCAGGGTTTATGGGGAAATGAAAGATACAAAAAGAAACTTTCTGCTTCTAGGACTGAGTTCAGTACCTTTAGCATACATTATCTAGGGCATGTTGTGGTTGGGAGACAGCAGGTTGATGGCTTCCAAACTTTATTTTCAGTTGAACTAGCATCCTAGCAATATAAGCCTCCAGTGGTTTCTTGCTGCTTCATAGCGCTGATTTTACCTTTCCTGGAAATATAAGACTCCTAGTTTGTAGACATCTCCACTGCAATTTTGTTCTTTTAAAATTTTATTTCTGTAGCCTGCCCAGAAGTTTCCAAATAATAAAAGTTAATCCTGTTGAATATTTGACTGCTGGCTCTTTGTATATTTCTCTGTTTGTTCCTCCTCCTTTGATCACTTACATCCTGCCATGGCACTATTATTATGGCCTTCGCTTGTAATGTAATAAAAGTACATAATTTGTACAGCCAAACAAACAGGAGAATTGGAAGAAGGAGATTTTGCTCCTCCTTATGTCCTACTTTTCCCACAGTGTAAGAGGAGTGGCAGTCCTCTCAGTGCTGTTTTTAAGACTAACTCATAACAATTTTAGAGCAGTGGGGCCAGTTTGAAGGGTGTACTCTCCCCTTTCAAAATAAATGTACCTTTCCTGTCCCGGGTCAAGTAATGAAAATACCATCCCGGTGGTCTGCACCAAAGGCCTATATGGTTAGTGCCAATTAGTGTCACTCGGACCTGTGCCCAGAAATGTTTTCTACCTATTTTAACATTGTTAAAATGTTCATGTTTACCACCCCTGCACAACGAGATCTTAACTTTGTACAGAAGAATCTCTGACAGCAGTAGCTCACCAAAGCCTCGGGTTTAAAGTAGTTTTATGGAATACAGCTTCCAGAATCATCCAGAAATCTCCAGACAGCATACCAAAATCTTGTGCACCTGACTCCACTGGCTAATAAACTAATATATCTTTCTTGACCTTGGAACATGAGGTTAGGGCAGAAAAATGGGAAAACCTTCAATTGAAAGAAATGTATGAGTTTGGAGAAAATGTTCAGTTCAAGCTATATACAGTGATGAGTATTTTTGCATCGTACACCAGACTTTTTGATATATCTGTACATGATAGTATTTTTTTTCTCATTCTAGTATTTCTAATGACAATGAAGAATGTGCAATCAGTTCTAGTACTTTATTTTCTGTATTAATAACTGTTGCATTTTCTCAAAACATGAGAAAGACTCCTAGGTATTTGTAGTATCCCGTGTGGAAATGAAGGAAAAATAAAAGAAATGTTGATTTTGTTTGGCAGGTTTGGTAACAGTATGCAGACCAGCTGCATCATAACATGCATACTGTAACATTTTGATCCCATCGCATACCATGCTGGCATGCCACGATTAAAAGCTTAATCCTTGAAAATAGGCGAGTGTAGCTTGGTAATGAAGAAAATCGCAGCTTGATTCTTATTCTCCGTGCCAGATCCAAATAAAAAAAAAATTGAACAACAAGCAGCTCTGTAAATTAAAAAAAAAGTCACTCAAAATTAACGTTGAATTAAAGAATGAAGAGGGGAAGAGAAGCTACTGTGGAAAGTGAGGAAATTTATTATATTCTGCTCATGGGCCCAGCAACAAGTCCTGCATTATAAACAAAATTCCATTATGTCAGATATGGTGTCCAATCCCAGCAATGGACAAACAAACAAACAAAAAATGGTTAAGATCAAGGAAAAAAGAAGCAGCCAGATGAGAAATTTGGTCCCCAAACTGAGAGAGAAAAAACAGAATAAGCCTCAAAAGAAGGTCTAAAAATCACTTCAAGAACAATTGCAGCTGTATAATAAGAAGCCAGGTGGAGTAGGAAAAACGGCAAATGAAGCATAGCGTATGAGTGTCCGATAGCAACATGATATGAAAAACCTGAAAGACTTTTAGACTTGAAATCAGAAGTTGAAATACTTAAAACAGAAGCAGAAGTATGAATTTAAGATTTAGAAATTTGCCTGAAAAGAAGAAAATGCTGAACTTGACTAGCATCATTAACCCTGAATCAAGGGTAGACCACGCTTAATATAAACAATACAAAGCAAACGTGTACACTAGTCCACAGTGAGGTCACCCGAAAGCCCAGGACCTAAATTCAAGGAAGGATTTGAAAAGGGGACTGGAGTGCAAAGTGAGAGTGACAGGTCTCCAAGACTAGGAACCTATGCAGACCTCCTGTGAGGACATTGTGCCCCCCCGCCCCTCAAGGTCTGCAGAAAAACTGCTGACATAGATTATAAAACAGAAGATCAAAATTAGACTGCTTTAGTATCATAATTTGCACTTAAATGAATATAAAGAACAAAGAAACAGCAGTTAAGATCCTGTATAAATATCACTTAAGCCAGATCAAAATCTCCTTAATTACAGGTGAAATACTTAAGATACATTTTTTATAATAATTTTATTAAGTTTCACAAATAAAAACATCATAGTTTATAAATTGTACTTTTACATGAAATATTTCTGTTCTTCCACTCTGATCTAGTTTTCATTTCCTGAATTTCTATTCACTTATTACATTTAAACATCACAATTCTATGTTCATCTTACATGTTTGATCTTGCATTTCCCTCATCCACTTCATGTTATGTTACAGTTATTCCTCTTTTATTTCCAAAACCATAATTCAGACATTTTCACTTGGCAATTCCTAGCAATTACCCATTACAATTTGCCATTCTGCTTTTATCTGTTCATCCAATTTCCCCTTTAGTCTCTGAGAAACAATCTCTTCATTTCTATTTTCAATAAACATCCCCCCACCATAGTTCAGTTGTGGGTATTTGCTGAGATTTCCACATTTTGGCATATTCTATTCGAGCTGTTGTTATCATATACAATATTAGTCTCCAATGTCCCTTAATACTAGTATTCTCAAGAACATTTGTCATGTTTAACAGATAAAATTCAAGTTTTTTTACAAATTGAACCTTCAATATTTCACACATCTTTTTATGTATTTCACTCCAGTATTTCTTTACCTTGGAACATGACCACCACATATGAAATATTGTTCCCACCTCTTTCTGATATTTCCAGCATGTTCCCTACCTGTACTGTAAATCTTTTTTAATTTATCTGGTGTCATATACCATCAGCTTGGCATACTTTCATCTGTAGTCTGATTTTCTCATCAGCAGGATCCTTCCTCATCCATTTCTCCACTTCCTTCATCTTATCCAATATTTGCTGCTCAACATTTCTCCTCTCTTTTCTAATTTCTGCAGACCATCTGATAAAATTGCCTCACATCACTGCTTTGCTTGCATCTCATATAATTTTCACCATCAAATCTGGTGTCATGTTTTCACTGAAGTAGTTAATCAGCTCCTCCTTTGCTTCATTTATGTATTTCTCTTTATTAAAGACCTCATCATTTAATCTCCGTGTTCTTTCCCTATCCTTAACCTTCATCTTTAGAAGCAACGGGTTGTGATCTGACAGGTTCGGAGAATATCTATATCTGTAGCCTTTAACAATATTGATTTAGATACCAACATCATGTCAATTCTGGACATTGATTTATGTCTATCTGAGTAAAAGGTGTATCCTTCTAATTGTCCATTTTTGTACCTCCATATGTCAAAGAGACTTAAATCATCCATCATGTTGAAGAAGCTCTTAGGTAATTTTCCATTATTTCGGAGGATCAATTTCTGTATCGATCTGGATTGACAACTCTGTTAAAATCCCCCAAAACAGCAATATTCGAATTTCCTGTATCACTCATATATTTCCGTATCTCTTTGTGTACTTTGGGAAAAATTCACTCTTCGCCCCGTTTGGTGCATAGATTCTGACTATCAATATTTTGTCATGTTTAGTTGTAACCTCTACTCCTAAATATCAACCATTGCTATCCTGAAAGATCTGATGAGCACTATATCTTGCATTCACATATATTATCACTGCTCGCTTCTTTTTGTCAATCGTTGCTGCATAACAACTCCCTAATTTCGGGTTTCAAAGATATCTCAAATCTTGAGTCCTAATTCGAGCTTTTTGTAGGCATATTACATCCAGGTTTTGTTTTTCTAGGTGATGAAATATTTGTCTTCTTTTATACTCAGAGTTAAATCCTTTAATGTCCCAAGAGATATATCTTTAAATCCAATTTGTCCATTTTATCCATTTTATTATTAATGTTTATAGTTTTAAAGTTAGCTTAATCATTTATTTGATCTCCTAATTTCCCTTCTTCCTGCTGGATTTCTTCTTGTTTGCATCAACATCATCATCTTCTTCTTGTGATTTCACCTCCTCTTCTCCTGGGGGTTGTTCCTCTTCTTTTTCTTCCTCCAAACCTGTCTTCTGAAAATCTTTCTTCAATTTTTCCATCATTTCCTTCGCCTTGTGTACTGAATTGATTCTATGTCTCTGTTGTTTGTATGTGAAGGAGATACCCTCGATTTTCTCCCATCGGTAGTTGATCTGATATTTTACCAGAAGATTCACCAAAGGCTTGTAATCTTACCTCTTCTTTAATATCTGAAACAGTATATCTTTGAATATTCTCACATCTTTATCCTCAGTCTTCAACTGTCCATCGTAACTTCGTCATAATATTTTATCTCTCATTATTGTCCTGGTAAATGTTATGATAATATCTCTTGGAAGCTTCCTCTCTCTGGCCACTCGAGAAGTTACTCTGAACATTCTATCTATGCACATTTCCAATTTCTCCTCTTCGATGTCAATAAATTCTGCCAATGCTGGTAACATCTTAGCATACAAATTCTCCCCTGTTTCCTCAGGGACTCCCCTAAAGCGAACGCATCTTTCTCATATCTCAATTCCTGTGCAGTGATTTGAAATTCTTCTTCTTGATGTTTATCTTTCAACACCGTCGCCTCTGATTCTAGCTGTTTGAGTTGTTGTTTTAGTTCTTTAGCATCTTTTTTCAATGTAGTTACTTCTTTAGTCAAGATCTCTAATTTTTTTCCCCACTTGTCAATTTCATGTTTCATATCTGTTCTCATTTCTTTTCTTGTCTCTTTTAAATCTTTTCTGATATCTTCTCTAATATTTTTTAACTCCTCCATCATTTGCAACATAAGATCTTGAGATTTCTGGGGTATATCTGTTGACATGCGTCTAGCAGTTTGAGTTGTTACTGCACAAGCCGCTCCTCTTTTTGACCTGGATTCCCATCTGTTAACAGTATCTTGTTCCCTGGTTTTCCTTTTTCTTATCAAATAAAATCTATTTATGCTTATATCTTATATCACATTCAACACACTATAACAGTATAGTATTATCAAAGCAACATGCCAACTATATACGTGTACTTAATTATTTAAAATCCCTCTAATTAATATTTATTGAAATCAATACATACAAGCATTCAAAGTCAATGTCAAAATTAGTACCTAGTAGCGTAAATATATAAGATGCTAGATATAAGACTTATTAATGCAACTATATAAATGCTTACATATGAATTATATAAACGTTACTATAGCATTAAAAATAAAATCAATTTCTCCACTTCAATGCACTGTGCCTAGGCCCATTTCTCACTCCGTCCTCCCAACTGAAGCTCTCTGTACTTTCGAAATACTTAAGATACATTGAAGAGAAAGTGGGCAGGTCAATTCATCTACATGTAGATAGACTATCAAACAGTTAAATTGTTTGAGGAGGCAGTGATTAAACTTAAACAAACTTACAAAATAAATAACCAATCAAGCAATTAAATCAAACAAATAGCTTCTGGTTTTGTCAAATATCCCACAAAAAGTTAATGCCATTTCTGTTACTTATGGTTAGGCTGTGACTAGCATTGAAAGTAAGCATATAAAGGAACATAATATAAACATATAGATAGAACAGGTATACAGCACAGTCTTATGTGAAAAACTACCATACCAAAAACACTGGAAGAGATAGCAAACCATGGCACTTTTTTTTTTTATATGTGGCTTCCCTTTATTACTTTTATTAATGTAAACTCAGCAAGTGGGAAACCATCAAAGAACCAAACATATTTCTGGGGAAAAAAATCATATAACATGCAAAGACGTGAACGCAGTTAAGAACAACAAATGCAAATCATAGGAGAAATTGTCACAGGTAACAAAGACCCAGGAAGCTTCTTCTACACTGTTGCTCCTCAGAAAATGACATAAGGGAAAAAAGAAAGTAGAAGAAGTGAAGATAGAATACAGAGTATATTCTTTATTTTTGTTTGTACTTATTTTTTTCGTTCCTTTGTTCTCTCCAATTACAGTTGAAAAGTAATAGTTATCTGAGAAAATAAAAAGAGGAGAAAATGCAAATAAACCCCCAACTCTCTTTTGCTAATTAGGCATACCTTCCATGTCTGCTTCACTATCTACTTCAAGTTTCCTTCTCCTTGTACAGCCCTCCCTCCACATTTGTGGGTTTGACCTTCGCAAATCTTATCCTTCATGAGAGGCACGCGTGCCTTCCCCTTTCTCCTCCTCCCATTCCTTTGCATTTTGCAAGGCACAGAGAAGGAAAGCAAGCATGCCCAAGCTAAAGAAAAGGGAAAGAGTGGGAAGGCAAGTGCCAGGCCTTCCTTCTCCCCTCTGGAGCTCCTTCTCCTATTTCCATGCATTTTACCCTCATGCAGAGAATGTATTCTGAAGCAAAACACAAAGGAATTGGGAGGGGGAGCCACATGTGCACCTTCTTTCTCCCCTCCAGAGCTCCTCCTCCCATTCCCTTTCATTTTGCCCTGGCCCAAAGAACACACACCAAGGCAAAAGGTAAGAGAATGGCATAGAGGAAGTCCTGGAAGGGAATGAGAGCATGGGAGGGAGTTATTCACAGTTTTTCCACTTCTGCAAGGGTTCAGCGCCTCCAAACCCTCACAAAAGTGGAGGGGTCACTCTGTTTCATGCATGCCATTCTGTGCTGGTCTAGTCTAGGGATGTCAATGCTGTAGATCAGGGCTATTTAGTTGCTAATATGGGTGAATGATTATTTGTTTTTGTCCTCCAAAGAATTAAGCTTGCCAACTGGCCTAGAGAGGAAGTAGTTCTAATTCTTTCAAACATATATGGCTAAATCTAACTGTTAGTCCCAAGTAAATCTAACTGTTAGTCCCAAGTAAAACTGAATCAGTGCTATTTATTTAAGCTGTGATGTACCACTCAGCAATTGAGTCAGTGGGTCTACTGTAGCTGATATGAGTAATTAGATTTAGTTCATTATTTCAGTGACTTGTTTGCTTTGTAATATTGGCCTGTAACACAGGATAATCAGGATGACCATGCAATCAATCCTTTTGCTGTCATTTTCAGCTTTCATCCTAAAAATGTCTACAGAGGCAGAAAACTGATTTAAATGTACACATCATATATAAGAGACCATTAACAATGCAAATATGTAATTTCCGTTAGGTAGATCTTATCTTGGCAGCAAAACCAGAGCACATACTTGTTCAGAATAAATTAATTTACAGGGTATCTAATCTCTGATCATCTGGCATACCACTTATTCAGCAGCTTTTAAAATGTCTCATTTTCTCTCTTCTCCTATTTTTCCTCTTTTGTCTTAGCTTACTTCCATTGCTGCAAACCGAATTGAAAGTGCAAATGTAGTTTTCACTCAAAAGGCAAAAGCAGACTGCTGCAGCCTTTTGTAGCTTGTGAGTTCTTCCATATTAATAAGTTTGAGTGCACTCTGATATTGCTTGGCCACGTTAGCCCTGGTTTTCATCTGCAAAATGTTGGAGGGTATACTTTTCCATTCCATTAAAAAAAATCCATCTTAAATGTTCGTAGACTTCTTAGTTTGTAAATTTCTTAGCATGCAAATGTCACTTTAGATCTGGGTTTGAGACATCAGAGATTTTCTGGATGTATCAGAGATAAATATACACAATGAGACTTGTATACAAACTTGCAGTCAGTAATATTGGATTCAGGCAATTGACAGAGCAATCCTCAACTCCAGCTAGATGTCCTGAGGGTGCCGTTGGATTTCTCAAAAGCCTTACCTTGCCAGGTGGAATGTAAGAAATGTCACTCTTGATAAAGTGGGTAGTCAAAGATCAGACCTTTTCGGTTAGGAAAAAAGTAAATGTTTATTGTGCACAATGTCCCAGTGAGATCCTTTGTCAAAAGTCTGGGC
Organism: Iguana delicatissima; assembly: GCA_948472985.1. Taxonomy (NCBI): domain Eukaryota; kingdom Metazoa; phylum Chordata; class Lepidosauria; order Squamata; family Iguanidae; genus Iguana; species Iguana delicatissima. The sequence continues at coordinate 440,365 of CAOKZL010000593.1, forward strand.
CCCGCTGCTTTACATCCACAGAAATTTATACATTCTCCAGTGCAAGATATCACATGTCCAAGAAATGAAATATACACAAACGATAGTTCTCACCATTCTCTTGCATAATCTTACAAATGTTGCAAAGCATAGCGAGGCACATTCCATCCTCCCTAACATTCTATCTTACAGAGTACCATCGTATTCCTTTCAAACACAGAGAGACTTCAATTGCAGAAAAAATTAACTGCTTTTCGCTCACACCCTGAGGACATCTAGACTGACCCACATTAATGAGATACCACGAAATAACACGGGACTGCTGGTGTTGTACTTCCATGAGGTGGAGCAGCAGGAACTTTGTCTGTGGAGGGACTCAAGCAGGGGCATTCAAATAATGTCCATGCTTGCTCTCCAAAGAGTGTCATGGGGCATACTGTAGCATTCTTAGGGCCTAGATCTCCCTGCATTCTCATGTCTTGGGTTTGGTGGCTTGCCTGATACCACCCCAGGATGGTCTGTGCAAAGTGGCTTCTTCTGTGTCCACAGGAAGCTGAGGCTGATTTGTCAGCTGTAGCAGACTTTTGAATTACACAAGGGAGTATATTTTTTTCCCTACCATGTTGCTACATTTTATTTCAGGCATTTCTCCTGCCCTTTCCAAGTTGAGCAGGCATGGGATTTGACTGCTGTCTCTGATTGTGCTATTGACTGAATGGAGGACAGAAAATTGAAAGAGAAAGGGAGGGAGATGGTGTTTATATTTAACTGATAGCAAAGGTAACAGTAATAGTGACTGTTGTAGGGAAAATAGAAGCTTGTAATTTAGAACTGGAACCATTATTTTACGATTTGTTGTTAATTTGCTATTGAATGGGTGAAAGTAAACTAAAGACATCCTTCTGGATGCATGCAAGCTATTATCATTATTAAGTTGCATGTTTAAATAAACTGAAAGGCAGGAGATGGTAGAAAGCAGACTGGAAATCAAAATTCCACATGGATATGAGATTTTGTATTATATAACTAATCAAAGGTCCTTTCCGCATGTGGGAAAGGTACCGCGGGAAAACGAGACTCACTGGATTTCTTCAGTGTCCAGTTGAGTCCGTCGAGACGAGGAGCAGTGCGAGCTCGTCGCTTGGTGGAGGCTCTCCACCAACTGGAGAAGCTTGCCAGCCTAAAGCCCACCTCCAGCAGATCTGCATGCCTGCAAATCTGCACTGGAGCGCGGCGATGGAGTGACATGGAGTCGCGTGCTCCGTGCTTTTTAAAAACCTCTAAAAAGATTGCTCTGCACCCTTTTAAAAAGCCAGGTGCGGAAAGGGCCAAAGAAACATTTATTTGACAAAAAGCAAATACCATAGTCACAGTTAGTATTATAATTTGTTTAAACATGATAATAATGAAAAATTTAAATTTTGGTAGTGGAGTAGCTCAGATAGAGGCTGAACTGTGTGCTACCCATTGTTGGACCTATTGCAGAATCATAAAAGTTCCCATTACCATTGTTCCTGTTGTAATAAGTCTCTTCTCATTGTCTAGAAGGTGTCTTTTCATTCTTATACGGAAGCTCAGTTGTCATTCTGAACCAATTGTTGACCACATGTGGTTGCAGGGATTCATTAAATTACAACATAATTGGTTACAGTTAAGGTGACAGTCTTGTCACAACATGAAGAGTTGTTTTTGAGAAAGTTTTGGAGCACTGGAGAGGGGACGGTTAGCCCTGTTGCCCAGTGGAGGATCTTTAAAAGTCTTTTTGTGGGTTTTTGCTTTCCTGTTGAACCATCTTTCACCACATTTGCCAAAGGTGGTCTTTCTGAACTGAATACCCAAAAAGAAAGCTTTGTCTCCTCCTCTCCCCACAGAGCACCCACTGTGTCCATAGCGAGGTCCATGTGCTATAGGAAGGTAGCTTAATGGCCACATGTGCAGCTGCTGGCATCTGATTCTAAGAAAGATAGCCACACAGATTGCTCAGAAGATTCTGAAGTGTCTCCTCAGAGTCTTGAGCTTAATGCAACCATTTAAAAAAACCATTTAAGGTTCTTTGTCAAAATTCTATTTTTAAGCAAATGGCGGTAGCCTCACTGTCTTCAGTTATTTCCTAAACCTTCCCATCATTGCTAAGGTTATTAGTGTTCTCAGAACCATCAATAGGTAGCTCATCCTACAGATTTTTCTGGACAGCACAGTACTCAGTAATGCCTGTGAGATGTGAAGCTTTTGTCCCATTACTGAATTTTGAACTCATACTGAGAAACTTAAGCGTAGTCTATGGCAATAGCAATTTATGACTGTTTGTAACCAACCAGGATGTAAAGTTTTATAGACTCCTCTGTTTTGAAACCAGGCAATTATAACTTGTGCTTTCTTTTTCTTTTTGGCGCAGTTGCTTTCTCCTACTCTAGGGGTAAAGAGCATTCCAGACCTCCCAATATTTCTGAAGGGCAAATCCACTAAGCTGCCCAATGCAGCTATAGCTTACACTGCTAATAAGAATAAGATCCTGGGGAGGGCCATGGAGTTTGGTGGGCTGAAGGGCTGTAGGTATCACTTGCTATACTTCAGACTTATGTGCAAAAAGTGAATGGGCTTATGTCCCCCCTTTCTCTGGTGAAAATGTTTTTTTAAAGTCATATTTCCCATTGTTTATTTGTGATAATGTTGTTGATCTTCATTTGATTATAGTAAAAATGTCGTATCACACTTTGATTCTTGATCTTCTGCCAGTTTTGCCATTTTAGATTCTCACCTCTTCTCTTTGAAGCTCTCTACAAACAGATGTGCCCCCTGCCACTCCAGTAACAAACAAAAGCTGTCTCACTGGGATATCAGACATTCCTCTCCTTTCAAAAACTCTGGATCAGTGCCTAGAGGAGACAACCCATCGGTTTCCTGAACGAGAAGCCCTGGTATTCTCCACAGATGGGATTCGAAAGACTTTTGCCCAGTTTAAACAAGATGTAGGTAACCCATTCGCTTGTTACTCCATCCACACTGCCAAGGTAGACAGTTTGCCAACTCATAGTTACACTATCAACAGAATCTTGAAACTGAGTTTAGAAAATAACTTGGGTAAATAAGGATAAGAGAGCCAGTGTGGAGTAGCAGTTTGAGTGCTGGACTACAGCTCTGGAGATAGAGTTCAAATCTCCATTCAACCATGGAAACCCACTAGGTGACCTTGGGCAAATCACACTTTCTCAGCTTCAGTGGGAGGCAAAGGCAGGCTCCCTCTGAACAAATCTTGCCAAGAGAACCCTGTGATAGGGTTACCTTAGGATCACCATAAGTCAGAAATGATTTGAATGCACACAACAACAAACAACAACCAACAACAAGGTTATGCTGAAAGCAAAAATAAATAATATTTTAAAGCATACCAGAACAAAAGGTTCCCACACTATAATGTAGCAGCATTTGTAAAATGAAAGGAACAGAGGCTCTCTCCCTGTTTGGTAGTTACAGATTCTATGCAGTGAGGGCTGGTTACTTGTGATGAGAACACATTTTGCACACGCTCAGAGAAAGATACTGCTTTCATTTTATTTTATTTGCTGTGTGTTAGAACTTAGTTTTAGTAATGAAAACAGACTTTTGAACTAAGTCATGGTGAAATCTTGTTCAAATGAAAGTGATACCCTGTCCTTGTTTATTCAAATGCTAATCCCATTGTGTGTAGTGTGACTTTTTCCACAAAAAAGTGTGCATAGGATTACATTCTAAGATATGTGGTACCAAAATGATTTAGGACTTTACAGGTCAAGAGCGTTCTCTTTTAAAGACTGTATAATTTTTAACTATTTGTTCTGACAGTTTTAAAAAGAGCAATATCTGTGACTACTTTCACTCATGCTAAGCATGTTGCCAGAGATGTGTGAAAGCATCACATTCTACTTTGCTAAGTGCAAGTGTTGAAGCTCAATTTGGAATATGACTGTGGTGCAGGCCGAGGAAGAATCCAGCTCTTCTCCATCCCCTTGCTGTGACCCTGATCCATACTATATCCTGGGGCTGCTATTGACTGTGGGAGATGCATGCTTGTTGTTCTTGCAGCCTTTTCAGGTTGCCCCATTAAAGAACTTATGAGTCTTTGCCCCATTCTTGTATATATGAAAGGACAGGCACATGTATTTATAAATATATTTATATCAGGTTTGTCAGTCAACTGATGTCCACACACAGAAAGGTGGATTTTCATTTGTTTTACCTTCCTGGATCATTGTGTCATTTTCACAACAGAAGTGTTCTACCTGAAGATGAACTATCCATCTTTTCCTAGGAAATGTAAATATGATGTGAAGGCCCCTTATTGTATTCCTAGGTTACTTTGACTAGGAGTCTGAACGTGCTTGGCATATTCAAACCATTTATATACTTCAGCACCATCAGACCAGTCATTCTATTTTCTCTTTCATTTCCCATCTGTTTTGCTGAGATGTGTCTCTTTGACAAACTCTAGGTGGAGCAGGCAGCAGCTGGGCTTCTGGCCTTTGGTCTCAGAAAGGGAGACCGGCTTGGAATGTGGGGTCCCAACACGTATGAGTGGGTCCTGATGCAATTTGCCACAGCCCAAGTGGGAATCATCCTGGTAAGTTTATCGTGGTTATAAACCGCTTTGTGGTTTGATAAGAAGTAAAAAGGCAAGACTTCTTGAAGAGGTGCAATGCTGTGGAAAGAATTTTGTGTTTTTAAGGAATGCCACTCAGTACAATCACAAATATACAGACTTCTCAGGTAAAAAGTGGTGTATATTAGTGTTTGCATTTAGGTTAAAAATAGGAGGGATCAAGGAAGATGATCTGTCCGCCCCTTCATTGAATCTTTAGTGTCTTCCATAAAAGTAGAAGATCCAGCCAAAGCACCTTTCATTTGTGGAACTGCCAACCTAGGTTGAACTAACATTTATTTTCATTTCCAGGTATCTGTGAACCCAGCATATCAGTTCCATGAGCTGGAATTTGTAGTGAGGAAGGTAAGAAAGACCTAATGTAGTCAGCACAGATTGATTACCCCTGCAGCATTTCTGAAAAAGACAGATGTAGGAAAACATGGGAAAGAATGACAACTATAGTGACAAGTTTCAAAATTAGTTTGAATGTTGTGAAATTAATTTGGAAAATTTTGGAAATACCTATATTTATCCTCTTATTCTCTGTTACGAGACTAACATGTGACCTTCACATGAAGTTAATTGGCAGTAGATAGAGAACCAGAGCTTGGAAAGCTTATCGTTTTGGATTGCACTCATATCATCTCTGTGTGGGTTGGGAGATTCAGAGAATGTACTCTTAAAAGGTAACTTTGCCAAGCTCTGTTAAGGACCAGCAAAAGGAGCATCTCTTTCCATATAGCAGATAGACTTGACCAAATTTGTTACCATGAGGTCTGCTGATTACAGCTAGCTAAGGTGTTATTTTTAAAGACACGTTTTAAAGACAACTAGATTGTTCACAGCTATTAGCCATATGCATAAGTAAACCATATAATGTGTAGAAACAGCATACCTGTAAACACCAGATACGGTGGACAAACAAAGCATTGGCTATCATGATCTTGCTCTGCTTGTAAGTTTCTAGCTGTTGGAGACAAAATCCTAGACTGAGCTTTGGTCAACAAGGCAATTGTTATGTTCTTAAATGTTAAGACATTCACAATTTGATTTTCCTGAAAAGCTGAGAATGATCATTCCCATCTTGTCACGTGGATTTTCTAAGTGCTTTATTTGGATCTAAAGACAATGGCTTTTTTGTATCATCATAAAAACAGCCTGAAGCAGAGGTGAGGAACCTTTGGCCTTCCACACTGCAGCTCACCCAGTCTCTTGCCAGTGACCATGCTGGATGGGGATGATGGGAGCTGCAGGCCAAAACATCTGGAATGCTGAGGCCCCTCTATCATCTAAATGATAGAAAAAGTTTTTTTCTGGAAGAGTGATTTTGCATTGTTGCTCCTTCAGCTTCAGAATGTCTGTTGCTTATTCATTTACCCCCTCCCCCCTTACCCCATAGGTTTGTTTACTGGCTTTAGAGTCATACTACATTCTCAGTTATTCCCTATCTGGTTTTCCATACTTTGATACCTCAATGTGATACAGTCCAGACATGTAAAGAACCTAAGTGGTACAAGATCTGAATGAAGACTGGGCCTGTCACATGTATCAGTAGTAGCTTCCAGTTCCTGTAGTGCAGCTCTATTATTGGTGCTTTTGGAAAGCTATGCTGCTAGATGTAAGAGCTGAAAAGGTTTCTTGTTCTGCATGACATACAATTCCCTTCTTCAGCTTCTTCCTCCCACCTCCCAACATCTGCCACCTGAGACAACCATCTCTCTCTGACTAATGGCAGCATTGACCATGCTGAGCATATGGTAAGGCATGTGGCCACTGTTTTCTCATAGTCCTCCTTGTGTGTGTATGTGCCTTCAAGTTGTCTGAATTTCATATAGAGTTTTCTCAGGCAAGGAATACTCAGAAGTGGTTTTGCCAGTTCCTTCCTCTGAAATACAGCCTACAGCAGCTGGTATTTGTTGGCAGTCTCCTATCCAAGTACTAACCAGGGCTGACCCTGTTTAGCTTCCAAGATCAGACAGGATCTGGTGCCTTTAGGGTGCTTAGAGCCCTGCTGTCCTCCTTACCACAGGCCAGTTTGTTTGGTCTGCCACACAGACATTTCCTTAAACACTACATTGCCAAGGACAAGAAAAAGTGGACTAGGAAGTCATATGATGGCTAAAATAGCTTTTCTTTGTGTGGCTTAGTGTGTGAATGATGCCCCAATGGGAAATTCTGCTCCCTATTTCTTGTGTAGTTTGACATTATTGCATAGAGTGGCTTGCAACCAACTTACTTTATCATTATACCTCTCTTTCTAGGTTGGCTGCAAAGCATTGGTATTTCCTACACAATTTAAAACACAGAAGTACTATGAAATCTTGAAGCTTGTTTGTCCTGAGCTGGAACAATCAAGTCCTGGAGGGTTGAAAAGCAAGAAGTGAGTTCCTACAACCATGTTCATTGCCTTCTTTTAAGGAAAGATCTTGCAAAATTTTTATATTGTTAAACTATGAGAATAAGGGCCTACACAATCATTTGAAAAAGCTACAGGAACAGGAGAGAACTAGTGCCTTAAATCTAATTGCTTGCTTGAGCTATAGTGGACCCATTGAATCCATGGGAACTTACCTCAGTGCTGATTTACCAGGTTCCTGTTGGCTCACTGGGTCTACTCTAGTTGGGACTAACAATTGGATTTAGCCCATTGGCTTTAAAGAGTGTTTTATTTCTGTCACTTTTCCTTTCTTCTCCATTGTTAACTGTCAGTGGTAATGCTGCAGAGGCAGGAGAAAAGCAGTACAGGCAGCATCCTAACACTGAATCAGACATTTGACCCATTCAAGGCATTACTGCCTATTAGGACTAGTAGTGACTCTAAAAGATCTCGGACAACTCCCAAAATCCTCCAGTATGGCCAGCATCCTGAGAGTTCTAGTCTAAACAAGTATCTTTCCCAAACTCTGGTTGCAGGTAGATGCCTTTACCACTCTTGCTTCATATAATCCTTTAACCATATAAGCATGCCCCCAATCCTGAATTATTTTCTTTCCTGGCGGACCATGAATGCTTATACGCTATGTGCATACATATATTTTATGATTTCTTTTATATGTTTGTATGTGTGTGTACACACACACACACACACACACTGCTACGTTTCTTGTTAAATATTGTCTCTTGGTCTGTTAATGTTCAAATATACAATATAGGGTTGCTATTGACCAAGCCATGTAGCTCTGGGTCAGTTCAACCTTGCTTATACAATTTGAATGGGTCAATTTGTTCATTAGCATGGTTTTCCTTGCACAGAAACACTGTTTGATTTTCCCCCCAAGAAGAGCTGTTATTAAGCAATTACCAGCTGGAGTCCTATAGGAGTTTTGCATGTATGGTTTTATGTAATCAAAATTACTGGCAGACTTTTGTAGCCACTTAATCTCTTGGATCTTCATAGCAATAATCAAGCCAAACTGACATGACCCTTCTTGCTAAACAGAGAAGATGATTTTGTTGTGACACAGGCAAAACGTGTTGTGAGGTACTACCAAGAAGGCTTGAGAGAGCTGTACATTTTGCATGTTAGTGGATGACACTCCAAGCCTTACCTTTTAAGTACTCCTGTCTATATATGAGCTGGAAAGTCTAATTGTGAACTGCTAAGGAGAAGTCACTAGGAAAGAGGCCCTGGATTTTAACCATAAAACAAAGTAGCAGTCTGGCTTTAGCTGGAGTTGGGCTGTCTACTTTTCAGAGATGGTTGTTTTTTGGATAAGAGATAATACTATACCTTAACTTTTATCAAAATAGTTGAGTGGCAAAGGCCTTTTTGAATGCCTGAGCAGGAAAATGACAGCAGGGGTGGCTGACCCATTGAGATGGTACTGGCACTTTCTCCTCTCTGCATAATAATCCTCAAGTTATCCACACATCATAATTTTGGCCCCCAAACCTGCCCTTAACTAATACATGAGGTTGACTTATACATGAGTATATGTGGTAACTTCTTGTTTTGTTGGCTGGATTATTCACCTTTAATCTTTTTGTAGAAACTTGCTAGTATAAGAGGAAAAGAATTCACAATAATCTTATTTTGCAAAACCCTGAAATGAGAGATTGGAAAATTAATTTTTAGAGGAATTAGTATAATGGCATATTGAAACCATCCATAACTCAGCAGTGGGAGGATGATAGGAGCCAAGATATTGTCCTAACACTGTCAGTTATGGATAGTTATCAGGATGCCTTGATATTTGTTCATCTTAAAAGCAGATTTCCAAGCTCTATTTGAAATCAAACTGAAAGCTGAACTGGAAGACAGCATGTGTTGCTCCTCAACATGGAATCTGGCCTGTATACCAGCGAGTATGTGGCTTCCCCAAGACAAGCCTGTACTCCAGCTTCTCCTGTAACCGACTAGACCATCCTTCGTTTCAGGCTTCCAGACCTATCTGTTGTAATTAGTGTGGACTCCAAGCTGCCTGGCACATTCTCCATGGATGATCTGATGCAGGCTGGAGACAGCAGCCACAAGAAGCAGCTACAGGACATACGGAAAACACTGGATAACAAGGAGCCAATCAATATCCAGTTCACATCAGTGGGTACTAAATGTGCTTTCGTCCCTGGTGTAGAATGCAGGCCACAATGATTAGAAATAAGCATTTGCCAAACAATCTTAAGGCTGGTATTCAGAAACTGATTGCATCACATCTTCTTTCTACATGTACATAAATTAATTTTTCTACAGAATTTTTTTAAAAAATATAGTTGAAGGTTGCCTTTTTGAAAAACTGTGTTCTTTTTTTAAATATCTGAAGTGATGAAACAGGGTATGTGACTGTATTAAGAATCAAAAGGAATAGTAGCTGGGGAGAGGGAAAGAGAGCTGCGCAAGGTATAGCTGCTGCCTGCCCAGATTATCTTTCTGCACTCAGCATTTCTGTGGCTTATAGTTTACTTAAGACTTCACATCCTAGATGTTTTTAGTGGCAGAAGGTTCCAAAGAAGCTTGAGTGAGTCAATAAATTCTTTCCTCCAGGGAACAACAGGAAGCCCCAAAGGGGCCACACTTTCACACCACAACATTGTGAACAATGCAAACCTCGTTGGTATAAGGATGCAAATTGGTGATGGGGTAAGTCTTCTTTTTATTTTGTTGGGTAGTGTTGACAAGATGGAGCATTAATTGTAAGGAGCAAGATTTTATTTCCGATGTAATGTATCAGGCTTTTTCTTTCTTTCTGTAGTGTAGAATAATCCAGCAGTAGCCTTTCTAGCTTTTCAGAAACTGAAATCTGAACATTTACAGATGTAAGGATTAGTGTCTTGGAATTTGAAATGAAAAGTGCCAGGATCAGAACTATGTATATGCCACCATATTCCGGAGATAGGAAAGTTAGTGGGAAAAAGGCCACTATGTTACGTCAGTGGAGGCCCAAATGGATTTGGTGGTTCAGAGAGCTGGGCACCTGTTTTAACTGGTGCACCAGCTATGGCCTTTCCTGGGCCCTTTTTGCATGCCATTTCACATGTGAAAGGGCCTCCGGAGTGTCACGTGACTGTGAGGACCACTTCACGTGACATCCTAGCAATTGCGCAATGCTGCCAGGCCCAGTAGGTGGCAATTGCAGAATATATCATTTTTGGCTTCTTGCCGAAAATGATGAGCAATTGCGCGTCGCTCCCGGGCCCCACATGCACATACCTTGCATGCAGAGCCTCCGGAGACACGGCCCTTGTGCTTCCTCCCTCAGCGCAGCCTGGGAAAGTACCTGGCTACGCTGCGGAAGGAAGCCCTCACGCTTCCTTCTGGCCAGCAGGGAGCTGCTGTGGAGAAGAAGCTGAGGGGATGCGAGTGCCTCTCGCAAGAGGCTTCTCATGTGATCCACATGCGCCCATGCCGGAATCAGATAAGGTGCAAAAAGGGCCCTAGTTGGGCATAACTTAACCACAGTACTCCAAATACTCATAATGTTGTGGTTAGACTACTGTAATGTACTCTATGTGGGGCTGCCCTTGCAGATGGCTCAGAAGCTACAGCTAATGCAAAAGGGCTGCAGCAAGATTGCTGACTGGAATACTGTTTAAAGGGTCTGCACTGGCTGCCAGTTCATCCCCAGTCTGAATTCAGGGCACTGGCAATGATATTTAAAGCCCTAAAATGGGTTGAGACCTTGATTCCTGAGGAAGAGCCTGTACTAATTTGAGAACTGAGGTCTGCAGGAGAGACCCTCCTCTGTGTTCCACCAGTGGAGGCAAGATGGTATTTGAGCATGTGAGACGGGGTTTTAATTGGTTGTATTGTTTTATTTGTATGAGGCTCTGAGATGCAATAATAACGGAAGGCTTATAAATAATTTGACAAAGAAAAATAAGCAAATAAATAAAATGTCTTTCTTTGTCTTGGGCATAGGAATCTCGTTGTTGTCTCCCCGTTCCTCTCTACCACTGCCTGGGTTCTGTGGCAGGCTGCGTGGTGATGGCTGTTCATGGTGTCTCTCTCATCTTCCCAAGTTTAAGCTTCAATGCGAAAGCTGCACTGAAGGCAGTGGACCATGAAAAGTAAGAGTTTTGACCTGAGCTATGTTGTAGATAGATTTAGCTGTTTATCAGCACAGGCATATCTCAGTTAACAAAACCTCTGACAATGAAGCTTCTTTTCAGAAAGTCTTTTTATGCCCCCTCCACCTGAGCCCTCTTTTCCTCCTCATCTTCTTGACTACCTGGAAGTTATTTTTTTTAAAAAAAAAATCAGCATCAGCATTGAGAGGATGCTGAAGGAGAGCCAGGTAAACACAGACTTGTAGTTTTGGGTTGCAGCAGCATATCTACAGTAAATAGTGCAATACAACTTAAGCTGGGAAAGAATATGGACTCTAGCCAATCCTGCTGTAGCTGTGTGTGCCTGCCTACAGCAGGCAAGATGAAGAGCAGCTGCCTCCAGAAGCCTTAACGGAGCATGCACGAATGGCAAAACAGAAAGAAAAGGGGAAAGCAGGGTAGCTTGCCTTACCAGCCACTCCCAGCATATTAAAAAGGCATAGAACTGAAAGCCAAGCCTCCAAAATGAGAATCAAAAGAAAAGGAGAAGCTTCCAAGATTTGAGGTAGTCTCTAGAAGATTCAGAATGTTTTTATTTACTAATGCCAGACTTACCTTACTTTTTACAATACAGTATTCACACATTTATATTACTAGTTCTGAATAAAAGGTCTACTCAAACATGTTGAGCTGCTCTTCTGTTTTCCATGTTCTTTCTATGTGATTTCCACCTCGGGTACCAGTTTTTCTGTTACGTAAGCACTGCCTAGGGGCACACTTACTTCATTATCCAAGGTATACCTGTATCGGTCAGGACCTATACGATCCTTCCTTTGTGTCCCTACTGACATCTAGCTTCTAGACTGTTCCCAATCCTACCTATTTTGCAGCAAGAACTGTTGTCTTTTGGGCTAACCGTTATTTGGCTCTAATTAGTCTCACAGACAGGCAACTTTTCAGCATCTGTTTTCTCTTTCCTCTCTTAAGAACTGAGTAATCAACCTGAAATTCATGCCCACCACACAGTGTCAGAGACTTGCTATTGTGTGTTTGAGCTGCCTTGTCATTTGGAATCACAACAAGGCAAGCAACCTTCAGAATCATTTTAATTTTTTTTAATTATCGTTATAATTATTTTGCGTCTTCACATTACTATACCCCTACCATCTCAGGGATCTTTGTATTTACAAGTACAAATCTTCTCTTTGGTTGAATACTTCACAACTTAGGGTTGTTTCTAAAATGTCTGAAAATGCAGCAAAAGTCCTGTGAGCTGAAAGGAACTCTGGAACACAGGAAGTTGTGTGACATACTGAGTCACACCCTTGCTGCATCTAGGGTATTGTCAATGCTAATTGGCAGCAATAGCTCTTCAGGATTTCAGGCAGGACTGAAATCCTGAAATGCCAGGGACTGGTCTGAGACCATGTGCATGCAGTGCAAGTGCTGAGCCATGGTCCCCTCCTCTGAGTTCAAATATCTGACCTTGATGAAACTGGCTGGAAGTGCTTTTCCCATTTTGGTTGGATGCATAAGTGACATGCATTGCAGCTTTTCAGGACTCAGGCCCTTTTTGCACCTTACCTGGTGCTGCTGGCATTGCGCGGGGATCATGTGAAAGCCTTGTCCAGGAGGTACTTGCATCCCCTCTGCACCAGCTTCGTGCTGGCTGGAAGGAAGCGTGAGGGTTCTGCCTCTTCCTTCCGCAGCGCAGCCGAGTACTTTCCCAGGCTGCTTTGGGGAAGGAAGTGCGATGACCGTGTGTCCGGATGCTCAGCACACAAAGTAAGTGTGGGTGGGGCCCAGGAGCAATACACAATCACACATCATTTTTGGCAACAAGCCAAAAATGATATAATGCATGATCGCCACGCACTGGCCTCAGGAGTGTCACGCAGTTGCGAGGACGTAATGTGGAACAGTCTGCACAATCCCGCAGTGCTCCCAAGGCCATTTCGCAACAGGACTGGTGTGCAAAAGGGGCCTCATTTTCGTTTATATACATGAACACTTTTTCCTACCATTCACAAGGAACGTATGCGTAAGCTTGAAGGTAAAGTTGAACTTCAGGTTTTATACCCATAATCCAAACTAGGTAAGAGGACACAGCTGTCACACTCATACTTATTCCAGCAACCTGTAATTTGCCATCTTTTTTTTGTGCGTGTTTTGTTTTGTTTTGAAGATGCACACATATGCATGGGACTCCAACCATGTTCATAGACATGCTTAGCCAGCCTGATTTTGCAAGCTACAACCTCTCAAGTCTCCGGGGAGGTGAGTATAAACATTCAGATGTAATTATGACTCAGCTAGGCTTGTCATCTGACTTTTGGAAAGTTATCACATAACTCACACTATTTAAGCCCTAAATTTAAATTTAAACAAAATTGCATATTATGGAAACCTCAATATAGGTGCCCTTTAAACTACTGAAGGATGTTAGAAGTGGGTTACAGCATAATAAACAAAAGCTACAATACACACTTAGAAAGGCAAGTTATCTTTAAATAATGTATTTCATCCCCATACCAGAATCAACATAGTTTCAAAAGCTAAAGTGTGCCCTTTGTAGTCTTATCATTTCTGATCCAACCTCTTTAAATGAAATTGGCCCCAGCTATTTAGTCAAGTAGAGATCTTAATGATTAAATTAATAAAAACTTGCAGTCCTGATTTACATTTCTCAGGACTGGATGTTGCTCATTTGCAATGTATGAAGACAGTTGGACAGCTAAACTGCTTTTACTCTTGTTGAGAGAAAACACATTTGTATTGTTCTGTCTTCATGCATGGTTTGCAGCCACTGTCCACAGAAGGAAATTCCCAGCATTTTTAAAAGCCTATCTCAGACCTGGTCATGTTGTTTCAGGTTCACATATCCATATTCAAAAACAATCTATGGCAAAGTACAGTGAGTGGTGTGTGTGCATGCACACATGTGTGTATACTGGCTCCAAAGAAGTATTGGGATCCCAAATGGTTGTATTTATCAAGCATGTTTCCCATTTTATTGCTTTGTCACTGAGATGCTTTCTAGTGTTGTTATTTTCCTGTTTTTGAAAACATGAGACGTCACATCTCAGACTGTACAATGTGCTTCTTTTGTTTTATTCCTGTATCTACCAGTGTGTGGCAGCAGATGTTAGACATTCTGTATCCATCTATATTGAAATGAATGGAAATAGTTCCAAAGTAAATCTTTGCAACACATATATTGTGCTACTGGGTTTTTTCATAGTCATCATCACTGCTATCATCATCAAATTCTAATAATGTAAACAAGCTGAGTTTGTTTTTCTCATTTTAATTAGCTATGCCAAAATCTCAAGTCATTGGGGAAGTTTGAAGATGCAGGAATTTCAGGGCTAATAATGGAAACCTTAAAAAGCAAGGATTTAAAATGCATTTAAAAAGTACAGAGGACCCTTGAGAGGATTCTCCAAAAAAACCTTTTCTTCCCCCTGCCCCTTAATCTTTCAGGACTCATTGCGGGCTCACCAGTGCCTCCTGAAGTCATGAAGAAAATAATCAAGAAAATGAATATGCGAGAGATAGTGGTGAGTCTCTTTCCATCTTTGGGTTACATACTTTCCTTTGGTGTATATAGAACAATTCCTCTCTCTCTCTATGTGTACACTCTCTCTCACATACACACAAACACACAAGCGCACATGTTATGTAGCATGATGATTTGGCGGTCTCGTTTGCTTTTCAGATTCCATTAAATTTGATAATTCACAAGCCTGATCTGGGATCTGAAGTTAGAGCTGGACCTTAAGAACAGCAACACTTCTGGGTCACTAAGGGGATGATAAAGTGCAGGCAGAGTGAGATTGGAATGATTAGCAATGTCATATCTTGGTGTACTGTCTTAGATTGACGTGAAGTCCAAGATGAATGTTGGTTGTTTGCTGAGGTTAACAATGATTGAAGGAATTCAGTTGATTTGGTTTCTGATATGAACTGATCTCATTTGCACCTAAAATTTATCTGGACTAAAATTCAGATTGAAACATAAGTATACTTTGGATTTATTCTCCCAATAATGGGTGGGTTTCAGAGCTACCTTTTAAAAAAATTTCCCTGGTCCTCTGCCTCTCTTTCTGCAAGTAATCGTTACCGTTGGAGGGGAAATGAACAAGGCTTTGCATGGGCTAACACAGCAAAATGCTTTTGTATTGTTTGGGTTTTCCTTCAGAAGAACAAGCTGAAACTGTGAAGGTTACATGGTATATTTTGTTCCCTGTAATGCCAAGAGACTGGAATGGGTTATGTAGCAAGGACTGGGGAATTTACCTTACAGGAAGCCGTACATGATCAACTGATGCCTAGAAGTTTTGAGTTCTGTCACATTTGGTTGTTGTTGTTGTTATTGCTGCTGCTGCTGTTGTTGACGTTGTTGTTGCATGCCTTCAAATAATTTCTGATTTATGGTGACCTGAAGGCAAACCTGTCATGGAGTTTTCTAAGGCTGAGAGTGTGTGATGCTCCCGAGGGTCACCAAGTGGGTTTCTGTGGTGAAGTGGGGAATCAAAACCTGGTCTCCAGGATTGTAATCCAACACTCAAATCGTTACTCTATGCTGGCTCTTTGTTGGTTTCACAGAATTTTCCCAATACATGTGCTTTGCAGTAGTGACTTGGGAACCTCAGCAAACTATATTAGAATTTACAAGCTTGTGACCCAGGGCTCCCATTCTCTTCATATTCTAGGCTGTTAGGGTGAAAGACAGAGATGCACTTCGTTCTCTAATTAAAGTTGTACACTGGATTTAGCAGGCCTGCTTTTCTATTTTCTCCTAAAGTTACTGGGGAAAGAAAGTCCTCTTCACCCCATTTGGCCTAAAAGGCTTTGTGACGAACCCTGGGGCGGTGTGTGTGTGTGTAGCAACAGAGCTGCTCTAGCAACCAAGAGAATTTAAATTTATTGGTTGTTGAGTGTGGAACCCAGGCTAGCCAGAGGGAGGGGCTAGATGGAGGGAGGGAGTCTAACTGAAAATAACTGAAAGAGTGCTTTGAAGAGAGAGTTTTTTAGAGAGAGATCCATCTGAGAGGTTGAGGGAGAGTAGGAGAGAGAGTGATAACCTGAAGAGTGTTTTCTGGGTTAGAGAGAAAAGTGTTTTGATGTTTGCTAATTTGCCAACTACCTTTTCCCTTGTCAGTTTGTTCAATAAAGATTTTATTATATTTTTGTAAAGAACAGTCTCTATGAAGTCCCTCTTTGATCTGGATTTGGGTGTACACACTACCACCAGTGACACAGTTATTTGGATAAGCTAAAATGCACTTTGCTCTATATTTACAAGGGTGTGGATTTAGGGAAAGCAGTAGAGAGATATAAATGTGGAGAGGGAGCCAGGGGGTGGCATAAATATAGAAGGGTGCTGCTTCTCTAGGAAGGGAGAATTCAAAGCAGATCTGACATGTCATAGCCCTGGCTTGGCCCAGATCTCCACGTTTTGACAGGCTTGGCTTCTGCTACAGCAGCCACATGAACATTCGAAATGGGCTCTTAATGTAGGAGCCATCCCTTTCAGGAGCATATATTGAAATAGGGTCTTCTTAGGAAGAATGTTTGGTTTTGCGTGTTGTGGTATCCATCCAAACAATTTATTGACTTTCATACTTGGATTCTTTCAAATTAAGGTGCACCAGCCTTGTCTCTGAGTGTTTCAACCATGAACTTCAGTGCCATATATATATGTAGTTACATATTTTCACAACGAACAATAAATAATCAAAAAGGCTTCCGCATTAAAATGTACGTTTGCTTCCTGCTCTTGTGCAACTTGGGCAACTTGCGTGCTGTGTAGCCTTTTCTGTTTACTTTGGAGTAAGTGCACACGTCCCCAGTATGGATCAGGACCAGCATGTATGTGAAGGAAAATTTAAATCTTACTCATTTGGTTTTTATCTAAAACAATTGCCTTTCCTCACAGAGCTTAAAAAAGAGGTGGGAAAAGTCTCTTATTGGCACTAAAAGAGCATATTGAACATAGTGTTTATAGCAGTCTGCAGGAGATCTGTTACACTGGAATTCCCACATTTGATGCTGAGCTACTCAGAGCTGATACCATACTATAGATCAGTGTTCTTGAGATGTCTAAACAATTCTCCCACTCCACAGTTGTTCCAGGGAGTGGTATCATATTTGTTCCCACTGGCCACCGTTGTTTGTTTCTTTCTAAGAAATTCTCCAGGGACTAGGAGCTGATGGATGCTGGGCTGGTCCTGGTCCATGGGCCACAAGTTTGCTATAGACCACTCTCTCATACACCCATGTTTGTCTTCTTCTGAGAGGGCTAGGAACACTGGCATTGGGCCTTCAGGAACAGAATAATGGGAGACATAGGTTACTGTGGAGCTTTTCTGCTAATCTGTATATTGTGTCTGGAAAAGTCTTTTGGGAAGTCTGAATACCACTCACAGCTCTATCCAAAGCTTATATTAGACTACATACAATAATCTAATATCAGCGCATCCTTGGTTGCAATCCTGAGGCAATTCCTTGCCACAGAATGGAACAGGCAGACTGTGCACTTACGCTGTTTATTGATCCTACCACATTGTGTGACTGTGCTGTTTTCAGTATGCTTGTTTTTGTTAGAGAGAGTCAGTTCTAAATTTAAGCATGGCAAAGCTGTAGACTGTTGTACCGATGCCTGTGACCTGGGCATACTTTGTGCAACTAGAGTAATACAGTAAGTGCTGCAGATGACTGCAGTTGGTGATCCAGAACCAGACAGAAGAAAGGGAAATTCTCTCTTTGGAAGCTATGTGGGCTATAGTTGCACCAGAGATGGTATGTTGCATGTCCCCCTCAAAAAGAAAGTTGATTTGAGGAATTTGGAGGCTACTCTGTAATATTAGATAAACATCCAGCACTCAGCAATATTCATTGATTAGTGACTGATACACAGACCTTCATTTCTGACTTATGAAAAAAAAACAATAGAAACACAGGAAAACCTGATCACTTCATCTTTGCAGCAAGAGCTTTATACAGAAGTTGTACATAAGAAAATATACCATTTGTTTTCTACATAAGAGTAAGAGGAATTTTTGATTTTTTCAAAAAAATTCCACTTAGGAGTCATTTACACTCAATAACAGAGGAATAAATATTATATATTTATATAAATCTTTAGGATTAAAAATGCAGTTAAACTGAAATTGTGGTACTGTTAAATCCATGATGATAAACCACAGTCATCTTACTGCCGATAGCCAAGTTTTTGTGGTATGTAGATGGTGGAGGGGTAATTTTCCAAGATGTCAAGTAAAGATCTTTATCTGCTTTGTTCCCTTCCCCATTTTATATATTCCTTTCCAAAGCCAAGGTCTTCAAATTTCCTACATGAAAGGAACCTCCATCAGTGTGTCTACTGAGAAACCCAGGGGTGCCAGGGGTGAGGAACCTTTGGTCCTTCCAATGTGGATGACCTGCTGTTTCTCACCCTTCTCTCTCATCATTGGTCAGGCTGCCTAGGGCCAATGGGAATTGGTCATCAACTTCTGGAGGGTTACATTTTTCTCAGCCTTGGGCAAGGGAGTGATGAGGTTTCTTTTACTCACTGGTGTTGCACTAGTTTATGCTGATATTACAGCATGCTGGAGTATTGTCTAAGACGTATTCTCAGTTCACAAGGGACACCAGGCAGACCTCTCAGGCTTTTTGCCCCACATGACTTGACAATGCAGCCTAGACAGCACTCAGCTGCCTTTTGAACCTGCCCATTGCTAGGGATGATTGGTAAGGCTGGACAAAGGTTACGATATCTTAGCAGGTCTCTTTTTTGTGATTACCAATCTTCTACTTAAGAAACCCTCACTTAAAGAGGCCTAATCTTCCTTGGGAACCCCAGGTTCCAAGTAGTTCCACAGTTTGAAAGCCAGTGCCCAGGGTGAATCCATTTTAGCACAGTCTCAGTCTTACACATCAAAGATGGGGAAGTGTCATCCCTTGCTACTGGCTATGCTAGCTACAGCTAATGGGAACTGCAGTCCAACAGCAGTTTGAAGGCCAAATGTTAATTCAGTTTTAGATTTGTGTTTAATCAGACAAGAAAACTTTCTGTTGACAACCCACCCATGTTCTTTTAAAGACCACAGGCCCACATTTACATTGCCTCAAGTAGATAGATGGTGATTCAGTCAGGCCCCTACCTGAGAATTGCCTCAGGAAAGACAGCAGTCTGTGAGCATGTCTGTACTTACAAAATCCATACTTTAATCCAAGGATGAGCAACTGCCAGTGGTTGGGAGGTTGCATCACCACTCACCCACATGGGATGTTAGAGGGCTGGGCCACACACCCATAAAAAATGTTGAGTGTACAGTTTTTTTTTGTTTTGCCCCCCTCCCCCTGCCAATAGTGCCCTACAATCCTCTGGGAGTGGGGCTGCTATTGACCATTTCACTGTCTTGAGGAGACTCCACCAATCTTTTCAACACTCCACCCCACCCCCACATCTTTTCCAATTCCAGGAGAAGCTTATTTCAAAACAGAACAAAAAGCCCTGTCTTGACCTTTAAAACATGAGGAGGTAACCAAGTTTTCCAAACTTGGCGTAATGACCAACAGTGGCCCCATCCTCCAGGTATGTATGTGTATGTATATGTTCTCACTGGCCATTTTGAGAGGAGAAATGCCCACTTTTTTTTTTTTAGTATAGTGAGGGAATGTATAGATTGTAAGTGGTCTGTAAAATAGGATTGGGGTGTGCACTTTCCCCATCTGTATTTTAACTGTGCGCCAAGATTACTGGGATGCACAGTATGGTGATCACGCTGAGAAAAGTCTCTGCTAGAGACCCCTAGTGTCCCTGTCTCATCTAGTCCTTAAAGTTTCCTTGGCTCAGAGGAATCTTTTAAACTAATTTACGTCTACAATTTAGATACACCTAGGAAATGCTTATTGGATGTTTCAAGCAATCCCTTCTTCACTTCTACTTCTTGGAAATTAGCCTCTTGATCCCAGGAGTCTACCATCACTGTCTCGTTACTTTCCCCCTGCTGACTGACAACCATTCCAGTTCCCTGCCTCAGGATATATAACCTTAGAAGGACATACAATCTTGTAGTCAGCATAACAAAAGATTATAACATTTCTCATATTATAGATTTCTGCTCAAAATTCAGATGTTTGTGGTTGCAGATTGTGAGGTTCAGCACAAATACACACTTCCACATAACAGTCGTGGATCTGTCGGACTGGGATTGTACGGAAATGATTTATCTTCCTCTGCCAGTTTTCAGCATATGGGAAGGGAAATACTTGTAACAAAGTGAAAAACTAGGTGACATCAGGAGAGATGACTGTATTTTACCAGCAGGATCTAGTTTAGCTTGTCTTAGCAGTGTCATGCAAAAGTTTACATTTTAAAAAACCTTATCTTTTAAAATAATACATGTAATATCAGGGTGAGGCAAATGGAAAAGTGGATTCCATCTTGCAATCTGCATTTGGCAGGACATAGATGTGACTGGCTATATGTTCCTTGATGGAAGGAGACACTTGAGGATGGAGGGCTGGGAAGGAGTCAGTAGTTTTCTGATTGGTTGAAGCGACCAGTCACCTGGACTGGCTTTCCCAGATCCTGCATAAGAAAAAAAAAATTCAGTTTGAAAAGTCTTCTGAGCAGGTGAAATTATAATAGTAGTAGCAGTAGTGAGAGCCAGCATGGTGTAGTGGTTTGAGTGTTGGACTAGGATTCTGAGACCAGGGGTCAGATCTCCATCCAGGCCCAGAAACCTAGTGAATAACCTTCGGCAAGTCAGATTTACTCACCTTCAGAGGAAGGCAAGAAGGTGATCTCACCAAGAAAACACAAGAACAGGGTTACCATTAAGTCAGAGTTGACTTGAAGGCACATAAGAATAACAACAGTGTTGTTGTTTTTGTTGTTGTTGTGTGCCTTCAAATAATTTCCAACTTATGGCTATCCTAAGGTGAACCTATCCTGGGGTTTTCATGGCAAGATTTGTTGAGAAGGGGTTGCCTTTGCCTTACTCTGAGGCTGAGAGAGTGTGACTTGCCCAAGGTCACCCAATAGGTTTCCATGGCTAAGCAGGGAACTGAACCCTGGTTTCCAGAGTTCCAGACCAACACACTGACCACTACACCTGGCTGGCTCTCTTAAAGTAATAGTAGTAATTAATAAAATTGAAAGTTCCTATATAAGTATTTCAAAGTGCTGTCTAAATGCATCATCTCCACTACAACCACCATGATAGATTTATACAGCACTTCCAAATGTTCAAAGTACACTATTGTCCTCCTTACATTAAACCTGCAGAGGGAGTATTTTTCCCTGCCACTGCAGAGGAACAGGGTGTAGAGGTGAGACTGAGAGATAGTCACTTGCTTAAGTCCACAGAGCAAGTTCATGGCAGTTCATGGGGACTTTGTGATTAATTGGCCAGCCTTTCAACAGCTACACTACATCTATGCCATAGGATTGTGTATCAGGATGTGTGCAAGGTTAATCTTCACCCTCCTGTAGTACAATCCTGTTTATTCTAATCCAAAAGCTAAATCCCACTGTGTTTAACTGGGTTTTTCCTCATTGCATGAATTTAGGATTGTTACCCTATTAGCTATTTGACAAGCTTCTCTTTCTGATGTTCCCATGAAACTGTGGAAAGTCACTGACTTTAAAAAAATGTAGTACTCTCAAAACAGCTAAGGTATACAGTAGCTAAAATGCAACTAGAAGTAAATGAACTATAACAAGAATAATTGCACCATAATTACAATTACAAGATTTCATATCTCAACAGAGACATGATTTGGAAGTAGATCATTCTCATTTTGGTTCCGTGTCATCTGTTGTAGTTTAGTGGTTCTCTTGTGGAATTAAATCACCATTTATTTTATGAATAAACCCTGAAGGAAAGGGAACATGGAAGACAAGTGTGGGCAAAAAGAAAAACTACTGTTGAAAGAATGGAGATAAGTTTACATAGTGAAATGTTTACTGTGATTTTTTTTTAAAAAATATTTCCGTAAAGGAAATTTAATTTACTCCCAGTAAAAGTTAGTAGTTCCAACTGCACAGTACTGGAGATTGCCAGTAAACCAAAAGAAATAATGTTCTGCTTGGAAACAACAGGATTTTGCTGGTTCTTTGTCTGATCACTGTTGGGCTCACTATAAAATGAAATAAACTCCGAGCTCACAGAATGGAGTTTAGGATGATTCCTTTCTACAGGGAGGTAGACAGAGCACAGAAAGATTCCACAGAAATGTTCCTTATTGTGACATATCAAACAAGTTTTAAAAGATCTCTGAAGTGGCATCCCACAATTTTAACATTACTGTAATCAAGCAAGAGATTTCTTAATTACACTACCCTATTCCAGATAAAACGCTGATCAGCCAACTACACATTTTCTGTTCTGATCATTCTTTCTTTTAAAGAGCAGAAAAGGTAGAATTAATAATTTAGCTTTAGAGTGGGATTCTCGCTTCTCTTACTTTCCTGCTTCTCTTTCATTTATTTGTATTCCTCTTTCTCATCCAAACCTCTGGCAGCCAGGAATCGTGATGTTTGCAGTCTCTTCTCTCATAACTATATGCTTAACTACTGAACACCATGTCCCAGGACATGGGGTCCTTGGCTGAAATAACGCAAATGTACATATTTTGTAAGATACTAAACATTTGACAACTGTACAAAATTAAGTCTTTTCTCTAGACCCAGAATAGCCACAGGCTGGGGACTCACTGTGCCAGCCTACCTACTGATGACCTGCTGGTGACTCTCTAAGGTAGAGCTTAGAAAAATTATGTTTCTGAATTACAGCTCCCAGAATCCCACCATCATGCTTTCCGTTCTTTTCAATAATAACTCTCTACTCAGTGTTGACAGCAGAATGCTATGTACTAATTAGCTGTCTGACTCCACCTTCAGAACAAATATGTTCAGCAGCCAAGGACAGAACCCTGCTGTAATCAGTAGAGTGTAACATTATGACAGCATGTGCCTCTGCCACAAGGCAGATTTTTTTATTTTTTTGGCTTTGTCAACATCATGGCTAAACAGCAGCAGCTGTACAGTGGCATTGAAAGGACTATTTTGGGTTTAGTAAACCCTCCTAGTTTCATCCTTACCTAGCAGTTCAAGGTTGGGAATAGACCTAGATCTGTGGCTAGAGCCAGCATGGTGTAGTGGTTTGAGCATTGGGCCACTGGAGACCAGGGTTGGAATCCCCACTCAGCTGTGGAAACTCACTGGATAACCTTGGGCAGGTCACACTCTCTCAGCCTCAAAGGAAGGCAAAGGACACCCTCCTCTGAATAAATCTTGCCAAGAAACCCCTGTGATAGGGTTGCCGTAAGTTGGAAATGACTTGAAGGCACAAAACATCACAACTAGGAACACATGGAGATAAGTAAACTTGGCCATTAGAAACTTGCTTGTAATGTTCTTATGTTCTATTAGGACTGGAGATGAGTTACAATGCACACTCCAATTTGCTTGGCTTGGCTCTACCCTAAATAACTTTGGGGACCCATCTTCACTGGCCTCATACAGCGGGGGCTGGGGGGAGATGAAGTACAGCTTAGCCTAGAGGACTCACTATTCAGCCACAGGGATCAGAAGTGTTGGCCCTGAGATAGGCCTTTTCCGCACAACACTCTTATATCGCGATTATTCCACTTTCAATCTCCCAGGGAGTCCTGGGGTTTGCAGCTTCGAGAGGGGCTGGCCGGCCTTCTCAAAGCTGCAAATCCCAGGATTCCCTAGGAGGTTGAAAGTGGAATGATTGTGCTATAAGAGTGTCATGCAGAAAAGGCCATAGTCTGGGTAGACTGTATTGTGATGGGCCAAATTCTGCTGTGTATGGACACTAGGACCCATCTTC
Organism: Iguana delicatissima; assembly: GCA_948472985.1. Lineage (NCBI taxonomy): Eukaryota > Metazoa > Chordata > Lepidosauria > Squamata > Iguanidae > Iguana > Iguana delicatissima. The sequence continues at coordinate 464,317 of CAOKZL010000593.1, forward strand.
TAAAGGACTCTGATGATGCTTTTGCTGTAGACCACCTGCTGCATTATTTATCATGGACAAAGCTTATCTTATAACAATGATGTGTATCATTTCTCAGTACCAAATGAAATCTTGGGAAGGTCTGGAATTGCAGTCAATTCCAGCTCGGCTCAGTATTATACTATGATGAGATTTACTCCAGCATGTTACATGATAGAGCTGGCTGTACCGTTAGACCCTTAATCTTTCTAGCTATAAACTCAGCCTGCCCTATCTTGATGCTTTTTCTCTTATCTTCTCATTTATGCTGACCTTTAAATTCTCTCACATAAAGCATACTGTTTTATCAACATTTTGTTGCTGAAATGGTTACCATTTACATTCAAACTGTTTGTGAATGTTCTCCAACAGTGTTTCTTAACCTTTTCTTTACCACAGAACCCCTTTAAATATCTTTTGTTGCTGAGGAACACCAGGATTTAACTTACATTGGGCTTCTGGCTGCATGAATGGTAGCAAAAAATGTCATGTGCTTTCTCTCAGCTACTCAGGGTCATTCACCCATGGTGGCCATCCGCACCATGTGCAGAAGGAGCAAGCGCTGAATACATTTTTTGCTATCAAAGAGTTTCATATCTTTTGAATGGTTTGAAATATTGTAATGAAACTTTGTACAAATGATAGATATCTATCGCTGGTGAAAGACTCCTGTTCTTTGAAATCAATGTATAACTCTTTCTTTTGTCTGTCTGTCTGTCTGTCTGTCTGTCTTTCTTTCTTTCTTTCTTTCTTTCTTTCTTTCTTTCTTTCTTTCTTTCTTTCTCTCTCTCTCTCTCTCTCTCTTTCTTTCTTTCTTTCTTTCTTTCTTTCTTTACTGTAAAAACTCGTAACGTTTTTTCAAGCCTTTGAGGACCCCCTGAGATGACACCATAGACCTTAGGGGTCCATGGACCCCAGTTAAGAACCACTGTTCTACAATATGACAGCAGCTCAAACAATTGCAAGGGTGGGTGTAAGAAGTTACAGACTACAGTGGGATCAGACCACAGAAATTCATAAATGGGGTCATTTCAAAATGGGTAGATAGGGGAAATACTCTGAAGCCTATGTCATGCCAATTGATGCATGCAGAAGTCTACATTGACTTGTGTCTGATCAGATGTTGCTTGCATAAGAAAAATCTCTGAAGGTCATTTCAAATATGGGCTTAAGTCTTTTTGTTAGTCCTGACTAGAGCAGACCCAGTGAATCAATGAGATTTAGCTATGTGCTGACTCACAATTCAGCAACTGATTCTATGGGTCACCTTTAGTAGGAGTAACCATCAAGATGCCAGACACTGTGTGATATTTGATAGAAAAATGGGGAAAAAACAAAATTGCCTGTTTAATGCCGACTTCCCTTCTTGGACCTCCTAGTGGGGAGTTTGCAGCTGCGGAGTACAGCTGTGTCTCGAATCTGTTGTCCTCGAGCCTGAGAGGGTGATGCACAGGCTGCATCAGGGCGTGAGCGTGTGGATTCCAGCCACCTGTAGAGGAAGGAATAAATTTTCACAGTCAACAGCAGCATGTTTATCAGAACAGAGACTTACCAACCCTTAGGCCTTTTATTGCATGGACTCATTAACTAACCAACATCACACCCACAAACATGAGAGAGGAGAGAGCAAGTCCTCTTTTACCTGCGCAGAGGTGCTAGCTGACAAGAGCAGTGCCAGGGATTATTGGACAGGGTGAGAGTCTCAAGGCGGTTGAAGGGAAAGTTCCCAGGAAGAGTGGAAAGTTTGTTATTCTCAATGTGAACAGTCTTCAGTGTGGTTGTACCAACAAATGCTTTATCTGAAAACTGAAGCAAAAAAATCAGACCATACTCATTATGTAACTAGCAGTTTAAACCCAGGATTTTCCCACATTCCTAGTGTGCTTCCAGATAAGGTTTTTTCCTGTGCAATTGACCTGGCCCAAACACTGAATTCTGACAGGAGTCAAGACACCATCTTGTATTTGGTAATCCTTCCATGCCTTCCTTCTGGTTCTTCCATCTTTTTTCTCACCACAGATTCAATAAGGAGATAAAAAATAGAGTAGTTAAATGCCTTTTGACTAAGAGCTCTATGAGGTGTCTGTCTGGGTTCTCTGGAAGCGCCTCAAGTCAACAAGCCAATTTTACAGTGAGGTCATTTTGACTCGTGGCAGTAGCCAAGATCCTAACCCAAAAGGCAACCACCATTTTTCTTGGCTCCAATTTCTCTCTCTTTCACTGTTCCCCTGTGCAACGATATAAATGTTGTGAAGTAAGAATAGTGGTACAGTGGTACACTCTTGGCAACTTCTGCATCTTCACACATTTCATTTTTTAAATGTATACCTATAGCTTGAAACATGTATGTGACAAACAGCAGTATCATGCACTATGTACCGTATTTGACCACAGCTTACTAGCTACTTGCTGTATACCGTACGGAAGATCTTTGTCATATCTCTATTCTGCATGAAATTGCCCTCTTTCTCTAAAATTTCAGCTTAGGTCAGTGAAAGGGAGAATGAAACAGTGAAAGAATAACTGGCTGGATGTGGTTTTGACATTTCTAGACAAAGCAAGGTTCGAAGACAGCATTACTCCTTGTTTTACAGCAGAGGTGGCCAACTGCTAGGAGTCCTGCAGGAGCTTGGAGGGCCATATCAGCAAACCTCAGAGTGCATCCTGGGGCTGCATTTTTAAAAATTCGTTTATATTTTAATATTATGCTTTAGGACTCAACTACAAAAGGGGGAATTGCCTGTATTTTAATGCAGCAATGCAGACCGATAGCTGAAACTGAATACATTGAAAGGGTGAAAGAAAGAAAGAAAGAAAGAAAGAAAGAAAGAAAGAAAGAAAGAAAGAAAGAAAGAAACAAAGAAAGGGGTATAATCCTTTCCCTTCTGGAATTTTTTTGGTGAAAATTATCTTCCTCCCCCCACGCTTTTCCCTTCATTGGAGTCTTTCACTTTAAACTGAACTCTTCGTAGATGCGTTTTGTAGAATAATAAAGCATGCCAAGGGCAAACACCATATTTATGTTTGACTATTGTCTATTTTGGTTTTAAGTGTGAATCTTTCTGAGCCCTGGAGAAAAGGACAAGAAGAGAATACTATAATCTTTCCTGCCTTTTGTGAGGGCCATCTCTGTATTTGTTAAAACAGGAAAAGTTGCTTAATGTTAACATTTACGAAGCCACATCCATATCTTCAGACATATGGAGAGTGCAAGACTGTTTCCTGAATATGGAGATATTGATAACTTTTTTAAAAAATTCCATACTCCCTTATAATTTAAAAAAGAGGTCTGCTGTGACCTGTCCTATTTCTTTCTAGAAATCTCTTCATCCCTAAACTAGCAAACAGATTCTTTGGCTTTTCAGGGCTGATTTTTTTTTCTGGCACCCAGTTGCCACATTCATAGAAGGGAGTATTTGCAGAGACTCAAGGGCCTGTAGACTTTGGCAGAACCCAGTGGACTCTAAATGGAAAGTTACACTTGGCATTCAAACAGAGTAGAAAGAGCAAGGCACATTTCCAGCTCCTCAGATTCCTCTCCCCATTTTCACTTTTCTAGCTAGTCTAGGATGCCACAGAATCTATGTATCTGTGCCCTAAAGGTTTGCTCTCAAAGTATAGTTCTTCTGTACAATTATATGACAAAGCTAAAGTGCTAAAACAGCTATTTCTTCAAGTGAACTTTCTCTGATAATTTTCATTGTCAGTGCTCATTTGTTTTGGAATAATTCCTATAGACAAAACCTTATCACTCAAATTTCCTTGGAAGTTTGCAGTCACAAGAGTACTTGTTTCTTGCCTGTCTTCACTATTCCCATCACTTATTTCAGGGAAATGAGGAGATAATACACCAAATCCACTAGAATATCCTGCAAGTCAACTGCCCATCAGAATGTGCCTTCCTACTGTCTGCAGTGCTAAACACTGAAATATTTAGTTTTTTCATTTTGATGGCTGGGTCAATATCTTGTTATTAAGCAATACCAGCATAGAATAATATCTGAATGAAAGGTCACAAGGAAATGCTGAAGCCCTTTGCGTAGGCAATCCTTCTATGGGCCATCACTAAATGAAGCCCAGCAGGCTGTGCTTGCATTGTTGGCAGGATTCTCTTTCACATGTGGTTTGAACACAGGCATCTGTAACACTGAACCCTCTGTAACACTGAAATAGCCTTTGATATTTCAAGGCAGCGTGCTTTATTTTGAAGGCCCTTGCATTGTATTTCATTGACAGTTACTGTCGTTCTTGCTTCTTTGGTGTTTCTGACACATACTCACTCTTGGATATTGGTCATCTTGGTGTTGAGTTTTCTATCATAAGCATATCTGACATGGCCCAGAGAAGGGTCAGCAATATTCACTGACATTTTTGCTTAACTATATTTTTTCATTTTGTCCAAACTGACAAACTGTAGTTAATATTAACTATGGTTTGTTTGAAACCAAAGTTTATTGGAGCAAGTGAAAGCAACCCTTGTCCTTTCTGCTGTGAACATTTCTTTAGTGTATGGGATCTACATAATACTCCTTGTGTATTGATTAGTTTTCTAGGTACATATTGAGGGCAAAAAGTGCCACAAAATGTGAGGAATGTGGTAATGTGTATTCATTCTGTGCGTTTTGGCATAATCAATCCATAATGTTGTAAGTCTTCAAATTTGTACCTGCTAAGTTCGATGAAAATTTTAACACATTTGGGCTGTCTTATTAATCTCTTCCCAGTACTGTTCATATTGAAACAAAACCTTCTGCTTGGATGTATATTGTGAGGCTCTGTTAGATCCATTAGTAATAATCTCTGTGCAAGCATTTTTATAAGGTGCTCTAGAATCCTTTCACTTGATTCGTAAAATGTGACCCTTTGATAGTTTTGCTCTGCTACTTTTCATTGGCAGTTCATTAGGTTGTTAGCTGCTGATAGAACGCTATAATTTTTTTTTAAATGCAACAAAATCAACTGCTATGCTTCATCATGCCAGGATGCATAGACTGAATTCACATTACCATTTTCCTTAACATTTTTTTTTTTTTTTGGCAGCTTTTGCCCTCAGAATGCAGCTGGGATACTAAGTAGGAAGATTTCTTCCAATACACAATGGCTATTGGGTAGATCAACATTATAGTGTATACCAGTGAAGAATAATCAGAAAACCATATTAGATTGTTGAGCAAAAGATAACAAGATCTCGTGGCTCAGAGAGTCTAGAAGAGGGTAGCAGAAGAAGTGATGATGTGTGTGTATCATGGGGAAGAGACATTCTTTCTCATGTTAGGAGCAATGTTGGCCTAGGGAAAAGCTATGTTGTGGTCCAGAATTTCTCATGTTACTCCAGTTGAATAGAAAGAAGCCACATCTCAGTGGTCCCCATTCTACCAGCATAATTCAAATAGAAGATTTTAAGAAGTACGTAGATGGGACTAGATTGAATATATAAATAGATGCATTGAGGAAGTAAGCAGAATTGAAGGTCTATAGCAGGTGTTTAAATGAATTAGATTAAATAAAAATCTGGCATGTTTGCTGAATGCCATGCTAAAATGCTGGGGAATGAAGAGTGTGGAGATAATTGTGAATTCATGAGGGGGCCCATACAGCAGTTAAGTGATGCCTGTGTTTCTGAAACATCTGTTGTTTGCTGTTCCTCTTTGAAGAGGAGCAAAGAGTCTCATCCTGTCACAACTTAGATGGTAAAATATGCACGGTGGTGGTGGTCCTGTGGACAACTCCTTTATAGGCTTCTGTTTCTGGGTTGAAAACCAGGCATTTCTACTGTAAAATAGTAATGCAGTTACTGGTCTAACTGAAGTTCAAACTATGACCTGAGATTCTGGTCTAGGGGAAATCATCATTGCATTTAAGTGTGTTTACAATTCCTTAACCATTGCTTTAATATTGGCTCTTGAGTAGCTTTTAATTTGGAATCACATCATTTCCTGCTTTGTGTGATATGCGTAATATCATCTTCAGGTGAAGTATGATTGCCTCAAGAATTTGTTCATATACCTGTCACTAGAAGACTTCTTTATTGCCATACTTAAGTAATATCTGAGTAATGCTGAGCTTTGTAGATGATTCCAAAATCCACAGTTGATAACATTTGTTTTTAGGACCAAAAAAAAAAATTGCCCATAGTTGTGAGCAAACAGTCAATATGATGTAATATGAAAATGGAAAAGTTCTTTACTATCATCAAAAGGGTTTCACATTGCTTTACTTGTGAATAAACTACCTTTTTTCCCAAACATCAACATCATCAGCTTAATTACCTGGTATCCTGTGTCTCTTGGTGAATTTGTTCAGTAAATATTGTGTGTTTGATTTTGCTTGCCAACATGCTACCTCAGCAAGCTTTAAATGGATTCAAGTTGCTCATCTCCTCCCCTTTGCCACCCTCTTTCTCTTTGCATCTCTTGGAAGGTTACTGTTTTGGTGGGAGGTGCTGTGCTGATTCACCTGGGTAACCTTAGCATGGTCTTATAGCACACTGGAAACTGCACTCCTTGTTCACCTGGAAGTCTTCCACCCTGCTGCTTGATTTTGATGTGGTCTCATCTAGCATGATGTCACCTCCTGTTTACAAATAGCACCTCATGCATGCTGGTTCTGCCTCCGGGTCATGACTCATTTGCTGAGATGAAGAGGAGTATTTTGCTGCATTACCTCAATATCCCTCTGACTCTTTGGATGGGAACAGGGCTTCTTTGTGAAGTGCTCTGAGGGTTTCTCTTGAGAGATAATCAATAAACAAATCCTTCTTTATAAAGTGTAAGGTTGGGATGGGAAGGTGGGGGAGAAAAGAAGTAAAAGTCCTCACGTTTGCCTGCTGTTGTGTACTTGCCAGTCATGCCTACTGATCATCTCTTCTGTGAAGATCACTGTACTAATTGCCTTCAACATCTTTCCAACAACAGCCAGATAATCTGTTGTCTTGGAATAGGACTTTACTCTCCTTTCTTTTGATAGGTTGCTCCATTTGCTATTTAGTCTGATTGTTTGTGTCTGTCACTGACTCATGCCATGCAAGCACAGACATACACCTGCACACTTTTCCACTTTATTTGCCTCATTTGTTGCATAAACCCCGTGATTACAGTTAGCATTTTTTTTTAGTTCTGTGGTGTGATAAGTACCATCAGTAGACCAATGAAGCCTCTGGATACGAAAGCTTATGAACACCATTTGATAGATGAAATGAAGGCAAGGGACAGGAAATTTCAAATGTGTAATTCAAGTGAGAAGAGAGAGACAGCAGTGGAAGGGCTGAGATGGAACCTACAGGAGAAAAGAGCCCCATAGTTTGATGAAGGAAGAAAGAGTCAGAAACTGCTGTGAAGAAATTATTTTGGAACTACTTATTTCAGATCTTTAAATTTAAAATACAAGGAATCAGATTTTTCCACTTTTATCTATAGCATTCCTTTTTCCTTAAGTAAGCTTCACTTAAGTGCTATCTTATTAAAGATTTGGTTCCTTTTTCCTGAAAAGACTGAAAGTCTTTGGTCTCACAGTTCTTTGGAAGAAGAACCCCACTTTTCTAACAGTGATAAAACCTATTGTGTTGGGAAGAAAATAACCTTCTCTGTAGCTGTTCCTTTTTGTTTTTTTCCTGTTAAGTTGGTGCTGCTGCCAGAGTGGGCCCTCACAGTTTTCAATGGACCACATCCACACAATGGATTTACTGTACACAGGTATTATTCCCAGATAATACCTTTCCTCTGATTATTGTCCTTAAATGTTCTGCAGACATGCTCTTCCTTCCTTAAAATTAGCAGATTGATGTTATCAAGAAGAAGAAAATGATGACCTATATAGACATATTAGCTAAGCTGTAAAGAGTCAAAGCTGTTTGGCTGGAGAGGTAAGAGAGTTCAAGGAAGTGCCAGAGTTATGCACAAGTCAACTAAATAGCATTTTAGGGCCTCCTATTAGATATAAAGAGTCAGAAACAATAATCATCCTCTGTTAAAATAATACATATTTTGTGTAGTTTGGTAATGCTGAGCAGGCCTTAACAGGGCCTCAGCGCCCCTTAATCTGGCCCTGGTTCCTAGGCTTTCCCTAGCCCTGCTGTCCTACTTCTCATCGCCCCTCACTGAGGCCATTTCTCTCAGGCACAGCAAGGGGTGTGTACAAGCACTCTTTTGATAGTCAAAAGACCACTGCCTGCTTTGCTCATTGAACATGGCCACAAGGTCCTGAAGAGAGGAGAAGGAATACGTTGGCTGTCTCAGCCAATCAGCTGTTCGTGGGGAAGTAAAACAGGAAGCTCCTCCATTACTGACCCTGACTCCTGTTTGGAAAACTGCTGTGCCTGCTCCTGATCAATGCTTTCAAGAGGAAGAGGAGGATATCCTGGTCAGAATCCTTGTGGACGTTACAGCAGCTTAAGTTCTTTTTCAGACACTGTACAAGGACGGATCCAGGATCTCCCTGTGCAGTGCTTCTCCCCAAGCTGTCCAGTAGCAGCCAGACAGCATCAGGTGCTGCTCTGCCTCCTCCAACCCCAACAGACACCGATTTGTCTCTGTCATGCTATTATTTCCTTCTGTCCCATACCTGCTGAGTCTCTCCCTCCCTCCTGGACTTTATGCATAAATACATTGGCAGAGGTGATGTTCTACCACCATTAAATCTGCCCCCATCCTTCATGGGTTCACTTTCAGGTTTTCAGTATTTGCTTTCCTACAAGTTGTTCCCAAGTGCAGCACTTCCCTGGATCCCATAAGAATGGGTTGTAGATTAAGGTGTGCTGGCATAACACTGTTGGAATGAATGGCAAGTATGCCTTCATGTGAGAGAATGTGCAGGTGTACACTTGACAACATAATTTTGGTGGGCTTTAAATTTTCTCCTTGCTCCTGCTGAATTTAGTAGCAGAATCTCAAACCAGATCCTCTCTTCATAGCCCCAGACTCTGTTTCTCAGTCATGCTACAGCCTCTGTTTCTCAGTCATGCTACAGCATGAGTGGACAATCCCTGATGCCAATAAACCTGCTACCAACATTTTCACACCACCACTGTCATTTAAGTCACCACTCTTGCATTTCCACCAGGAAATATGGCACATGGGGATTGTGTGTCTTATTTCCCAGTAGAACTTTGGTCCCCACAGCCAGCCTGGAGCATTATTCAGCTAGAAAATGGGGGATATTTTGCAACAATGCTTGAAGCAGTCGGGGCCCATTGGAGAGGCTGCAAAAATGGCTGGAGGATGGGGATGTACTCTGCCTGAGGTTCTTGTGTTGCCCATTCCTGTGCCAGAGTGATGAAATTCAGGGAAACTGAGACAGAATTTCTAGACCATGCTTTTAGATAGATAGATAGATAGATAGATAGATAGATAGATAGATAGATAGATAGATAGATAGATAGATAAGGAACTGAAGAGTACAAGGAACTCTTACCTTTTCTAGGCCCATGTTGTCCAGGCTGAGGGTCTCCATGTAGCGTCCAAAAGACTGGAAGGCTAAATCTGGAATGACTTTTATCGAGTTGTGTGAAAACTTCAGGTCCTCCACTACTCTCAGCTTACTCATTGCAGCCAATGGGTAGCTGGTCAATTGGTTTTTATCCAAGTGGAATACAGCTAAGTTTTCCACATCATCCAGTGCTCCTGGCTGGATGGAGGAGATGGAGTTATCAGACAGATAGAGCCAGCGAAGGTCCTTTGTGCCTTGGAAGGCTCCTGCTTTCAACTCTCGGAGCTTGTTGCTGCCTAGCTGCAGGATGAAAAGGTTAATCATTGGGGAGAGAAGCCCCTTGGGTAAGTCAGGAATCTTGTTATGGTCTAGGTAGAGGTAGGTGAGTTCTGTCAAATCATCAAAGGCTCCCATCCTGATGATGTTAATGTCATTATTAGACAAATAAAGATAGACCAACTGCTTCAGACCCCGGAAGGCTCCACTGGAGATCTCTTTGATATGAGAATGTTGGAGGTGGAGAGAGACAAGATTTTTCAAGTCTCTGAAACCATTGGTTGGCAAGACAGGGAAGTTGTTCCTTTGGAGATTGAGGAGCCGTGTCTGTTCAGCTACCTTGGGGATCTTTTTCAGCCCAACATTGTCACAGATGACATGCTGGAGGTCTCCACCATGGCAGTGACAGTTCTGAGGACATGCCTGGAGGATGGGCAGAAGGCACACCAGCAAGCAGAAGAGCTTGAGTAGGAAGGCTGACCGGTCCATCTCCACAGAGCTGCGACAGATGTTTAGGGAGGAGGAGTAGCAGCAACAGCAAAAGCAGGAGGAGGAGAAGGGAGAAGGTGGAGTGAAACAGGGAGTGAGTTTGCAGCAAGCTGAACACAGCTCTATTTATAATGTTATTAAAAAACAAAATCCCTACCCACTAACCGCAGGCAGCAGCCAGGCTCCGACTTGGAAGTAATGGGCTTCAAGAACTTGGTGTGACTTTAACCCCTTGGCATCAAGCAGAGATAATTCCTCCCTCCTTCTCACTTTCCCTGCCCTTCTTGCAGCTTTGATGTTTTTCAAAGTGCTTTTCCTCTCCTACAGATCGTATGAGGAAAAAAACAATTACATGTTTCTTGTTGGGGTAATTCTCCATTTGCTCTGAGCTGTGCCCATATAAAAATATAACCTGTCCCTGGCTCCCTGCTCTTTGGCTGTTGTAAGATGAACTTTTCTTCTTCCTAAAGTCTAAACAGAGGCTGATAGTAGTGGCCTATCAGTGTGAATTCCTTTACCTCAGGGTATCTTCATAAATCTGTTTCATTAAGCATCTTTTTCTTTTAATTTCTGTAGACACAATTCATCTCTCCCTGCCTCATTTCAGCATGGCTTGCATGGATTTCATTGCTGTACAACTTTCATGTATTGTTTCTAATATTTTGTCCTAATAATAAAGCACTATTGTAACAAAGTACTATAAATGTTGATAGGCTGTCAATTCATCTTGGCTATTAAATAACCCAGGATAACATTCAATTGATTCCACCAGCCAATGGGACAGCTCCCCTCGATGACAAGGGGAGAGGCTTTCCCCACTCTCTGTGTACCCCCTGGTGTGTTCTCCAAGTCTTCTCCTGATTGTCAGAAGACCCTCTGGAGCAGATGTGAGGGGTGGAGGTAGGAGTCAGAGCAATGAAGGGGAATGCTACACAGAAAGAGAGCTGTTGCTAAGAAGGGGACTGGGATGATGTTAGAAGATAAAAGAACTACTTGCAAGAAGGACTGTGAGACTGTTAAAATATGTATATGAAGAAACCGCTACCATTATTGCAAATGTTTGAGTGAGAGGATGATAGTAATTAAGATCTTTGCCAACCTAGCACGTGTTGGGCCTGTCTTTATTAGAAAAAGAGGGTATGTAGATAATCCTACTTCTGCCCAATTCAAAGTAATTACACTCTTTTTGAAAGCTTTATAGACAAACAAATAGACATAAATGCAGAGGATAACTTTAAATCATAAAGCGCACAGTGCTAAATATGTTGGAATTAGTGAAATTTGTAAGTGATGACCAAAAAATCCCAGGCTCTGCTCTAGTTTGGCCTAAGATTGCCAGCATTTTTGCAAGCAAGGTTCATATATCACAGTCAGATTTCAATTACTGTACACTTTTTAAAAGGTTGAACAAACTACTACAGAAGACAAATACCTAAACAAAGTTATCAGTCCTATGCTATAGCTTTCACCAACCTGGTGCCCTCCCTATATTTTGAATTACATCAGATCCATCCAACATGGGCAGTAGCCAAGGTCTATGGGAACAGCAGCCCAAAAATATCTGGAAGATACCAGTTTGGAGAAGCCTCCATATTGTAATGGTCAAGAATGTGGGGTATGAACTGAAAAGTGCGTCATTCAAATACAATCTCAACTGTAAACTCTCTGGGTGATTATAGTCAAATTTTTAACTCCTAGCTTTACAGCCCCTCCTGTTTTGCAAGATAGGCATAAAGGTACTGATCTCCCTTACAGACCTGGTGTGTAAGAATTACTGTAATCACGTATTTAAAGTGTTTTGAATGTGGTACTCTATAATGCTTCATTTAGGGTCTCTGAGATCAGCTTGTACAAACCTGACTCATGCTATCTTGCATGAGAAATCTTAGGCTGATCAGTACTGCATTTGCTCTCATGAGAATTCCTGACTCAGAATTGTGTAATTTTGCTTGAAGACTTCAGTATAGTCCAGAGCTTTCCAAACTGTATGTTGTGACATGGTAGTGTGTAGGTGTGTCACACGAACATAATGAGTGGAGGGCTGTTTGTCTCACCGCCGCTGCGGGCCAGTCCCTGGTGAAGGGTCTGCCTCTCCCACCACCACCACCACCATCACCCCAGGTTGAGGAAGACCCTGGCAAGGGCAGCAGTGGTGGGCCAGGCTTGGGTGGAGGAGCTGCCTCCAATTACTGAATTACTTACTGAACTACTGTGTCACAAAATGATGCATGTCTAAAAAGTGTGTCACCAGCACAAAAAGTTTGGGAAGTTCTGTTCTAGTCTGTTTAATTTTTCTTTCCCATTTCCCATGAGTCTTCAGGTCTGCATCTGCCTTTTGGTCTGAACAACACCTCCGATTTTAGGATCTTTCATTTCACTGTTCCTCCTTACACCCTCCTTGCCTCCCCCTGCCTGCCATTTATACACCCATTGATCAATGCAAGCAAGTGGCTCTGGAAGAGATGCTTCTAGTAAATTGTCTTCTTGCCCTTGACAATAAACAGTGCAGTTCAGTCTGTCCCAGTGGAACACATTTTGACTTGAGTTCTCAGACAGCTGAGTTCACTTCTCAGCACACTTCTCTCTTCTTAATCTCTAGGCCAAGTCAACTCAGTTTTAATATAGCTTGACATAGCAGCTAGAGTATGAGGCTGTAGGTGGTGAAGCAATAAGTTCTAAAAGCCCTTAATTAATAGTCAAGATATATAGCTAGTTTAACTATTAGAAACATATCTGTGTATTTGAAGGCTGCACTACCACCTTCAATAATTAGATGACAGACTTCCCTAAGCAGTTGATAGCTTTGCAGTCAAAGCAGTTTGAAGTGGTGGGGGAAGGAAGTAGTCTTAAGGACAGCATTATGGGAATGTTCCCTCTCTTTTTCCCGTCCCTGCACTACTTCACAGGTATGGAGTGGGTAGACCTCTCCTTCAGGTAGTTCTTGGGGGAGGGCGTCAAGGCAGCATGTGTGCCCAGGATTCCCAGCGACTGTGGCTTCACACAGACAGGGTAAGCACAAGGTGCCCAACTCTTACAGTTGTGTAATTTTGCTTGAGGACTTCAGTATATCAAACTAAGGGCTATTTCAAGCCATGCAAAACCAAATACTTTGGGGAGGGACTTATACTGATAATTGTTTAACAATTTTATTTTAATTGTAATTAAAATAACAGAAATCAATTACAAAGATGGCAAAGTAACTAGTTCACAAGAATTCCAGGTCATTGCAGCTATTTTCAGAACTGGAGAAAAGGTGAGATATAAAAACATAAAATAATTATAATTTACAGCAACCAAAATCCTATTGGTGGACTGTGCTATTGTAACTACAGTGGTGTGAGTGCTGCAGAAGGAGAAAAAAGACACAGCAGCCCACAAGAGCAGGAAGAGAAGGTTGTCATCAGAAGGGAAGTCTGTCAACTTGGAGCAGACTGTTTCTCCAGTGCCTGTCTTCTGGGTGGGTTGTAAAGCCAGAGTGTTCTGGGAACACTGGCACAGAAAGCTGCCTGTTCCATGGGCCTTTCCACCCTACGCTGTCACAGTGCTATTATTCCACTTTCAACATCCTATGGAATCCTGGGGTTTGCAGTTTAGGGAGGGCCCTTTCAAATTCTCAGCCAGAGAGCTCTTTGGCCTCAGGAAACTACAAACCCCACAATTCCCTTAAGAATGTTGAAAGTGGAATAATAGCACTATAACAGTGTAGTGCAGAAAGGCCCCATAGCACAGATGATTTCCCAAACCAGTCAATACAGAAAACTTCAGGCCTTGAGGACCCCTCCCCTGCCAAATATTTAAATTGGAGAAATAGTCTGCTAGGAGTTGCCAGCCTTCTTCCTCTTAGCAACAGCAACAACTTTCTTTTCCTTCCCTTGGTGCGGCATGACCCTGCCAAAAATGCCACCTCTAGTATTATTACACCAGCACAATACACCAGCAGGATTTGAGCTAGCATTGGTAACCCATTTTTCAAATATAACAACATATTTGAGATGGTTAACGCTTAAAACAGAACAATCAAAATTGCAATATATCTAACATTAAAATATTATTGAATCAGTAGAAGGGCAGCATCTGTAGTTAATGATTAAAGACTAATGCATTGTTTAAAAATGCCCACTGGAAGAAAGCAGACGCAGGGCCAGATGACTACCATTGGGCAGGACATTCCAGTTTTTTTATGTCAGCACAGAGAGGCTGTTTTTTGTGTCCAACCTCGGGACTTCCAGTGTTGGAGGGACACAAGCACAGTTTCGTATCCTTGGAGGTGAGTCCTAAGAAACTCTGGTTCCAAACCACTTAGGTCTTTAAAAGTCATAGCCAGCACTGTGAACTGAACCCAGAAGGAAATTGGTAACTAGTACAGATGATTTCATACCAGGATGTCAACTTTCAGTTTGTTAGTTCTGTTAACATCCTGGCAGCTGTATTCTGGACCAAATGAAGAGTCACAGATGGTGTCATCTTGGACACATTACAGTAATCCAACCTGAAGATGAAAACACTATGAGTACTTATGGCCAGTTCCAGCTCCTCAAAGAAATGGTCCACCTAGCGTATGAGCTGAAGGTGGTTTAAAATAGTCCTAGCTACAACCATAACCTGGTCATGCAGGAGTACAACCAGCTCTAGGAGCAGCTCCCAGCTGCAAAGCTGGTTTTTATGGAGAGTACTATACCATCCACTCCTATATCAGCTGGCCTAGAAGTTCTCACAAACTAGGCCAGTGAGCAGTGGAGAGAAGGGAAATTATGTCCTTCTTTCTTCATGCTTGGCATACTGTGGTCTCCAGTTTAACAAGCCATTAGAAACAGAGAAAGAGACACACCATATCTCTGGCTACGAAAGATCAGCTCAGGGACCAGAATTTCCCTGTCTAGAAAAGCAGGGGATTCCTGTGTTTATAATGTGCCCAGCATACAGTATTACTTGACCAAGCATGCTAGGAAGAGTAGTTGAATTCACTTCCCCCTTTCCCCAAGAAACGCTCGAGGTAGAAATCAGGAGACACAGAAACATCAAGAACTTCAAGTCTCATCTCTTTGTACAGGTTAAAGTGGAGGAGTGATGGCAGAGAGAAAGAGAGCAGGGAGGAGAGTGAGGCTGGAGGCTGGAGATGGAACATTTTGAGCTGGTCTCTAGCCAGGTGCTGGCTGCAGCAAACAGCTGGGAGCTGAGGACATATAACTGTGAGCCTGTTGAGGCTTCCACTGCTGAAGCTGGCTACAAAGCCCAGCTGGATGGGGTGTTTACGGAAGCGAGACAGTCTCAAGAAAGGGAGGAAATCCAAGGACTGACTTAGGACACAGAGGAGGGATTATTCGTAGGGATGTCTGGGTTTTTCCATTGTTGAGAGGAGGTGTTGCTGAGCATGCGCTGTGTGGTGTTATGCAAACAGGCTGACAGTGGCCAAGCCTCTGTTTTGCAGAGGTATATTTCAAAGGGACTTTGGACTGGAGCTGGAGAGGTACATATATGTTGGTGTATGTGTGTGTATTAATTTTGGGTCAGCCTTCTAGGCAACTCCTAGTGCTGGCAAAGGAGCTGCGTAATATTTTTATATCTTCCCATGCTGTTCTCGTAGAAGTGAAAAGTTGAGAGACAGGAAGATATGCATGGAGGTCTTACTACTGAGATGCCCATCCCTACAGTGGCTATAGTATGTAGCCCAGCCCTAGGTGTGCTGCTTGTTCTCTTCCTTCAGTGTGTGTGTGGGGGCTGGGATATCTGACCCACCTAAAGTTCTTGTACTCCGGTTCCCATCAGACCTAGCCGGTGCAGTCAATGATGAAGAATGATGGGAATTTCAGTCCAGTAAAATCTAGAGAGCCACCCATTCCCCACTCTTGTTTACCTTATCCTGACTCTCAGTTTCTTGGTGTTTCTTATGCTCTTTCTTACCAGAGTTATTTATCTTTGGTGCTCTGTCTGCTCCCACTATGCTGGTTTTAAGTTTTGGCCATGCTGTTTGCATCATTTTTCTCTGTCTCTTGCATGTATTCTCAACCGCCACTGAATTTCTGGCCTCCTAAGCTCCCTCCTCTGAGTATCTCACTTTGTTATCTCCTCTGAGTTCTTGTTCTCTCATGGCAGGCTCTCCCTTTCTATTTCATGAACTATAGGCCTGATGAACCTTAGCCCAGCATCTGAATCACTGCTCTTCTAACAGTTACCACATTTATTTGAGATACCCTGGATTTGGGTGAAATTTTTGTACAACCCACATGTGGGAATGTGCAGGCACGAGCTATAGATTACTATATGAACTTCTGCAAAGCTCAGGTAAGCAAGGAGGAAGCATCACCCTGTCCCCATTGGTGTGGAATTCTTCACAGCTTCAACATGAGTCAGGCTAAGGGCTACCACCATTTTTGTTCCTCTTCAATTTTGATTTTGGCCATTGGAGGGTGCAGGAGCAGGAAGCCTGGAGGATTTTCCTCCAGATTGATAAACATCTCCCTAATCTTCCTTGGATTTTTCCACAAAAAATATTTAAGGGCTCCAAACCCATGGTATGAAAAGCACTGGGCTTGCAAGCTTGTAATTTGTACCTACAACCAATGTCTTAACTGCTTGGGAGAGGGCCTCACAATAACTTCTTGCAATATTTGAAAGAATGTTTTTAACAGTTATAAGTACAGGATTTGGATATACCCTATCTTTACCATGGGCACTTACTTTGCCAGTTTAGATCCTGCATAGAACATTCTCACTTTCATCCCAAGACTTGACAGCTTGGCTTATGCAGAAATCAGTGAGTGCCTTGTCCAGGTGATTTTTTTTAGTCTTTGCAAACATCCCAGCTCAAACACAATAGGAAGGGTGCTACTGTTGCTCAGAGAGAATAGCCTTACTGAATTTTGCCCCTTAAATCAATTTAGACATATACTGCGTAAGTACTGGGGTGCTTTCATGCTAAACCTTATAGTGCTGTGATTCCACTTAAATTTCCATGCCTCCATCCTATAGGATCCTGGGATTTGGAGTTTATGCAGGAACACTTAGAATTCTCAGCCAGGGAGCTCCTCTGATCCCTGTGACAAACTATGAGCCCCAGGATTTCATAGGGTGCAACCAGAACAGTTAAGGTGGAATCATAGTGTTATAATTCTGTAGTGTGAAAGAGCACCGAGAGAAGAGCATCAGGCAGCCTTTGAAGGAAAGGGGGAAAGCTAAAAATGAGGAAATAAAAATAGACAGTACAAAACACTTTTTGCCTGTTCTCTTAATGAGCAAAGAGGTCTCTGCTTAGCCATTGTACAGTGACATGGCAAAGTTCTATAACTTTAAGGCAGAGTGTAGAAAGAGTTGGGCAGGCATTCTGTTGGTGATATACAAAGATGTAAGCCTAACTTACATCTTTTTATGATCATTGTGGAGGAAGGTATTCAGTACTCCTTTGTACTGGTATTCCTTTGCACAAAAGGTATTCCTTTGCACAAAAACCATCTGACCACTGAACCCACCAGTCTCCTCCTGACCTGCCATGGCTGTCCCAGAGGATAATGTCATCACTGTGCATCCAGCTATAGGATGCAGCTGGAATCTGTGTGGCTCCTCCCTTCCTTCCCCCTGCTACTAAATAGCCATATAGGATGTAGGAGAGGGGTAGGTCTTGCTTCTGTTGGGGGAGGGATGTGAGCAGAGTTCCACCTGGCAGAACTTTACATTTCATCAGAAGTTACATTTCACAGAATCCTCCAGCCAGTGTATCTCCAGGTCATGCTAACTGGGGAATTCTTGAGGTCTGGTGAAGGAACATTTCCAAGATCAGGCGTGATATGTGTTCTACAAGATTAAAACTGGGGGGGGGCATATAGATATTTATATCTGTTGTTCTATATGTAATGTACCCTCTGGCAATACAGAGATTCACAATATTTGTAAGCTTTCTACATAGGATGCATCTATTAATACACCTGGGCTGGAGGCAGAATTAGCTGCAGAACGTGATTTCCATGCCCACTTTCACTTTAGCAAAAGGGAAATTACTTCTTCTGACAATTTTGAGCTCCACACTTACTTCTGAAAGATCTTGGGAGCCAGTAGGTTCCCTCTATCCCATCATGGCTTGGCTTCTGAGAGAGGGTCTTTGGGTTCTCTGCTGTTTGTGTCTGAACTTCTTTGTGGTGTGCTGACAGAGTTTAGTGTTTGCACACTACATTTCACAGTTCTGTACTGAGGATAAGCAAGAACTGGGGAAAGAGCAGGCACTGATTCTCACAGGTCTGTACAGTTTACCTAGTTCATGCCAGTGTCTCCTGGGTGGCATGTGGTCAGCAAGTGACAACAGCTGCAGTGTCAGTGCTCCTTCTACTCCAGGGCAAGAGATCCCACAGTTTACTGGGCTGCTATTCAGTCCCTCAACATGGAGGCTTCCTGGGGAGAGAGCCAGTAGGACATCTCAAAAGAGGCAGGATTATCCTGCAGTCCCCCTTTCTTAATTGATTAACAGTTCAGTAAACATATGCTACTGTACAAAGTATGTGAATCAAGTGGCTAATAATTTACGAAGGCCGGACTCCCCTTTGCTGCTGCTCGGAGGCCTTGGTGCGGTAAGCATATAAATATGCCATTTTGCAGGACAGCATAAATATTGGCCAAAATCCTGTTTTGGGAGATCTATTTGTATCACGTAGTTGCGTCTCCATAGCTATGTCTCCCAATGCTACCCCTGCCCAAACCCCACCTTTTAAGCAATGCAATCCGTCCCAACATGACCATTTTAATGTTGTTGGAGGGTGGTGTTAATCAGCAGGGACATGTTCAGATATTTCCCTTTAGCTAGACACACTGCAAGGACGTCATTTACAGAGGGCTTGCAAAGACCCTTGGAGGTCTCTGCAGATGCCACACTGCATCCAGCTACTGGAAAACAGCTAGATATGCTCCTACTCATTTTCCTGCTCTTCAACAATGTGGAAATGGTCATGTTACGGCAGTGGGGGGAGGCTATACTGCTTACAAGGTGGGTTTGGAGATGATTTTGGTTGTTGCATGGTTAGAACAAAATTCTGACCTCTGCAATACCAAAAAAGGTGAATTGCGATAGTATAAGTTTGACTTAATGGCTTTATAATTTACTAAGAGGACGCCAGCCATAGATGTAAAGCAGAGCTGAGCAAAGTGTCAACCTCCAGAAGTTGTTGGACCACCACTCTCAGCATTCCTCACAATGGACTATGCTGGCCAAGGCGGCCAGATACTTGACAATAGCTGGTGGGCTATTCTCTGCCGACCCCTAATGTAGTGCATTTTCAGTGTTGTCATGGCTCAGAGCTGGTTTAGCCCTACTTCTTTGAGGTATAAATAGTTCTTATTACCGCACTCCTATTTTTTAATTTTTAATTAAGGTTAATTTGTACTCTTATCTGTGCAAGATGGAGCACTAATAGAAAAGGGAAAGTCTGGGCTTTTGCATCTGTTATAAATCATGGTTGTCCTAAATATCTAAAGGTACCAGATCCCATCAGATCTTGAAAGCTAAGCAGGATCAACACAGGTTCATACTTAGATGAGAGATCACCAATGAATATCAGGTGTTGTAGGCTATATTTAAGAGGAAGAGAACTGGCAAAACCAGTTCTTGAGTATTCCTTGCCTAAGAAAACCCTATGAAATACATGGGATCTCCATTAGTTTGCATGTGACTTGAAAGCACATGCACACATGTAAATCAAGGTTCAAGAGTGAAGTTATTGGATTGAATTGAGAAACAATGGCTTATAGATGGGAGCTCTTCTACACAGGGCCTACAGAAAACTAGGCTATCTTGTGTACAATACCTGAATATCTTCTCAACAATACCTGAAACAACTGCAGGATGCCTATTAACAGAAAGCTACAATAAGAAGTCACATAACCTTTCTGCAACCTCAGTTTGCTGGCCAAACACAAAGCAGGAAGTCCATAGCATACTAGGGCTGTGCAACTGACTCAGTCACATCCTGAGTAACAAAGCAAATTGGAGTGATCCAGAATGATTTATGTTATTTATATGAGCTCAGGCAATCCAATTTGATTCTGGGGCACTACAAGCAGGCCATGGAGCTTCTGACTAATACATAGGTTTGGATATCAAAGATCAACCAGAAAAGGCCAAATGATGTCTATCCAATGTGACAGTGTAAGGAAAATATTAAGGTGGTGTGACACACACAGGGAAGAGAGAAGCTAGGTTTTGCTCAATGATAGCTTTAGATAAGAAACTCACCAGCACTTTTCAATCACAATATTTATAGGGAGGAATTATGTGAGCTCATTGAAGTTATACAAGTAATTGTCTTCTCAGGTGTGTCTTCATTCTGTGTTAGCAGAAGATCATGAAAAAGCTGTGATGGTGGGTGACTGTTTATTGTCATTGGAGTTGGTCTCACTTAGTCTCTTTTTAATTGCCCTTTATCTTGTTGAATAGCCTAGCTTAATATTCTATATATCTTTCTTGTCAATTTGGTAATTTGCTTTAACGAGTTACTTAATGAGTCTTTGTGTCTTGGCCAAACATATTCCTCCAGCCCAGTTGCCCCCTTTTGGTTGTTGTTAACAGTTTGGTGTTAGATAGAAAGCAGCGGTCTGAGTGATTACAGGGAAAGTAGGGCATTCCCTGGGACCACACTGCTGTGGGGGTGGATCTCATTATGGCTGTTTTCCTTCACTATATGCTGCATATGAGCAGAGGTAAAATCACAAGGGCAATGCACCACTTTGTTACCTTAAAAGACAGCACCAGGTGGGCTTGCTCAGGACAGATGAAGAAGATGAAGGAGTCTCAGCAATAAACTGTTAGCAAACCTATCGGAATCTGGATAAGCTCCGTAGAATTGCTTTATTCTGCTCCCCATTGACTTTAAGACCAATGATTGTATTTGTAGAAATGCATTCCCTGACACAGGGGACATACAACCTTTCTGGCCTCAACCCTGCCAAGCTGCACCTGATTTTGCCAGGGGATGCAAGCGTGTGTAAACACACAGATACACACTCAGGGGAGTAGGGGTTTGGGATTTAACATTGTTCCCATTCCAGGATTGATGGAGCAGAGGAAGGGGAGTTGCTTTTGGGGTCCCCGTAGGAGAAGAAACCTAAAGCATCTTCCCTTTTAGGATCCCAGTGGATATTCACTGCTTCCACACTGCCATTAGCAACAATGTCAGCTGCTTTGGGATAATGCTGGGAGGAAAAGGCCACTGCTTTTTTTGTGTCACTAACAGTCATACAGAAGCAGCACTGTGGCCCGATTTGGGGCTACTGAAGGAAAAAGGAGAAGGAGGAGGAGGAAGAAGAGTGTAGTGAAGGTTTTGGGCTCATCCCTCTCCCAGTCACACTATAGCACTTAGCACACCATTGTGAGCTGCCCAGAAGCAGAAATGCCAGCTTATGGATCACTTTGGGCTCTTCCCTCTCCCAGAAACATTGAATGGCATGGCTCCTACACTGATGGCATGGAAACAGCAATACCAATCATTTGAGTGGGTATACAGGAGTCATACAATCTACAGCTAGCATTTGTCCATGGGTTATGTTTGTGGGTTGGTTGTACAAAACACATTAGACTTGTGCTTCAATAAAAGAGTGAGAAGTAGAACTGTTCTGTCTGCCCTTACTGGCTCTATTTTTTTTTTAATTAATGGAGACAACCACTCAAATCATTCACACCCCAGCTTCACAGTTTCTTTTCCTCAATGATTTTCTTCTACCCTTTCGGCTGTCATTATCCATTTGGCAAGAGACTCTTGTCCCTCTGCCCCTACATGATGGCCTCTCTCCTGCTTTCAGAGAACCGGATTAGTTACTTAGGGAGGACATTTTTGAAGGCATTGATAAAATAACAAGTTAATGCCACATGCCTCTCTATGATGGCTGCCAAGCAGCACTTCTAAAACACAAGTGAAGCTGGAGAAATAGTTATGTACCACAAGAATGCTAATCATTCTGGAAAGAAGATTAAGCTCCAAGCCACTGAAGCCAAAAAAATAACAGGAGGTTGGTTTTCAGCTCTTCTGAAAAACAGCCCCGGATCTTCGGTGGTCTGGCCAGGTTGAATGTTCTGGCATTTCCCACATGATGTGCATGAAGACAGGGCCATTGTCCCTGTTTTTGAAAGACCGATGAAGTTTGCTTCTCTTGAAACAATCCGATGATACAAATTCTGTCTGGACAAAACACTTCATGTGTTATTTGCTGGACTGTGTAATCCCATCACAGATGTCTTTGTCAATTAATCATGTAGTTTTAGCCTATTAATTTATCAACTACATTTTTCATAAACCTTCACATCATTGTTATCACTCTTGCTCAGAACACACATCTGTACCCTTCATGTCATTGCTCAAGGATTTAAATATACTGGACCACAAATGTCTTTTCAATTCTGCTCCTCCTAAAAAATATTTAGGATAATTTAACTCAAATTGAGGACTAGGGCCAAATTTCTCTTAAGATTACTCTGGACATAATTCACCAGACAATCTGATGTCATTTGGTGGAGCCTGATCCAATTAGCAGACTAACGAAAACACAAAGCAGCCATGTCTGGTAACATTCAGGTTGTTCAGTGTGGGTAGAGGAGTGCCTTCATATGGTACTTGTGGAACCGCAAAGACAAGACAGAGCTTTCCCAGAAAATAAAGGAGTTTTTCTTATAAAGGAGCAGTAAAACTGGAGTTAGCTTATTAATTATGAAGTGCTCCCAGAAGGGAGAAAGTACACTGGATTCCAGCTGCTCACTCAACCTAGGTAAAGGAAGGGGGACTAAGGGCTCTCAGTCTTCCCCACACAGCTGTCCTCCTGCCTTTGCTTCCAGGGCGAATAGGCAGGCGCTCTCCCAGGCAACACAGCAATGCCGGTGGTCTGCGGAGGATTTGAAAAACAACAGCAGTGCCAGGAAGGCCATGGGATATGGATGCCTACTGTCTTGGTGGTTATCCAGTTCCCAGAGGATATGCTGAGTCCAGTGCAGACACAGGAAATCCAACCTCATCTGTGCTGGGGAGGCAGGGAGAGCATTGCTTACAGACGCCTTGTGTTCCCTGCCCCTCTCTGCTGAGCTGGGGGAACATTCTGAGAATGTGCAGCCATTGTGTTGGCTCAGTAACCCAGCCAGCAGGATAGGAGAAGAGGATCCAATGGAAGAATGAAGCAGTGATGTTGTGGCTGTACCACGCGCCATATTGTGAAGTAACATGAGGAGAAGGAACAGGAGGATATTCGGAGGCAGGGGTGTGACTCTGAAGGGAGTGGCCACTGGACCTTATAAAGTTGCTCACCTCTTTTTAAGCGCTAAAGCAAGGTGAGAAGGTTATATTATAGGACCACCTCTTAGTTAAAGAAAGGAAAAGCAGGAGGTGGTTACTTACTCTTATTTTTCTTTCTATAGTCTGAAGAGGGGGGAGTGAATCAGTGGCTTAGATTTGCTGGGGAAGGAAAAGGGGAAGAAACTGGCAAGAGAGGGAAGATCTTGTAATACGTCTAGGAGAGCAAAGAAGAAAAAAGGAGAGACAGTATGGCTTGGATGTTGAGGACCTAACAAAAGAGATGGGGTGTGTGATGTCATGGGTGTGAAATGCTATTTAGTTTACTATATATATTGGAGGGAATAAGGTAGGGAGTTATTGGGAGGGAAGTTAGAGAGGGTGGAGGAGTGAGTGAGCAAAGGATTAGAGTTAGGAGAGTCAGTCAAATTTAGGAATTAATGAGCAGTGTTTAAGGGTATGAATTAGCTAGGACTGAAGTGTGGGAGAGAATGTAAGAAGTGTTGTGAGTGTATTAAATAATTAGTCTGTTTTGTCATGTTTAACATCTGTTAAGAAAGCATTGTTTTATATTTATATGTGTTTGGCTTTCGGGAACACTGTAATAAAGCTTGGCTTCAGACATGGTGTCTGTGGTGGCAGCAGTGAATAAAGAGACGTGGTGTCCGGTGGGGATATAAGTTGCATTATATCTAACACAGGCATGTTGAGAGCATCTAGGAGGTCCACACAGTCAGCAGCTACAGCAGCAGGATGGGAAGAGGTCCTTACATTGATGACAGAGGTGGCAGCGGCAGTTTAAACTGAACCTCACACTTGCTGGAAAAGCAGTGGGTTAAGTGGTAAACACTCACAGGATCCAGGGACTTAGTAGTATTCAGCCAGATAGGTTTGTAGATCAACAGCTTCTCCTTGGAATTTCTTTACAGTGAGAATGGACTTCCTCCTCTTTCATAATATTATTTTAGCAATCGCTTTTACAGTATTTCCTGCATGGTGATTTCTGCCTTTAGGGGATCTCTTGCTCAATACAATAAGATTCCTTGTGACTTGATATAGGACTAAGGGCAATGATTTGGCCTAGGGCCTTGACATATACAAGAGGTCACATGTGGAACTGATTCAGGACAAAACAAAATGCTTCTTCATATGAGGCTTAATTGATACATAAAAGCTGGTAGCTACCACAAGCTAGATGGCTTTGAAAGACAAATAAGAGAAGTTAGTGGAGGGTAAGACTATCAGCAGCTACTGGTCAGGATGATCATAAGCCATCACCAGTATTGAAAGTAATATGCCTCCGAATGCCAGTTGCTATGGAACACAAGTGAGAAGGTGCTGTTGCTTTTGTGCTGACTTTGTGGGCTTCCAAGAGGCACCTGGTTGGCCACTTTGGAAACCATTATTCTTAACTAGATGGACCATTCACAGTTTTCCTTATCTTCTTGCATAAACAAAAGTTTGTGCTACAGTCATTACTGTTAGGTAAGAGAACAGAGGTTTGTGATTCCTTTTTATTATACATTTATCCTATGATTGATGCCAGCATCCCAAAGTAAATATTACTGAAAACAGGAATGGTAGTGATTTATTTGTAGGCTTTAAGACCTTCCAGAGTTAAGCCCCAGCATTGTTTTCAGTGTTTAAGGGAAGTTCCTCTGAGTATGTGCAGTGCATTTTTCTTCACCACAGATAACCAGAAAATGTCTTATCTTTCAGGTATTAAGAGGAGCACTTTCAAGTCAGATGGCATAACTTTACTGCAGTCTGGAGTGCTGCTAGTCCTTCTTTGCAGAAGCTGAATATTGCTAGATGTTCAAGTGTTATCCTCAAAAATCCAAATTAGTCTTTCCCAGCTTAGGATAAGGGTGGCCTAACCCTGGAGCCTTGCACACAACCAAACCCTATAATGACACAGCTCTGGGCCAGCTAGTTCCAACCACACGAGGACAAAAGTGTTGGGGAAACTGGGAGGAAGTTGCCAAGGGAGGGTTTGGAAAGAACATTGGTGTTGATTTCAAGTCTAGACAAAATAACCAATGTTATTAGAAGGATAATTAAATCCATCCCATAGGGCAAAGAGGGACAGGGATTGGTAACTGGCTCCTTCATTCCTTGGTACTTCCTTTGGTTTATTATTCTATTCGCTACTGTTTGTGACATTGCTTTGAAGTTGAAAAACTACTCTTGTTTTCTGGCCAGTTTTACCCTTTTCTCCTAAGCCAATATTGCTCTATTTTCTTCCTGGTATTTTGAATGGAATTTAAACAGGGCTCTTAATATAAATGTTATTTGTGGCTGGCTGGCATAGTACAGGTCTGGTAGTAAAGGTTAACTTCTGTTTTATAGCCAGAAGGGGGAGCACAACTCATTGTAGTATATAGACTTTGGGAAGTGTAGTTTAAGAACATTCTGCACTGTAGATAATGGCTGAATACTTGACTGAGTGGCAGAGACAGAGCCATTGTCATCTGGAGGCGTTTGTTCATTCATTCATTCATTTGTTCATTCATTCCTCGCTCTCACTAGGGTCTCCTATAAAACGGGCTTTCTCTTGCTTCAAGAACTGTTAAGCTTCAAAGCGGCTTTTCTGTGCAACAGAGATGTCAACATTACTTGCTTTGCCCGTAATTCCTGTTGCCTCTTTTCCAGCTTTGATTCACTCCATGCTACTGAACAGTGGCAGGAGGCAGGCCCGTTTTGTCACTATTGAACTGGGAGCACAGAGGCATTCAGACCAAATGACTGACCTGCCCCACTTTCTTGATCAAAGCCCACCAACAGGGACAGCTGCTAAGTGGTGCAGTTTTCGTCTCTGTATAGGTCATAGCTACTCACATGGACATGCCCCCCCCCGCAGCCTCCTCATTACCATCTCCTAATGTATTTTGTATATCACACCTTTAGGTACCTGCTCTTGGATCAAAGCCAGTCTTCGTTAGCAAACTGCGGTAGTCGCCTAAGGTGGCAGATGCTGGAGGGCAGGGAGTGATGATGGGAAGTTGGAGGATAGAGCTGCGTGAGCTACAGGGGCTTCCCCAGAAGAAGCTTACTCCTGCTGCCCTTACAGATGGTGGAGGTTGCTGTTCCACCCCCAGTGTTGAGATAATGTTCTTCTTGTCCACTTAGCTTGTGTATGTGTGGAATGGGAGAGGGTGTCATCTTGTATTTTGCCTCAGGCAGCAAAAGGCCTTCAATATTTCCTTGTGTGTGCATAAACAAGGCTGAGAAACTGGGAGGCAATTCTTGAATTCCGGAAGCAAAATTTATCTTTTTGGAAAATGCATTTTCAAATGAGATAGCAATATCTGGGCAGTGGCACTGTGGTCCTCTGGCTGTGGCCCACAGGATCTTGAACACGCTGCCAACCTGCCTCATCATTGCATCACAGAATAATACTGGAGTGACTCTACCTTTTTCTGATGGGCGTGTACCACAAACTGGTGGGTAGGAGAGTGTCCCTTCATAGGGAGAAATGCAATTATGTGACTGACATCCAACATCATTAGGAGTGATTTTTCTCTCAGCACAAACATGCAGTGGCAGAGCCAGGAATAGAATTCTGGCATCTCAGGGACTTGCTCTGCCCACTAAATCAAGGGGCCTCCAAAAAATTGCCACTTTTGGAGACTCCAGACATGTTTATTTCATCCTATTTTGGATACATTCTGTACTGTAGGCTTACACTGGCTGGTGTTTGAACAATATTAGCAAGAAAGGGGTTTTGTGTGGAGTTCATAACCAAGCACTTCTGCTAAGATGTTTCTTATTCCCAGTTTAGCCAGGGGCTCAGAATTCCCTAAGAAAGAAGCACTTATCACCAAAAATAAACTCAAAGGCTGAAATACTTAAAATGATTCTTGGTCAGTCCACTGAATGAGGTGACCCACTTGCTAAATAGTTGTGGTTTAAAATTATTTTCAACCAGCCATGTGATTATCTTCTCTATGGCCTCCTTCAAACCAAAGAAGACCCATAGATTTCTCCAAACTTTACACTAGCATGCAAATGACAAGCAGGCATACTTTTAGCCATCAAAGGAATGTATCCATCTTTGGCCAGGACTTTTAGCACATGTTGTCAAAGGAATGTGAAATGGAGTCAAGGGGAGCCTTTTTTTTTATCAAGTCCAGGCAAAGAGGTTCAGTTGCAAATGGAGCTGAACCTCATCATCTCTCCAGCAGAAGCAACAAGTAAGGGTGATGAATTGACTCATGATTTCACTGCCTCTTGCAATGAATTGCATGGGAGCTCTCCTGGTGCTAGACCCTCTTCCATCACAGCTCTGGTACAACTCAAACCAAGCAGCAAGAGGAAGGGCAGTAAATCAAGAGTGGATTTACTGCCTCATGGTAATGGATCCACCAGCTGCTTCTGCTGTTCAGGCTTATGTGAACATTAAATAGATCCTCAACATTTCTCCATGACTCTGTAAAATCTTAAGTAATACCTTTCTGCAAGTCTTTGCAAAATATAAGATTGCCACAGATAGGCTTTTATTCTGATCTCTTATTTCTGAGTAACACAAAATACTGCTTTGGTTTGTTTGTTTCTATATAGAGCTGTAGGTCTAGGATAATTGTGCTTGTAATAAGACATTCAGTTTGCTCTATTCTAAGTTTGTATAATACCAGAGTCCTTTTGAGACTTTATCTGAGCCTACAAACTTATGGGTTCATGCTAAAAGAAAGAGGCCATATCAATTAGATACAGTACTTGGAGGTTGTCATGCCCTGCTTCCAGAGCATGGACTCTGACTCAGAGGCTGTAGCAGAGGGCATGCCAGAGGCTGAAACAGAAGCCATGCCAGGGCCTGCTGTACAGAGAGAGGTGACAGTGCTGGAAACAGAACGGGGGACGGTGCCAACTCCACCAGACAGTCCTGCCTCTTCAGATATAGAGGAACACTTACCCAACCTAGCTTTGCAGTGCACAGGCAGCAGAGAGACTCAGCCTTGCTCTCTTAGAATTTATAACCGATAACAATCAGTCAAGGCACAGCTGCACTAGGCTTTGGGTCTATTTAGGGAGGAGGCAAGATGGCGACGAACTAACAACTACTGAAACAACCTCTCAATGTAATCTGGCCGTATCACCTCTATACACATCAAAATGCCCTCCAAAAGCAAGTAAAGAATTCGGACCAGTCCCAACAATAATATGGCAACTCAGGAATCCCACAAAGCGGAGAAACAGATGAGGATTGACTCACTTTTTCCAGCAGCAGAGGCAATACAAACCATGAGTAAGAGATATGAAACCAAAGCTACTTTTTTGCTCCCTAAGTTGCCACAGAAATCTGAAGTAAGCAAAACAGCCTCCACAGTCCTTCAAAATTTAAATATAAACTACTCTTCAGAAAAGGGAGATAAGGGTGACGACAGTGAAAACAGAAATAAACTCTTGGGACTTGCTGGCAGTATACCTCATAATAATTTTGCTCAGCCTTTCCATGAGGTCTGCCTACTGTCTGCAGAAACTTTGATTCTTATTCTGTGGAGATTAAATGATATAGCAAACAAAGTGGAGCAATTCCAACAAGCCTTATATATGCAAATCCCTCATGGCAAACAGGGTTAAGAAGGCAGCTGATATTGGTCACATGGAGGAAGCTTGCCCTGCCAAGTCATTTGGATACCTGGAGGTACCCAAACACTGCCGTGTGCTACAGAAAAAGCAGCTCCTCATAGAAATACATCACAATGTCTATATTTGGAACTGCTGCAAGTCTATTGTAAAATTCCTCTTCCAATTGTTAAACTGCCACAGCAGAACAATTGACTTAAAAGATTTTCACTACTTACTCAGCCCAAGAGCAACCAAATGAATTTTTCTGACCTTCAATCAGGCCTCTGTTCCTAACAGACTGATACAAAAGAGTGAGTTTCTTTGGCAAACATTCTATATCAAAACTATCAGAGCCTTTAAGGATGAGATAGTTTGTGACCTCATTTCAGGAGAACCAGCACACAAACATAACCCTGCTGATAAAAGTTGTAAGAACCTAGGCAACAAAACTGGCAACTAGGACCAGGAGCATTCTCTAACAGAGATTGCTCAGGCTATTAATCAGGAAATATTTATGCTAAGAGGAAAACTTACAGATATCTGGACACATACCCTGACAGCCCAACAAAAATCTAACATGAATCCAGCCCCACAGAAATCACGTCCCTCTTCACAGACTCTCAGAAAGCTGTCAGTACATTACACGGATTTCGATGATACAGACAGTGACAGCGGAAGTGATTATTCTCTACATCTTCTCAAGGAACGCATAACATCCCGAGTAGCAAATACCTCCGCCAAAATGCTTTGTACTGAAGCTGCATTCACATCCTCATCTACAATTAAATCCCAGGGGCCCCAAACAACCCAGTGTGAACCCTACCTCCAGAAAAGACAGCTCTCACCACCCTCTATTTCATCTCCTATTTTACTGGACAAGCCAAAGGATGCTCCCTTCACTAAACAGATGGGATCCCTGCTCACTTGTGACCCTCATTTTTCAGCTCATGCTGCGTTGATTCTTCCAGCTCCCTTACCGGAACAGATGGAGCAGGAAGAGCGGGAACGTGATGCACTACACCATCATCTACACCAACAACCATCAGCTAATGTGAACCAACTGCCACTGAATGAATTACCCATCCAGCCTGTAACCTGCAGTGCAACCGCTTGACAATCAAGTGACCAGCACAAGGGTACCCTTATGACATGGAACATCGCAGGCTGGCACGTATCTATCAGAGACTCCTATTTCACGGACTTCCTCACCCAACATGACATTATACTGAATTAGGAATCATGGACTGCAAAGGAATTCCTGCTAAATGGCTTCCACTCATTTTCAGTTGTGGCAGAACCAGGGAGAAAGCATGGAAGAGCAAGGGGAGGCTTGGGAGTCCCGGTTTCCACCAGTCTACATGCTACAACAAGGTGTCTCCCCACATTTAAAACATATGCCATGACAGTGCTAATCCAAATCAACCACTGCACTCTGCTAATAATTAACGTCTACATGTCTCCAGTGAAGAAGAAATCCCAAATCAGAACCTTGTGGGCTGAAATGGAATCATACACTGTTAATCTCATATTGCAGAATCCAAATGCATTTGTAGTCCTGGGGGGAGATCTGAATACTAGGTTGGGCCCCAATGACCGTGCCCTATATGCCCAGCACAAATGCCCTCTTCCTAACTTCGAAGATGATGGAACTCACCTAATCCACTGCTCAAAAGACAAGAAATCAAATTTTGCAGGCCTCTGTCTGGCTCAGACAGTCTTCACGTTAAACCTTCATATCCCGAACGGTGCTCTGAAAAGCAACTGTCCAACAGAATTCACCTATCTCTCTGGGTCCAGAATGAGCACAATTGACTACATAATCATTTCTAGGGACCTTCTCTCCTATGCTAAAAGTTCTGCCGAGATTCGAAAGTGATCATTTTCCAATTCAGCTACACCTAAGTGACTTCACTCAAGAGACACATATCAAAGACCGTTATCAACTCTCTTTAATGCCACCAGGAAGGACTTATCACCGAGCTAAATGGACCCCCCCAATTAAATAGTAAGTGAAGTATTGGCCTCAGACCACTTTCAGTGTCTTTGGAGTGCCATGATATCATCTGAGTCCCCAAACAAACTTCTGAAGATCTATAACGGTCTTACCCAAGAGCTACAACAGCATCTAAGCCACCAAAATAGTGCACATCGGAGACAACAAAAGCATCACTCAAAGCCATGGTTCAACAAAGAATGTGCCAATGCGAAAAAAGCTCTCCCCTCTACTTACCAGGCTTATCTATCCAATACTACACCAGATGTAGCGCTAAAATTGCCCCAGCAAAAGAGAGACTACAAAAAACTGCTGGTATACAAGAAAAAAGAAGCCATGAAGAACAATTGGACACAACTTATTCAGGCAGTCAAATCTAATAACTCAGCTCTATTCTGGCATAGTACATCAAGCGCCCAAAGTAATACACCAGCTATGGTGGACTATCATATTCCCTCAGGGATCTGGGAGGATCACTTTGAAGTACTCTATGAGGACACCTATCTTGGAAGGGAAGGTGCCAGCCAAAATATAGAGGATCTCCCAAAATGAGCACCAGTGACAGCATCAGAGATTGAGAGCCTTGTAGCGCAACTGAGAATGGGGAAAGCCCCAGAGGAAGACTTAATCCCTTCAGAAGCCATCAAAAACAATTTGGAATTCTGGACCCTTATCCTGCCTTCACTTTTCACCTGCATTGACAACTATGGTCATGCACCCAAGGATTGGGGGCTTGCGATCATTGTCTCCATATATAAAAAACGAAGGAAGGATGATCTTGCCAACTATAGACAAATCAGTCTCCTCAATACAATCAGCAAATTATATGCAAGACACTTACAGTGTAAATTCCAGTCCTGGTTGGAGCAAGAAAACATACTTACAGAGGAACAAGTTGGCTTTAGGGAAGGCCGGTCCACCATAGATCAATGCCTTGTACTCCACCACCTTATTGAAAAATATTCCTCCCGCAACACAGCCTATCTCTATGTTGCCTTTATAGATTTTAAAGCAGCTTTTGACTCCATATCTAGAACCAAACTGTGGAAAAAACTGGAAGCTTCCTTGATCAATAGGCATCTACTCCACTTAATATGTATGCTGCATGAAGGAACTTCACTCAAAATAAGATGTAACCCCCAGGATCATCTCATCAGTGCCATTGACACTGAGAACGGTGTCAAGCAAGGTTGAATACTAGCTCCACTCTTGTTCAATTTTTACATCAACAGCATGGTGGGCTTTCTTGACAACACAAACTTCCATCCCCACAAAATAGACGGAAGACATATTTCAGTTCTACTTTATGCCGATGCTGCTGCAGTACTATCAAGAACACCCATTGGCCTAAAAAGAGTGCTAAGAGCACTAGCACAGTACTGCAGAGAGGATCAGCTAGTACTCAATTACCAAAAAACTAAAATCATGGCATTTGCTAAAAGCCCAAGAATCATACCTGGAGTATAGATGGACAAAAGATTGAACAGGTCTCCTGCTTCAAATATCTGGGAGTAATCTTTCATGCTACTGGTAGCAGGAAAGCACATGGAGAGTATGTGACCGGCAATGCACAGAGGAGCTCATCAGCTATCCTCAAATCTCTTAAGACAAGAAGAGGCCAATATTATACCTGTGGCACTCAAACTCTTTGAAGCCAAATCAGTAGCACAACTCCTTTATGGATCCCAACTGGGACCCTTTCTGAACCCTGCACCATTAGAACTTGTGCAATCCAAATTTTTAAGATCAGCTTTCCAAGTTCCAAAATGCATCTCCAATGCAACTTTGCAACTTGAGTTAGGCTTTATGAAAGTGGAGCCCAGAGTATGGGTAACTATACTCAGCTACTGGCTTAGACTATCCTTCTTTCCCACTGGCCTGGCTCCACTAACCTTGAGAGATGACTTCCAATCTACGTGGAAACAGACAGTGACGACTAAAATCTCATCACTGGGTTTTTCCCCAGAGCTTCTGCTCAGCATGAGATATTATAAGGCCAAAGCAGCTATCAAACAACGGGTGGTAGATACAGAGTGACAACTGGATCTAGCTAGCACCTCAACCTTTATTGCTATCAACAGATATCAAGCTTCACCTATGGCATACTCAGCAAAACTAGAAGTACCTAAACACTGGAGGGCCTTCACCTTGGCACGATGTCATACCCTCCCTTCAGCTGTCCTGAAAGGCCAATACAAGAAGATCCCCTTCTCAGACAGACTGTGCCTCTGTGGCTCTGGCCAAATTGAAACAACAGAGCATGTGCTTCTCCAGTGCTCATACTACAGGGGCATCTGCCTCAGCCTTATTTCCCCTCTCTTGCATAAATACCAAGGATGCACTGGAGAATTCTGCAAGTCTTTGCTACTTTCAGACACCAACCCCCATATAACATATAATGTTGCCAGATTCTGTGCAGCAGTGGTTAAAATTGATCAGGCACTGACCTCCGCAGTAGACTAGCTCCAAGATTGTCTTGTTATATGGGAGCTGTGCAACCTGAAGGAGAATTTCAATGCTGTCTTTAACCTGTTTTTAACCTGTGTTTTTATTTTTTTCTATATCCCCTTTTTACTTGTGCTCTCTATGACCGTAATAAAGATTCGATTCTATTCTGTTCTGTTCTGTTCTGTTCTGTTCTGTTCTGTTCTGTTCTGTTCTGTTCTGTTCTGTTCTGTTCTGTTCTCTATCTATTCTATTCTATTTATCTATTCTATTCTATTCTATTCTATTCTATTCTGGGCCTATTTAGCTGGTGTCCTTCCCCTCCAGGAGTTGTCAGAGCTTATCTGACCTGCTACCTTGCTGGATGCCTTGACAAATGTTTGGATTGACCTTGGACACTCCCTTGCTCTGAAATCCTACCAGATTTTGTTTATGCCTGGAAGTAAGTAACAAGCTGGAGATATTCAGTTTGTTTTGTTTGATTTATCTGCTGTGCCGTGACTGAGATAAGACAGAGGTACAGGTATCTGGACATTTTCAGAAAATGCAAAATTCAAAGAGAAGGCAGAAACGTAATGTTTACCGAAGTGCATCAACTATGATGTCTGTGCTTAATGGATATACTGGGGACAAGCCCAATGAACCATGCTTCTCAGGCCATGTTGCTTAAATGCAAGGGCTACAGGAAAAATGGGCCTATTTTTCTATGATTTCTGCATGCCACTTTTTTATTTGGCAAAAGAAAGTTCAAAAGCTGTATTTAGGGATGGGCCAACCAAACCCTCAAATCCTTGGCAGGGATTTGAAATTTGCAGATCTGAATCCCCAGGGCAAAATAGGCAAACGGAATCTTTTGAATCTGGAAGTGCCTGCTGCCCCCCCCATTGCCCCGTCACATTCCAGCCCTCCGTGCAGGAGCAGTGTGCAGGACACATCAGAGCCTGCATGAGCGCAAGTGCCTGGGATCAGGCCCGCAGGGGCAAGTAGAGCCAGCCATGGCCATGCTCCTGCAAACCCCGGGGCCTGCACTTGTGCGAATGCCTGGGATCAGGCCCGCAAGGGCGAGTAGGGCCGACCATGGCCGCATTCCTGCAAGCCCCAGGGTGTGCACTTGGATAAGCACCCAGGATTAGGCCCACAGGGTCTGAGTAGGTTCTTGCACGCCCCAGAGCCTGAGCTCACTGCGGCAGGGGTGTGAAAAGAGGGCCATCGCCCCTTCTCTGCTCCCCTACCACCGCTGCCGCCAGTGCGGGTGCTTCAGAGGCGACCTGCAGGAACATGCAGAGTAGATGATCCCTTTTTAAACCCTTTTTAAAAAAAGGATTCGAAAGATTCGAGATTCATGAGATTTGTGGATTCCCAGAACCTTCCAGGGATTCGGATCCAGATTCGGATTTGGAAAATTCTGGATTCGTCCTGTTACCCTGTGAATTGGGGGTCCTGGGAGGGGCACCCAAACAACCACACAAACTAAACAAGATGGGAAAATTAGCTGGAGCACTCTCTTGGCTAACGAGAGGCAGGGTAACTTAGTGGGGATCTTTTACCCTATGTATACAGCGTCGGGTCAGTGAGCAGACAAAATAGTTCAAACTAGCAATGATATTTATTAAGCAATTATTAAGAAAACACAGATACACTGCTAACTGGAAATAGGAAAGGGAGCTTTAGGGGAATGGGTGCTACGTCACCAATCTCGCAGTCCTGAAGGATCCAATGGAGGGCAGGAGGGCTCGGTGCGGCGGCCGAGGGGAGCTCGCAGAATGAAGAGGCAGCAAGGCAGGAGAGCAGTCCGAACGCAAGTCCAAAGAGCTCTTGGAACTGGGGTTTTTTTTAGGGGAAGGAATGACTGTGGGCTAGTCTGGTCTTGAGCGAAAACAATG
Source organism: Iguana delicatissima (assembly GCA_948472985.1). NCBI lineage: Eukaryota > Metazoa > Chordata > Lepidosauria > Squamata > Iguanidae > Iguana > Iguana delicatissima. The sequence continues at coordinate 499,662 of CAOKZL010000593.1, forward strand.
AGTTTTGGACGGGAGACAATGTCTCCGAAAGGTCAGAATTTACATGATTGAGTTGTAGACCGAATTGACAATAGTATGGCCAGTATGTAGATGCGGCTAGCTCGGCAGTTAAGCACTTAGCTTGCCAGGGTGCCCTCTCGGGGCAGAGGTCTCTTTGTTTTGGTACGCATCTGTAATGGAGGTGTTTGTTTCGGGAGGTCTCCTAAAGCAGATCTGGCAGTATCTGGCTTGCCTTGGTAAACAAATGTGGTTCAGCAGAATAATAGCCATGCCTAGCTTCGCACTTGTTTGGTGGCCTCACAAACACTTGGCTGGTGGCAGAGCAGGGCCGAATTGTGATATCAGTCCTATCCCTAGCTGTATTTATTCATCAGCCACCGTAGTGCATGAATAACTAGCTCTCTCCCAGTGCTGTCTTTCCACCCAAACCTCTCCTTTCCCCTTTTGGAGAATAGAAAGTGGATATGACTCTGTGAGCTCTCCCAGATCCATTTGTCTCAAGCCTCACAGTTCTATGCCATGCATGAGGTGTGGGTAACTGTGGCCTTCCTGATGTTAGACTGTGATTGTTAAACCCCTAGCCAGCATAGAAAGTAATGAGGTGTCATGGGAGTTGCAGTACCTCAACACCTGGAGGAGTGCTAGTTGCCTAATTTCATTTGTAGGGATATAAAAAGAGATGGTGGATCAGTCACAAGGCCTGTCTAGCCCCACATCCTGTTTACCACACCAGCTACCTCTGGGCAGCCCACAAGCAGGACAAGGGAGAACAAAAACTTCTTCCTGTTGCTTGAGCTTTTCCTCCTGTGGCACACCCAACCTTCATATCACATCTTGCAAGGAAACTAATTCTGTAGCACTCCAAACACTGGCAGCAGGGTGAAATGCACAAATTATATTAACATATGTGAATGTACCTATATTATTTATTTTATCCCAATAACATGGACTATACTGGGGACAAATAAAACACCATATCCACCTGGTGGCTTCCCTAATGTAGTTCTGTCTGCTGATGTGAGGTTCATCTCAGACTTTTGGAACATCCCTGTGGGTTTCATTTCTTTGACAGCTGTTCTCCATTTGTGTTTTTCAGGTTGCTTATGGAACTACAGAGAATAGCCCTGTTACTTTCATGGGGTTTCCTCAAGACAACATTGTCCAGAAAACAGAGACTGTTGGATGTGTTATCCCTCACACAGAGGTAACTCATCACATCTTCAGTTGTCATATTTTTACATCTCTCTCCATCATCTCTCTCATACACACATTTACACAACCCAGATCAGCCCCATCCTTAAAGTAGTCCTTACCATCTGTGTTACAGGCAAAAATTGAGGATCCGGAAACAGGGGAAGTCCTCCCACTCAGCAGACCGGGAGAACTTCAGATTCGGGGCTACTGTGTTATGCTAGGATACTGGGGAGACCCCAACAAAACCAATGAAGTGATGACTGATGAGAAATGGTACAAGACTGGGTAAGTGGGGGAAGAGGCCATATGTGTGTTGGGCTAGTTATTGGGAACACAACATCATATAGTGAGTGTACAATGAATAATTGGAATGGAATTCAGTTTGAACAATCTATTCAGTGAGTGTTTTTGAGCAAGCTGGAATCTCTTTTTTTAGAGTTACCTGAAAAAAAATAGAAAAAAAATTATAACTTAAAATTGCGTGTAGAGGTGAATTGGGTTGAGTTGCTTCACTGAATGAGAAATGCAGCCTGTTCCTGATCTCACCACAGTGACACATGCCTTTGTTATATCCTGTTTGGATTATTGTAATGCACTCTATATGGGAATGCCTTTGAAGAATGTTTGAAAACTTTAAGTTGGTACAAAGAGCTGCAACCAGAGTGTTAACTGATACTAGTTACAAGGATTATACAATTCCCCTGCCCCAACAGTTCTGCTGGCTGTTGGTTTCCATCCGTGTACAATTCATAGTTCTGGTTATGACTTATCGAGTCCTATACAGCTTAGATCAATCTGTCTATCTAACAGGCTTTATTTCTCCTATGAATCTTCTCAGACCCTGAGATCCTTAAGACCTCAGTTCTACCATCTTCACAGGTGTAGTTTGTGAGAACACAAAACAGGGCCTTCTCACCATCTTCCTCTAGACTTTGGTACTCTCTCCTTTACTGTTCTTCTGTCAGTAAGTGCAGACTTTTTTATTTAGACAAGCTTTTAAAACTGAAGGCTTTTAAGGAAAAGGCTGTAAGATGGTTCTGTATTGTTCTAAATGGCACTATTTTAACTGCTTTTAAAATCTTTTAAATGTGTTTATTAGTTTAATTCCATATTAATGCTGACTTTTTTAATGTTTTAGTTATATTTGATGTGGTTAGTTATGTATTAGTGATATTTGGTTATATAATTTGTATACCATCTTGAATCCCAGTCTTTGGAAAAAGTTAGGCTGGTGATGATACACTAGGCCAAAGTCTTAACAACCCTCACTCTGTGTCAGATGTTGACACCTTTCACACAAAAAACATGCAACTGTGTGAGAGCTGCTTACCATGGTGCTACCTCATAGGTGTAAATATACAAAGCTTTTGGGCAAGGCAAATAATTGACCCTGTACATTTGGTAGAGTTGCCCACTTGTGCTGAAGACCACAATAACAACATGGACATACACTGATTTCCAGTTTGGGTTCACTTTGGTCACCTTGGTGAATAATCTGTGCCAGGAACTTAGCAGGGCATGTGTCCTTGCTGGTTCTGCTAGGCCTTTCAGTAATATTGGATACCATTGTATCCTTCTGAGTCATTTAGGCTAGGGACATTTTGGCATGATTCCAGGCTATCATAACCCTGGGTGCTCAGGGCTCTGTCTATCATCTGTAGTCTTTAATAGCTATAGGAAGCTTCTGAGAAAGAGAAAGAACATCTAGGGTTTGGGCCTCATCAGTCTGAAGATGATACTGTCCTCTTACTACCATGGAGGCTAGAAAAGTTGTGAACCATTTCCTGATCCAGTGACTGACCGGATGTAAGCTAACAAGTTTATATTTCAATCTTGACAATACAAGGATAGTGCTGTCTAGCAGACCAAGACAGAGGTTGATTAGACCAAGTAATTTCTGTGACAGCACTTTAATTATGGGATAAACCCCCATGAAGGGTGAAACTAGCCACATTCCTGATGGCAGTTAGACAGGTAATGAAAGTATTTTATTCCACTTAGCTTTTAATGGGTTTAATGCATAACCGCAGGTTTGAGCTCTTTTTTAGCCTTAGTTTTAATTTCTGTTATTTTAGAGATTTGGTTCAGGTTTTTCTTCTTGTTTCTTTCCTGTTGCATAACTTTTTTTTTGTGCAAGCCTGTTAGGACTAAAAAGTGTATAAGTGCTTTCATAAATGAAATGTGGGCTGCCAGATGTTCCTGAAAGGGCCCGTTGTCCTCCAGCATATCCCACACGATGCTTTGCATTGTCATGTCTTGCAATATTGCAGAGTCTAGTATTTTGTCATGAAGAATTTACAAAGCCCTGCTCAAGCACAGAGAAGCAGTTGCAGTATGATAAGCTGAAAGTACTCAGCATCTGAGGAGGAAGTCTGATGGCATGGGAGGACCAGAATGGGGTGACTGTGATATCATTGCAGGGACATTGCTGTTCTTGATGAGTACGGCTACTGCAAGATTGTAGGTCGCTGCAAGGACATGATTATCCGAGGAGGCGAGAACATATATCCTGCAGAGCTTGAACAGTTTCTGCACACCCATCCTAAGATTGAGGAGGTGCAGGTAAGAACAGTGGTGAAGTGGGGGTTGAGGGTCCATCAGATTCAGCTGCTTGGATAAACACTTAGCACTATGTGACATATAGTATCTCAGTCAGTGATAGACACCATGTATCCTTCAGAGAAGGAAGAGAAGCTGCTGAGTTACAAGAAAAGAAACTAATTGGTGGTCCTGCCCAAGATCCAGTTTGTTTCTGCTTTCCCACTTAGGTAGTTGGTGTGAAAGATGAGCGAATGGGAGAGGAAATCTGTGCCTGCTTCAGACTGAAAGCTGGAGAGGAGTGTACAGCAGAGGAAATCAAGGCATTTTGCAAAGGAAAGGTAAGACCATCCAGGTGGATACGCCCTGCCTTTTCCAAAGAAAAGAAGAGCCAGATCTCACCAAGCAGCAGTGACTGAGGTTCTTTGGAATCAGTTTCTCAACACTGTATGATGTTTGTTGCATTTCTGATTTTAGATCAAGTTTTGCTTTGTATTCTGGATATGAGAGCTGCTTGCCTTGAGTCCTACTCTTAGCAACATTGAATAAAAACAAGCCATGTAGGAAATTCTTCCAGCTTCCAAATGTTGTTGTCATTTCTGTTACAGATTGCTCATTTCAAGATCCCTCGGTACATTGTGTTTATGAAGGATTTTCCACTCACTGTCTCGGGCAAGGTGAGTGACAGTCTAAAGGCTCCTATCGGCTTGTTTAGTGTTAGGCAGACAAGACAGGAGGGTGATTTTAGCAACAGAATACTGGATACAGGTCAGGGGATCAAGATGAGAAACTTTACAGAGGAAAAGAGGCAGACATTCTCTGCACCTTGAGAAATTTTCATTCTAAAATTTGACACAGGGAGAAGAACAAAGAGAGAGGAGTATGGTAGAAGTAAAGAGGGAAATAATATGACTTTTTCAGTTTCACGTGCTTACAAGCGAAGTGGCTGTAAGACATAGTAACTAGGGATTGGCCAGAAGCTTCCCTGGCAAAGGGTGGGATTTGAGGAGGGAATTGAAGGAAGTAAAAGAGGTGATATCACACAGGCATTCTGGGAGGCAATTTCAAGCCCATGCAGCAGTATGGAAGGGAAGGAAGTATCTGTTGAAGGAGCTAAAGACCTTACACTAGTGGAAGGTGGTGGAGTTGAAAAAACAGAGAACAAAGGCAAGGTTGGTATTTAAGGGGTTGGAGGCAGTAAGGCCATGGAAAGCTTTGAAGGTACAGACCTTGTACTGGATCCAGGAATAGAAAGGAAGACAATATAGAAATTTAAGGAGGGGTGGAGGTGGGCGACTTTGACAACAGAGTGCTGGATAGATATGAGGAGGATAACGAGAAGATTGTAGTAGCCTTAGGTAAGAGATGAACACAGTTTTGCTGAGTGAACTGACAGGAAGTAGTATAGTTATGTACAGAACAGATTAAAGAGGAGAAAGAAGAGCCAGAGGTATGGCCAAGGTCACAATCCTAGCACACAGAACATATGGACAACATTGCTGGAGCTAGCTCTACTATGAAGCTCAGTGATGAACCTCAGCATCATGTGGCAGATTTGAAAGAATAGCCAAATGTGTACACCTCCTCCACACCTGTCCAACTCAATTCCCACTGCTGTCAGTATTACCCAACTGTGGAGCCAACTTTCCACATGACTTAACAACACCAGATGTAGCAGAGGGAGGATACCATTTTAAATCTATCTTGATTTTGGGTATTTAAAATGCTACTTGCTGTCATACTTGGTATTAAAGAACAGAGCAGGAGTTCAGCGCCTACTTTAGAATGTAGCCATGGGCCTGTAAGCAATTCTGATACCTCAGGGTGAAGGTGCAAATGACTTTAAGTGGTGGCTGTGGCAGCAGATGAGAGCCAGGCTCAATCTTCTTGTCTAGGGCTACCACTGTCACCACCAGTGACTGGCACTCTTTTCCATACCCCTAACCCCAACCAACAGGAAAACTTACCCATCCCCAGGCACTTACAAGCCTCTAAAAGCAGGAGTAAAGCACCTGCTCAAGTTTGGAACACCTGACACAGCAGTAGCAAACAGCCACCAATTTAAACCCTCAAACATGCAATGTCCAAAATGACATGGTATTATGTTTGGGGTGACTTAAATAGTGCTTGCCTGCTATAAATGCCTGGTGGTCTAAAGCCAGGTTCCTAGGTGAAGAATCTGCTACTACCAGCATCACTGGCACTTGATATGCTGCAGTGGTAGGGTGTGTTTATGTGTTTCTAGCAGGACCAGCACACAGGTAGAGTGCAAGGGTGGAGGGAAGCCTAATTTGTGAGGGTGACCATTTCTGGCCTGCCTCAAGTGAAGGCTTGGCTTGGCTTGGCTTGGCTTGGCTTGGCTTGGCTTGGCTTGGCTTGGCTTGGCTTGGCTTGGCTTGGGCTGAAGCTGAACATCCTTAATAGATACAGGAGAAGCAGACAGACAGCATGGTACAGTGTTTTGAGTGTTGAACTACAACTCTGGAGACCAAGGTTCGAATCCCTGCTCAGCCAAGGACACTGCATGGGTGATCTTTGTCAAATCACTCTTTCTCAGCCTCAGAGGAAGACATAGGCAAACTCCCTCTGAACAAATTTCACGAAAAAACTCTGGTGATAGGGTCACCATACGTCAGAAACAACTTGAAAGCACACAACAACAACAATAACAACAAACAACAACAACAAAGGAGAGGCAGGCTTGAGAAGAGAGAGGACAATTTTTCTCTTGCAAGTTCCTAACAATTTACAGGTGTACCAACACTCAGTATTAATCTGTTTCTTCTCCCCTTCATATTTTAATCTTAGGTTCAGAAATACAAACTAAGAGAACAAATGGAGACACATCTTCATCTTTAAACTGGACAGAGGGCAGTACAAGAGAATGAAGAATCAACATGCTTTTGTACTTGAACTGTAAGCACTTAGGGAATTGTTGGTACCACCAGCTTGCCTTAAGATGTATTCATCCATTTGTAGCCAAATCAAGTCCACTTAATTTAATGCTCTCTGTTGGTGTGGAGGGAGGATCGAGGTTTTTTAAGCAGCGATTGATTCTTTGTGTAAAGAAACCAGTGGCAAGATCTGCTTGCAGTCTCACATTTTGTTTTTAAACAAAGAGACACATCTCTGTGGATGGTATCCAGGTATCTTTCCTCCCTGTAAGGATGACCATGAAAAAAGTCCTCATTCCTTCCAATAATATTTCAACAAATAAAGTAGAAGATAAGGCACTGCCTATTCCTTTCCTTGTTGTGTAATATTATGAGCAGCTATTGTATTAGGTGGTATGATTTCCATGTGCTGAGGATCTCTGAAGAGCTTTGATATAATCTTTTTTTTTAAATCAGGAGGTTCATGCACTACACCAAGAGCAGTTAGAGCAACTTGTAAGGGAGGGTCAGTAAACCTTCACCATGATATGCTAATAGGACAGGTGGTACTTGCTATTCATTGGCTAACCTCTTAGTAGCTGAAATAGGACATCCCATCTATGGAATCCTATCTTTGGTCACTCCAATTGATCCTGCAGCTGTGATCAGCCTTTCGCACATTTGACAGTTTTTAATTTGAGCAGGGAAAGGAGAGATTTATGATCAGATTGTACCTGTGGTACTAGGGTAGGAAGGTTTAACCAGTGTCTTCAGAGAGGTAGTTTGGAGAGGGAAAAGCAGTGCAGGAATGAAAGCCTTGTTCCAGTGCCATGAGCCCTGGCATGTGTCTGCACACATAGCTACAACTTTGTTCGAAAGGGTGGGGGGCAATTCTAATCATGTGCATCCCATGGCCAATCTAATGTGGATGATAAATTATCATTTAACACAAAGTACAGAAATGTTCTGAACAAAAGGAAAAGGAAGAGCTGATTTCTCCAGCTTTAGAGGTACAAAATGAATCTCAGGATAGTTTGCACATTTGAAAAACCTCAAAATCTATGCTATTTAAATGATTCCATAAATAGAGGAACCAACGCCATGACAGTGATTAGAGAAGATAGTTTCTGTTCCCATTGGTTCATTAGACTGTGAAGCAGAAGTTTCCCACAGATGGAGAGTTTTCAACCATTTATTTCTGAATTTGAAATAGTTACAAATATTTGAAATAGTTACAGATACTGTAGAAATACCAAACTTTCAATCCTATCAAAGTACTTCTTTTTACAGGAGCATTTGGCATCTCCCAACCATGACACACTGACTACAGAGGTCGATTGAAAAAAAAAAATCTTCCCCAGCTGCAGTGCCCCACACCAGCTGAATTGTTTTTAAACAAGTTTGTTCCACATCTTCCTTTTGTGACCCACTCAGAATCTTTTCTTCTGTTACTGACTGGCTTAGCACCAAGTTTCCCATAGCATCTCACATAATGCTTAATGCTCAGGTTCTGGTTGTTGCTGCAATATGGAACCAGATTCTAAACAAATGTTCATTAGCTGAAGTGATGTCTGTATGATTGGAATCCATTTTTTCAAATGAATTCTTTCCTCAGTCTAAGTAGGATGAAAATCCTGGGGAAGTCTGCTGTCCATAATTAGCACACAGTGACTCCTTGTCACAGGGCAATTTTGGGAACAAAGATCAATGTAGCAACACATTCCCTTTTAATGAATTTCTCTTGGGAGGAAATACAGAAGTAGGTGTTTATGTCTCTATGAAGCAGCCAAGGAGGATCAGCAAAGCAAAGGGAGTGAAAATGTATTTTCTGTTACTTTCCTGTTGTTAATCTTTGATCTTGCAACTGGTGAGTGGTTTCTACCCATGGAAGCAGAGTGTCTGAGGACCAATTGTCTGCTATGTAGCTAAAAGAAAACAGAATCCTTGTTAGATCAAGAATTTTACTGATGGGCCTCTAGATTATTATTGATACTAATTGTGGCACTTTTAGCATAGAAAAGATTTACACACAATCCAGTGGCTTCCACTGGGCCTCAAGAAGATGATGGTGTCATCTGTTGTATATGCTCTCCCCCCCCGTTGCTTCTTCAGTAAAAAACAAGAGCATGGTCAGAGCACAATTTTCTTCAGCCAACCCAAGAAATTGTGAGAATAATAAAGAGGGAATGTTGCAGCTCATGAACACTTTTGTGGGGAACATCTCATCCCTTCCCTGGCTAACCCAAGTCTGTGATATGCTGAATTTCTTTTTTTAATACCTTGAGTATCTAAAGCTATTGTGCTTCTTTATAAAGGGAAGGGAGTTCTACTCAAAGGGCAGATTGAAGTGAAGGAATGCTAAGGTACTAGGAACTGAAAAAGTGTACTGGGATGCTCCCTGAGGCACCTCTGTGTTCTTAGAAGTGCTACCACTTACCTACACCTTGGTTGCAAGATGCATCTCTTTCTCCTCTCCACTTGAGCATTTACTTTATGAAAACAAGTATAAGCTTCAGCACATGGCCACTGGCTAAGTAACCTTTCCAGTCTCTGTTCAGTGTTCATGACAACATGCTCTGACGACACTAGCAACTGTATCTTCTTTCAAAGTACCTGTACTGTTCACTGGCTGATGGAGATATCAGTCATACAGAGTATGACTGATGTATCTCAATTTCTGTTCTACTGTGCTTTATCAGCCTGGTTATCTCCTACAGCAGGAGGTGAAACTTGAATGATTGGATTAATTGGAAAGTAGCCATAACTAAGCTTGTCTTCTCCTGAAAATGCTAATATAGCTATGGAATTGTGAACTGATCTTAACACATGAATGTTTGATGCTCTTGTAGTCAACAGACCATGCTGGCACATACCTCCACAGTGGCTAGTTTGTAATAGGGTCTACAACACATCTAGGAGACATAACTAGAAGAGTTTCTAAAGAACAAAACAGACACATCACACTGTTACCTGCATGATATTACTGAAGACAAATATGGTAGCAGATAGATCTTTCTATGTATGACTCACCTACACCAGCAAGTCCACACAAAATATTTGGCTGTTAAGTAGAGACCCTGATCATATCTTAGTTACTTGAGGTAGCTGAGAACTCTGCCACTGCCAATCCAAAATTTGCAAACAAAAGATGTTTGTTAGCTTTTGAAAATTATAACATTGAAAATGTGATAAATTTTCATCCCAGGTTTTAGGGGAAAAGCCATGTACACTCTTAACTGTATTTCCATCTTATACATATACAGCAAGAAATACTTCAGTCTACCTTTCTGGCTGCAGTTCATCCTTAAGTGTTATACAGCAATTGTATATCACAGAATTCATTTCATACTCACTAGTAGGAAGTGTGTTGCTGTGTTCTGCACTATGGAAATTCCTGTAGTTTCTTTGATAGGGAGAAGTATTAGAAACTGGTGCATAAACCTGCAAGAAAACCCAGCCATTTGATGCCATTAGAACAAAAGAAATGGGGCATAATACATCTTGTTTCTCCATTCTATATATTATAATCTATTCACATCTGAACAGTCATGAAACAGTTCTGCAAGTGCTTTTCTGTGGTCAGGTTGTAGCATATGCTCAGTGCATAAGATTTTCAACTGTCAACAACTGTGCAAATGATTGATTTGTTTCTTGGTGCCCTTGTGAAGAAGTGTTCTGAAAGAAATCCCTTTTCTTTTGAGGTAGATATTAACTTGGTCTTGGAGCTTGTTTGCATAGCTCCTTTCAGCAGCTGAGGTTTGCTGTTGAATGTGCGAAAGAGCCATTGAAGAGCCAACACTGCAGACTCAAAATTTGTATTGCCTTCCTCCATTGCACAGAGTGAGTCCACACAGTAGCCTCTTGTTACCAAGCAATGAAATTGTCTCAAAACATGAAGAGGGCTCGAGTAACATGTGGTACCTCCCATCTCTGTTTCTGTGATAACCAACATGTCGTCCTGCAACTGGACAGTTGTACAATAGAGAACAACATGAAACAAACCCTAGACTCATCCTATGTTGGGCATAGCCTGGCCACTTTTGTACATACCAAACACTGTTCCTGTAGCCTTAGCCGAAGGCAAGATTCATTGCATTGAACTATTTCTGACAACAGTTTGCCCTTCTTCATGAACCCCCCAGTGGAGATTTTAACATGCTGATCTGCCTGGAATGTATTCAGTGTTAAATCTGAGAGATTAAATTTGTTACCCTTTTGTGATGCCACAAGATCTTTGTTGTTTTTCCTCCAAGTGATCAGCATGGCTACTCCTACAAAAACTATTTCTTATATAGGCTTCTCCCATCCCAACACATTTGTGTGCATGCAAGGAAGGCAAATGTGTGCACACACAGTCTAACCACATAGTCATCTATTGGATTCCCTCAGTGTACCCAGATCTTTTCCCACAAGCCAACTGATAACATACCTGAAAAGCAACCATAAAACTTGCTTGCATTACAGTGATTCTTGACAGTGCACAGCAATGCCTTGTACTGTCACTGATCTTGTTTCCTCTTGAGCTGAGTTTTTTGCTCTTTTTTTATAAAGCTAATGTGGAAAGGGGAGGGGAATGCCCACTGTCAGGCCATAGCACTCCACAGCATGTGTCAGGAGTTAATCATCACTTGGTATCAGATTAGGTGGAAGGAACTCAAGTCCCGTCATTTAGGAATGCCCCGTTGAAGTAGCTGCAATCTGCTCTGGCTGCTCCATATATGGGAAGCTACTTCCTTCCCCTCTTCTCTCTTGGAATGACATTTGTCCAGGATGTAGTGGAAATTGCAGCTGCCACAGAGATTTTGTGACACAGCTCAGGGGACAGGATTCACTGAACCACTCTTTGCTTAAAAAAAAAATGAAATAAAACAGCAGAAGCCACACTATGCTTCCTCATTTTTATTATCTGCTGCAAAAATGCCTCCATGTTATTGTACTGTGCAAACTGGAGCGTTCATCCAAAAAGAGTATCAGCCATTTGTGTGATATACATGCTCAGAGAGTAGTAAATGTCCAGGCAGCAGTAAGAACAGTGAATAGCCATGGATGATCGGTGGGTACATATAATACCCCTTGCCAGCTAGGCTTCATAGGGTACAACCACATACATTTGGAACAGGTGTTCACGTCAGATACAACATGCAAACAGCTATGTGGCTGTGGAAGTAAACCAGTATGAGTAACAAAAACTGCTTTACATGGTGAGGCAGACTTGAAAGAAGTGAGGTGTGGTGACGAAGTGATAGCTTGAGGTTAGCTTGTAAGGTAGGCATGGTATTACAGACTTTAAAACTTGGTACCACATGTCAATTGTGAGGCAATTCCATTCCAGAACCACCATTGCCAGGTAGTACTTAAGAAACAGATCCACTGATACAGTGTTAGAGCCACTGATACAAGCAAATAATGGGCCATCATGATTAAATGGAGCTTGTTTTAAAAATGGAGAACGAGCTATTGAGCAGGACAACCAGAAGGGTAAACTGAGGGTAAGGCTTTCCCTTTATTAAGAACACTAACTCCTACTCAGAAGGTCACTCAGACTGGACCAGCTGCTTCTTGGTGAAGCTGCTTGACTCTGCTGTCTTGCCAGATCATTTCACTTTGCATAACCAGAGAAGCTATCCTGCTGGTGAACTAAGATATGAATCACTTATACAAGCTTCATGCATTCCCTTAGCTTAGCCATTCTTTTCTTAGGCAACATAAAATGAATCAGACTATAAACAGAGAAGTCCTTGAATGGCTGAAAGAGGAAGAAGAGAAGGAGAAATAATTTTTCAGATGGAATTGCATGTCCCCAAACGATACTTTGAATGGCTGATCAGGTCAGAATCATGAGCCATTGCAACACAAATCATTTGAAAAATTTCCCTAACCACAGGCATCTTAAAAGTAATGCAAATAACAAGAATTTGGTGAGCTATGCTGAGTAAGAGAGAATTTTCCCTCTTTCTCTCTCTCTCTCAGCCTCTCCCTCTGGCATTAACCAAGAAAATAATTTAAACCTTCTTCGTAAACAAAGCATAACTGAAAAGTATGCTATCCCTGACTTTCTACTCTGGCATTGTTCTTTTGCAAGGAATAACCTGCTCACATTTAGTGGTCACAGTCCAGTCTCAGGCCAAGTTAAACACTTTCAAAAATATATTGTCACATATGGAGAAGTTTCACTCCAGCCTGAGCAAAAAAGATGAGACAAATACTAAATAGGCCACTCTAACACTTCTATATTTCAAAGATGTGCCAGCTAAAATGATCCTGGGGTTTGTAGTTTAGGGAGGAGTGTTAGAACTTTCACCCAGAGAGCTCTTTGGCCTCAGTAAACTACAAACCCCAGAATTCTGCAGGATGTTGAAAGTGGAATAATAGCACTATAACAGTATAGGGCAGAAGCAGCCTCAGTTTCTCTAACGCTGTGAGGGTCCAAACTCTGCCTAATGGACAAACCTCAGCAGCAAATGGACAAACCTTGTAAGCTCTTCCATGCCCTAGCTATCTCTCTCCTTGCTGCATACAGCAAGGAAGATATGGCATCTTTGCATTTCATTTTATCTTAACCAATAAAATCAATAACATACTTTGAAAGCATTTATTTCGACTAGTCATTCTGTTAATTAAATCAAGAGCCACTGTGTGTGCGTGTGCGCATGCACACTCGAGTCTTCTTGCCTGTGCTAGAGTAGCTGATTATATATTGTGGGGTGATTGCATGGAGACAATGCTGCATCCCTTTCAATGGACAGGATCCTTCACTGGATAATTGCTATGGGACTGTTGCTGGCATACAAGTCTCAAGATTGTGGTGAGTCAGCAGTATAACGATAAACACTGGTTGCATGTTACCATTTCATTCTCTTATTTTTTTTGGCCTGTGTCCCTCAACCCTTCATACTTCCATGGTGGGTATGCAGTACTAAGGGACAGATTGCACACCATGCTTTATACATAGCATACAGTTTAAATTCCTTCAATTTTACATTTAAGTTCTCACATATGGCCTCAGTCAAGAATGGGAGCACCACACGTGAGTGGAGGAAAGGTTTAAGCTTCATTCTCTGGCCAGTATTTATTTCAAAATCCCTGACCTTCTCTACAGAGGCTAAAAAACAGAGGCATTGCTACTGACATCAATTTAGGTTTCTTTTTTTAGTCTCCATTTGAGTTGGAGGAATTCTGAAATAAAAGTTGATTGTGGGCAAGTAACTTTTAAGCTTTCTACGTTCACGTTTGATGGTCCTTATCCAGACTGCATAAGCATGTTTCAAAGGATGTGATTTCTTCATATGTTTGCTGAGCGTACCATTTAGTGTTAAGTCATGCTGATGTCACATTGACATAAATGATTCACTGGGGTTGCACAACAATTAAGATTCGTCACCTTATTTGCTTTGCTACAGGATGAAGGTTGAGCCAATATGCTTTAATCTGATTTGTCTATCAGTCAGGTAGCTCCACTGTGTATCAGCTGATTTTTTTGGTGTAAGGGTATAGAATCATAGAAATGTGGAGTTGGAAGAGACCACACGGGCCATCCAGTCCAACCCCCTGCCATGCAGGAACACCCTCAAAGCACTCCCGACAGATGGCCATCTAGCCTCTGCTTAAAAACCTCCAAGGAAGGAGACTCCACCTCACTCCGAGGCAGCATATTCCACTGCTGGACAGCCCTGACTGTCAGGAAGTTCTTCCTGAGGTTCAGGTGGAATCTCCTTTCCTGCAGCTTGAATCCATTGCTCCTTGTCCTGGTCTCTGGAGAAGCAGAAAACAAGCCCTCTCCTTCCTCTACATGGCATCCCTTCAAATATTTAAACACGGCTATCATGTCCCCTCTTAACCTTCTCTTCTGCAGACTAAACATACCCAGCTCTCTAAGTCTATCCTCAGAGGGCATGGCTTCCAGGCCCCTCACCATTTTGGTCGCCCTTCTCCCCCAAGAGATAGAAAGGATGAGAGTTCTCACTACTCTTGAAGGAATGAAAAATACACTTCTCTGTTTTCAAAAGGAGTCCATAATTGTTTTTCACTTTCAAAAACCATTTAATAATTGATGAGGATTTTTTTTAAAGTTCTAAATGGTTTGGTTGATCCTTTTCCTGGCAACTCAACATTTTGGATCAAACCAAGAAGCTTCCTTTTCTTTCAATTTAGTACGTAATACAATACCGCTAACTGAAGAAGTGGTGAAAATCCTGCTGTGCCAGCAGAACTTGAGACAGACCACTGGCATATAGTGACCTAAATTTCTAGGGCATAAGTCAGCTAAAGCTACTGAGTTCCACTGAGTTTAATGATGGAAAAGGACAATGTTCTTAATTTCCCACTGAAATAAATTCACCTTTTCAATTTGGCTTGTCTGCATTATTAATAAGTAATTATAATCTTACTAAGTGTCAGTTGTACCTCGCATCTACAAAACTGTGGAAATATGGAAGTAATTAACAGTTTCTGGAGATAAGGCACGAAATTGGTTCTGATTAACTCCATTATTTCAAAAGTGCTCAAGACTCACAGTCCTATTTGGAAGTAGACTCTCCCCCTTTCCCCGCCCACCAAATATGCCTTAGAAGTTGACTATACATCCATGGACTACAAAGGATTTGATTATAGAAATGTTTAAACTAAATTACACTCATACACAAGTTCCATTCTCTGAAGACCTTGCTGTTTTTGATCAGGTACCAAAAGCAAACCCCATCATCACCCTTTAGGACTTATTTAGGATATCCAGGAAAGTGTCACCTGGATTCTTCCCAGAGAAGGGACTCTGAGCAGGCTTCATGCCTGAAATAAAGCCACATTCAGAGAAAGATCAAAGTTTTATTTCAGATTCTGCAGAATCAAGAACACAAGGCATACAGCAAATCAGGATGAACAGAGGCCTATCTAGGGTGCAGCAAGTAGGGCATGTGCCCTGGGCGCCAATGCCAGGGGAGTGCAAAAAAGCCATGCTGGAAGATACAGCCGCAGCAAAGGAGGAGGAAGCAGCCCCGGAGGTAGGGGCACAACTTCCATGCTTGCCTTAGGCACTGTTTACGTTAGATACGCCTCTGAAGACTGTATAAGATATGATTTGTCTTCAAAGGTTACATGGTCCTCTTGGGGGAGAAGATAGCTACATAGATATAGGAAACTATGTCATTAATGCACTATTATGTCACCATTCAAGCATTGTGCATGTGCACATAGGTGGACTCAAATTATAATATCAAATCCCACCTTGGGGGTGTGAAAAGTTAATCTACTATATAAAAGTCAATGTTTGTCTGCACGTTTGTCTATGTGTCTGCGTCAGCATATGATTGACTGTGTGAGGCGAGAAGATCTCATATGACTGGCTGGCTGTGAAGATTCCATGAAATCCTGGGGTTTGCCATTTAGAGAGGGGCCTTTAGAATTCTCAGCCAGAGAGCTCTTGGGCCTCAGGCTGGTTGCTATGGAGATGAGGCCTACCATCAATAAGGATGCCAGAAAACTTTTGAGAGGCATATGTGAGAAAAATTAAAGTGACAAAAAATGACGTAGCCCATTTCCACACTACACTGTCATAGTGCTATTATGCCACTTTCAACATCCTAGGGAATCCTGGGATTTGTAGTTTAAGGAGGGGCATTTAAGAATTCTCAGCCAGAGAGCTCTTTGGCCTCAGTAAACTACAAACCCCAGAATTCCACAGGATGTTGAAAGTGGAATAATAGCACTATAACAGTGCAGTGCAGAAATGGCCATAGTTACAAGGTCTTCTCATCTCACATAGTACATTGTACGGGTTCTATATATGAGGAATCTTAAAGTTGAAATTCAAAACAAAAAATGCTTTCAGAAAAACGTAAAGCCATTGCATGAATTCAACAGAAAGGGGGTGGGGGGAAGCCAGTCCATCAACATCACCAGACAGCACAGATTGGATTGGGGGCTATGATGAAATGTTAAAGATACTGGAATAGGCCGGTTGCTATGGAGACAATGCCTCGCAGCAAGGAGGACAGTGTATTCCTCCAGGAACCCAACCTCTGTATGTTAACAACTATGAATACAGACTGGATTAGGGAAAACGGGAAAAATTTACAGTTACAGAAATAGGTCGGTTGCTATGGACACGAGGCCTAGCAGCAAGGAGGAGGACAGTGCACTCCCTCAGGAACCCAAACTGTGTATTTAAATAACTCTGAATATAGATTGCATTGGGAAATGTGGAACAAAGTTACAGGAAATGGAGAAGACTGTTTAGTGAGTTCTTAAGAGGAAACTACAAACCCCAGGCAACACTGGGTAAATAACCCAGTATTACAATAAAGTTTAATGAAGCTATAGGTAACTGTAGTTCAGCTCTTCTGGCCATTCCCCCTTCCATTTGTCTAGCCTAGGGTGCTCCATACATTGGAGACCACAGAGCTAACCACACTAGTGTTACTGCAGTTTCTAGCCAGACTTGGGGGGCACCAGATATCATTTTGATATCAATAATTTGGCCTTCCTCACCTATTCCTTTCCACATGCTTGCAAGGCCCCCGGACAAGCACGCAAACAGGCTCAGTTGCTAATCGCTGGAATATTCCAAACAAATACAGGCAGGCCAGAAATAGCCAGACTGCTGCTTCAGGAGACCTCCAGGCAAGTACCCTCATTATGTATGCACGCTACTTACAAAGAACTCCCTGCCCCAAGCAGGCAGCTTGACGAGCCGAATACTCAAGCATCAAGCACTCTGCGTTTGCATACTGGCTACCCTATTGACAATTCGGACCTAACTCAATCATGCTAAATTCTGACCTTTCGGAGGCTTTGTCTCCAGCCCAAAACTCATTGTTTTCCCCCAAGTATGGGCTAGCCTACGGCCACAATTTCCCCTGTAAGAACCCCTGACTTTGAGCACTTCTTTAGATTGCTCAATTTGCTGGGATTGCTCCCGACTTCCATCCCGCCTTTCTGCCGCTTTGCTTGGTGAACCTTCCCCTCAGTCCCACGTACTGAGAACCTTCATATCCACCAACTCTATCTTCAGACTACGTGGGCTTCAGGACAGGTGCGGATTTCCCATACCAAACTTCCTCTTAAAATCCCACTCCAACCTTTATTTCTATAGTTATCTGTGTGAGTGTGTTGCATACATGTATTTGACTGTATTTTAATAAAACACCAATGATTATTTCACTTCTGTTTGCTCCTTGACTTGGCCTGACCCTGTAGACGCTAGGTAAAAGATCTCGCTCCGTTGCCCTGCCTCTCACATTGCTAACTTGTGCTCTTTGACTAATTTCCCCAACTTGTATAATTTGGAGAGCATTTAGGTGTCCCTCATGGGACCTCCAGAAATCAGGGTAACACTAGCATCTACTTGTACCTGTTTCCCCATTTTTACAAACTCTTCCCTTTTCTACTGAGCTAGCTTCCTTTTATTGCAAGCTCTTGCTATCTTGCAAGCCTTGCCTTGCTGTTCTCGGGTAAGCTTCTAGTTGCTTGACAAAGCTAGTGGTCAATTTCTGGAACTTTGAGTCTCTCAGAAGGATCCATGAAAAAGATTTGGGTCACGAGGTTACAGGACATTTAGATTAGACAAGTAACACAGAAATGATCTGCTCCAGAGGATTTCTGACCTTTTTTCACCTGACAGAGCTGCACTGGTAGGATAAACCTCCACTTCTCTTAGCCTTTGCTGTTTCCCAGGGTCTTGAAATCTCAACAGGCAAAAATTCGTAAGCTGTGAAAATGAAGTGGTAAGTGTAAGAAATGAACAAATTGGTGTGGTACAAGGTTGCCATCTGCTGCCTAACTATGGAAGTGTCATTTCAAAATCTCATACATGACAATGGACGTTTGATCCAATTCAAGGTACTTCTTTTTTATATGTAGCTTTGATAATACTAAGCCTCACACTGACAAAATGAAAAATATGCCTGCACAAATCTGCTTCTAAATTTTTGTTTGTGTCCTGTTCTATGGGGCTGCACTGGGGTCAGAGAGAAAAGGGTGAGTTGACCAAATGTAATGGTAGGGATGAACACAGGCCTTTCTCTGCATCCACCATTTGACATTTTTGTCAGCTCTTTATTTCTACAAAGGAGTTTTCCTTTTTCTTAAAAACCAGACCATTGGGTATTCAACGAAGCAGAAGTTTCTTGAAGGCCTCTCTCTCTACTGCAGTACTTTGCTTCTGTGCATGTTGCCCCTTTCTCTTTTTCCAAAGGGAGCTCTGGTCCTAGACCCAACAAAATCACATGCTCACAACAAGAACCCCACCTAAAGTCATCTCAGGAGCTTTGCAAAAATGCACCCGCCGCTCTAATCTGATGCTATAACCACTGTACCTTACTGCCCACTGCAGCCTGGGGCCATTTCCACACTACACTCTTACAAGTGCTATTATTCCACTTTCAACCTCCTATGGAATCGTGGGGTTTGCAGTTTAGGGAGGAGCCTTTAGAAGTCTCAGCCAGAGAGCTCTTTGGCCTCAGTGAACTACAAGCCCCAGAATTCCACGGGATGTTGAAAGTGGAACAACAGCGCTACAACAATACAGTGGGGAAGTGGTTCAGGGAAACGCACTCCGCGTACATGTCGCAGCGCTGCTTTTTTGCGTTTCCACGATAACTAAAGCAAACATTTGCGGCTCCGTCCCGTTGAGGAGGCGGCTAAAGCATCGACCTGACCTTCCCTCCTCCCCGTTTCCCGGGGGGGAGCGGTTCTTCTAGCCGCTTCCACCAGCCGCTGAGCGGGGAATCTCCCTCACCCGTCCTACGGGCGGCAGCATGGACCGCCTCCTAGCCAAAATGCGGGCCGCGCGTCCCGTGGGGCTCCTGAGGAGGATTCACTCGCCAACAGAGCTCCCCGCCCGCGCGGCCACCCAAGCGACCCGCCAACCCCGCGAGAGAGCAGCAGCCCTCTACGTCCACGTGAGTCACTGAGGCCGCACGGCCCACGACCTTCTGCGCATGCGCAGGCTGCAGGCTGGCGCATAAGCGAGAGCTACCTCGTAAGAACCCGGAAATCTACCGGGGGGGGTCGTCATTAGAGTCCCTTTATTCAGAAATGTTCACCGCCTTCACTTCGCAAGTTTTTTTTTTCCGTTAACAACTTGCTAATGCCAACGGAGGTGCACGGAAGACTCTTCCCTTGCCGTGTATTCGCGGGGTGGGTGGCCATCGTGAGTTGTGTTTTCGGAGCCGGGAAAGAGTCGCTGCCCTGGGATGCCTCTGCGGGGCTTCCCCTTATCAAGTAGGAAGTGCGCCTGCGCGTAAGGCGGGCTGGTACGGTAGGGACTTCCAGGGCCCGCTTCGTGTCCTTCGTTGTGGTTAGTTCGCGCCAAGTTGACTTCGGTTTGTGGCGGTCCTACCAATCAGAGACCTCGAAGGCGACTGTTATAGTGCTGTTATTCCGCTTTCAACATCCTGTGGAATCCTGGGGTTTGCAGTTTAGGGAGGGGCCTTTGGGGATTCCATAGGATGTTGAAAGTGGAATAATAGCACTATAGCAGTCTAGTGCGGAAATGGCCCAGGTCACCCTATCATTAACAGACCATGGAAAAGCAGGGCAGTGGCAGCTCCCACAGTTGAATCAATCCGCCCGTAATACAGCCTTCCTCTTTTCCTGCTGCCTTTTACTGTGGCAACCATTCCGGTCTTTCCTGATGAGCCATGTCTTCTCATGACGCGTTCAAACTGACAGTCTCAGTCTAGTCATCCTGGCTTCCAGGGGGAGTTGAAGTTTGATTTGCTCTCCGACCCATTTGTTTTTCTTTTTGGTGGTTCATAGTATTCGCAGAATTCTTCTCCAGCACCACACTTAAAAGAAGTTGATTTTCTTCCTAACAACAACAACAATAATAATAAATTTTGTTACCGGCCTCTCCCCAAGACTCAAGGCAGGGTACAGAATAAATGGAGTTAAGAGTTTCAGTTAAAATATACATAGAACAGTTAATACAAATATAAAATATCATCGTTAAAAGTACAATTAAAATACAGTTAAAGTACAATTAAAATACAGTTAAAGTACAATTAAAAATACAATTAAAAGCACAATTAAAACTAGACTGTTAGCTTTCTTCCTTATCCAACTTTCACATCCATACATAGAAATCGGAAAAAATATGGCCTAGAATGATTCTGACTTAGGTATCTAATGGTATGATTTTATTCATGGTCTTAGAAGGGTTCTTTTTCTTTTGGTCAACAGCTTTGTATGCTTGGCTGGGGAAACCCACTGGGTGACCTTGGGCGCATCACAGACTCTCAGCCCCAGGAAACCCCGTGATGGGTTTGCCTTAGGGTCGCCATAAGTTGGAAACAGTTTGAAGGCACACAACAACAAAGTTGTACGTACATATGTGCACCCATATAATAAAAGTTTTCTAAGAACAAATAACAATCCTGTTCTTAATATAAGGAGAAATAGTGGAATTTTCACTGTTAGTGTTGGTATAGGTAGCATGATTCCCTATTACATCAAGACTTTCATCCTGTAAATTTTACCCAGGAGATTAAGGTGACAAACAATAAAGTTACTTTAATTCTAGTGCATTTAGGCCCCTCAAATCTTCTAGGAGAACAAAAACTAGCTGCGCTGCTGTATACTCTTATGACAAGTGTGTGCAGTATGGAATGGGTTGTGTGAGAAGAAAATTCATATTTAGTTCAGGACATAATTGGGGGGAAGCTGGGGAATGGTGCATGTGCAAATTAAGTATTTCAAATATTTAAGCATCTAAGAGTGTTCTAAGAATATATTCCAGGTGGAAATACGCAGTTGGCCCTCCACATTTGTGGATTTGACTTTCACAGATTTGATTATTTGCAATTTTTTTCAGCCCCTCCCTCTCCACTTCAGATGCTTCTTTTCCAAGGGAATCTTCCTTCTTGGCAGCTCTGGCAAGGCCACACAGCCCTTAAAAACCTATCTTTGGTCCGCTTCCTCTTCCATCAGCAGCTGCCTGAGGATGACTCACAGGCATAGTTCTCAGAATCACAAACTCTCTCCCAGTGCCCTACCCTACAAGGAAGGAGATGGTCAAGAGAAAATATAGGGCCACCATGCCGATACACCCCCTTTCCTTCTCTTTTCCCTGGCCTAGTTTGAATCCTGGGAATCACCTCACCATGCTCCAACCCGCTTCCCACAGACAGGTGGACAGACACACACTAGGGCATGGTGAGGTGATTTGCAATTTTTCCACTTTTGCAAAGGTCCTGTACTCCTAACTCTAGCAAATGTGAAGGGCCAATTGTAGTCCAATTTTCCCCCTGAGCTTGAAATATAGGACTTTTTTATGGCTGGTTGTCAGCCTTCTTACTATTCCACTTCAGTTTGGTGCCTACTTTTTTTTAGCCAAGCTACATAGAAATATTGCTTAGTAAACAACTTTTTGAGCTATGTGATCTGATTTCCAACTAAAGAAAGGCTGCATGTTTGAATGTTCTTATACTTGTTAAGCAAGCTATTAACATGTCAGGAAGAATGCTTCTGGGTTAGTCTCAGCATGCTGGTTTTTCATGCACGTGGAGCTTTTGTAAGGTGGCTAACATAGAGAAGTATTCAAGGACGTGTATACACCCCATTTGCAATATGTTCTACATTCTACATTAATGCTTTGAGGGTGTTCCTGCATAGCAGGCGGTTGGACTGGATGGCCCGTGTGGTCTCTTCCAACTCTACATTTCTATGATTCTATGATTCCGCAAAGGGCTCTCCTGTATGATGTTTTTGGTTAGGTAGCGGGTTGAGTGTTTGACTAAGACATCCTCACTCAGCTACAGAAACTGACTGGGTGACCTTGAGCAAGTCACATTCAGCCTTGAGGAAGACAGTGGCAAACCACTGAAGAAATCTTGCTGAGAAAACCCTGTGATAGGGTTGTCATAAGAAGCCAGCTTGAAAGCACATAACACACATATTAGCTTTGGAAAAAACATCTGCTTAATTCTATGGATTGAGCTAGCTTTAGAGTGATATTAAAACAGCATATTTCCCGTCATATTCAAAATCTGTGTTCAGGACATCCCAATCTGAACACTGATTTCATTCCAAATCAGCTAGGTATTGTGACATAAATACAGAAAACCATCTTGAGCTGTGATATATTTTCCCTGGTTCTTATTCATTCTTATTAATTCATTCCTCCTCCTTATTCATTCTTATTCAAGGCTAATTTATATGTAAGATGCTTCCAGACCATTATTTTCCATGCATGGATTTAAGAGACATGGTTCTGCTTAATCATGGCAAATTCAATGGGGAATAAAAAAATACAGTTATCCCTCCACAGTCGCTAGTGTTAGGGTTGCAGAACCCCTGCAAAAGTGGAAAAATCACAAATATCAAAATGTGTCTGTGTGTCTAGGCGAAGGGGCCAAAGCATAGCGGGGAGTGCGGGCACTCAGGGTCCAAACCAGATTATGGAAACGGGATGAGTCAGCATGGTCACCCTTTCTCTCTCTGTTTCCCATCTCCTTCCTTGGGTATATGGGGGGCAGTGGGAGAGGGTTTGTGGAGCTGAGAGATTAGACTGTGAGCCATTGTAAGCTGACTTGGCAGCAGCTGGAGGAGAAGGAGAAGAACCAGAGGCGGGTTTTTAAAGGGCTGCGTAGCCTGATTGGAACTTGAGGGAAGGTTCCCCAGAAAAAAAGTGCCTGAAGTTGAGAGGGCAGGGGTTGAAGAAATTTGCAAATAAATCTGTGAAATTCAAACCCACAAGCCAGTTGGAAGGCCAACTGTATTCCCTTAAATATATCACCTACACACTAAAAGCCATTTCCGCACGACACTGTTACAGTGCTGTTATTCCACTTTCAATATCCTATGGAATCCTGGGGTTTGCAGTTTAGGGAGGGGCATTTAGAAATCTCAGCCAGAGAGCTCTTCAGGCTCAGTAAACCACAAACTGCAGAATTCCACAGGATGTGGAAAGTGAAACAATAGCACTGTAGCAGTGTAGTGTGCAAATGACCTACAGAAATATTATGAGGAGGTACCATATTCTGTTTATCATGGCTATTTTGATGCAAGTTAACCAAAGCTAGAGAATCTTCCTGAGATAGGATGAGAGGGTTCTGCTTGGGTTGGCATTTAGCAGTGGAGATGAAAACTATGGTAACGCTGGGGAAGGTTTCACAGTGTAATATGGTATATTCAATATTCTGAATAGTTTTTCTGTTAGTTTCTAAACATGCTGGTCACCATGAATAGAACAGAGTGCAGACTAAAATTGTTGATGATTGTTCCTAATGAAAGGATATGTTTTCACCTTGTTAAGGTGAGATGGAAGTGAGGTTGAGACTCACCCAGGTGATGATACTGGCAAAAATACTGGAAGCAAAATGCTTTATGAGTAAGCATTTTTCTTGTTTCCTTTGTCTCTCAGTGGCCATATTGTGAGAAACGCTGCAGCTACTGCAACTTCAACAAGTACATCCCCAGAAATGTTGATGAGACCAGAATGAGGAATTGCCTCATTCAGGAGGCAAGGACCTTGGTACAACTCAGCCAAGTCCAGAAGTAAGTAACAGTGGAAGAGGAGAAGGAAAGTATTAAAGAATCAGGATTTGTAGTTGGGAGCCTTAGAAAGAATAGGGATACGTGATAGATATAGACAGGTTTTATTTTTATTTTATAATCTAGGAAAAACACTTGTGTTTGGAGTATTATCACTTAACAATAAGACCAACATTTTATTGGATTACTTCATTGTTAAGGCAGTGGTTTGAGTAAGAACTTGTAAAAATCAGAAGAATCTTCTGGAGCAGTTGCAGTGGTTGTTATGTGCCTTCAAGTTGACTCTTATGGCAACTCTGTTCTAGGATTTTTTTTGGCAATATTTATTCTGAGGAGGTGTGTCACTGCCTTCCTCTGAGGCTGAGAGAGTGTGACTTGCCTACGATCAGCAATTGGGTTTCCATAACTGTGTGGAGATTCAAGCCCTGGTCCTTGTCAACACTCAGACCACTGCGGTGTGCTGGTTCTCTTTGGAGCAATAGGAAGCCTTACATCAAACACTCAGCAGGAGAAGCTAGGGAGGCAAATATCGTTCTGTATTGGTTTCCACAGGTGTGTCCCCTCCTCTCTCTCCTTTGGTTTGCAGAATCACATCTGTGTACTTTGGTGGGGGGACACCAAGCTTGGCCAGTCCACTCACCATTGCAGCTGTTCTGGATGCCATCTCCCAAGAGGCCTATTTAGCAGAAGGCACTGAGGTTACACTGGAAGCCAATCCCACTTCAGCAGATGCCTTATGCCTTGCTGAGTTCCAGAAAGTGGGCGTCAGTCGGCTTTCTATTGGCATCCAGGTGAGTGAAGAGATGCACTGCTTTCACAGAACTGTAAAGCTGGAGAGGGCCAAAGGGTTACCTAGTCTGTCCTACCTTACTCATCAGTTCCTTCCACCGCTCCTTCCCTGGCGAGAGTGACAAAAGCAGAAAACAAGTAATTACAGAATTATTACCTCAGAATAATTCATGCAAAAGCCAATCCCAGGAGGAATGGACTTAATTGAGAAAAGAACACTGGAAAATGTTTAAAGAAACACTGTCACTGCTGCTTTGGTCAGTGCAATAGCCACGTTTCAGCAGAGAGAAAAAGAATCATAGAATCATAGAAATGTAGAGTTGGAAGAGACCACAGGGGCCATCCAGTCCAACCCCCTGCCATGCAGGAACACCCTCAAAGCACTCCCAACAGATGGCCATCCAGCCTCTGCTTAAAAACCTCCAAAGAAGGAGACTCCACTACATTCCGAGGCAGCACATTCCACTGCTGGACAGCCCTGACCATCAGGAAGTTCTTCCTGAGGTTCAGGTGGAATCTCCTTTCCTGCAGCTTGAATCCATTGCTCCTTGTCCTGGTCTCTGGAGCAGCAGAAAACAAGCCCTCTCCCTCCTCTACATGGCATCCCTTCAAATATTTAAACATGACTATCATGTCCCCTATTAACCTTCTCAAGAAGTCAGGGATTTCCCATGTGAAGTATATTTTTCCTCTCAGGGTCTTACTGTGCTGCTTTTTACTCTTTGCACTCATTGATTCTTGTTTGCTGTTTATAGACATATGTTTACATACATTGTTTAATATACTTTTCCCATCAGTCATATATTTCCCCAAACCTCTTGTTTCATTTTTTGTCCTGCTACAAAAAGCTCCAGCATACCCATGTTTTCCTTCTCTGTAGTCCCTTGTTGATGCAGAACTCCAGCTGCTTGGAAGGAACCACTCAGCTTGTGATGCTCTGAGAACTTTAGAAGAAGCCAAGAAATTCTTTCCAGGCCGTATATCTGTTGACCTCATTTTTGGCCTCCCAGCCCAAACCACTGCCTCCTGGGTTCAGGATCTGAAAGCTTTGCTTGCAGTGTGTGATGACCACATTTCTCTCTATCAACTGACACTGGAGAGAGGGACTTCACTCTTCAAACAGGTCACTCAGGGCTTTCTGCCCCTGCCTGATCCAGACATTGTATCTGAAATGTATGAGTGTGCAAGACACATTCTGCAGAATGCAGGTTTTCATCAATATGAGGTCTCGAACTTTGCTCGGAATGTAAGTATTTTTCCTTTGGTGAGTAACCCAAGCAGAAGAGAGTAAACTGAAATAATCTGGAAGTTCCTGATAATGAAATAAGTTTGCTTGTTGTGTGACTGCATCTAGGAGGGAGGAGAGAATCTCTTTCTGCTTCACAAGTGAAAGGAATATTGTCCAAGGATGTCCTCTTAGCAAGAGCAGCGCATGTTTCATGGCAGTACAGCCTGAAACTGAGGCTCTTTCCGCAGCTTACCATTTTTCAGCATCACAACAGTGTCATCCCAGCAGTGCCATTGCCAAAATGACAGCATTTCCCCTGGCCAGCTGCCAGCAGATGGTGGCACTCAGGACACGCTCCTTCCTTCTGCATTTCTGCCGGCCCCTTCCACTGCTGCACTGAGGAAGGAAGCACCTTGATAGTGCATGGCTCCAGCCCATGTGATCGTCATACAAATGCGGCCTATAATGCACCATTGCGACAGCTGGGGATGCAACAGGAGTGGGACCATGATGACATTGTGCGGTAGCATGTGTTGTGGACCAGCTTCAGCGCATCCTCATGCCAGCATAGGGCCACAGTGTGGAAAGGGCTTGACAGTCAGATACGAGGCTTGGATCCCAGTAAAAGAAAGGAAGGAAGGACAGAAAGCTGTTACAACAAAGGAGAAGTCTCAGATTTAAGCAAATGTGAATACCAGGCCCTGGGAGGAGCTAAGTATTCCTCGGAATCAGTCAGTGAAATCCATCCAGCATCATGTAATACTTGTGGAAAGGCTAGCAATCTCTTACTGCTTTATGCCTTTTTTTTAAATTTTCTCCTACAGGGGGCACTTAGTACTCACAACCTCTCTTATTGGCGAGGCAGTCAATATATTGGACTTGGACCAGGTGAGCTTGCTTTGGGAGAGTAGACCCAGGTCCTATATTCAGTGAAAACAGCAGCATCCCAAATTGGGTTTAGTGAAGTACTTTTCAGATGGCACAGTTTCAACAGTGTTTCATGTTAAACATGGGGAGTTAAAAAGGGATGGCCTCTGCTATCTGTCAGCAACTATTTCTGGGCAGCTAGACAATTGCTTCTTGTACAATTGCCTCATGTAGAGATCAAGAAACAGTCAAAGCATTGACTCATTTGTTCCCCTTTCCCAGGAGCCCATGGAAGATTTGTGCCATGGGGAGATGGCAAAATCTGTCGAGAGGCTAGAATACAGACTCTGGAGCCAGATATATGGATGAAGGAAGTGTTGGCCTTTGGCCATGCAACCCGGAAGCAGACTCCACTGAGCCAACTGGAAATGTAAGTAAAAGCAGATATAGGGAGGCTGATAGCTTCAAAATGAAGTCTCTTATTTGCTTTCCATCTTCTTGAGTGGTATTCCTCAAAACTGAATCAGTTGAAAAGACTTTGCTTCAGATTTTGGCAGAGTTATGAACTCTAGATTCCCTTAGGTATGCCATATTTTCTGAGTGTCCTATCTGCAATATAGGGATGATGGCATCTAATGTACAGGAATACTGAAAAACTGTGTGCAGAATGCTTTGTGTAGTCTAAAGCACTATCCAAGTGCTAAGTATGTTGTTTACATTATTACAATTATAGACTGTAAGTTGTACACCTGTTTTGGAAGCTAAACTATTAAATAATGGGATATTTTTCATGAAGTGTTGCATCCTGATGACTTTGCCTACATTGCTGGAGAGTGCTAGACCCTATGTCTCTTTTATGTAGATTGGAGGAAGTTCTGATGCTGGGACTCCGCATGGATGTGGGAATCACACATCAGGTGAGATTTCTATACCTTGGGAATGGTGGCAGCAGCTGGGGTACTTGCAATTGATTGAGTGGACTTGAAACTTTTATGCCCTAATTCCAGAGACTGTAGATGGAGCAGCATTGGAGAAACACCATCTTATTCCATCTCCCTTTTTCTCCTAAACAGTCTGCCTATTCAGAAAGTTAGTCAGTGAATACTCACTTGTTGGCACTCAAGGACTTAGGCTGTTTCCATACTACACTGTTATGGTGCTACTGTTCCACTTTTAACATCCTATGGAATCCTGGGGTTTGCAGTTTAGAGAGGGACCTTTAGAATTCTGAGCCTAAGGGAAGAGCTCTTTGGCCTCAGTAAACTACAAACCCCAGAATTCCACAGGCTATTTCAAAATGGAATAATAGCACTATAACAGTGTAGGGCTGAAATGGTCCAGGTGGGACAAATTCATTGAGCAGACTTGATAGTGAGAGCCTGCATGGTGTAGTGTTGGGCTGCCACTCTGGAGACAAAGGTTCAGTTTCCTGCTCAGCTATGGAAACCCACTGGGTGACCTTGGGTATATCACCCACTCTCAGCCCCAGAAAACCCCATGAAAGGTTCACCTAAGGGAACACAATTGGACACAAATTAAAGGCATAAAACAACAACAACAACGGCTTGATATCTGACTCTGAAGAAACATATTTATGACTGGTGCTTGAGTACAAGATTATCCTCAAAGGTACTTTTTCAAAGTTCTGAAATAACTCAATTTTTTACATTAGGTTTTTTTTTCCCCTCCCAGCACTGGCTACAATTTGCTCCTGACCTCAGTCTGTGGGATGTCTTTGGTCAATCAGAGGAGGTGCAAGAGTTAGAGTCACATGGCTTTGTGCTTCTAGACAATAGGTAAGGGACTTTCAGGAGTTGTATTTCTCGGTAAAAATGTTGATGTTATTCTATAGCGAGTGGATGGGACATTTCCATTTCCAGGGACATTTTTACACCCTCCATTTCTCAATTTTTTTCCCAAGAGCAATTTTTGACTCAAAATACACACACACCAGATGTACGGGATAGTTTAGCCACATTTTAGACTTGCCTCAACTGTTTTGGGCCCAAGTTAGGCCTTTGAGTAAGACAGTAGTAAACCAGAAATTGAGTTGCAGTTTATTTCCTTGTTAAATAAGGGCCTCTTCTGGGCCCAAAACAGCCTGGGCAGGGAACATGGGGTAGTGCTCCCAGGAGACCAATGTAAACTCCCCAGAACTCTGGAAGTTGCTTACTTGTGCCCTTTAGGAAAAATAATCCAAGCTGTTCATTTATGGGGACTTGCTTGTTTTTGCAGGGGACTTAGATGTTCTTGGAAAGGTCTGGCAGTGCTAGATTCTCTTCTGCTGACACTTCTTAATCAGCTCCAACAGGCCTGGGCCGAAAGAGAAAAAACATTCAGCAAGACTTGAAGTCTGTGCATACTATTCAGCTAAGTTAAGCAGAAGTAAAAGGACGTCTTAAGTTGGAGATTGAAGAATATTCAGATATTCTCCCAGGCTGGAAGGTTGTTTCAACACAGAGGTCAGATCCAGAGAGAAGTGGTGTTCCTTAAAGAAAGCTGGTGAATTGGCTGTATTCTCATATAACGACCTGAAAGACTTGTTGAATTCACTTTTGCATTCCTGTGTTTCTGCCCTTTGAACCAATATGGAAGACAGTCTGCTTTGTTTGTTTTGTTTTTGCAGGGGAAGGGGCTTGGTGCAGGAAATAAACTAGACATGGAATGTCTGTAGACAACATGATGAATGGATTAAATTATAACTGGCATTCTTTGACTGAAGTCTTACATTTTTGTGAATGCACCATGAAGAAATGTTTCTGTGGGAGGGAATGACCATGAAAATCACAAACATTAGTAAGTTGTTTCCATGGGGCAGCTTCCCATGATCATGGCTCAGGCCTGAGATGGTGAAAATGCTTTTCTTTCTGGCAGTCACATGCACTGAGTAGGAAACCCAGAAGTGCTTCCCTGAGAGTAACCTGCCACACAACAACCTACTAAATCTGGTCCCAGAATTCACTTCCCATTTGACATTGTGTGCCTTGGTCCAGTCATGAACCTGATTTACAACTCCATATTCCTGTTCCATTTTTCTGCCTCACCATGGGCAGATTCCCAACTAAATATTGAACTATGGGCTAGATTGAGAGTGTAGGTAGGCTTCCTATGTCTGCTAGCCCTATTTTATGTACCTCATCCTGGACTTGCGCCTTAATGGCAGTTCTCTCCTTCTTGTCCTTGGTTGGGCTTTCAGACTTTCCTAGCTGTACTTGGAGGTACCAGAGATTGAACCTGGGACTTTCTCTATGTGAAACACGTATTATGCTGTGAATGGACTGACAGATCTTCCCCAATCCACATCAACTGAATTGGGTTTGCTTTTGAGGATGAATTGGCCATTGACTTCAGACTTGCTGGCTCCTGATCCAGTTGAAGATCAAGTTACACTCATTGTGAAGTTTCTGGTGGCCAACTGGTAGCATAATTATGTTATGCTATACATGAGACATGATAATTGAAGGATATCTCAGAAAATTAGCAGCGGTGAAACACGTGTGCATTGATCCATTTTCTACTATACATTTTGAGGTACTCAGAAATGAAGCTTCTGGCTTAACCTGTACCTGCACAGTCAGTAACAGTGATATTACATTACGTTAGGGCTTTTTACATGAGATTATACATACTCAGCCCCTACAGTCTGCATAGCTATGGTGACACTTATTAGTGCTATTAACAGGGTACAAATAGCAGTTTTAAAAAACTGTACTTACGCTGTTATCACAGAAAAGTATTGGCTAGAGGAGATAGATGCCAAGAGGGGAAATAGCTTTTGTGGACTTGTTCATATGGGTTGGAATGCACAAGCTTCTTTTCTTCATTTAAAAAAAACAAAAACAAAACCCAGATCTTTCAGGCAAGATGTGTAGCTGCAGTTAAAAAACCTGCACGCTCATCACAGTAGCACTTGCAAACTCCTCACTCAGCCCGCTTTTGCAAGGAATGCAAACATGTAAACTTGTGTGTTAACTTGATGCAGCTACTAATGTTTTTATGAGGTTCCTTCACTTTACAACTCAGGATAGCAGCATCCCAATCCTCTGTGATTTTCAAGCCCCTGTCCATGAGTGGTGCCACTCCACAGCAAGAAAGGCAGCAGCTCCTTATGTGAGAGAATGCCCTATTCTCTCTTGCCTCCTACACCCGGCAAGGCTGCTACATCCCAGTTGCAGGTTGCTAAATGGGCTTGAAAAAGAAAAGAAAAGATTCCTGGCTGCTACAATCATTTCTGTATGGCACAGAACATTGCATATGTCACTGGCTTCCTCCTCTCTGCTGTCAAGATCTAGAAGCATTCACATTGTGTTGATAGTATAAAGATGAACCCAGGAAGTCTCCAAGGCAAATAGACAACTGTGAATACCATCTCTGTGTTTATATGACAAAAAAGCGTTCCTGTAATCAATACCAAAATGGTCATCAACTGTTTCCCACTTCCTGATTATGTGGAAATCTGGCATGGAGAAATGGTCTAAGCCACAGCGGGTGTGTCTTTTAAAGGAAACCTAGTTTTACCCACAGCTTCTCTGCCAATGGAAGACAAGCCATGAATTAATCCCATTGCTGTTCTGGAGAGTTGAGAGTCACACAATCTTAAACTTTGCACTGAACCCCTTGGCTCCTCTATCTCTTTTACCTGCCCGATGTCCATAATAGGCTCTCTTCACTGTTCAGCTCCGTCTTTCAACATGCTTACCTCTCCTTCTGTTTATCTGCCAGAGAACTGAGATCTGGAGGAGGAGCTCTCCTGGGTGTCTCACCATAATGGCCAATATACCTTCGAAGGATGTGGGAGAGGATCGTCTGTGCTGTAGCACCCCAGTCATGGAATACCTCAGAGGCCCAATTGGTGCCAACGTAGGTACCATGCTGGCACCAACTGAAACATGGCTTTTCCTTAAAGCCTCTGGGGCATAATGGATTTTATCCACATTTGCACAAATTATGGTTTTTAACTATCTTGTTTTAACCCGATAAATTGTTTAGCATGCTGTAGTTTACTTAAATTGTTTCTTATTCTTCTATATTGTTTAATTTGGTTAAGCTGATTTTATTTTACATTTCCCTGAGATAGTATGCTATAGGAAGAGACACAAAAATTTCAATAAATAAATAACTATGTTTCATTCTTTAAAAAAGAAGTCCTGTCTGCTCTTCCTTTCTTTTTACTCTCCTTTAATCTCCTTCGGCATAGTAACTGTGCAAAAAGCTATCTCCAGGTCTTCTAGGCTTGTTTTTGTGTTAGGAGCAATCTGTTAGCTCTCTCACAGTGGCAGACTGGGTGAACAGACCAACAAGACTCAACAATGCTCCATTTGCCACATTCATATTTTGAAGACTCCCTGCATCCCACTAAGCAGCCATACGGAAGAACAAAAGCCACTTGCATTCACTGTACTTGCTGCATTACAAGCCTCTGAAGTAGCAATAATTGTTTTCCTAGATGTTTCAGCCTCCTCAGAGTTTAGAATTGCAACCAAAACTCCTAACAGTGCCTTTGTGGCCACTAAGCTTGACTTTGATAGCACAATGGACATTACTATACATGTGTACAGCGGAGTCCAGGGGAGTAGTTATCCTGGGTGTCAGGGAAGCTGCCCAGCAACAGGTTGCTAGGCAACCGAAATGGCCACTCCAGAGAGAAACCCAGCCCTTTAGTGTGAAGGACGGGTTGGAAGCATGAGTGAAAATGTATAAGTTGCAGGCACACTGAATTGTTTTTTGTCAGGCTTCCAGGAGAAAGAGCTGAAACTTAGTCCTTCAGCCAGAGAGTTTGTCAATCAACCAGGGTGGTGTGTGTGTGGATAAGAGGGATAAGATTTTCTCAGAAAAAGCCTACAGAGAGTGGGGGCAGAAAAGAAATCAACCCACTTTTGAATCTGGTGAGAAAGAGTGACCTAGATTTGGGAACAGAGCTTTTGGCAAAAGGGTAGCTAGAGGGTTGTACGTGTGATACCTGTGCCTTTATGCTGATGTAAAGATATAAGAAACTGTTTAAACACATTCTAAAGATGTGTTTAAGCTTAGACATACATACAAAACCAATACTTTATTCTGTTTGTTGTTTTAATAAAGATTATAGTATATTTTTATAAATTTTGACTCAGCTGAATAATTTCCAGTAATTCTAACAAAACTGAAACAAGCTATTATAGATCAGTGACTTACTATAAATAACAACTGAAAGGCTATATCCTTTTTATATGAAGGTGGTATTTTAAAGGGAAAGCCAGAGCTGTATAAAGTGACAAAGCGCTTTAGCAGACTAGGGGCTGGGGAGAAGCTGCCATATCAGTCTGCGAGGAGAAAAAGCAGACTTTGTCACAATGTGGAAGGAGCAAACTAAGAAATGTAGGATTCTGGTGAACCAATAAGTAGAAGAATCAGTAAGCACTGAGATGAGTTGTGGACTTTTCACTAGGTTGTAAAAAAAGTGCCCAAAGTCTTAACTATGTGTGAGTTCATATTGTAGGGAAACAGCTTGCAGTTACATCCCCACCTTGCTCAACATGGCCATGTTACTTAATTTTAAACAGTAGATGGCCATTTTGATTTCCCATCACATTTTTTTTATTATTATCTGACTTAATGGCATTTCAGCCACCACTATGTGGTGCTGCAGGCCTGACTTTAATGCCTATTCCGCAAATCCAAATCCTATTATTCAGTGAGGACTTTTAAATTTGTAAATTAAAGGACTATTAAATCTGTAAATTAAAGTCTGCCACTGTGAGAGAGTTAACAAACTGCTCCCAAGACAAGCAGAGTGCTCCCAACTTTCCTGGTTCCACCATGACATGGTGATCCTATGGCAGGGCTTTCCAAACGGTGTGCCGCAACACATTAGTGTGTCACCTGCAGTGTGTAGGTGTGTCGCCTACAATCTTGGAAATGTATGTTATAAATCATGTATCTTTAAAAAGATGTGAAAAGTTTTCATGAGATATGTTATGTCCCCATATATTTTGTTATTACAATTTATGTGTGTGTCTGTATCTCTTATAAAGGGTTAGTTTAATCTCTGGTTTGCTAGTAAAACTGAATTGCTGTGTCGCAACATGAGGCATATCCAAAAAGTGTGTCACCAACATGAAAACTTTGGAAAGATCTGTCCTATGGAATCTCTTCCTCACTTCTTCTGAGAGGTGCAGAAGGGTGATAGGGGAATCTTTTGAAGGCTTTGTCTCCTCTTTGCCTGCATTCCACAGAAAACTTTCCTTCTTCCCAGACCTGAAGGCTTTGGTTATTGTGAATCAGTCTGCACAGGATAAAGAAGTGGATTTAGTTCCTGTGCATGCTTTCTCCCTCCAGGACCAGCCTGACAAATATCGCTGTGACAGTTCTGCCTTAGGTCTTGTAAAAGAGTCTACTTTCTTGCAGGCTGTGTAATGTGAATGGCTTTCTTCGAGTGCTGACATGTTTGGTGGCTTTGCTTCATATCTACAGATGGCAAAAAGTCTCAGAAGGCCTGACACTTCAGAGCCTGGGAGGTGGGCAAATGTTTCCAGAATCCAAGGTTTCTAACAGAGATGCTCCCTTTTCACCAAACTTTGACAAACTGATGAAGGCTGAGTGGGTTTGTCCTTTGCAGGGTGAGATAAGGACAAATATAGCTCAAATTCTTTTATTTTCTAGCATAGAGCTTGGTTTGGAAGATATTCCAGTACCAGCCGTTCTGTCCAGGGCTCTGGTCTACAGAAGAGTGATGTTCTCCTCAAAGATATGGGTCAAAAAACAAAACAAAACTAAGGTGGCTTTTTAAGGGTGGATGAGGCACCTGCTCTTGTAATTAAAATGGCCTCTACTGCAGTGTGGACAACTGTGTGGGGGCCAGGGGCCAGTTTTCCCTTCAGACTCTTCTACACAGCAAGCCCAAATACCTTGGTTTTCTTCTACAGTTCCTCTTAAAATAGCCATCCCTCATGGCAATATTGCATCACTTGCTTCTGCCATTTTACATGGGAATATAAAGGGAAATTGATGTATTTGGGGGTAGTCTGGGGTCCTTCAGGATAGAGGGTGTTTTCTCATGTTTTCATGCACTTAGGATGTTTTCTGCATAGTTTTGGAGGAAGATTTACCTGAAAGTTGTACCTTTTTTAAAATTGGGGGGTTGGCAGACTTTAGACCACTAGCAGGGAGTATCAGGGCCACAAAGTGGGGTCCAAGGGCCTCATACAGTCCACAGGCTGCGGAGTGCCTACTCCTGCTTGGCTGCCGCAATTGTTTTGGATGAAATGTAACTGCAATCCTTATTAACGTTAACTGAGAGCGAAAAACACACCCAAAAGACCTCGTTAAATTGTGTAAGTCTCATTCATACATCACTGATGGTACTCTGGATTCCCTCACCTTCATGCCAAGAGCTATGGCTGCCTCTTTAGTGGGAAGGAGATCTGTGTGGCTGAGACACTGTTAAGTTGACACATCCAAGAGCTAAGTTCACTACAGTTCCCTTCAAGGGGATATGGCAGCACCTTTAAGGCTAACTGGTCTTTATTTTCACAGTGAGCTCTTTTAGATCATTTCCACACTAGACTGTTATAGTGCTATTATTCCACTTTCAACATCCTATGGAATCCTGAGGTTTGCAGTTTAGGGAGGGGCCTTTGAGGCCCCTCCCTAAACTGCAAACCCCAGATTCCATAGATATTGAAAGTGGAATAATAGCACTATAACAGTCTAGTGCGGAAATTGTAGTTTAGGGAGGGGCATTTAGAATTCTCAGCCAGAGAACTCTGTGACCTCTTAAACTTATTTTCTCCAAGCTAAACATGTCCAGGGTCTTATCATACTACACCATTATAGCACTGTTATTCCACTTTAGCTGCCATGGCAATATTGCATGGGATCACGGGATCTGCAGTTTAGGGAGAGGCATTTAGAATTCTCAGCCAGATAGCTCCAGTGCCTCATCAAACTACAAACCCCAGAATTCCACAGATTGTGGCCAGGGCAGTTAAAGTGGAATAATAGCGCTATAACAGTGTAGTGTGATAGGGACCCGAGTTCCCTAAGCCACTCCTCATAGGGAATGATTTCCAGGTCTTTTATGATTTTGGTTACCCTCTGGACATGTTCCAGCTTGTCAATATCTTTCTTGAATTGTGATGCCCAGAACTGGACACAGTATTTCAGGTGGGGTCTGACCAAATTTGAACACAGTGGTGCTATTATTTCTCTCAGTCTAGACACTATGCTTCTACTGATGCAGCCTAGAATCACATTGGCTTTTAAAGCTACCATATCACATTACTGACGTCCAGCTTATGGTCTACTAAGACTCCTAGATTCCTTTCTCATGTATTGTTGTCAAGCTAGGTATCACTCATCCTGTATCTGTGCATTTCATTTCTGCCTAAGTGCAGTACCTTACATTTCTCATTACTGAAATTTATTTTGTTAGTTCTGGCCCATTTCTCTAATCTGTTAAGGCTATTTTGAATTCTGATGCTGTCCTCTGGAGTATTAGCTACCCTTCCTTATTTGGTGTCATCTGCAAATTTGATAAGCATGCCCTCTATTCTATCATCCAGGTAACTGATAAAAATGTTGAATAGCACTGGGCCTGGGACAGGACCCTGTAGTACCCCACTAGTCACTTCTGTCCATGATGAAAAGGAGCCATTGGTAAGTACCCTTTGGATTTGATTGGTCAACCAATTACAAATCTACCTAACAATGGCGTTGTCTAGCCCACATTTTACTAGGTTGTTTTCAAGAATAACATGGAGGTCCTCGTCAAAGGCTTTACTGAAATGCTACATCCACATTGTTCCCTTCATCAACCAAGCTTGTAATTCTGTCAAAAAAAGAGAGAAGATTAGTCTGGCGTGACTTGTTTGTGAGAAATCCATGTTGACTTCTAGTGATCATGACACTCCTTTTCTAAATGCTTACAGACTGTCTGTTTAATGATCTTCTCTAGAATCTTTCTTGGTATTAAGGCTGACTGGGCAGTAATCATTTGGGTCCTCTTTTTTCCCTTTTTGAAGATGGGGACAGCATTTGCCTTCCTCCAGTCTGCTGGGATTTCTCCTGTTATCCAGGAATTCTGAAAAATCATTTCCAGTGGTTCTGAGATTACTTCTGCTAGTTCTTTTAACACCCTTGGATGTTATTCATCTGGCCTTGGAGACTTGAATTTGTTTAGAGTAGACAGGTATTCCTGTATTACCTTTTTACCTATTCTGTGCTGCATTTTCCCTACTGCATCATCTGTTTTCTTTTCCCCAGATTGAGCACTGTTTTCCCTTTTGGGAGAAGACCGAGGCAAAGAAGGTGTTCAGTAGTTCTGTGTTTTCTTTGTCCCCTATTAGTATTTTGCCATCTTCTCTGTGTACCAGCCTACCATTGCCTTTTTCTTCCTTTTGCTATGGACATAACTAAAACAGCCCTTTTATTGTTTTTAATCTTTCTAGCAAGCCTGAATTCATTCCCTACTTTAACTTTTCTGACTTTCTCCCTACACATGCTGTCCATTTGTTTGAATTCCTCTTTGGTGATTTCCTCCTTTTTTCTATTTCTTATATATGCCCCTTTTAAAACTTTACTCAGTTGAAAGTTCTTTAGACACCTCCCATTTTTTTCTCTTCATTGGAACTCTTTGAAATTGTTCCTTCAGTATCTCACTTTTAAGAAATTCTCATCCATCATGAACTCCCTTCTCTTTTAGTATTGCTGACTATGGGATCACACCCAGTGTTTCCCTAAGTTTACTGAAATGAACTTTCTTAAAGTCTAGAATGCATGTCTGACTTTCTATTTCTACTGTATAACAAACTCCAGGAGAACATGGTTGCCCCTTCCTAATGATCCTATCACTTCTACTCCATTAACCAAGTCATCATTGCTGGTTAGGATCAGTTCTAAAATAACTGATCCCCTTGTTGCCTCTGTCACCTTCAGGGCAAGGAAATTGTCTGTAAAGCAAGTGAGGACAAGAACACAAACATACCATAGCAGCAGCAACCTCACTACCTATATTCAGTAGTTTTAGGAAGGCACTGAAATAGAACTCTAGGCTTCCCCCTCAAAATGCCCCAGCAAAATGCCTATTGGCCTTGCCCCTGTTAGGCAAGCTCTTGTTCACCAAGCTCCTCGGCCTGCGGCTGCAGTTATATAGAGAGATAGTGGCTGCTAGTTTCTCCCTCAACCAAGTCTCTGACTTGCTTCCTCTCAGTCGGTGCCCTCCCACCAAGACTATTATGTGCTTGGGCAGAGTACTTGGGACTAGACACAGTAGGACAATAGAACACAGATGAACACATAATCAAGTCTCCACTCAGCTCACTCAAAACAATCAGCCTGAACCCAATAGACCTAAGCTCACCAAAACACACTAGAACACTTTTTGCATGGCAGTG
The DNA here is from genome assembly GCA_948472985.1 of Iguana delicatissima. Lineage (NCBI taxonomy): Eukaryota > Metazoa > Chordata > Lepidosauria > Squamata > Iguanidae > Iguana > Iguana delicatissima. Next base: position 538,007 of record CAOKZL010000593.1, read on the forward strand.
GACTGGACTCAATGGCCCTTGTGGTCTCTCTATGATTCTATGACTAATGAGCACTCAAGCAAGCCTCCTCCCAGCTCACACAAACAGCTTTACCCCAACAGATACAACAGCCTTAACAAACTCTCTCAAAAGATTGGGAAAGTTTAACCCAACAGACACACGCTCACCTTATCTGTGCCTTCTACCATACTCACCTGAAATGCCTTTTGGCCTTGCACCAGTTAGCTCAGTGGTTCCCAACCTGTGGGTCCCCAGATGTTTTTGGACTTCAGCTCCCAGAAGCCCTGAGCATTGACCATAGTGGCTGGGGCTTCTGGGAGCTGAAGTCCACAAACATCTGGGGACCCACTGGTTGAGAACCACTGAGTTAGCTGAATAGAGAGCTGGTGGTTTAATTCCTGGTGGAAGAACACTTCAGTGAGGTGGAACTGGGTACATATATTAGCCCCCTGCTGTCCAGTCCATGACTCATCATGGTTCTCTCATGGACATTCCTTAGCATTGCTAAGCAAACCAGTTTCTAATTGAGTGACCCTGGTTATTTATTATAGCTAACAGGAAGCAGGATCCTATGAGATATAGAATTTGAGGCATGCACCCTAATCTAATTTATAGGTCAAAGGCTGCTTTACCTCATTCATTTCTACTGATGACACACTGCCCTAGTCCTTGTCCCAGAGCACTGCCCTATATATGTTTGCTATTGGTAAACCTACAAGGATGACAAGGAAAAAATATTTTACTCTACCTTTATAGCATAGAGCGTGAAAGGTTCTTTATGTAAGGGGTAGTTTTTGACAATTAGTATATCTGGAGATGTAGCAGTTGAAGCATTTCAGTGGTATTTATACTAGAAAACTTGCCTCGTAGAGTTATATATAATCTGTGTAAGGAAAGCTGTAGACCAATGTACAGTATATTTCTTTTTCTTAGTGTTTTCATTGTCTTTAGTTATTTTTAGTATTTAATTTCTTTCTGTCTTTCTTTCTTTCTTTCTTTCTTTCTTTCTTTCTTTCTTTCTTTCTTTCTAGTTTTTGTTGTTAGTATGTTGTTATAATTTGCTGTTTATTTTTTCTGTTTTGTTTGTATGTATTTTGAAAATATTTAATAAAATTTACTAAAAGAAAAATAACGTGCCTTCAGGTTGCCTCTTGATTTATGGCGATGCTACTAATTTCCATTGCCATCCTCGGAAATATAGCCTACAGCACCTGGTATTTCCTGGTAGTCTCCTTTCCAAGTACTAACCAGACCTGGCCCTCCTTAGCTTCCAAGATCAGGCAAGATTTGGTGCCTTCACAGTATAAAGCTCTTCAAAGCTTACCCCATATAAAATAGCTGATACATCCCATTTTCATTAAACTAAAATAGGAAGGCATTTAGCAACATGAAGGCCAAGAGGTTTCTCCATGAAGAAACTAATTGGCTCAGTTGGGGGGTGATCTCTAAAACAAATGTAATGTTGAGATGTCTTGTATTTTAAAAGTAATATATAGAAGAAAAAGCAACACCCTTAATTTTTGTCATGACTATATTTCTCTTATCTATACAGTACCATGTTTGGTGAATTACGTAAGACTTACATAATTTAAAAGAAACCAGTAATTTCCTATGAAAAGGATGGGGGTGAAATCTAATTGCCATTCCAATTAGAAAGACTCATTAATTCAGTGGGACTTAGACAAGTGCTGACTTAACATTCAGCCATTGGTTCTGCACACGAGCTCTATCTGGGACTAGTCCTTATGGTACCAAAGAACATCTAAACAAGAAAAGAACAAGGTAACAAAATAGTTAATAAGTACCACATCCACTGGAGACTGAATTACAAGCTTCATTATAGTAAAGAAATAAAATCAGTCTTACAAAATGACTTATAAGAACAGGAAAGAAAAAGCATGATGACCTGAAACTGTATCTCATTTCTGGCATATATAGTAGAACAAGGGACATGATAAATTGATCATAAAGCCAGAAGACATTAACTAGCGTGGGAAATCAAGACCTTATCTGATTTTGCAATTCAAAACAGATCCCTGTTTTCAAGGTGGAATTGATGTTTTAGAAGTTCTTTATTATAGTACTGAGTTTTTATTTCTAATGCTTTTATGAAATATGGTGCCACTTGGCCACAGCACTCAGTTCCCGCTCTCTCTTTTACATGCCAGTTGGTAATATATACTCTGCTAAAACAGCACAGGAAAAAAAAAAGTAATGTTGATGTGATTATAGTCCTGATTGCACCAAAAACATTAATTACCACTTGTGTCTAACTACAATTCAAGATGCTGGGGCTTACTTATTATTATAACCCATTACACTGATTGGGGTCTAAGAATCTGAAACACCACCTTGTATCCTCCAACTATCCTGATTTGGCAGGGACAATTTTGATTAATCCCCTGTTGTCCCAATTTTTTCAGCTGCATTTAAAATGTCCTGGTTTCACTTCTCCCTTTGTCCTCAGCTTACTTCACTTACTGCAAACTGAATTCAAAGTGCAATTAACTCAGCAGTGGGGAGAGGAGTCATACATTTTTTATCCATTTTCAGTTTTTCCACTATCTGTCTATAAGAGAATCATTGAAAGGTAAACCCTTCAGACAATAATTTTTCGTTTGACTTGATTCTACATTGTTGTTGATTAACTTCTAGACCAGACTTGCACAACTTGGCAGTAGGTAAGGGCCGAAATTAAATAGGCTAAACTTCTTCGGGCCACAGATAGGTTTTTAGCACCTCACTTTCCAAGTAAAGTTATAATAATGGTATGATAATGTCTTTTATTTGCAAAATAAATTATAGTATCATTAATTGTTAAACTATTTTGTAAATAAAATAAACCATATTATAAAAAAGGGAAAGTAGGGAAGTTTTTCCTAATGTTTAGGTGGAACTTCTTTTCCTGCAGTTTGAAGCCTCCTCTGTGTCCTAGGGCCTTTCCACACTACACTGTTACAGTGCTATTATTTAACTTTCAACATCCTGTGGAATTCTGGGGTTTGTAGTTTCCTGAGGCCAAAGAACTCTCTGGCTGAGAGTTCTAAATACCCGTCCCTAAACTGCAAATCCCAGGATTCTACAAGATGATGAAAGTGGAATAATAGCACTATAACAGTGTAGTGCGTGAATCTCTTAAGCAGCAGAAAACAAGCTTGCTCCATCTTTTACATGACATCCTTTCAAATAAGAGCTTCACAAAAGTTCCTTTTAGTGGACGACAACTTCCTGAAACCCCAGGTAGCATGATTACTGACTGGGGAATTCTGGGAGTTATAGTCTTAAAAAACAATGCTTTCAAACTCTGAGTAAGCTTTTATCTCACCAGAGTAGACTCAGTGAATTATTGCTATTGTGTGCTTTTGAGTTGTTTCCAACTTATGGTGACCCTAAGACAAACCTATCACCGGATTTTCTGGGCTAGAGTGCGGGATCGCCCAAGGTCACCCAGTGGTTTTCCATGACTGAAAAGTTCAAATCTTGCCTCTGCTACAAACTCACCCAGCAATCTTATGGAAACCTCCTTCCTTAAATTTCACCCACCACCACCAATATCCATTTCTGCCCTACACTGTTCTAGTGCTATTATTCCACTGTCAACATCCTGTGGAATTCTGGGGTTTGTAGTTTCCTGAGGCCAAAGAGCTCTGGCTGAGAATTCTAAAGGCCCCTCCCTAAATCTGCAAACCCAAGGATTCCATAAGATGTTGAAAGTGGAATAAGAGCACTGTAACAGTGTAGGGCAGAAATGGCCACTGTCCTACCCTCTTGACCTGTTGTTAGGACAACTGAGATAATGCACATGTGGCAAGTTGTGATTACACAAAACCAATAAACAGGATTATTGGAAAGATAAAAGAGCTATGCCTTAAGAAATGTAGCAGTGTGCAATTTGCAATAGATTTGCAAAAGATCAAAGGGGAGGGGAACAATTTGGGGTGGCAGAAAAAAGTATTATTTATGAGGAAGGGGAAAAAATAGCTTTGGAGAATAAACAAGGGGAATTCCAGGTGGGGGGTGGAATTTATGAGAGTGCACCCCAGAATAAACCTAAATTGCCTTTCAAAATGCAATCTTTAAATGCAATTTAAGTTTTTCCAATGCAATTTAGGAGGGATGGGGGTGAATGAGGCACTGATAAACTGCTTCCTCCAGAGGATCCCAGTTTGCCGTGTAACAGTCCATGTTGGCTTGCTCAGGGATGAGGAGACCACCTCCTTTTTTTTTTGCCCCCTCCAGCCACAGCTGGTCTTCTCCTTTTCCTGGGCACTTCTGCCCTCACTGCCCATCCAAGGGAAACAGAAGGTGAAGAAGCAACTGCTGCCATCTTGCACAAGGGCAAAGGTAGCATCAGCTTAGCTCTCTGCTCCCCACTGGAGGGAAGGAGGAGGGAATGGCCCAACTGGATTCATTCAAAACCATCAGCAACCTAACTGCTGCAACCTTTTTCAGCCCTCGCGCTACGAGTGATGCAGGCTGCACGAAATCCTTTGGCAGGCCACATGCGACCCCCCTGGCCATGTGTTGTGCAGGCCTGTTCTAGAATATCTTGATAAATGCCCACTTTTCCCTTGCAGCCGCTGCCTTCCTATAGAAAGCCTCTTGTGGTGAAACCCATAAAGGTGTTTTATGGTATAACCTTTTTGATTTTTCCCTGAAACCTGGTTTTCGCCACTTTCTTGGCTGCTACATTTCTGGTGCATTGGCCGGGAAACGGGGGAAGGGACTATTCTGTCCCCCTTGACGGACGTTTGGACGTCGGGGATTGCGGCCCCCCCTTGACAAAACCCAGGGCGCCCTCGACCTTTTTGTCGAAGAGGTTTGGTTGGGGAGTGGTGGCATCCCTGGCGACAGCGATCCAGTCAAAGGACCTCGGGTTACAGCTGGAAATCAAGCCTCCCATGGCCCTCTGGTGAGTAGTAGACCCCCCTCGTGTTTGGGAGGGGGAAGGGGGAACTGATCACTCCTCGAGGTTTTGGCTGAGTACCTCTTAGCGGTGAAGAGGGAAACCCCGAAAACTTTTGGTATGGCGGATAATAAATGAGACGTCTCAGTTGTGGTTTAATGGGCCAGATGGGAGGTTGTTTGTCTGAATGAAAGATGTGTGTGTGAAATGCTTGCAGCATTGCAGTTCTTGCGTCATGCCATGACCGTCTGGGTGGCCAAGTCAGTGCTGGAGTGACTGGAGTGAAAACCCTTTGTGTGTGGGCGCATGAGACCCCTTACTCGTGCGTCAAATCCATTCCTATTGTGTCTTGTCTGGAATTTGGGAGGAAATGGGAGGGGGAGAAATGGAAATTCCTTAGAGTGTACGATAAAAGAATTTCAAAAAGAATTTAAAGGAGGATTCAGTGGAAACTTACTATTGCCATTGTAGTGTAAAGTGTAAGAAAAAAAAAAATGGTTTGTTTCCTCTCTCAGTGTTGAAGCCATTTCCTGAAGCCCCTCCTTCAGGGCTCTCTGTTGTTTTAAGCCAGAGAAGTTAACTCAGCCAGAGGCTGGGAAAGGGCGAAATAAAAGTAGTGCAAAAGAAAAACCTCAGGATAGTGAGGAAGCAATGCAGAGTCTCATTGTTTTCTTTTAGGTGTAAAAAAAACCCTGATTTTGAATTCAGGAGGGGGAATTTTGAGGTTGGATCCAAAGGGGCTTCAGAGAGCCATTACTATGTCAAATGTTACAATTAACTGGAAAGGGATCCTTTTTTTTATCCCAAAGGGCAGTGGGAGCAACTTCGGCATGACAGGAAATAAGGGGTTTTTCTAGGATCAAGTCAGACCCCCATGATGGAGATTTAATGGGCCGGCAGACAGAGGTTTTGGAATAGCAGAAATAAAGTTATAGAAGTTAATGGAAAAAGAAAATAATAAGCCCTTAAGGTGTTGCATGGAGACATGCCAGGAGTTGGAAAAGATTCTCCTCTAGCAGAGCTCAGCGCAGAGTCTATTGAAAAAAAGAAAAGTGCATTTGAAAAGGAAAGAAGGAAAAAAAGGAAGGAACTCTGCACACACCGGGAATTCCCCCTTGCCCCTCCTTTTGAAAGAGGAAAGGAAAGGAAAAACAAAAACAAAACTGACAGCCCTCTTTGAAAACCCATCTAAGGCCCCTTTTTGAATCAAGGGGGGGGGACAGGTAGTTTCCCCCCTTTTTAAATGATGAAGCAAAGTCTGTTTCCTAGTAAATTCTCTCATGCCTTAAAAAAGGGGAGAAAGGAGACTTCACTGAATATTTAATAGCTGTAGTTTGCAAATTCCCATCCATTCACCATCACTTGAGACTGTGTATGCAGTGGTGGACAAGACTTAGAAGAAATTTGGAAGAGGTTCAACAGTGCCAGCAGCAGAAGTCCAAGTGGCCCCTAACAGAGGCACTGGTGCGACCAGTGAGTTCAGAGTTATCAATACACACCCTGCACCATGTCAGACCTACTAAGTAATAGAACTTTGCTCCAGAATCATGGCCTCACATGTCTCTAACTGGCAGGACTGTCAATAGTTGCTTTTACCTTTTTCATACTGAGGAGTGGAGGAGAAAAAATCCAACATGAGGTGGGGCCAGCCGGGAGGGCACCAGAGAAGAGGCAGAGTTCCCCTAGCTATCCGGGGTGGGATCCAAAAACTTGACCAGAGAATATGCTCACTGATTATCAAGTTGGTGGAAACAGTGATAAAAGGGGATAAAGGGGCTGTTGAACCCCAAGCAGGCAGGAGGAAGAGGCAAGTGAAGAGAAAGAAGACAGAGGCCTAGATTGGGAAAGTTCAGGAATGATGGACATTGTAGTACCTGAAAAGTTTCCCCCAAGCCCTTTGGGGAATTCCCAATGAAAAAGAACAGAGAGGTAGAGCCCCATAGAGGCCTTGGAGGGGCAGTTTTAGGAGACAACCACGCTCCACCCCCACCGGATCCTGTCTGCTGCCTGTTTGCCTGTCCTACCCTGAGGGGACAGAGGGGGGGAGCAATAATACCAGCAAAAGGGAGTGAAAGCCGCTGCTAGCATTAAGAGGCTTCCTGGAGGAGAAGGATGTGAAACAACACCCCCCCCCCAGCAGGTGCCAGTCAAGGAGGGAGGGCAGATGGGGGGGGGGCGAATGGAAGCGGCGGATGCAGCGGAGGCTGAGGGATGCAGCCGACAATAAGTAGCAGGAACAGAGGAGTCAGTTTCGGAAAGGGGGGGGGTTCCCCCCCTCCCTTCCTAGTTCGTCTGATGTTTGGAATTTTAGAACCAGGCGAGAAAAAAAAAAGGAAAAAAATGCAGCCAAAAGTTCAGGAGCTGCAAGGGGCTGACAAGGACAGAAAGGAGCAGCTTAGCTGCCTACAGCCATACCACCCAACACACCCGATCTCGTCTGATCTCGGAAGCTAAGCAGGGTCGGGCCTGGTTAGTACTTGGATGGGAGACCGCTTATGAATGCTGGGAGTTGTAATTTTTGTAAAAATCCAAAATGAAAAGGGGTTTGGAAGATGAGAAGGTGGTAGGAAAACTCAGAAGAGGAAGAGGGTCTCTGGAGGGGCCCAATGTGCCCAGTGTGGGCAGAAGAGGCATAGATGAGAAAAATCTGGACGATGGTGAAGCAGTCAGAGAAGGATGTGGATAAGTGGTGGATATGTGGAAGAAGCAGCAGGGACAAAGTGAGAGGTGATGTTGGGGGGAACCCTTTTTGGGGAAGATGCAGCAGAACTCCATGAATAATGGCATTGGTCAGCAGTTAAGAGGAAAAGTTTTGTTCTTCGCCCCATAAACTGCAAAGGGCAAGGGCTGGGAGTTGTGAATTCGGGTGAGAAACGTTGGCAGCAGAAGTATGGAGAATAGGGGAAAAGGGCCGAGTCAGAACTGCAAAGTAGCGCCCCCTCACCATTTCCCCGAAAGATGGAAAACTGGAAAGGCTCCCTGGTGCAGTCCCAGCGGGATGGAGGAGGTGATGGAGCACTCCTAAGCTGGGGATTGTGGGTTAGCCCCACCAGGGTCGCCACTACGAGCAAGCTGGGAGAAAAGGTGAGGGAGATCTAGTTGGGAGGGGGGAAAAAAAAGGGAGCATTTTTGAGAGGCGATAGAGCGCCCCTCCAGTTTGGAAGTGAGTTTAGTTAAGGGACTCTGGCTGAAGAAGGAAGGAGGAAAAGAAAGCACGCTGTGAGACAGTAAAAACCGACAACAGCCCTGAAAAAGCCCACGCATCATACAGGCTCAAAAAACAGACCCATTTGTCCACCAATATCAAAGATTAAATTACTGTGCTAGGAGTCCCCGGGGGAGTCACATTGTACCTGCAAGACCTCAGAATTTAAGGAAACTGGAGAAATGAAAAAAAATCCTGGAGACTGGTAGTTCAACGTGTATGGTCCAAATAACAGCCCTGGCTATGTTTTTGGACTGGATGCCAGCACAGGACAAGCGGCATGATACCACATTAATCTTCTGAGCCCATTTTATAGAAACCTTTCATTCTCATTCCATGTGCAGCCCACAACAGAGAAACCAGGAGTGTTTTTGTTTTTTCCCAGAGCCCCATCATGATGGGGAAGAAAATGAATAAACTTCACAGAGTCATGAAGTTGTCACCTTTCAGCAAAAGTCCTTTTATGGGTTAAGGGAACATAACTCTACAAAAAGGGGTTTGTGTGTTAGGGAAAGCTCTGATAAAAGGGGGAAAATGTTAAAATAGGGGCTTCTTTCCCACAAGCACAGGGACACCCTCTCAAACCAGGAGACATGGGTGGGGACCTATCAGGTAGTAGTGACAACCCCCACTGTGGGAAAGGTGGGCCCAAATGTAAACTAGGGACACATGCATATAGATCTTGAATGTGGAAAACAATAGATTGAGACAGGTATAGGAAGGGCAGGAAGTTTGGTTTACCTATTTTTTCACTAGGGATTGGAAGATATGTGTATATGGCAAATAGGCATGCCCAGGGAAATGTCTCAATGTTAACTTCTTTCCACTTACAGCATAGGCTTTACTGAGTTTGTGGAAAAAGGGGGGTTGGGCCCCCATAGTCAGTGCTGGAAAGCAACCGTTTTTACAATGGCAAATGGGTATATGGTCAACTTCTAGGATGAAATGATTTCCACTGAGGGAATCAATTTTTTACTTGGTGCACAAACTGATATAATTTGGCTGGCCAAAAAAAAAAGGATTCACAATAAAAGCAACAGGACATGACAACACATGATCCCCATGGAGGGAATTGGTTTTCATGTAAAAAGGGGCGGGTTTGGGTGTAGCTCAGCATGAAACTATCTCTTCAGTTGTGAAGGGGGACTCAGTATTTTGGTAAAATATAACCTGTTGTCATTATGTAAATAAGTTGAATGCAAAAAGGGAAAATGTGTTTTGAAGTATGCAATATGGAAGAAAATTCAACATTCTAGTGGTCTGCAGGCATGTGGACAAGATTATTGGGTTCCTTAAGTAATTGGGTAAAAGCCTGTATGCAGAAGTCTTTGCACTAACATAATGGTTTTCCTAAATTCCAATCTTTACTCTGCATGTTAAAAGTGTTGTTTTTTAATCTGTAATGCTCAAGTCAATGGAAGGAGAAAGCTGGAGGTTCCAGAAGGTGGTTGCAGAAAGGGATTTAAAAATTTTGGGCTAGGTATACCTTTGACGCTCTGGAAGCCGCCAAAGTGTCACCAACCCAGCAACTCCTGAGGGAAAAAGATTGGGGGTAGATTTCTGCTGGGGTTACACCGGACGCTAACCTCTCACGCACAAATCAACCCCCTCCGTTATTGGGAACAGCGTGTAAGTGTGTAATGTGTGTTAGTGAATCCTAATGCTGCTATGTATGCTGCTGCTATGTATCACTTGTGTTATAAGGAAGAAGGAAATAGTACATGCTAGAAATTGCAAAGTAGTTTGAATTTAGCATGAAGGGGGGAATGAAGGGGTTAAGTCCAATGCCACTTGCATAGGAAAAATAAGCGAATTGAATTGTGCTTCTGAGTAAATAGCAGATGTCTGCTTATTAAATTTTAGAAATAGCCTTGCAAATCAGAGGTCTGGGAACTAAATGGGAGTAGGCATACCCCTCATTTTGGCTGTAACCATTATTTTGTATCACTCTAAGTAACCTTGTAAACTAACCCTTTTGTTCTCTTCTGTAACGTGTATGCCAGTCAAATGTAATGGAAAGTTAACCAAAGATCTTTTTTTCCAGGATGGGGGGGGTAAGTAAATGATTGATTGCTGACATAGAAGGCAAAAGGTATATAGTGATGCTACCTCAATTAATCGACACAACAGCTCTGAATTAACTGTTGCCCCTTGCGCAAGGTATTGTAATAAAGCTGGCTTTTTGATTTTTCCCTGAAAACCCGGTTTTTGCCACTTTCTTGGCCGCTAAATATCTGTTCTGTATTCTTATCACAGCACATCTCATCTAATGATTATGAAAATCTGATTTCTCTTTTCTTTATCATAACACCAATATCCATGCCACCCACAGCTCAGTTCATGCCCCTCTAAATACAACAGTCTTGTATTTGTCAGCATGATCCAATCTTTCAACCACACTAAACGGCAGTCAGAGAAGTACTATTTCAAATCTGGTACCCAGTGCCCCTTTTTTATCTTAAATGTTGGGAAATATGTTACTGTCTCCTGTACAACATCTGTCTATAGTTTTAAGTGGCACTTTCATATTCCAGCCACTGAGAGAGGTAAATAGGTGAAAACATGGGGCAGGGGTTTTCCTACTTAAAATGTTTTACCTTTAAAAAAATATTTTAAATGTGTTGGGTTTTCTCTGCTTTTTAAAAAATTTAAATCAGACTCTAGAGGGTCACATTATCTGATTTTTGGGGTCCTCCGAGGGTGGCCACCACACTATTGCCACCACCTTGGCAACTGGAAGTTATGTGTGTCAATTGGAATGGAGTCCCTTTAAAAAGCATTTAATAGCCCTAAAAGTTTTTTTTTTTTTTCAACCACAAAGAAAGGTTTTGGTCAGAAAAACCCTTTTTGGGTTGAAAATTTTGGTGGGAATGACCATACTTTGGGGGCTGCGTTGGGAAGTTTTCAAGGACTACGTAACTACCCCTGTTTTAAATTGCAGTTATTTGGGGCTTTTTTGGCTGAAAGTCAACTCCAAAATAATGGTACAAATTGTATAAATACATTTCTTTATGCTATTACGCTGTGCCACACTAATGTGCAGGAACAGAAGTGGGCATAGTAACTTTTATATCAGGAATCCTGAGGTAATGATATCTACCAACAGGGCTGAATTATCAATGGTTCATCTGGACCAATTCCTCCAAGGGCCAATTCCTTCACTGGCTGGGTAAGACTGAAGGAGAAAGGTGTCTCTTGCTTCCTCTTCTGCCCCAGTCACTTTCTAAACATCCTGCTGTTTCTGTTGTCATCACATTTTTGTCTTGTTTCTGTAACTGAGAAAAGGAGAAAGGGATTGGGCTCTTAGGCCACTTCTGCACTACACTGTTATAGTGTTATTATTCCACTGGGGTTTGCCGTTTAGGGAGGGGCATTTAGAATTCTCAGCCAGAAAGCCATTTGGACTCAGTAAAGTACAAACCCCAGAATTCCGCAGGATGTTGAAAGTGGAATAATAGCACTAGAACAGTGTATTGCGGATATGGATTTAGTCTCATTGCAGGTCCCAAAACATTCTCACAAGAAGATTTTTGTGTTGCTACTTATTGAACTTTTATTTTATTCATTGTTTTATTTGTTTAATTTCTTTGCCATCTTGACTAGAACAGCTCACATATGTCCAGAATGAGGGCCCCGTTTTTGGAAAACCTGCTTAATTTGGCTTTGCATACCAATGCATAGGCAACTCTAGCTCCTTCTGATATTGAACTGCAATTCTTATTAGCTTTAGCCAGCAATGGAAATGGAGAAGGATATTAGGAGTTGCAGTCTAGAAAACATTTGGAGCCTATAGTTGTGTTCCCTGATAAAGAAAATCACATGGGGATTGCTTTTTGTAGCATTTTATAAATGCACATTTATGCATCAACAATGAAGGTGTGAAGGAAGCATTAATGAAATTAAGAAACTGAAACCTAAGCCAAGCTACATGCTTAAATTCTATAATTAATTTAAAGAACTCTCATTATTGAACTTGAATTCAGGATGGAAAGCATGGCAAAGGAAATCCACAGAACAATAAAGGAATAAAATGAGGAAGATCTGCTTATTCTTCTTTAGGATTCTAAGGAAGAAAAGGCTCACAGGAAAAGAGAGAGAGAATTTCACTGGGCAGGACAGGAGACTACAAATTAGGAATATTCCACCTTGTGCATTAACTCATTGCATCACCCTGGGCTAATAATTTAGTCAGTGTTAGTCTCAGTTTCTCCGCCTACTAAAATAAGGATAATGAACGTGAGTTCCGCAGATGAAGGATTCACAACAAAACCACAGCATTCTCACAGCATTAGTAGCAGGAAAGGGAGCATAAGGCAACCAATTGGAATGCCGTGAACTGATCTGGACAGGGGCAGGGCTGAGTTATCCTCAGATGGCATATCCTAGTGGCGTCATTACTTGCAGGTCCAACCAGCTGAGCAAGTCTCATTCTGCACTGGATGAAATTCCAGCCACTGTCGAACAAACAGACAGCTGAAGGTAAAAACGTAGGTCAGGCCTACCGTTCAAAATGCTGATTCAGAGATAAGATTAGTGTATTTCCGAGGAGATTTCAATCTAGGAAACAGGCTGTTGCAGGAAGCTAGCCCGATTAACATCAAACATGCCTACCACGTATTCCTGTGGAGGTGGTAGAGATAACAGTCACAAAACTTTCAAGAACAGTGGCAACAGTCAAATGACACCTACTGACTTCCCTTAATACCAATAAAAGCAATATCTTACTGGGCTCACTTGGGGTTTTCAAATATAGTTCCAATGCTTTCACATCACACAATTATAGCACTATGTTTCTCTTTTAACTGCCAAGGCTGCATCCTGTAGTATGCTGGGATATATAGTTTGGTCAGAGACACTACAGGATCTATTTGGCCGAGAATTTTCAATGCCTTTCCCTAAACTGAAAATCTCAGGAATCAATATGGTGGAACTATGGCTGTTAAAAGTGGACTCATAGCATTATAACTGAGTAATGTGAAAGATTCCTCTGCTTGGCCACAACCCCTCCTCCCCCACCCTCCAAAAACTTCGGAATTGGCACGGTAGATTGTTTTTTAAAACAATATCTAGCCTGTAATAGTAACTCAAAGACCAATAAAAGGAGTCAAACTTAAAATATTTCAAGCACTGGACCCAATCAGGAAGTGGTCCACTCTCCCCTTGCAGTCTGGATTCATTCTTTGCAGGACTGAAGCAAATGACATCTATGCACCGTGATGATTGGATGCTGGTTCCCATCTGGCTTTCAGTCCTTGTCTACAAGCCCTGAAGGAATAGCTGAGCCATTGTTTGGTCGCTGGCACTCCTTGCATGCCTGTCATTTCACCACTGAAGCCAGGATGCAGGCTCATGTCACAACTGAGACCATCACAGCCAGCTTTCTTTCTGTAGCATGTCTGTAGCATGGCAATGAGAACAGCCTAACTGTGAAAATATCCTTAAATGTAATGGTTCAAATGCACAGCTGGAAGTAAAGCCCTGGATTCAGAATGGCATTGTTGTGCATTTGAAAGCTCATTTCAGCTATTTGGTGGAAAGTTTTAAAGAGTGAATGCTGCTCACTTGTGACCAAGTACATTGGTATGAACATTTAGTTTTACACTGCTTTGCCCAGAATAAGAAAGGAGAGAGAGTACACTCTCTGACATGTAGAGCTGCCAGAATGAAAACTGGAGAGGCCTCCTGCACCTCTAATGGTGTTGTAGAGGAGGGAATTTCAGCACATGTTCCTTGTTACTTGGTTGCATGACAAGCAACATCTGCTGAAGTTCCATCTTCTACACAAATATTAAAGATATAGAAGCCTTCTTCAGTTTTCAGTCTGGCAGCCCTAGACTATTAATTTCCTTCCTACAGAATCTTGGAGAAATGCACTTCTAGCTCTTAACATCTTTTAATGTTTATCTTTTGGCCCAAATCCCTCCATGCTAATGGGTACGGGTGCAATTTTGCCATGCTTCTACCTACCTGGGTTGTTTTAGCCTCAGATGATAGGTACTCATTTAATGGGGCGTCAAACAGAAGCATGCACTGATTTGTGTCCACTTCTGAGTTTTTGTTTGGTACCTTTGGCAAAGTAAAAATATACCCCCCATGTGACATAATTATACACTTCTGACATAGGGGGCTTGTTTCAACAGGTCTGCATCTGTATCCTACCCAGGATGCATATTTGGTAAATGTCTTGTTTTTTTCCTCTATTGAGAGGCACTATCTTTTGGGGAGAGTCCTTTCAGAAGCATGCCGGCAGTGGGAAAGGCCAGAGCCAAAAGGGATTGATGCACCCCTTTTCTCTTCTTTCCCTTTCTCTTCTTTCTCTTTTCTCGTCTTTCCCTTTCTCCCCTTTCTCATCTTCCTGGCCCAACTGCCTTCTGGGGGGTGGGGCGGCATTTCTTCCCTACACTGTTATGGTGGTATTCTTCTACCTTCAACATCCTATGGCATTCTGGGGTTTGTAGTTTACTGAAGCCAAAGAGCTCTAGCTGAGAATTCTAAATGCCCTCCCTAAACTGCAAACCCCAGGATTCCATAGGATGTTGAGAGTGGAATAATAGCACTATAACAGTGTATGGCGGAAATGGTCAGATATTGCCCTTGGAACTGTACTGATTACTTGCAGAGGGCTGTTCCTCCACCCCTCCCCATTACCTTCACGCTGTCCATTTCTGCTTCCTCCGTTTTATTCCTTTCCCTTCCCTATCTGTATGCTATTGGGCTGTGGGAAACATGCTGCCTTTGGGCTGTGGGTTGCCCACCTCTGGCGCATATAATCTCAGCCATTTCCCTTCAAACACAGGGACAGAGATAAACGTGATCACATCTGTATAAGGGCTGATTAAAATCAGGAAAGCAATTAAAGCCTATTACAATCGCCCTGGGAGGCAGGAGTAAACTGCTGGGGCAGGGATGAAACTTAAAGTGAGATAATTATAGCTCCTTTAATTGCAGCTTCTTCTTACACTGGATTTCTATCCACTCTGCTTTTGTGTGCACATAGCTTCTAAGAGGTCTAATAAACCTCTCTTTTAACTATGACTAAGATGTTTAATATTTATAATGTTTCTACAGCAGCCTAGTGCTGCATGCAGAATAAGTAGACGCAATCCCTGCCTACCAACTCTCCATCTTTAAGAAGAAACAACATAAGGAAAGTAGGAGGTAAGGCAACAAAAGGGAGGGGGGATGAAGTGGAGGAGGGCTAGAAAGAGAAGGAGGAAAACATTCACATTTAAAAATGTACATTTTGGAGACAGGTAACATAAGATAAATTAAGTTGGAATCCTCTTCAGGCACTACCCCAGCCTAAAAATCTTTGCAAAATCACTTGTGTTTATCAGAGGGTGGGTTAAATGCGTGTAGCCACTCATTTTGCAAGCACACATACAACTCTGTCACTGTTGTTGACTTGGTGGGTGAGCAGCTAAGAAATCGTTGCCCAATGACTGAGTTCAAGGCTGTTGTGCAACTGTGGGATCCAGCATCACGACACTGGAGTATATTTAGTTTACACTAAAAGTACATAGTGTTTTGGCCTTAGTGTGTCTTTCAGTGGGAAGGGAATTTTATAAACGGCGTGCCACAGTAGAAAAATTGATAGATACGCTGATGTCACAAGAGTTAAGTTTATTGCCCAGAAGGGTGGTTCAAATTAGCAGAGCAATGTGAGCAAGGGGTTAAGAAAAGGCAAGATTTATTTCTGCATCATTAACAGGTACACACTTTGCGAAGGTCCAAAATGAGACAAAGACACATTTCCCAGCACCTACCTTATATACACTAAACAGGCAGATTTCCTCATGTAAACATTCCGAAAAGTATCAACACTTAGTTCAAAGCATATCCTCTTTGTCTGTCATCTATCAACATTTCCAAATTGTGCCAACCTGTCCCAGAGATTGGTGTTCTTTATGCTGATGGACTCATCATCTTCAGATAGCATGTGAAATTTAACCAGCAGAAACTTCAGTGTTTGTTTGCTTCAAAGTCTGTTACTTTAAACAAGGACGGTAATTTCCAGCTTCCTTTCCAGAGCAGCCACTAAGTAAGGGCAACTTACGCATCACCCCCGGCTCAGTTCCAGATTGGCTCTTCCTATACGGAGCCTTTTCCCAAAGGAAAGATGTCCACTGGCAGACTGAAGAAGCTTGCATCTGAAGCCAGAGGTGGGGAAAGGGAAAAGGAGGGAGGGGAGAGGGAGGGAGGGATGCTGGTGAAGCTGTGTAGTGTTCTGTGTTTATGCGAATTGAGTGGGTAACTGGGGGTGGGGTAGGGTTGTGTGGATTATTTGTGGGGAGTGTAGTGGTTTGAGCATTGTAATACGACGATTCCCTGCTCAGCAATAGAAACCTACTGGGTGACATGGAGCATGTCACACATTCTCAGCCCCCAAAAGCCCCGTGCTAGGTTTGCCTTAGGGTCGCTACAAGTCAGAAACGACTTGAAGCCACATAACAACAACAGAGGCCTTGTGTGTGAAGGACTGGTGCGGGTTGAGATTGGGTGAAGAACCTGATTAATCAACCTGATTAATCCGTTTGCATGAGTCTATGTACTCTTGTGAGTTTGCGTAAAATGTGTACATAAATAGGATTCTGTGAAACAGCTTTGTCTGAGGGGATTTGTGAGGTGCATGTGGATAATTTGTTAAGTATAGATACATGTGGAACACAAGAGGGACACGCTTGCGTGAAGGGCATGTTTGTTCTCTTGAAGGGCTTATGGGGATGTGTGCATGTGCAGAGTGCCTCTCAGCAGTTAGGCCTGGAGTGACTAGGCCCAGACCACTGAAAGAGATTTTGCTGACAGGCAAAGAGTTTTATCTACATCCAACACTGTTAATGATTTATTAAAGGAAAGTTGCTACGTAGAACATGATCAGTTAGGGAAGAGTAGCCCCTATAGTTAACATCTACTGTATTCTTCCACTTACAATCATATTGTGATTTAACCAAAAAAATGCTTCCTTGGCATGCTTTGTGACATGTTATACTTTGAGACAGACTGTTGTCCATAGTTAGGTAGGCAACTTCATGTCACAAAGCTGACATTGAATGGGCCGTGTTTGAATTGTCACTCTCTTTAGAGCATTGTTAAACCCTCTAATTAATACAGACCTTTACAGACTGCATCCTACTCCAGAGAGTGCTCCTGTAATTAACGAGATTTTCTCTTCTATAGATAGATAGATAGATAGATAGATAGATAGATAGATAGATAGGCAGACATACCCCCCCCACACACATACACATATATAAAATATAAAAAGCTGTTTAAAAACAGGGCTAAGGTGCTTACAGATATGTTCAAGCACCAAAAAGCACCAAGTATGTGAAATAAGATAAGCAATAAACAAAAAATGATGTAATAAACATATTTATCATCTCACATATTGTGTTTTCCTTTATGCACCCACACTTCCCTTTAAGTCTGTGAGTCTCAATCTACTTCTTGCAGGGTGAATGGATAATTTTTATATTACTATTTTAAACGTATACTCTGCCTTCACACCAAAAGTCTGCTCAAGACGATAAGACTAAGAACACAACCTTGATTAAAAACTAAAAACACAACGATCTTACATAATGCAAAATATCTAGCTAGCACCCAACTGGTAAGATGCTCTTCATCAACAGACTTGAGCTAAATGCTAACAGTCTGCCTGAGTAAAAATATTTTTGTCAGCTGGCAAGAGGATAAAAAGGCAGATGAACTAGATTCTCTCAGCAGAAAATTCCATACTATGGGAGCAGTACCAAAGAAGGATATCTTTCATATCCCCCCCTCCAGATGTGCCTCTGATGGCAGTGGGATTGAGAGAAGGTTCTCCCCCAGAGGTCTTAGCCAAACTCATATGGAAGAGTGTGTCCTTTTGTCTCAAAGCAGGAATTATTATTAGAACTCCACCCCGCTTCCCAGAAGTACTGTGCCTTCCTTTCTAGTGAGAAGATGGGGCAAAAGGTATATCTGAATACAGGGCAGAGCAAGTTCCTTGCAGACAACACAGTTTAATTCTGAAGAGACACATATATACACATTTATATGGGAATAGGTTCCACTGAAACCAATGTATTTTACTTCTCAGTGGACCTAAATTTAATATTAGTTCCAGGGAAGGCAACAGAACTTAAGTATGTCTTGGACTGTACTGTACTTCAAAAGGCTAGGAGTCATTGAAACACAAAAGTGATATGGAGAAAATAAGGTTTTATTCTAAATAAGAAGGATTACATCAGGCTATCAATGTACATTTTGACATATATGGAGTGAGAAATACCAGATGTCCAAGCTGGGTTCAGGAAAGAAAGAGGCATAAGGGATCATACTGCAAATATATTTTGGATAATGGAATACACCAAAGAATTTTAGAAGAAAATCAGTCTGTGCTTTATAGATTACAGCAAAGTCTTTGATTGTGTAGATCATGAAAAACTTTGGGTAGCTCTTTAAAAAACAGGTGTGTCACAAAATTTGATTGTCCTGCTGAGTAATCTGTATTCAAGACAGAACACGGAGAAACAGATCAGAATATATCAGGACACAATACAGAGAAACTGATTTTTTTCCAGTTGGCAGTGGATCAGGCAAGGCTGCATTTTATCACTCTATCTGTTTAACTTGTATGCTGAACACATCATACGTAAAGCAGGATTAGACTTGGAAGAAGGTGTGAAAATTAGAAGAAGGAACAGGAATAATTTAAGATAGGCAGATGACATGATATTATTAGCAGAAAATAGCAAAGACTTGGAATGATTACGGAAGAAAGTATAAAGACAGCTTTGCAGTTGAAGACTAAGAAAACAGAAATGATGACAATAGAGGATTTACATAACATTAAAGTTGATGATGAAGACCCTGAGATAGTTCAATATCTCCCATACCTTGGCTCATTTATTGATCAGAATGGAGACTGCAGTCAAGAAATCAGAAGACTAGGACCTGGATGGGCAGCTACGAAGGAACTAGACAAGATCCTGAAGTATCAAGATATATTTTTGAATACTAAAGTCCCCACTATCCATACCATCATATTTCTAATTTCTGTATATGGTTGTGAAAGCTGGACAGTGAAGAAAACTGATATGAGGAAAATCAACTCATTTGAAATGTGGTGCTGGAGAACAGTTCCACAAATACTGGAGAATGTTAAAAAGACCTATAAATGGGTCCTAGAGTGAATCAAACTTGAACTCTCCTTAGAAGCCAAGATGACTAAACTGAGACTGTTGTATTTTGGACATATAATGAGAAGACAGGACTCACTAGAAAAGACAATAATACTTGTTAAGGTAGAAGGCAATCAGTAAGAAAAGACAAAGACCACATTCTAGATGGATAGACTTAATCAAAGAAGCCTTGTGGCACCTGAACAGGGCTGTTGATGACAGACTGACCTGAAGGCGTCTTATTCACAGGGTCACCATAAGTTGAGTCAACTTGATAGCAATTAACCACAACAAACCAATGTATGATTTGGATGTCATGATGATTTGGAGGTAAAGAGACAGGCAAAATAGATAGAGGGGCACTCACAGCGTCATCACACAGGATTATTCATGCTCCTAGCCACTCCCATTCTGAGATAATTGAAACCACGTGTACTAGTAGAGACAATACTTCATGGGAAGAATAACATTTCCTATAACGAATGTGAATTGCTACAACAATTTTAAATGAAAACAAAACAATGTGATACATTTTTTTTTCAAAGGGAGCATTCACTAACAAGAAAAGGATACGAGTATGGATTTGCCTGCATAGTTTTTTAACAGTCAGTAGTCTGGTCTAACAATGAAATCGTGAACAGCATTCTGGAACACTTTTCAGCTTCAGAACACTTTTCAAAATGAATCCAGCATTTTACAGTAGTTCAAATTTGATGTAACTAAGGCATGTGTGACCATGGGCAGATCAGATACCTCCAGGAACAGGTATAATTGGTGCATTAACCTTAACTGTGCAAAAGTATTTCTGGCCACTGCTGAAACATGGGCATACTTGCAGAATCCAAGAGCACAAACATGAGCCTAACTTTTAATGGGGAGTGTAACTTAATCCACTACAAGTCATAATCTGATTCTCTTATCTGCATTTCAACTGACTAGGAGGCTCTGTTTTGTCTTAATTAAGCTTCAATTTGTTTATCCTCATCCAGACCATTATTAACATCAGACCCTGGTTTAGACCTAAATTGGCTTCCTTAGATTTAGATGAGAATGAGAAACACAGTTGGGATTTCACAAGCATATTGATGGCACCAAACCCCAAAACTCCAGGCAACTTCTCCCAATAATTTTGCATATATATAAAGCCTGAAAGACACTAAACCCAACAACCACAGCACTGAACAAGTGCCTCATCGCTATCATCTGAACTTGCTTCTCCAGGAAAGACTGGAACCACACATACAAGTTCCATTCCAGATATATGCCTCCGAAGGATATGATGATATCAGATGCCACTGAAAGATAACAACAAAGACACACTCCCCTGTCTCCTGACTAAGCTGTTCACCAAAGTGGCACACACAGCTCTCTTTGTCTCAGCCCTGATGGTGGACTGAAATTAATTTAGAAATCCCTGGAGCTGAGACCTACCACCTCCCCCAAGCACCTTGCACCAGAATGAGTAGTAAAGACATCCTGGAAGTCATCTAGCAAGGAAGGGTTTGGGGAAACTATTTTTTATAGCAAAGATGTTACCACTGCCTTCTTTAGGCAGAGTGGAGTCAGAGGTGTTTACCTCTATCCACCTTCTATTATAAGCCGTGGAAAGTTCAACACAAATGTGATAGATTTCACCTCTGCAAAGAGCACTGAAGCTTATCTCAACGTACAGAGATATGCCTTCTGAGGATGAATCTTTTGCATATCTTATTCTAACTGATTAAGCACAGTCCTGTGAAAGTTCACCATAGAGCCCGCTGAGATTAAACTTTTTAAAGCTTTAATTCTGATAACCAATCACTTGCACATTTTATTTTAAACTCCTACATGCTTTTTTTTTCTTGCTTGCTTAATGAAAAACATGAGCAGTAGTCATGGTAACTTAGTCTTGCTATCTTGTAAATAAAAAAAAAAAATCATTAATTTTAAACAGAACCAGACTGTTACAAAAGGTGGTTCTATACTGAGTCATAAACATGGGATTTGCATGGGTTCCTTTTTTCTCTTGCCAACTTGCATGTCTCTCGGCAATAACATACACGTAAGCACCAATGTCCATCTACTTTAACCCCTGGAATCTTAGAATTCTAGAGCAGGAATGAGTATCAGTGATCATCTCATCTACTCCCCTGACCAAAGCAGCAAATCCACAGTACTGCATCATAGGACCTTGGGTCTTCCTTGCATCCCTTCATATGTTGATCTTGCTCCTACTCTGCCCTGTGCCATTACTAACACATGTCATTCTCTGTGTGCTCCAGATGAAAGGATCTAGGGCAGTGGTTCTCAACCTGTGGGTCCCCAGATGTTTGTGGACTTCAGCTCCCAGAAACCCTGAGCATTGACCATAGTGGCTGGGGCTTCTGGGAGCTGAAGTCCACAAACATCTGGGGACCCACAGGTTGAGAACCACTGATCTAGGGTAAACACTCAGCTAAGTACAGCTTGGTTGCTCATACTTTCCTAGTGCCCTGGGCTTCAGTGTTCCTCCAGCCTTCAGAGCAATAGGAGCGGGGCTGAAAGACTAAACCAGGGCATTCCACACAGTTGCCGTGGCAAGTTAGTGGGTCGCCTGAAATGTGTAGGTATGTCACCTACAATCTTGGAAATGTATGTTATTATTTATAAATCATATATTTTTAAAAATATATGAAAAGTTTTCATGAGATATGTTGTGTCCCCATACATTTTGTTATTACAATTTATGTATGTGCCTGTAGCTCTTTTAAGGGGTTAGTTTAACCTCCGGTTTCCTAGTAAAACGGAATTACTGTGTTGCAAAATGATGCAAGTCTAAAAAAGTGTGTCACCAACATGAAAAGTTTGGAAAGCTCTGGATTAAATGATGCATGGAGCACAATGTGCAAGACTCTACAGTAGATGTGCTGGTTATATGGATAGTAGTTAAGGAAGGGAGCTAAACTAGATTAGAAACGTATCCACCATCAGCTGAGGAATGGTTTTTACAGTAAAAGTAGCAAGCAGTGGGCCTTGTGGAAGGAAAAGGAGACTGACCCCTTTGTCATCCTTGGTCCCGGTGCTGCTACCTGCAGTGGAAGGAGAGCCTCATTCATGTCTATGCAAGTTCTTTCCTCTCAAAAAACACGTGTGGTGACCCCAGTTCTGATCAGAAGCACAGCAGAGAGAAGAAAAATCCATCCTTTCCTTTTTCTCTTTTAGCCATTCATATATTTGTATCAGTGAAAGCACAGTTTGTTTCTTAGAACATTTATGCTTTTTGGTGCACCAGTGGATCAGTGAACTCTTTCCTCTTTTCTTGACTGACGGGATATATATATATATTTAATCCTGTTCCTTTGCTACATTTGAACTGAATTACAGAAAAGTCAGGAGCTTCCTGCGCCGTCTGATGCAAAACTTTTATTTGTACGTTACCTGCAATGCATGTAGCTAACATATGTGTTATCTTAGTCCAGTTTATAAAGAAACCCACCATTGCAAGCCCATATAGATCAGTGCTTAGGTTACCCAGGAGTGGTGCACGCATTATCTTGTAGCGATCTCTTTCTAAAACTTCAGTGGTGTACAGAAGCTTTGGTTAAACTCAGAGAATTGTTTGTGGTTGGCGCTTTCAGCAAAAATTTTCTGCCACTTGTAGCTGAAGCCCCAGCTGGAATAAAGTGACCAGTCGGAGATGCTTGAGGGGAAAAAAAAGGCCCAGTCTGTTCTTATATAACCCCTCTACTACTTCATCATAAACATCACAGCTATAATCCATTAGGATGTACGAATGAATTAGTGAGGAAAGACACCCAGTAAGTTTCCTAGCAGCCACTATCAGGACTGGAGCTACAAGGGGGCAACACCAAGGAATTCTTTCCCCCATAAGAAATCTGACCTCCAGTGAATTTTTCCTTCAGTACCTGTATTTCTAGCATTGCAGAGAGACACTGAAAATCGCCCACACCTAGAACTTTTATCTTTTCTGTGTGCCCATTCCCTCGGGAACGTTGCTTGTCCCTTTTCTCTGGATGCCTAAACTGTCTTGCTAAATGATTACATGCTAAATGAAGTTATCGCAATACGAGAAACTTCGGGACTGAAGGAAAATTTCATTTTGTGGGCAGTCTCCCCATTTTGCCCCCGGTGGCTACACCCTCGCCCCATCCTGAAATAAGACACAACACTCTACAAGGAGGTGGATGACTTTTTAACGCACTCCTGCGTTGCAAACGCCTAGCTAGAAAAGCGGCGCCTGCTCGATCCCACGCGCTCGCCTTTCTACGCTGAGCGCGCAAGCAGACCCGCGCGCACAACCCCCCCGCCGTGTCCGCCCGCCCCCATGCGAGCCAAAGGGAAGCGTTCTCCACCCCCCCCGCAAAGGCGCACGTGTTCGCGCCTACGAACCCTCTGCGCGTGCGCCGGAGGACGCCTTCCTTTCCTTACGGCTCCGCCTGCTTACTGGGGTGGGCGGGGCTGCCTCCTCCCGCCAGCAGCTGGACGGGGAGTTGAGGAAGGAAGCCTTGTTGCCGTGGCGACGGGGACGCTGCCTGTGACCCGCGCGCCGGGTTTTGCTCCCGCGCGACCTGGTCGGGGAGCTTTGCTGCCTTGTCTTTGCAGGACGATGAACAAGCCCGGGAAGAAGGACTCGCGCAACAGTAAAACGCCCCCGGGTAGGACGGGGTTCAGGGCGGGGAACAGCGACGCCGCCTCTTCGAAATGCCTTGGCGGGGGAGGGGGGCGGCATCCCAAAAACTGGGGGCAGAGGAACCAGCAGGACAGGGGACGACGGGGCATTGCAGGCCGTTTTTCATTTTTTAAAAAATTGGATAGATTAAAAGGCATCCTTTCCAAACGAACCTCTGCAGTCCTATAGGTTAGACATGTAAATTGTATGAAAGAAGCTGCTACTGGTTTTATTTAACTCCCTGGAGTGGCAGTCTTGAGAAGGAGGTGGGATATAAGACAAACATAGAAATAGCCCAGCACTGTTGCCACCGTGAACTGGCCTGGCCTTTGGTAACCTTTAGATATTTTGATATCATAATTCGGCCCTGCTCTGCCGCCAGCCAAGTGTTTGTGAGGCCACCGAACAAGCACGGTGCTAGGCATGGCTCTTAAATGCTGAATCATTTCTGTTTACACCTAAGCAAGCCAGAGACTGCCAGATCCGCTTTAGGAGATCTCCGGAAACAAACACCTTCATCAAGGTATGCACGCTCGCACAAAGAGACCCCTGCCCTGAGCGGGGACCCTGGCGAGTTGGGTGCTCAACTGCCAAGCTAGCTGTATTTGCATACTGGCTATACTACTGTCAATTCGGACCTTAATCATGTAAATTCTGACCTTTCGGAGACGTCGTCTCCAGCCCAAAACTCATCATTTCCACCCAAGACCAGACTAGCCCACGGTCAGACCTTCCCTAAATAAAAACCCCAACCTCCGAGAGCTTCCTCGGACCGCTCCGGAGTGCTATCCAGCCTTGCCGTCGCTTCGTTTTGCGAGCTCCCCTCGGCCGCCACGCTGGGTTTCCTTCTCTCCAGTTGGACTTCTTCAGGACTACGAGAAATATGGTGTATCACCCATTTCCCCCTAAACTCTTATTCCTGTTTCTAGTTAGCTGAGTGGTTGCGTTCTCTTAATAATTGCTATCTGTTTAATAAATATCAGTGTTGCCATTTTAAACTGTTTGACTGCTCACTGACCTGAACCTGTATACGCAGGGTAAAAGATTCCCGCTAAGTTACCCTGCCTCTCGCTAGCTTAAGAGAGTGCTCCAGCTGTAATTTCCCCATCTTTGCTTGGTTTGGTTTGGTTATTTGGGCGCCCCTCCCGGGACCCCCAAGTCACAGGGTAACAGTACGATGAGCACTGCGGTCGTGGGTGTCGAGCCTTTCACACAGTAGCCTTTTCGAGTCCCACCTAGGGATGACAAGCAGTGAATCTTTTCCATACATTGCATTATGCATGATTGAATCATACTTCTTCACTACCCTGCTATTTCCAAGGATAAAATGGTGCCTAAAAATATTTTAGTAAATATACTGTGCCACTAAATTAGGACCCTTCTCCTGATATGTGGCATTTACAGCAGGTTCTCTTTGATGAGGTAAGTGCACGTTGTGTACCCTTAAGTAAACTCTTTTTTAAAAAAATATTTTTAATTAAAGATTTAATTGCATGAGAAACAGAGTGGATATACACTGTTAACAGATATATCCCACTCTCCGCCCCCCGCCCCAGTTGAATCTACTTTGTTTCCATTTACAAAAGAGAAGAACAGTTACGTTTCCATTTATGAAAAAGAAAAACAGGTACATTTGTTTCTTTCTTTAGTTTCTTATACATTTATGTTTTTATCCAATCCAAAACTCCTTTCCATTCCCTTTCAAAGTTCTGAATACGTTTGTTCTTCAAAGAGAATGCTAATTTTTCTGTCTCTACCATATCCAGAACTTTTAATTTCTACTCTCCTAAGTCAATATTTTTGCTTTCCTTTTCTTTCCAATATTGCGCGTATATCAACCTTGCAGCTGTTATCAAATATAACAATATCTTCTGGTGTCTTCTTATCTCCCTTTGTTGTCCTAACATATTTAACAAGTAAAATTCTGGTGTCATTTCAAAATTTACTTTACAAATTCTCTGAGTTTCATCATGTATCCCCTTCCAGGATTTTCTTGCCCTCCTGCAAGTCCACCACGTGTGAAAAAAGGACCCAATCTTTTCATCACACTTCCAACACTTCACATTCCCATTTTTAGTTATTTTTTTTTTTGTAGTCTTTCTGGGGTCACATACCATTTATGAAGCATTTTATAAAAAATTTCTCTTAAATTTAAGTTTGGTGTGAGCTTTATATCTATTTTCCATACTCTCTCCCAAGCTTCTAATTCAATTGGATGTCCCACATTCTGGGCCCATTTGACCGTTGGATCTTTGACTGCATCTAGTTCCATTTCTCTTTTCAGCAATAGTTTATAAATTTTAGAAATTCTCTTCTTTTGATTTCCCTTCATCAGTGAATCTAATTCATTCTCTTTTCTCTCACATCCATACAATTTTTGATCCGTTTTAAATCTTTCTTTGAGTTGTCACCATGAAAACCAATTTAACTCATGTCCATCAGCCTTTAATTCTTCTGCTGTATGCATTCTTGGTTTATCCCCCTCCCATTTCAATATATCTTGATATGTTAGTAAATTTCCTTGCTTCATTAGGCCACTTTTATATACTTCTTGTGGTGAAGTCCATATTGGAAGTTTTGTATAATATTTCTGCTTTATTAGTAGCCAAACCTTTAACAATGTCTTCCGGATGCAATGATTATTAAACTCTTTATTCACCACTAACCTATCATAGCCTAAATATCCATGCCATCCAAATCTGTTATTTATTTCTTCCAATTCTTTCATAGTTGTTCTCTCTGAATGAATCCAGTCTTTAATCCAATCTAAACAGCATGCGTAATAATACATTTTCAATCAAGTCCACCTCTCTCTTTTTGTGTCTTGAAGTTTTTTTAATCTTATTCTTGGCTTTTTCCCCTGCCAGATGAATTTTCGAAGATCTTTCTCCCATTCTTTGAATACCTTCTCTCTTCCTGTTATTGGTAAATTCTGAAAAAGGAACATGAGTTTGGGTAGTAGAGACATTTTAAAAGCATTTATTCTTCTCAGAAGAGATAAATTGAGATTTTCCATTTTTCCATATCATTTTTAATCTCTTTCCATATCTTCAAATAGCTGTTGTCGAATAGTTCTTGGTTCTTTTTTGTTATAATGATTCCTAGATATTTTGTTTTCTTAGTTAATTGACATCCAGATCTACTCTCCAAATCAGCCTGCTCTTTTTTAGTCATATTCAGTGTCATCATCATTGTCTTTTCCCCGTTTATCTTGTATCCTGCCACTTGGCCATATCTTTGCAGGATTGTTTTGTCTTCTCTTGTATTTGTAACATCACCGGATGATGGTCTGAAATGACCTTAGGTAATATTTTTGCCTTCCTTACTTCTCCTAGCAAGTGTTTAGAAATAAAAAAAAATCATATCTATTCGAGACCAAGATTGATGTATTTCAGAAAAAAAAGGTAAAGTTTTTAACATTTTGGCGAATAGTTCTCCATACATCCAAGACAGACAAAAAGTTCCTTGGCAATTTTCCTCTCTTTACTTGATCTTCTCTACTCTGAGAGGTTATTTTATCCAGTTTAGTATCCAGAACTCCATTCCAGTCTCCCACAAGAATCTAGTCTTCATACTCATGTACTAATATTTTTCTCGCAGTTTCTTATAAAAATCAGCTTTATTTTCATTTGGGGCATAGACTCCAACCAGTAGGATTTTTTTTACCATTTTTCAAAATTTCTACATCCAATATTCTTCCTTCTTCATCTTCAAAAGTTTCTTTTGCTTGAAAAGTGAACTCTTTTTA
Source organism: Iguana delicatissima (assembly GCA_948472985.1). Classification (NCBI taxonomy): domain Eukaryota; kingdom Metazoa; phylum Chordata; class Lepidosauria; order Squamata; family Iguanidae; genus Iguana; species Iguana delicatissima. The sequence goes on from CAOKZL010000593.1 coordinate 565,679, forward strand.
CCATTTATTGTTGCCTACCATTTACACTAACTTCCTAGGTAGAGCAGTTACTGTTGGGAGTGGCAACCTTTGCATGCTTAATTAACTGGCTAATTAGTTTGCCTGTTTTTTGTAGGCATAGAGAGATAGCCTAGAGAAGACTTCCTGTTAGTTTTGGCCAACACCTCTTCCTCCAGCACATAGACATTTTTTGTTCTTAAAAGGGTTCTCTTGCCATTTACACCTTCCTTTTGTCCTGAAAGCATGCTCTGAGATCTCCTAACAGGGATTATTTTCAGCAAGCATGCGAGTGCTCAATTTCTTCCTACCTTTTCAAGAATTGAACCTGTGTAGACTGTGCACAAGATTTTGTGAGTAAACTCTTCTGTATTTTAACCAAACTATTTTTGTGTTTATTTTGAGCTAGATTAAGTGTGTTTGGGGTTGAGTGATAGAAGTGGGACTGGTAATCTGTTCAACTTCCGTTTTTGTGCAGTTACTAAGATACTTTGCTGATTGAGAGTCTCATTACCAAAATCTCTCAATTCCCCAACAGTTATTGGGCTCTGTGCAGCTGGGACATGATCAGGGCAGATGTTCCGAAGAAAGAAAAACCCCAGCTTCAGGGTTGGCTGGACACAAGATTGCCGTGGATGCAGGCAGTGGTAATAAGAAGAGATGCTGTGAGCGTCCCACTGTGGCCGTTTCATACACAGGGAGAGGACAGGGTGCTGCAGCCTTTGAGGCCCCTTGGCTGTAGAGGAAGGTGTCAGAATGAGTGGGCATCCTGCAGTAGTCTCTCAGTTTGGACTATATTCAGGATAATCAAAGTAGTTCTCACATGATATGTGATTAGCTTGCAGAATTCAGTGCAAGAAGTATAATGGTCACTGTCCTAGATAATTTTAAAGTGGGAAGTAGATATGCAAGCAGAAGAGAAATACTTAAATAGATTCTATGTTTAATAACAGCTGGACGGAATTGTAACTCTTCCCAGCTACACTTCCCCAGAAGCTGGGCTGCAGTTCCCACTATCTCTCACTGGCATGGCTAATCATCATGGATAATGAGAACTGCAATCCAAGAACAGGGAATCCAAGAACAGGAAAGGGTAATAGAGGATCTAATTCCTTGGTGGGAATCATGTGGCCCTCCAAATGTTGATCAACTGCAGATCCTAACCAGCACAGTAGATAGAGAGAAGTGATGGAAACTGCAGCCCTGAAACATCTGGAGGTCTGTTCACAATTCCCATCTCTTCTGATTCTAGCCAGGAGCCTCTAATTTATCTAAAGAAACCTGGATGTAAAAACTATTTTATGTGCTCAGATTTTTTTTCTTTGACTGAGACTCATTAGTGCAGACTTGGTAGCAATATGCATTTGTGATTCACATATGGATGTTCATCCAGTTCATTTCCTAACTTCACTTTAAACTACACCTGTGCATCCAATAGAGATTGGATGGTGTGTGCCCCAAACACTCCTCTCAAGTTGCTTGTGGTAGCTGTCTGATGGGATTATATTTGGACTGAGGTCTGGATGTGAAATCTTAAAAGGTCCTGGGAGGAGAACAGTTGTTTGAGCACATGATTTGTCTATCTGAAGTCATATGTTTTGAGAATGTTGTGAGCGTGGGAAAATCCAAGTTGAGTGAAACTTGTGCTTGTTTTCACAATGTGGCTTCTGACTACAGTCAGATTATTTGCTCAACAGTTCTTTGCTGATGACAGTTTTTTAAAAAGACTCATTCCACTGAAAGCCATAGAATCGACAGAGTTGTAGAGTTGAAAGGAATCCTTAGTTCAGCTAGTCTAATCCCCAGGAATTGCAGGAAACCCACATCTAAAGCATCCCTGACAGCGTCCTCTTTAAAAACTTATAATGAAGGAGAACCCACCACCTTTTGAAATGATCAGTTCCACTGTTGAACAGTTCTTACTCTCAGGGAGGTCTTAGTCACAATTTCCTTTCTTGTGATTTGACTCCACAAATTGGGTCCTGTGTTCTGGAACAAGAGAAAACAAGCTCATGCCATCTTCCAAGTGAGTGCCCTTCATATATTTAAAGTTGTCTGTTGAATCACCTTTTGGGCTTTTTCCAGCCAACTTTACCCAGCTCCCTAAGCTGTTCATCATAGGGTTCTGGACCCTTTACCGTCTTGGAAAAAGATAGTAAAAAGATGTCCGTCCTCCACTGGACACATTCCAGATGATTGCATTTCAGTGGGAGGGAATTAAATATTCCATATTTAAGGCTGGCATAGTTCTGGAATCTGTTGGGGGATGTGTCCGGGAAGAAGGGGGCTTAGGGCTCTATAGATCCACAGTTTGCCCAACCCACCCAGTTCAAGCCCTTCAGCCTCCCTCCCAGGGAGCATAAGATTGCTCTGTTAATGATTTTGAAACTGCTTTATAAAAATGAAATTTTCTAACAAACGAAGTGATTGTCTTTCAGAAAAGAAAAGGTTAAAGACATTTGAGCAGCCTGCCTTTCCTGTGCAAGAGGAGCCAGAGCCTGTGAGCTGTGTGCTGCAAGGGGATGAAATCCAAGCTTTAGCCATAAAGTTAGAAGACTTAGCAAAGGTAGGTATTAGACTTTGATATTCTCAGTTTCATGACCTGAAAATTTAAAATGTGTCAGGACATGAAATGTGTGGATGGCAGCAGATTTCTAAGGCTTTTTTTGGGGGGAAAGGGGGCAGATATACATTTTCCATCATTGTCCCCCTGCAGGGCCGTCATAAGTCATTACTATCTTTTTACAGAACAGTCTACTCAGAAGTAGACTCTGGTCTGCTCAAAAGTAAGAACCATTGCGTTCAATGAGATTTCCTCTAGATAGGTGTATATACAATCTATTATGTGTTACTATGTATCCACTGTTGTCACTGAGACAAGCAAGATAGAAATATTTTCAGTAAATAAATAATAGAGTAAATAAGTATACCATATCTACAAAATGTATCTTGTTTTCCAAATACATTAGGATTTTGCAGAATATCATTTGAGATAGGGAGCCAGTGTGATGTGGTGGTTTAGATGTGGACTAGGACTCTGGAGACTAGGCTTTAAATTCCTGTTTGGCCATGGAAACCCACTGGGTGACCTTGGGCAAGTCACACTCTCTCAGCCTGAGGGGAAGGGAAAGACAACACCCCTCTGAACAATTCTTGCCAAGAAAATCTAGTGATAGGTTCACCTTAAGGTCGCTGTAAGTCAGAAATGACTTGAATGCACACTACACGCAACACACATGCACCCTAACATACTTTATATTCAGCCAAACAAAACTGGAAGGTAATATCAGGAGTACAGAGGAGGTAGCAGCCTATATAAGCAATATTAGTGGGCTGTAAAATAAAGGGAGCTGTGTTTGAATTTAGAGCTATCATTCCTGAGGCCCAAGACACTGAATTATCATTACTGAATCATCATTCATTTTGATATCTGCAAACTGTTCCTTGATTTTTAATATTATTCTGTAGTGCCCCAAAAGTTAACAAAAATACGTTTAATATGTTTGAGCCTAATCCCAAATAGATCTATTGAATCAATGGCACATATGTTAGTGTTGACTTTCCAGGTTTCCATTGGTGCAACAAGTCTGTTGTAGTAGAGAGCAGAGGCCCTTTCACACCGCCCATTTACAGCAGTATGATTCTACTTTAATTGACATGGCTGCATCCTGTGGAATCCTGGGGTTTGTAGATTGGTCAGAGGCACCGTAGGAGAATTCTGGGGCTGGGAATTCTAAAGGCCTCTCCAAGTTCTGAGATCCCATAGGACGTTGCCATTACAGTCAAAGTGGAGTCAGAGGGCTATAATTATGTAATATGAAGTCTGACACACTTTTGGCTTCTGCAGAAACTTCTGTATTGCACATTAGAATACCAAGTGGTGAGTGTTGTGATCGTTACTAGGTCCATTTCTTGAATGCTGAATATGCTTTACTTATCAACTTATTTATGAAGGGAGACATAGGTATTCAGAAGCAAGGCCATTTCTGCACTACGCCGTTATAATGCTATTCTCTCACTTTCAACATCCTGTGGAATTCTGGGGTTTGTAGTTTACTGAGGCCAAAGAGCTCTCTGGCTGAGAATTCTAGATGCCCCTCCCTAAACTGCAAACCCCAGGATTCCACAGGATGTTGAAAGTGGAATAGTAGCACTATTATGGTGTCGGAAATGGTCCAAGTTTCATTTGACCACTTGAACCAAGTTCATTAAGCTCCTTTTATTATTAGGAGAATGAGAAGGATCGCTTTACATATGATTTCTTTGAGAGTATATTCTGTTTGGGATTGTCAGATCATAGGGTTTTCGTGGTAAAAATGTTGATTATAGGATGAACTTGTAAGTGTATTGTTCATAAGCCACAAGTCTAAGTCGACTTTACAGCAATTAGCAACAACAGCAATATTCTATTTTGGTAGCTTCGTACTGCACATGTTCCTCAAGAAGAGAAAGAGAAAACTCCTATAATCAAGAAATTCCTCATTCGCAAATCCAGGCCTCAAGAGGTTAAGAAGAAAACACATTTCCTGGTTGCTTATCCAACTCTCACAGAAGAGTCCAAGAAAACACTGCATTATTCGGGTATAGTTCTCTCCAACTTGTTACTTTTCCTTAATATGGTTTTGCTGTTCCATACACTTTTCTGGGCTAAGACCTTCAGCTTGCTAAATAGGACTCCTGCTTTGAAATTCTTGGAGATTTGACCTGCTTTAATTGAGGTGCTCTATGATTTACTGTTTTTGTGTGTGGCTTTTTTTTTCAGGTATAGAAGGACCAGTAGTTGACAGTTATGGACACATCCTCCCTCACACCATCTTAGGAACTCTCCAAGAATTCAAAGCAGAAGCCTTAAGAAGAGGACATTCCCAGGTTGAAACCACCTGCTACGTGTAGTATTGTTTTATAGGTGTAGCTAGCAGAATCAAGTAAATAATGCCATTAATGGCACATATGGTTGTTTAACAAGGTTGCTCATATTAGTCCAGTTGTGATATTATGAAAATTGAGAAGAGGTCACAAATATTTTTATCTATAGGTGGTGCCTGCACTGACATTTTTCTGTGCCCTGTTTTCTTTGAGAGCTAGCGTGTTGTAGTGGCTTGAGTTTCGGACTAGGAAAGTTCAGATCTCCTCTTGACCATGGAAACCCACAAGATGACCCTGAGCAAGTTACAATCCCTCAGCCTCAGAGGAAAGCAAGGGAAAATCCTCTCTGAACATTTGGCCAAGAAAGCCCCATGATAGGTTTGCCTTAGGGTCACCATAAGTCAGACTCTACTTGAAATCACACAACCTCTTTCTCATTAGCCCTATTCTGGCATCATGGATCTGGAGACACTAAACGTGGGAAGGGGGGCCCACCAGCCCCATCTCACTGTTTCACATGGTACACATGGAAGATAACTTTGTGAACTTGGAGAGCAGTTTGGGGCTAGCAAGTTCTTTCTCATATGTTTGGAATATCAGACCCCGATTCTTGAATAGAGAGAACTTTGTTGTGTTTTGCATTATGCCCTTTGCAGGCTTCCATGTGTTAGTTCTCCATAAACATTCTCTTTTCTTTGTAGCTTGAACATGAATGCTGTCTTCTGCTTGTAACTCCATTCTTTAAAAACACTTTTCTATCCTTTTCAAAAGACATGGCAGACCTTATATAGACTTTTCTTCCTCTTCAAGGGAATGTATCTCATGGTTTGGGGTGAGGGGACATGAAACTTTCAAGTAAGCCAGATTAAAGCAAGGCAGATAGTAAGTGTTTTGCCTGCATCCTGCAAGAGATACCATGTTGTCATAGAATTTTGGACTTGGAAGGAACTTTTATGGCCATGTAGTTCAGCCTTGAGCTCTGTAGGAATGCATAACTCAAACACTCCTGAAATCAACTGAAGGGATGCCGTGTAGAAGGTGGAGCCAGCTTGTTTTCTGCTTCTCCAGGAAAAGATTTTCCACTGAAACATTAAGAAGACCTTTTTTATTGTAAGAACTATTTGATAGTGGAATAGATAGCCTCAGAGGGCGGGGGAATTCCCATCTTTGGAGATCATTATACTGAGGTTGGATGGGCATCTTTCAGGGGTGTTTTAGCAAGCATTAAACAGTCCTCATGGTCCCTTATCACTCTAAGATTCCATGATTCTAATTCCAGATAGTTTCTTTGGGAACTGAGAGAGCCAATCTTGTGTCTGCTACTGTCAGCTAAGAGTTCCTTTTCCTGTCATCACAATGTGGGAGCCCCTGCACCATGGCTCCTTCCAGTGCTGGTAGAGAGATGTCAGAAGCCCTGGACCTGTGCTAGTGCTGGAGCTAGTGCTGTTCCTCAGTGTTGCTCAACCTTGTGCCCTTTAGATCTTTTCGATTACAACTACTGTCAGCCGCAGCAAACATGGCTAGTAGCAAGGGATTGCGGGCATGTAACCCCAAAATATCTGGAGGGCATATGGTTGGGTAAAGCTTCTGCAGCTTCTCCCCATGCTAGAGTTAGTCCTGTTTCATTTCTGAGAAGTGTAATGCTGGTGCAGGAAGAAGGTACCACAGTACACATTCTTGCTACCTGCTTGGGGCTTCTTATGATACCCAGGTGCAGAGAGAGAAAGCTGTGCTGTGTAAGAGAAGGAGTATTGACTGGATTCTTTCATTTCCTCAAAGGGAAGCACAAATGCCCACTGCTGGAAGGGGAGGGGTCAGTACTTTCTTGGCTTTTATTCTAGGAAGTGGAGTGGTTATATTGATTACAAAGACTGGAACAGATCAGACTATGTACTGAATCTTCCATGCAATAGATAGCAGTGTATATGTAAATCTTGCCTATTTCTTTCTTTTCTCTTCTTCCCTTGCCCAATTCAGAAAGAGACTTTCAACCTATAATCTTTTTTTCAGGTAGCAAGACTAGTTCCTGATGACTCCCAGCTCACATGCGCAGTTCCTGTTTTTGGGAAGTATAGAGAGAAGCCTGAAGAAGAAAAGAAAACTGCCCAGAGGTCTTCATCACAGCACATGGCCCTCCAGAACTGGCACCGCAATATGGCAGTCAGGAGGAGGCAGCAGAAAAAGCTGTCAGGTGAATAAAATGTGGTCAAGTGAGGCCACCGGATTGATGGTGGACGCACCACAGAAGGGTGGGCCAAACTGAAAATATTGTAGGAAGCAGATGGCAGACAGTGTAGACTTTAAAGTAGGCTATTAGGAGTATACTTTCAGTTCAGTGCTGACAAAGTCTTATGTATCTATGGCTGGAGGGGAAGGTAAAGCCAAGCATGGAGGTGAAACAGATAGCATTAGAAGACTTGTGCATGTTAGATGTATTTCATGGCCCTATAGTACTGGAAGGTCTGAAATGGCTTTGTGGTTTTTTGTTTTTTGCTTTTTTTGTTTAGAATATCTTCAGAAATCAGAAAGCGACCTGCTGATGAACTTTTCAGAAAATTACAGGAGAATCCAAGAGCAGCGTACACTGATTGACCGCAGTCTTCCTGCTCTATACTCTGGAAAGGTGAGCAAAGCATGAATTTTCTTAGATTTATTTTTTACAAGAAGTGATAAATTCCACACTGGTGTAATTAAGACTGTGACACAGGCACCTTTGTCATATAGAAAAATGCTTGTTCAGAAAAACCCAGAAAGTCATTCATCTGAACTTGAACAATACCAACCATTGCACCAATATGTCATTGTGAATCAAAACATTAAGATGATGAAAGCAGATTGAGATGATGAAAGCAGAGCATTTATATAGCATTGTATTTTGTTTGTATAGCATTGTTCATTATGAACAAATATTTCAGTTATTTACTGAGAAAACCATTTCACGTAAACAGCGCAATCCAGTACTCACCTTATTGAACTCAAGAGGGGTTAGTTTTAAAATAAGAACAAAAGAAGAGCTGTGTTGGATCAGACCAAAGGTCTATCCAGTCTAACATTCTTTTCTGGCATGGGTCCGATCAGTTGCCTATGGGAAGTACATAAACAGGGCATGAGTGCAGCAGCACTTTCCTGCCTGTGCCTTCCAGCAATCTGTGTACAGAGGTATATGGTCTCCATGTAAAGGGAGTATATATATCCATCATGTTTAGCTGCTAGTGACAGCCTAATTCACCATGAATTTTTTCAATCCCCTTTCAGTCCGTTACTATTTCCGTTACTATGTAGTAGTGAATTCCGCACTTCAGTTCTATTTGGCATTAATATAATTTGTGGTAACCTTTACTATAAGTAACAGTAGTGAATTCCACAGTCTAACTATACTACTTACTTACTTACTTACTTATTTATTTATTTATTTATTTATTTATTTAATATCCCACCTTTCTTCTTATGCAAGATCCAAGAAAGCTTCCAAAGATTTAAAAAACACAGAACAGTTATTCATACAAAACTTAAACAATTAAATGTCAGTTTGCTTTAAAAACTCAATGTTAAAACCATATAATGTGCAATTAAAATATAGTTAAAAAGATAAAATAGATTAAAAAAAACTAAACACTATATAGGGTCAGAGTATATGCTATATTTATCATTACTAAACTCAAATCAGAGACCCAGGCCATTTCCACTTAACGTTGCTATACCGTTATAGCAGCAGGTTGTTTTGGGGTCAGGAGTCATGCTACCGCACAACATCATCATCATCCAGCTGCTATCCTGTCCCCAAGCATTGCAGAACTGACATATTCTATTTCCAGAAAAAAATCTGTTAAGTGCCTCCTTTAGCACTTCAGTCCCATCAGCCAACTCACTGCGGAACGATAATAGTGCTTGATAGCGCTTCCTGTTGTTGCGGATCCACCAGTGGGAGGGCTGTGGACATGCCCAGCTTGTCCCTCACTCAGTGACTCCCATGACATGGTAACTTCAAATTCTACGACCTCTCAGTGTTTATTTTAAAGTTCTCCTTTGAGTTAAAACTTTTTATTTGTTAAAATACAGTACATTTTTAGGCAGTATGGCGTAAAAATGTAGTAGTGTAGTGGCATGCTTAGTATGACTTCCAAAGGGGGAAAAAGAACCCCAACCAATCAAGGGCGGCAGGGTGGGGTGAAGGCCGGGCAAGGGAGTGGTCAAGGATGCTGTAGTGCAGAAAGAACACTGGTGGCAATACGCTACTCATTTGCTTAAGGCAGAATGGTGCAGAAAACACTGTTCCTAATCTGCTACCATCGCACAAATGGCAGTGCTGCAGTTGTAATGGTATATTGTGCTAATGGCATCTATTGCGGAAATGGACCTAGAATCATTCTTGCAAAATCAAGGTTTTGTTCAGCCTATTGTCTTCTGAAAATTCATCTGTTCCCACTTCCTAGTAGAATATTTGCCACAGTTACATGCAACATCTTTCCGGATATTTTTAGTTATTTAATGTTATGAACCCCAATCGTTTTTCAGATCTGCAGCTGTTGAATTGGAAAAAAATGTATAATTGGTTTAACAAGAATGTCACAGCTCCAGTGGATGTTTCCGTCTGGCCTTGAAGCTCAAGAACTTTAATGCATACAGCAATTCTTCCAAAATGTAGTTTTGTGGTACAATTTTGTGACAATTACTGGAAGTTCTTGTTACTGGCTAACAGAGATCCCACCAGGAATAAAACTATGGCCATTTCCGCACTAGACTGTTATAGCGCTATTATTCCACTTGCAACATCCTATGGAATCCTGGGGTTTGCAGTTTCGGGAGGGGCCGGCCGGAAATGCGGAAATGGCCTATGTTTTCACAGGATCTATTGGGAAAAACAGTTTGCAGGAAAATGGACGCAAATGAATATATGATGCACTTTTAGACTCTTTCCATGAGGATTGTAATATAATGCAATCTAGTACCCTCCGCATGCTCTTTGACTACAACATATCCCCAGCCCGGAAATCTTGGTTTAAATAAATCAAAATGAGTATGATCAGAGTTGTAGTCCAAGACATTTGGAAGCTCCGGGTTGGGGACAGCTGCAGTGACTATAGATTAATGGTTACATCCAGACCTCTTTGCCTAGATATATCCCTATCTGTGTCACTGTGCATTGACCCAGATTAACTTTAAGGAAACAATTTGCCTCTTTTGTTGAAATGAATGGGGAATAAGGTGAAATCAGTTAAATCATTAAAAATTGAAGTACCATAATGTAATACATAATTTGTTTAAGGCATGTTTTGCTTTATAAAAAAAATATAAATTTAAAACTAATTTGAGCCTAAGAGAGAATCCAGAATCTTCAGTCATATATGCCCAGGTCTTTTGCACTATAGAACTTGACCATGTAGAACATTCTGTGGAAAGGATAGGACTTGCTAAGCAGTGCAGTAAGTTGGAAGAGAAATACCCATACACTTCCAGTGGTAGTTCCTAGTCACAGAGATTTGTAACGTGCAGACGGAATACATTGCAGAGCGTGCTCTGTTAAAGATCGGAAGGAATGAAACAAGTGTAAGATCACTTTAAGTCATTTTGGTGGATTATGTTGATAACCTGTAATTTATGTAAAGAGTAGTCAGTTCCATGGTCCACCATTGTAATATGTTCAGCTCTGTGAGCAAAACTGCTTTATAGTTAACTGGGCCATCTAGTCCCTTACAGCAGTGCTTCTCGGACTGTCTGATGTTGACGGTGGAACTGACACTATATTTATGCCCATTAACTTTAATTGTTTCTTTCTTTCTTGGAAATTCTCCAGTGACCAGCATTTCATGGCTTGGGAACCAGCACTGGCCCAGGGACCACCACTTTGAGTAGCGCTGCCTTATGCTCTAATGTGACTGGCAGCAGTTCTCCAAGATACTATCTATATAAGGCAGAAGTCTTTGCAAACTAGGCTACTGTAAATCTTTTTAATTCGGGACCTGGGAACTTGTAACCCTGCAAATCACAACTCCCACATCCCTCACCAGTGGATATGCTGGTAGGGCTCATTGGAGTTGCAGGACGACAGTATCTGGTTTTAATCAGAGATGTCAGGTGCTGGACCTGGGATTTTCTGAATGCAAACCCTCTGTGCTACTTTGGAACAGAGCTTGGGAAAAGTTACTTTTGGTCACTACAGCTCCCAAAATTCTCTTGCCAAGCACAGCTATCACTGGGTATAGTGTTGGTGGAATTCTGAGGGCTGTAATCCAAGAAAGTAACATTTCCTAGCTCTGTTTCTGAACTCTGTTTGCTAGCTCTGTTTCTGAGCTATGGTGGAAGATAATTGCAAATGTGGACTTTTAACATAGTTATTTGCAGTAAACTTGGGTTGCATTAGGACTGGTCTTTGAAAAAACAAACTTCCAGTTACTCTGGAAGTTTTTTTAAAGAAAAGATAGTTAAGCAAATACAAGTCTGTTTCAAATTAAAAGCACGTTTTAATTACCCTTTTAAACTTCTATAAACTACTTTGCTTTAAATGTTTTTTTGAATAGAAAACTAGGGTAGGAAGGATGACAATTAATTACAGTACAGAAGAGGCATTCTTAATTAAATTGCTCTGCAAAATCTTGAATCATTTTTCTCATTCCATGTTTTCTTTCTATTCCTTGTGTTACTGCCACTCCTGTGTAATTTTATTTTATGTGCTCAGCCTCGCTTCTCATGCAGGTAGGTTATAATTTTATGACTGTTGTTTTCTTTACTACTAGGGCTATAGTGGACATGAATTCTGGACCGAGCCTGTATACATTGGTGATGAGCTCACTGGCCTGGCAGTGACACTGGGTCAGACTGAATGTGGCTTCCCAGAAGAAGTCACTCATGTTGGGAAACCTCGCAGTATCTGGATGGAGATGGGTGAGGCATCACAGACCTGAGGCAGTCTATTACTGGAATATCCTGCAGATGAATTTACTGAGGAGAAATCTCTTCCTGTTAGTTCAGCATTGCTGTGGAGAAGCATGTGTGAGCAGAATGTATTTTGATAGTGGCAAGGCACCATCGTGCAGCATCGTCTGTGCTTAGGCTCTAACGAGAGCCAATACAGTGATAGGATTGTAAATGTGGAAAAGGTCTTCAAACCATCTAATTGTATTTAAATCCAGTTCTCAGTACCAAACCAAGATAAGACCTGTTAAGCAAGTACTTATACTAGACCATAAACATAGAGCAAAATGACCAAGGAGCAATATTATCATTAGTTTATTTCTATGTCACTCATCCACAAGAGTCTGTGCCCAAAGCAAAAATGTACATTCACTTTCCCCAAAAGGTTTTTTTTTTTACAAATCAAAGATCTTTATCATCCAGTCATTCCTATACCTACACTAGTATGGCAAGACATTTGATTTTGTCTAAATACAACGTGCCACACATATTCTTTAAATATGGGAGTTATGCTATATGCTGTAGGGGAAGACACAGCAAAGACTACCAGGGTCACCAATGAGTCGGGGTGGAGGTGGAGGTGAAAGTGAAAGGTACCTCATTTGATGCTCATCAGTTGTGCTCTGTCTCAGAAAGTGAAAGTTGGCTATTGAGTTTTTGCAGAAGAAAATTATTCTAGCATTTTACGTAGATGCTGACATGTTGATTTCGTATTCTTGTTTTTTTGTAATCTGATCTTCCAACAAAGCCTGGAGGGGGGAGGGAGAGAGACCATGAAGAATGAGGGCACACCCCAAGACTTCTTGGGAGTGTCAACTTCTGTTAAGGTCAGCTTAGATAATTTGGAAACCGCCAGACCTAAGCTTGCAATGTTACATCAACAAAGACACTTTTTATCAAGAAACCTCAAAGCTCAGCAAGTGAGTAAAGTTACAAGATGTATACAGACATGTAGGTCACATTGGGCATTCCTTTTTAAGTGCAGGTGATTCTATCAAGCTTGATTTTGCCCAGGTTCTCCTTTTTTCCAGTGCTGAGTCTGCACCCCAAATCCAGTTCAGGTTTCATTCTTTTGTCTTTAAGTCTGCATAAAAGTTCATGTATTTCCATGTACATTTTTGTTAGATGTTCGCATTCTACAATGCATCTTGATTTTTCCCCCAGTAATAAACATTGTGTGTGTGTGTGTGTGTGTGTGTGTGTGTGTGTATTTTTCCAAAAATATACTTTTTTTCCTGCCCATTTTTTTTAATACTCACATTTTTGTGTGCATCCTTTATGTGTGATTTGATGTTGATTTTGGAAATGTATGGATTTCTAGAGTGTGCTACATTCCAGTTTGTGCCTATGTTTGAGAAATGCAAATCTTCTCAGTTTGCATTGAAATATGAACTGAACTAATGCCTCATATATCCTTAATTCTCACAGGTGCCAGACCTCCAAAATACAAATCTTTTCATTGTGCCTGGGAGAAGAGTCTTTTTCTAAAGCATCGACGAAATGAGTTAAAGGAGATCTTAGAAAAACTGGATTTTTATAACCCGGTATGATGATTTTTTTTTTTCAAGGCACAAAACTGTTTCTATGAAGCAGAAGTGTAACTTTGGTATAGTTTTCATTTTACTTCACAACTAGCTATAATATAAATTCTGTTTAACCTTTCTAGTTTTTTCCCCTTTAAAAATAGAATCAAAAACTAATGAAAATGCAGTGCTTTCTTATTTTCTTCTTCTATGAATCAAGGACCTAGATGGCCTGGAGGTCATAGGCAGAAACCGACCTTTCACCAGTGTGTCAGCAAAGAGCTTTTCAGTCTGTGAAGAAAAAGAGTTTGTTGATGAAAGAAAAAGCCTGTAAGTAACAAACAGTATCACAGACTGGAACAAACAAGACATTTCAAGAGAAATACAGGCTTTCAAACCCTATGTTATAACTGCTAGGGGAAAAGCTGTAGTAGTTGTAGGTTAAAGTCAATGAGTGGTAAGTAGTTATATAACCTTTCCCCACCCAGTTATTCTTTATGAATGTCCCCTTCCCATTTTCATGTGTCCTTCTCCCCACCAACATTTGAAAATGTAAGTAAAACCACCTGGTGATGGATGGCTGAGTGGTGTGGTTGCAAGAGTAAAAACTGGAGGAGGCGCCTGTACTTTTAATGGTTGTGTAGAAGAGAGAATTTCAGCAGGTGTTGCTCGTCACATGGCTAGGTAATTCCCTTTTCTGCACAACCATTAAAGGCACAGACGTCCTCCCCAAATTTCACTCTGGCAGGGATTGCAATTGGAGTGAGCAGTCATTGGGCACAGGAAGAGCACTGTTCCTTCCTCCCTTTTCCATAAATGCCCTCTTCCTCCTATTCCCCTTTCTCTCACCTTTGCCTTCTGTGAATGGGAGCCACAGACTTCTGCCCTTCGGGGAACATTCTGTCTTTTTCTGCTTCACCTTCGATGGCCGACACATATATCTAGCTCATAGGTGAGCAAGGAAGGCAAAATAATCTCTCTCCCAGCTGGGGGAGGGAGGGGAGGATAAAGGGGAATGAATTCGCTTTGGGCAGCTTTTTCTCAAGCAATCCAGAGTTTTTGTTTTGTTTTGTTCTGTTTTATTGGCTTTGGTTGATAGGGATCCATTAGAAGAATATCCAGATGTATTTTTGGAACCCGTATTGGGCCCTTCTCTGAAATTCTGTGGACAGCCAGCTCGCTGGATCAACACTACCACTCAGAAGGTAAACTTTAATACCTTCTGTACCCTTAATTTCCGGATCTTCCCCTACCAAAAGAGATTTAATGGAATCAGGAAAACAGTATTGATTTCTGTGGGCCTGGGCTAGGGTGGGATCATATGTGCCAAGCTAAAAATTGACCACTGCTGGAACCTTTGTATCATTTTCTTTCAATCTAATAGGGAGAAGTCGGCATTGCTGCCCGGGTCACCTTTGAAATTCTGGTAGGAGAGAAGGCTGAATCTCTCCTCACAGTAAGCAATGATGGCACTGGAGCCGTCTGGTATGATTGGCGACGGCTGCCTCATCCATTTACCTTTCAGGAGAAAAAGAAGAAAAAGGCACAGAATTTTTACTTTAACACCAGGTCAGGTATGTGATGTATTTGTTTGCTTGTTTTATTGCCAGCCTTGATGGCTTTCTATAAAAGACAGATATGCACAAGCCACTGTGGTGTAGTGGTTTTGAGTGTTGGACTAAGAGCTTGGAGACCAGTGTTCAATTGTCCAGTCGGCCACAGTAATGCACCTTGGGCTTGTCACACACTCTCAGGCCCAGAAAAACCTGTGATAGGTTTGCCTTAGGCTAGCCATAAGTTGGAAATGATTTGAAGGCACACAACAACAACAGCACACAAGGAAGATACACAATCTTAGCATATTGAACAGAACATAATGGTTACATTAAAGTAGGAAAGTTCCTCTTTAGGCCCTCCTGCTAATTCTCAGATACCTGAAACAAGTCCTTTGAGGGAAAGCATCAAATCTTTCTTTCTGTTTAGAGTTAGGGCAAAAGAGTACTAGCACGAATAAAAAAGGCCAGACCATAATAATAAAGCTGCCTTGATGTATTTCAACATGTTGGATGCTGATCACTTCTGCCTAGATCATAATGTCAATAATTTGGAATTAGCTGGATGTGTCTTTTAAAAGTCAGAAAAAAATATTCAGGGGAAGCTGTGTTGGCCATACATTAAAATAAAGCAAAATCCAATATACCTTTATTGGCCAACCAAAATGCACAAAACATAACATGCAAGCTTTCAAAGCTCCACTGGCCTCTTCATCAGGCAGGGGATGTTAAGAAATCATACAGGAGAAAAAAAATTGCCTCCCCTTTTCCTTTGTTCTTTCTCGTGTATGATATTTTAACATCCCTTGCCTGATGAAAGCAGTGATGCTTCACAAGCTTGCATGATGTGTTTTGTGTATTTTGGTTGGCTAATAAAGGTATCATTCTTTTGTGAATTTTGGGTATTTTGAAAAGTCAGGTCATTGTACACTGTTAAAGAGATGTAAGTGAAATTAGCATAAAGTCTCACAACACAAAAACACAACTAATAGGAAGATGGACTCTAGAGTTAGGTGGTGATTTCTGGGGTCTTTCTCTCATCTCTACCTTCCTCCCTGTCCCCTCTTCTGATTACTTCTAGTTTTGAAAAAAGCCTAAAACAGAGTGGAAGCAGAATGCTCTGAAATGGCCAGTCGTGCCCCCTAATGGTTTCTGGAAGTGTAATTGGCCAATTTCTCCTCACTCCAAAATGGAGTGGGGAGATGTATTTTACCCAAACCAGCAGTACAGAGGCACAAATGCATGTCTGCCACCTCCTCCACACTGAGGGCAGCAGGAAGGTAGATTAGAACCGCTTGTAGGTATCTGATTTATGTTAGATTGGCAAGACTTTGTATTCCTAACTGCTTCACAGTAGCAGTCACAAAATGATTTTTCCACTTAAGTTAATCTGTCAAAATGAAGAGAGCTTTAGGTGTCCAGGAGTGGTGTCTTGTCTGAAAGGATTGTAAGCTCAGGTCTGGTGTTGATAATGAATTCCCAAGTCAGGGAGGCTCTCTGTTCTTTTGTGCTAAGCATATGACCCCAATTGGTGGCTCTTGATTTCCTAATTTTTTTTAAAAAAAAATTAAAACAAGTCTGAGAGGCTTCAAGGTTGTCCAGCTTAGCTGTACGCAGTCACTCAGTAGGGAGCTATGACCTAATACAAGCCCATGTATGAAGCATGTAGTGGAAAGCTGTGGTTTTGCTACATAGGTGTTCATCCTTGCTAAAGCCTTGATAACATTTTTTATCAACAGATGGGAAGTAAAGGTAAAATTAACATAATACATACATAAAAATAAAAATAGCATGTGAAGAGGCCTTCAGAGGAATCATTCAGCTGGGGGAAACTCCCAGGGCTTTCCTTTCTAATATTGTCTTTCTGTTCCCCTTAGGGGTTATTCTGCCTGGCGAAACCAAGAGGTTTTCCTTCATCTTTAAGTCCATGAATGCAGGCATCTTCAGTGAATCCTGGGAGTTTGGTACTCATCCTGTGTTACTAGGAGGGGCTCTGTTACAAGTGACTTTATGGGGAGTAGCCCTATATGAAGATATATCATCTGGGATCAGAGAAGAGTTGGAGGTAATCGTTGGGGCAGAAACTATGAACTTTGTCTTTTCAACAAGTTGGGAAATCGAATAGGACCTGGGAACTTTGTGTAGCTCTGAGATTTTACCTTTCTGCAGGAGGAGTGAGCTTGTACAGCAACAACATACGTTGCGCGCACACGTATATGAAATATCTTTCCTGCCATGGTTGTATGGACAAAGGAAACGGATTCAGGAGTATCAATCTGACCGAGTTATGTCATCCATAAGGTCTTTTCAACCTATGTGATGTGTTGGACCAGTATTTTTTTTTCCTAATGTGCCAGGGACTGGTACAGTATTTGTGCCCAATGGCTACAGCTGTTTCTGTCTTTTCTCGAAACCTACCATGGAGCAGCAGTCTGTGATTCACAGAAGAACACCAGTCTATGGACCGCTACTTTGAACAGCACTGGGAAAAGCATCAATTTAAGACCAGGGAATTTAAATTCCTACTCCATCATGGAGCCCATGACACACTGTCAGCGCATGGGAGGTTTGTGAGGATAAACGATAGTAGAGGAAAGAGGACAGCATGTATGCTCTTTGTCCTTTTGGGGCACTCAGATTAAAGAAACAAGTGCATTGTTAAGTACTGTTTATGTAACATTCCTGAATGATCAGTGGATATGAACATGCAGTCTTCAAGTTCTTCCTTGCTGTACCCTAAAAGAACACAAACATAATGGTTGAATGCAATGAGAGTATGATCTTTGGCTTATGGAGGCCAAGGATTGGCAAGACTGTAATGATGTGCCCCTCCTCGCTCAGATTATGGTCCCACCACCTGTTTAATCCAATTTTAAATAGGTTTAATCTTGGGAGGATGCAGAAATATCCCCTTCCCATCAGAGTTATTGGGCCTTTCTGCACTACACTGTTAATAGTGCTATCATTCCACTTTCAACATCCTATGGAATCCTGGGGTTTGCAGTTTAGGGAGGGGCATTTACAATTCTCAGCCACAGAGCTCTTTGGCCCCAGTAAACTACAAACCCCAGAATCCCATAGGATGTTGAAAGTGAAATAATAGCAGTGTAGTGTGGAGAGGCCCATTATCCCAACATTCTCTTAAGAGGGAAAGTTTGGCAGTTAAAATAGTTCAGATTTGTAGCATAGAGTTAGGAAAAAAATCATACACTAAAAACAATAGGTCTGAAATGAAGTGAAATTGTGCATCAGCGTTTTGAGCTGTTTCAGTCCACATCAGAAATCTTTATTTCTTTATAGTTTAAAAGAGGCACCATCAATACAATATGGTTGCTTTTTTGATAGAGACAAATTTGAAATAACAGATTTGAAAATTCAAACACATTAGAAATAGTTATTATTTGTTTCACTCTTGCCTGCCTTTTCAGATAAATACTGTTCCTGTAAGTAACTCCTACCATTTATAAAACTATCCCTGTCCTTGAGTTTATAAACAAAAAACAAAGACAAGAAGAAAGGGTTCAGAGAATTTGCGTGTGCCAGAACCAAGCAGAGAGCTGGAAATTTTTATGCAGGTTGGGGTCAGGGTAGTCTTTCCCTTTTCATCATGTTCTCCCTTGAGCAGGGAAAGGTGGAACCAACCTCCTGGTGGACATTGTTCGTTGTGCTGGCCATGAAAGCCAGGTATCCCTTCCTCTTGCTTGTTTTCGTATTGCCAGAGTTGCATTATTCCCTATTTATGTATCTCTTTGGGAAGACAAAAGTAGAAAGAATGTGTGCTAGTTGATATTTACAAAGGCATCTAGATTCCATACCTCATCTGTGGCTTTCTTGCAATCTCAGAAAGAACTGGAAGCCCGTGAAGCTGCTGTCATTGTGGAAGAGAATCTGAAGGACCTGCTTGATCGAATTCGTACTCCAGAGCGAGTACGGTCTCCTCTTGATGCATATGTCACAGAGGAAGAGTTATTCCAAAGAAAGAATCCAAAGGTAGTGCTAGTCTTCTGGAGCGAAAGCGTTCTGTTGGGTTGTTCAGTGAGTCCAGTAGGACATACTCCTGTGTAAATGTGTATAGTGTTGCAGGCTTAATCAGTGAAGCACAGAGAGTAGGGCTTATTAAGGTCATGCTTGGGACCAGCTAACAGAGAACTTATCTTTGAAGCTGAGCATATTGCTAATTACTAGAGGCAACCGGGACAAGAAATGAATAACTACCTGGCAACACAATCTTTGGTGATGGCATGGACAAAGTGCAGCCATCCAGATGTTGGTGTGCTGCTCTGATCAGCCCTCACCAACAGAGCCAGCGTTGAGGAATGCTAAGAGCTGCTGACCAGCAATACCTGGTGGGGCTTGTTTTGCCCACCTCTGAGTTATGACTTCAGTCTGTTGGGATGGCTGAAACTGATCAAGCTAACTAGAACAAAAAAGAGATTTAATTTGATGGGACAACTGATATGAGTGATACAGCCTCCTGCAGGCAGAGCTACCATTTCTTGGTACTCAGATTGTTCACATGACAAATATGAAAGTCTCTTTTCAAATATATATATATATGTCAGTGAAGTTTCAAAATGTATCCAAGAGGTGGTTCCTTGACCCTTGATCTATGGATCTATTAGAATCAGTTCAAAGATGTACAGTAACATGTGAGATTTCATTTTTCTTTGCTGTCCCTTCTAATCTCCTCTTGTTCCAGCTGTCCTACAAACACCAAGTGGTAAAAGAGCTCCATGAGTTATGGAACAAGCTCATGAATCCCCCTCAGGTGGTCGAAGTCTATATGTATGAGGGACACAGGAAAAGCATTCTTATTGACTCCCCACCAAAGAGTGCTGCAGAATCACAGAAGAGTCCTGAGGACACTGGTCACCGTAAGAGTCTCTCCCCAACTGTTTCAAAACAAAGGAGGTCTGTGGTAGAGGAGCTGATAACTCATGTGACTGAACCTGAGGTGGAGGAGGTAAAGCAAGTGGAGCCTCTGAATCGAGTGGAGTGGAATCTTTCTGTTGCAGATTTCAGGCAGGTGCGTGACCAGTGTTCGTTAGTCCTCTCATCTTTGGAAAACTCTAAGCACGTCTCACCATCTTACCAGCATATCCAAATGTTTCTAGTCCTGGCAGCAGGTGGAATGAAAGGATGTCAGGATCATGTCCACAACTGAGACACTGGCATGTGGGCATACAAAAACATTGTCTTAAGATGTCTGCACATGTAATTCCAAGCTAGCCTTCAGGGATATATCCAAAATGCATACCTGCACTGGAATCAGAAACATGCATATTCCTTTACTTTATCCATGTGATCTGCAAGGTATGAGTGTATACCTCTGAACAGGTACAATAGAAGAGATCCCATGTTTGATAAATATATATTTCTCTGTTTTGGTGTTTTATGTTTCCCATAGTGAGGGGAGCAAGGAGTGGGAAAGCATGCCAAGTTGATGAGCTGTGCGTTCTGTTCTATTGCTGTTGATGAGAGTTGAGGGGCAAGGCCTACTGCCCCTCTATTTTTCTGGAGTTTATGAAAATCTTGGCTATACATGGAAAGCAAAGGCTATTTGAAGTTTGGAGGAGATGTAGTTTTGACAGTCGTTTTCTCTCTCTTTAGTCTGTGCTGACAATCCCTGAGGAGGACAAACGAGAAGCTGCCCTGGCCCAGCTTAATAAAGCAGTGGTGGAACTTAGTGTGGTCCCTTTGACAACACAGACAGAACTCTTCTACCACATATGGTATGTTGTTGATACTGCACAGGATTAACCTTTCTCTGCAAAAACCTTATCTAGCTTAGAAAACCCAAACCACCTCTCTGTAGATTAGAGAAGATGCATAGGCTTCCAGGAGGTGGTTTGATGCACGGAAGAGAAAGGAAGATCTTCCGAATTACTTTTGTTGGCCAACATATCTCTCCTCCTCCCAATTTTATCTTCATAACAGCCTCATGAATTAGATCAGACTGAGAAAGAGTGATTAGCCCAAGGTCACCCAGTGAATTTCATGGCTCAGTGGGGATGAAAACCATGGTTTCCTCAGTCCAGCACTCTAACCTCTATAAAGCTAGAAGGTGTCTAAGTTATGAAAGCTATAGTAGATATTATTTTAATTATTTATTTTTATGTTTTTTTACCTGTCTCTTCCTCTTAGGATGGTCAGGACAGCATGCCTTTTTTTTCTCCCTTCCTCTTTTTTGTCCTGAGAAGATCCCGCGGCATAGATCAGCATAGGAGCTCCGGTTGAATGACTACACCAGAGAACTTATCCCCTTATTTCTGCTTTAAATAAATGCCCAGTGTCTTCAATTCACATAGAAATAAGAGGATTGGTTTCCAGTAAGAGTGAGCAATTGAGGCAAAAACTGCAGGACCGGAATCATGAAGAGACAACAAAATAGAGGGACCCATAGAGCAACATGACTTGCTGTGCAAGTTTTTATTATCAACAGACATTGCCTCATTGAAAGGGTATTATAATAGCTCTTCAGCATGGAGATGCTGGCTTGGTGCATAATACTTTTGATGATTCTGTATCTCTTTCCTTTGTGCATGAATGAGTTAAACACAGAGGAATAGGATGAGTAAATCTTGCACTCCAAAAGCAAACTTACCCATGTGTCAAAAGGCAGTTTGCTTCCGGTTTTAATCTAAATCTACTAAAAAAACAAAACAAAACAGCAGAACATTCTTGGACATCAAATTCTGGAGATAATTCCTTAGAATTGTTGCTGTTATATTTAACAACAAAAGTTAAAAAGCAATTAGACTATCAAAAAATTAAAATCAGTTAAGAGCATAAACCCTTAAACAGCAACAACAAATAAAAGTCCCGTACATTATAGAAGGCCAGTTTCCCCTAAAAAAAAATCAGTTCTTAAAGACCTGCTTAAATAAAAAGGTCTTCACCTATCTGCAGAAGAATAAGGAATCTGTCAAGCTTACCTGTAATAAAACAGTTCCTCTTAGTTTTAATCTGCTTTTGTTTTGGGGACAGAGACATGAAGCTGTCAGGTAGCAAAAGCCTAGCTTGCCTTGCTTTCCCTTCTCACTCTGTCCAGAAGTAAAATCAGTTTCCTTTGCTATTCCAGTTCCCAGCTGTGGCGTGAGGTCATTGATGGTCTAGTGGCTCGCTCTCTCATGCTCAGATCACTGCTTGGTATGCCTGAGAAGGACACTTATGTTGAAATTGTTCCAGAGGAGTCAGGTAAGTCTTCAGCTTTGCAGACCAGATCTGTTTTGGGAAAGGTGTGGAGCATGACAGAATCTGCAGAGGTCCCAGATATAGCCTTACTCATCCAGGTATGGAGTCAATGGCAAATCTTTGTTGGGTTTTTACAGGGTTTTTCTCCTCCTGAATTTGAATGCTTGTTACTGCCCAAAAGGTAGTTTTTCTGTTAGAGGTAATAGTAAAATAGTAAAATAATGAACAGTTGTAAGACTTGGATTAAACAGGATTCAAATCAGAGAACTTCTTTTTCTGAGCAGTAGAGGTGAAACCAGTGGCTATAAAGACAGGGAAGGAGGACCGAAGAGTTCAAAAAGAAGATAAGAAGGCTGCTGTGAAAGAAAAAGGAAGGAGCTCAAGAGAGGTATGCATTTAGGGCCTTCAGAAAGATGAGTCCTGGGAGATGATGGGCTCAGTTCAGGAAACATATCTGAAGGATCCCCAGGATAAATGGGGGAAATTTCTTCCCTGATTTGACCTTTTGATGAAAGGACAGTTAATTGTCAGACACAACATGCTGTAATGGATGCATGAAACTGTGTGCTTGGTCTATGTACAAATTGCTTGGCTTGCTCTCATCGCTTTACTATTCTTGCCTTTTTATTAGCAGGAACGCCCAAACAGCAGAAAGATGAAACTGAAAGAAGAGAGAAGATCAAGAAGTTCCACAAAGGAAGCAAAAGAAGCAATCACATTTTTTGCGGATGCTGCTGAAGCAGAAACCCAAGGCCTTCGCCGTGAGCAAGTGGATCCAGTTGTGCAGGAAAAATATCATGAGAAACTTTATGTTGAAGTAAGTATGTCCACGGTTGTTGCTTTTGTCTCTCTAGTTAGCACTTCGAATGCAGTTCTGAACCTGCTTATTTCTTTGTACATACCAGTAAAATCAGTGGGACTTCCTTCTGACTAAATATATCTGGGATGGTCAAGGGACAGGCTGTCATGTTTTCTCAACAGATGTCATTTTGTACCACCTTTTCACTATGTGATGGCCAATGTTACCCTTAGAGCTTGCCATGCATTGTGAAATGATGAAAATAGTTTTATCCAGAGCTTGGGAAAACTACGTTTTTGGACTAGTCCTCAACTAACATGGTTGCTGGCTGAGAGATTTTGTGAATTGTTTTCGAAAAGAGTAACTTTTCACACACTTGGACTTCTACGTTACTTCTGTGGAGTGAGTCCTCCATGCATAACTCTTTTTAGGGCCTTCTCCAAGTTTCAGGTTGATTCTGCAGTGATTTGTCTGCTTCCACAAATTGGAATACATTCGCAAGGGTTAGGGGCACAGAACCCTCACAAAAGTGGAAAAATCACGAATAACTCCCCCCGCAATTCCCCTCCAGAACTCCCCCCTTCCATTCCTTTGCCTCTGGCCCTGGCATCGGGGAGCGGGGGAGAAAAAAGACACAGTAAAGTGCTTACTGGTACTTTCCCCTCAAAAGGAGAACAACAGAGTTCTTGGGTTCTAGTTACTTCTGCCAGCCATCTTGAAAAGGGAGAGGTAGGAACAAAGAGAGCACTTGACTAATCAGCAGCCATTGCACAGAAGAAAGTGGAGTCCCATGGCAGAGACGACACACCTCCAGCAGTGGGAGGGGGGCTTTGCCCACCCAAAAAGGAAACAACCTCCATTTTAAACACAAGCCAGGAAAGCCTGGGGTGAGGAATGCAACGGAATGGGGGAAGGTCAAGCATGTGCCTCACGGATAATCAAATTTGCAAAGATCAAACCCACAAATGTAGAGGGAGGACTGTAATACCTATTCTAGCATGGCTCTCTTTTGCAATGACACAGTGACCAAGGATTAGGATGTTTGGTGCAGACCAGTGAGAGCCAGTGGGCCTGCACTCTTAGTCAAGATGATAGAGCAGTATGGGTTGCTCTAATATTCCAGATCATGTGGATCATGAAAAACTATGCCTGACTTTTAAAGAAGTAGGTCTGCCACAGCATTTGATTGTCCTGATAATGTCTGTAGCATGTACTCAGGACGAGAGTCTATCATCAGACAGAATACAGAGAAATGGAAGAGTTTCCTATTGACAGCGGGGTCAGGCAAGACTGTGTTTTATCACTCTATCTGTTTAACTTGTATGCTGAAGGTATATGTAAAGGAGGATTAGACTTGGAGGAAGGAAGAAGAAACATCAACAATTTAAAATATGCAGACGACACCATGCTACTAGCAGAAGACAGGAAAGACTTGGAACAATTATAGAAGAAAGTCAGGACAGAAAGTGCAAAGGCAGGTTTACAGTTGAACCTTAGGAAAACAAAAATAATGACCACAAATTATTTAAATCACATGAAGGCATTGAAATAGTTCAAGATTTCCTGTATCTTGTCTTAGGCCATTTCTGCACTAGGCTGGCTGGCCCCTCCCGAAACTGCAAACCCCAGGATTCCATAGGATTTTGCAAGTGGAATAATAGCACTATAACAGTCTAGTGCAGAAATGGCCACAGTCCTCAATCAGAATGGAGACTATGGTCAAGAAATCAGAAGAAGATTAGGAATTGGAAGGGTAGATCTAAAATAACTAGGCAAGATCATGAAGTGTAAGGATGTATAATTGAATACTAAAGTTAGGACTGTCCATGCCATCATATTTCCAATTTCCGTATATGGTTATGGAAACTGGTCAGGGAAGAAAGCTGATAGGAAGAAGATGAACTTGTTTAAAATTGTGGTGCTGGAAAAGAGTGCTAAAAAGACCAATAAATCGGTCCTATGGGAAATCAAGCCTGAATTCTCCCTAGAAGCAAGATGATTAAACTGAACATATGAGAAGACATGAGTCATCAGAAAAGACAACAATGCCTGTTAGGGGGAAGGCAGTAGGAAAAGAAGACCGCATTACAGATGGGTAGACTCAATCAAGGAAGACATGTCCTTGAATCTGTAAGATCTGAGCAGGTCTGTTGATGATAGCGTTGCCGTAAGTCAAAGGTGACAGTTAACAACACCATAATGGCAATCCAGAATAGTATCTTCAACTGTAATATTTTAAAAAGCAGAGTATAGCAGAAAGAAAAAGAGAAGTGAAATATCTAACAGTGAACCTACATACATCGACTCAGAAGTAAGGTCCATTGGGTTAATGAAACTTATGGAAGGCATCTGTGTCTAGGACTGCAGCCCAATTCACTCTGCCTTATTCTTAGATTATTTACATTGCTGTACCAACATTCGATCAGATGCATTTCCAGAGATGGTTCCAGGATCTTGCATGACTGCCAGGAGACAGGAAATCCTGTTAGAAACTTCAGTCACAAAGGACACCTAGTGTCTTGGTGGCTCCTTCTTTAGCCAACAGGTCATGGGGCAGAAGATGCTGCCAGAATAGTGACATGCAGTATACACAAAGTGCTTCCTGGGTTTTTTTGTTTTTTGAGAAATCCATTCTGTGATTCTTCCACCATGTCTCTAAGCATATAGCTCTCCCTCACACCAGTGTAATGCAAGAAAGGGATGTAAAGCATCCCAAGAAAGGGATGTAAACTACACTGTGTGTAGTTCTTGCCTTTTCTCTGTCCATAAAAATAAGGATTGATTAGTTCAATCAGCTTTTTGAATAGCACTGTGTCTCTCTCGCTCCCAAATAGAGAGAAAAACAGAGAATGTGGTTTCTTTAGCCATCACAGTAATGAAATGAAGTTCTTTGAAGATATGTCTGATTTGGCTCAGGCTGTAACTGATGAAGGGGGATAGCAGCAGCAGTGTAGAATATATAAAAGGGTGGTCACAAATGCAGTTGATAAAAGAGCGAAATACATTGTGAAATTGCTTGATGTACTTTTTGACTCCTACTGTGCTTGGATATCAGTCTTCTATCTCCAGAGAATAGAGTCTTTACTCAAAAACAAAACAACTTGTATTACCTGATGCAGTGCTTGTTAAACTGTCTGATATAGGGGAACAGCAGCAGTTTTAGCCAGTGTGCCACACACTGGTACCATAGTTGTCCCCATTAGCTAGAATCGTTTCTTTCCTGAAAACTGTCCAGGGACCAGCAGCTGATGGCTTGTGGACCTACATTGGTCCATGGATAGCACAGACTTAAAGCACCTTTCATCTTTGTTCATACTCCCAGAGAGAGCTAGTCTAGGTCCAGCTTTGTTAGGCTCCTTACTAACAGAGAACAGACCTATTGGATTGTCTAGTAACAGGTAAACTAAAAAAATTGGATTAAGATAGAATGCAGCTCTTAAAAGACTCTAAAATGGTAAATCCAAAATCAACAAGTATATCAACCTTTATCGGATCAAATCCAAAGCACAATGTAGAATTGTAAAATATGCAGGAAGGATGCTCAATTCCCTCCTACATTCTTATTTGGAAGTCAGTCCAGGATATATTCTTGAGTAAATATGAATCAGATTACTTTTTACTGTTTGAAGGAAGGAGTGCTTTCTGTCGCAGTTAAAATTTGTGCTCTAGCATTCATCTACCAAAGCATATGTAAATGGGCTTTAGAATCTTAACTCCAGTATAATTGTGTGAGTGATGCCTCTTTCTGAAACCAGATCTATCCCCTTGGATGGGTGCAGAGGCTGTGCGTATGCATGTGCATGTGCCTCAACTCGCAGGACATACAGTGTACATCAGTTAGTGTGTTTACATGGAATTGGCAAGAGATCACTTCTGGCCTCTTTGTGTAGCATCCAAAGGGCTGAACGGATGTTGGGTGCCACAGCATATGGGGTGGATTAACATGCTTCTAAATGCCAGGCATCACAACCTTGCTATAACCATGGCAAAGCAAACTACTTCCACCCTACCCACCATTACCATGACTAAAGTGGATTAAGTTCAGACTTGTTACCCTGATTTCTGGGGTCCTTGGGGGACACCTCAGTGTGCTCCACGTGATGGGGAATGGAAACTAGCCAAAGCACCAGAAATAGTAATGCAAGAGGCAGGGTAATCTAGCGGGGTCTTTTTACCCGGTTTTTACAGGGCCAGGCTAAGCCAAAAACCAAACAAAAATGTCCAATAAATGATTTTATTGAATGAAAATCTCACGCAGTAACACAATCACTCACACATGCACCCAACAGCTATTAAGAAGCAAAAGAGAGGAAATTGGACAGGGGGATATTGAAGAGGTGTAGTTGGGGTAATACTGCACCTTGTCCTGAAGTCCGTGGTCCAGGAAGACAGCGGAGAGATGAGAATCAGCACAAAGAAGGCTGAGGGGATTACTCAATGGACGAAGCAACGGTCTGCTGGGAAGACCGGGAGCAATCTGAAGAAACGCTCAAAAGCTGAGACTATTTGTAGGGGGAAAAGTACTTGGAGAACTAATCCTTTCCCGGGGAGAGCAATGGGGTGTTGGAGCGCTAATGAAGCTCCACCATGGTAATTTCCTTTGATGGGATTGCAAGGTATTGCCAAAGTCTCAGGGTCTTCGGCTGTGTTAGTTTGTGGTGTGACTTCATGTAAATGGTCCTTGTCTGATGGAATATTTGCTCAAGTTAGGGCAGACATGCTAATCCCCTCAAGTCGGCTTCTTAGGGCTGTGGACCCTTTGTTTATTGTTTATTATTATGGTTTATTTACACATCTTGAGGTCTCCTGGGCTACGTGACTGGGGATTTTATTGGCCTGACCTGGTTTTTGGTCATTTGACTGTGCCTGCCTACATGCTCATTTGGGCGACCTCTCAGGCACGCTGAATTATATTTAATATCAAATTGTGGACCCTGGGATAGGGTTTTTCCATCGGAGTAACAGACTTATAGTCAACATTAAATGCATTACAAAACAACTTTACATTGACTACTAGCTCTTCCTTGGAGGAGTTTGCTACAGGATGCACAAACAACTGGAAAATGCATATACTTAACTTGATTGTATGTCTAAGAAAGATTAGTATTTAAGGGGCTGCCTTTTGTTTTGGTTCTGAAAGTATTTTTGACGTGCTTTCTGCTTGTAGGTTTATGGATTGCTGAATTCAATGGTGAACAAAATGGTCTTCCTCTTTGAGGAGCTGAAGAAGGATGCCCCAAAGAAAAGTAAAAGCACCTTTTTTCTAAATGCTGCTGATTTCATAATGAAATAAAAGGCTATATATTTTTATAGACAGGGTCCTAGCATTCCTTCCGTTTTTGAAACTGGCAGTTGATGGACTTAGGAGCTGATTTGTTCAATGAGGATTCCACTGCAGACACATATATATATTTAATTAATTTAATATCCTGCCTCTCTCCCAACATGGGATCCAAGGTGACATTCAGCATTACGGTTGTAACCCCATATATGGTTGGGTTTTACAGTTTAGTTTATTTATAACAAAGTGGAGAAGCTTCAGACACACAGACAAGGGCAAATCATCAGTTGTTGTTGTTGTTGTTGTTGTGTGCCTTCAAGTCATTTCTGACTTATGATGACCCTCAGGTAAACCTATCATGGGGTTTTCTGGGTCCTTGAGAATGTGACGTGCCCAAGGTCACCTAGTGGGTTTCCATGGCTCAGTGGGGAATCAAACCCTGGTCTCCAGGGTGGTAGTCCAACGCTCGAACCACTATACCACGCTAGTTCTCCATCATCAGTACTGTCAAGATTTTCAGGCTAATTGTTGTATGTAATAATGCATCTCTTTCCCTTATGATTGACTTCAATACAATAGATGCTTGCAGACAAGGTTTTTGTTGTGCAGTCCCTCATTTTATAAGGAGGTCCAAATGTCATTGTCTTCCATTTGTAGTCCTCTTGTGCTTCTCAATCACTTCTATTGCTTAACAGAAAAAAAATCTGTTAAGCAAGAAAAGTCTGCACGAGTCCTCTGGACTGTTAGTGCTAGGAGCCTTCCATCTGGCAGCCCCTAGTAATAGCTGTGTGGTTGAAAGGCCAATGGCTTTTCATATGGGCTGGCCACCCTATACCCTCTTGGCAAATGTCGATCTCAAGAGATACAGATCTCATTCCTCATTCACAGCAGCACTCTGAGTTATGACTTTCAATGCTGTGGAATTTTGACAATGGTGTTTTTTGTTTGCTGTAAATAATGCTTGTGAGATTTAGAAGTGGCACTGTTCAGCTGTCATTGCTTGTGGTATGTATTAATCTGTGTGTGCCCTGCACTCTTGTCAAACCAAATTGCTAAGACTTTAAACAAATATCTGAACAGAAGTTCCTCTCCAGCAGCATGGACAGCCCTTCTGCAACAGATGTGTGTATGACTACTAAGGCATTTCCTAGGTTTTAGTCCTGCTACAGGTGATGACAAGTAACCCATCTAAAACCACACCATATTTAAAGATTTTCCTTTCAAAAAGAGGGCTGTAATCCTAAAAGCCCTTCCTACTGAATTCATTGGGGATTATATCTGAATACTCATGTAAAGGACTGTGTTATTAGCGGTATAAAGCAGATGTGCTTATCTGGGTCCCTATGAGCATTCATGTAGCTCTGTGAAAAGAACACACAAAAATAGCACAAGGCTCCCTCACAGCAAGGTCTTGTTGGGGGGAAAAAAGTTTCAAGAATTCTTTAATAGTATTCTTTCCCTCTACAGAACAGTTCAGAACATTTTTTAAAAAAATATTGGTACTTAATTGTTTCCCATATTAACTGTATAAATTGAAAGCTGTTTGTTCTGAGGCCCTGATTTGCTTCATTACACTTTTGGGGGGGGGGAATGAAGCAATTTGAAGTCCCTCCATGCCCTACTGAGCACAGCCCCAAATGCCAACCATTTTCCCTCAGACACAAATAAGATTTTGCCAGAACCCCGCCCCCGCCCCCACACCACATCTATTGACCAGCTCAGGACCAAATGAGATGATGGCCTTTTAGGCAATTAGCAAATGTTCAAATGGCTTTTAAACGGTAAATAGCAGATATAAGTGCCTAGTCTGGATTGGAATTTAAGGACAGAGGGGCTTTAATCCCTTCCTCCTGTACTGTATTTGGTCCCCAACCCATGCCTTCTATTTATTTTAAATAAAAGCTTCCATTAGCACTGAATGGGAACTTCAGGTCTCCTCCTACTGCCACAATGCAGTGGCAGGTATGGGGGCCCTGACCAAAATCAGGACTGCTGCAGCAGCAAAGGGTTAAGAATGCTGTATTACAGTGGCTTAAAGCCCACTGGGGTGCATCACATACTCTCAGGCCCAGAAAACTCTGTGATAGGTTCACCTTGAGGTTGTTGCCATAAGTTGGAAACCACTTGAAGGCACATAATGAACACACAATTAGTTTTAGGCCCAGACTGTGATTTTTAACACTGTTTTTGAAAACAGCCATATTTTATTGAAATGGCTAGCTGCCATCAAGTTGACTCTGACTTACGATGACCCTGTGAATGAGAGATCTCCACGTCACCCTGTCATCAGTTGCCTTGCTCAGGTCTTGCAGACTCAGGGCAGCTGTAGCTTCCTTGACAGAGTCTATTGATCTGTGATGAAAAGCCGTTCCCCTCCCTGACTGACTTTGCAGCATATGCACAGGGCTCTTCTCTGCTTCTAGTTCTTCACAGCAATAATAGTTGCTTGTATTTTATTTATTCATTTACATTTATATCCCTCCGTTCTCCCAATATGAGACCCAAGAGCCATGCAATACGAAATTTAATATAGTTAAAACAATGGATGATATAAAGGTTTGAAAACAATTAAACTATCATATTACAAACACTAATTCAAAACAGTTTTAAAAGTTTGTTAAAATACAGTGGTGATGATGATAAAAATACAGCACACCCCAGTTAAAAGGCTTTCTTTATCAGACAGTTAACCCTCAAAGGCCTCAATAAAAGGAAGGGTCTTTGCCTGCCAGTGAAAAAAGCAGAGAGAGGGGCCAACCTAGCTTCCCCTCAGAAGGAATCCCCCAGTCTGGGAGTGGCCACCGAGAAGGCTCTTTCCTGCCACCTCACCAAGCGTGCCTATGATGGTGCTAGGATAGAGACAAAACTATCTCCCAAGATCTTTAAACTCAGGCAGACTGACATGGGGAGATAACAGTCTTTTGGACTTTTGTTGTTGCATGCCTTCAAGTTGTTTCTGACTTACGGCAAGCCTAAAGTGAAGCTATCATAAGGCTTCCTTGATAGGCTTTGTTCAGAGGGGATTTGCCCTTGCCTTCCTCTGAGGCTGAGAAAGTGTGACTTGCCCAAGGTCACCCACTGGGTTTCCATGGCTGAGCGGGGGTTTGATCCCTGGTCTCTCAGGGGGTTAGTCCAAGGCTAAGACCACTACTTGCTCTCACTGTCTTTCAGATAAAAGGAGCTAATTCTTAGTTCTAGTCAGATCAGAAGGCAAGGTGTTAGCTTAGCTCAGTACAGTACTTCTGATCTTGGAAGCTAAGCAGGGTCAGCCCTGGCTAGACCACCGATAAATACCAGGTGCTGTAGGCTATATTTCAGAGGAATGAACTTGCAAAACCACCTCTAAGAATTCCTTACATAAGAAAACTCTATGAAATTCATGGGATCACCACAAGTTGATAGGTGACTTGAAGGCACATACACACACACTTCTCAGGAGATGAGAGGGCAGCAATTCCCCCCCCCGTGTAAAAAGGACTTACGTGTTTCTTTCTTGGAAAGTTAGCAGTGACGGACAGCGAAGAGCACAGGGACTACTGCTTTGTGGGGGGGCACTGTTTTAGCTCATGTACCCATCAGGGTCATTCTGCGTGTGTTTGTGTGTGTGTTTTAAAGGGGGACGGGAGTGAAATCTATTAACTCATATGTCAAACACAAGGCCCGTGGCCTGAATCTGTCCCACCAAGCCATTTCATGCGGCCCTCACACCTCTCCTGCACCTGCAGCACTCCCCCCATCTGGTGAACTCAATTCCCACATTGTGAGGCCCTGGCTACCAGTATTCTGAAGAGTGGCCCAGCAGCCAGCACTCACGATCTACTTCTACTTCTGACTGCTCCTCTGCCCAAGTCTCACAGAAAGACGCACAGAGAGGATCTGGGGGGCAGAAAGAGGCACAGAGAGGGTCTCAAGTGGGACCCAAAAGTTAAACAAAGTTAATGTAATAAACAGTGCTTGGTAATATTTGTCTGATGATCGAAAAAAATAACTTTCTGTTTTCAAAACTTATTTTTCAATACAAGTATTTGCTGATGTATAAGACTCACTTTTCCCCCCTAAAAATACTGTTTGAAAATGGGCTGCATCTTCTACGCTGATGTGTCTTACATGTCCACAAATGGTGTCTGCCAGTGTATAAATGTGGTGTTCCTTATATGCCAGCAAATAAGGTACATCGTACAATAGTTGTACACTTGAATATCGGCTTGCCTAAACTTCTAGCTTCAGAGTTATTACTAAAACCAGTAATAACCGCATGCGGAGGCAATTATTTAGTATGATAAAAGAGTAGATACCTTTATATAGTCTTACAGATATGAGGGCAACCATAATGCTGATGCAGCCCAAGGTGAAAGCGGGCTTGACGCCCCTGGGCTAGCCGATCAGGGGCTGCTGGAGGGCCGGTGGGGAGGGCGGCCTGGTGGGGCGGCGGACGGCCAACGGGCGCGGGCCTCCACGGCGTCCGACGGCTCGCTCGCTGGTGGCTCCGCGGGGGAGAAGAGCCAGTCGGGCTTGCCTGTCTGTCTCCCCGCTTCGGCTCCCTCGGGCCAGGCGGGCGCACATGCGGCGGCGCTGTGCCACCCTCTCTCGCCCAGGGGGCAACACTACACAGCCCCGGCCGTGGGCGCCAGCGCTGGCCGGGCGAAAGAGGGAACGGCAGCCACAGGCCACAGCAGCCGGCGGGTGCGAGCCAGAAGCAGCGACAGGGATTGAGCCGCATCTCTGTTGCTTCATCATCCTCGTCGCCGCCGTCGTCATCATCCCACTCGCGCGGATGACGCCGCGCTCTGCCCCGGCCCCTCTCCGAAGGGGTGGGACCCCAAGGGGGACTCGCTCCCCGCCTCTCTTGCTCGCCCACTCGGCTTTCACGCTCTCTCCTGGGGGCAGTGCGGACTCTCAGGGTCTCCGTGATAACGCGGCCCCGAAGCGGTTAAGGGGACGAGCCGCGGAAGCCCGGCCGCCTCCCCCCCCCTCCGCGCCCGTTTTCTCCGATCTCTCCGTGCAAACTGACACAGACCTGCCCAGCCAGCTCGGCAACTTCGGAACGCCGGGTTGCGGCGGGGAGGCGAGGCGCGCTCTCTCCTCCTGCGACAGCCAGCCCGACACAGCGCTGGGAGGGAGAGGAGGGCCGGAGGGGGTGGCGGGAGGCGGGAGGGGGTCCCTCCTCCTCCGCGGCGGCGGCGGCGGCGGCGAGGTGTTTGTTGCGCATCATCTCAGCGCCCAGCAGTCTCTGCCCCGAGCCGAGAGAAAAAAGAGGAGGACAGCCGGCGGGAGCAGCCCCGCGGGCCACGGCGGGCTGCTGCTCCCTTTTCCAGACTGGATGGGTTTTAGGGGTGGCGCGGGACTGAACACCTTCCCCTCCGCCATCGGCAGGACCGGCGGCAGCGCCCGCCTCCCAGGCTGCGGGAGGGAATGGCACCAGCGGCAGCCGGCAGCCGCGGGACCGGCCAAGGCGGCCGGGGAGGCACGCCCGGAGTGAGGCGCTCGGTCCTCCCGCTCCGCGTTTAGCCTGGCGTCCCCTCCGGGACACCCGCCGCCCTCACTTCGCCCCCGGCAGAGCCCCCGGCCCCTCCGGGAGGAAGCCGGAGCAGGCGCCGCTCGCCCGGCCAGGTAGCCCGTCGCGCGCGGAGGGAGGGAGGGAGGGAGGGAGGCGAGGCGGGAGGGGGAGGAGAGCGGGAGGGGAGGGGAGGGGAGGGGAGGAAAGTTCTGGACGCCGAGGGCTCTCGGTGGCTGCAGCGGGGCTCGCCGCTTGGGTTGCCGCCGCGACTTTGGCCCAGGGCGGGCGCCGGGAAAGCCCCCTGCCCCCTCCGGGGGCCCCCCGCAGTGCGCCGCCGCCGCCCGGCCTGAAGTGTCCGGATCGGCGCCGAGGCAGAGCCGAGGTAGGGCGCGTCAGACCCGCGGCGGCTCCTTTCTCCCCAGCACCGGGGGTGGGGGTGGGGGTGTCCCGGCCAAAGGTGTGCGGGCGTGTTGTGTGTGCGGGCGTGTTCCGGGCGGGAGGGAGCGGCTTGCCTGCCCTGGGCGGTGCGCTTCCTGCGGGAGATGCTGCTTCCCCTGCCCAGAGGATCCTCCGGGACGGCGGGGGCGGTCGGGCGGTCGGCGGCAATTCCCGGCCCCTTTCCCTCCCGGCAGTCCCTCCCCCTCCCTCCCTCCCCACCCCCGCGCCTTGCCGGTGGCTGTCACCTGCCTTGCGACAGTGCCTTGCCACCAGCCCTCGGTCGCCCCAGCTTGCCGCTCCTCCGCCCGGATCGCATTGGATGGATCCGGCCCTCTGCCAGGCAGCTCCCGAGTCTCAACTCCTCTGGATTTTTTCAAGGTGCGCGCGTGTGTCTGTGTGTGTATATGAGTACGCGCCCCCTTCTTTTCCCGCGTGCGTGCGTGCGTGCGTGCGTGTGTGTGTCCCCCCCCATCTCCATCCCCCTCTGGCTTGCCTGTGGCGCTTGCTTGGGGGAAGCAACTCGGGATCGCGGTTAGTTTCAGCAGGATTATGTAATGCAGGCTGTTCCGGCGAGCCGAGCTGGGCTGTCGCCTGGCGCGCGCCCCCTCCCTTCCTCTGCCCGCGCGCGAGTGGGGGAGGGCCAGGCGGGCGCGGGGGGCGGGCAGGGTCTGGAGCCAAAGGGCTCCTGCATGCCGGACGCCCTCTCTCCTCTCTCGGGTCGAATCAGGCGCGGAAAGTTTCCTCGCTGTTCCGGCTGGCGCTCGCCTTTCCCGCCCTTGTGCCGTGGGGGTCGTCAGGGGAGGACTTTCGGCTAGAGGTTTGGAAGTGGCTGGAGTGAAAACCGCGCGACCATGGACCCCAGCCTCGGAAAACGGGAGGCTAAAAGGAGCTGCCCCCGGCCCTGTTTCAGCCTTGTCGCTTCTTTTGCTCAGACTGAGGCGGCTTCCTTGCCTCCCGGCCCTCTCCAGGCTGATCCTTCTCTCCTGGCTCAGATCGAGGCAGGATTCCCCTGTCAGTTTTGTTGTCCTATGGTTGCTCTGTCTACCTTGTTATTTTAGCTGGGGGTGAGGCACCAGGCAGAGTGAGGAGAAGGGGAGGAAGGAACTGCTTCTGTGTCTTAAGGATTCTGAGAAGTACTACTAGGGGGTGCTCTGTTGTTTTCTCAGAAGGGAGTTAGGTAGAGAAGCTAGGGGACAGGGTACAATTAAAAAGGAGAATTCCTGAGTCCTTTGATAGTTAGGGCTCTCTGCTCTTTGTTAGAGGAATCCCTGTACTGCACAGGCCTAATTGCTTCCCTGTCTCTTTCCTTGCCTGGCGCAGCAACTTTGCTTGCTACTTTGGCTTCTTTTATGGTGTGCAAGCCCTCCTCTCCCTACTCAAAAGATCCCTGCTGCAATGATCTTACACTGTCTCTCTCTCTTTTTTTCCCCCAAAGGGGCAGGGAAATGAAATAAAGGAGAGGTAAGGAGGGACATATGTGAGCAGATGTCAGCTTCTTCTGTTTTACATATGTCATTTCTTCCTCCATAGTGCTATGTGGTCATTGTTACGCAGTTCTGGAGTAAACAGCATTTCCTATTGTTCCTGGAGATGTGGGACAGTGAAACACAAAAGGCATTTCCTGTGAGAAGTATTTATGGTTACAAATTACCAGCGAGTCCTAACACCCAAGCCCGGTCAGGAACAGGAGCTGTGCAAAAGATTTATACCCTCTCTGGTTTTCTGTAGAGAGCAGCCTGGAAAACCTTAGGTCACTGTATAGGAGTGATTCTTTTGCTACTGCAAACCAACATTGTGGCTCTTCTGGAGTATGTCACGGCATAGTGGAAGGGACTTCTGGAAGCCCCCAGGGCGGTTGCCTCTCTCCTGCTTGGGTGGCGTGCCTTCCCCACCTGACACCACTTTTAGTCAAGGTCACTGCAGTAATTCTGTTTGTGGCTGGTTGGTGCTGCTGTCTTATCTACCCCACGGTTTCTGTTTCCCTCTCTTTGTGTTCATGGGGATATTGTGTTCGATACAACTTACTGCTTTTAACACCCTTGGCAGCGCTCCAGAGGCAAACAGTCTTGCCTCTCTTTTCCACCTCCTCCCAACAGTGCTGAAAAGAGATGTTCCAGGGCTGGCACTGGCCTTGAGGGCAATGTGCTTTTTCTATGAGAACATTAACACACACACACGCACGCACACACACACACACCAGTCTCAGACCCATAATTTCTAAGTAGATAAAAAGGTAAGGCACAGGGATTTAGCTGCAGGAAGGGCAAAAAGAGGGCATAGCTTCCCAAACAAGAATTCTGCCTTTCCCCAGGAAATTTTCTTTTAGCCCCTAATGTTCCAGGATTGCAGTAACTTAAAACTTCAGTTGGGCGTTGAGAGATACAGTTTAGATACGTCCAAAGAAAAGGGGGGACAAAGTTCCCAAGAGAAGGCAAGTACAGCAAATGGCAGAGTTCTAGGTATGGAGAATTTTCCATGTCTTACTCTCTGTGATGTTAGAAATTTGTGGACTGAAGGGAAACGGGGGACAGAATTCTTAATTGGGATGCCAATTTTTTCATATTGACTCCTCCATAGCTACACTCCTGGTAAGGCACGCTCTGCATGCTCAAGGACACACTACTACCAGTGCTTCTTCTGGGGCTGTGCCTTGACCAGTTCTCTCTGAAGCAGGTTTTGCAGCCAGGCCGTGTGAGCAGTGTCCTACTAAGCACTGCCTGCCAGCCCCCAAGAGATCTTCTTTCTACACATGCAGAATGAAAATGCCTGGGAAGTATCTTAAGAGGTGAATGTTATTGCTCAGCCTTAATTAACTCACAGCTCCCTGCATCTTGCGCTTGGAGCTCTTCCAGAGGAAGGCACCAGGTGTTTGCTAAAAAGGAATGTCCTGACCCAAGACTTATGTGCAGGGGACATTTTTATCAGCAATAACATTGCGTTTGCTGGAGAAGGAGGAGGAAAGGGACGGGGAGGAGAAGGCAAAGGAAGAAGTGTTTAAAGAAGGCAGAACTTTATCTGCAACCTTGTAGAAGCCGGAAGGAGAATGCTGATCTCTGGCACTGGCTGATACATATTTTGCTGCCTCAGGCAAAATGCTGCTTTGACCACCCAAGGCTGTTCCCACATGCTACTGTGTTCCCTTCAATTTGTGTTTCCTCTCTTCCCTCCCTCTTTATCCTTCTGGCCCACAGATTTCTGTGTTATTTAACTGGACTGCAGCCTAGTAGCTTCTCTGGCCTCAAGGACTCTCCAGCTTTTTTGCTTCCCTTTCACTGGTAGCTGTGAAAGTTCATACAGTTGGCCCTCCATATCTGCAGATTCTGTACGCATAGATTCAACCAACCATAGCTTAAATATGTCTCTGTGTGTATCTAAAAAATCCAAAAAGCAAAGTTTGATTTTGCCATTTTATATTAAGGGATGCCATTTTACTACACCATTGTATACAATGGGACTTGAGCATCCACAAATTATAGTATCCACAGAGGGTCCTGGAACCAAATGCTAGTGGATACCAAGGGCCTACTATACTTAGTAACATAGAAAAACTCTCTTACACTGAGTCATACCGTTTGTCCGTTTAGCCTAGTATTGTCAACTCTTTGGAGTTTCGGTCAGGGTTTATTCCCAGCCCTTCTTGGAGATCTCTGGAATTTCCTGATAGCCCCCTACCCAAGTACGAACCAGCCCTGACTCTGCTTAGCTTCTAAAGTTAGATAAGCTGGGTTTTGAGAGGTGTGGCTGAGTAGTGGTAGTGGTGACAAGGTAGTATTACTCAGGGTGCCCTTTATTTATTTCCTGTGATGTTCACTAAAGTTGAGTGAATCACATTGCCCCATATGCACCTATCTGATCTCTTTGAATTCCCCTTACAA
Organism: Iguana delicatissima; assembly: GCA_948472985.1. Lineage (NCBI taxonomy): Eukaryota > Metazoa > Chordata > Lepidosauria > Squamata > Iguanidae > Iguana > Iguana delicatissima. The sequence goes on from CAOKZL010000593.1 coordinate 603,614, forward strand.
TCACCCCTTTCTCTCCTTATTCCCCTGCTGATCTCCGAATGGAAAAGGAGTTTAGCGGTAGGACACTGGGATTGCAGGACCTAAGTTTCAACACTGGCATCTCTGGTTTAAGAAAAGTGAGGGAAAAGTTTATCTGGAGAGCACCTTCCAGTTGGAGTAGACTTGGGATGGGAGGAGTGTTTGGCCTGTTCAGGAAGTTGTAGTAATGTAACCACTGTCAAGTTTATCCACTTTCTGTGTTTGTGATAAGGCTGTGACATAGTGTAAGGCCCCAGCACATCTTAGTTCAGCTTTGGCTGCAATTCCCTTCAGCCTTACCCATTGTAACCAATGGGATGTGAAGTTCACCAGCTTTTGAGGAGCTACATGTTCTTTGCCCTTAGAGCAGATAGCACTGGGCTAGAGATGGACAAATAGTATTACTTGGAGTAAGATAGTTTTTTGCATAAAAGTTCATCCTTCTTGCTGTTTTCAACAGCTGTTCACTGAACATTTAACCATTATGGCCTCTGCTGTATGGCTTCGCCCTTGTCTGCAGTGGGCACATGGCAGGTACAGACATCTTAGCAACACATGCTATGGAAAGGGAATGCCACCTGAATAACTCAGCAGTGGCAAGCTTACTGGGTTTCCATACAGGTGGATGTGATGTTCTTATTCAGTAATTCAGTAATTTCAATTTTTAAGTAATAATTACATTAAACAATGAAATTATGTGTTCTCTTCACCCCCCCTTTTAACGTTGTGCTTAGCTGCAGTCATTTTCTTGGTGTGTAGCTCTTCTAGGATCTAAAAACAGTAAGTAGGTTGGATTGTGCACAGAAATCAATACGTGGAAGTGTCTTGAAAGAAATGTTGTGAGCTGTGTGCAATTTCCAGATTTTCTTTCCCTGACTCACTGTCAGTGATGTTTCCCATTGGGTGGAGAAGGATTGTATCTCATCCTTCTTTTGAACAGGGGAGGAGGTGTATGGCCAGCCATACCTACTGCAAAGGGTGGGGCTGCCCCAGAGAGAATTAGAATAGGTGACTCATTTTGCTGGTCTGGGGAGTCACACATACTTCCCAGGTGTGTGTTTCATGGCCACCTATTTCTAGTCATGGAGAAAATTAAGTTTGGTAAGTAGAGGTTGAGTTCTGAGTCATTTAAGAAGGTAAAGGCTGAAATCAAGAAGATGAAGCAGCTGAATTTCAGGAAGACACCATCTTTGGGGTTTTAGTTCATGAGGTAAACAGAGCTGAAGTTATCAATCTCCCCTCCCCCCAAAAAAAAGGAGAAGTGGGAGAACAATCTTCAGTGGATTTCTTGGATCTGCTCACAAGCAGCATTGACGAGCGATGTCACTAAATCTAATCTGTTTAATAGATTTGAAAGTCTAGACTTTAAAATATTTGAAATTTCCTCAGATTTATAATTTGAAGGCAGAATTATAAAAAAGACTCACAGAAACATTTAGTTCACTACTTTGGAAGTCTAGTGACATCATGTGAACATTGGTGGCTGCTATTGAAGTTTCATGAGTACCCTTATTTCTTTAGTCTGGAGAATTCGGATTGGGAAGATGAGTCTCACAAGACACTTTCATGGATTGTGATGACAGAAATGCCAATAAGCTGATGAGTTTTGCCTCCATGATAAGACACTTCAGCTTGGAACCAGGAAGGAAAATGTCCTGAGATCAAACTGGAGATTTTGCTTTGCCTCTCTGTGGCACATGACGTGGCTTAGTCTATTTGCCTGAGCTAGCTAGACTGGGGTTATTTCTTGCCCTGAAGTTCAGTTGCTGTTGAGGTTATTAAAAATTCCCTGCTTTTGCTATGAAGACTCAAGACATCTTACAATGAAAGTATACCTGTGTGTGTGTGTGTGAGAGAGAGAGAGAGAGAGAGAATGTTTATGTGCCTTCAAGTTGCCAGTTGACTTATGGCAGCCCCATGAATTTCATAGGGTTTTCTTAGGCAAGAAATAATCGGAGGTGGTTTTGCCAGTTCCTTCTTCTGAAATGTAGCCCACAGCATCTGGTTTTCATTGGTGCTCTCCCATCCAAGTACTAGCCAGGGCTGATTCTGCTTAGCTTCCAAGATCAGATTTAGATGTTTTTGTTTGTTTTTGTTATGTGTCTTCAAGTCATTTCTGACTTAAGACATCCCTAAGGCAAACCTATCACTGTATTTTCTTGTAATATGTGTTCAGAGAGGTTTTGGCTTTGCTTTCCTTTAAGAGTGGGAAAATGTGACTTGCCCAATGTCATCCATTTGGTTTCCATGGGTGAGCAGGGATTTGAACCCTGGTCTCACTCAAACCACTGTTGTTCTTTTCCTTCAGATCATTTCTGACTTCTAGCAACCCTAAGGTGGTACTATCATGAGGTTTTCTGGGGTTGAACGTGTGTGACGTGACCAAGGTCACCCGGTGGGTTTCCCTGACCAAGCAGAGAATTGAACTCTGGTCTCCAGAGTCATAGTCCAACTCTCAAACCACTACAGAAGTTTAAAACAAATACAGTGAAGACAATACATAATATAAAATAACACCTCACCCTACGAACCTAATTGCAGGGGTAATTGGTATAAAGCTGATATTTAAAAATCAGCCCATTCCATCCTGTCAGATGCTTACAGTGGCCATTTCTGCCCTACACTGTTATAGTACTATTATTCCATTTTCAATATCCTGTGGAATTCTGGGGTTTGTAGTTTCCCGAGGCCAAAGAGCTCTCTGGCTGAGAATTCTAAATGCCTCTCCCTAAACTGCAAGCTCCAGGATCCCATAGGATGTTGAAAGTGGAATAATAGCAGTATCACAGTGTACGGCGGAAATGGCCAGTATATGATTTCCAGAGGGATCCCTCATGCCCCCGCGCATTCTGTTGGGGGAAGGACTTTTCCCCTCAATTTTTCTGCTGAGGAGCCTCTTCCCTACTGCAGAAGAACCTGGGAGAGACTGCAGGCTGACTCTCCAAGAAAACGGAGGAGAGACCTTTACAAAATTACCCAACACACTCTCCCTGGGGCTGCATATTGAAGGAAGGGATTGGCAGAGGCAGACATGTTGTCCCTTGGGAAAGCTTTCCTGCCATTTCAGATCTTGTCATTGAAGTTCCCCTAGGCAGATTTCATGATCTGTGATGCCTGCTGATCACAAGATGAAAACTGTAGTGGTCTGCAGATACGGAGCTATACTCTCACAAACATCTTTACTATGGAAAATGTAAGGTATCTCTTAGCCTCAGAGGAAGGCAGTCTCCTCTGAACAAATCTCTCCAGTCAACCCAATTACAGGTTTACCTTAGGGTCACCATAAATTGGAAGTGACTTGGTCAATGTAGGTTGATCCCACTAGGGTCTGTTCATAGTGTTTCCTGGTATGTAAACTGTTCACACAGTGGAGCATGGTAGCGAGTCTAGGGCTTGTGTCCTTTCTTCACCCTTACAGTTGTAAACCTGGCAATCTGGAGACTCTTCTGCCATGAGGCAGCACCCAGGCACCACACTGTGGCACCTGTGAAGACGTGTGGAGTGAGTGAAGGCTCACCCTTTTACAAAAAAAGTGACACTTATGCCGGGGAGTCTGCCTCCATTGTCTAGATGCACAGCTGGTGTAGTACTTTGGTGTCTCCTTCCATCAGGCCCATAGTGGCAGCACTTGGGCATTTGCCAGTGCTGCAGCAGAGACTGTCATGGATGCCAGCCTGCTCTGCCTCCACTTTCAGAAGATATTGTTCTGGCCTGGTATGGTGTTCATACCTCCCAGCGGACAATGGAAGGCTTATGTGATGGCAGTAACTTTCCAACTAGCACTAGATACCTACATCCAGCCAAAAGGAAGATGGGATGCAAATTTAAGTAGTTAAGTAATTTGCTCATGAGATCATGCTGCTTTGGGGTACTTTGTGAGAAATTAAAATGGTGTCTGAACTCCTTGGAACAATGTTGTCCCCTAAAAAGCCTTCTGGGAAACATTCAGAGGGGAGATGGCCTTCTTTAGTTAGTTTTTATAGCATACAGTATATTCCCCATTTTCAATTCTTCATGCTGGGGCAAAGTGCATGGGAATGGAAGGGGAGCTCTGAAGAGGGAAAGGAAAGTTCATGCAAGGGTTTCCCCAGCTCTTTTCCCTTCTGTTTTGCTTGGGAACTAGAAGAGGGGAGCTCTGGAGGGAAAGGAAGGCTTGCACAAGTTTTCCCCCATCCCCATTCCCTTCTGTTTTCCCTCGGCGTGAGTTCTCTGCAGTGGGGCAAAATACATAAGAATGAGAGTTGGAGAATGTGGAGGGGGGAGGCATGCATGCTTGCAAATAATCAAATTCTCAAAAGTCAAACCTGTGAATGTGGAGGAAGGACTGTATATTCCTCATTTTCAGGACAATTTATTCAGGTAGGAGATCTTCCTGTGCTGTATTTGTTTGCTTCCAGAAAGGACCCCATGCCCAGGGATCTTCCTTCTGGCCAGGAGCTCTTCCTCCCCACCATTCAAAAGCTGAGGGCTTGGACAGTGCTTACAGTGCTGTCCCTGTCCTTGATGTCCCCCTTTGGGAAGTTATTTATTGATTCAATCAATGCACTTTACAGTAGAAACCATACAAATTCAGAAGAATTCAAAAACAGATGGCATAAATAGAATCCTTAGACACGTAATAACTCTCAGTGCAGAGATCCAAAGGTATTCCAGCTACATAAATTTTCACGTCCTCATTGCTTTCAGCAAAAATTTCCCTGCTGTGTCTGTAATAACCTCTCACATACCAGACAGAATTGGTATCTTTTTCCAGTAAGGATGAGCCACTCACTTCCTGCATAATGCCTCAGGCCTCTCACATCACTGGCATCTTTGAAGATAAAACAAGAGTTTTCAGGTGACTGATGTGTCCACTCTCACTCCTGTGCACAAAACATCATCAGGCCCTGTGTGTGTGTGTTCGCTGAAGCTCTGCTCATAAGATCCAGGGACTGAGGGGAAAAAAAGAAAGACAAAATCTTTCTGTGATGCTGAGTCATAGGCAATGGTAAGATTTTCTTGTCACTCAGATCACAGCTTGAGTAGATTTCTTGTTGATTTGAAAATCTATTGATTTCCACGAGATTCTAGTGTGCATCAGCGTGTGTGGGATTGGGCCAGTGGCCTTCTCTCTCCCCCTCTCTCTCTCATGCGCTCTGTGATAGTGTTGCCAAAAGGAGGTGGGAAGAAATCACCATACCTTTCCTTTTTTTGTTCCTGACTTGTTTGTTGAGTGGCAATTGACACTTCAGCAAAAGCAAGGAATGAAGAAAGTGAGGAGAAGTTACAGATAAGAATGAAGGATTCAGTTCCTTTGTGAAATGTGAATGGACTACTCGCCGGCTCAGGTGGATCAACTCACAAATGAAAATGTGCTGGCAGAGGAAGGGATTAGTGCAAGCCCACTTCTCTATCCATTTTCATAGTGCTAGTCAATTGTAGATTGTCAACGTGTTAGCAAGGGATTGTATTTTTATAGTATTTTAACGTACATCCAAGCAGAGGTGAGAAAAAGCTTGACTGCCTTAAGCTGGGCTATTTTTTGACCCCAGTAAGAATTTCAGTGTATTGTGTGTCATACAAGTGTCCAGTGTTCATGGGAGTATTTGAGCGTGCAGATCAAGGATGTTGCAAAATGCCCAAACATAAGCTGACATGATTTGGAACATTTGTTCTTAGTGGCTGTCAGACTCCTTCCCCTCCCACTTTTTTTTTCTTTTCTTTCTTTTTGCAAAATATGTAACACAAAGGTAATAGATTTAACAGGACAATTTTTTGTTCCAGTTGTGTTTCTGTCTGAAAAAAAAAACCCTTGTACTCAGCAGGTGGTAGAGATTGTTTATGAATCTTCAGGTGGTGATATCAAATAATGTCTACCTTAGGAGTCTGTTTATGTGTAAATTCTGCAACAAAATATGTCAAAAACATCCCAACAGCCTGTATGAGGGTTAAATCACCTGATAATTGTAGCCTTTATAAATAAAATATGGTGATATGGATTTATAATAGCAATATCATTTTTATTCTATTTTGTCAGGGTTTTGTTTTATGTAATATTTTACATAATATTCTTGCTTTTTATTACTCAGCTTGTGCCTTTGAGAGAGAAGGCTTGCAGATCTTTGCCTCGATACAGTTTTGGATACTTGTCCCCACTACTTCATTCTGTAAAAGCAGAAATGGAAAATCTTTTGGTTCTGATCAAGACCAAGTGCTATATAATAACAAGAGGCTCCAGGGATGGATTTACATTCTTGTTCATTTCAAAAAGATGAATCCATTCCGTTCAATGGGCTCTGGATGAGCATTTCAGTGTTGGTCCACTCACTTTGTACACTGTCTGTAAGATGCCTACTCCTACATGCAAACCTGTGGTGAAAGTTGCCTTTCTCATGTTGCTTGTCCTTTACAATGAACCACCAAACATTTTAAATCTCCAAAAAGTACTATTTTACTCAAGACTACTACCCTCTAGATCAGCGGTAGCAACAGTGTAGCCTCTGGGCCACATGCAGCCCCAGGGCCGTTTCTGTGATCTCTAGAAGTTTTTAAAAAATTACAATTACAAATTACAGGGTTTTTTTGTTTTTTGTTTTTGCTCCAAATGCCCTCTTGGAGGTGTATGGGGCATTTTTGCTGGGTTTTTTTGGTCCCTCTGGGCCATTTTAAGGACCAAAGAATTAAAAAAAGGCCTCTCTTGGGCCAAAAGTGCCAAAAAACATGGCAAAAAAGGAAGTGCCTAAAAAGATGGCAGGGTTTGGGGATGTTTGGGGCAATTTTTTTAAAGAGGGGTGCCATGGAGGAGGTACAGCTCCCCAAGACCTCCTCTAGCTTTCCACAGTTGCCCTCTCCTGCTGTAGATACTTGTTGTGTACCTTCAAGTCATTTCTGACTTATGGTGACCCTTATGGTGACCCTTAAGGTGAAACTAGCATGGGTTTTTCTGGGGCTGAGTGTGTGTGATGTGCCCAAGGTCACCCAGTGCATTTCCATGGATGAGCGGGGAATCAAACCCTGGTCTCCCAGGTCATAGTCCAATGCTCAAGCTGCTATATCATGTGGGCTCTCTATTGTAGATATTAGTACCACCTAAGATACTCTGGGGAACCTGTGGCCCTCTAGATGCTGTTGAACTCCATATACCATCAACCCTGGCCAGTCTGGCTGGTGATGTGGGATTATAGGAAGAGTAGTTCAACAACCTCTGGAGAGGCAGAAGTTCCTTGCTTTTGACCTAAGGATTACAACTCTGGGCAGACAGTGAACGACTAAGCTGATGGAACATCTGGTTGTATTTGTTGAGGAACTGAGAGCAGGGGTGGGAAGCATGTGACCCTCTGGATGTTGTTGAACTCAAAGTCCCAGCAACCCTCGTTAGCATAGTCAATGGTGAGGAATTGTGGGCGTTGCTCTGTAACTCTGTATGGAAGGCCACATGATGCTTGCTCTAGGGGACTAATCACAGAAAGATGCAAGATGGTGGGTTGATGAATAAACCAAACCTAACTCTGTTTTGATTAACTGGATGCACCTAAAGAGCTTATTGTCTAGAATGTTTGCACCACTCCGGTGCCTCAATGTATTCCAATTACTTTTTTTTTTTTTTGTACACCATTTTACAGTCTGAAGAAGCAGTCCCTGCTTGATTGATCACACTGGGACTTTGATTCTTTTGCCATTACATCCTTTCCTTCTGCAAGGCAAGTTCTTTCTACACAGTGCAACCATGACTACTTCTGCCTTGCGCCGGCAGGTTAAAAACATTGTGCATAATTATTCTGAGGCAGAAATCAAAGTGCGTGAGGCCACTTCCAATGACCCGTGGGGACCACCCAGCTCCTTAATGTCTGAGATTGCAGACCTGACCTTCAACACAGTAGCGTTTGCAGAAGTTATGGGCATGATCTGGAGGCGGCTGAACGACAGCGGCAAGAACTGGCGCCATGTCTACAAGGCACTGACTCTTCTGGACTACCTCATCAAAACGGGCTCAGAAAAGGTGGCTCATCAGTGCCGAGAGAACCTGTACACCATCCAGACCTTAAAGGAGTTCCAGTACATAGACCGTGATGGCAAAGACCAAGGCATTAATGTTCGTGAAAAGGTGAAACAGGTAATGAGTTTGCTGAAAGATGAGGAGAGGCTGAAGCAGGAGAGAGCCTATGCTTTGAAAACCAAAGAGCGGATGTCCCTGGAGGGCATGGGTATCAGCAGCAGCAACAGCCAGCAGCTCTCCTATGGACGGCGGGCATCACAGTACGGCGACGACTACGGCAGGTCAAGAGGTTCTCCGTCCTCCTTCAACTGTGAGTAGTAGAGCTCAGCTGCTTTTTCTTTCGTGGTTCATGGCTCCATTTGGCTAAGCAGTGGTTTAGCCAGTAGACATCTGGATGAAGCTTGTAGCATCATTTGTGAATGCTCTTGGTTTCTTGGGGTACAGGAAGCTGTTATTGTTGTGTGCCTTCAAGTTGCTTCTGACTTTTGGTGACCTCAAGGTGAACCTATCATGGGATTTTCTTTTCAAGATTTGTTCAGAGCAGAGTTTGCCTTTGCCTCTCTCTGATGCTAAAAAAGTGTGACTTACCCAGGGTCATCTAGTGGGTTTCCATGGCCAAACGGGAATTCAAACCCTGTTCTCCAGAATTGCAGTCAGGTACTCAGACCACTACACCATGCTGGCTCCCACAGGAAGCTGTTGGGGGTGCTATCGTCCCCAAACCTCTTGACTTCGTGGCAGGCATAAAAGTGCGTAGTGGCTTTGATCACATCAAAAAGTTTTCAGAGTATCCTTTAGGGATGGCAAATGCTAATTCTCCCCCTCCCCCAACCTAATGACTGGGACAGAGCTGGAGGAAGTAAAGCTGGCAGGGATAAGATGACACTGATGGTCCACAGAGAGGGTTTGGGTGGGCAGAAAGGGGAAGGGTCCAAGTGGGTCAATGGAGAGGAACAGTGAACTATGCTGGGTGCAGAAGTCCCTCCTTCCTAGGGTTGTCAGATCTCAGAGCCTGGCCCTGGATCTCCAGTTTTCATGGGTCATCTCTGGGTGGCAGTTGATGGTGCACATTTTCCAGTTTTGGTGGACTCAGCTGCAGGCAAGAGGAAGGGACTGTGTGCAACTCTCCTGCTCAGCTGGTATAGAGCAGTGGCTTGCTATAATTTGTAAGACTTCATTTATTTGTTGCTGCAGCTTCTGGGGAGTCAATGTATTCATTTAGTTAGCTTCCTCTTTTCCTCCCAGTCATTGTAGAGCCAGAGCTCACCCTCCACTCTGTCTACATCCACCTTCTGCCTAGAAGCAAGCAGGCTACATTAAACATTCCTTGTCCTGTCTCTCCAAATAAATAAGTAAGTAAGAAGGAATAATCCCTTCATTTCACCTTTATGTACAAACTGGCCTTTTAGTTAAGATTTATTTCCAAACCGGAAAGTATGTGCATGAGGATGAGCATCTATGGTCAGTGTGTAATACATGATGCTTAGTGAGATCACCAGGGGCCTCCCCTAGGCCGTTTCCACACTAGACTGTTATAGTGCTATTATTCCACTTGCAACATCCCATGGAATCCTAGGTTTTGCAATTTTGGGAGGGGCCAGCAGACCTCTCCCAAAACTGCAAACCCCAGGATTCCATAGGATGTTGCAAGTGGAATAATAGCACTATAACAATCTAGTGCGGAAATGGCCCTAGTCTCAGGTTTGGGCCCAGAAACCTCACAGCCTGGGACTCTCCTGAACTGGCAACCTTACTCCTTCCACACCTCTGTCTCCCAGCTTTGGTCACCAGAATCTCCAACCAAGACTTCTCTCAGAGTTTTAGGCAGAACTTCCATATATGTTTTCAGGATTTCTTGGGTAACAGAACCAGAAGAAGAGGATGAATGGGATGGAATGAGATGGAAAAAGATAGCAAGTTCTGTGTTTAGTGGATTCCTTACATTATACAGTTGTTGTAAAAGAAGGCTCTCTCAGGGAACTACAGTCTTGAGGTGAGGCCATGCTGAAGGCAACTGGGCTACATGCATTGGCAATTGGTGATTGGCTAAAATGATCCAGAGCACACACACTTCACATGTGCAATTATAAGCTAGATACAGACATTATGTTCATTCCTACCTTTGGTTTCAGTATGCTGAAAATAGTGAAAGGGTCCTGGGGTCCAATTTACAACATATTGGTTCTCTGTGCGGCCCCCCCCCCCAGCATTAGACATATCTCAAGAGCCAGTTAGGTTCAGGAGGAAGTTCATGGGATAGGATCAATCTGTGTAACTGTCCACCTTGACTCTCTCCCTATGTGTGGTAATTGGGATTATTGGCATCTCTGCACATTAAAACCTGGGCATGCAGAAACAGCTACAAAGAGGCTGTCTTCTGGTCCTTTTTCTATGTATGTATAGGTTAACTTGTCATCTCTCACATTTCTGCCTGTCTTATTGTTTTTTTCACCCTGTCTTCCCTACATTTTTAACCAGTATGCAAACAAAGCATTCATGGAAATGAATTAGCCTCTGCTGATGGGGTCAGAAAACAGCAAGGGCATGCTTGTCTTGGAAGATTTTATTCCTAAGAATTGTTTGCTAGCTTCTGAACTTGAGACCCAAACATTTAGCCTCAAAATTTTCTTTTCTATTTTCCATGGTTATTTAAAAAAAAAAGTTTTATAACAATGCAACTGTTCTTCCAGTGATAAAAATAAGAATTAAAAAAAATCTGGAATATGTATTGTAGTTTGATTCAGAACCATTTGAGAAGTCCCAACTCCCAAAGTTTCTTGGCCCAAAGAAGTTTCTTTTAAACTCATGTAATAGTATGATCCTAAGCATTTTTACTCAGAGAGGCAACTCACACTGTGTTAAATGAAACTGACTGCCAGGTAAGTGTGCCAAGGATTACTGTTTACAGTTGAAATCCTATATATGCTTACTTGGGAGACGGCACCATACTAGCACTTACTTATAAGTAAACTTGCACAGGATTGCACTGCGAGTCTGTAAGGTAGGCGTATCCTATGACAGAAACTGAGATGATGGGGAAGGGATGGGGTGCAAAACTTCTGTTTGAGAGAAATCTCAAGCTTCTGAGCTTCACAGAGCCTTTTTTTTTCTTTAAGGAAAATGGATCATATAGCTCATGCTTTTATTTTGCCACAGTTCTAGGATGTTAGTGATCCTTGGTAACTCACTATTCCTCTTTCTGTCAGCCTTAAGGATGTTGCTGTGGAAACACAAGAGGATAGGAGTTATCAAAGTAAAATGCAAATGTATCAAAAGGATTGGCTCCTGCAGGCTTTACCCTTCACACTTCATATGAAGACTTCATTCATTCTCTTTCAGTCTCTCTGTCTCTGTCTCTGTCTCTCTTCTCTTCAGAACCACCAACTGTCTGGATTTGGCATGTCCCAATAAACCCGCTGTTATCTGACTTTTTCAGATGCATTTGAAATGTCCCAGTTTTTCTCCTCCTCCCACTTCCCTCCTCTTTGTCCTCAGCTGACTTTCATTGCTGCAGACTGAATTCAAAATACAAAAGTAGTTTGCACTCAGTTAACTGAGGCCTTTTCCATAGGAAGTCATCATCCTGCATTGGGGACAGGAGAAGGACCAGTCCCAGATGACGCTTATGCATGACGTCGTCACAGTCCTGTTCTCCCATCCCCAGGCAGTGCAAGAGCACTGCAAATCATTGATGTGTTTTCCTTGTCAATGAACGGTGATCACGCAGTCCTCCTGCTGCCCTCCCACACTTACTTTAGGTGGGAAGGTCCTGGAAGTGCAATGGCGGTGCTTTCTGCCCTGGCACAGCCTGGGACAGTACCTGGCTGTACCGCAGAAGGAAGAGGCGGTGCCATTGTGCTTCCTCCATTAATGGAGGCAGCTGGTACGGAGAGGAGCACTTCTGTCACACTCCCCTCCCAGGGGAGGCTCTACCAAGATCCCTGTGGGATGCAGCTGGGATCTGATAAGTTGTGGAAAGGTCTTCAGTAGGAAGGAGACGAGAGGAAGAGGTGAAGTGTTGCCCTTCCCTGTTGGCTCAGGCAAAAGCAAACTTCTACAGCCTTTCTTAGTTTATGTATTCTTCTTCATCAACTGTTTTTGCCATTTGACCGCACTGTGATGTTGCTTGGCCACACATGCTCCAGTTTTCTTTTTTTAAAAAAACATTTTGTTTAAAAACAATAAAACAAGACAACATTAACATTCATCCAAGCTTATCAAAAATATATCACTCAGTTATCTACATACATACCTGATATACATTCTATTACTATAATCACATTCTTCAGTCATCCATGACTTCCCCTCAAATAAGAAATATTAATAAATCCAAAGGAATGAGTTCAATGTGTCTGTCTATTACATTTTATATATTTTATTCCTGTGTAGTTACCACTCTTTAATTAAAAGTCGATGTTAACCATCTTTATATCTCCCCACAAATTTCTGAAATATTTTATCACACATTCCCAATCTTTGGTAAATTTTTCAAATTTATCTCCTCTTAACACATAAGTAAACCTGTCCATTTGTAGTATATCAAAGAGCTTCATCTCCCATTCAGCTACAGAGGGGAGTGTTCTTTGTTCCATTTTTGATGCCCCGGTTTTCATCTGTGAAATATTGAAGGGTCTGTCTCTCACATTTTTTCTGCCACTCCTTCTCTTCCCCTGTTTCTGCCACCCTTGTCCCACCTCTGCTTTCCACCCAGTGAGGAGAGATCAGTCTGAACTAATGACGACCTTTCAAAATTAGGCAGAGGACCACTTGAAATTAGGGGGCTGTATGTTGTCCCATTCTGTTCTAAGAAGATGCCAAATTCAGAAACATTTGTACCTTTTTTGAGAGCATCCAGCTGGTTTCTGTCCCATATGCCCCATTAATTTTTTTCTTTCTTTCCCTAATCCTCCAGCCTCTTCCTCATCCCCTCGGTTCAGTTCAGATCTGGAGCAAGCAAGACCACAGACTACTGGAGAAGAGGAGCTTCAGCTCCAGCTCGCCCTGGCCATGAGCCGAGAAGAAGCAGAAAAGGTAATCTTGGGTTGGCTTCCAGGTTTTGTGTTTGAGATCAGAGTGAATGAGGCCTGACAGGGATTTTTGAACACTTTTAGCTGAAATGTCATTACATGTGGTCTTGGTTTCTTACTGGCTGCTCCTCATAAGGCTCAACAATGCAGGCAGGGCATTGGCACAAGGATCTGTGGCAGCCTTGATTTGTTCTCCTAAAAGTAAGTCAGCTTTATGATGGTAGGCTCTACCGTGCCTTAAATCAGTAAGATAAGCTCTGGTAGACATAGCAACAATCGGCAGTCTTCATCTTTCCTTCTTTCATTGGTTAATGTCCTTTTTAAGCTTTTTCTTTAAGAAAAATAAAAGGCTCTTTTATTTAGAAGCATGTATTCAGGACTCCAACAGAAAAGTAACAGTGATGGCAAAGGTTGCAGAAGAAAAAGGCTGAAATCCAGTATGGTAATTGGAAAAGTTCCTATAATAGACCTTTCCTTCCCATTTTACCCCCAGCAGCCCTCACTCTTACATGCTGAAAAGTTTCTTCTGTGGGTCAGGTGGACATGCCAAACATTGTAGGCTGGCTGTGTCCTTCTGATCTCCCATGAGAAGTGGGGATTATCCAAAATCAGGAACCTTGTGTGACTGATGCAAGATGCCTCTGCTAAATTTCAGACTCCTATTCCACTGCAGCCTGCAGTACCTGGTAGGTCTTCCTCTCAGCCTAAGGCTTCTTAGCAGGCTGCAGGGGCTGGGAAGGGAAGCTGCCTTCTGTTCACACAGTACTGGATTTCACTGAGAGACTATAGTTATTTGCTTGAGAATTAGTTGTTTGTGTGTGAGCAGCTGGGGGAGTGATGGAGAAGAGGGTTGGGAGCAATATACTAGCAGCTGAAATGAATGGAAGTTGTAAACATCACTTGGGGCCCTTTCATACTACACAGATATAGCACTGTGATTCCATTTTAACTGTCATGGCTGAATTCCATGAAATCCTGGGATTTGTAGTCTGGCACTGCATCAGATGTCCCTGGCTAAGAATCCTGAATGCAGAAAGCATCATGGAAGAAAACTTCTGCATGTAAATAAGCAGGGGAGCAGGGAAAAATGCACTTTTTCTCACCACCGCCATGGCAAGTTTGACAGATATGTGTATGAAGAGAGAAGGATCAGGGGTTTATTCCTCTGTGGGTTCAGGTGGTGCCAGAAGTTGCCCAGCCCTGCTGTAAGCTCTTGACAATCTCCATCTTGTAGGCAGGATTCTGTTATTTTAGCTGCCAGTGCTTCAGAACATGTCCAATATTGTTTAGCTGATTTCCATGGCAGTTCTTAAGAAAAATCTTTTTCTTTAAGCAGGGTGGTTTAAAGCCCAATCACAGCACAAACTATATATGCCTATTCTGGTTGAGGATCTGTGTTGTACTGTGATGGTATAAAAGGGCTTTCCCATATTGTTGTTGATGTTGTTTTTGTGTGCTTTCAAGTTGTTTCTGATTTATCGTGACCCTAAGGTGGACCTATCATGGGCTTTTCTGGGGCTGAGTGTGTGTGATGCACCCAGGGTCATCCAATGGGTTTCCATGACTGAGTGGGGAATTAAACCCTGGTCTCCAAGGTTATAGTCCATTGCTCAAATTACTACACCACTCCGGCTCTCATATTACTGCTGGGTATCTCTTGGGGAAAGAGAATGCGCATATTCATATACTTGCACATGCATCATGATGTGTATTCTGTGACAAGGGTCATTTCAGCACTAGACTATATAGCTCTCTATTCCACTTGCAACATCCTATGGAAACCTGGGGTTTGCAGTTTTGGGAGGGGCCAGCTGGCCCCTCCCAAAACTGCAAACCCCAGGATTCCATAGGATATTGCAAGTGGAATAAGAGAGCTATAACAGTCTAGTGCAGAAATGGCCAGGGAGGGTGGATTGACGATGGGAGACTTCTGTGTTATCTCCATGCAAGCAAACATGCTTCCTCATTCACCACCACCACCATCTCCTTTAATATTTGAAAGGAAAATGACACAGGCTGCATCCATGTCTAACACCTTTCCAAATTGTCTGCTCAAGAAATGCATAGCTGAATTTGGCAAAAATGGCTGTTTTGGCCCGTACTGACTTTGAAGCTGCTCTTTGGTATGGAGCTGCAAACCTATGATTTGCATCCCTTGTCTGCTTGTTATACACCAGGAGTCTTCCTATCAGCCAATCTCCTTCTCGCTTTCTGGGTTGTTCATGGTATTTGTTTACATGGGCAAATACAAGATTAACTCTGGCTGACTTTTTTTGTCCTAAATGACTCCAGTGACATTGGAGAAATATGAAGCTTGGAATGATAGCTCTGACTTTGAAATGATGGCTCATGACACTGTGGTTTCTCACCTACTGGCTAGAGCTTGCAATTTTTTTTTTAAAGTAACTAGTTAGAATTGTATTTCTTCAGTGGAAAAGTGGTTAGCAATCATTATAGGCCATTTCCGCACTAGGCTGTTATAGTCCTATTATTCCACTTTCAACATCCTGTAGAATCCTGAGGCCCCTCCCTCAACTGCAAACTCCAGGATTCCATAGGATGTTGAAAGTGGAATCATAGGACTATAACAGTCTAGTGCAGGAATGGCCATAATTTCTTTTTTTTTAAAAAAAAAAATACCTTAGTTCCTCAATATTCAAAATTGACCAACTACTTTAGTTACTTTTTTAAAGCTGCAAACCGTTCTCCTATGATGAAACCGCCCTAAACAGTGAGACTGCGTACCTCTTTAAGTATAAAAATAACTAAACTCATTGTAATTACATTGTAAAAGGAGTGACATTATTCCTCATTACTTAAAATCATAATATAATTTGTTTATACCTTACTGATTGAAAAAAAAAAGCAGATAGCTACAAGTAACTCATTATTTGCAACAGCAGAGCTTGAAGCATTACTACAATGAAAGAGCTAACTGCTTTCCTCCCAGTGAGCAGACTGTCAACCTTATTGTTATTGGTTTCACAACTGTGACTTGTTCCATTATTCATTAATCACACATTAATGCCTTCATTACTCATTAATCACACATTAATGCCCTCTATCCAGATGCAGATAAACCCACTAAGGATCCCTGGAGAGCCTGATACTCTTCAACCTGAACTTTTTAAAGTTACCCCACAACTGACCTCTGCTTTTCTTCTTGAAACAAAATCCAAGCCTCACCAAAAAAAAAAAGCACTGGGCTTTGCCAGAAGTACAAATAGTAGAATTTGCAGAGTACCTTATGGCTGTATCATTAGATCCTCCTGTGCTTTCTCTGCAGGTCCTAGTAGTACCTCTGACCTTAATACTAGTGTCCTGGAGCCCTTTTGTGCTACACAGTTATAGTGGTATGATGCCACTTTAGCTGCCATGGCTGCATCCTATGGAATCCTCCTGGAGCTTGAAGTTTGATCAGGGGCACCAGAGGAACTCCTTGGCTGAGGATTCTAAATGCTCCAGGATTCCTTAGGAGCCAGCCATGTTAATATTAAGTGGGATCATAGCACTGTAATTGGGAAGAGTGAAAGGGCCCATAGTGTTTTCTCTACCAGTCAGGCCATACCCCTGCAATGCGTAACAGGGACACTCTTATTCTTCATTTTGGGGCTGGGCGAAGGAAGAATCATTACAAATCCTTGTAATTGAAATCCTTTACTCTTTAATCCTTGTAAATCCTGAAAGTAACATCGTTTGATAGTCACTACCACGAAAATGAATGAGTAACTAATAAAGCATTACTCTGTTAAAGTGTTACCTCCGAGCTCTGGTCACTAGCTTCTTCTGAACCCTGCCGACAGTTTACATAGTCTATCTGTGCTTTGACTGCAAAGATTATATCTCTTACGTGCACATACTTGTGAAGCCCTGCTGCCTTGAATGAATAAGTAAGTTATAGACTGTACATCCTCTCTGCATCTCTCTTGAGGAACCTAATTATCACTTCCCCAGCTGGCTCACTTTAATTTTATTTACTTATTTATTTGCTTTAGAAGCAAAAATGTCTAAGCTGCTATTAGATCTTTTTTGAATGAAGCCTTACCCCTGCAAAGAAGTTACAATAGCTCATGAATATTGTACTATTTCTTCTGGTTTAGTATCAGACCTGAGAAGCACCTGCACAGTAAATGAAGTTGAATAAACTTTTAATCTGT
Organism: Iguana delicatissima; assembly: GCA_948472985.1. NCBI lineage: Eukaryota > Metazoa > Chordata > Lepidosauria > Squamata > Iguanidae > Iguana > Iguana delicatissima. Next base: position 620,791 of record CAOKZL010000593.1, read on the forward strand.
GTCTCACAATTTGTCTGAATGAAGCCATCTCAGTGTAATCCACAGAAGAGAACAGTATAATGTAATGCACTACTATCTGGTCTTGAGGGATAGACAACAAGTATTGGATTACATAGAGGGAAAGCTTGATATAGCTGAGAGGAGCTAGAGGAAAAAAATCTGTCAATGTCAAAGTCACATTTCTCTATCAGTGCCACTTATTGAAAGGCTGGGAAACAGCTGCTGTGTCAACGAGGGATTCTGGGAGAAAAATTCCTAGATACGTCTGCCCCCCAGCTCATCCCTAAAGGTAAAAATATCGTACTTATCACTATTGTGTCCCTATTGCAGGGGTCTCAAATGACTATCATGCCCACTCCTTCAATTTGGTGAGTCATTTCCCCAATTACTGTAAACTGTCATTTAGAAAAGCTTAGCTAGAATTTTAAGAGCTGGCTTGTCAAACCACGCATTTTTTAGGTGAGAGCTCTACTTCAGAGATGAAATCTGGGGATTAAAAAGCTCAAGTGCAAAGACACTGAACTGGAGAGAGGAACACAGTGCTTACATAGGTTGATTTATGCCACTGCCATTCCCCCCACCCCTTTTTACAGGCTTTGGGGCAGCTTCCGAAGGCCATCACACCCCCAACCTAAAGAAGTTCAGGAACTTAAAAAACATCCACATAAGATCACTTGATGCTCTTGAAAGCTTCCTGGAGTGTTAGATTATGTTAAAACAACCCCAGCCCTGCCCATTGCTAACCGTCAACGCAAATCTAGAAGTTGCAGCTGGAAGTAATGTCCTTTTGTGATCTTCAGCTGAGAATCTCTGGTTGTGGCCCCCTGCAAGGGTGAACACTTGGACTTGTGCCTTCATGCACCCTGATTTATGGTGTACTTTTGTACAGCAAAAGGAATGAAAATATCCTAAAGGATGAAATTGTATGCCTTAGTAAAGATTCTGTCAAACATAGTTGATGGGAATAATCACATAGATTGCTCATCTCCTGTTAAGCAGCTAAGTTCGTTACAAAGATGATGGCGCAATGACCCAATATAATGAACAGCCTAGGACTAGGACTAGGTTAGGGGTGTTTTGCACAGTCCTTTACCATTGGCAGTGCTGAGTGGGCTGAATGAGAGTTGTAGGTCCAAACATTTAGGAGGCAGAAGTTCCACACCTCTGCTGTTGATAGAGACTTCAGCCTTTTCTGTCGGATCTATGAGACCAGCTGCCGGTTTTAGTAGTAGACCCTCAAGAAAGTGATGATTGTTCCTAATAAGGTGCCAGTTTCTAATCTTGAACTGATAAGGGAAGATAAGACTGTAGTGTTTATTCAGTGCTGCCAAGTTATATAGAATTTCAAGTGGCACCGCCTCCCAATGCTATGGCCATCATTATATAAAACCTCACTGTGTACCCTATAAGTGCCATGGTTTGGCTGGGAAAGCCTTGCTTCAACCTTTCAATCCTCAGTGTTTCAGTGGGTGGTAAAATGTCCCACTTCTTCCTTCTTGGCCATTATGTTGCTTGTTTTTGCTGTTGTATGCATCAATCACTGCAAACTAGCACTTGCAGCTCTCCTGCCTCCTCTGCCTCCTCCATGTTAGCTACACCTCTGCATCTTCCAGATTATGGAAAGAAGAGAGGAGGGTGAGGAATGTAGCAGTAGTTGCTCTAGTGTTCCTATCTTGCATTACTGCTGCATCATCTTCTCAGTCCTCTTATTTTCTAGCAACTTTGTATTGCCTCCAGTTACAAAAGGATGGCTGCTCTCACACTGCCCAGTGAAAGTAAGCAAGAAAGAAGGCTTAGGGGAAAAAAAAATAAGGATTGGAAAGCAAAGCACTGGCAAGGGTGAAGATGTGTGACTGGACACTCCCTGTGCCTGCAATGTCTTAGGGAAAGCACTCTCTTGCTGCTTGCTCACTCTTTCCTTTCTCCCTCCTTCCATGCTGTTATCATTGTTGACTCCAAACCAAATGGGGAAACAAAACTGCTGGTTTCTTGAATTCCTGGACCTTCAGGAGCAGGCTGCTTGGAAGGGGAGTCGGGAAACTGGAGAAATGGCCTGTGCCACAGCACAGGTGATTTCTCTACTCGTTCCTTTCCCCTCTCATAGAGCTTTCTGTCTGGTTCCATTTCTGGAAGCTGTTGACTCTATGCAGGTTGCTGCAACCGTGACTATTTGGGAATATCCGCACTACATTGTTGTAGTGCTATTATTCCACTTTCAACATGCTATGGAATCCTGGGGTTTGCAGTTTTGGGAGGGGCCTTTAGAATTCTCAGCCAGAGAGCCCTTGAGCCTTCCTAAGCTACAAACCACAGGATTCCATAGGATGTTGAAAGTGAATAATAGCACTATAAAAGTGTAGTGTGGAAATGGCCTTTGACTTTGGAGGTGGCAGTGGCAGGAGTGTGCGCGCGTATGGCCTGAGAAAGCACTCATTCTGCTCTAGGTTTCACCTGTGAAATGTTGCAAAGTATGCCACTTCATCATGTAGTCATCAATTCCTTTCTGTCCCCTTAAAATCCACCATCTCAAGCACCTTGCCTCACTTTGCAGCATGGGAAAGCCAATTTAATTTAAAATTTAATTTAATTTAATTAGTTATTTTGCTGGAAATGAGCTCTTTATTTGTAGTAAAGGCACTTTATGATTTCTGACAGGGTTCAGATTCACTCATAAAATACATACAACTACCACATATGACTCCAGTGTGTTCACTGAGATTCTGCAGCCATTCAGCCAAATCTGAAATAAATTGGACTGATTTGGACCAGTTTATACCAGCTCCAAAGTGTGTGTTTGATCCAATTTGGCTCTGGAATTGAAAAGCACATTGGATGGAAGTGCTTTAGACTGAGCTGACAATCTGGATGTCAAAAATAACTGGGAAATGGCTAGGTAGTATATCTCCAGCATGACTGTATGAGGAAGATGCCCAAGTAGGGGGAGGAGCTGATTTTGTTCACTGGCAGCTCTGATATCTAATCCAGGGCAATAATTCTCCAGTTGTAGTAATTATGGACAGGGATTATGTGAGGTCATTGAAATGACATCTAAGCCATCTCACTGGTGTTTTCTTCATTATGTGTTAGTAGCAGTTCATGAAAGGGCTATGGAAATGAGTGGCCTGTTGTTGGTCTCACAGTCTTTTTAAGTTTACTTTTGTCTTTTTGAATAACCTAGTTTAATAACCTTTTTTGTGTTTTTAAAAAAGCAATATGTCTGTTTCATGAACACATGTGTGTTTTCCGAGTTAAATATTTTCTCCTCTATTGTAGTTGTAGTAGTTGTTACTACACTGGTGTCAGATGGGAGATAAATAGTCTGAGTTACTACAGAAAAGGCAGGACTTTCTTTGTCACTATTCTGAGATGGGAGAACCAAAGCTTGCTATGTGCCTTCACTGTACCTAGCAAATGAGCAAGGGTAAATAAAACTGCAGTTGGAGAAGCCTGCTGTAGCACCTTATGATTCAGCACCGAGTGGTCTTGTCCAGGCAGCTGAGCAGCAAGGGCAAGAGGCATAGGGCAGGAACAAAGGGTGATGGCACCACGGCTTCGATACCCCCGCCCCGTGAAACAGGCTTAGGAAGGCAACTCTGGCAGAGATGTGGTGCAAGAACTATGGGGCCATGAGAGTGCCAGCCCAGAGAACTAATTATAATGACAATGGTGGTGATACCATCACCATTATCATGTACAACTTGCCCTTCCCTGAAAAGTGAGACTGAAGGTACCTTCTAAATTATAACAGGTACAACATAGTTAAAACATGCAAAAGAGCAACATTAAAATGGAGTGCAACAATTAACAACACTAAAAACAATATAAAATATACAATTAAAAATGCTTAAAAACAGTACAATTAAAACAGTACAGCACAGTCTTAAATCTTGTTTCCTTAAAAAACATTCAGTTCTCTGAGCCTGCTGGTGTAAAAAAAAAGTGTTTGCCTGCTAATGGAAGGACAACAAGGCAGGGACATGTTAGCCTCCCTAGGAAGGAAGTTATAGATGCCGGGGCTGCCACTGGGAAGGCCCTAAATTAGAAGTAGAGCAATTGTCAAGGGGATCTCACAAGCTGGACTGCTGGTAATTTTCACTCTTCCTGCTCTTCCTTGTGCCACATCACTGAATTTCACTGGTTGGTTGGCTGGTTTGTTTTTAAAGGAAAAAAAAAGCCTTTCCTCAGGTTGGCTGTTGTTATTACGATTGTCATATATCTCAATTTAACAGACTGAGCTGACTGGTGCTTAGGGGACCATGTCCGGGCAAAAACAGTGCACAATGAATTGCCAAGATTCATCAGCTTATAAATACTGCTTTTTAATTTTTTGATTTTTGATTTTTGATTTTTGATTTTTATTTATTTATTTATTTATTTATTTACTGGGAAACAGCAGATTTCACAACTGCCAGGATGAAAAGCCCTGGAGTTACTTGACTGAAACTGAGTCTCTTCCTTAGTATGTACCATGTATCCAAATTTTATGTGGATGTGTGAAAAAGAAAAATGTGATACCCATTTTTTTCTTCCCCCAAAGCAAGTCTGTCGGGAAGGACTGGCAGTCGGGATTCCTGAATCTTAGTTCAAATTCAGGGTCCAGAGTAAAAGAGATAGGTTCTAAACTGAGCTGTTCCAAACTGGGCACAGATCTAAATTGCTACATCACATTCTGAACCTTATGCACAGGCCTAGTGTACAATCTCCAAGTGGTTTGGGTTTTATAGTTGTGCTATTTTGTGTCCAGAAATTCAAACACTTTACACAGTCTGAGTGGCAGTAGGGCCATTACCAGCTGCAGCACACCGGGGGAGAGATGTGGGTTGGCAGCCCTTAAGATGTTCTCTGCAGGGACAAAGGATGAGAATCTCTGGCATCTCAGCTCTCAGAGTGTCCACCGCCATAGAGAAGGCAGAGGGGAGAAGGGCTATTTGTGTCCTTAACAAATGTGCACAGCCAATTGGAAGTGACAGCACTCTCACCTAGCTGAGCCATTCTCTGTCATGGAGAATAATAATCTTCCCTGTTTCTTACCTCGGAATTTCTCAAGCCTTACTGAATCACACCCAGAGGGTATCTGTTTCTGCTTCGATATGTTGAAGGAAATTTGCACATTCTGCCTTTCAGTGGAGGGCCAAAATAGGACAGAAGCCTTCGTGACTGGGAGGCAGGGGGTCTTGCTACCTTCATCCCAATCCCCATATCCCTAGAATAGTTCTTGAGACAAATCCTGGGGCATACCGTACCGAACCGTTAATGTATCACACCTGTATCTCTCACTTCTTCCAAGAGGTTTTACCCATTTTATTCTCACAGCAACCATACAAGTCAGGCTGAGAGATGGCATTAGTGACTTGCCCAAGGTCTCTTAGGGCCTTTTCGCACTACTCTTACAGTGCTATTATTCCACTTCAACGTCCTGTGGAATCCTGGGGCTTGCGGTTTAGGGAGGGATCTTTAGAATTCTCAGCCAGAGAACTCTTTGGCCTCAGGAAACTACAAACCTCAGAATTCCACAGGATGTTGAAAGTGAAATAATAGCACTATAACAGTGTAATGTGGAAATGGCCTTACTCTATTCTTCTTACTCATAATATTATTGTTATTACAGTACTGCTACTACCACTGGTGGCAGTGGTGGCAGCAGTTTTTGTTGTTGTCATCATTATTGTCATCGTCACAGATAGAACGACTCGGGCAATGTCAACAAGAGTCTTTCTAAAACAAGATCACCACCCATAGGCGGCAGTGCGCATTCCTAGTAGCAGATAAGTCTCTCCCACCTGGATAGGAATTTAGAAGGAGGAAGATGTAGGCAGGGACAGTGTGGGGGAGAGTGGCTAATGCATGGAAAGAGCTGTTTTTCTAACTAGGGCTTAACCTTTGAACCTGACAGAGATGGATTTCAGCAATGCAGCAAAATAAGTAAGACATCAGGGGGATTATTTTGGCCACAGTAATAATCATGGGGATACAGTCACATCCTTCTCATTACTGTAATTATTACATGCAGGGTTGGAAAACAGGTCAGTGATGGTTATGCCCTTCAGTTTCCTGCACAGCAATTCGTTTCCCTTCCCCCGCCCCCAGACTGGGCATGACAAATTAAATACATGTTTGTGCATACAGATAATTATGCATTCTGGGTTTTTTTTCTTTACAGAGGTATTTCCTTTCTCTCCTTCCCCAACCACAAAGGAAAAAGAAAATAATTTTGTTTTTTATTTCCATAAACAGGAACTCTCCTTTAATTCTAATAAACATGGATTTCTGAGACTTTTGAGAAGGCAAGATTGAGGACACACACATATAGGCTCTTTTCACATGGCATTTGCCATGCGAAAAGGCCCCTGGAGCGTCGCACAATTGTGAGGAGCAGTCCACACAACACATTCGCAATCGCGCGACACTCCAGGGGCTGGCAGGCGCCGATCGTGCACTATTTCATTTTCAGCTTTGAGCCGAAAATGGTGCGTGATGATGCATCGCTCCGGGGCCCCGTACGCCTTTACTGTGTGTGCAGACCTCCGGAGCCTTGGTGCTCACGCTTCCTGCCCCAGCGCAGCCTGGGAAAATCCCAGGGTGCACTGTGGAAGGAAGAGGATGGGCTCTCACACCACCTGCTCGCTAGCAGGCAGCTGTGGAGCTGAAGCAATGGGGACATGAGAGCCTCTTGCAAGAGACTGCTTGCATGATCCCCGCACCCCAGCTCTGCAAAAAGGTAAGCTGCGGAAAGGGCCGTACTCTCCAACATTTCACAGGTGAAAATTGGGATGCATGTAGCCAAGCAACGTCAGACTGTGGTCAAAATGGCAAAAGTTATTAATGAAGAAGAACAGACAAACTCTGATGGAGAGGCTGCAGCAGTCTGCTTTTGTCTGAGTCTACTGGAAAGGGCAAAATACCTTCAGTCCTCTCCCGTTACTGATTTGATTGGGTGCAAACAAAAATTGGGTGCACTTTGAACTCAGTGTGCAACAACTGACATAAACAGAGGAGACTGAAAGTGGGATATTTTAATAGCAGCTGAAAAAGCTGGACCACAGAAGAATTATTGGGACTGTCCCTGTCAAATTGGGGTAATTGCAGAATATGCACGCACAATCGTGCCTTATAGACTAAAATTAAAAAAAAAATTGATGAGTGTTTTTTATGATCTGATTTTCTTGATAGGACTTGAATGATTTTAAATTCAGCTAATTTCTAATTTCTTCCTCTACTTTGTGAAAATTCTGCAGTCATTGCAGATAGGTAGTATTCCCTTAATACCCATCTGATCTCCTGCAATTCCTGCACCAGTGAAATTTTCTTGGGGTAAATGACCAAAGATTGGGTAAAAGTCTTCTTCTTTCTGGTCCCTACCTTCATCTCCCAGTCTTCCTCACTATTTTGGCAGTTTGTTCTTCTTAGGTTCCTTCAAGTTGACTCCAGTTGTATGGCAATCCTATCATAAGGCTTTCTTGGGCAAGGGATATTTTCTAGAATGTTAGGTAAATGCTTCCAATCAGCATGGATGATGAAAAGAGCTCAGAAAAATTACCTTAGAAAGATCAGAATTGTTAGCAATTTATTGCATGTGTGTACATGATAGTTTATATTTTATAAAAGTCTCCTCTCAGCATTTTGACTTCTCTTTTTCCCAGGCTTTGTGACTTGATGCATTTTAGCTGTGTTGAAAAGAGTCCCATGTCTGTTTGGTTGCAAATCTGGTGACATTTTTAGAAGCACTAAATCTGCCTCCCTTTCGTTATTAAGTAGAAAGAGGAGCTATATTTATAGGTAAGGAAGAAACCTGTTTTGGGCTATGTGCAAAATTGTGATGTGGAACACTTGAGTTCCTAGAGACATTCTGTACCTAAGTAACTAATGATAAAATAATACACTAAGAAGCTAGACATTAAAGATCACATTAAGATCCTCAGTGGAGGGGACTCTGTTACTGCTGTCAGAGCTAAAGCTGGAAGAAAGGAAATACAAGGATGGAGAAGGAGTCTCATGGAATGAAGGAACATCTCAGTGTAACAGCACAAGGGCTTTTAAAAGAAAACAACCTAAACCATGAATTTGGATGTGGGGAGCGGTTGCCCAGAGATTGGGATCAGACGCTATCTATTATAGAGTTATTGTGTTTTAATACCACTTTAACTGCCATGGCTTCTATGGAATTCTGGGATTTGTAGTTTCTGAAGATGTGTATTTATTCTCCACCAGAGAACTGCAATTTAGCTGAGCTAAAAATCCCAGCATTCAATAGGAGGGAGCTGTGGTACTTAATGTGATATCAAACTCAGATGCACTTTGAATGTGCAGTCAACCCTTGGTATCCACTGGGGTTTGGGTCCAGGACCCCCCACCTTGGATGTCAAAATCTGTGGACGCTCAAGCCCCATTATGCATAATGGTCTGGTAAAATAGTGTATGTTTTATAGTATTTCAAAATCCAAGTTTGCTTTTAGGATTTTTTAAAAAATATTTTCAAGCTGTGGTTAGTTGAATCCATGGATACAGAATCTGTGGATATGGAGGGCTGACTGCACTGGGCAAGCTTGGATGGCATTCTTGGGGGTAGGCAGGGAATAGTATTGTCCTTCCTCCTCATAGCTGGGTCATTTGTTTATATCTAATGCAATCTACCTCATTTTGATTCTGGAAGACATTGACAGTCTGCTACCTAGGCCTTGGTCAGATTGAGTCCTGCTGAGCTTTAGCAATACATAGTGGCATCATTGTGGCCACTGGCTTGTTCCAACCTCAAAAATGTTGCTTTTTTTGGACCCAGAATCTCCTGTCTGCATGGCAGTTTGCTGAGGGATTCTTGAAAGTGGAAGATCGTTTAGATTAGTGGTTCTCAACCTGTGGGTCGCGACCCCTTTGGGGGTCGAATGACCATTTCATAGGGGTTGCTGCTCCTCTATCCCGCCCCACTCCCTTTTGAAAGAAGGTGGCCTCACAGCCAATGGGAGTGCTGTTTCTGAGACCCCGCGCTGGGAGGAGGGGAGAGGAGGTGTGCTGGGCGTTTCCCCGTCTTTCCCTGCCAGATGGGGGGGCAGAGGTGGCGAGACGAGACCCCGCGCTGGCAGGAGGTGAGAGGAGGCGTGCTGGGCGCGTGTGGGGATGTTTCCCCGTCTTTCCCTGCTGGGCGGGGGGGCAGAGGTGGGGAGACCGAGAGGGGCTCGCGGGTGTAGCATGGTCGAGGAGCTACAGTGGGTATCGCACCCCACTCCCGAGCCCTCAGAGGGACGAAAGAAGGAAGGAAGGGGTGCCCGTATGACGTGGGAGTGAGAGCGTCCGAGCAACCACGCTCCCTTTAAGGGAGGGAGGGTGGGAGTGAAACAAAATGCGTCTGCTTATGCCGCCGCCATCTTTCCTCTCTCCCTGTCCTTTCCTCCTGGCGCCTTGTGTAAAATGTGAGCTGTTTCGGCGTTGCCTTTGGGAGTGACTGGCTTTTTGAACTGTGGAAACCCAACGTTCAGAATTAAAACTACTGCCTTAATTCTGGCATTGATGGATGCTTTCTGTGCTTAAAAAAAAAGGGAGAGAGTTACCAGTTTTTAGGCATTAGAAGTCTATCTAGAGCAGTGATTTAGGGCAGTGTTTCCAGTCTATTCGATGTTGGAAATAATTAACTAACTAACTAACTAATAAATAAATAAATAAATGAAAATAATTTTATGGTTGGGGGTCACCACAACATGAGGAACTGTATTAAGGGGTTGCGGCATTAGGAAGGTTGAGAACCACTGGTTTAGATGATATTGGATGTTAAGGACCTGGACTCACATCTCACATCTGCCATGGATTTACTGTGTGGACTTGGGCAAATCCCTTTCTCCCATTCTCACCGTAAATTGAAATGAGCTAGATTTCAGAGATGCTGTGAAAGCAAACACCATGGACACGGGAGAGACCAGCATTTATTTTATTTATTTTATTTTGAGAGAGAGAGAGAGAAATACTTTTTTTTGTTTCCAGAGGTTTTTCAAGAGGAACAGTATCCCTTATGACTCCAAAGAGATCATATGTGTGGAGGTAACTGAGAGATACCACTCAGGCAGCAGTAAGACCCAGTGAAGATTCCGAAGAGTAGGAATGGGAAGCCAACAGTAATACCTTAAGAGTGATTGATTATGGGTGATCCACATGCAAAAAGCAATGAGGAGGAATGATGCAGCTGATGCAGAAGTGGATGTTCTCTGGATCTCTGTTCCAGAGAATAGATGCTCATTGCCTGGCCAGGCTTTGCGTGCTTTCTAATGTGTATGGAGATCAGTCTGGAATCACCTTTTGTGACCTTCAGCCAGTTGCCCAGGGCTAAAGCCGTTATCAGGGCCAAAGGCAGTGAGCCTTGTGATGCACTGTGTGAATCAAAAGAGCAAGACCAGCACTAACTAACAACTAGAACATGTCCTTATAATAAAGCATTAAGATAGTACATGAAAATGCTGGTAGTTTTTTTTTCCTTGTGAGGAATGGCGATGACTGTTGCTTCCACTGCTGCAGAAGTGTGATTGTGCCTTTCTCCATTAGGATAAATTCAAAGCAAGCATACTTGCTGGCGCCACAGTCTGTTTGCTTGCTGTTCATTGGCTTTCTGTACTGAACTGAGTTTTGAAAGCACACTTGATAAACTCTAGCCTGAAGAAAGGACAGAAGGGTCATAGCAGCGAGCAAGGCAAGCTTTTAGGTTTCATTTGTTTGGGAAGCCAGCCAGCTTGCTAGACGTACCAAGCATTGTCTCCCTGCCCCCAACCCCACCCCTACTGTTGGCACCAGGAAACGCAGGAAACACTCAGTAGAGGGCTACTGAGTTAAATGTGATCGAATAGGTGGTGTGCTAATATATTGCAAGTTGTTGACTTGATTTTCTGGATCACTTTCTTATAGGTAAGTGTTGGCATTTTCAGTGACCCAGGAGCAAGGGAAAGCTTCTTTGACTTTGTGGGGAATGTACAAAACCTCCTTGCTGCCTCTATGGTGCTTGGCAGCCTTCTGTGCCAAACTCATTGAACCATTAGCAGTATTCTGTTACCTGTCTGGAAGACCTTTGTAGATCTACTTGCTCACATCTGTTGGTAGTAAGGCACTTATGTGTACTGTTTTATAGAGGCTGTGTCTTTCTTTGAAGACCTGTCAGAGGCTATTCTTTCTTTGAAGGACTGTCTAGTCTGAGTCTAGGTCAAAAATAAGGAACCTTAAGAAGGGCAAGAAGCATCCTTTAATCTGTCAACAAGTAACAAGTGGACATCAGACAGAGCTGGCACAGAGATCATCTAGTCACAGTAATCTCTGGTAGGGTGAGATGTATTTATATTAAAGCAATTATTTCCAAATTTGCTTTAATATACATAAATCAGCATATCTCACTTTTATGCAAACCACAACCCTTTCCTTTAGTGATGTGCAAGAAGGACCTCTCTACCTGGAGGCTACATTGGTCTCAGGTTCTATGCTGAATGATTGTTTTGGCACTATTACTCATAGTTGCTTCATTGTGCTTTAGTTGAATTCTGGAATTAAAGTGGAACACTGTCTTTTTGACCCTTCCTGTTTCTGGCCAATGGCAACTAGCTGTGGAAGACAGAGCAGCCCTATAGGAAGGAGATGCTAATGCTTCTTCTAGGATAGTCTAGGTGTTCCTGTCTTAAAAGAGGCAAAGGATCATCCCTTACAGGAAGAAAAAGTCTTTAGACCCATCTGACTTTAATAACTATAGACCAAATTCAAATGTTTATTTGTTGAAAACTTTCTGGGAGGGAGGGAGGGAGGGAGGGAGGGATAGATAGATAGATAATTAAAGGGACAATACAGAAGGGTTTTAAACAAGCAAACTGTATTTGGCATTTTTGGACATGATACTAGAAACAATTTCAGCTGGAGAACTCCAGGCATTTTTGAAGGAATCTGATTATCTAGATTTGATTTAGACTGGATTTAGGACAAAGAGGACTGGGTTGGCTTAGCTGACAACCTGCAAAGAGAGACAGACAGACAGACAGACAGACAGACATGAGTATGACTCTTGTTTCAAGCTGGCCTTTGGTACAATCAATCATGGACCATCTACAGGGGTTGGCAGTTGGAGGCACCATCTTGTGGTGGTTTTGCTCCTCTTCAGGGAGCAACTCGTGGGAAATCATTATTCCATCCTTTAGGAAATGTCCTATGGGGTTCTGCAGGGCTCATCTTTGTCCCTTTGCTATGAGACATGAAAACACTGGTGGGAGGTGGAGTGTTTCCATTGGTCTGGGGTGAGATGTCAATGTTATACTGATAACACTCTACTCTGCATCTTCTTTTCTTCATGTCAAAGTGAGGTGGTTGCTTCTCTGAGCAGGTAACTGAAATCAACAGCAGATTGTAAACCTAAGGAGAATCCAGACTGGACAGCGGTGATGATGGTTGGAGATTCAGTGGATGTCTGGCTGAGGAGGAAATTCCTCTCTGATGGAATGACATGGGAGATCCAGAGAGACTTCATTTTTAACTTTTCCTTTCACTTAGAATCAAATTGTTACTTTTACTTTATCATGGTTTATGATGCTTCAAGTCACCTGCAGCATCCAGTGAAAGAACATTCAATGTTCTTGCTGTCATGTGATTCTCAATCCATCTTTGCACACAAACAGTTCTTTCCCCCAGTGAACTTGGTCCTTGACTTACCCCATGTGCCTCAGTGGCTCTTGGGATACTGTCCTCGTTTTTCCTGCAACTGGGAAGATATAGTGGGTGATGGAAGACACACAATATCAAAAGTAGGGCAGTCATTATGTAAAAACTACAGACGCTCCATGTGAAAAAGTGAGGCTGATGTGCTTCTCACAGACTGTAGGAGAGAGCCCCCTGGGAGAGAAGTGTCAAGGCATGGAGAACAGTTAAAGCTAAAACTGGGCAGTGAAGGACAGATAAGGTTCTATGGGAAGGCAGTGTGCTGGTGTGACAAAACAATTAGAGTTAAAACTAGGAAGAATTCAGGGACAATAGGGAGTACAGTCCTTTCTGCATCCTACCTGGATCCATTGTTGTCACGTGGCAATCCCAGTAGCACCTCAGCTGGGAAGGGAGCGCAGTGGGAGCGTTCATCTCCACACCGGACCAACTTCCTGCTGAAGGAAGTGCGATGGACACAGCTCTTCCTTCTGCAGCATAGCTGGGCACTTTTGCAGGCTGCGCTGGGGCAGAAGCGGCTCCCTTGCACTTCTGGGACTTCTGCGGGCCAGTAAGTGTGGGATGGTGGCAAGATCATGTGTCATTGATGGGGAAAACCCAGTGATTTAATCTGCAATTGTACTGCCTGGCAGTGGGAGAAGGACGGACCTGCGACAGTGTTATGCAGAAGTGTCATCATGGTTCCACTCCTCTCTCATTCCCATGCTGGGACAACAACATCCTGTGGAAAGGGCCTATGTGACAAGATGCTGTGCTATCAGGGCAAAATTGTCCACCACCACCCTTCAGCCAGGAAACTCAGGATGATACCCAGCCAGGCCATGATTGTTGCTCATGTAGTTACCCATAAAATAAAGGAGGTAAAACTGAGCCCAAGAGAAAAAATGTGAAGAATTAGGGCAAGGACTCTGAAAGGAACTTAGGGCGAAAGAAGGTGACATGTCACTACTAAACAAAGCCATTTGTTTGGCAGCAGGGAAAATGACACTCTGGGTGGCCACTGGAAATTTAGACATTAAAAGAGGAGAGGAGGGGGTGGAGAGGAACTGCCCACAGCCATGCAGTCATGGCACTGCCCACACCAACCAGCAGCACAACATTGTAGGTGAGTCTACCATACCTCACAACAAACCCACTCACTGGATTATTTCCAATGTGGAAAACAGGTGAAAATAGAAAATGTCCCAAGATGCTATGGAAGAACGTGTGTTGTCTGGATCACCTCAAGGCAAATTGCACTGTCTCATGAGCAGTGGTGCCACACAGCAAATCATAGTCTGGATTTTACCCTGCTCTCTCATAATGGGTTGGTTCATAGCTTGGAATGGCTCCTGTGGCCAGCCTTGGATCTGGATTCTTAGACAGTAGCTGTGGACCAAAGCATCAGCATTTGTTGTTACGCCCCAGTGCTTGCGCAACAGTTGTTGTGCATGCCCTGTAGATGTTCTTGCTCTTCTGTAGATTTAAATCATTGTATTATGGCCTTATTTTACGCTTGTGAATGTTTTTGTTATAAGGTAGTCTGTTAAATTATTTCCCCCTACATTTTTCATGTTTAATTGTAGTTAATTATAACGAAATGATGGCAATTCATTATAGTATACAATGTGCAAGGGAACAAACTTTCTTTCAATATCCTTATATTAAATTTTCATTAAAGAATAAAACTTCAGCAGAATATGAAGTGACGAAAATATTACAAAATATGTTAACAATATCTTTTTAACAATTTCGTAAGCAAGCAAGTTAGGAAATTAATGTATCCATAAATAAATAAAGTGTGGGTGGATAAAAAAAAATGGAAACAGACAAACTCAGTGGGCAGAGGAAGGGAAAGGAGAACTGCAGATCTGATGAAATAATACACATTAAGATTCTGGGGTGAATAACTAAATGGGCAAAAATAGAGGAAAGGTTGTATGGCTGGTTCCAAAGCCACCTTGCTCTCTGATGGTCATAGAAGGGAAAAGGGGTTAGAACACACCAACCTGGGATAAATGACTGAATACAAAGACCGTGAGTAGAGTAAACTTTTATCCAATTCTCCTTCATTATCAGCAGCCACATCATCCTGTCTCCAGCACAGATGAAGAGTTGCAATTACAGATAGCACTTGCTCTGAGCAAACAGGAGCATGAGAAGGTATCCCAAAGCCTAGATGGTGAAGGGCACTTTAACTTTCCCTTCTTCTTGAATTCTCCTCTCTCAATGAAGCACTTTTTCGGCCTAGCTTTGCATCTTCCTCCTGAGATAATGCTGCTATATCTGGAAGAGTCTAGAAATTCTGCACATCTGTGAACTTGCTGCAGGCCTTGAACATTGTTGGAATCCTAAAAATATTTATGTTAAAAATTACATTTCTGGCCCTCTTGGTTATGAATGAAAATCTCATATCAGAACTCATTTCAAAGACTTAAAAATCAAGACTGGATCTTTGGGTTTTTCTGTGTGAAAAAAAATATTGAATTCTGCAAAATACTTAAGATTTGACAATCAGACCACTGATGCAAAGTCAACATAGGCAAACGTCCATATATTAAATCCAGCCCTAAGCACACTGATTTGAAAGTAAACCCCCACCAAGTACAATGGGAAGTAATCTCAAGAAACTGTTTGCAACATTACAGCAGGCTCTTGGTCACAGAATTTGTGGGGAGGTTTAGATGAGAGAATTCTAGACTCCTGTCCTTGCCATTACCTACAGCTGTTGCTGTTCTCTTCTGCTTTCTAGTTCTTTTCCGGCTCATAAGTTTAACTTCCACTATTCTAAAGACTAACTATTCATAACAGAGCACTTAACATGAGTTATCCAAGCCAATTTGAAAAACTGCAAATGCAGTTGGTGTTAAAATTGCACATGACATTACCTAAATGATAATCAAGGCCAATGGGGAATAATCTTTCATTTATCTTCTATTGTACACAACTCAGATCTAGTGCACTCCCTTTTCTGATTGCAGGAAGTAAGGGCCTGGCAAGGAGAAAATTCCCTATTGCAGAGGGCACTGGAAGAGAGTCACTTGGGAGCAGAGGAAGAAGAAGACGATAAGGCAAAGAAAAGTCAAGTATGTAATTTTAGGCACTCAGGTATCTGGAGGCAAACATCAGGGCTGGCCCAAAACATTTTGCCACTTGAGGTGAAGGGTTAGATGGGATGCCCTTCTTCTCCATTCCACATTCAGAGGTTGAGTGGGCTGATAGTTGAATCCTGCATTCTACAAATCTGTATTGCTATCTCTGCTGGCCCTGCCAGTTTTTCCTTGAAGTACCTGTGCTGATTTCTGTTCAGATGGAATTTTGCAGACTACCTAGCTAGAGGTTAGTCCTACCCATTCACTGCAGACAACTTTTGCTTGCATGCTCATGGACTAAATGTATGGTTGGAACATGTTACTTAAGGCATGGCATTTTTATCTCTAGCTTTGTGAAGTTTCTAAGCCCAGATCTATTGCTACTTCCGGATGAGACTTTTAAATACATATTCACCAAAAATACAAGAAATGTTGCCTGGGAATAATTCTGGGTGACACCCTGAGTTGTGAAAACAGCAGAATTTATCCAGAGAATTGGCCTTCTCCAATTGAAAGCAAAAGGCATGAACGGTGCTGAGTTGCTTGTGCTGTGGTTGTTCCGGATCCCAATATAACAGGCTGCTCATATGCATTCATTGCACATATATACCCTGCAGGGATCAGAATGGCTTTTGTAGCATGTTAATTGCCCTTTCTGGCTTGTTATAATATAATGGCAACAGGCACTCCATAGCTCTTTCTCAGGCCTGCCGTACCAACAGCAGCAGTGAGGACTATTGGCCCTCCACTGTTGATGGACTCCAGTTCCCCTAAGTGAGCATGGTGAATGTTGATAGTGGGAGCTGTGATCCAAAATTTCTGGACGGCAACAGCTTCCTCACTCCTGCTGTATAGCATGAAGGCTTGTGCAAAATGCTTCTTCACAAAAATCTGGACCTTAGAGAAGGAAGGAAGGAAGGAAGGAAGGAAGGAAGGAAGGAAGGAAGGAAGGAAGGAAGGAAGGAAGGAAGGAGTACTCAATCAAGTGACAGAATGCTCTGGGTTTTCTTTTCTTTTCTTTTCCTTTCTTTCTTTCTTTCTTTCTTTCTTTCTTTCTTTCTTTCTTTCTTTCTTTCTTTCTTTTTGGTAGCTTATTAACCTATCATGTGCAGCAGTCTTGGGCCATTTCCACATGGGCTTAAAGAAACGGTGCAGAGTGTCCTCCAGAGAGGACGTCTGCACCTGGGAGCAGACTGGGTCAGACCTACTTAGTGTAGTTCTGCACCTCAGCCCACTCCAGAACGACCCGAAGTGGTCGTCCAGAGTGCTTTTGAAAGACTGCTTGAAACAGGTCTTTCAAAAGCACAGAGCGTGCCACTCCATGGCCGTGCTCCAGTGCAGATTTGCAGGCTCGCACCAGTGCGAGCCTGCAGATCTGCCGGGGCGGGCTTTAGGCTGGCGAGCTTCAGCACTTGGTGGAGAACCTCGACCAACCAGAAGCCGCCATTTTCATCCCCAGAGCAGTGTGGAGCGGCGTCCACGCACTGCTCCAGACCAGCCTGAACCCAAGCGTGAAGCCAAGAAGTCCAGTAAGTACTGGCACGGGGTGATTCCCTTGCCTCGTGCAGAAATGGCCTTGGTCTTGGCAGTCTTGGGGGATCTATTGTGTTCTGATACATTTTCTGCCTTTGTGTCTTTCCAGTCTTCAGTGTTAGAGCTGGTGGACATTTTTGGACCGGCACCAGTCACCTCTACCCACACATCCGCTGACCCGTGGGATATTCCAGGTGGGGGCAACCCTCGATCTCTTGAGGCTTGGAATCATGACACAGCCTTCTCTCCTCCCGCTCTGTCCTTGTCCAGTTCTTGGGAGCATAACAGTAAGGAGCTGTTTGGTCGGTCGGTCTGTCTGCCTTTCTTTCTTTCTTTCTTTCTTTCTTTCTTTCTTTCTTTCTTTCTTTCTTTCTTTCTTTCTTTCTCCTATTCCATTCATGCTTTTGGCTGGCTTTGTGCAAATGTTAACGTTGCTTGTTTCTGTGTAGTTCTGACATGGGCTGCGATGTCTGAGCTAATTGATCAGCTCAAAGCTTAGATTTGATTTCTAGTCCCACTAGCAAATCAATTTCTGACTGGTGCCAACACATTCCACTGGGATTAAGAACTGAATTTAGTTAAGACTAGCATTTGGACTGAGACTTCAGTGACTGAAAACTTTCCGATTGATTTAAAAAGTGCCCTGCTTAATTAGGCAGCAGATTTTTTTAAAATTTAATTTTTCAAAAAATAATATGCATTATAAAGTAAAGAAATTGGAAAAACAAATGTAATGACATGTGGAAACCATCCATATAATTCTGGATTTGATTAATTAAATCCAATCACTTAATTCTGTAAACAGTTTAATTCTATTTTAATATTCATTATTTATATGTTTTAAATTGTATTGTTTTAAATTGTTTTAAATAATTGCTTTAAATAAATATCACCACCACCATCATCATCCATAGTTGAACAGTGTTAGAATAATGCTTTGGCACCCAGAGCAACATTGTACTATTTGTTGGTTATGGATGGCTACCACAACAAATGAGTTGTAGGGCACCGTATTGGCAGAAGATCACTGTCCCTGCATGGATCAAATGGTTCCTCAGGAGTGGCACGCATCAGGTCAAATGATGACTGCATCATCTTAAAAAAAAAGAATCCTGTGTCTGAATGTTTTCATAAGCAAATTTATATCCACTAATATTTCTTTAATCAGATAACATTTCTAAGGCTTCCCTCACACATTTTAGTGCTCTTCATTGTACCATGTATCTGGTCTTCAGATTCATACCTCACGTGTTTTACCCCCCTCATTCCCTTTGTGCTGTCTTGACCCTCCACTCCTTGGTCTGTTTTGTTCAGACACCAAATCCACCATGGAATCTGCAGGAACATCTTGGGGACCCACTGCAGACCCATGGGTTCCTATACCTTCAGGGGATCTTCCGAGCCAGGCAGTGTCTTCTACCAATCAGGTGTCTCCAGGACCTTGGAATCTTCCTCATGCCACTTCCTCCTCTGCTTCCTCCTCGGATCCCTGGGGGATGAAATCTCAGCCTTCAAGTGTCCCATCTTCAGACCCCTGGGAAAGTCTTCACCACCTGTTCCAGTCTCTGCAGCCACTACTTCTGCTGCTGATCCGTGGAGAGGCTCTCTTGATACATCTTCCACAGCAGGTAAGAGAAGCTTGTTTTCACCTGCATTTTCCAGGGCAGGTTAGCATGGAGTATGACCACTTTTCCTTCTGTCTTTGTAACTGATGTCCACAACTTTCATTTTGCTTCCCAGGAGTCATATAACATGATGTTTATCTGCTCAGCTAGAGTGAGGAATAGTTGTTCTCAGGCAAGTACCTGAGAGAAAATATAGGGCATGCCTTCCTTTCTTTGCTTCATTACAAGAGAAAAACTTTCCCTCCCTCCTGTCTGTCTGTGAGGGAAGGAGATGTTCTGTCCTGCCAATCTTCAGGGCTCTATAGAGTGAGAAGATGCTCTGGCACCATCCCTCAGAGAGCTGCTGTCACTGAATTTTGGTTGGAACTTTAGTGGTGGATGCTGAATTTCAGCAGTGGCTGCAGAGTTTGGGAAGTGGAGGTGGTGCTGCAGCCCCCAGCAAGCTAATGGAGAGAAAGCTAAATACTTCTGCTCTTTCCACACAGGAACATGAACAAAGATTTGAAAAGACTTTAGCTTTAAGGTTAAAAGGGGGCCTCTAAATGTATATCTAGTCAACGTGAGAATTAGAGGAGTGACTAGCTGTTGCCATGTGAGATTATGCATGTATCTCTGGTCTTCTTGCCTTTCAGGGTGCAGGGAAGACAAGAGGCTTTCAGGTACAGCTTCGTATAGCAGCAGTAGGAGCAGCAGCAACACGTGCATCTTTGCTGCTGCTACTCTTAAACTTGAACATTCACAGTGGAGTGAGCACATACCTATCATTTTTCTAGGACTTCCATCCCAAAGGAAGCATCTGTAGGAAATCCCACCTTTGGGTTTCCAGTCATTACCAGCACACAACGTTGTGATGGTGGATTTTGAATTGCAGGTTCTCGCCATGATGGTGCCTGTAGCACCACTGCTAAGGAGGGTATAAAAATGCTGTCAGCACTGTTGTTGAGCCCAGTTGGCAGGACAGTTCTGGCAGTTTTTATCACCACCTGTAGCAGGTCTTGCCCATCCAAGACACAACCACTCTTAAATTGCAACAGGAGTAACTGGTGTATTGCTGCTAGGGAAGAAAATGCCATTTTCCACACAGCTACTGTGAGAGTTGTAGCCAAACTTAGAAAGAACAGGGATTTCTGGTAGAGGTGGCATCCTCATCACCACTAATCAAAATGTCCTGGAGTTTCAACCCCATGAATCCAGGCACCACTACAGCACTCTTCCCACTTTCCTAAGTCATCAGTAGTGCAGAGATTAGGCGAAAGAGTAATGGAGAGGGAAGGGAGTTGGTGATAAAAGCATTTAATGCCATGGAGGTTTCTTTCTTCCTTCACTTGTTTGCAGGCAGTGCTTCATTTGACTTGTTTGCAAAACTGCCAGAACAGACAGATCAACCAGAACACAACAGTTCCCAAGCACCATCCTCTGTGAAATCAAACAGTCCTGTAGGTAAGTGAAGCTGTGACACAGCTATCCCCAGCATCCACATCTTTTGGAGTAGAACTCCCACCAGTGCAGCCATCTTGGGGATGACAAGGGCCATTTACACACTACACTGTTATAGTGCTATTATAACAGCATTATAGTTTACTGAGGCCCAAGAGCTCTCTGGCTGAGAATGCTAAATGCCCCTCCCTAAACTGCAAACCCCAGGATGCCATAGGATATTGAAAGTGGAATAATAGCCCTATAACAATGTAGTGCAGAAATGGGCAAGGGCTGTTGGCTAAAATTTTGGAAGAGACCTTGGTTGAGAAAGTCTGCTTCAGTGCACCTAGGAAGAAGAGACCGTTATTAAAACAGAACAGTGCCTTTGGCTTTCCTGTGACAAGTCCTTAATGGACATGATGTTGTTCCCATAATTTTGGCTGTCACCCTGGGAATATGATTTATGCCAGTGACTGAACACTTTCTGCCTTGAGAGCTGTGTGCATTGTAGTGTTAGGACTGGGGCTACACAAAGCCATCCATGCGCACATGGGTGTATGCGCCTGTCAACTTATGATGACTCCATGAATTTTATGAGCTTTTCTTAGGTACTCAGAGATGATTTGTCATTGCTTTCCTCTGAAATATAGCCTACATCACCTGGTATTCTTTGGTGGTTCTCTTTCCAAGTATGAACCAGGCCTGAGCTTCCAAGATCAGACAGGAATGGTGCATTCACAGTTTTTAGGCCCTCATGTTAAAAGACTTTTTCATTCACGGGTGCTCCTAGACCAATATGGTTACACACCTGAAGTGAAGCAGGATAAATGGAGGACTTTAGCTGAAATGTGCCATGTGCTCAGGGATTTCTACACTGTTCTCTTTCTTTGAATGGGGGAACAGCTGGCTCTGACTTGGGGAAAATAGCCCCCATACCCTCATTCCCATTGGCGGCTAGTGGCTTCTGGGTCAGTTAAGCAGAGGGTAGATCCCCTCTTGCATTTAGTACAAATGTTAAAGGATCTATCCAAGGTGTTGAACCTATTTTGGGGAATGGGATTCAGCACTGTGAGTAACTGCTTCTACAAGTGGACCCAAACCAAGCGCAGATTTACCATCTCACTGAGAGGGAGTGCCTGCCACTCCTTACTTCTAAAAGGTTTCAAGGATCAAATTCACAAGCTGATTTTATTGCATGCCACCCTGAGATTATACAGTATAGTGCAGATATAGATTTATTACCAAGAGAGAAAGGTTCCCTCTCTTTCCCGCACTTCTGTCTCTCTCACACACATATCCCTACCAACTTCAGCTATCATACAGAATGGCTGGTGAGGTTTAAACCTCCTCTCCCTGCCTGCTAAGACAAGGGAATAAGACTGCAGGGAGCTCCTTTAAAGCTTTTCCCATACCTACAAGTCTAATGTAGTACAGTGTTTCCTTGCTGGTATAGGAAATTTGTTCTCGCTCCCACCTCCTAGCTTGGTGATGGGGAAGAGTCACTTGGACATCGTGGGGCTGCATAAAGAACAGCCAAGTGTTATGGAATACCAATATATGCTTTATATCTAGTTTGATTTCATTGGATGTATCCTCAGATAAGAGACAGCATGGTTACCAGTGGTCTGAGTGTTGCTGTAGGACTGCAGGAGACCATGGCTCAAATACCTACTCTGCAATGGAAACCCACTGTGGCAAGTCATACTCTCTCAGCCATAGAGGAAGGCTATGCCAAACCTTCCCTGAAGAAATCTTGCTGATCATCAGTCAGAGTTGACTTGGAGGGCCATAGCATGGAGAGACTGTTTGTTGTGCTTCAGCCTCAGAACTCTAGCAGTTTCTATGAAGCTCTGTATTTTTCCAGGAGGCCAGAGACTGAACTGTGCAGAAGGAGGAATACTGATGTAACACTGGCAGCTCACAAGATTTTTTTTTAAAGTCTAGATCACATGTGTCAACACAAGGCCTGCAGGCCGAATCCAGCTTGCCAGCCCATTTCATGTGGTCTTTGCACCTCTCTTGCAGCTGCAGCCCTTCCCCCACCTGGCGAGCCCAATCCCCACATTGCAGGCCTCGAGCTGTGGGTACTATCGCAACACTATGCGCAGCTCACAAGACTTGGACAGAGGAGCAGTCAGAAGTAGAAATAGGTTGCGAGTGCTGGCTGCTGGGCGTCTCTTCAGAATACCCACAGCTGGGGGTCTGCAATGTGGGGATCGGGCTTGCCAGGTACAGAGAGAGGCACGGGGACAGGAAGAGGCACAGGGGAAGGGGGAGCAGAAAAAGACACAGAGAGTCTAGGTGACTGAAAGAGGCACAGAGATACATTTATATAGTCTTACAGATACAGCTGGCGCTTTGAGGGCAACCATAATGTGATGCGGCCCCAGATAAAACTGAGTTTGACGCCCCAATCTAGATTATTTATATTCTAGAGTTATATCAGAATGGGTTATCCACCAAAATTTCCAGAGGGCAATCCATTTTGCAACAACTTGTTAAAAAAATAAGAACAGCCTTTGGGAAGAGGAAGCTTTAAAGTGGGATTTAAAGTCTGAGGCAGTGATGACACAACACCCATACTGAAGGAAGGTAGTGGTAAGAGTAAGGACTATTGTGTAAGCACTGCTTTTTGTGAAGTCTGAATAATGGTGGTTTCTGAAGAGTTGTGTGAGTTATTACTGGCAGCAGTTCCTCAACGCCTCAGGCAGAGATGTCTTTCCCAGTTCTGGTCACTAAGCTCCTTTCAAATAAAGATGCTAAAAACTGAACTGGCATATGGTACCTGTGCTGAGATATTTTCTATGCATTTAGACACAGGCACACATACATCCATCCTTCTAAAGATAACTATAGAAGAGCAAGCAAAAATGCCTTGAGGCAACAAGAGACCCTTTGGCTCACAGAGTCAAGAGTTCCAAGTGCTAAGGGTTCTGGTGGAAATGTTTGTGTGAAGCTAACACCATTGCCAGGAAAAGGTCAAAGTACTGCTTTAAGAGAGCCAGATGGTGTAAAAGTCTGTGTGGTGTTTGAGGATTGGACTACGACCCTGGAGATCAGGGTTCAATTTCCTGCTCAGCCATGGAAACCTACTGGACGACCGTGGACACATCACATAGGCCATTTCCACACAAGACTGTTATAACGCTATGATTCCACTTTCAACATCCTATGGAATCCTGGGGTTTGCAGTTTCGGGAGGGGCCACCTCCCAAAACTGCAAACCCCAGGATTCCATAGGATATTGAAAGTGGAATCATAGCGCTATAACAGACTTGAAGGCACATGACAACAACGGCTTTAAATCTTCCAGTTCGCAAAAGCATTGGGATTTGAGTAGTGTCCCCATTCCTCTGTCACTAAATTTTCTGTAGACCACATGCCAGCAGTGCACCAAAGCAAGAAGGGTGGGGGCACCCCACACATGGTCTCTCATACATCTCCTACAATACTTCAGATGCATACCTGCACATTCTCACATTCCAGCACGTATTTATGCACATTCCAGCACGTATTTATGCACATTCAGTTGCAGGTAGCATGCACATTCTGATTCTCACATTTATCTCACATATTCATTCTCTCTGTCTCTCTCTCAATCAATCTCCCTCCCTCCATCCATCCCCCCCCCCACAAACACAGCCACTCACTTATTCAGCCACTTGAAAGCTTGAAAAAGTTTGTTCATTGGAGCCAGGTTAACTCTTCCTAATAATTACCCCCATCTCCTGTGTGGCAATTGGGCTTTAAAACTCCTGAATGGAGTGTGTAATGGAGAGAGGGGGTCTCCAACAGGTCAGGGAGATCCTGTAGCTATATCTAGCCTGGTTCCCCACCTGATATCGAAGTATCACTTGCTTGGATATGAAGATGAGCATAGGAAGCCTGTCTCCAAATCTGGAAAAAACTGGCAAAAAAGAATTGCCACACCCTCCCCCATCCCTGAGGGGAGGATGGCATAGGTATGCACAGATATAACATTTCATACACAGGAGCTGACTGGGCTTGCTTCACTACTGAGCAAAGAACACTGTCTCCTATCACATGTGAGGGATAAGAGGCTAACTTAGGGGACACAGAACCAGACTGCTATTCAGCAGCAGAGGAGAATGGCCAAGGAAATCAGAAGCTGGGTAAGCTGAAAAGGCTGGCATGAGGCAAAGCATCATCTCTTGCCTGAGGCAATTAACCTCATTCTGCCTAATGTTAGGGGCTAGCCCTGTGTGCCAGGTGAACACATCTTCATTTCCCCAGACTGTTTAGTTTTGTCTGTTGTACAGCCATTTTTCAGTTGGAATTTTCTGAATGAGTGCAACTCATATTTCCCATGCTTTTAAAAAAACAAAAATGAATATTTAGTTTTTTGTTAAATCATAACACATACTTCTATGAGACATACAGACATTTTACAAATGAAATAACTGTGTAGAAGTTGATGCAGATAAAGATAGTGTACATAAACCAGTAATGGGAAAGGAGGCAGGGATACATATGTTGCTTAAGTCAGAAAGAGCCTGGCATAAATCATGACAGTAGCAGATGCTTTAAACAAGCCAGCCACCTTTCAGCCTGCTCTAGCTAGAAAGAAAAAAGGGTGAGGAAATTTTAACCATGCCAAGGTTTCTCATTTTCATCAGGGACAAAAGGCCAACCTTCAGGTCTATATATATTCTGACCTCAAGGGAAGCTTTCCTTTTTGGGAACCAGAGGTGTGACAGAAGCCTCTCTACAGCCACAAATGGCAAATACATAGCATTTAATATTACTTTCCTGACTGTTTTTGGTCTGTTGGTCATTATTTTTGGAGTAATTGCTGTTTTGTTGTCTTTGTAACATTTTTTTTAAAGTTACAAGCAAACATTAGAGAAATATTTTGTAAGCCAGTTCAATAGCTTCAGCCAAAGACTAGCTACTAAAACTCAGAAATGTGCAAGTACGTGGGATCATAGAATCACAGAGTTGGAAGAGGTCACAAAGGCCATTGAGTCCAACCTTCTGCCATGCAGGAGTACACAATCAAATCGTAATAGAAATAATTAAACCATAAGCAATCAAATCATAATGTAACATGAGAACCCAAAAGAAATAGGGGGCAATGCAAGGAAGCATTTCAGTGGCAAGTATAGAGATGGCCCATCAATCTCTCTTTCTTGTTTTTGGTAGATGTAGACCTGTTTGGTGACCTTATTCCAAGTACCAGGGAAAATGGAGTGAAGAATAAGGACGTTTTTGACATTACTGGCTTAGGAGAATCTCTTCCTGATTCAAAGAAGGAGAAGAAAGACAATAAAACTCCAGAAACTTTCCTTGGCCCAAATGCTTCTTCCTTGGTTAATCTGGACTCTTTGGTCACAGCGCCACAGACCCTGAAGTCTCGCAACCCATTCCTGGCAGGTAGGTTCTACACAGGCTAAAAAACCCATGGCACATTGAACAGCAGCCTACAGTGAGGCTCACTGATTTTTGCTTTGTGTGTCCCTTTCCCTGAACTTACCATGGTACGGTTGTCTTCTGCCACAGCACTTGCACTCCCCACAATTCGTGTGATCTCATTTCATTGCAATTGTCATTCCTTGTCATAAAACACCCCATAGTAAGAATACTGAAATCTGCTATTTGCTGGAATACTGCTTCTGTCCCTTCTGATGCTGCAGTGGCCCCCAGAACTTCCCCCCTTTTAACCCAGATACCCTCACTACACATGGCAAAATTCACAGCGTCAGGAATGCAAATGAGGCATCCACATTTTCTTTAATGGCTGTTAGAGAGACTCTGGGTTACTGTACCATAAAATTGTCATTTCTTGTGCAGAGCTTGTGTGTGTGATTACATTCTGGATCTTTTGAGCTTGCCCGCTTAACTCCTGATGGAAGCTGTGGTGACGGTGGTCTTTTCCCTTTTTTCAGGTCTCAGCACACCTTCTCCCACCAACCCGTTCAATGTCATTGACCAACCCAAACCAACTCTCAACGAGATGAGGACCAGCTCCCCAGTACCTGGTGTTGCAATGGGAATGAGCATGAACTCCATGACCTACAGCGCTTCTCTCCCGCTTCCCCTCAGCAGCATCCCATCAGCAATGACCCTTCCAGCCTCCATGAGTGCCTTCCCTCAGGCCGGGGCAGGGCCTTTCCCAGAGCTACCCAGCAACTTGCCTCAGCCTCTCCTCCCACTGTCTGCCTCAGTCCCACCTCCACTCCCTTCCCAAAGCAGTATGAACCCTTTCCTCTGAGAAGACTGTATTGGTATCATGAGAACTCTCTCTTGTTTTTTTTCTCCCCTGCTGTTATGCAGAACCTCCCACTCAAAGGCTTTGTGGGCAGTTCAGGTTTGATGGGAAGAAACAGCTCCCTGGAAGCTCTTCTAATTTCTGCCCAGGCCAAAGAGACTTTGATAGCATGAATCTCCTTCCATGGTGGGCTACAGGAGGATCAGCTATTCCATCACGCTGAACATTTGTCCAGAGGCTGCCTCTGACAGGCATTGAGAAATTTCTGACATCAGCTGGCCTTTAATTTGAAAAGTACAAAAGGGGTGAGAGGTCCTTTAGGAAGAAGGGTGTCAGTTTTTCCAGGGTGCCTGTTCTCCATTACTTTTATGTTGGAATGGGCAGTGACTAAGAGTTCTTCCAGACCAACAGCTGCTAGCACTACAAGAAGGCATTGTGCATCTGTTCCATTTTGCCCTCTTTAACAGATTTATCTGTGTGTGTGAAATAAAAAAGATGGGGAAAGTGGTGGGAAAATACAGGAGGGTTACAAATGAGAGATGATGTCATCTGGACACCCCCCTCCATGTTTGAGGCAGGATAATTGCACAATAAAAGCCTTGTCTGGAAGCACCCAAAGATAAAAGAAATAACTCATCAAGATTGTCCCTTCTGTGGGAATTAAAATTATTTTGTAACCTGCATGGAAAACTCACAGACATTTGCCAAGGCTTGCAGCTAATTTGCCTGCATGACAGGGCGACAGGCTCACTTTGAGAAATCGAGACTGCTCAGCATGCATAGCATCGCTAGATGCAAGGGAAGAAATTCAGTTTTCTTCCCCCCTCCCCAGAGTCCTCTGCACTAGGTTGCTTGTTGAAGGGAAGCCACTTCCTCAGCTGCTATTGTCACTGGGTCCTCATTATGAAGAAAACTCTTGTAAAAGTGTATGAAGAGGACAGATCAAAAGCTCAGCTTTCATGACTTTAAACAAATAAGCAAGTAAGAAAAAAATCTCATAAACATTCTTCTTGTCCCTTTTTTAGTCTACTTGCAAAGTTTGGAGTGAGGTCAACAGTTTTTCAAATTTAGTGTTTAGGAGCAAGAAGGGAGCAGAATGAGAACTGAAAAATTTGGAGGGGGGTAATTATAAAGACTGAGCTATCTAAATAAATTCCTGAATGATTTGAGGTTGGTGGTAAGGCCTGCAGATCATGCAAAAGGAGTGGAAGCAGCATCATGGCTTCCAGCCACCTGACCACTAGAAGTGTCTCACCAGCTTCCTCTAACTTCTGATTTTTCAGTGGAAAAAATCCTCAAATGTATACTGAAAAAAAAATAGACAAGCTAAGCACTTGTTTTTAAACAGCCCTCAAACTGAGATACTCAGGATTATGAAGAAGCTGATACATTTTACAGTGGAGGCCCACAGTTCCCACTGTCGATCTCATTTCTGCCCAGATGCTCATTCTCTTGAAATTGGACATCTCAGCCTTTTTAGGTTTCTGCCTCTTTTGATTCCAATGAATCAATTTGTTACTTACCTGGGGAAATCACTTTTCTCCTTTCTTGCCACCTTGGATGGTCCCTGCATTACATGGTTGATCATAGACTTTGTTGCTCTCCCCAGTGCCTACCTCTCAAGCTGTGGACTTTGTGGAATAAGGAGCTCCTGCAATGGGAACAAATCCTGCACCCTGCAACACTTGAATGAGCTTTGTGATGCTCAGTAGAAAATTCTGGACAGCTTTAATGGAGGGAAATAATGAAAGGCCATGCTCAAGAACTCCTACCCACAAGAAGTGTTGCCATTGGACTCAATGGACTTGGTGCATTTTACTGGCTCTGTTTTAAAAATCCAAAAAGACATCAACAGAAATTTTATCGTCCACTTCAAATGAACCTCATTCCCCCACCCAGGTCCGTTCTGGATATTAATAGATGTTGAAGTCATCTAGAAACCAACTAGAAAGGCAGAGAAAATAATGTGCATACAGATAAAGTTACTATCACAATTACCAGCTGTGTCTTAAAGTGAGATTCCAATCAGTATGCCAGTAGAAGTTGTACCTGCAGGACAAGGTGGCTGTGGAGCATGGTTCCAACTGGAATAGACTAGAGGTGGGATGGGAAGAGTGATGTGGTACCTGCATACAGAGAGGTGTGGTTACAATCCTTAGGGCTTTACTGCCTCTGCTTAACTACCACCACTACAGCAATCACCAGACCAATACAGAATAATGATAAGTGAACACTGGGTGGGTGTGGGTGGGAGAAATAGTCAATAAAATGTTCAAATGTGCTTAATGTTTCCCATGTCACGATTAGTTCTTTGTGTTTCTTAAACCATTTCATTTTCCTTCATGTTTGGGCAAATGGAGCCTCACCTAATGGTGAAGGAGTAGGTAATAGAGTGAGGTTTGGTGTGGACAGAGTGGGTCCTGTCTTTATATCACACCCCAAAAAGTTATGCTTGTACACTTGCCTGTTGGAAGCTGCTTCAGTGATATATTTGAACCCATGAAGTTCAGAATTAAGTCTAAGTTTCTTACCATCAGTATGAATAGGCGGTCACTGTGGCATCAAGTTGTGAATCAAATGTGCATGTGACACAACTCTGTGAAGCCAGTTTTGAGTCATGGCAATGCTCCTTGCCTTGATGCTCAGGACTAAACTACGTACTGTGCTAAGTATGTAGTGTGCAACTGAGTTGCATTTTCTCCCTTCTGTCTAAATATGTGTGGGTCTGATCTGGATTAGGACCACAATGAGCTGGGGAGGGAGGCTTAACTTTATGAAGAACCTCCCACTCAAAGGACATCCAGGCAGATTATCTTCTCCATGTGTGGAGCTCCATGTGTGTGTGTGTATGTGAAGATCCTTCGTTCATGGGCACAAATGGAGATTTCCTTCCTTTTAACATTTGTGAAAAGGGAGGAGATTTAAAGAGTGAAAAAGCTGCTTGAGGATTTTTTTTAAAAAAAATTAAGTGGATGATGAAGACGCTGAAATAGAGAATTTTGGCTCAATCATAAATCACAATGGAGACTCTATTCAAGAAATCAGAAGACTAGGACTTGGAAGGACGGTTATGAAGGACCTAGACAGGAGCCTCAAATGTCAAGATACATCATTCAGTACCACAGTCAGAATCACCCATGCCACAGTATTTTCAATTTCTATGTGTGATTGTGGAGCTGGACAGTAAAGAAAGCTGACAGGAAGAGAACTCATTTAAGATGTAGTGCTGGAGGAGAGCTCTGTGGATACTGTGAACTGCTAAAAAAGACAAATAAACGAGTCCTAGAGCAAATTAAGCTTGAACTCTCTGTAGAAGCCAAAATGATTAAATAGGGGCTATCATACCACGGAAATATGAAGTAAGACTTACTAGAAAAGATGATAATGTTCACCAATATGGAAAGCAGTAGGAAAAGAGGAAGGCAGCATTACAGGTGGATAGAAGCCACAGACCAGAGTTTGCAAAATCTTAACAGAGCTGCTAATAGGGGTGGGCCAACCGAATCCTCAAATTCTCAGCAAGGATTCAAGATTCGTGAATCTGAATCTCTGTGCAAAAATAGGTGAACTGAATCTTTCAAATCCACCAACCAAAAATGTTTTTTTAAAAAAAGTTTTGTTTAAAAAAAGTTTTAAAAAGTTTAATTTTTTTTTTAAAAAGTTGCTTTTTAAACCCTTTAAAAAAAAGATTCCAAAGATTCGAGATTCATGAGATTTGTGGATTCCTAGAATCTTCCAGGGATTCGGATTCAGAAAATTCTGGATTTGTCCCATCTCTAGCTGCTAACAACATGGTATCTTGGAGGTGACTCTCTCACTCTTGTGTTCCTTCAAGTTGGTTCCAACTTGTGGTGACTATAAGATGAGTTATATGGTGACAATGGGGTATTCTTGGCAAGATTTGCTCAGAAGGGGGTTGCTTTTGCCTGCCTGAGAGAGTGTGGCTTGCCCAAGGCCACCCAGTGGGGTTTCCACAGCTGAGCAGGCGGAGATTTGAACCCTGGCCTCCAGAGTGGTAGTCCAAAACTCAAACTTCTACACCACACGTGCATTACTGAAACCTTTAGAGTTTTCTAATTTAACTGGGAGGCAGCAGCAGTCTCAATTCTGCTTCACACAAATGAATCCATCCAGAGTATTATGGAAATATGAATCACACTTGTTTACTGAATGTATGCATTGCATATTTAAACTGTTAAAAACCAATTCTAACTCAGACAGGGAACTGGAAGTAAAAACAAAACAGAATTCTTCCAACCCTTTAAATGTATACATCCTCAAAACAGCTTTCAGTTGCAGGATCAACTTCTGTTGTTTTCAGCTTAGGCTGTAATCTTGTGGTCCCAAAAACCATTAGTCAGGAACTGCTCAGAGACACCTTGACCCCAGAGGATACTTCAGCCCTGGATGGTGTGTGTGTGTGTGTGTGTGTGAGAGAGAGAGAGAGAGAGAGAGAGAGAGAGAGATAGTAGTGTCCAGGGAGGGAGAAAACCTATATCTCTGAGATCCAAAGGCCTCTCAGCTAGGGTTAGAGTCTCTAACTACATTCAAGCCCCATGGAGGGGAGAGCAATCTGGAAAAATAAAGTGCTCTGCTGATAATTATGCCCTGCTGACAGGAACCCATCAGGATCCACGAGGCCTTTGAATAAAATTAAATTACTGAGACTGGAGTGCCCAGTCTACTCGCCTGTTCACTCTTAGGCTTGCTACCTTGATGTCTATTTGAGGTGGACGTGATTGTTTGAAAATGAATTTTAGTAGTAGGTTTGCAGATGAAAAATCAAGATTTCAACCCCACCATCCATTGGCATTTTATACTCCTACCTTAATTCCACTGTTACTCTATTTCTGAATAGGCCAATTAAAATGATTTCCAACCAATCAGCTTTTAGCTCAAGACAAAAGAGAGATAAGTTCTGATTGAGGCCAGCTGCTGCACATCCTGATATTTCCTATGGAATATGATTTTTAAGCCATTTGTTCACCAAGTCTCAGCCTTCCATAGGGATACTCATAATCTGGCACAGATATGTCTGATATGTGTCAACATGTTCACAACAAATTATCAGAAAAATGCCTTATTGTATTTCTCCCAGAGGCATAAGGTGCATCTTTCAATATTACTGCTGTGTAAATGTTAAGAGAGGATCTTCTGGAATGAATACATTTCTTCTCTATGGAAATTTCTGACATTCTGATGTCCCCAACTGAAATCTTTTAACATCAGTGTTATATCACAAGCACCATTCCTCTGCCATAATCAATCAAGAACAGTTTGACAAGAGGAAATTTTAAATAAACACTTATTCAGCTGGATGTAGATCAGATTTAGTTGGCTTTCCTTTTGGTAAGGCATCAGCAACACATCCTCAATTCTCAGCTTCAAATGTTGAAAAATTTAAATACAATCATAAAGACGGTGATGTTCAAGTTTGGGGAAATGGATGCTGACTGACCTGACAACTGCCCAGACAATTTCAGTTTGTCTCTTTACCCCCCAATGGTAGAGAAAATTGGAGCTCACAGAATTCACTGTCACGAGACATGATAACGTCCATTGTTACAGGTGACATTAAGAGTGGCTTAAACATCTATATAAATAAAAGTAAGTTTCTGCCCGTTATTACTACATCACATGAAAATGGCTGAATGGATTTTCACCAAATTTGGACAGGGTATTTGTGATAGTCTGACTTAAAATATTAGCTAGGTAGCATACATGAAATTCACTTTGGTAGCCTCATGGGAGCATTCCAATTTTTTTTTTTCATTGGATTTCCAAAAGTGTGGGGCATGTGTGTCTGATTTAAAATATAGGCTGACATGGCATACAGAAAATTCATTGTTTTTGCCTTAATACAAATAATATGGTGCATCATTTGAAAGATTTTAATGAGCTGATATCAAAAATTAATAGCTATCTTACTGTTTGGCCTGCTTTCCCATCCACCTCACTGTAAAATGCTCTTATTCGAGCATCTAGATGGCTTACAAAGAAAACAAATGCAACCCAGATGAACTAAAAAGAATTACAAAAAATATAAGCAGTAAAGAACACATGGAGTATTTGCTTATACAATAGTGAAACAGTAAGTTAATATCTGTGAAAGCTAGCTAAGAGGGAACACTGGCTTGCCCCAACCTCTGTAGTTTATGCATTCACAATGTTTTTGGTGGCTGATTTGAACACAGAACTGCCAAGTACATACTCTAGGACTGTAACAACCCAAGCAAGCTTCATCCAATTAAATGGGGTTTACTTCTGAGTAAACATGTATGGAACTGGCCTATTAGCCATTTATAGCTAATTTATAGCCATCTAGCTATATAGCCATTTATCTGCCAAAGTCTGAAGAAGGGATGGGAAATACCTGGCTCTCAAGATGTTGACATCCCTCATCACTGGCCAACTTGGCTACGGTTGATGACAGCTGCAGTTTGGTACTGCCAGACAGCAATGAAAGAGTAACTTACAAAACCTGGGTCATTATATGATGGGTAAGTATGGATACTTTAGGGCAGGGTACCTGAAATTATTTTTAAAAGTGAGGGGTGCTCAGCATTGATAGGCAAATAGGTCACTATCCATTTTGACTACTTTCAGGTACATTTTTTAGTATACAATAAAAACAACATATTGCATTGAAACAGTCCTGCAGCTAAAATCAGTCACAATCTGAGTACCATGAATGCAATAGCTAAGTAACTATCATTTAGTATACTTCTGAGGGATAATTCCTGAAGTGGGCTCACCTATGCAGGAGTTTTGGTTGTCTAATTCTGTCCGTTTGGGGGAAGGGTGTCCATGCCTGAGGGGCTCAGTATTGGCCAGACCAACCTCATGGAACAGGGCTCCATCTGTTAAAATCCTTCATATAAAACATTCTGGATGGTTTCTAACCATGCACTACCTTTTGGCGTTGTTTGCAATTTTTGCAATATAATTTCTTGAAAAAGCACACACAAACAAATGAGGGAACGGATTTTTTGATTCTTTCAGCAGGTTCCTTTTCAACTTGCAAGTCAATTGCTGGATCAGCAGTCCAGTTTATACATCTCCCTGTGTTTAGTCTCACTTTGCATTTTGAGGGCACAGAGAGCTCAGGGTTTTTTTTTTTTTATTGCTGTTGTTTTGAAGAGTACAGAAAGCTGTAATTAAGACTAGCCTCCTTTCATCTCCTACTCCTTCCACCCCCAGGGTTTACAGGTAAGAAAAACAAGCATGCCTATTCCTTAAAGGCAGACTATCCCTCCCCCACCCAGTGCTAGCTGCCTCAGCAACACTTGACTGCATCTCCTCTCAATTTATTAAAAAGTTTCCTTCTTACTTTGAAGGGCATCTCCCTTCCCACCTTACAAAAACAAAAAAAGCAGTGATAAAAATCAACAAGTCACAGGAAGGGTTAATGTGAAGAAGCTCCTCTAAAGCAGAAGCAGAAGTTACAAGTGAAGGAGGTAAAAAACTACCCACTTGTAGTTGCATAAAGGCACGGCTTGCTGAGCTGTTAATAGAATATGAAGGTGGCTCAGTGGGCCTGAAGTGTAAGGAGAGAACAACCCTCTTGGCTCCATAGAATCTCTTTCTAAAAACAACCAGAAGAAGAAATGATGCTGTGAAATCTACCAAGGGTGTGTCATTTCCCCCCCAGTGACGTAAACTTCTCTGTCCAGCAGGAGGGACTCTAGACAGCAACCAATCCCCTGCTATGCAGGGCTGGCAGAGGATGCTTCACAGATAGTGCTCCTCATGCTGTCCTCTCTTACACTGGGGTGGGCAACTGTGGAAGTCTAGGGGGCTGCATTGGCCCCACAGCAGACATTGGAAGGCTACCCCCTCCACTCCACCTGTTCCTGCAAAAGCAAAGCACAACCAAACCAAACCAAAAGCCACACTCCTGCAAATGCTCCCAAGGGGACACAGGGAATCCTCACCATGTTTTTGGGTTTTCCTGACCCCCTAGAAGGTATTTGAGGTCATTTTGCAAAAACGTGTTTTGACTCTAAGGGGATGGGGCTCTCCAAATGTGGTGGGAATACCCTCCTCACTCCCTAAATGTTATTCTGGGGGCATTTTCTAGCAATTTTTATCCCCTGGGGGTTGCAAAAAGTCCTGGGGGCTGCACTTTGCCCACCTCTGTCCTACACCATGGCAGAGTTTGTATACTAAATTTTTCCCCACTCCACGTTTCCAGGCACAAATTGGAGCAGTGGTTTTCAACCTTTTTCATCTCATGGCACACTGACAAGGTGCTAAAATTGTCACAGCACATTATCAGTTTTTGAAGGGCTCATTTTGAAAAACGAGTATTAAGGCTGTGTTTAACATTCAATAGCTAAACTTTTAATACTTGTGTTATATTTTTAAAAAACAAATCAGTGGGAAATTTGTTCTTGCTGATGTTTATCCATGTCTAATAAGCCCTGAAAAAAAAAACCCCACCCATAATTAGGAATTAAATTTAGAAAAAAATAAATAAATTCAGAAATAACAAAATAACTATTGATTAAATCAAATGAATTCAAGTTTAACACTGACTTACCAAAGGTTAGTAGAGCCAGGTTAACTCAGATAGCAAGGCAAGCAATCAGTGGGCTCTATCACAATCTGAACACTGTTCAAATCTCATGACTGAATACTGAATATGCTCACCATGCTGATCGGCATAAGCTGCACAGCATAGGGAAGATGCCACCATATCTGCCTCCGAGCTAATTTGCATAATTGCGCATCTCAGAAGTGACACCACACGTTGCTGGGACGTGGGAGAAGAAATGAGGCAGCCCATCCCTGGTGATGGCACGGAGGTGGGGTTCAGGCTGTGCAGTACTTCCCGTCATTTTATTGTGGTCCACTGATGTGGTATGTCTGAGAACTTTTT
This sequence comes from Iguana delicatissima, assembly GCA_948472985.1. Lineage (NCBI taxonomy): Eukaryota > Metazoa > Chordata > Lepidosauria > Squamata > Iguanidae > Iguana > Iguana delicatissima. The sequence continues at coordinate 656,212 of CAOKZL010000593.1, forward strand.
GCAGCACACAAATATACCATGGCACATTGATTGAAAACCACTGAACTAGAGGATGGTTTGTAGAGTTTGAGTGATCTCTGCTGCAAGAGACCCAGCTTTCAACCTCACTCTGAAAGATCATCCTGTAGGTGATTCTTTCCGCCTTCCATGCGGACTTTAATCCTAAATGTATAAAATATAATGGAAAGCAGGTGTGGGGGGACTGGCTGGAACCTGGCTAGTGTTGACTTTATGCACAAACTGTGTCAACTACTGTTCAGGGCAGGCATATGAATCACAAGGCCTTCCAAATGTTGTTATCAGCAGCCCTAGCCAGCATGGGAAAAGGTAAAAAATTCTGGGGGCCCTTTCACACTGTATAATTATAGCACTATGATCCCACTTTAACTGCCATAGAATCCTCAGATCTGCAGTTTAACCAGAGGAACTAGAGCAGTGGTTTCACCCTCCAGCTGTTTTTGACTACAGTTCCCGTAATCTCTGGCTATTGATATGTGGGGCTTCTGGCGCAAAACATGTGGAACACTTGCAGAACTGGCTGACAATCCTAAATGCTCCTCGTTCAACTCCATATCCCAGGATTCCATAAGATGTTGCCGTAACAGTTAAAATGGAATCAAAGTGCTGTAACTATGAGAAGCCCATAAAATAAAATAAAATAAAATAAAATAAAATAAAATAAAATAAAATAAACCTATGGAATTTCAATTTTTCCATTTTTTTTGGAATGCACGGTAGCCCCTTACACTTAACTCAGGGCCTCAGCAGGTCTTTTTCTGGCCCAGAATTTGATGGAGTAAGCTGGCAAGGAAGAACATTAGTTTCTGTGCCTGCCAAGGGCTGTGGAGTCAAGACTGTTCACTTTCCCTACAAGAGAGGAGTCAGAGAATGCATCTTGAATTTTCAAAGGGAAGGCCTGTAGCTCAGCTATTTGCTTATGAATGCAGACCGAACCACATCCCCAGATCTCCAGTAAAAGTGTATTGGGGTACTATGTCACCTTGACAGCTACGGCCACTAGAGCAGGGATGGGGGATAGTTGATCCACTAGATGTTTTGCACTGTGCCTCCCACAATTCTTGATCATTGGCTATGCTGTTTGGCAGGGATTCTTGGATTTTTTTTCAACAGAATCTGTTGAAAGCTGTGGACTCCTTACCCAAGGGAAGAAAATACATCTAAACAAAATTTTCAAAGTAATTGGAAAGAAGTGGAAGAGAAGAAAAAGGCACCTGGTTTACAGATTCCCTCCCTGAAGGCCATCAGTGGACTTCTCTCCCCAGGGTCCATGGACCACAAGTTAAAAACTCCTGTTCAGTGCAACAGGTGGGATTTTGTGTGCCAAAACATTTGAAGGGCAAAAAGTTCTTCCCTGCACTAGGCAACAGTGGGGAAGTAAACTGGAATTGGGGATCAGCCACAGCTCAGTGCAATGAGTGTCTTGACTGGCAGGCTTCATCAGCGGCCAGTGTAAATCTTAGGTTGTCCAATACTTCCTCCAGACAAAAGGCAACATTTGGGTATAGATTTATACAAAATAAAAATGCCTCCTTTAAGAATGAAGAATCAGATGAGACCTTGGGCCACCTTTTTTCCTCTTCAACAAATGATTTACGTTTTCAGGAAAGGCAGTAACATTTGTAGACAACTGGTACAAATAAATAATTGGTCCCTGGTACACTGTGGGGAAAGGTGCCAGTCCTCCAGATCAGCTTGAAATGTACTGGTGTGAATTATCTGGGTCCCTTTCACACTGTAGAATTATAGTGCTATGATTCCATTTTAATTGCCACGGCTGGCTCCTATGAAATCTTGGCAGTTTGAGCAGAAGCACCAGAGGAACCCTCTGGCTGAGAATCCTGAATGCTCCTCCCTACGCTGCCAATCCCAGGAGTCCAACGGCAATTAAAGCGGAATCATAGTGCCGTAATTCTGCAGTGTGAAAGGGCTTTGCATAAAGATGGTCCCAGGTTCAAGCCTTTGGCGGCATGACTTTTACCTGAGATACTATAACTCAGTTTCTATTCTGGAAAAGCAGACAATACAGGATCAGATGGGAAATACTCTGGCCTGGTGTAGGCCAGTTTTCTAACATACATCAGGTTCTACAGGATGCTCTGACAGTCTTCAGGCAAAGGAATACTCTTTTAAATACACTCAGCAGATGCTCAGAACATCTTTGTCTTCCATTAAAAAATAATTCGGAGGAGGGGGAAAATAACTTTGCCGCACATGCTTAGAGGGAAAACTTGGGGGCATCCATTTTGGACTACAGCTCCCAGAAGTCACAAAGAGCACGGCGCTTGGAAGATTCACACAGCTGCAGCCCCCCAAAACTAACTTTTCCCAAGCTTTGCCTGGATCTCAGCAAGTTTCCGCTAAATTTTCGAGCACAAACCCTTCACAGTCATGTGCTCGGACATTCTTGCACCAGCGTTATATTCTCAAACTGAGCAAATCGGGTTTTATTCCTGGTTTTGTCGTGCGGCTACAGAGACCTGATCCGCACATAAGATGCCGTGACAGCTCCCTCTCTAGTCTCGACTTGCCGAACGTGGGCTCACGGGGTTCCTCCTCCCTCCCCGGCTTACTCCTGCAAACCGGAGTCACACCCCTTCCGTGGCCCGCGCGTCCGCTGACGCCTGAGCCACCGCCGGAGGAACCAGAAGGGCGGGCGGCCGGGAGCGCCCGTCGTCCCTGCAGGCCCGGAGAGAGAGCGACCCAGGCCCACGCCTGCCTCCTTTCCTGCCTCCCAACCCCTAAGCGGCGCCGCCTCGGGCCGCGAAGGGCAGGGCGGGGAGGCGACTGGTGTCCCTCGCAGGGCCGCCTCTTCCCGGCCCGCAGTGCTGCCGGCGGGCGGCGGCTGGGATGATCCCCGCCCCCGTCGCGCTCCTGCGCCGCGCTGGCTGCCGCCTGCTGCTCGGCCGGCCGGGACCGGACCGAACCTCCTGGGCTCGCAGGTACAGGGCGCGCTCTGGGGAGCGGCAGCGCCCAGCCCCCGCCGCCATCCCCGGGACTCCCCTTTGGGTTCTGGAGCCAGGCGGATCACGTGCTGTCGGTGTTTACATGCGGAGAATGACGCCCAAGATGGAAGCAGAGATCCGGAGTCAAAGAGGGGAGGGGCGCCTGGCTCCGAGCAAGCTCCTTGTCTCCTTCCGTTCCATTTGGCTCAGTGGGCTGAAAAAACTTGTCCTCTCCCCTCTTTAATTTTTGCCATCATTGGAAAGAGTTGTCTGCTTCTGTCTCAGTCGGGGCCCTCTGTCTTATCCCCCTGTTGGTTTTGAGCTGCCCACTGGATTCTCATCCGGCTGGCTCCCAGTGCGAAGATGGAGGCACCCTGGTTCCATCTTGGTAGAGTTGCAGCCTTCTTCAGCCTGGTGCCTCCGCGGATGGGCTGGCTTGGGGGATAACAGGGGGGTTGATCTCGGGGAGGGCTAACCCTAAGGAGCGTTAAAAGCAAAGAGAAATCTGGATAGCCAGGAGAGGCGGGGAGGGGGATTCCATATCCACAGCTGGGTCATGTGTATGGTCATCTGCTGCTTCCTCCAGGCATTATACTTGGAAAGATGAGTATTTTGCAGAGCAGTGCTCCTTAAGGTGGTCTGTGAAGTGGTGCAGGTCAATGAGCCATTGGCTGAGGGAGGGCAGCAAGTTTCCAGGAAAGAAACAGTTGTAGTCAATGGTGACAAGTATGGCTCTGGTCTATGAAGTCTAAAGAAATTCAAGGCAGCAGATCCTCTCTGATTTGGAAGCTAAGCAGGATCAGGCCTGGTTAGCACTTGGATGGGAATACCAGGTGCTGTAGGCTGTATTTCAGAGGAAGGCAATGGCAAACCAACTTTAAGTATTCCTTGCCTAAGAGAGCCCTACAGAATTCATCTCTTCACATCTCTTGTTGAGTTATGATAACTGAATGAATCGCAGAGGGTTTTCTTAGGTAAGGAATACTCAGAGGTGATTTGCCATTGCCTTTCTCGAAAGAGAAGATAGCTTAATGGCATCCAGCTCCCCCTCGCCCTGTACCTGTGTGTGTGTGTGTGTGTGTGTGTGTGTAATTCAACCTGGCATAATGGGGGGGGAACCCTCGGGAAGTCCTGTTGTAGAGCAGTGGTTCTTAGCCTTTGGTCCTTCAGATGGTTTGGACTTCAGCTCCCAGGAGCCCGAGTCAGCAGGGCTAGTAGTCCAGGATTCTGGGAGCTGAAGTCAAAATCATCCAGAAGGCCAAAGTTGAGAACTGTTGCTATACAGCATCAAGTCTGCTCACTCCCAGACCCCTTTTCTAGTAGGTAGTTTAGCACTGGTGTTGACTGGCTCTTCTGCCTGTACTTCAGTACTGGGGTGGGCAACCTGATCATCTCCAGATGTTTTAGAGTACAATACTCATAACCCCTGGCCATTGGCTCTGCTGGATGGGGTATACAGGAGTTGTAGTCCAAAGATTTAAGAGGACTTCTTGATAGCTGCCTAACTATGCACCTCTCTTCCACAAGAGGCCTCTCTCTGCTTCTCCATCTACTGACAGTCAAAATCCTTGTTAGTCAGACAGGTTTTTCACTGCCAAGTGGTTGCTGTGGAAGGGTCTTTTACTAGTATGTGTGTTTTATTCTCCCCCACTTTTGGATATTTTTTAAAGTGTTTCAGTTCAGTGCTTGGTTTTAATATGACAGCTTTTAAATTTGTTTTTAATTGCTATGTTACATGTTGCTGTGTATGGGTTTTTAGATGTATTTTGTTTTCTTTTGTAAGTCAGGCCAGGTCCTTATTTATTGATATTAAAATAAGTTAATAATTTAATTAATTATTAAGAATGTATTTTATTTTTATTTATTTGTTTTATTATTTATTTTATTAGTAAATTAATAAAAATAGAGAACGCCAGCTTGCTTACCCTGTTCTACTGGTTTATCTGCCTGTGCAAGTTGTACAGTTTTCTGTTGACTTGTTTTAATGGGAGGCCTCTTCAGTCTCTTAGAACTTACAGGAAAATGTGTTGTTTCTTTGGCTGCTATTAATTTGATACCACTGATAATTGTACTCAGATTTACAGTTCCAAGTGTCTCGTCCCATGTACTTAGACCTTCCTGTCGCCACATGTTCCTATTTATCTGTTGCTTGGAGTGCCTCTAAACTGATGCTTTCATTTCATGCCATACAAATTGCCTTCTTGGTGTGGACCAGGCGTCTTCTTTTTTTCCCAATTGCAGCCTGAGCTTATGTGTTTTTACTCTGAAGTAAGCCCCACTTCAAGCCCTAGAAGATAGGCATATTCTCAGGAGTGTTTGGGGTATTAGTCTTTGTGTCCTTCTTTGCTCCCTGCATTCTTTAATTGCTAATGATACTAGAGCTCTTTCTCTTTGGAGGCTGAAACCAAGAGCTGTCAGGGTAAACAACAAACTAAGTAACCTTTCCAAAACTGGTTGTAAATATGATATTGGCACTGACCCAGTGAGCCTATATTCAGAGGTTTGTAACACATAGGTGGTGTTGGACAGATTTCATAGATGTATGAAAGTCAGAAATTATTAGTCACAGTGTGAAAAGAATAGTATGTGAGGGACAGATACCGCTTTGTATGTGGTAGGATTCCACTGTGTAGAATGGTAAGTGTGTGAGGGATACCAGCGTGTAGGCTTGTGGAGGATTAGTAACATTTTAGATGGCCTAATACAGTGGTTCTCAACCTGTGGGTCCCCAGATGTTTCTAGACTTCAGCTCCCAGAAGCCCTGAGCATTGACCATAGTGGCTGGGGCTTCTGGGAGCTGAAGTCCACAAACATCTGGGGACCCACAGGTTGAGAACCACTGGCCTAATATATACCTAAACACCCTAAAGGTATCTGATCCCATCTGATCTTGGAAGTTAAGTGGGTTTAGGCCTGATTAGTTCCTGGTAGGGAAAATATCAGGCACTGTAAGCCATTGCTATTCCATGTGGTAAGATGTGGACAAGTGCTGGTCCTAGATCCATCACCTACCAGGTCCAGAAAGTTTCCAGGAAAGAAAGAAACAGTTATAATCAATGGGCACAAATATAGTTTTTGGTCCTTGGAACACGGGGGAAAAAATAAACAGTTGCTGATTCTTCACATCAGATAACCTGGGAAGCAATCTTGTAGACTGTGTTTCAGAGGAAAGGAGAGGAATGGCAAGCAACCACTGAGTAGCCTAAGAAAACCCAATGAAACTCAAGGAGTGTCTGGAAATTTACAGGTGACTTGAATATATACTATTTCTCTCTATATTTGCTTTCAAGTCGCCTGTCAACTTATGGTGACCCCATGAATTTCGTAAAGTTTTTTTATACAAGGAATACTCCAAGATGGCCTTGCCAGTTCCTTCTACTTGTGATTGTTTGTGTGTCTTCCAGTTGTTTCTGACTTATGAGAACCCTATCAATAAGCATTTTGTGGCAAGATTTGTTCAGAGGGGGTTTGCTTTTGCTTTCCTCTGAAGCTGAGAGAGTGTTACATGCACAAGGTCACCCAGTGGGTTTCTGTGGCCAAGCAGGAATTCAAATGCTGGTCCCTAGAGTCGTAGTCCAATATTCAAACCAGGGTGGCTCTACTACTTATGAATTCTGAATCACTTATATCTTAGCTTTTATTTTTTTAAACCTCTTTCCATCCTGTTTGCTCAAGGCCACTGATGGAGGGGGCAGCTGCAGAGAGGGCAGTTTTCTGACATCCTGGACCTCCATGGGCCACAATTCCCCCTTTTATTGAAACTAGAAATGAGCCTTATGCTGTAATAAATTTGCTACTTCTTAAGACAATGCAAGACTCTTTGTTGTTTCTGATGAATCAGTCTGAAATCTTATGGAAATTACTTCTTGTCATTGTTGTTGTGTGCCTTCAAGTCATTTCTGAATTATGGTCACCCTAAGGTGACTCTATCACAGGGGTTTTCTTGGCAAGATTTATTCAGAGGGAGTTTGCTTTTGCCTTCCTCTGAGGCTGAGAGTGTGTGACATGAGCAAGGTCACCAAGTGGGTTTCCATGGCTATGCAGGGATTCAAATGCTGGTCTCCAGGGTCATGATCCAATATTCAAACCAGTGCATCATGCTGACCACAAGGAAATTACTTAATATACAAGTAAATGAAAATTCAGCTGACAATCTCATATTTGTATATAGTGTGAAACGTTTAGTTTTGGAGCGTGAACACATAGCACTGTTCCTTGACTGTGCAGGACTTCTTGTGTTTTCAGATGAATACAAAGTGTTTGTCAAGTGCACAAGCTACCTTTTCAAGTCTACCTGTAAAACGTTTTGAGTAATACAGAGAAAATGTGACATCTGAAACAGCTTTAAAAGACATGAGCCACGATATTATGTAACACGTTCTAGTTTTTTTTTTTGCTTTATTTTTCAGGAGAGCTGAGTTAAAGCTTGTCCAAGATACTGTTTGTCCCACCCCCGGCAGGAATTGTGGATTCTAATTGGTAGACATATGTCACATTCTGGAATGTGGGCAGAGTCAGCACCATTTTGAAAATCCACAGCTCTGGCGTATGTTCGTTACGATGGCAGGAACAGCCAAAGGGCTTTGAGGAGGGGACGAGAGAGGCTGCCTACTCAAAAATTGTTAATAGAAGCAACACCAGAGAGCTGTAAGCATGGTAGATCTGAAATAAAAGATCTGTTTTCATTAAGTGAAATTGTGAGGCTGAGGAATAACAAATAACCTGAATGTAGGGATATCCAGCGATCTTAAAAGAGAACTAGAGTGGTGTAGTGGTTTGAATGTTGGATTACGATCCTGGAGAGCAGGGTCTGATTCCCCGCTCGGCCGTGGAAATCGTCTGGGTGACCTTGGGCACATCGCACACTCTCAGCCCCAAAAAACCCTGTCATAGATTCCCTGAAGGTCACCATAAGTCAGAAATGACTTGAAGGCACACCACCACCACCACCACCACCACCACCACAACAAGCAATCTTAAAGAAAAGACAGCTTGATGGTATCCGGTTTTGTTGATTACTTTCTATCTGTTGACCATATAACTCTCCTTATCTCCAGACCTTGTCTGTTAACTTCAAGAAGAAGTCCCTTTATTTGCTTGCTTTCCTCTTCCTACCTCATTCATTTTTGTTTTAATGACCTGTTTATTAGTGTCCGACACATAATCTTTCTTCTCTATGTTCTCTCTGTACAAATCTCAGAAAACGTTAAGCACTTAATGAGTGATAAATAATTGTGAAGAAGACAAATAAGTACAGATGAAGAAATTCTTGGGTAGGATCAGACTGTGAGGGATACACCATAATGTTAAATGTATACTGAAGATTTAAAATCTGAGAAGCACATGAAAAAACATGAAAAGAATGAAAACAAGCAAAGATACGGGAAAAGGGAATTGAAAAATATATTTTCAAAATTATATGGCAAGTCACATAAAAAGGGAAATGATCTATTTATCTATCTATTTATGTAGATTAAGATAGAAGATCAATAGAAAAAGAAGAAATAGAAATATATAGTATATAAGTATATAGGTATATAAATTTGATTGTATATATTTCTTTGCTTTTTGTTTCTTATATATTTCTAAGAAGAAAGAATGATTATTTGTAAATATTGTTTGTTATAACTTTAATAAAAATAAAATTAAAAAAATAAAATCTGAGAAGCAGAAAAAATGTTACTGGGGAGATAGGATGTGCTAAAGGAGGTAATTGTTTGGTATAGGGGATGTATTTGAGAATTATCATGTAAATAGATATGGGCAGTGAGTTGGAGGGTGGGTGCAGTTTTGTTGAAAGCTGTTGATATCTTCATAATAAAAATTAGAATTAGTTCTAGTGATACTCTGTGTTTTTCGCATAATAATAGAATGCTCTATATTTTTCCTTATACTTTTCCCATATACCCACTTCCTTGATAAAAAGTGCACAGAGCAGTTTACAGTAAAATAGAGCAAAGTATATACACAGTGACAATCAAACAAAAACAAAGTGCACAAAACAACAGCATGAAGCATAAAAGCAATGAGCTTCATTAAGCAGCCAGGTTATAAATGGCAGTGCTTAAAATCAAACCTCTTGATCAACCTTCTAGAAGACTCAGTGAATGAAATAGCCAGCAAGCTTTTCTAGGACAACCTTTTCCAAAGAGTGGATGTGCAACAGAGAAGCCGCTATCATTTGCAGTAAGCCATGGCTTATGTTAGCCATGCTATGCTTAAGCCACAGATTTCATGGCAGTAAACCAAACAAACCATGGCTTGACTTCCTCATTTCTGGTTCTTCCTCTTTGTGTTCCATCCCTTTTGTCTGCTCTTCCTTCATGGAGAGGAGGTAAAGAAACAAGCCATGGTTATAGCTTTGGAGGTCACAATTTCTCATGGTTTAAACAAGCCTAAGTTCATAAGCCAACAACAAATCGTGGGTTTTTGATTTTGGTTTATGACTGGATAACAAATCATGAATAGTATAAATACTGAAAGCATTACTGCTGTAAAAAGAACTAGTATGGATTTTCTTGTTGTTATCCACCCCCCTCAATCGCTCTCTCTCTCTCTCTTTCTCTCTCTCATTTAATAAGCCATGATGGGAGAGATGGCAGAGACAAATGTACATCATTCCAATGATGTGTGAACACAGTCTTTATCACTGAAGATAATTTTTGTAGTTTAAAACTGATCCTGCTTTTGTTGTGTATATCATAAGCATTCTGTATTCTTAAACTATTTTTGTGTCTGAATCACGGGAATTTGCAGCTCATGAACTCTTGGGCTAGGAGAAAGGCTCATCTCTGAGCTGTGTTACAGCTCACATATAACAGCAAGGCTTGCTTCCATAGTCCTACAAAAGGAGTTCCTGAAATAGATATATATGGTGTATCTCAGGTCTGGCAGAAATCCCCAAATTCAGCCTGAGACTTGCATTTCATTGCTCTCTCTCTTGGTCTTCATTAGTGAAACAAGCCTGTAGTATTTACTGACAATGCAGCCTTCAGCCTTCCCAGATGCTGATCTCCCTAGGACGCCTGTGGGTCTTACAAGAGGACTAGGCTCTGGGAACAAATCCAGATCTTGGTGCTTTGGAGATTAGCCAGGCTAATAGCCTTCTGTCTGTGCTTCTGGTTGCAGAACGATATTTCTGAGAACAGCTTTAGCCATGGCCACAGGAGGCAAGGGCAGCCATTCCAGCAATGCTCTCTACACTAATCGTCTGATTCATGAAAAGTCTCCTTACCTCCTTCAACATGCCCATAATCCTGTTGACTGGTAAGAGTAGTTTTCTTTTCATGGGTAGTGGTTTGATGAATGGGCTGTGCGGAAAGATGAATGGGCTGTGCGGAAAATAGCTTTGGAATTTCATAGACTCTGTTCCGTAGGAAAATCAGTTTTCTTCTACTATCCTCAGCTGCCCTCAAATCACTGTTCTCTCAAACAGCATCAGCCATTCTTTTCCCTGTTCCTTGGAACCCCTCCTGTAACATGCTATACCCACGTTTGGTTGTCAGATTTCTCTTCAAATGCAGCTTTTCCATGGGGTTTACTTCTTACCTCTTTGTTTTTCTCATTCAGAATGGCCATGAAGCTTAAGTATTTGGAGCAATGTTTAGTCCTGCTCCTCCCTTTTTATCTTTTCTTTTTGTTTTCCTCCATTTCTTGTCTCTGCTATTGCTTATATTTCACTATAAGGTCCTTGGGCCACAGATTGAATGAGTGTGAGTGTGAGAGAAATGGGTGGGGGAGAGAAGAGGAGAAAGGGGGGGGCAGAGAGATGATAAGAAATACTTGTATGAAATGTTCTGAGCACTTAGACTGACCTCCATTGTTGCTAGAAATGCAACAGGTGGGCATTGGAAGCAGAACCTTTTTAGTGATGGTGCCACAGCTTTGTAATGCCAGTCTTAGAAAGATCTGAAGGGCTCTCTTTTTTCCACTTTTAGAAAACCTTTTTTTTTAAAAAAAACAACAAGTCCAAGTGGGTTTTGAAAATATTTGTATTCAAAAAGGTCTTTATTTTTTAAAAAATATTTCTGTGCTTTTGAATTGTGTTTTGTGATGCTTAGTCCTTAATGTCAGTGCTTTCAAACTACTTTTAATATGTTTGTGGATTTTTAAAAAAGTATATGATTGTGTTATCATATGCTGTGCTGTGTTCTTGTGTAAAATTTAGATATAAATGGAATAAATAGTAAATATATATTGAAAAAGGTGAGCAAAACCAGTATGTCTAGTTTGGGAAATTCATTTCATGCGCCTGAGCAGAGTATACAGAAATATGATGGCAGTGAGGAACAGGTGTATTTTTAAATTTTATTTCGAAAGGCTTAATCTCCTTCAGTATTCTGCAATACTGAGACAATTTTGACTATGTAACTCAAGAGTGACCAAAATGTGCCTCTCCAGATGCTGTTGGACTGTCCAATAGCATTGGCAGTGGTGGGGAATGCTGGGGGTTCCAGTCCAACAATTTCTGGAGGGCTGTGTGATTCCCATTGCTAGTGGAAACCATGTTGTGAAAATGGCCAGTCTCCAGCCCAGTCCTTCTAGGTCATGTGGAACAGAACTTCAATATTTCCTATTGTTATTCTGTACTCAGAAAGCTGCTCCTAATCTTTGGTGGTCGGTAGGGATTTAAAATTAAAGAGGAAGCCTGAATTCTAATTAAGTGCATAATCTATTCATGTCCTGTACTAATCGATCCTTAACAGCAGTACACACATGAGTGTGAGCACACATGTACACGGACGCAGCCCTCAACATGCTCGTGCTAGTAGATCTGGCAGAGCTCCTCCTTTTTTCAGGTGCTTTCTTTCTCAGTCCAATAGCTTTTTCTCTCATCCAGGGAGTTGTATGTGCCTCCCAGAGAGGACTTAGCAACCTAGGAAGGCTATGTTGGCATTGCTCTTTCAAATAAGTTACAGAGGAGTAGATTTTGATTGAACATTAAGAGGAACCTCTTGACAGTAAGAGCTGTTGGACAACAGAACCAATTGCTTAGACATGTGGTGGGGTCTCCTTCTCTGGATGTCTTTGAAAAGTAACTGCACAACTACCTGCTGAGGATGCTCTAACTGGATTTCCTACATTGATGGGAAGAGGATTGGACTTGATGGCCTATGGGGGCCCTTCTAACTCTATGATTCTATGATCTCTGCCTGGTCACTTCTGCCTTTTATGGATGGGAGGGTTAAGTTCCAGAGCCTAGAGTGGGCACAGTATGCCCATCTTTTATGGATGTGGCACCACTTAAAAGTACTTACATGTAAGTTGAAGAGACAATGATTTAAGCAGCATCAGCTGCCTGCATTAAATATAGGCATATTAGATTATAATCTGCAGAGATAAATCCCAGCATCTTTCTCCCATTCTCTTCCCCGTAGGTATCCATGGGGTCAGGAAGCCTTCGAAAAAGCAAAGAGAGAGGATAAGTTGATATTTTTGTCAGGTAATAAAGGAATTGTTTCATTTCATGCTATCCTTATGTATGTGTTCACAAATTATACGTCTGTGAAGTGTGTGTGTGTTATCAGTTCTTTATGACACAGAAAAGAAAGCAAGGCTACCTATTGCCATCAAAGTTGTGTGAAATCTGAGAGAATAAATTTGCATTTGGAGGAAGAAAACTTTATAAAATCTAGACCTTCAGCCCCTGGGCAATTTTTTGTTTTCATCCTCCTCGGGAAGTGTAAGCTATGCCTTCTTGTCCCTCGTTTTTCTAGAATTTTCTGATGCATCTCTTTCTGGATTTGTAATTTGCATGTGTAATAATGTATTTGCTTCAGTTTCTTCCATCCTCTTACTTTTTTTATACCACCTAGTCTGATGAGGAGTTCTTACATACTTTTGTGGCATATTTTGTTGATGTAATAAATAGGGGAACTGAAACCTTAAAAAGTGCCTGGTCTTCCTTGTTGTTATTGTTTTCATTTCTTAAAAAGCAACTGTTACAAAATGACTTCTGTAGTTGTCTTATTAAACATTCTCAATCACATTTCGTGGATTCACTCAGCTCATTTTTACCAGCTACACTAGCTCCTTGCTCCCAGAAGAGTTTTTGACACTTTATTCCAGAATCTTATTTAACAGAGGGGCTCAAACCTTTCTGCTGGTTTACTGCCAACTTTTATTCATTCATTTATTCTACACTTATATATTCTTCCTCATTTATTTGCTAAGCCCCTTAAATTATATATCCGCAGAGGGACACAGTTGTTGTGCTTTTCTTTGGCCTACATTTCTCTACCTCTTTCAAATTAGATTTAAAAAAAAATTCTGAAGTTTGCTTTGCTCGTCAGTAGCCCTTTCTTTAACTGGCAGCATTTGTTTTTAGTTGGCTATTCAACCTGCCACTGGTGCCATGTGATGGAGCAAGAATCCTTTCAGAATGAAGAGATTGGTCGAATTTTGAGTGAGAACTTTGTGTGCATCAAGGTGGATCGTGAGGAGCGTCCAGATGTGGATAAAGTTTACATGACATTTGTGCAGGTGCGGAGTTGATACTTGGGAAGCCAGCAGAGGAAAGAAATGGGAGACAGCTCTTCTCTTTGGTTGTTCTGGGTGGTGGTGGGGAAAAGATCTTAACACATCTTGTCATGCTTTCTGCAGGCAACCAGCAGTGGAGGCGGCTGGCCAATGAGTGTATGGTTGACTCCTGATCTTAAACCATTTGTAGGGGGGACCTATTTTCCTCCTGAGGATGGTATTTACCAGGTTGGCTTTCGGACTGTTCTGCTCCGCATCCTAGAACAGGTATGGGGTTCGCTATCCAGGACTCTGTTATGAATTGAGATTCCTACTGGAATAAGCGTGCCAGAGATCAAACTGAGCATCTGTTGATGCTGGTTCCAACTGTAAAAATGTTAATGGGAGAAGGAGAATTAATTTGGACTGTTGAGGTTAGTGGTGGGTGCCATCAAGACTTGAAGAGAGAAACTGGTTAATAGAGTTTTCTCATGTTGCATCAGGATGAGGTAGAAATGAATGGATGTTTCCATCTCTTTTCATTGTACGTGCTGGTTGTGTACCCCTGAAAGCACTTGAGAGTCTCTTTGTAATTAATACCATGTACTCCTGTCAGTAAGCACTTTTGTGGTTGATGAGGGTATCAGCTGACATTCTGGGGCCAATTCTGACATCATGGCTGCTGAATGAAAACTTCTGGGAGCACTTCCATAGGGTTGTGGCAGTGGCTGCTGTAATGTGCCTAAAAGCCACTCACTGTGGATTGCTCCTACTGTATTGATATTATATCTCTAGATACATACTTGGTAAGAAACATCCTCAGTGAACAAGCCAAACATCTTTCTGGAGTCTCATAGCATGTTTTACTTTAATACCAGAAAGCACCTACAATACCTTAGAAAGGAGTGGATTTTTTTTCCTGAGGTGATTGATGGTGGGGTGAGGCAAAATACATGGACAAAGCAAAACTATGACTTGGACATTTCCCCCCCTTCAAAACCACTTTTCCTCCAGTGGAAACGGAACAGAACTAGTCTTTTGGAAAACAGCCAGAAAATCTTGTCTGCATTGTTAGCCAGGACAGACATTGGTGTCCGAGGGGAGGAAACGCCCCCTTCCTTGAAGGAGGTGATGACCAGATGTTTCCAGCAACTCTCAGAGTCCTATGATGAAGAATACGGTGGATTCTCAGAGTCTCCAAAATTCCCAACTCCAGGTTAGTCCAAGATTAAAAACAGTAAAGTTCCTTTCACCATCAGTGGACCAGATGTTCCTCTAACAAAGTCAAGTTGGAAGAGGTAGCTCTGTATGAGCAATTGTGTCCGATTAATTACTTGCTCACTTTCCTGTATTGCAGTCAACTTGAATTTCCTCTTCTCCTATTGGGCTCTTCATCGGTCCACTTCCGAAGGAGCTCGAGCTCTTCAGATGGCCCTGCACACACTCAAGATGATGGCATATGGTGGCATTCATGATCATATTGCCCAGGTAAGAGGGGAGATAGTGTCATTTTGGTGGGTTCCGCTCTTTGCAGTAAGAGCTTTGCCAATAACACTTTTTCACCCTGGCCTCTGTCGATATCATCTTCTCAGTTGAAATCACCCTCCCTGCAACTTGCCAGACACCTGTTCAGATGAAACAGGGGAGAGAGGAATACAATTTACACAGAAGGAATGGCTCAGTTTATGTGCCGTTATCGCCATGAAATTTGCTTCCCTGTGAGCCTGCTGGACAGCCTTGCGGGAGTTTGAATTGGTGGAAGAATTGGTGGAAGTGGTAAAGGGGACTTGGGAGATTTATTGGTGGTGTGGTTACAATCCTGGGGACATATTATATTCCCTGAGAGCAAAATACTCAGTTGGGACCCAGATCAGTCTGAGACTTGAAATACAGGACCCATAAATGTCAGTCAGTAGGGGGAGTTCTTGAACACAATTTAAACCTCAGATTTTCTACTTTTCACTTTGCTGAGACAGAAATAGGTGACGGTTTCTAGATGCAAGGGAAAAGATTAGGGAAGGAAATGTTATCATGGGCAAATATCTGCACCTGCAGAGACTGGACTGAAAGCATTTGTAGGCCACATATCGATCACAAAATGTTGCTTCTGTTCAGGTTTCCAGCCAATCCATTCTACCTACACACACATCCTGTTCTCTTACCATCCCCCCAGTAAGTCAGCATGCTGACTATGTCCATTTCTCATTACACTTTTTTGGGGTGTCCATTCCTGGCTGCATTAAAACCCAACATTTCTCTGCTGAATTCCGTCAGAAGCTGTTGCTTGTCTTTGGGAGGCTTTTGGGGGAGTCTTCTCATTGTGAAGCAGAACTTAACAAGACAACGAGATGGCTCTTTCTGGGTTTTTAAAAATATATTTCTATGCATTGGATGGTGTAAGTACCCTAAAGGCACGAGATCTGACCTTGGAAGTTAACCAGGATCAGTACCGGTTAGTACTTGGATGGGAGACCACCAGTGATTACCAGGTGGTGTGGGCTATATTTCAGAGAAAGAAACTGGCAAAACCACCTCTGAGTAATTCTTGCCTAAGAAAATCCTGTGAGATTCATGGGTTGACTTAAGGCGACGGGTGACATACACATCTATGATTCTCTGCCTTCCATTTTCATCTCTATTCCATTCACTCTTCCCACTGTCTATCCATTTCCCCCTTCTCAGCCACTAGATAGTATTCATATGGAACACTCCTCCTTGTGCTGCTCCTTCCTCACTGTGTTTGGTCAAGATTTGTACTTGTTCAAATCTTGGGGTTTTCCTGCATCTGATGCCAGTATCTTCTTGTGCCTAGGTGGTGCATTTTGACTTCATATGCAGTGGCATTTAGACAGTTCAATGGAATTTAGACAACTGAGTTAGAAATAGAATATATGGCATTCTGTAGGATCAGAACTGGAATATCACATACTTTATTTCTAACTGAGTTGTCTAAATGCCATTGAAGTGTCTGAATGCCATTGATCTGAGCATTGGACAACAAGGCAAGGAGGGTTTGATTCTCTGTTCTACTGTGGAAAGTCACTGGATGATCTTTGGTGTGTCACACACTCTCAGCCTCTGAAAACCTCATGGTAGGTTCACCTTAGGCTTGCCATAAATCAGAAGTGATTTGAAGACGTACAACAAAAACAACAACAAGGATCAGAATTCCAGAATGATAAGCAGAGAATGACAGAGTTAATCCCATGGAGCCTCTCTTGTGGGGGAAACATGACCTCATCTTTTTTGTGGCCTCTAGAAGTCAGCTGAATGTGGTTTGCCAGATTCACCATTTACTGTGCTATTGCTCCCCCCCCCATGCTCCCACATTAGGTGGATTTTATGGCAGCATGCATGTGGCAATTCTGTAAGCTGTGTTTTGTCGGTGACTTGGATGGGTAGCTTCTTAACACTTCTGGCCTCCCCATCCACTGGGCTGTCCTGATTGTTTTGGAACCTCTGTAATTAGGTGGGCTTGGTTTGTCTATACTTTTGAATGAATATGATCATCTTAGTTCAGCACAGACAAAACAATTCAGTTGGAAAACAGGTGTGGGAGATCTAACCACAGTTCCAAACTGGTCAGAAACGATGAGCTTCTTTTCTTTCTCATACCCTGCTTCCTCTTCTTCAGGGGTTCCATCGCTACTCCACTGACCAACGTTGGCATGTCCCTCACTTTGAGAAGATGCTGTATGACCAAGGGCAACTGGCAACAGCTTATGCCAAAGCATTTCAGGTATTGCCCAGCAAGAACTCTCTAAGCAATGTCTTACACCCTCCACACTGGGGCCAGAAAGACTGGGGAATGGACAATGCTCTTTTCAGGCAAGAGTGGGACAGGAAACAGGGTCTTATGGAGGGATTCTTGGGAGAGAAAGGGGGCAAATGGTGAATTTCCACAGTCGTGGAATCTCACATGATTGATCTTTTGCCTAGACATTTATTGTTAGCTACGCTGGAGAAGGGAAATGCTACAGGTAGCTAAGGAATAAAATACATCCTATCTCCCTGTGAACTCTCTGAGCCTACATAATTTGTGACCCAAGTCGATTTGGAAAGGATGGGTGTGATAGTTTTGGGGGCATTCATAGATGGGCCTGTAAAACATTTACAGTGATAGCACAGAAAGAACGCAGAAAGGCTGAAGAATCTCTAGAGAAATACTGTACTAATGGAGTGTGGAAAAGTTATTTTTTGGGTCTATACCTCCCAGAAAGCCCTCAGTGGGCTCTGAGATTCTGCAAGGTGTAGTCTGAGGCCATTTCTGCAGTAGACTGTTATAGTGCTATTATACCCCTTTCAACATCCTATGGAATCCTGGGGTTTGCAGTTTAGGGAGGGGCCAGCTGCCCCTCCCTAAACTGCAAACCCCAATATTCCATAGGATGTTGAAAGGGGTATAATAGCACTATAACAGTCTACTGTGGAAATGGCCTGAGAAAGTAATTATTACTGTTGCTGAATACGTGCCAATATCTGTTGGAATCCAGGTCAGTCTGTGACTTGAGTTATAATTGCCAGTTAACAAGAAAAGTACTTGAACTCACTTTAACTTCACCGGTTCCACTTGTCATGGAGATGACATGGAGGTAAATGTGAATTATTAGATGAAAGGAGGAAGATTATGTAAGGAGACATTATTATAAACAAACACTTAGCTCCTTGAACTCAGTTCCTGCATTCAGTGGCTCTTGTAGAGAGCAAAGCAGAGGAAAAGAAAATGTTACGTTGTTTGCTGTGTTTTTCTAAGGCTATTTGTGGCAACAGAGGGAGACAGCACACTGTGTATTGTATCCCACCTCTTCTTGCTGTAATTATTCTCAACAGTAATGCACCTCAGGAGTATAATGAAAACAGAGCAATGTGGAGTCCTTGCATATTGTAGAGCAGCCAGTATTTATACAGGATTGTTCAGGGAGGAGTGAAACAAGAAATGGTTCACTGGAGCAAAGACGGCTGCACCTTTTCTCCATGGGAGCTGTGCTCTGAGGTGGTACAAGTTTTCTTGGGACTTCAGCCAGAGCAGACTCTCCCAGGAGGTTTTAGGGTGGGAGAGAGTTACATGGCTGGCCTTTCCCCATATTGCTTTTCGTACAAAGTCGCCTGATTCTGTAAGTTGCCCAACTTCCCTCTTGCTATTCACAAAAAGGTAGGCCTTCAAGCACTTCACACGTGGGATGAGGGTGGGGGGAGCTGGGAGAGGGAAAAGGGTCTGTTTTGTTTTTTTTTTGCCCAAAGGGAACCTGAGGTAGCAGTTCTGAGCTGCCTGGGGGGCTCTTTTGAGGCAACTAGGCTGCATACCCAATTGATGAATCAATGCCTATATATTGTGCACTTATGACAGTACTCAGGGTGCACAGCAAGAGTCACTGTTGATGTAAATGCAGCTAGAGATGAGAACTTTTATGACAAATCATTTTCCTGTTTCATCCTAATTTTAAACCCCATTACTAGACTTTCTGGATGCAATCTGAAAGGGATTTGCAGTTGTGGAATCCACAAGAATTTAAAGGATTAGCCAAGCAAACCACTAAACCAGCCTCCCTGCTGCCTTTGCATTTGGATTATTGGCCTTCCCATATCTTGAGATGGTTGTGGGTGCCCCTATTTCAGGTCCTGCCTCCTGCTTGTAGCACTGGGGCTGTCACATTCAGATCACCAGCCTTTTGAAAATAGATTTAAGCCAAGGCTCTATGTGGATGGTGTTATTCGCTGAGATTCTGTAACCAGAAAACATAAGCTTTCTCAAAACGGCTTTGACAGTTGCAAACCTGTTTTGGGGTATGCCCAGTTGTGTTGGGGAGGATTGTGGGCTTTATGGGCAGGATGTGTGCAGGTACATCAGGGGATCCATGGGGTGGTAAAGTGATTGCTTACCATGCCGTGTGGTCCTCAGCTACACCTCTTTAGTTGCTGTTTTGTTTCTGAAATTACAGAGTGAGGAAACAGTTGAACCGCATATGTCCTGAGAGAACCAAGAAAAGGGCATGTGTCTCTTGCTCCCAGTTGCTATCATTTATTCACTAGGCAACAGCTGCTCAAATGCCATGGGACCAAATGACCCGGGTGTGAACCTCTCCTGTCACTGGACATTTCTGCCTCAGAAAGGCTTTTACGCTTGCAGATAGTTTTGCAATGGCAAATCAAAGTCTGTTTTTCTCCCCTATTGATTCCAATAGTGGTGCTATCCACGTCTGGATATTAGGTCCCCTCTCACCTCACTGTGGGTTTAATGTCTTTGCACCAGCATCATTCCCCCAGTGAAAGGATCATTCCTCTCCCACATTAAACTGTAAGCTGCAAAGATGTTTTAGCCAACCCTACTCCACTTCTCAAGGATAAAATCTTCCTTGTGTCTTAAACAGATTTCTGGTGATGAATTCTTTGCAGACACTGTGGCTGATATTCTGCTGTACGTTTCTCGGGACTTGAGTGACAAGGTAAACTACCATCTCAGGATTTTACCTAATGGTCTTTAGAAGCTGGCTGGCCTTTGAGTTGCCACCAGCACCCATCTCAATTTTTGATGATGCCTTAAGTTTCCAAATTCCTAGGCTGGAAGTATCCTCCCATCAAACAAATATAGAGCTTCTTCTCCTTCCTCTCAGACACATTCGGCTTGGTGTGGGTTTCAAGTTGTGCAAGGCTGTTCTAGAGAAAGGAGCTTGAATTAGCCTGGAAATACATGAAAACTTTAGGGTTCTTTAGAAATCTAGCAGAATGGGAAACTAGAGATGTAAAACTCCTGGAAATTTTGAAGGCATGGGGGTGAAAAAACTGTTTCCTTTCTAATTTTGCTGGAATAAAAGCCAGAAATATTTGGAAGAATTGAAAAATGCAGTATTAGCACATTTTATAGATTAAAAGTATATGTAACTTGATTCGGTATAAAGTTGTCATATTTGATATATTAAAAGGACTGTTTTTCCAGAATATAATAACAAATAAAACTACTTCAAACTTTTATTTTTTGTTACAAATGTTACAAAGTCCTAAACTGTAAGAAAAACCTGAATTATAAGGAATTTCTTTGATTTGGCCAGTTTGAGTAACAGGCAACCCCTGCAGTAAAAACAGAAGGCAGCATCAACATTAATAGAAAAAGGAAAATTATTTTGTTCTGCTAGTGTCAAACAGGCATAGTATGCTCATTCCTATAGAAAGAAGAGAAAGAGGAAGCCAACTAGGAATGATAATAGTCTGGTACAGTACATGTCTTCCTCTGACATACTTGATTTTGGGGAAATATATGCATGAAAACCTTGTTTTAAGTATTTTGTTTATCATTATATAGGAAAATGTTCCATAATACATTTTTCCAAACCAAAGACATCTATTGTGGGGAGGGGAGATGGATTTTTTCCCTGATTTTTTTTCTTGGGCCTACATATCTCTGAGGGGAGTGGGGAAAGGTGTTACCTTATTGTAAATAAGGATAAGAATATTTGCTACCTTTTTTTTGCCCTTGACAGGAGAGAGTCCTACAATACAGTAAGATACTCACCAACTAGAGCAAGGTTTTTTTTAATTCGGAGCAAGAGAGACAGGACAAGTGCTTTTTCTGTTAATTTCTCTGCAATTTGTGCAAGAAACCTCTGTAAAAAGCAAGCAAAGGACACACACATGTATAACAAACATGGAGAGGCAGGAATATTGCTGAAAATGACACTAAGAACCTATCCAGTGATTATTCTTTTTAAAAGTTTCTGCAACAAAAAAAGCCACAATCACAATATGTGCAAAAATCATTTCTGCAGTTACCACATATAATGTGTGTCAAATATGAATATTCCTTGGGGGGGGGGGTGGAAACTGCCAAATCTTTTCACCATCTTGTCCAGTAAGGAGAAGAAAATTGAGATTTTTCTGTTGTGTCTTCTGAGAGTGACATACACAAGGATTTACATGTCTAGCTGTAACTTAAACATTATGTGTGAAATGGTAACATTTGAAAAGGTAAAGGATCATTTTTATGTACCTGCACAAAAATACATGATTGTCCCAGCTGTTTGAAAATTCATCCAGTTCTTCTCGCTGGGTTCATGCAGAGTTCATTAGCAACTGAAGCGTAGTCCCCTCTATATCCAGTCATTCTTTAGTACAGGGATAGGATACTTTTGGCCCTGCAGATATTTTGGACTTCAGCTCCTCAGGAGCCCCAGCTAGCATGGCTAATGGTACGAAATTATGGGAGATAAAAAATTTCAGGAGCCAAGAATTCCCACCCCCCTGCTTTTAGCAGTTAGTATGTTTGTTTATCACTCATATTTGGCATTGACAAGTTTTGCAGAAGTTACTACATAAAATGATCTCTCAATTTCTTTAAGGATATCATTAATATGTGTAATAAAAAATAATAATGGACTAGAAGCTGTTGGCCTCCCCAGTGGGCTGTGATCCTCTTTGGGGGTGTGTGGTGCCCTGTGAGAATCATATTAAATGCAGAACTCTTTTCTTTTGCTGGAAGTTTCCCTCACTGCTTCTTTGGCTGCCGTATGTTTAGCCGGCCTCTGCAAACTTTCCTTGGAAACCCTGAGAGCTAAATAATGGCATTTAAAGTTTAAGTTTTGATTCTCTGTGACAGAATCATCTCACCAAAACAAACAATTTGGGATGTAAATTGCCAAGTCAGATCCCAAGGATCATGGCCATGCTCCTGATTGGACCTCTTGATTGTTTCAGAGCTAGGTTTTCCCTGCCTTGTCAATTTTGTGTATGTTGGGGGAATGGACTGGTCTGTTTCATGTGGGGTATACATTAATGGTGTCGCTTTTGTTTTCAGTCTGGGGGCTTCTACAGTGCAGAGGATGCCGATTCCTATCCCACTGCCGAGTCAGAGAAGAAGCAAGAGGGGGCATTCTGCGTGTGGACTGCTGAGGAGATCCGGCAGCTCCTGCCAGACCTCATTGAAGGGAACCCTGAGAAAAAGAGCGTGGCAGATGTCTTTATGCATCACTATGGGGTTAAAGAAGATGGCAACGTGAATCCATTGAAGGTGCAGTAGGTGGGAAGATGCAGCCTGGGTGGGAGAGATGGGCCAATAATTCCTGATTCTTTTTACCCCTGATGTTGTTCAGTAGATGCTGGTGGCACTTTGGTTTGGGAGAGGGTTGCCCTGATCCATGCCAGAGGCCCTTTCCGCAACTTACTTGCGTCTGGTGCGGTTGCGTGGGGATCATGCGAGCAGCCTCTTCCGTGAGTCTCTCGCGTCCCCACTGCTTTTGCTCTGCAGGAGCCGGCAGGCAGCATGAGAGCTCCGCCTCTACCTTCCACAGTGCAGCCGAGTGTTTTCCCAGGCTGCGCTGGAGAAGGAAGCACGAGGGCTGCAGCTCCAGAGGCTCTGCATGCAAGGTAAGTACGTGTGGGGCCCCGGAGCAATGCGCGATTGCGCACCATTTTCAGCTAAAACCTGAAAATGATATAGTGTGCGATTGGTGCCTGCTGGCCACAGCAGTGTTGCGCGATTGCAAGGACGACATCTGAAACGCTCCTTGCAATCGCGCGACGCTCCAGAGGCCCTTTTGCATGATGAATGCCATGTGAAAAGGGCCAGAGTAGTTCTCTTGGGAGAATGTGCATTCTACCTGGCTGCAAGATGAATAGATATTGAGGAAGATGAACAATCAGAGAAAGTACAGTCCTGAGTTTTGAGTGCAGATCGGAGAGTGATGTGGACCAGCTTCATCCTCCTGAGCTTCACAGCGGTTAAAAAAACGACCTGGCCACCAGCATCAAAGGATGCTGCTGAGGAACAGGTGCTTCCAAGTGCCTGTGCAACTTGGTATAGCCCATGATAAGCCAGCCCCTCTGCCAGAGAAACTTGTTTCTACTCATTTCTGCCCACATAGACACACATACTTATGTACCTCCCACAGTGGGATTTCTTCAGAAATATTGCCTTAGTCATTAGACTTGTAAATTACGTATTTACCTTCCAGTAACCAGTTACAAACCAAAACATGCCAAATGCAATAGATAGGGGTGAAGAAAACATATGCTATGATAAAGAGATGTCTTTCACCATTTCAGTGAGTGCATCTTCTAAAAAATGTTTAAATGTATTATCTACTAGAATTCAAAGTCATTTACCAGCTAACTACACAGCCACATTCTGCTCACTTCTAGCAACAACCAGAAGACAGTCTGACACAGAAGCTGGTTTAATTATGTGGGATAGCAGAGGAAAATGCAATCATTACATGCCCATTTCAAGTAATTCTTCCCCTCCCTTTATCTCTTACACATCTGCATCCATTTTTAATGGTTTGATTATGTTTCCAGTTGTATCATATATGATATAACATCATTTTAGATGAAGGCATCATTCATTAATCACTATAATAAATAATTACACATATTTATCAAGACTTGCATTTCATTCGTTCTGCCCTTTCTTGGAATGTGAGGTATTTAGAGCTTCTCTAGCCCCAAACTCCCAGTCTCTGTTAGAAAAGGAAGTGGGAAGAAGCTTCTGAACAGGTCCTGGATAGAGCTCTTTGGCTGTATCTAGAATCTACATTTTTATTCTTTTGCTTGCTTCTTGTCAATTCTCCTTGAGTCTTGCCTAACACAGTTGACGTTAACCTTCCTCCTGGTTCTACTAATTCACCTATATCTTATTCTGTCTTAGAGAGTGGCATGTATGCCAACTATGTGTGTCGGGTAGCCCTCCATATTTTAGTTATGGGATATGTAGTAGGAGTTAAGTAGCAGCTTGCTTGTAACAAGATATGAGAACCAGGGACTGTTAGGTAAACAAAGCTAGGAATATAGTGATAAGCAGCAGCCAGGTTACACCAGACTCTTCAAGGTCTCGTGCGGGAGCAATGATGTATTCTTTGCCTTTTATGTTTTGAATCTTGCTAATTGCCCCCAGTTCACTCATTGAAGTCCTGTACGATGTATCACGCTCCTAATAAATAGTGTTTTATGCACTGTTATATTTGTGTGTGTGAATTCAGTTCCTGATAATGTGGCCGTCTGTTTCTTTGTCCTAGACACACAAGAATGCTGTGTGTGCGTGCGCTTGCGCACGCGTGCATGTGCATGTACACATGTGGCTTCAAGTCAGCTGTTAATTTACAACACTCCCTGAATTACATAGTTGTTTTTTTCAGGCAAGGAATACTCAGAGGTGGTTTGTCATTGCCTGCCTCTACTTATGACGTCATGTATTCCTTGGTGACCCCCCATCCAAGTACTACCAGGCCTGATCCTGCTTAGCTTGGAAGGGCAGACAGGTTCTGGTGCCTTCCGGATATTGAGGCCTTTATGTACTTCTTTCAAATACTGATGGGAAAAGATACACAGCCAAAGGCTAATGGTATGTGATGACAATGGCAATGCCACAGAGTGTATTCTCATTCACTATTACTGTTCTTCTTGCCTTGGAATGCTCACTTTCACTGTCTAAGTTGTTGAGAATGAAAAGTTGAGAGACTTGTCATTGAAGCCGAAATGGCAAAGGAAAAATGGAAGGCCTATTGTCACTGCCAAAAGAAGTGGACTAATCAGCTGAGGAAGAATCATATTTTCTCAGCCGTAAATGTTCTTGTTGTTTGAATGCTGGGAAGATGTGAAATCCTCAGACTGAAAGCGTTTATTTCTGGGAAGGTGCCTGGATCCTATACAATGAATGACTGAGAACAATACTCGAGCTGTACACCAGTCTGGGAAGGGCACTTGAAAATAAGTCTTTGACAGAACACATAAGAGCAGGTGTGTGCAAAGATCTTTCTATTTAGGCAGTGCTTGACCTCTAGTGGGTTGAAGGGATGGCTTGTCCCAAATGATGCTGACCGCTCATCGGAGTAAATCAGTGACCAGATGACCCCAAAGTAGTTGAAAACTGCTTCTCCAATAACTCTTCAGAGGGGAAAGAGTCACTGGTTATGGGGCCCGGAGGAATCATTTTCTTGCAGTAAGACCATGGCAATATTGTAGGAAATGGGTAACATTAGTACCTCCAACCTCTAGCACAGAACCAACCTCCGGTGCATAACCAGGCTTTTAACCCTTGTCTTCACCACTGGAGCCATTTAATTTCTCTCTTGTCTTCTCTGTTGCTGTGTCTGGTAGTCTCCTTTCTTCTGTCACCTTCTCCTAAAATGTTTAAAAAAGGGAAGAGAAAAATTTTACAGCATCCTGTTTTACAGGCTGTCTTGGTGTTGTGTTGAATACCAGTAAGTTAAAAGTAATCCCAATAGCAGTCTCTCTCTCTCTCTCTCTCTCTCTCTGTGTGCGCGCGCACGTGCGTGTGTGCCTTGGAAGGATGATGCCACAAGTCTGACTTAGAGGATGCTTGTCCCTTCTGTCAGGACCCTGGAACTCCAGGCCTGAAGCCGGCTCCCTTGGCTGCTCGCCAAGCCTTAACATTGACACCTTCTTGTTCTCTGATGTTGCCTTTTGGTTTCAGGACCCTCACAATGAGCTAAAAGGGAAAAATGTCCTGATTGTGCAGTATTCCCTGGAACTTACTGCTGCCCGGTTTGGACTGGAGCTGGAACAGCTGAAGACGATGCTAGTTAAAAGCAGAGAGCAGCTGTATAAGGTGCGGGCCCAGCGGCCACGGCCTCACCTGGACACCAAGATGCTGTCCTCCTGGAATGGTGAGCCTCCTTATGTGGTTTCTTTTGCACTGAGCTCAGTGACATGAATGCTTCTGCACATTGGGAGGGCAAAGAGAAATGACACAATGGCTTGGCTGCTGTCGTTCTGCCATGATGCTGCAATCAGACAAGTTATTTCAGGCTGTGTAGGTCTACCAGCATCCTATCAAATCTACTTTTCTGATGTTGGAGGAACAGCTTCTGATACGATGAAAATTATTCCCCCCCCATTTCCCTATCCCAGTACATCTTTCTCCTGAGAAAAAACACACTGGACAAGCAATTTTTAAAATGCTTTCTCCTATCTAGTCAGCAGGGGGCAGCAGCACCTTTCTCCCGTTTCCTTCCCAGGCGCTTTGAAAGACTTTTCCTTCGCCCGTGTAGCCCTTGCTGTTACTGTGGCTTTTCACGTTATATAAAGGGACAGGGGGCTCAGTCCTGTCCATTAGTGAATGAAGATGCCTAAACAAAATGGAAAACATGGCCAACAGGCACACGTGCTGGTCTTGAGAATGCATGTAGCAAGGGGCTCCAGAATTTGTGGGTCTTCTTTCTTTTGTTTGACCCACAAGCTCATCTTTAAAATATAGGGGGAGAAAACAGCATTAAAGACCATGGCTTTCTTTGGCTGGAGGCAAAATGTGTTGGCAACTATTAACTTCCCAGGAATGTATGTATAATTGGCCTGTGTCCCCCTGCTCCAAGTGAAGCACGCCCTCTTCTGTCTTCCTAAACTTCTGATTAGGGTTCAGGGGTGGTAAATCATCCTCACCAGGAGATATGATGATTGTACACCCAGTGGCAAGCTACTGTTTCACAAATTATAGTCTGTTTTCTGATGTCAACCTGCTGTGGGTAAATTTTGAACACTCCTCTGCAAGCAGCCATCTTAATGAGGAAGTGATTTGGGCCAGTGGTACAGTCAGGATCCCTGAGTGCCCCCAACCTGTCTTTTGCTGAACATCAGGAAAGCAGAATATTCTGCTTCTCACATACTGTTTTGAGGCTGTAAACTTCACTGAATGCTGTTTGGTGCTTTACCTTTCTTCTTCTCTCCCAGGGCTGATGATCTCTGGCTTTGCTCAGAGTGGAGCCATCTTGAGGAGAAAGGAGTACATTGACCGGGCTGTGAGAGCAGCTTACTTCTTGCGGGACCACATGTTTAATGCCAGCAGTGGAAAACTGCTCAGAAGCTGCTACCAGGGCCAAGGGAACTCTGTGGACAAGAGGTATGTGGCAAGTGATCCCAGACTGGCCCGTGCAAGGGGAAATTAAATTGGCTGTGCTTTGAGTGAGGGAAAGGAGCATAGCTTTGTGGTAGAGGACCTGCTGTGCATTCAGAAAGCCCCAGGCTCGGTCTCTAGCATCTCCTTTTAAAAGAAGTACTAAATGGTGGGAAAGACCCTGGTCTACCCGAACCCCTTGAGAGTAGACCTGTCTGAGCTGAATGGACAAACCATCTGGCCTGGGAGGTCTGACTTAAAGCTATTGGCACTATGGTTGTGTTTCTGTGGACCTATGAAAGAAGAGTTGGGAATGCTGGAGTTCTTCTACGAGGAGAAAACCTTTAGAGTAGGGATAGGAATCCTTTGGTCCTCTGACAGTTTTGGTCTACAACTCTTACTAGTGAGTCCCAGTCAGCCTAGCTAGTGGTAAAGCATTGTGAAACCTGTGCTCCAAAACCTCTGGAGGGCTGAAATTTCCCCACCCTTGCTTTAACACTTTGTGGACAGATTCCAAAATCAGTGAGACAAGACATCTAACAGCAGGACCTCAGTTCTCTGTGCAATTTGGTGTTTTACCTTCCTAAGACCCATTTCTCTTTTTCTTCTGGCTTTTGTTTCTCTCATGGGCCTCTTTCCCCTCCTCTCCATATTCAGCCTCTGCCACATCATAAGGAATGGAGGTTTACAATTCAGTGTGCAAGTTATATGGATGTTGCTTAAACATGAATATGAAATTGGGAGCTGATAATCTGAGGGTTTTTTTGTCAGATGGCTCAAGATCCCTGAGTGTGTCCTTAAGTTCAAG
Source organism: Iguana delicatissima (assembly GCA_948472985.1). NCBI lineage: Eukaryota > Metazoa > Chordata > Lepidosauria > Squamata > Iguanidae > Iguana > Iguana delicatissima. The sequence goes on from CAOKZL010000593.1 coordinate 684,275, forward strand.
AGGCAGGTTTTGCATTCCACTGATGGTGGCAAAACTCTCACTGATGAGGTGATGTGGCATTGCCATTTGATTGAGTATAAGAATGTTTGACTTTCATGGTGATTTGTAGAACTTGTATTTCCTCATCAGCTTATACTGTTACCTCTCTGAGACACTGAAGAGCCTATTGAAAAAAAGTATGTGTTTATGCTTACTTGTAAAAATATTTTTACTAAGGATAATAAATAAACAAGCCACTTTAACTAGATAGTATTCCTGCCTGACATTCAAAGTGCTGCAGAGGCATTAACCTGATGTCCATTTATAAGAACCTTGTAAAACAGGCCACTGCAATCAGCTTCATATTACAGTCAGCAAACTGAAACTGAAATTTATTGCTGTTAAGTTCATGGTTGAGGGTATGTTGCAGGTGCAGCAACTTTCAGGCTCGTAAACTGTCAATAGAACCACCTTGTATGTGACAGAAGCCATTAAACATAGACACATGTGTGAGTTCTGTGTGGAGGGATGTGTATGTGTGTGTTATAACTGAGAATAGATTTATACTGAGTAGCCCCGAAGACGCAGACAACGCAGTTTGAGTTGCCAGTGTGGGCATGCATAAAAAAAGAAGAAATGTGCAGGGGCTTTCCTGTCTCTGAGGTATGCAGCCATTTGCTTGAGAAGGAGGCTGCTGTTCTTCTTGGCTCTCTGTGGCAGCAAAACAGGTGCTCACCTGACACTGGCTGGCTTTGCATATATAATAAACTGATGTCAAGTTTCTGACAAAAGAAGCTTCAGAAGCTGGGACTAACCCTCCTCCTTTACTTACTCCTTCCAAAGTCTGCTCTGGTACAGAGCAAATACAAATTAAGCCTGCGTCAATAGAGATTAAGACAATCAGACAAAGAGGACAATTTGCCTGGCTACTTAATTCTGACAGCTGCTCCACTCCATACCTACCTCTTGCACGTCAGGCTGAACTTTGCTTAAGTAGCTGGCAAATTGAGGCAGTTTAGAGAGAGGATGTAAAGTAGTGTATGCGAGGAGGGCAGGTGCAGAGAGGTGGCCATGTTAAAACTATGTTTACGCATGCATTTTCAAGAAAAGCTGGCCTGCTCCCAGGCTAATGTCCCTGGCAAATTACTTCAGTCCTCTCAGTGTCTGCATGACCACTTCAGTGGGGGCTGGAGTTCTCTTGGTGATTTGCTTACCGTGAGTCAAAGAATATGGAGGCCTCTGCCTTGGCAAAGGGGGGCTGTCTTGTTACTGTGTTTACCTAGGAGGGCAGATGCCTTTGCAGTGTATACCAGAAGTGCCCATGCTTTCCCTTCCAAGCATCCTGGTGGAAACAGTAAACTCTTCTGTTTCCTGTCCATTTTAAAATATGGCATGTTGCTTTCCTGTTATAGTTTCCAAGCAGGTAAAATATTATTAGGTGGATCAACAGCAATTTAGCACCAAACTGCTGCATATTCAGCACTGGTTTCTGGTGCTGGTAAATTCACAGCACCAAACCCACTGTGCTCCAATATCTCATTCTGACCAAGAAAGGAAGAATCTAGAGAAAGAAAGAGAACATCCAGGAAGAAACACTGAGTTGAAAGGGTTACTCTGAGGGTCAAGGAAATGGATGCTTGCCTCATTATTAGAGGATATCTCTCTCTATGTTGCTGGGCTTTACCTTTATATTGACAATACTGAAGGCCCTCTCTTGGGATAAGTGAACATAGCATGTGGTGGTGTGCCAGTCATTTGTGATGCACATAGTATTAATCAGTAGCAGAAGCAATAGGTTGCAAAGGTATTTTGTGATGATATTTTCTTCATCTTTGTGGCTCTCTGCAGTTCTGTTCCCATCCATGGCTTCCTGGAGGACTATGTCTTTGTAATCCAAGCCCTCTTTGACCTTTATGAGGCCTCGCTGAACCCAAGCTGGTTGGAGTGGGCTGTGCAGCTGCAGCACAAGCAAGATGAGCTCTTCTGGGACCCAAAGGGGTTTGCCTATTTCTCCACAGAGGCTGACGACCCTTCCTTGCTCCTCCGTATGAAAGATGGTATGTGTCCCTCAGAGACCAGAGTGTCTGCAATCCCATCCTGGGTGAATGAGAGGATCTGAGCAAAACAAAACAAATCTTCTGTTTTGGTGCAGTGGTTGTTTCTGCTTCAGGTATATGGCAGATTTTTACACCAAATGATTATCCTTGTAAGGGAAGCTGAATTACAACACACAGGACATGGCATTCTTGATATGTGAAATCTGTGAGCAAGGATTCATGAGTTCTGCATAAGGAAGCTCTTGGCATTCCAAGCCTAGTCTGGCCACAAACCCTTGGAATTCTTAGAAGTTCACCTCAAAGGAAAGGCAGACTTTTCTGAGAAGGGAGAAATTTCCTTCTCCCCCTTCTCTCCACTGCCCTTGCTCTCTCCCTGGCCGTGAAGGAGAGGGTATATTGAGGGGCAAGCAGCTGACAGCACAAAGAGATGATTCATCATTTCCCAGTTGCCCCTGAACTCTTGGATGCACCAGGAAATTCATGGACAGGCTTCTAGTTTTGAGGGGAAACAGAGCTATTCATCTGGTAAGCCATTCCAAGGAGTACCCAGGGAGTTTACCCCCCACCATAGTTCTGTACTAAATTGTGTATGGTGATGACACAGGAAGGAGTCTTTCTGGAGCAAGATCCCCATTCAGGCCACCGTGACATGGTATTACCCAAACTTGGGATTTTTTTTCATTCTTCCTGCTCAGATTCTGAAGCTCCTGGATCTGTCCTGCCTTTGTCTTAAAGTTTTACTTTCCACAGCAAGTCTGATATGGAGGCAAACAGCATTGGTGGACAGGCAAATATGCTGATATTGGTGGAAGGTATATAAGAACATGGCAGGGGTTCAGAAGAGCTGCACCATTCAAGAAAAAAAAAATCTCCAGAGGTTTACAGAATGGCTAAGAGTCTATCATTTCATTTTAGACAGAAGGACTTGGCAACTGTTGCTAGCTGGTATTCTGCATCCATAGGGAGTGGGGTCTGATTGCTTTTTGAATTCTGCAGTGGCTGTCTTATTCTGTGCATTTTTCTCCAGTTGCACAATTGTTAAACCCAATTGTACTTGCCTATAAGAAATATGACTGGCATATGCCCCTTTCTCGATTTTCCATGATGGGAGGAAGCGATCAGTGGTTTGATTTCTGCAATAAATGATACCTTCTTTCGTTCCTCCATAAGTTTGTACTATCTGTTCTATTGTGGCAGATTTCTGTGTGCTTGCTCCTCTTTTTAAAAGAGCATTTTATGGGACATCTGCCCAGACTGTGGGACAACCTTTGTTTGGCAATATTGCTCTTTGATGGAGTGGGGAGTTGGCTAGGTGTTTATTCAATCTCTGACAAGACAAAAATAGCGTGAAAACTGATGATCAGCTAAATGAAAAAATGTCAAGAGCTTCAGCTGAAAAAAAGGTCTTATGTGGATCTATTTTCTGCATGGAGAAAAAGCGTAGCATGAATCTTTCCTCCTGTTTAACATGACTACTGGCTACTATTCCTTGGTAACGATAGCCAACGTGGTATAACATGTTGGCCCAGAACTCTGGGAGACCAGGGTTCAAAGGGCCCCTGACCCATAGAAGCTGACTGGGTGACAGTGGGCAGGTTAGCCACCTTCAGCCTTAGAGAAAGGCAGTGGTAACCCCACTCTGAAAAATCTTGCCCAGAAAACCCTAGGATAAGATTGCCATAAATTAGAGTAATCTTGAAGGCATAGACCAGCACCTTGATAATCTGCAGAGCAGAGAAGGAGTCACTTTATTTGGAAAATTTTAAACAGAGGCTGGATGGCTATTTGCTGGGGTCACTTTGAATGTGTGTTCCTGCATGGCAGGGGGTTGGACTCAGTGGCCGTTGCAGCCTCTTCCAGCTCTATGATTCTACGTATAAGAGTTTCTTCTTCTTTGTTTGCTAGCCATGCGGCTGAGGAGGATTTGGGGAGTTGTAGTCCAATAACAACTTTTCTAAGCTCTGAGAGTCTATTGTTGGCACACTTACTGCTCTTAACAATGTCAGTATAACTAATGTCTCAACTGTTTCCCCAAGGAGATGCCTCTGCAGCATTTCCGTGGCTTGTACTTAAACAGTTTTTTAAAAGTTTCTGCCATCATTATTTCAACTTAGCTGGCTCCTGAGACCAATGCATGGTGCTCTGTCGAAGGGAGGTGTCCTCCTTGTCCTTGTCTCATGCTCAGGTTGATTTCTACTCTTTAAAGAGAGATACCTGGGCACATCAAACCTGGAAAATGTTCCGTGTTTGTAGATATGAATCAGGAGAGCTTCTTTCTTGCCTTGAAGTAAGCTGACATGCCCACAAAGGTAGCAGACAGTGCTGGTGGTTCAGCATGATTGTTCTTACTTTTACATTTTTTGCATCATGGCACTTTTACATTACATTAGCATGTTCACAGTCTGCAGACTGTCAGTGTTTGGCACTGAGTGGAATGATCTGATTTGCCCTGGGCCAGTGTATACAGGTACATGGTGGGGAGAATCAGAACCCATCTAGCTGTTGAATTAGCTGCTTGCAGGGTACATAAAGACTGAATAGGGAGCCAGAGAGCAACAGACATAGGAAACATGAAACGATAGACTTCAGATCCCAAGTTCCAAAAGCAATTCTTTCAGTTGTGCCCTGAGTTAACAGCCCTGTCTTATTCATCTTAACTCAGAAGTAAGCTCCATTGAATTCATGGGACCAGAGCTTGGAAATAATGCTTGGCAAGTAATGTAACTAGCTGTAACTTGGTACAGTATTTTTTTTATTTTGTAATGAGGTGCCACTTTGCAAAAGTAATTAGTGGAAACAATATCATTTGTTTTCTTTTCCCTTTTTTGGGTCTAATTCTTAAGTGCATTTGGAAGCTTGCAATATTTATACTATTATCAGTCTTAACGTTTGTTTCTCCCTCCCCCAAGTACTGAGTAAACATTTTCTCTCTATGAATGATAACATGTTGTAGGATGGGTGGGTGTGCACATCCTAATGAGTTACATAACAAAAGAGTAACACTTGAAGCTCTGGATTTACACCAAAGTACCTGTGCTTGGGAGTGTAGCTTCAGTATTATCTAGGCAAGATGGTGGTTTGGTGGGGTTTATATTACTTGCAAGGTTTCAGAGCTTTAAACTAAAAAAGAAAACTGGTCACTAACAGCCACAGATGATCCTTGGCAAACTATAAAATTTGTTACAAAATAAAATGATGGTTGCTAACTAAGACAGCTTTGAAGGGAGATCAGACAAATTCATGGAGAATAAGGCTATCTGTGCTTGCTAGTCAAGATAGCTATATGTCACTTGCAGAACCAGAGGCCGTAGACCTCTAAGTATCATTTCCTATGGAACATGAATGGGAAGGTGCTATTGCACTTAGGTTCCGCTTGTGAGTTTCCCATCCAATTGGCCGCTGTGCAAACGTATTGCTAAATCACATAAGCCTCTCCAGCACAGCCCTTTCTATTCTCTTATCTTTGTGCCTTACGGTGTGGAAATTTTGCCAGAGGAAAGCTAGGCTTCTTCAGGTAACTGATTGATTTGTTTTCCTTGCTTTTAGATCAAGATGGTGCAGAGCCCAGCCCCAATTCGATAGCTGTCAGTAACCTACTCCGGGCAGCCAGCTACACTGGCCACAAGGAATGGGTGAAGAAGGCTGGGCAGATTCTGTCTGCATTCTCAGAGAGACTGTTGAAGATTCCTGTGGTCCTCCCTGAGATGGCTCGAGCCACGGGCACTTTTCATCTGACCTTGAAACAGGTATTGTTGCGGAATGGAAAAGGTTTAATGCTCTTTTTAACATGGGCTACTTAGAGACACTAACGTTAGGATTGTGTATGAAATGCTGACATCCAGTATGTTAAAACAAGACTCAGGAAACAATAGGCACTTCCACCTGTGGAATGGTTTGGTCAGATATTTATTAAACAGTTTCTTGTGTTCCCAGAACCCCTTTCCCAGTCTTCCTTCTAATATGTTGGAATCCACAACAGGTTTTTTTTTTATGTATTACTTTAGCCATCCTGTTCTCATTATTGTATCATCCTTTTGTTTCATGGGACATCTTGGTCTTTCCATTCTCTGCTTCTGTTCCCCAGTATTGTTCCTTCATTGTTGGCTCCTCTGTTACAATTGTGATTCAGTGGAAGAGTCTGAAGCAGGTGCACCCACCTCCTGATGATTTGTGATTCTCCAGCTCCCAATTCCTGCTTCATTTACATCGGATGTTTTTGCTGTCTCTCTCCAGGCTTGACTGAAGTTTCTGCTGGTACCAAAATGTATAGTTCTGGGTGGCTGGACAATTGAGACCATTTTGTTTTAGGGTCTAAGTAGGCCTTGACTTGGTCTTGCAGTACAGAAAGATCCTTTCTGAATGGATTGAATATAGCTTTTGTTAAAGGAAATCAATCCATTGATCACCGTCAGGAGGCAGGCCTGCTTAGGCCCAGAAGCTGGGCTTTCCTTGGAAGAAGAGCAAGATCACCCAGTTAAGATCCCCCACCCCTATATACACATAAAAGCAATTCCAATGAGCTGCAGAAGTTGCCTGGATTCCATTCAAGTTCTCAGAGCACTACTCAAAAGCCCCAGGACCTCAGAAAATTAAGAATGTGGTAGTAATTCATGCCTTAGTGTTGATGTGGTCCCCACAAGCTCCTGGGCATTCAGATCACTGCTTTTTCTTAGCATACTGCGTCCTGCCTGCTCACCCAGTCTGAAAGCCAGGCCAGATGCAATAGTAAGTAGTAGTAGTAATAATAATAATAATATTTCTTACCTGCTTCTCCCCATGGATCAAGGTGGGGAACAACAACAGATTAACATCCTACAGGGTCAACCCAGAAATAGCACTGGTTCCTCCTATGGGGAGCACACAGAGTGAGTCTCCTACAGGGAATGAAGCGAGACTGCTTTTCCTTTGCTTCCGAACTCAAGATGTAGTTGTGTTTTGCTGATCTGTCTCCATTCAGGGTCTTTCTGGCTGCTTTTTTCCTCTCTAGAAAACATTCAAAGTTCATATTTAATTCTGTTTTATTTTTGGACAGGTTGTTATCTGTGGTGATCCAACAGGAGAAGACACTAGAGAGCTACTGCACTGCTATTATTCTACATACACTCCAAATAAGGTAAGAACCGCATCCAAGCATCTGGCTTTTTCCTCATTCAGTTCCTCTTGGCATTCTGGACCTTGGTTGGAGATTGGTGAGTAGGTGACTTTCTCAAAGTCAAGGGCAGCAGAAAGGAGGTTCCAGAAGGACCAGGTTGTTTAAGCTGTGGGAAATAGAAGAGAGCTGTAGCTCAGTCAAGTCTATTGAGGAAATGGAAGAGGGATGCCGATGCTGCAAAGTGGAGGGATCCCAAGAGGACTCACCAGAAGAAGCCAGCCATGCTCAAGATGTTTGTCTTTTTGTTCAAAATTCATTTTGAAAAAAGGAGAGTTCTTGCAGCTGTAGTACGACCAGTAAAATCTGGAGATGCAGGTTAATAAAAGAACTGGAGATGGGGTTGAGACTGCAGGGACAGACAGGGCAGGCTTGTAGGCATGTGCCCAATTTCATCTTAGCAATGTTAGGAGATGCTGCTTCTGTTTCCTTGCCCACTTGTGGGCTTTTTGACAGCCTTCTTTATATCGATGGGTTATCAGTGACAGGGAAGATTATTGTTGGGCGGTGGTGCAGAGGTCTCATTGCCTAGGCTGAAGACTAGAAGAGGAATAGTCAACCAAAGCACTCCCACTAAATATGGTGTCTTTGTCAAGGTGCCAGCCTATGCCTCTGCAGACCTGCATGTGAGATGGGAAGGCCTTCTGACCATGGCCCTCCTCAGTCCTGCAAACTGCTGAGTGCTTTACCAAAGCAAACCGCTTATATTCTTTTTCTCCTCCTGTTCTACCCCAATCTCTCCTCTGAACTGCTGCAAAATTCTACAAAAATTCTGCAGGGCAAATTCCATGACCATAAGACATTCTGCCAACTTGGGCAGCTTCTGATCCCTCATATGTTCTTGGACTGCATTTCCTATTCTCCCTTGTTATTGGCTGTGCTGGCTAGGGTGATGGACATTGTTGTCCAATATCATTAAAAGAAGAGCACAAGTAGCTCACTTTTGCTTTATACAAAAGAAGACAGTTGGACAGTCTCACTTTATATAATTCATACAGTGGAGTCCTGTGTGTATTTACTTGAAGTAAGCCCCACTGTATTCAGTGAGGCTTACTCCCTGGGAAGAGTATGAAGGGTTGGCTTAGTTCGTTATGAAATTTATGTATTTTTTCCATCAGGGTTGAGTTTCTGGTGGCAGTGATGTGAAAGAGATTGAGATTGTGAAGCGAAGGCCACAGCTTCTCATGTGATGGAGCTGCACTCAGTAGCAGCGGCAGCCTCAGGAATATTGCCCTTTACCCCTCTTCCCAGGAAACAATATGTTCCAGCCCTTGTCATTCTAGAGCACACCTGTCTTAAGATGGGGCTTTCAGTACTCCCTCTTTAGCGGGAATCACCGCTTACACTAGCATGCCCCTTACCCAACCATTGGTTTTGGATTGCCCATGCCACTGGGTTCATGCAAAAGACACCAACACCATGTGGGAGTGCTCTGTTTTCTTAGCAAAATTAATAGCCAGAATGACAGAGATGAAAATGGGGCCTTCAGAGTTTATTTAGCTTTGAAGAGAATGGATGAAAAGTTGGACTCAAAGTGCTTTGGGGTGCACAGATTCTATAATCTTACACAACCCTGAAGTTCTGAAGGCCCATGATGTTTATTCTCAAGGATGAACCTGTAATGATGATTTGTCTTTGCAGACTAATAGACGTCTCTTCGTATGGCAGTAGGTTAAAGATAGCTGGGATGGGACAATGGTGAAGTGGCTGGAGAAATTATAATTTGGGGTCAAGATATCACACCTGCAAAACATATTTTATGACTGGCAGCATAAATGAGGATTTTAATGTGAAGCTCATAGATTTTGGAAAGCTGACTGCTCATAGGGCTGTTTGGCGAGTGGCGAAGGTTCTGCTTGGCTCTGCTAATATAAACAAGCAGGAAGCAGGTGGACTGGCATCCCATTTGTAAACCACAGACACATCATGCTTTCCTTATGGCTCATTTAGCCGCATGAAATTGCTCTCTACTGAATCATCATACCTCGGATTCCTGTGTGTATGAATCCTCCTCTGGGCATTCTGGTAATTTCTGCAGGCAGGCCCATGCTCACTTCCCTGAAATGCTGGATGTCTTCCTACTGATCAGGGTAGTCTTCCTCTTCCTTTCTTGGTGCTAAAACCTTCAGTTTAGGGTCTTTGAGATCTGTGATGGCATTTGTGCAGCTTATCCCATTTTAGTTCTTCTAGTTCCACTTTTGAAGACATGCTGAGGTTACCTTCAGTGAGGTTGCCTTCAGTGTGCCTGGTCTTTCCTGATGTGGTTTTATGTCCCAGAGTGGAGAGTGCATGGGGCAGCTGTGTTGCCAGAAAGGAAAGGGCTCCAAATTCCCTTTTTTGGACCCTAGCTTCCAGAATTCTCCAGCCAGTGGCCATGGTGGCTTGGGGACTCTGGGAGTTGTAGTTCAAAAAGTGATTTTCCAAGTTCAGACTTGGGTGCCTCTCTGAAGATGTCAATGAATGGCTGAGTGGACAAAGGGATGGGAACCCACAAGACTTTCCATGTGACCCTGCCTGTTTGGCTACTCTTTGCTCATCTTTGGCTATCTATTTATGACGAGAGAAATTGGTGTTTGAGAATGACAAATGAGGACATGAGCATCAGGAACTCTTTTTCCTGTTTTCTATATGGTACAATAGATAATATTCTTATATCCTTTTACAGACATATCCTTTGGAATTTCCCAAAGTGCTGCTTTACATACATTTTCAAAAAGTGAAGAAGGCAGTATGATATTTGGAAATGTCTTAAGGCACAGATCTTCAGCTGTGTCTGTGGCTGCTAAACAAATGGCACAAGTCTTTCATAGTTGCTCTCCCTTGGACGAAACTAGTTCTTCTGTAGAACAAGGGTTGCTTCTTGAGACAATTACATCCTCTCTTAGCCTAATCTACTTCACAAGGCTGGTATGAAGACAAAGTGGGACAAGCCAGCAGTATGCTGTTTTGAGCACCATTCTGAAAGAGCTCTGAACATGTGTGGAAGGGGGGTGCGTGGGGATGAGGAGGAGAGGTAAAATTATCTAAATAAGGACTTAGCTATACATGGCCATAAACATGTTGCTATGGTCGCTCCCTAGCCCCAAACCTAATAATACAGTGTGCTGTAGTTGCACACTGCAGAGGTGGAGGTAGATATTTCTGTTGCAGTTGCATCAGGGCATCAGCTAATGCCTCACAGAGGTAGGCCTTAAGAGTCCGTCCCTTGAATAGGAATGGAAAGTTCTCAGGAGCTGTCCAGCACTGCCAGTGAGGCTGGCCTCAAAGAAAGAGAAAGGGGCAGGGGATGCAGGGATGGGTCAGCCACTTTCGTGGCAAGTGTTTTGCCCTCAAGAAGCATATGCAGTGTGAGGGAGTAAAATATCTGACCTCTTCCAGACTTGCTCTTGCTGTGCCCTGTGCTATACTCAAAGTCCTTTGCTGTTGCCCACTGCCTGGGTCTCTCATGGTTCTGCTTTTTATTTCCCAATCTGTCTGTCTGTCTGTCTCTCTCTCTCTCTGCCTTCTCTTAGAAGGATTAAAAGCAGTGACCCACTTTGCAACCACAGAAAGCTCTGTGTTGGCAGCGGGGAGCCAAGCCTGCTCGTGCCGCTGTTAATAAATTACTCCTTTTCCAACAGCTGCATCAGCTGTTTGTCCCCCGCAACCTGTACAATGTTCTGTGAGGACTCCCTCCTCTTCTTCTTCTTCCTCCTCGGGGAAACCAGAAGGAGGAAGCCTAGAGAAGGCAGCAAGATCAAATCAACCAGCGTGGAAATTAAATTCCATTCTCACTGTTTTAATTCAGTTTCCTCTTAACTGCAATAGTGAGCAATGGAAAAAGTGCTGTGGCAGTTAAAAAGAAAGAGAAAGAGTAGGAAAGAAAAAGATGATCACCAAAATAGCTGGTTAGGAATCTGGGGGCACAATATGGGGGGCAGAAGACAGGGAGTGGCATTCAGCTGGCACTCAGCATTCTTTCCCAATTCGCGTCCTATGAGATGGGTAGGGGTGCTGGTAGGGAAAGGATGCTAATCTTCTATTCAAGGCCTGGCCCTTTGAAAGGCCCACAGCTTTGGGCTACCAGCCCTGGCTCTTCTTCCTCCTGCAGAATATTTCAGTGACCTCTTGCCACCAGCTGCTGGCCATGCAGAGGGGCAGCTGAACAGTGATGCATTTGTCATGAAAGAAATCTCAGGCCTGGGGTCTTGCCAGAAGTTCCCAGAGAGATGGAGCCAATCCCTTTCTTCATAAACAGGATAAGAAAATGGGCACTTCACCTGGTTCTTCACATGACTACTGGAATCCAGAGTGAGGTGCTGGATATCGTGCAGCATCAGAAGTGCCTGTATAAAGCAGAAGATGGTTTGTGGAATCAGACCGAAGTGAGCTCTGGGGCTGGGACAGTGGTGGCTCACTCTTTCATAATTATGTGTATGTGGAAGAGGTACTTCTTAGATGCATGGCATTAAAGCAGAACTGGGGAACTTAAGCCTCTCTAAAACTTCAAATCCCATTGGGTCCCACCGTCTGGCCAGTTGTGAAGAATGGTGGAAAACATAATTCAACAACATCTGGAAGGCCACTTGTTCCTCTGCCATACAGTAAAGGGGGAAGTGAGCTTTTTGCAGTGCAGTTCTGGTTGCCACTTGAGTTTCTTTTGTTGTGCAAGAGTGTCAGCCTCATATAGATCTGAGCCCTGTGTACACCATGGAATCAGCAAGCTGGTGACAGACCTAATTTCCCTATCCCTTGGCTCCTGGAAGGCAGGCTACTCTTTCAGTGAGATCAAGCACAACGCTCCTCAGAAGCCTCTTTGGGCCAGCTCTGGATTAAAGGAGTCCTCCTGTTTGCCTAAGAGCCCCTTTTTCTGTAGCCCTGTTTTGATTATGGATCGTACCAGTGTGGTGTAGTGCTTAGAATGATGGGAACTAGTGCTGGGAAGACCAGGTTTCAAATTACCACTGATCTTTCAACCTTATTGAGTATCTTTGGGTGTCAGCCAAAAATATCCAACAGGGTTGTTGTGAGAATAAAGTGGGGGCAGAACAACCACATTGGTCACCTTAAACTCCTTGAAGGAAAGGTGAGATATAAATGCAAAAAGGGGAAAAAAATCTTTCTCTGGCATACTTCTGTTTCTGTGGGTTCTACAGATGGAAGGGTACCATGGCAATCATTTCTGTGTTGCCTTTCTGGTTTTCTGTCCTTCCCCATATGCTGTGCATTCTTTGTGCTGTTTATGAGAGCTCTGGTGCACCACAGTGGTGTCACAGGTTTTGATGTCAGCACCTGGCCCTAGGAGGCATCATTTAGCTTTCTACTGCCACTTCACAGGTCTATGAGGAAGGAGTTCTGGGTCTTGCTGGCATCCTGCTGTGTCAGCTAGGGAATACAGAAAGAAAAAATTGGATTTTGCTAGATCAGGCCAAAGTCCATCTAGTCTAGTCTTCTGTCTCCATCAGTGGCCAGTGAGATGTCCCAGGAAGCTTTGCAAGTGGAACAAGGGGCAGAAAGTCATATCTCCCATGGTGGGACTCCATTCCTCCTTAGAAGTGGACCACTGGTCTTCAATTGTTCAGTCATTATTACAGTACAGATGATTGTTTCCCACTTTTTGTAGTAATGATGCAGAATACTTAGCACTGGAAGCACCCTCAGTAATAACACAAGAAATGATAGAACCAGGCCATGGATTCCTTCAGGGGGAAGAACAAACTAGTTCTAACAAATGTGGGTAACAGCTTGGCTCAGAATGGTATTGTAAGATATTTTTGTACATCGCAAACCCAGCCCCTCATCTGGCACTTCAGTGCTGACTTTGTGTTATGGAAATTCAACAAACTGAAGAACGGAATAATTGGGCATTGATCAATGCTTAGATGGTTGCTAACTACCTACCGGCCACCTGATAGGCACCTTAGTGTGACTTTCACTATTTTGCCAAACAATGCATTATTAAGGTGATTCTTGGGTGTTTTTTTTCCTCAGGGTGCCTTTGCCTATAATGGCCCAGTGAAGGCTCTTAGGGAAGGAGACTTCCAAATACCAACCCCCCACCCTGGTTTGTAGAATGCCCTACCAAAACAGCTGCCTGATGTCCTCAATGGTAGGATCTAGATGCCAGGCTAGGACTTTCTGCTTCCACTAGCCCTTCAGTCCTTGATTTTATTGCTTGTTTTAAACATCGTTTTAATACCTTAACATTATAATATTTTAACATCTTGAGTCCCTTTCACCTTCTTTTTTTTTTTTTGGTAATTTTCTTAACTGCCCCTGTTCTTTTATTTCTAAACTGTCCAATGGCCTTGCCAGTAGTCCAATTTTATGTATTTTAAATAAGTAAATAAACAATATAAAGAAGCTGGAGACAAAGACTTGAGGACTGGCTCTCCTGTGAGACAGCAATGTTGTATTTAAGTCTTTTACTCCAAGTCTCAAGTCAAGTCTCAAGTCTCTACCTTCAAGTCTCAAGTCGAGTCTCAAGTCCTTGCAAGATACTTTCAAGTCAAGTCAAGTCTCAAATCTGAGAGCCAACTTTATACCCCAACCTGTATTCAAGAATTTCTGGACAGAGTCAACAAAGTCAGTTGTAACAATTTAAGTAGAGTTGGCTCTCCATTTTTGTGATTTTGCCACCTGCAGCTTTGGAAGTGGGGAATAGGATTCTTCTTACCACCCATTTGCAAAGCTGGAGGCTTTTTCAGAAGTGAGGAATAAGATCCTTCTTATTCCCCATTACCGAAGCTTCAAGAGCTTTAGAAGGAAGGACTCTTCCTGCTCAAGCCCATCGCCTAACCCATTTGCTGTTCCTCTGAGAAATGTGTCCACACTTTGGGCTTGAGACAGATCATCATGTGATCTGTAAGTTGTGAGGTTTCTGGAGGGATGTGTTACATTACTGAACAAAGGGCAGCAAGTCAGTCACTAAAATTATGCAAGTCTCAAGTTGAGTTGAGTCACTGTGTAATTTTTGCCAAGTCAAGTCCAAGTCAAACCACTGAAGTGACTTAAGTCTGATTTGAGTCCGAGTCAATTGACTTGAGTCTACATCACTGTGAGACAGTATGAGACAATTGTTTTAAGGGATAGGTGCTGGGATAGTAGGGGTAGCAGCAGTAGGTGTCAACTGCATGCAGGCTTTCCTGACTCCTCTAAAATGAGTCTTCTTAGCCAGCTGTGGCAAAGGATGGTATCCCATTCCCAGTATTGAAGTAAAATTGAACTGATAGTCCAGTCAGCTTCAGTCTATGATACAGGGGAGGTGGTGCCTTCTTGTCTGCTTCAGGTCCCAAAATATCTTGGATTGGCTCTGCTGTTGGGAAGAGGATGGACATCATCATCAGTGATTGAGTGTGTCAGAAATCATGGTGAGTGTTTAGAAGCACAGTGATGGTTGGTCTGAAAATATTTGGAAGTGTGCTAGAGCACACTTCAGGAGTTCCCAGCCATGGGCTGAGTGGTTAAACATGTTGTCACCAAGCCCAAGTCGTGATAACTTGCAGCGTCACATGTGTGGACAAACTGGGTAGAAGTATACCCTGAGACAAGATAGTCACATAAAAGAAGAGGTGATACAGTGGCCTGGATTGTCTAGCCTTGGAAGAACCCATCTTCCTAAATTAAACTATGATCCATGCGTGGAAGACAATGTCTTTATTTTTTTTGCAACTCTTGTTTCCCATCCATTGATCTTCCTTCCTGTAGATGATGAAACATCTCTGACTCACTTCCCTCAGGAGATGGGCATGCTGTGCAGATAAGCCAAATTGTGAGATTTAAAAAAACAAACAAAAAACAAAACAGCAGCATATGGCTTGACATCCTTCTTTGCACTATGGGGGCAAAGGGTTGGTGGCTAAAACTGCCAGGATGTATGTAATAATTCGGTAATTCCAGTAATGAATTCTCTCACAAAAGCAACATAGCAACATTCTGCTTGGAGTGAAAAGAAATCAGCCATCACAAAGAAGCCTGTTTTAGGGTGGAAAGACAAAACAGATTTAACTCATACACCTAAACTGGAGCCAGAGAGCCATCTTTGGAAGGATAGCTGTTTTTCTGGGCTGAGACAGCACGTGAGGGCAAAGTTAGATGGGGCATGTCTGCGGCTCCCAGACTTGAGACTTGACTTGAAAGTATCTTGCAAAGACTTGAGACTCGACTTGAGACTTGGAGCAAAAGACCTGTGCATATCTCTGTCAAGAGCCAAAGTTGTGTGGTGGTTTGAGCATTGGACTATGACTCTGGAGAACAGGGTTCGAATCTCTCTTAGCCGTGGAAACCCACTGGGTGACCTTGGGCAAGTCACACACTCTCAGCCTCAGAGAAAGGCCATGGCAAACACCTTCTGAAGAAATTTTGCTAAGAAAACACCATGATAGATTCACCATGGGGTCACCCTAAGTCAGAAACGACCTGAAGGCACACAGTAACACAATACCTCTGTTCAGTTGCCCAACTGCTGTTGCTTCTCTTGCACCAGTGAATTGCAGGAGAAAACTGGGTGCTTAGTTGGTCCTTTTCCATTTGATGGTGGTTTCCCCCTATAGTTCTTTCCCCTACATGACCCTAACAGTGGACTGTACTGTTGTACTTAACTGGCAGTTGAGAGGCAGCTATGAAGACAAAAATGTGAAACAGAATTATATCACCCACTTTCCTGGGAACACAGCTCCGTTTTTGATATGTTGAAGGTGGATGGTCAAAGTCTTTAGATTTCATGCATAAAAATTTGCAACTGTAATGCTAATGTCGTTGACTTGGTGACTTCCAAAAATTCAGAAAAATACATCCATAGAAACCACTAAAATATGGTCAAAATTATACCGATTACACCAAAATGTGTCAGATAACACTTCCTGGAACTACAAGAGAAGGGGAGCATGAGGATCATATTTCAGGTTTTCTTCTTTGTGCAGGGCTTTCCATATTTTCTGACCCAAGCATTAGAGACAGACTGATTTACAAACCCAGATGAGAAGGAGTGGCAACTTTAGAAAAGCACTTGGTTAAGAACAGTGCCAAAAGGTCATGAACCATCCAAGCTAGACCTGAGAACCTCTTGGCTCTTTATTGAGCTGCTCTGTGTCTGAAAAGTGTGGCGTGGCACACCATTTTAAGCAGCACAGTATTATCTTGCTTTGGACTGGCCCCACCCGGCTAGGTTGAGCGTTGATCTGTGCTAGACTGGAAGGATTACAAAAGGCTTCGTGTTTGGACTGAAATCTATTCAGAGGATAGTGGTCTTTGTGGTTCTGATGTATTTCTGTGCTTCCTTCAGCTCCTGCCTCCTGGCTTGGTCTTTTCATTCTGACTGCTCAGCTTAATTCTTGGTTCCCCAGTTCCCTTGTGACACCTGCGTACAGCTCAGCCTTAACACAAAACTACCTTTCTTGTTTTCATCGAATTGTGTGTCCCAGTTTGAGTGATATTTGGAGTTCTTTGCAAAACAGATTCACATTATTCCTTTCCTGTTCCTGTCAATGCCATTTTCCTTCTTTTCTTCCCACCCAGTCCATGACCTCACTTGCCCTCAGTCATGTTTAATTCTGTTAGCTTTAGTGGTCCAGCACTTTGATACCACAGTGCTTCATCTGTCATGATGATCCTATGGATACTTATGAACAAAGGCAATTGGATTACCACTGCGGCTTGGATTAGATGTCAGTGTGGCAACAAATGAGGCAATGGACAACGAGGGCAGAGAAGAATGGAAATGGCACTGAGAAGAAGCTTCCATCAAAGGAATAAAATAATGTAGTCAAAACGAAGTAAATATTCTGCATGAGGGGTGATTTCCCCAGTCATCTCTTCAGCAGCGTTTAATAGTAAGTTCAAAAGTTGAATGCTGAAACTGGAGAAGACTCAGCATTGCCCTAATCTAGACATAATGCGTCCCTCAAAATCACAGACTTGACGGAAAGATTCAGGCACAGAAATCTTCAGAGACTGTTGGTAGACAGAGGTCTGAGGTTTGCTTTTGGCTTAGATCTGCTTTCTGGTTTATTATTCTCTGCCCTGCTAATGGCCTAAGGGTAATTATGGAGGATTTCATTATCTCCTTTGTCCACTGAGTGCTAATGCTCTGGGTTTCCTTTATCCTGCTTGAGCAAGAGGACCTCAGGGAGGCTGCAAGAAAGGAATTAATGAATTTCAGGTTGGACATGAATTGGTAATTAATCACTCCTGGAATTCAAGATAAAGCCAGCGAGAGAGTGACAGACAAAAAATATATTAAAGGAAGAGTGGTATGGATGGTGAGGTGTCCTGAAGATGATCTGAATGCACCAGGGAAGTTGACCAAGCACAGAGGGATGGCCCACAGGAGGACTGTTTGGCCAGGCTTGAATGGGCCAGGTTGAAACGGAAGAGCTGTGTCAAGAGGAGAATCTTTTGGAGGTGGAGGTCAAAGAGATTTGCCCAAGAAAGATAATAGATGATTTTGGTAGTTGTCAGACAAGTCAGGCGTCAGACAGCAGGTATAGAGGAAAAACAGTGTGAAGGAAAGTGTGAGTGGTAGGGCAGGCCGTGGCAGGAGAGCTTTTCAAGGGAGTCTTTTGGACCAAGGGTAAACTTTTGGGATACTATCATTGCCTGGGTGACAGTGGCTGTGATTTTTGCCTTACTGAAAAAGTAGCGGCAAGCTGTGTGTAGACCAGATACTGGCTGAAAATATAAAGTGTTTGGAGGTATGCAGACACTCTTGAGTTGGGGTGAAAGTTTTTTCATAAGGCAGCAGATGCTATTGCTGACTTAGGGACAGAAGGGTGAGTGTTAAACTTTATTTATTTTATTTATTATTTCTTTAATTTATGAATATCCCTGCCTTTGTCCCAGGAAGGAGCTCAAAGCAGCTTACAAAAAACTTCACCTGCAAATGGATGTAATGTGCTATTGGCTGTAACCAAATGGGAAGTGGATTTGTATTATTGAGGATCTAGGTAGATAACAGTTGTGAATAACTGTTGATGCAGTTGATAAGGCTTATACAATGTGCTTATCTTGGCTTACAAGGATGTTTTCCAAGATCTATTTACTCTTTGTGCTTGCTGGGAAAGCAGTGGCTGTCACTAGCCCTGGCTCCTACACGCCACAATCTGTAGGAATGCCATTTTGTAAATGGGTTCATTGTTTATCAGCCATCTGACAGCAAATAGTATCTCGGCATTTTAGGAGGATCAGCACCAAATGCCTTGGGCAAGAAACAGACAGGCAGGTGGGCAGTCAGGCAAGCAGGAGGCTTGACACTGAAGTCTGAGTGATTGCCAATACCTTTACCTTCCTCACTGACCACTAGATGAGACTGAGGGACGGTAGCAGTGCTGGGAGCTTTTTATCACTCAGTGGCACAAGATTGGCCTTCTTATATCACCTGACTTTCCAAGACAGAAGGATTATAGCCAGGACATGTAGGCCTCCTCTGAAATGATCCAGAATCCCTATAATCTTCCCTTCACTAGAGGGAGCTTGTGCCTGTTTCATTATACTTCCAGTTCCAGCCTGGTGGTGCTTGAGAGAAATGACCTGTCACCCTGCTTTTCATTGGCAGCTGATGTGGGGAATGCTGTTTCTCAATATGATAGTGGGGTTGGGTGCGTTTTTGTTTTTTCATGCATCGCATGTGGGTGAGTGTTTATAAGAGAGTGTGTGTGCTCACATACATACACTGCAGAACTGTCAACTTAGTTTTCACGGGAGACAACAGTAGGATACTTCTGCCACTTCCAATCTCCATTCCCACTTGTTTTGTCCTTCCCTGATAAAGTAGCCTGCATGTGAATGTGTGTGTGTGTGTGTGCATGCACACACGCACCTGACAGAGAGAGAGAGAGAAGGAAGTCCTTTATCTTGTAATGACAGAAGTATTTAGTGTATCTCCCATCCTCTTTGATTTCCACATGGCCTGTCCTGTTTTACACCTTGAACAAAGGTAGCTGATCCTCGCTCTTGACAAGTTTCATCCCAGTGCGCTTTCCATTACCGCCCAGGACCCAGGGGAGCTAATAATAATTTCTGTATTGTAAAAATTAATTAGCGCTGCAGACGTTCATTTCTCAGGCATGATTAGAGAATGCTTCTAACAGGGGTGACCTGATGACTCTGCAGCAGGAGCCTCTGCAGCTTTGATCTGGCCTAGAAAACACCCCGAAGGCCCCAATTTGAAACATCACTGGAGTGAAAGAGCTAGTGGGCTGTGTGTGTGTGTGCAGGGAAGAGGACATGGGACATTTTCAAGGTGTGAGATGAATGTGGGAACAATGAAAAGAAGGCTCTTGTCAGAGTGGAAGCTGTCAGTCAGAGGAAGGCTTTGCACCAGGGAACAGGTACTTAGAGAAGCAGCCAGGTATAATTCAATTACAGTGCATGTGTTGCTAAAAGGACAAAATGAGGGGGGAAGAGAGGCAAACACAGAGGCATTTAAGATGTAAGAGATCCTGCCTTTGAAGAAAGAGGCAAAAGCTGTGCAGTTGAGAATGTACTTAAAAAAATGCCATTGGTGAGTCAAGTTTTTTTTAATGTTGCACACAGAGATAGCAAGCAGGTGGAGCTGAACCTGAGGAGAGAGGCTGACCAGTTCTTTTCTGGAGGCATGACTTCTGAGATCATATTGCAACACTGCTGTTGTGGAAAGAATAGTGCAGTGATGGAATCTGACTCTTTATTTAAACAGTAATAAAGGAGTGTGGAACAGTCCTCCCACACTCATCACACTCAGAGATTTGTAGTGGAAAAGATGCAGTTTGAGCATGAGGGAATGTGGACTGTCAGCCAGTACGATGAAGTCTGGGAGTTATATTCCCCAAAAGTAATTTCCACAAGCTCTGTGGTCAACCGTGATAACTAGACAATGTGCTTCTGAATGTTAGGTCCTCTGAACATGGAATAAGAGTGCTTTTTCTTTCAGAATGTGATCTTGGAGTTTCTCAGGATATTTAGCTGACCACTGTTGGATACAAATTCTCTGTTAGATCTAGTAGAGTTCTAAGATGGTTTACTTTCCTTAACTAGCTAGTCTCATATCCTGTCATTGATCACAGGCCATTCTGGATACTTTAACAAGGTGTGGAAACAATCCAGAAAGATAAGAATTGCTTATGTCCCTGTTGATCCAGTTCTGATACTAAGCAATGTTAATACTGTAACTAGAGACAAGGAGCATTTACACATAATGACAAGCCAGGTTGATTGATTTATCCTGGTTTACAGTGAATGAAAAGCATGCTGGTGCCTGTGAATCAATGTTGTTGGTTCACTCATCCTTTCACACAAACAAGTAAAACTAACTGGGAAATCTTCACTTACCGTAAGTGCTTGGTTTGTTACTCCACAAACAAACCAGGATTCCTAAGCCAGCAACAAGCTTGTAGTTTCAACCTGCATATGAATCTTAGTGAGAAAAAGGCTCTGTGCATCTACAGCTGCTGGGTCCAACTGGGAGCTGTGATTGGAGCATACAGTTCCCCCTGCTGTTGAATATTGAAAGCATCAAGGAATGTGGCCAGTGGGTGCCTTAGTTCATGGCACATGTGTGTGTGAGGGGAGTGTTTCAGAGGGTTTGGCGACATCAGAGGGAGGGAACTGAGGTGGATGGTGGGGTGGGCATCATTTAGTCCGTCTGATTGGTCTTCAGGGCCACTCTGTCACACGAAACCAATCCAGTCTCCCACCGCGGGTCTGCAGCAAGGAGGATAAAGCTGGTCTGTGACAGACTCATTCTCTGGGCAGGCAGCAGATCCGGGAGATCAGCTGTTTCATTTGTGGTGCCAGTGTGACATTCAGCTCCTCCCATGATCTTGCAGCAGTCCAACATCGGGACAGCAGCAGTGCTGGCTAGAATTTGGGATGGGCTTTGGACTCAGGCTCTCAATTCTGCATGTGGGTAGGAAGCTGGCATGGTATAAAAGTGATTAATGCCATCTGAGTTCAATTAGAGCAGCATGTTTGAAGCCTATTGAGCAAGCGGGGGTGACGGCAATATGATTGTGTGGATCACAGCTTAGTTGTGGCACAGATGGGGCTGAAGGGAGGGAGGGTAATAGGAAGGAGAGGAGAAGAGGTGCCCTTCCCCAAACTGCTTCATAGCTCCAGATCCTAAGTGGCTCAGAGGTTAGATGAGGAGAGACCTGCTTGAATGAGTCATGTTTGACTCTTCTCCTGTCCAGAACCTCCCCCAGCATCAATGAATGTTGAACCAGGAGAATTTTACGTGGTTGAGGTCCTAGTAGATCGTTGCAGAGCCTGATATTTAGGGTAACAACTTGGAAAAAAAACATCTTCCCAGGGTTTATTGCCTGAAGCAAAGGTCTTCACCTCATATTTGAGTCTGATGGCCCTGGAAACTCCCAGCACCTAAAACAGGAGACAGGCAGTGCACATGGGATGTCCTGAATTAAAATCAAGATGTTCCACCTCCCGCTTTCATCTTGGCTGGCTGCTAGAGACTGTTGCTTTGTTTATGCTGCTTGTTCTCTTGAGAGGGCAACAGAACTGAGGGAGAAGCTGATGGGTGTTCCAAGAGCTCTTTGGAGGCAGTGTCAGAATATGACTGGAAAGGATCTGGAAGTCATCTAGCTGAAATGACTGCACAGGGGCAGTGTCTTCCATGCCAAATATTCTGAGCTTCTACACAAGCTGTTTCGTGTGGAATTAGTAGCCTTTGTTGATTTATTTTGTGTGGGTGATACATACACTGAGAGCTCAGTGTGGCATAGCGGTTTGAGCGTTGGACTACAGCCCTGGAGACCACAGTTCAGTTCCTTGTTTGGCCATGAAAACTTGCTGGGTGATCTTGAGTGCGTTGCACACTTTGAGCCCAGACAACCCTATCATAGGTTCACCTTAGAGTCATCATAAATGAGAAATGACTTGAAGGTACCCAAGAACAACTATAACAACAACAGCAACAATAACAACACTGTGGCCAGTGCACAGCATCCTTGTGTTGTCTTCTTGAATATTTTCAGAATGATTTGTAGTAATTTTTTTGACTTAACATGTAATTATATTGCCATTCTGTTCAACATGTGTGGTTAAATTCATGTGCAGACTTTTGAGGACTTCTGAGCCTTGGATTAGAAGCTTTCTTCTTGCAGCTGTTGGCTCTGATTGTTTTATGTTCAGCAGCATTATTGATGGATTGCCCCATAATCAATTCCTGTTCCCCACAGAATGACTAATTATTATCAGTTTTCTCCCATTTTTCTTCATTTTATTGCAAGATAAAACTATTTTTCAGTTGCTTTAAAAAAGCAAAAGGAAACAAGCCATTAAAGCTTTTACTGAACAGAAATCAACTAACCAACAGGTAGTGACTGAGTAATGCTGCTGATGCACTGAGCAAGAAGTTTTTGGAAACAAACGTTTCAAGAGGGAAGTATCTAATTAAAGTTGCAGAGGACATTTGTTGACCTGGACTTCTGAGTAAATATTACAGCATTGTCTGATGATATAATGTTATGTTAGGTACTGTGCAGAACTGCCTTTTGAATACTGCTTCTGGTTGATTGTGGGTAAACAATGTTTTGGTAGTGTCATAGAGTGTGCAGGTGAGCCACCTGAACTGATATAATGAAAATTACAGGGTGCCACAAGCAGTGAGCAAGAGAGTCCATGATGCGCTGCTTCAGAGATGCCAGTGGAAAGGCCTCGTGAGGTTTTAATTCAGATTAACTCAGTTTAACTCACAATATTAACTTGTGCTGCATGCAGTTGAGAAAAAATGGGAGTAGGTTGTGTCTTAATGGTCATCTTAGTCTGAAATCATATACATATTTTTTGTGTTTGTGAGTGTGTGTGTGTGTATCTGTATAATGTTTTGCGCATTTTCTTCTCTGCTTCAGGTGCTGATTTTTGCTGATGGGGACACAAGAGGATTCCCATACCAACAGCTTGGCTTCCTTTCCTCTGTGGAGAAGAAAGATGGAAAAGCTACTGCTTATCTGTGTGAGAACTTTACCTGCTCCTTGCCTGTCACTTCCAGCCAGGAGCTGCGCCGCTTGCTGCTATCCTGAGACTACCATCCTTGGTGGCCCGTGCATTTCAGTGGTCAAGAGAAAAGAGACTCCTAAATTTAATGAGATGACATTTAGCTACTTGGCCCTCCCAATAAAGTCGCCTTCAGTCTAGCATGGTTGTGGCCGTGTTCAGCTTGCCTCTTTATATCGTAATAGCATCTCCCTTTCTGTCCTTCAGCCCAGGGAGATACTTGGTCAGTGGTCCTCAGGTTTACTTAATGTGACTAACTGCCTCAGAAGGTGGCGGATTCTCATTCTTCAGGAGTCTATAAACAGAGATTGGATGGGCATCTTTCAGGAGTGCTACACTTGTGTATTCCTGCATGGCAGGAGTTGTACCACATGGACTTTCTAGTCCCTTCTGATGCTAAGATTCTATCAGTTTTTGAGACGTAGAGCAGTGAAATTTTTGTTTGTAGTAGTTTGATCTAATGGGAACTTGGTTTCTGCAAAATCTCAGACTTTGCAACTTCTCTGAGAGGAATGGCCAACCCCCCCCTCCTTTTTTTGCAGGAATTATATCATTTAGCCTTCCGCTTCAAGTCCTCTGACTATCAAGGGCCAGGTTTCCTTCTTTCTGGATGCCAGAGATCCTTTAGGTTTTGATTTAGGCTTGCAGAGGGAATTCCTGCTTAGCTTGGGTGTGATGGTTTCACAAGGGAAAGTCCATCCTATTTCCAAAAGGAATTACATTCCTATTGAAGGATTTGTGTGATGGTCATAGGCTGTACCCTCTAGATATGTATATATCCTCTATTGGCTATGCTAATGTGTGTGAGAGTGGGTATGTGTGTGAGAGAGATGTGAAGGATAGTCCAATACATCTGAAAGGAACTAGATAAGGAAGGGTAATACAGATCTTAACATGTAGCCTTCCTACATATATATATTCATAGCATTTTTATAGGTTTAGACCTGGCTGAATAGCTGTAGCAAGCACTAAGAAGAAACAAAAGGAGACAAGCATCTCCACCCTGCCCTGTTGGGGACTTCTAGAGGTATCTGGAGACACTAGTCTACAGGAATCTCCCTCCACCCGCCTGAGTTCAATATTCTTGTTGCCTTAAATTGTGTGTGATATAGTGTTAAGAGGCAAGGAGAGGTAATCTTTGGGAAAAAAATGAAGTGCAGCTTTGGAGAAACCATAGTGCAAAGCTATGATATCTAAGACAGTTCCATTCCAAATGAAATATATAGGAAGATGCCAATATATAGCTAAATAATAAAAAAAAGGGGGGGGGATGGCTACATTACCTCATCTTGAATAGTATAGTACAAAATCTGGTAATATAAGATAGAATCTTGAGCTTTTTTCCCATTTTTAATTAAAGAACAAATTTATAGCTGCCTAGACCCATACTCAGTGAATTGTTTTCCTGACCAGACATCTTTTTTTAATATTACTTCAGTCCAAAATCTTCTATCAAACCACCCAGATTCATGCTACATATATTTTACTAGTATAATCAATTAAGATAAAATAGATGTAAATAAATTCACTTGAGTACATTTTTTAATTTTTTTTTTTTGTAGAACTTGAGCAAGTTACCTTCCTAAATCTGATCCCCTTTGGTTTATATACTTCAAAGAACATGCAGCTTTAAAATTTAGGGCTGAATATTACTTTTTGTAGTCTTTGTGATACTTTTTGTAGTCTTTGTGATACTAAAAAAGAGGACCCAAATAATTATCACTCAGTCAGCCTGACATCAGTACCCGGAAAGATCCTGGAGCAGATCATTAAGCAGTCAGTTTCTAATCACTTAGAAAGCAAGGCGGTAATCACGAGAAGTCAACATGGATTTCTCAAAAATAAGTCATGCCAGACTAATCTTATCTCTTTTTATGATAGAGTTACTAGCTTGATAGATGAAGGGAATGCTGTGGATGTAGCATATCTCGATTTCAGTAAGCCCTTTGACAAAGTTCCCCATGACATTCTTGCAAAGAAGCTGGTAAAATGTGGGCTGGACAGGGCTACTGTTAGTTGGATTTGTAATTGGTTGACCGACCGAACCCAAAGGGTGATCAGGAATGGCTGCTTTTCATCCTGGAGAGAAGTGACTAGCGGGGTGCCACAGGGTTCTGTCCTGGGCCCAGTGCTGTTCAATATTTTCATCAACGACTTGGGTGAAGGAATAGAAGGCATGCTCATCAAATTTGCAGATGACACCAAATTGGGAGGAGTTGCTAATACGCCAGAGGACAGAATCCAAATTCAAAATGACCTGGATAGATTGGAGAGCTGGGCCAAGGCTAATAAAATGAAATTCAACATAGATAAGTGTAAGGTCCTACACTTAGGTAGAAAAAATGGAATACAGAAATACAGGATGGGGGACAAGTGGCTGGATAGCAGTACATGTGAAAGGGATCTAGGAGTCTGAATAGACCACAAGCTGAACATGAGTTAGCAGTGTGATGCGGCAGCCAAGAAAGCCAATGCAATTCTTGGCTGCATCAACAGGAGTATGGTGTCTAGATCGAGGGAGGTACTGGTACCACTCTACTCTGCTTTGGTTAGACC
Organism: Iguana delicatissima; assembly: GCA_948472985.1. Taxonomy (NCBI): domain Eukaryota; kingdom Metazoa; phylum Chordata; class Lepidosauria; order Squamata; family Iguanidae; genus Iguana; species Iguana delicatissima. The sequence continues at coordinate 709,982 of CAOKZL010000593.1, forward strand.
TCATCTTGAATACTGTGTCCAGTTCTGGGCACCCCAATTCAAGAAGGACATGGTCAAGCTGCAGCAAGTCCAGAGAAGGGCAACCAAAATGGTGAGAGGCCTGGAAGCCATGCCCCATGAGAATGGACTTAGAGAGCTGGATTTGTTTAGTCTGCAGAAGAGAAGGGTAAGAGGGGACATGATAGCCATGTTTAAATATTTGAAGGGATGCCATGTAGAGGAAGGAGAGGGCTTGTTTTCTGCTTCTCCAGAGACCAGGACAAGGAGCAATGGATTCAAGCTGCAGGAAAGGAGATTCCACCTGAACCTCAGGAAGAACTTCCTGACAGTCAGGGCTGTCCGGCAGTGGAATATGCTGCCTCGGAGTGTAGTGGAGTCTCCTTCCTTGGAGGTTTTTAAGCAGAGGCTAGATGGCCATCTGTCGGGAATGCTTTGAGGATGTTCCTGCATAGCAGGGGGTTGGACTGGATGGCCCGTGTGGTCTCTTCCAACTCTATATTTCTATGATTCTATGAAAAGATCCATCATAGCTGGTGAGGAACCCCAGTGATTGACTCAGCAGCTGTCTTGCTGTGCAGCCAGGAAAAGACAATCTGCAAATAGCATCATTAATGGTCTTTTTTCAGTCCTGTGAAATTAACCCTTCCCAGAGCATGGAAATGTTACATTTTAAACTGTATCTCCCAGAATCCATCAGTCAGTAGGTTGGGGATTTTTAGGAAGTGTAGCCCAAAAAGCAACTTTTCCAGGCTCATGTGTGTGTTTGTTTGTGTGTGTGTGTATATGTGCCTTCAAGTTGCCTGTCATTTGAAAAAGCCAAGTCATTTCCACCTCTGGACTGTCAGTTCTCCAAAGTACCATCCCCACTGAGGCCCTTGAATGGTGCCAGGTTCCCACTGATGATTCCAGGGAGGTTTCAGCAAGAATCCCAAATATGGAACCAGTGCACAAGCTGGCATATGAAGCGAAGAAGCTTTGCACTCAAGCAGAATGACTTTTGCTGCTCCTCTGGCTGTTACAGCCATGTCAGGGCAGCAGAGGTTGAATTATTTCAAAATCTTTACCTATTGTGGAGCTGGATCTACGCTTCATCCAAGTGGCAGCTCTCTTCTTCCCTTTAATTTTCCCACATCAGGTATGCAGGAGTAGCTAGGAATCAATATGTCTTCCTGTGCCAAAGGAAAGGAGGTGTGTGTGTGTGTGTGTGTGTGTGAGAGAGAGAGTGTGTGAGAGAGTGTGTGAGAGAGAGAGAGAGAGAAAGAGCGAGACAGAGAGAGAGAGCGACTACCAAAATGAAAGAAGCTATTTTAGGATGCTTGCAGGCCATGCAAAACTGATCCATAATAAATACCCTTGGGTGCCGCTACTGATCCATAATAAATACCCTTGGGTGCCGCTAGCTGTGGTTTTCATTGTGTAACTGGCCTGCCTCATAAACTGAATTTTATGGGGGAGAGTATCCAGATGACGTCTTCCACTTGAAACCCTCTTGGGTTTTCATACCACTTTCTGTCAGTTTTCTTCCTGCACACAGAAAGAGAGAGACTAAGGAGGAGAAGATGAAATAAAAGCTGTACACTACCTTTTGATTTGTGCTGTTAGGAGCTGTCCATCTGGAAGCACCCCTTGTTGTAAACACAGAGTTCATCCGAGTTGATTTCCTACTGTTTGATGCTGTCTTCCTGATTTTAAATGTGCAGCAGTTGCCTAGTTAGTAGGACTGCCTCTACATTTCTTCATTGCCCCATATTTGGGGGAAGTGGCTGTCCAGAACAAGTAAACCCCCAGCACAGCAATAGCTAAACTGAGGCAATTACCATGAGAAAGGGGCCAAATTTTGTTACAGTAGTTGGTTTTAGCTCTACCACCCTTTGGTGGTCTGTGATATTACAAACAGACATATAGAGCATGGAAGTGTTACTTTATTAGACTACAATTTCCAGAGTCTCCTAGTCAGGCCATGCTGGATGGAGGATTTTGGAAACAGTAGCCTAGAAAGAAAAAGTGTTGTTTCCAAGCTTTACAGATACAGATCCTGGATTACACTAAGAGTAAGGACTCAAAAATGTTTTGGACTTAAAGATGGTGTAGTTAGATTCCTTCTGTGAAAGCACATTTTAATGCAATTCTACTTGGGTTTCTCTATTTTACAGACTGTTAGTAACTGCTATGGGATTGCAGCAACAAGAAGAATGCCTGAGGTTATAGTAGGGACTTGGAGAAGAAGGAGCAACTTGGTTGCTAATCCAGTTTTAGTCACAGTAGTGAATCAGCCCTCTGACTAAAACCCACCAAATTTGGGGTGAGTTTGTTTCTTGGGGTGGCAGAGGAGGTATGTTGCCATCTAGTGGCTATCCAGTGCCCACTGGACCTCTGCCAGTCACGTTAATCTTTCTTCTGGCACTTTGAACTCTGCCAGTATCAGCAGATACTGGGCTTTCAGCCAAGCAGTAGCAGGGACGCTTTTGCATAGGATGGAAGGGTCCCTGGGAACAAGGAATGTGTGATTCTGTGGAGCAGAAGTGCTGGCTGTGCAGTGACAGTGATGGATAGATTTTGTTATGGAGTCTCCCGACCCTGCTGCTGTTCCTAGCAGTAAATTAGATCGCTGCACTTCCAGACCTGATAGGAACAGTTTCGCTTAATGCTGTCCTAGTTCCCTCATTAGTTTTTGCTTTGTGACAAGGATCGAACCAAAGCCAGAAGGAGATGGGCTTGTTCTTGCCTATGTGTATCTGTGTGCTGCTTCGGTGGAGAGGAACTCATAATAAAACCACCAATATGGGGTTAAGGTTGGGAATGGGGTGGGATGTGGAGGTTTTCCAACCCTTATCCCACCAATTCTGGGGTTTCTACTCAGGCAATCCCACCAGTGCCACCAGCTGTGGGGGTTCCTTTTATGCAATCCCATCACTGTGGCCAAATGTGAGGTTTCTACCTTTTAACCTACCAAATGGTGCTCATTGCAATTACCAAGAGTGAGACCTTTCCCTGATCCCCACCTTTGCCACAATATGAGGACCTTCCTTTGTCTCCCTTGTGTGACACCAACTGTGGGGATTGTCTACATGCCCTCAGGGTACCTGTAAGGATTTATGCAACTTCCATCCTCAGTGGATATCATCTGTCCACATTCACTGCTGACACAACAGATATCTTGTCTGAAGCCAAGCTCTCAGATAGATAATGTTCTGAGAGTTCAAAAGTGTATAAAAACAAAAACAATTCTTTATTTACAGAAGTTATTTATTACATTTAAAACAACACACACTCACACTCCTCTCAAGCCAATTTGACCAGCCATACCAAACCCCAACCAAAACTCTCTTCTCTGACTCCAGTGTTAGGCTGTCTCCAAAAAACCCTTGTCTAATTGAACTTCCAACTGTCATGCAGCCTCATTTGAATCTCCACAAACACTCTACTTCCTGCATTCCATTCGTTCCCACTCCCAAAAGCTCCTTAGCTTATACTCTAATCAAAAACAACATTTCCAAGATACAGATCCATGGCATCACATGGGACTTTCTACCCTTGGCAGCAGGGTTGATGCTGGCACCAGAACACCTCAAGAATCACATGCCACCTGCACTTGGTCCTCCAACTGCTGCATTTTTTTGTAATATGAGCACCATGGATTCTTTTCCCAGCTTGTGCGAATGATGCAGGGTTAAAACATTGTAATGGATCTTGAGAAAACCTGATCGTGGTTGCCAGAGGACCATGAAGCTCGGGTGGGTGACTTTTTTTCAGCCTGGCCTATCTCACAGGGTTGTGGGAAAAGAGCTGTGCTTTGTGCTTTGAGCGCATTGAAGGAAAGGTAGCATATAAATGTGACAAGCAGATAACAGCAAGCCTGGAAGAATTCCATTGGGATAGCAGATCAGAATGAGTTGGTGTTACAAATTTACTTTCTCCACATTACCACCTCTTTAGAGCATTCTTCCAGTTGTGGTTAGTGGCTACAGCAGAAGGAGAAACATGCAGGTTACCGACCTATGAAAGTGACAGGATGAAGGCTTGGAAAAGCAGGACTACCTTATGCATATTTATTCAGAAGTCAAGCTTCCTTAATTCAAATAGGGCTTACTCCCAAGTAAGTTCAAGCAAGTTCATAGGGCACCGCCACTTCAGTCTGGCCCAAACAAAGCACAGCGTGAAACGTGATGTATCCTGAACCTTGAATGCATTGCTCTGTATCCAGATCCAATTCTGTGCCGCTTTATTGTCTTAGAAATGAATGGCCTGCCTGTTACAGATTTCCTAGGCAGGCGGTTGCTTAAGGACTGCCTATGTATGTCATTCCTATTGACCTAATCAGTGCAACCCCAAAAGGCAGAGAGGGTCAAAAAGTGGAACCATTAGGTCAAGGCCTGAATACAAGGCAATCCCAAGGTGTCTGTTGAATGCATAATCAAATACATAGTGACGGAAAGAGCTATAGCTCAGTGGAAGAGCACATGTCGTGCATGCAGAAGGCTCCAACTTCAGTCCCCTGGCATCTCCTGTTAAAAAGGAGTAGGCACCACTGGACAACGTGCAGCCCTCCTGAAATGATACTGGATTAGCCAGCACAACCAGTGGGGAGGGCTCACTGAAGCTGTAGTCCAGCAACAGCTGTCAAGCCAATCCAGATTTTTACATATCAGGATGGGGAAAGCCTGCACCTTTTGTGATCCACTACCAGTCAAAACAATACTGGGCCAGGTGCATTAACTACCCAACACAATGTGAGCAATACCACGTGTCGAAAAATCCTCATATAGAATTGTGTTTGCATGTGTTTGTAGACACAGGAGAAGGTCAATAATTTTTTAAATGGCTTATTAGCTTAATCCTCTGAGATCACTTGGAAGTATAACCATGGTTCAGTGGGATATAGCCTCAAAGTACAACTGTTCCAAGCTCAGCTATCATTTTCAGATGAACTGGGCCTTCTTCCAGACCATCACAACCAGAAAAAATGTTATGCATGTTCCTTGTTAAAAATCCCACAATCCCAGAAAATCTGATGGGTGCCCCTTTTGGCTGCCATTTTGTGCCATTTTAATATGGCCCTTCTAGTTACGCTTGTGGGAACTCTGCTGGCTGCTGCAAGCAGGCTGACCTGTTTGACCAGATTTGAAATAGGCTTGCATTCTCCAGGAAAATTCACACAGTTATTTGTGAGCAATTAAATACATCTGCACATACTGTTCATTTTGAGAGCCTTGTTTCCTTCATTTTATTACTAATATTAAATCTTCTTTATTTCTTTGGCAGTTTTATTCTGTGGTTAAAGTCCACTGGAAACCACAAAGCTGGGTGATGGTGGTAGTTTTGCATTAATAACTAATGTGCAATTGAATAGCAAAATAAGGAACAGGAAACAGGCTCATTTTATCATGCAATAAGCAGCTATGTGAAGTATGAAAAATTAACAGTGCTGGGTATGTCTTCAATTTCTGTGTATGCCTTCAGTTTTTAGCACAGCTATTTTACCAGCACTGGTTTCGCCTTTTCCTGTTCATAAAAGAAGGAAAGAAGTTGCTTTTGGAAGTCCTTCAGGTAATATATTTATATTATTTAATATATTTAAATATAAAATGCACAGAATGTGAAAATAATGCAGCTAACAATGATCAACAAGTGGTATTTGAACTCAGGCCTATGTTTGATAAGAAGAGTCAATGTGAAACCTAGAAGCCAACGGTCCCTACGATCAGGCAGCAATGCTGTAAGTGAAATGACACATCTGTCTGGCAGTGCCTGGACGGGCTGGAAGTTGAAGTGGAATTAGAATAATGCAACAGTATCTTAGGCCATTTTCACACTCCACTGTTATAGTGCTATTATTCCACTTTCAACATCCTGTGGAATCCTGGGGTTGGCAGTTTAGGGAGGGACATTTAGAATTCTCAGCCAGAGAGCTCTTTGGCCTCAGGAAACAATAAATCCCAGAATTCCACAGGATGTTGAAAGTGGAATAATAGCACTATAACAGTGGAGTGCAGAAATGGCCTTAGTATCTGGGAATCCCAGATGCTGAAACATTGCAGTACTTTTTGTGCAATGGCCTCTGGGGATGCTTTTGTCTGTCAGGGGATGTACGATTGCATGCACTGAACCTATTGGTTGCTCACTTCCTTTGGTTTATCAGCAGGGTGGCATAGTCTAGAACAGAGATGGGCAACTTGAGGCATTGTGGAGGTTGGACAACACCTATGGAAAATGATCCATATTGTGATGCTGACTACTTGAATAGATAGAAGTTGGAACTGAACAGCATCTTGAGGGTCACTTTTCTGCTTCCTGGCCTGTAACAGTTAAGATACCCATGTAACTGAGAAGTGAGATGGTTTTTCTGAAGAGAACTTACCTTTCAACCACAGAAAGCAATATCTGTGTTTCCGGTGCTTCCTAGGTATTCATGCTTGAGGAGTGGGGGTTCCTTCCCTTCTTCCAAAATGCTGATGAATTTCAAAACCAAACCTATGATTTCAGCAGACAGCTCTGACTCATAACCTGGACTAGGGAGACTGTACAGCAAGCAAAGCCATTATGTCTCTCAGCAGGACAGCCTGCAAAAGAACAACTCCTTTGCATGACACAGGGGGCAGCGGCAGGAGGGGGAGTTGGCTATTGCCTGGTGGCTTGCCAATTATCTTTATTTCATAAAGATCGGAAAAGTGGTTTTGTTTCCTTCAGCAGCCACTCCCTGTCTGAGCAAAAGGTGAAGTAGCATCCTCAGTGATGAGGGAGCACCTTGATAGGAAACAGCTTCTTGAGCCACTCAGTGGTTTTCTGTTTCTACCTTGCTCTGTGTCTGGTATTCAGAGGCTCCACTGTGAAACAGGCTGCGAAATGCTCCCTGTCCTACCCCACCTCTACTCCCCCAACCCCTCTTACCGACTGACCTTAGTGAGTGTCTGCTGCAATCTGGACCTGTGCCTTGAAGGAGGGAAGTGGGTGTTTTGTAATGTGTCTTGCCAGCTGGTCGTGTCCAGAGGTTTCCAAGGGGATGTTCCAGGAATCAAGGAGAGGCAGCCAGGAGGAGTGTCTTTGAAGTGGAAGAGGAATTTAGCACCTCATCTTTGTGAATGTATTTTCTTGGCCGCTGGAAGAAGAGGAAGAAGGAGAAGGAAGAAGAGGCAAGGAGGAGGAAGCTGAGGCCAAAAGAAGTTTTTAAAAAATGGAGGAAAATGTGAGCTGGGTCATACCTTCCTAACCTTTTATCCTGAGCCTGTTCTTCCTTTAGTGCAGCTGGGATCACTGCCTTTTTCAAGACGGAAGGTGCTGGTAAAATCTGTCTACTGAAATTATCTCCTGGCACCACTTGCTGGGAAGGGGATTAATGATAGCTAGAAGAGCTCACTTCCCACCTTGGATTCTTTGGTTTCCTTTAACGCACTTTGGAAATACTTCACACACATTGGAATCACAAAATCTTTCTTTATGTGGGAGAACATGGTAGCAATGCTACTGAGAGCTCTTTTGAAGGATAATGGGGAGGTCTGATTCATAGCTCCAATTCAAAGGTCCATTTTCAGTAGAACAAAATGACGTTATACTGGAGTTTTGATCCTGAAAGAAAGACATGATAGTTCTTAATACCTCAAGGAGCCATTGAAGATAAGCCGTCGCTAGAGCTTGGTAAAGGTATTTTTCAAAAATCTGTAAGTCCCAGAATGCCCCAGCTAACATGATCATGGGAAATTCTGGGAGTTTTAATCCAAAAAAGTAACTTGCCCAAGTTCTGGCTCTGACATGAGAGTCCCTTCAAAGCTCAGATCATCAGTTGTGAGTTTTAAAAAAATTGTTAAAGTGTTGCTTTCAAGATGTTGTATTTGTATTTTGCTATCATAATCTGCTTAGAAAGCCTGTTATGACTAAACTAGGGCCCTTTCCACATGAAGAAGTTAAGACGGGCCAAGGTGTCCTGTCACGGAGGTCGTCCGCACCTTGGATCAGACTAGGTTCGGACTACTTACCTTAGTTCCACACCTAAGACCAATCCAAAACACCCCAAGTGGTCCTCCAGCACGCTATGTGAAGACTGGAAAAAACCAGTCTTTCAATTTTCCAGAGTGCGCAATTTCGTTCCTGCTCAGTCGTGCAGATGTGCAGATGCGCACCAATGCGAGCCTGTGGTCAGCGGAGGGCAGGCTGTGGGCATGGCCAGCTTCAGTGGTTGGTCTGGACCCACAAACAACCGGAAGCCGCCATTTTGTAAGCCTCACCAGTGTGGAACTGAAGACCTCGCACTGCTCTGCATCGCCCTGGAACAAACAGAGGAGCCCTGTGGAAGGGCTTAAGGGAAGGTCCGTGTTGCTTCGAGCCAAGAAGAACCAATAAGTAACGGCACAGAGCGATTCACTAAGAATATAAATGTGATTAATGGCTAAACAAGGCAAGCCATCCTGCTCTGAGGGCACTCTCATGTCTGTGAATAGAATGGTGCTGTCATAACACAGAGTGCTGTTGTTAGAGATAATTTTCTATACAGTTGGCCCTCCGCTTTCATAGATTCAGCTTTGCAGATTTGATTATTTGTGAGTTATTTTATTTATTTTATTTATATAATGTATTTATTTTAAAAAATATTATATTTGTCCCTACCATGGAAAAAATATGTTCTCTCTGGGAATCTCTAGGTCCTCCTGCACAATTTTCTGGTCCACTTCTGCCAAAAGTGGACCACAGAGTAGTGCTGGAGGATCTAGAGATTCCTAGAGAAAACACTTCTCTAGGCATTGTTAGGTCTTCCAGCATGACTCTATGGCTCACTTTCGCCAGAACTTCACCACAGAATTGCACTGAAAGACCTGGAGATGTTCTCAAGATATTTTCATTTGCGGTTTTTCAACTATCACAAGGGTCTTGTGTTACCCTGACTTCTGGGGGTCCCTTGGGGGAGACCGAGATTTACTCCAAAAATGCAAAGGTTGGAGAAATTAGAGGAGCACTGGCTGTAGCCAAACAAGGGGCAGGGTAACCCAGCAGAATCTTTTACCCAGTTTTTACAGGGTTCAACCAAGCGAAAAGCCAGACAATCATCCCAATAATTGGATTTTATTAATAAATGTGTTCTCGCGCACCAACACACTCACTCACTCGTGCACACAAGGCCTATTGAGAAAGGAAAGAGGTGAAAATCGATAGGGGCTTCAGGGGAGAGGGGTGTAAAGGCAGTGGTACTGCACCTACCCTGAAGTCTTTAGTCCGGGAAGCAGCGAGAAGAATGGAGCTCAGCAAAGAGAAGCGGCTGAGGGGATCACTCGTCTAGCAGAGTGCCGATCTGCTAGCGTGGCAGGGAGTTCTCCAAAGAGACCCTCAAAAACTAGGACTACTTATAGGGCAGAGCGTACCTCGAGGGCAGGCCCTCTCCCGGGAAGAACAATGACCAAAACAAAGGGAGAAATGCTGCACAATAGCAACTTGGTAGTTTGCATGATTGGCTTATGCAGATACAGTGCAGGGTTTACTAACGTTGGAGTTGTTCAACCTGGGGAAAACCCAATAATCCACTCAGGTTGGCCGAAAACCTTTTGTTCATGTGGATGTGTTTAACCTGAGGTCCCCTAGGGAAACGTTACTGTGGATTTTCCTGGGTTGACCTATTTTCGTTTGTTCGATCTCCTTGTCTACACACTCATTCGGGCAACCTCTCGGGCATGGTGGGCATATTTAATATCAAATTTATAGTCCCTGAGATAGGACATGCCAGTGGGGTAACACTTGAGCCCCTAACCCCCGCAAAAGTGGAGGGCTAATTGTACATTGCTTTATGCACTGAAAAGAAACTCCATATAAATTTTACAATGTTGTTGTTGTTGTTGCAGCTGCTACCATTATTATTCAAAGTATGGAAATCCAATATATCTTTTGTACTTTCTCCATGGTTGGGAGTATTGGCTAACTTGAAATGTGTATCAGACAAATACAATGAAACAGAATCGAAACACAATTTGGAGAGTGAAAGGGGAACTGCATGGCATAAGGTGTTGCAGTTGTATCTTGCATGTCAGTATTCTGAAGTTTCCTGAAGGGACAGAATTGTACAGTCTTTCTGGAGTAGAGGCTACCTTCTCAGAGGGACAAGTGGGGTGGTAGGAAATGTCAGATGGTCTGTAGGATGTGTGGCTGAATCAGGGATGGAGAGCAGGAGATGAGTGTCCAGCAAGAGGCACTAAAGGGCTGTGGTTTGGATTTAGGTTCAGAGCAATACTAGAAAGACACCAGTGCTGGCTAGAACAGTTCCGGTCCCATTCAGTGTGAATTTCTCCCCCTGCAACCCATATGAGACCAGGAAACAGAAACAAATGGATTATTAGAATGGGTCCCTGATTTCTAAATGTCTTGGTGTCAGCATGAAGAGATTTGTAGGTAGCAGGTGTAGAGATGGTGGTCTCAGAGCCAGCTGCTTACCTTCCTTCTAAATATAGTTCCTCCCAGCATGCCAAGCTGTTGTATTCTCCCAGTTTGTGTCCTGTTGTACTCTATGCCTTCTCACACCACCACTGTAAACAAGCTGTCAGGTTTAATTGGATTGAGCTGTGGTGGTGGTGGAGGAACCCCAAACAAAATACTTTGCTAAAGAGAGAAAGGGGTCAGTGACATTTTATGTCCTTGTACGACTCTTTTGCAACTCAATCGTCCAACCTCATTCCCAGGTGCTTGCAGACTAGAATGTAGAAGGGCTTTTTCCCCAGTGCATTTGAACATGTAGGACATAGATTTTATTATATTTTCCTCCTGTTCTCCATTAGGAATAAATCAAGCCAGCCTAAATAGTTCCCTGGTCAAGATTTAAGAAACATTTTGTAATGCCAAGTAATTCAGAAGGAGAGGAGGCCTAGATACTAATCCAGATATCATTTAAATGATTAGGTTCCATAAAATGGTGAACCAAACATAGTCAATCCAAGTACTAAACTTTTAAGAAGTTTGGATCTAGATATTATATCTAATTCATCTCAGTAGCTTATTGTGCAGAGATTCTGTAGTCTGATGCAAAACAAGGCAAATTGTTGGTAGCTGTTTCCTATATTACCTTGTGCTTCAGTTTCACAGACTTCCCTTACTATCCCTATCACTGGTGATAGACTGAACGTGGCTTCAGTGGTAGCCAGGGCTGGAGCATATTTTGCTCTTTTGCAACTAGAACCCCATGCTATGGTCTGAAGGCAGCACAGTCTGGTTGCTGCCTGCCCCAGCTGTGCTGCGTTCAGTTGCATGAGAGAACAGTGGAATTTTTAAACAAAAAAGAAGAAAGAAAGAAAAATAATTAAACTGCTGGTCTACTCTGGCAGGCAGAAAGGGGCCTGAAAACAGCATTCACCCCTTTCCCTTCTTTCTCTCATTGACGCACATTTTCTTTCTTCCCTCATCACCAATACATACATATGTACATACATACATACATACAGAAATAAATAAATAAATAAAATTAACAAAAAAATTAAAAATCTGGCATTCTGCTACAACTCTTTCCCAGTCTAGAAGATAGAAATCTATGTGGCACTAACATTAAGCAGAGTGAGGCAGCTACCCCAGGCAGCTAAACTTTGTTTATCATGAAAGGGCACCAGATTGTCTGCTGCATAACTCCCTATTGCTATATTTCTATTTCTGCCAAGCATGGGAATTGGCCATTGTGAGATTCTCTGCCTGAGGTACCAAAATGTGTTGTCTGCCCTTAGGCTTCATGTGTTTTGACTTGAGGATTGGGATACCGTTGCCTACTCTGCCCCAAGCAGCAAGAAGGTTTGGGCCAGATGTACATAATTCAATGCACATGATAGACAAGACCTCCTCACATACTGGCTCGGATTGGATCACCAGATGTCTCCTTGGCTAGGGTCCTTTTATCCAAGCCCAATTGACCTCCCAGAAGCAAAGTGTCTCTGGAAGAATGTTGGTCTCTTCCACAGCATCTTTGGTCAACTAATTCATATGGACCCACAGCCGAGAAGCAGGAGAAACTCACTTGAGGCAAGGTTTGTGTTTGGACCAGTTTTGGAAACAGTGTCATCTCTGATGTAAGTGGTCAAGGGAGCAAGTTGGAAATCTATTTACAGCATGGTTCTAGATGTTCTAATGGGGGTAGACTTCTTTGCCCAAAGAGCTAACTGGTTGGAATCCATTGACTGTTGTGAAAGAAAAGATTTCAGATAAGTGGTTTGCATCTCAAGCCAAGGATGCTGATTTATTCTAGAGGTTCTCAGTAGGAGGTTCTCAGTCTGCCTCTAGGTGATTCTGCTCCATAAAAAGGTTCATCAAAGCAAGGGCCTCCCTGATGCAGTCTCAGTTTTGTTTATATTTCTGAGCTCACATTAGCTTTGATTTCTGCCTGTGGAACTCTGGTCGTGATCAAGAGCTCTCAGAATCTAGCTTACCGTGGGTAAGAGCAGGTTGTTGGGTCTCCTTCTGAAACAAATTTGAATGTAGCAGAACCCTGTACAAAGATTGCCAGAAAATCTGTCAGCTGTATGAAAACTGGCAGCCTGAGAGGCTGTGAGCTTTATTGCTGAAGAGAATATCCCACAGCCAGGATCATCCCTCTGCAGCTTTTACAATTTGAAGTTAATGATCTACTTGTGATTACTAGTTGATAAAATTCTTTGTTGCTTGAGGAGAGAGCCTATTTGGAGATAACCCAATCTCTGTCCACCCTCCAAAATGTCAGTATGTTAGAACAGTGTGTGAGCAGTTCATCCCAAGCCCAAACCACTGTTTACACAATTCAGGGGGACTGTGGAGGTTAGCAAAATTACAGCTTGTGCTTCCAATGGGAATGGCTCCCATTGCTGGTTCACCATGAACTGAAAACAAACAGGCTCTGCACCAATACAGAAGGATTGTCTCGAACTGGCACTCTTACTCTCTTCTCTCACTTTCCATTGTGAGTAAGTTTTCAGATCTGCTTTGTTTCAGTCCAGAAAGCTAATACTGGACAAGTCCCATTAAGACAACAGATGTAAGTTCTTCCTTCTTTCAGGGCAGGATCCTTGAAAACAATTTATTAGGAAGTTTCAAGGAAACAACCTGAGAATCCAGAAATGTGAACTTCATCTTCCTGGCTACACAATATATACAGAGTTTGGAATAGGGTGGTTTCTTCTGTGTCTTGGGGAGATAGATTACTACTCCACTGGTCTGTGGAATTTTGGAAACTGTAGGCCCAAAAAACTTCTTCAAGCTTTGCATAAGTCCACTCCAAGCCCAGGGCACCACGTATAGGTGCTCTGTGCTCCTACATCATACAAATTAGGGAGGGGGCTGTGTAAGCCTTCTACTCCATTCCCCTGCTTCTCAAAGCAGGAAATCTAAGCTAGAGTATCTCTAGCAGATGGCTTTCCAGGTATCAGGTCCTGGCAACAATATCCATGACAGAGCATGCTGGTCATTGAACAACCCTTCTCACTTATCTTGACGACACTCATGCTGTAGAACAACAGAGGAAGAGGAGGCTGTAAGACTATGGAGAACAGCACTAGAACATGGCAGTCACTGGGTGCCTGTGCTACTTATTATTTTCTAACCTGGAGTGGGAGCTGACAAAACACTGGAGCATTTAGGGCTAGAAACTGGCTCATCAAACCCCAAATTGCAGCCGTGTCATATATCTCTGCCCCTCTTTGGGAGCTATGCAAAGTGTTAGTCTGTCACTCCAGGTCAGAAAGGGAGAGAGTTCTTACCTCCAGTCCCAGAAAATTGTGGAACAAAATATTTGAATGACAGGGCTGACTTTCTCTGTCTGCCCCCCACCAGTCCCTACTGCAGTGCAGAGGTTTCCACTTAAATTTTAATTGCTTTTGCAGATTTGAAAGGAAGAGGAATGTAGGTTAAAACAGAAGAAGGTCTCCCCCTCCCCTGCCACTCTCTCTCACTGCACAGGAGTAAAACTTCTATTTAAAGGAACAAAAGCCGAATGGTGTGTACTGTGCAAAGAGGGAAGGGCAGCACAGGAGGAGAAGTACTATTCCAGTACCAGAAAAGGACAGTCTAGCTTATATCCTTCCCAAAGAAAGGAATCAGTCTGAGATGGCCCCTGAGACATAACACCTTGCTTCAGCACAGTGGTGTAGTTTGTGTGCTTGTTTTCCTCCTCTTCCTCCTCCAAACAGAGAGTTGAAAGACTCCCTGATGGCAACAGCAAGGCTAACCTTGGAGCTCAATTCATAGCCCTCTCCAAAGTCAGGCTGTTTGGGGTAGGGGCCAGAGGGAGGTATGTCAGATTACATGGCCCAAGTGCTCAAGGAAGGATGACTTTCCCCCAGGATCCTCTTCTGCAGGATGGCAAGGCACGTTGCTGCTGGAAACCTGTCCAGTAGCTCATGGCTGGGAGGTGGATTTGGAGGGTGTGTCAGGCCATGAAGAACAAGCTGTGGTTTGTGTCATTTGGAAGCTGAAACCGCTGGAGGGGTGGGTAGTGCTCCAGAAGGGAAGGCCATCAGAGCAAAGGATGTTCTGTGGGCATCGCTTGGCAGCAGCTGATCCTGTTGGCAGCTTAGCAGGTAAGCCTCTGGTGGCAAGCCAGAAGGTATCAACCTGTCTGGCTGTCAAGCATCCCTGTCAGTTTCTGGATCTGTGGTGCAGCAGAGAGGACAGCCCTAGAGATCTGCAACCTAAGAAGCTCAAACGTTATATGCCATTAAAGCCCCTTCTGCCCTCATTATATTTCCTGCCAGCAAGTCACCCATTTCCCTGCAAATTATGTTGATTTGCTGAAACTGTTGTTTTCTACCCCTTGCTTGTCTGCACAATTAAATTAAAGTTCTGTTGACAGCCACAGTGCACGGACATGACAAGGTGCAGCGATGTGAAAAGTTTCCACTTGGTGACTCACATGCTGATTGCATTCTGTTTAATGGGGGCCTCTGGTTACTCTTCCTGCTCCTGAGATCCATGGCCACACAGTGTCCAAGCACTGCCTGGCATGTGGTGTGACCCAGAGCCTGAAAAAATAATTTGATAATGTTAAATGTTAAAAATTAGGGCAAATGCAAATAATCAAAATCCCTTTACTAGTTGAGTTACTTCCAATTAACTCATTGTTTACAAAATTAATTCTTGGCCAGGCCTTGGGATTTGCAGAGAAGGGCATGGGGTTGTCACTGTTGATCTTAGTTAGTTACCGTTAGTTACTTAGTTTTGTTACTGACTCTTACAAAAGGGCACCTTTTAACCTTCCCTTCCTTCACCCTAGAATATTTTTCCACATGGACTACAAAGCCCATGATTGGATTGCTGCCTGGGAGTGGCGGGAGTCCAGAACCTCTGGGAACTGTTAGGTTGTGGAAGGTTATCCCAGAGTATATAATCTCATTTTACAAGCTCTTCAGTTCAGTTAAGCACTATTTGCATCTATCTCTTTTTCCTTTCTGCCCTCATTAACATGTGCACTACACTCACTCATCAGATGCCTTGTTTGTTAAAGGTTAATAAGGAGGTTATTATTTGGCTTAGAGGGCAAGTGCAATTATACCTCAGTTAATGAAGTAGTTCCTGGGCCTTACTTCTTTAACAGAAACTTTGGTTCCAGAGGTAGAAATAACATGGGAATAATAGGGATGGGTTCCTATACCACATGCACACAAAAAAAGAAGTTCAACATGTTTCAGCAAACTTTTTATTCAAAACTAACATTATATCCATGTGAAATGAAATGATCAGAGTAGGTAAGCCTTGCCTAAGTAAACAAATTTTCTAGACACTGCTTGAAACCTTCTTCCAAAATGCATCCCCAGATGATTTTTTTTCAACAGCCTCCACTTTTCTTCTAATTTCCATAGGACACTTATAGACCTATGCTTTTTCAACATGCCAGAGAGCCTGGTGAGGCAGGCTAGCCTGCTTTCCTCTTTCTGTTTTGCTCTCCCCACATGCTGATTCTGGAGGCAGCTGTTTACCCCACCTGTTACACATAAGCACACATAGATACAGCAGAATCACCCAGAGCAGAATCTTGTTCTTTCCCAGGTCAAACTTTTTTGCATTGTTTACTGCAGTGTTGTAACCCAACACTGAAAGTAGGTCTTTCCCCAGCCCTCCTTTACCATTCTCTCAAAGCCAATGCTGCAAGAAACCTTCCAGCTAGACAGAAGGCAAGAAAGAAGGGCAGCTGGGCTGAGCTTCTGCAAAAAGCCTTTGTAAAAAGGAGTTTCTTCTTAGAGGCTTTGTTGACTGAGGCATATTGCCTATAAAGTAATAAGTGGATAGCTACAAATATTGGCCAGTGAATCTAGACTGGAGAATTCTTAATCTGAATTTTGAGAATCCCTGAGCTTACACACAACATTTTTTCTGCTGAACTGCATCATCCAACCTTTTCACCTCCTCACACCCAGTCAAGAAGTGTAGTCTGCAAAAATCAGTAGAACCAGGGATGCCAAATTCAATCTATGATATCTTCAGTTTTAATAGTCAGGTGTCTTAAAACCTGACCCTCTGCACCCAGTTTACCTTAATTGTATCAGGAAAGAGTTAAAAGAAGATGATGGGGGTGAAAAGCAGACTCAGAATGGGCAGAGAGAAAGAGAACGCAAAACCAAGAGAGAAGCGAATGGTATGAGTGGGATGAGGAAAAAATTAATCATCTTTAATCAATTATCTTAGTTCATAGCAATGTGTAACCAACAAGATTACAAAGGGATTCATTACAGCTCACCCTAAATAATATTTTCTTGTTGTTAATTGCCATTAAGTCAACTTCAAATAATGGTGACCCTACAAATGAGTGACCTGTAAGTCATCCTGTTATTGACAGCCCTGTTCAAGTCTTGCAAATTCAGGGCCATGGCTTCCTTGATAGAATCTATATCATATTGTATATTATACAATCATATATAGCCAAAACAAGTCACAATATAATCAACAGAGGAGAAGTTACTGAAAAGAGTTACAATACTTATCACCTGCTGTCACAAACTGCAAATGCACTCCTTTCATACAGGCCCATGAAAGCATCTTGGCTCCTTGAGGGGCTTGGTCTTCTGCTAAGCAAACAACTCATGACCATTCCATACCAAGACTCAAAAAAATCTTCTTCCCCAAACTCAATTCTCTTTCTGTTAAATATGCCCAGTGCTTCTAGAGCAGTGATTCTCAGTCTTCTGGTATTCTGGACTTCATCTCCCTGAGTCTCTAAACACTGGATATGCTGGCTGGGGCTACTGGAAGCTGAAGGCCAAACCATCTAGGGCAACAGTTGAAATGCTCTAAAATTGTGTAGTACAGATAGATTTTCTGTTTCACAACTGGAGTCAGTCCTACACTATCTCCAATTTCTTTCTAGTGACCTACAAGACTTCGGTGGACTGTATTTATCAAGAAACAGGATTTATATGTTCCCAAATCTGAGGCTACTCAAGATGAGGATCCAAGTTACTAGATCTCAGTGAAGAGACTCTTCTTCATGATCCCTTCCCACCCCACTGATTTCTCTGCTCCATGGCTACAGGTGTAATGGTATCTACTGTTTAAGTCTCCTTAGAACCTGAATCTCTCCATTTAGTCCACCCTTAAATCTACTATGGCCCTTCATCCTAATACAGCCCGAACATCCTTCAAATCCTGTCCAGCTTCCACACGTATATCCATAAGATGTACCACCCATCTCTCCTTTTACTGGAAAACACAAGTTGTACTGGATAATTACTGAGCAACAGAAAGACCCCAAAACCCAACTTAATTTACATCTTTAGAACATCATTAAGCTTAATAGAACTTAACATCCAGAAACATCACAAAAATATTGAGACAAATTTATATTTGTGCTATATTTAAAAAACAGGGCAAATAAAAAGTGAGATAAGCAGTTACTCCAGTCCCTGCTTCTTTATATATATACCACTAAAGGAAACGAAAACTGACAGTGTTGATTTTGAAATACTTCACCTCTTCTTTTCTACATAAATCAAACTGAATCACAGAGTTGACTATGTGGGGTGAGGTTTTGTATGCCATCAAGTTAGCCCTTTCTTTGAACAAATCCAGAGCTACAGCGCCCCAATAAATGGATGGCCATTCTTTGTTTGAAGACCTCCAGCAAGTTACATCTATTTCCCCCTCCCCTCAGATTACTGGTACCATTATGAAACTGATTTTGTCATTATGAAGTTTGTCCTAACGTTGACTTAAAGGCTATCTCTCTATAACCTAAAACTCTTGGATCATTTTATGCTTTCTAGGCTAGCCTTATCAAACAAATGGTTGCCCTTTCCTATGTGAAACCTTTTTACATATTTTCAGGTGAAATCCACTTGTTGACTTGACTCTGGTATAACGGTGGAGTTTGGCCAGCAAAACTATTTTTCCTGACACTGCATTGGGAGGTATTCATTACCTCTTTACACATCAGTTTTGCCAGGCTGGCAAATAGTTTCTCAGGAACTCCTCTGGTGCAGCTTTGCCCTTCTCTGCCCCCTGCTTTGTCCACCTGGCTAGCTGCCTTCACTCCCTCTGATTCTTGGCTTCCTTTTGCATCCATCCTCTTGTGCCTTCATAAAGGTCTCCTCTTTAAACAGGACCTTCACCTAAATATACTTTCATTTCCACACCTACCTCCAGCTTTTCTTCTGTCATACCTATCTTTCTTTATGTTTTAATCATGGGGCTGCAAAGTACAGAAAGGACACTCTGTTGCATCATTGTGTGGAAAAGGCGTGAGTTCAAAGTACATTTGATTAATTCAGCAGCGGGGAGAGGAGAGGTATGGGTGGAGTCTTGCCCTTCCCAGTAAGCTAAGGTAAAAGCAAACTGCTGCAGTCTCTACTAGTTTGCCTGTGTTTCCTCATTAACAATTTTGGCCATCTTAAGTGTACTCTAATGTTGCTTGACCACATGTGTCCCAGTTTTCATCTGTGCTGTGTTGGGGGGGCATGCTATGGCCATCTCCTTCAATTTCTGTAGAATATGTGAGAAGTGTGTGCTTTGCCATCCATAAAATAACACTCAAGTTCCCTGTAGCAAATAAGACCTGACACTAGATCTGGCTGAGTCCTAGTTGTTGAAACCTTCTTTTGGCCTTTCCAGTTGGTTACAAGAATAATGAAACTTCTAATTCTCCAATTAATATTCCCTGGAAAAGCTGACATTGTCGTATCAACAGCTGGTTCTTGGAATCTTGGCTTTTTATCTCAGTTGTATTGATGTTACATCAATGGGAGATGGGGAGTTTAAAATCTGTTTGTGATGTTGGAGCAACAGGGAAGAGCTAATAAAGCGAGGGGTAACAACACAATAGAATAAATTTCATGGAAAACATCTACGTTCTTGTGATGGAAATGTTCAGATGCCATGTTTTAGTTCAGTGTGTTGACCATCATTGCCAAAATGAACAAGCTGCACCAGGAGTATTTGTGCTGTTCTGCTAAGCATTTTACTTTGCAGAATGGCCCTAAAAATATCTGTAGGGTTGCTTTGTTTATTTTTACTGCATGACAACCACCAGTGGCTTGAACACATGCAAGGGGTTTGTGCCATGCTTCCCACTTCTGGTCTCCCAAGCACAGAAAATAGGTCATGTTTGCCAATATTTTCAGTTACTGCTGTTCTGTTCTTTGCAGCCCCTGGGAAAGTTATAGTGCATTCTGGGATATTACCTGGGAATACAGGCAGTGTGCATTTAAATCTATGTAGGGGGTCTATGTATAAGAATCAGAGGCTTGGCTGAGAACTTTCATCTTGAAATGGAATATGGGGAGTGGGGAATTTGGAAGCCTCTGAAGGAATTTTGGGGTAAGGAAGGAGTGAAGTTCTTCTGAAAGTTCACGAAAGAGTTCCAAATTAGTGACAGCATCCTCAACAGTCTTTTTCGTTTTAAAGCTTAGCTTTAAGACAGTGGCACAGCTCCTTTTGGTGGCCATCATTTAGCAGCTGCCATTTCTCCACCCCCCCAAAGTCCTAGAACTATGCTGTATCTGGGCTGTGGGTAGGTGGTATGGTGGCTCAGCCAACAGCCGAGAGGAGCTTTGCTATAGCCACTGCAGGCAGACACATAAACCAAAGTTAAAGGCGGAGGGGGGAAGATAGAAGCATCACTGCTTTGGAATGTTGTAGCCTAAGCCCAGCTCATGTTCCCTCTGGAATGCTGTGGAGAAGGAGCAGGATACTGTTTCAATCATGCCATGTCTCTGGTCGGCAAGTGCTCTAAAGACTGTCTGCCTGGTGGCAGAGGCCAAACTCACTACAGCCGTGGTGGGGACCAAATAGGCCTCTAGTCTAATCTACTATAATTCATCCTATGTTCTCATGTTGCCACCAATGGAGAAAGATCTGTATGTGCCTGGAGGTATTTCACAATGTACTCTACTACTGCCAAAATATCTTCCCTCCTTTTTTTGACACCTGTAAAAGTGGCACTGAATTTTGATTGGCTGCAGATTGTGCTTAGGTGTATCCTGGTTGCCTTTGATTGTCAAGACATTGGCCATTTCCGTACGGGGCGAGGGAATTGCCCCATGCCACTACTTACCGGGTCTTATGGTTCCCCAGTCAGGTCCAGACTGCTCCGGAACAGTGTGTGCTTGTCGCTCTGCACTGCTCTGGTGTCAAAAAGGGTCTCGACCAACCGCTGAAGCTTGCCAGCCTAAAGCCCGCCCCTGGCAGATTGCAGGCTCGCATTGGTGTGAGCCTGCAAATCTGCACAAGGGAGCAGGCTCGCACTGGCGCACTGCATGTTTTTGAAAAACCGAAAGAAACAGGTTTTGCAAAAGCACCCTGGACGACCACTTGGGGTCATTCCGGAGCGGGCTGAGGTGCAGATCTACATTAAGTAGTCCAGACCCAGTCCGTTCCCAGGTGTAGACGTCTTCCCTGGAGGACGGACTGCACCGTTTCAAATACCTCGTGCGGAAATAGCCATTGTTATTAACTGCCATTAAGTTATCATCAAGTCACCCTATTATCCACAGCCCTGCTCACGCCTTGCAGACTTGCAGGGCTGTGGCAGCTTCTATTGAGTCTATCCATCTGTAATGCAGTTTTCTTCTTTTTCTACTGCCTTCTACCTTAGCAAGCATTACTTCTACTCATTTCTACTCATTATTTCTTCTCATGATATGGTCAAAGTACAACAGCCTCAGTTTAAATGTCTTGGGTTCTAGGGAGTGTTGATTTTCTCTAGGACTCATTTAATGGTCTTCTTAGCAGTCCAGGGTATCTGCAGAACTCTTCTCCAGCACTACATTTCAAATGAATTGATTTTCTTCCTGTCAGCTTTCTTCACTGTCCAGCTTTTAATATTTAAGTACATATCTTTGCATTTCAAGATCTTGCCCAGTTTCTTCATAGCTGGCTTTCCAAGTCCTACTCTTCTTCTCATTTTCTGACTGCTGTTCGCATTCTGGTGAACAACTAAGCCAAGGAATGGAAAATTTTGAACTATTTCAGTATCTTCATCATCTGCTTTAAAGTTATGTAATCCATCTGTGGTCATTATTTTTGTTTTCTTAATATTCAACTGTAAACCTACCTTTGCGATTTCTTCCTTGACTTTCTTCAGTAATCATTCCAAGCCTTTGCTATTTTCTGCTAACAGTATGGTGTCATCTGCGAATCTTAAAGGGCTGATGTTCCCTTCTTCCAATTTTATGTCTCTATCCTCCAAGTATAATCCTGTGTTATGTATGATATGTTCAGCACACAAGTTAAACAGATAGGATTATACAATGCAGCCTTGCCTGACCCCCTTCCCAATTGGAAATGATTCTGTTCTCCATTTTCTGTCCTGGCAGCAGCCTCTTCTCCTGAGTACATCAGGACAATCAGATATTGTGGCATACCCATTTCTTTATGAGCAATCCCTAGTTTTTCATGATCTGCACAATCAAAGGCTTTGCTATCATATACAAATCACAAGGTGTTCCGTTGTCCAACATATGTTTGCACTATGATCTTTAGTGCCTTTTCCTTTCCTCAACCCAGTTTGGACATCTGGCATTTCTCTCTCCATAGATGGTAAAAGTCTTTGTTGTAGAATTTTGAGCATCACTTTGGTTGCATAGAAAATGAATGTGATGGTCTTGTGGTTACTGCAATCTCTAGTGTCCCCTTTCTTGGAACTATAATGCAAATTGAACATTTCCAGTTGGTGGGCCATTGTTTTGTTTTCAATATATGTTGACAGATCTTAGTTAGAATTAGAATACATTCTGTTTCTGTAGCCTGAAGTAGCTCTATTGCTATGCCATCTGTTCCTAGTGATTTATTTTTTCCAAGTGATTGCAGCTTTCATTTCAGTTTTTAAAATTGTAGGTTCATTTTCAAATTGTTCTTCCTTGAATTAATCTGTTGTCCTGTCATTTCTTTTAAATAATTCTTCAGTATATTATTTCAACCATCTTTTTATTTCTACTTGGTCATGTAATGTGTTCCCTTGCTGGTCTTACAGCATCCCCTCTCTTGGTTTAAATTTCCCTTTGATTTATTGGATCTTATGGAAGAGGTCTCTTGTTCTTCCCCTTTTGTTATCATCTTCTATTTCTCTGCATTAATTCTTATAGTAGTTATCCTTATTTCTATACACAAGCCACTAAACAGTTGCATTCAGAGTTCTGAATCTATTTCTGTTCCCGTTTACTTTTGCTTCTCATCTGTCCTTAACTGCTTGCAGAGTTTCACCTGTCATATATTGAAGTTTGTTTTTATTTTTGATTGCAGAAGGTGTATCAAGACATACCTTCCAACATTTCACAGATGAAAACTAGGATATGTGTGGCCAAGCAACATTAGAGTATGGCCAAGATGGCAAAAGTTATCGATGAGGAAGAACAGACAAGCTAGGAGAGGCCACTACAGTTTGCTTTTGTATGAGCTTACTGGGAAGGTCAGGTTTCCTCCTCTCCTCTCCTCTCCTCTCCTCTCCTCTCCTCTCCTCTCCTCTCCTCTCCTCTCCTCTCCTCTCCTCTCCTCTCCTCTCCTCTCTGCTGAGTTAATTGAGTGCAAACTACTTTTACACCTTCTACACCAGTGGTTCTCAACCTGTGGGTCCCCAGATGTTCGTGGACTTCAGCTCCCAGAAGCCCTGAGCATTGACCATAGTGGCTGGGGCTTCTGGGAGCTGAAGTCCACGAACATCTGGGGACCCACAGGTTGAGAACCACTGTTCTACACAGTTTTCAGAAGTGGAAGTGAGCTAGGACAAAAGAGAAAAGTAGGAGGAAAAGAGAGACACCAGAATACTTTAAATGCAGCTGAAAAAGTGAGAGGACAGAGGGTTAATTGGGATTGTCCCTACTAAATTGGGACAGATGGAGGGTACACCAAGAAGCAGGCTCTGCCCCAAGCATAAGGCTGATCCTTCTTCCCTGGTGCTCAAGAGCAGCAGGAACCTGGCAGGGTTCACTCCTCATAGCCAGTCCATAGCCAGGGAGATGGAACTGTGCCTGGGAATCTCCCAGCTGCTATTGTCTATCTGGAGCAAAGACAGTGCAGAGGCAGGTACTGGATATCTCCTTCTGCAACACCTGCCCCCCTCCGCCAAAAGTACATATGCTGTACACTGTAAACCCACCCAGGATTTACATCAGTATTATATTACCAAAAGGATTTACTTTATTTTTATTTATATCCTGCCTTTCTTACAATATGGGACCCAAGGTGCCTCACAATATCAGTGCAAACAAAATACAGGTACAACAATAGAAAACACAAAAGTTTTTAAAACAGAATAATATTTAAAACATTTTTAATGTAAAATTTCAAAAGTTTTAAATTTAAACAGCTTTCAAGGACTGTTAAAATATAATAAACATGATAAAAAAAAATAGCACTCCAATTAGAATACCTCCTGCAACAGATATTTAACACTCAAAGGCCAGAGTAAACAGAAAGCTCCTTTCATCAGCTCTCCTCGTGCTCGTGCAGTGGCCCCATCTCTTTCTTCCTGTGTTTCACCACTTGCACAATTTCTCTTCCTTCATGCCTGAAAGGCAAAGGCAGAACTGTGTCCCTATTTTGTCCCACATCTCAGTTCTTAGAAGGGCTACGAACATACATTTTTTTCAAAATGAAAGCATGGAGTCTCAGGCAGGGGATGCTCCAGACTGGCACCAGGTGGTATGCCTAGAGGCCAGGGTAAAATCTGGCCGAACCGGGAGTATGGCAACCCCAGGATGGAATTCCACAGTCTGAAAGCAGCCATCCAAAACTCTGTCTCTTGTGTCTTGACAAAGGCCCTTTTCGCATGGCATTTCTCATGCGAAAGGGCCTCCGGAGTGTCACACCATTGTGAAGAACATTTCAGATGACATCCTCGCAATCGTGCTTTTAGCCAAAAATGGTGCACAATCGCGCATTGCTCCAGGGCCCCACATGCACTTACTGTCCGTGCAGAGCTCTGGAGCCATGGCCCTTACGCTTCCTGCTCCAGTGCTGCCTGGGAAAATACCCGGCTGCACTGCGGAAGGAAGAGGCAGAGCCCTCACGCTGCCTGCTGGCCGGCTGGCCAGCAGCTCCTGCAGAGCAAAAACACCAGGGACGTGAGAGCCTCATGGAAGAGGCTGCTTGTGTGATCCCTGTGTGACCACGCCGGACACAGGTAAGTTGCAGAAAGGGCCAAAATGTGCCCCTCACAGTGTTGGGACTGACAGAGAACCCTTGCTTGAAGATCTTAGGATTCAGACAGGCTCATACTGGGTTTCCAATCAAAGTAATATTCTAGTTATACTTGAGAAATGAGGAAAAGAGTTACTTTTGAACTGTTAACTATGAGGGTATCCAAGTACTTGGGGGATCTAACTGTGGCCTTTTCCACACTTTAATTTAACGACGGGGCAGAGCGTCCTCCGGCAAGGACGTTTGCACTTAAGGGCGGACTGGGTCCAGACTACCTTATGTATGTCTGGACTTCAGCCCGCTCCAGAACGACCAGAACTGGTGGTTCGCCGTGCTATTGAAAGACCGCTTAAAAGAGGTCTTTCAATAGCACAGCGCGCCCCACTCCGTCGCTGCGCTGATGTGTAGATTTGCGGGCTCGCACCAGCGCGAGGCTGCAAATCTTCCAGGGGCGGGCTTTAGGCTGGCGAGCTTCTCTGGTTGGTGGAGAGCCTCCACCAACCGGAAAGCGCCATTTTTGTCCCCGGAGCAGTGTGTAGTGCGGCCACGCACTGCTCCGGATCAACCTGGATCAGCGGAGAGAGAATGCCAGCCCCGTTTTCCCCCAAAGTGTGAAAAAGCCCTGTATCTATTCTTCTAAACTTTTAGCTTGCCAAGCTCTCCTTGAGGCCCTGCCGCTTCAGCCCTTGAAAGGGTGCGGAGTGGGGGAGGTGCCGAGAGCCAAGCCAAGTAGGCCTCAAACAAGGCATTAAATGGAGGTGAAATATTCTATCTGCAGAAGGAAGCCTGTGGCTTAATGAGCTCTCTCTTTTGCCTTCTGCCTCCTGGAGCAGCTGTCATTGCCATGCAACAGGAATAAAGAGATGGGAAGTGTGTCCCCGGGACCTCCTGGGATTGCTGGTGAGGGAGGAAGTTGGGAGGAAACAAACAGCAGACGTCTCTGTTGACTTTCTCGTGGCACTGTGTGCTCATGTGCTGATCACAGCTCTACTGCATGAAGGCTTATTGCCACACTTGCTTGCTCCCTCTCACCCCCACCACACCTCTGCTTCGTTTTCTTTTCACTCTTCTTGTTGGTCTTTCCCTCCTCACACAGAGTTCCTTGGCATAGTTCTAGAGCTGTATGTTCTTCCCAGCAAGGGAAGGCTTTGCTATAAAGCTTTCACAAGGCCTGTTCCACTTCTGCATTCAGTGCCAGATCCCATATAATGGGGTAATGTTAGCCATGAGCAAAGAAAGCCATTTCTACAAATGATTCGTTTTATTTTCCATGACTTTAACAGCCTCTTGTGTGTTTTTGGTTGAGCTTTTCTGTGAGGCATTGTGGGAAAGAGTGGAGGAAAAAATATATACTTTCAAACTACCTTGCACTGCTCTTCCTTGGCTCAGTCATTGTCTGGCTTCTAACTTTTTTAGCTTGTTCCTGGCAAATGGACACAATGATCTCAAATACAATTGCACAGATTGACAGACACTTATCAGCTCCTTGTCTTTGGCCCCTGCTCTTTATTTTTCCTCCCTCCTTTTCTCCCCTGAACAGTGCAGCGAGTCTAATTCTCAAGCCAAAGTTCAGAAGCTCCAAGGCACAAGTGGGCAAAGTGGGGTGGATGGGTGTTTCTTCCAACAATGTCTAAAATACGTTAAGTTTCTCTTTCTTCTTCTACAGCTTTCTAAAACCAAAGGTGGGAATGAACAGCAATGAGATGGCACAACACAAGAGGATCACTTTCTTTTTGTTACACATAGCTCGCAGTATTCTTTCATATAGTCTCCTATGATGTAAGGCTAAGAAATGTGCAAAAGTACTCTTAGATTGCCATCAGATTTTCTCTGTTAGAGGCAGGCAAATCCCATCATAGCCTGTCAAGGAGACAGCAAAAAGCAAAGGGCGAATGCACCACATTTTTCATTGCTTTCCTACCATTTCTATGTGAAATATGGTTTGTTGCTCTGCAATGCTACAAAGAGGTTGTGTATGGATATGTGTCCCTTTGCAGGAATCGCATAGGCCTGGATCTTCTTGGTAGTCCCAACTGGAGTAGACCCATTGAATTGCTGAATGGTGGGTCAACTCTTATAGAAACCTCATTGATTCAATAGGTCTGTCTGGTTGGAATTACCAACAGGATTCAGGTCATAATTTGGTATTCATTTGTTGAAAGCATTTATGTATATCCCATCCAACACAACTCCCTGGGAGCTTACAGATCCACAGACACAGAAAACAAAACAAAACAGGATAGTTCCTGCCCTTCATTTTACAATCTAAGGCACCATACTGTTATAGTGCTATTATTCCACTTTTAACATCCTGTGGAAATCTGGGGTTTGTAGTTTACTGAGGCCAATGAGCTCTCTGGCTGAGAATTCTAAAGGCCCCTTCCTAAACTGCAAGCCCCAGGATTCCATAGGAGGTTGAAAGTGGAATAATAGCACTATAACAGTGTAGTGCAGAAATGGCCTAAAAGCAATGATCCAAAAGGACGGAGAGTGAAGAGGGAAAGAAGCCAATCACATACCTTCCAGCATTTCACAGATGAAAACTGAGGCACATGTGACCAAGCAACATTAGAGCATGGTCAAGATGGCAAAAGTAATTAAAAAGGAAGAACATAAAAGCTAGGAAGGGAAGCAGCAGTTTGCTTTTGCCAGAGCCTACTGGGAAAAGCAAAATTCCCCCCTCTTCTCTCCAGCCCTTTTCGCATGGCATTCATCATGCGAAAGGGTCTTCGGAGCATTGCACGATTGCAAGGAGCGTTTCAGATGACGTCCTCGCAATTGTGTGACACTGCCGGGGCCAGCAGGCACCGATCGCGCACTATATCATTTTCGGCTTTTAGCTCCGGGGCCCCATGCGCACTTACTGTCTGTGTGGAGCTCTAGAGCACTGGCCCTTGTGCTTCCTCCCCCAGCACAGCCTGGGAAAATACCCGGCTGCATTGCGGAAGGAAGAGGCAGAGCCCTCACACTGTCTGCCAGCCTGCTGGCAGCTACTGCGGAACTGAAGCAGTGGGGACTCGAGAGCCTCATGGAAGAGGCTGCTCGTGTGATCCCTGTGCAACTGCACCGGACAGAGGTAAGTTGCGAAAAGGGCCTCCCCCTTGCTGAGTTACAGTCATCTCTCCACATTTGCTGGGATTAGGAGTACAGGATCCCCATGAAAGTGGAAAAACCATGAATAACTATTGAATAACTATTTAATGCAAAAAAGAAGTATACTCAACATATTCCACCTACTGTGGATGCCTTTGAGGCATCAGTGTTCCTTCACAAGGCAGCTGGTGGGGCTTGCTGCTGCCTCTGCTGCTGTTTTATACCATTAGGGACCTACAATAGGGACCTACAAACCTCATCTCTCATGCCCTTTCCGAATCTTACCTTTCTTTGGTGCTGGGGTGTGGGGATCACGCAAGCAGCCTCCAGTGAGAGGCTCTTGCGTCCCCACTGCTTCAGCTCCACACGAGCTGCCTGCTCCCGAGCAGGTAGCATGAGAGCCCCACCTCTTCCTTCCGCAGCGCAGCCTGGGAGTTTCCCAGGCTGCACTGGGGCAGGAGAGCACGACTGCCATAGCTCCAGAGGCTCCACACGCATGGCAAGTGTGCATGGGGCCCTGGAGCAAGGTGCGATCACACACCATTTTTGGCTGAAAGCTGAAAATGTAAAAGTGCGCGAGCAGCGCCTGCCAGACTCTGGAGCGTTGTGCGATTGTGAGTGTGTCGTGCAGATTCCTCCTCACAATCGCGCAATGCTCCAGGTGCCCTTTCTCATGGCAAATGCTGTGCGAAAAGGGCCTCAGCCTCACGAGGCTTGCAGTCTCTGTTAAAAATGGCATAGGGCAGCAGTGGAGGCAGCAGTAAACAATCCGTGAATAATCAAATATGCAAAAGTGAAACCCACAAATGTGGAGAGTCAACTGTATTTGAGTGCAAATTACTTTTGCACTTTGAACTCAGTTTGCAGCAATTGAAGTAAGATGAGGATGAGGGTGGAAAGCAGGGGGGAGAGAGAAACTGGGACATTCAAAAATAGGTGAAAATTGTGATGACAGAGGATTAATCATGACTGTCTGCTGAACTGGGGCCCTTTTCGCACAGCTTTTTCCATGCGAAAGAGGGCCTGGAATGTCGCGCGATTGTGAGGAGTGATCTGCACGACGCACTTACAATTGCGCGATGCTCCAGGGGCTGGCGGGCACCGATCGCGCACCTTTTAATTTTCAGCTGGAAGCACTTACCTGGCGTGCGGAGCCTCTGGAGCCACACCGGTCTTGCTTCCTGCCCCTGCGCAGCCTGGGAAGCTCCCGGGCTGTGCTGTGAAAGGAAGAGGCAGGGCTTTTGCACGAGCAGGCAGCTCGTGTGGAGCCGAAGGACCCCGGACAAGAGAGCCTCTCACTGGAGGCTGCTCGTGCGATCCTTGCACCCCAGCGCCAGAAAAAGGTAAGGTGCGGAAAGGGCCTGGGACAAGTGGAGGATATGCAATCGGGTACAAGTTCATATTGTTAGGAAGTTCTTCTTACCACCAGCTGAGGTGTAAATGGGCTGCTCATAGTTTAAAAGCTGACCTTAGCAGGGTCTCAGATCTGGTGACCTGACCTTTCTAATGTGTCTGTAATGCATCCAGAAGCTGTTGGCCATCTGCACTCTTATTGAATCTGTGAATATCCTTCCTTTCTCATCATAGCAGGCGAGGTTAGGTGGACTGAGATGACTCTCCACTCCACCTCCAAGCAGATAGACTTGATGCTCTTTCTCATAGGGCAAATGATCCAGAAAGTCTTGGTGGGGTGTCGGGTCAGGGCTTGAACTGGCCCAGCTGGTGAAAGCAGTAGCAAATGGAGATACCAAAGATGGCAGTATGCCTCATTGCCTGCTGTTTCCTCGATGTCAAATTGCTGTTCTGCACTTCTTGTAATACTGCAAGGATTTGCCATTTATATAATGTACCTATTGCATTTTATGCTCTCCTCTATCAAATACAGTTAGACATAGGCTCTGAGAGAAGGATTATAACAACGCTAATGTAATGTGTTCTTACTTGAACGATACTAAAAGAAGCAGAACAATAATGCTGAAAGAAATTAGATTCTTTATGTGAACTGCAATGTAATCAACACGGGAAATGCATCTAGATGATGTAACATCAATGTTTCTTTGAGATTAACTTCTAAGCAGTGTGTACCAGAGTCTATTGAATTTTTTCAAGAAAAATATTAACTGCAATTCTGTATCCAGTACTTTGCTACTTAACCACCTTAGTTATGTAGCTAAATAGTGTCTCCCAGCCTGACCCCCCTTCTCAAGTTCCGCTCACTGAGCAGCAGCTGCTGTGATCAGTTGGAGGGGAAAGTCTATTCTCCTCTCAATCAGGAAGCAGCTGATTATGCTCCTACCACCCTCTCCTATAACTGATCTCTGGTGCAACAGCTGGAAGCAAGATTGCTGTCCTGGTTTCCCCTTGCAGCTGAGATTGCTCGCACAAGGGGTGGTTGGGAATATCTATCAGCCATTTTCCAATCAACAGAGGAACAGATCCCTGCCTCTTGCAGTAGCTGCTGCCTGGTATGTGGAGATTGGGGAACTTTCACAGTCTTCACATATTCCCTAAAGCAGTGAATATGTAGGGAACATGACTATAAACCAGTCATGAATGTGTAACTCGAGGTTATGCATTCATAGCTGCCTTAGCAAATCCCGGCCATTAGCTGTAATGCTGAAAAGCTTCTGAAGTAAATTTTCTGATAGTCCAAAGCTGAAGATGGCCTTCATGGGGATACTGATTTTTATCTGTCTACTAGATTGCACTTTTGCTTGCAATTTTGGGAGCCTAGATGATCAAAAAGGTGACAGTTTTACTTAAGTGGTGGTCTCTGGACCAATGCTGGTCCATCATCAATTGGCTGCTGGTCCCTGGCAAGTTTCTAGGAAAGAAGGAAACAGTTGTACCCAATGGGCACAAACATAGGCCATTTCCGCCCTACACTGTTATAGTGCTATCATTCTACTTTCAACATCTTGTGGAGTTCTGTGGTTTGTAGTTTCCTGAGGCCAAAGAGCTCTCTGGCTGAGAATTCTGATGGCCCCTCCCTAAACTGCAAAGCCTAGGATTCCATAAGATGTTGAAAGTGGAATAATGGCACTGTAACGAGGTAGGGCAGAAATGGCCACAGATACAAACCGATAGATTTTAAGGCAAATAACTTTCAGTCTTCTACAAGATGCAGAGGTGAAGCAACCATCTCTGTGTTAGGATCTGGGGGGTGTATCTATAGTACAGCTCGATGCCACTTTAACTGCCTTGGCTCTGTCCCATGGAATCACGGGATTAGACATTTGGTGTGGTACTTACAGTTCTCTGCTGAGGGAGCTCTAGTCCTTTCTCACTTGAACTGTAGCACTTGAGTTCTATAGGAGAGAAGGCTAAGGATTTTCCTGAACTACATATTGTGTGTGTTAATGTGAGCGGGTGGGGGGTCAGCAGTGGAAAATAGAAAATCTACACTTACCTTCTGACCTTGGTAGCCTAAGCTGGCAGGATTTTGTGAATGGGTAGTTCTCTGCCACAGAATTGCCCCACCTACTTGCTTTATGATTGCTCTGATGGTCCTTTTTTTGTTTTTAAAGAAAATAAATAATGCCATACTCCAATATTGGTGTCTCCGTGGTTTTTTTTAAAAAAATTCTTACTAAATTTCCCCCCTCTCATCAGTTTGATTTGTGTCTGCTAGGTCTTAAAATACCAACGGTCATGCACATTGTATTTTATGAGTGGCTTGAGGAGCTGTACTGCCAAGGAAAGACCTTAACCTCAGTCATTCCAGAATAATTATTGTGCTTTAACCCAGCTTGTGTGATTCCTTCTTGTTTTAACAGGAACTTTCCCAAAGCCTAAGAGGGTTACATAACTTCTCTTTGCTGTTCAGTACATATTTTTCCCCTTCTGCCTCACCTATCACAAGCAACCGGGATCTGAGTCTGACAGGCGGAGAGGAAGAATTTCCTCACAATCAACATCCTGGTTTCTGACAGGCACTAGGTGTACTCTTAGCTTCTAGACTACTGCTGTGAAGATGGAGAGTGCCGCCTTGCTCTCTATTGCCTTTTGCTTTTTTTT
This sequence comes from Iguana delicatissima, assembly GCA_948472985.1. NCBI lineage: Eukaryota > Metazoa > Chordata > Lepidosauria > Squamata > Iguanidae > Iguana > Iguana delicatissima. The sequence continues at coordinate 741,632 of CAOKZL010000593.1, forward strand.
CCATTCTGATATGTCATTGGACAGAGAACTAAGGTTTACAGCAGGGATGGGAATCATGTGGACCTCCAGATGTTTTTGGACGACAGGTCCCATCAGCCCTAGCCAGTATAGCTGATGCTGAGACATGTTTGGAATTGCAGTCCAAAAGCATTTGGAAGGCTGCATGATTCCTGTCTCTGGGCTAAAGAGTTGCATGGCTGTGTGTGTGTGTGTGTTTTCCTGCTTGTACGTGATAGGGTCACCATCAGTCTGAATGACTTGAAGGCACACAGCAAGAAGATTACTACAGTGTATTTTGAGGAGCATTAATTCAGAAGGTGGCACATATGTCTTCTGAATAGTTGACTTGAGGCAGAGCTGGGGAAAGGCTGTTTGTGTGTGTGTGAGTGTGTGTGTGTGTGTAGCAGCTAGTTGGGGGATTTTTGAGGTTGCAATTTTTAAAAAGTCACATTTCCACACTTTGGTTCTAAGCTAGATGGGCCAGTGATCTGAGTATAGATCTAAACTATGGGCTTTACCACACAGGAAAGTAAATCACACTTGCAGCTGAATAATAGTGTCTTTGGCTAAGACTTATCACATGGCATCATTGTTGTTCTCAGGTGGGAAACCATTTGGAAAACTTCTTTTTATTAAGAAAAAATCCATTGACGACTCCCTTTCTATTGTGCTATGATTTCCTGTTTGAAAGTTCAATTGCACTTCTATGCTGATTTGGGTAGTCAGGAGGTATTCAGTGGGCATGCTGTGGGTGGGGAAACAGTCTGCCTCTATAAAAAAAGAATCCATTGCCAAAAGACCACTCCCCTCCCTCAACTGGAGCTGTTCAGGGAAACCAAAACTTTGCTCACTGCCTCCTTGCCTCCTTTGCCAGCCCCATTCTGTCTGTCTGTCTGTCTGTCTCTCTCTCACACACACACACACACACACACATAAACTCACTCACAGACCTGGAAATATAAGTGAAAAAGACTCTTACAATTTAAAAAAAAGCATTTATTTCATTTATCTACTAATTCTCATTTTATTCTGACTTCAGACTTAGCTGATCACTGACAGTTGAAAGCCACAATTGATTGAACAGACAGACCAGTAGCTGGTGGCTTCCATCTGCCACCAATTAGTTAAGGCTGAATCTAGAAGTATCATCTCATCAGGAAGCTCCCTGCAATAAAATACTTTTTAATTATGAGATTGTTTTCATTTGTATTTCAGGGGGGCATCTGTGTGCTTGCCACACTAGGAAGAGGGGCATGGATGTCTGGGAGGAGGTTGTGATGCGAAGTCCCAAATGCTGTGAGTTATAAGCTTTTAGCCCAAACACTGTAATCTCAGAACGGTTCTGAAAGCATGAAACCAAACAGAGCAATCCCGATTCAATAGTGTTTTTATAACAATGGTCATTGCTCTGTTGTACAGAGTCCTGAAATTTGTATTTTGATAAGATACTGTGGCAATTTCCACACCACACTGTTATAGTGCTATTATTCCACTTTCAACAGCTTATGGAATCCTGGGGTTTGCAGTTTAGGGAGGGGCATTTAGCATTCTCAGCCAGCGAGCTCTTGGGCCTCAGTAAACTACAAACCCCAGAATTCCACAGGATGTTGAAAGTAGAATAATAGCTCTATAATAGTGTAAAAGTGGAAATGGCCTTATAATTCTCTGCTGGAGAGCTCTAGTGGAGTCGCCTGCACTTCATCACTAGAGCTCCTTGGCAGGGAGTTCTAACCACCTCACCAACCTAAAAATCCCAGGATTCTGTTGAGTGCTGCCATGGCAGTTGAAGCAGAATCAGAGTGTTCTAAAGGTATAGAGTGGATACAGTCTTAGTGATCTGACAGCTTGTCTGAAATGGTTGTTAGCAAGCTACCTCCTGCACACCTGAGTTCTGTGCCTTTTCTTCTGAGTATATGATTGAACTGTGACCCATCATGCAGAACTAATACCTTTGACTATCTTTTTGAATTGGTAGGTGAAATCGCTTTGGCAGAATTACTGCTCATCTGATGACAAATCAATGATTAAACTTCTCCTCAAAAGCAGGTGGCTGTTGCCATGCACTTTCCTCGGAAATTTGTCCCAGCAGTGTAACAAGCAAAAAGTAAAACTCATGTGCTCACGTGTATCTAATTGCAAGTACCTACCATGGCTCAAATACTGAAAAGAAGATGTGATCTTAGACAAACTCTATGACGGGAGTAGGGAACCTTTGGCTTTCCAGATATGTTCATCTTCAACACCTAGAAGCCTCTGGTAGTATAAACAGTGGTTGAAAACTATAAGAGTTGTAGTCTAAAATATTGTTGCTTTTGTGTGCCTTCAAGCAGTTTGCAATTTATGGTGATCCTAAGGCTAACCTATCATAGGGGTTTCTTGGCAAGATTTGTTCAGAAGGGTTTGCCTTTGCCTTCCTCTGAGTCTGAGAGAGTGTGACTTGCCCATGACCACGGTCGGACTTGAAACCCCCTGGTCTCCTAAACACCTTAAAGGCATCGAATTCCATCTGATCTTGGAAGCTAAGCAGAGTAAACCCTAGTTAGTACTTGGATGGGAGACCACCAATGAATACTGGGTAGTGTAGGCTATATTTAAAAGGAAGGAACTAGCAAAGCCACCTTGCCTAAGAAAACTCTACTGAATTCGTGGGGTCTCTATAAGTCAACAGGTGATTTGAAGGTATATACGCACGCACTCCAGTCATAGTCCGAGGCTCAAACCACTATAGCATGCTGGCTCCTCTAAAATACATAGAAGGCCAATGTTTCCTCAGCTGTGTTCTAATGCAAGGATGACAATTATGCAACCACCAGATGTTGTTGAACTGCAATTTGCAGCATCTCTCACAATTGGTTATGCTGGTTACATTTGATAGGAGTTGCAGTTCACCAATATCTGGAGGGTTGCATAATTCCCACTCCTGTTGTGAAGAAAATATCAACGAATAATTTTGGTACAGAAATCCAGTCAGTCAGAAAACTACATATCAAGTTCCATATGTCAATGGAAAAAAATATTTCTTTACTTTTATCTTGGCTGTTCCCATTTGATCCATGATTCCCAGTGATCCCATTAATATAAGGGTTTAATTAAAATAGAGGCATGGTTTAAATCTGAAAGGAGGATTTCCTCATTTTTCCAAAATATATTTTAAACATGACATGATTATCAAAGAACTTTAATTTTAATAGCTTCCAGTAAATACTCAATCAGAGCAGCTCCTTGTTAGAATATACTCATAAACATGTAGTCTAAGAGGAATAAAATCCACTCTTTCATCTAAACTGAATCTTGCCTTTCTTGGTTCTCATCTACTTTGGCTCCTTTTTCCAGTGTCAGTCACATAGGGACAGGGCGAGGGGGCGATGGGGGCAGATTGCCCCTGGTGGCAATGTTTTTTGGGTGTCCTGGCCTGTAGCCATGCCCCCGTGCACAGTGGCAACACCCCCGACACAGTGGCCACGCCCCCTGCACCGTGGCCCGCCTCCCACCCATCCCTCCACACACTCCAAGCTCTGCCACTGTCCAGTGAGTATGGTAAATCTATGTTTTTAGAGTTATTTCTGAAATACTTTTAAAGATCACAAAACTGGTTCAAACAACTTGATTTCTCTCCTGTCTCTGCCCTTGCTAACTATACCAATTCTCTCTGTTACTTGATTAGCTGACCCAGGATCATCTTACATCCTCTCCTTTAAATGCCTTTACATATATGTGCATAGGGAGATAAACATAGGGCCTTACCGCACCATACCTCAATACTGTGTTGTTCCATTTGAATCCCAGCATTGCCATTTCCGTGATGGTATTGGGTTCTGAATGCTCTTTACCGCACCCTTTCTGCTTCAGTGGATGAGAAGCATTATTCACACAGTTCTTCCCTCTGCATTACAATGTCATTGGCAAATCCTTTTCCCCACCCCAAACCTCACGATTCATTTTTTTTGTTTGTTTTTTAATGCTGTACCAGCACAGTAACGTTGTAACATCATGACATTTTTCCTTTCAAGCAACATCCCTTCAATGCAACATTCCTTGCTGCAGTGCTATTGTGTTTTTGTGCTATAATGTTTAAAAGTGTATTAAAAAATAAAAATTCAAATTCAAATTAAAAACTAAAAATTACCACAGTGTGTGATCCTCTCCCCACTTCTCCTTCCATGTTCACCCCAGAGCACCAAGGCCCTTTTTGCACCTTACCTTTTCCCAGTGCTGGGCAGCAGGGATCGCTCAGGAAGACTTCGGAGGAATGCACTTGCACCCCTACTGCTTGGGCTCCGTAGCTGCTTCCTGCTCACGTGATCTTTCCCAGCCTGCACTGCACAGGAAGCGCGACCGGCCTGACTCCCGAGGCTCTGCATGCCAGGTAAGTGCACGCGGGGCCCCGGAGAGATGCGCGACCGTGCAGCATTTTTGACTTTAAGCTGAAAATGAAAAAACGCATGCGTGGTACGCTTTAGGCCCTTGAGCACTGCGCAAATGTGAGTGCATAGTGTGGACTGCTCCTCACATTTACGCAATGCTCAAGGGGCCCTTTCACTTTGGAAATGCCGTGCGGAAAGGGCCCAAAAGTGCTCTGGAGGTTATTGGGCAGAGATCACCATGGGAGTAGCTGAGGGAGGGACAATTTAGGAACACCTGCACCATGCCCACTACTGGATTGGCTACAGAAGGAAGCGCTATCAAGAAACCACACTCCCACAGCTAACTGGATTGTTGCGGGAAATGGAGGCACTAACGGATTATTTTCAGTATGGAAAAAGGGCTGATTTCGAATGGATTTCAATGTGATAGCTGCTTGATAGCAACAACGTTGTGCAATAGGACTAATCCTGAACCAGCAATAACTCATTGCTCTGGCGGTATGACACCTTCGTATGATAAGGCCCATACTATTGGAGTAAAGAAGGGGACGGGGGAATCAGACCTCAAGAAAACAGTCCTATATTCTGTTCCCAGTACTATTTGGATGTAATCTGTGCCTACAAACCAGAATTAAAGTCGATGATCAAAGCACACTCTCCTGATAAGCACCTTCAGTTTGTGTATCCAGAAACCATAGTATGTGCTGCCTCAAGCATGGTTTGTGCTGTATGTTTTATTGAGAAGTGGAATTGTGAGACAAAAAGTAGAGTGGTTTGAGCACTGGCCTATGACCCTGGAGACCAGGGTTTGACTCCCGGCTTGGCCATGGAAACCCACTGGATGACCTTGCGCATCATATACACTCAGCCCCCAGAAGATCCCATGGTAAGTGGAAAATGACTTGAAAGAACGCAACAACAAGGACAAGGACAAGGAAGAGGAGTATAGTGAGTATCCCAAGGTTATGTCTGAACTGAGGGTGTTTCTATCCATGACACAGTTATAGCACTTTGGGACCACTTAGACTTAAATAGTTCTACTCTGTGGGATTTGCAGTCTGGTGAGGTACTTAGAATCCTTTGCTAGAGGTGCAGTGTACTTTCCCCCTAAATGACAGTGCAAGAGCTTTCTAGCAGGGAATCCCAAGTACATCAAGTTAAATCTCCCAGAGTTCTCAGGACAGAGCACTAGGATCTAAAGTGTTATCTAAGGCCATTTCCTCACTAGCCTGTTATCGCGCGATGATTCCACTTTCAACATCCTCTGGAATCCTGGGGTTTGCCACCTGGCCCCTCCCGAAACTGCAAACACCAGGATTCCAGAGGATGTTGAAAGTGGAATCATTGCGCTATAACAGGCTGGTGCGGAAATGGCCTAAGTGTGGTGTAGCCAGTGTGGTGTAGCGACTGGCATGCTGGAATAGGACTCTGGGTTCCAGATCAGTCCTGGAAACCCACTGGGTGACCTTGGGCAAGTCACACTCTCACACTCTCAAAAGAAGGCAATGACAAACCCTTTCTGAACAAACCTTGCCAAGAAAACCCAGTGACCGAGTTACCATAAATTGGAAACAATTCAAAGACACACAGCAACACAACGATAAAGTTCTATAACAGTGTAGCATAGATACCCTTGTGTTTTTGGTTAAGTGCCTCTTTCTGCTATACGATCCTATATTGATATTTTCCTGTTTTGTTTTCTATTACGATTCCAAACCCTCAGCTATCTCCTGCCTAGCTATTCTCTTTCTTATAATTCTATTTTTTTTCTTTCCTATGCATAATATTTTACATCAGTACATACTGCACTTACCAAGATTATGTTAATGTTAAGAGCTTCCTCCGTAATCGTTTGCTACATCTTCTAGTTTTGTCTGTATGAAGTATAGAATATTCAGTTAACTAATGAAGAGTGTTCAAGAGTACCCCAAAGAAGGAGGCACTGCTAATACTTCTTCCATCTATGTGTCCCTCTCTATCTTTTTGCCCTCTTGTTGTAATTCATAAGTAATGTTTCTGGTTCTGCTGACCCTGAACATTTTTCTAAATCTGCACAACTTGTTATGGTTTCTTTTAAACAGCACATATTCATTAATACATTTGCTGGCCTGCAAATAAGCTGTAAAAGGAATTCTTCTATGAATAAGAGTATCGACCTTGCAAAAATATAGTGTTAGGTGCATATTTTTGCCCACCCAAAGGGTCAGCAATTACAGGAGGGCCTAACAGTTGCCTGGATTGAGTTTCCTGTGGAAGGAGGGACCACAGAAGACTTAAGAGGTGTTGTAACATATGAGTTTATGTGCAGATTTATGGGGTTAGCAAAAAGTTGAAACACTGCTTAACTTCTCCAAACAGCACATTCCTCTGCCCCATATTCAGTCCCCAGAGAAGAAGCTGCTGCCAGAAGGTACCTTTGGTAGCACAAAGCAAGCCCACTCAAAATCTGCTTTTCACCTCATAAGCACAGCTTTTGCTTACATCATCCTTAATGGTGAGGGCGGGGAGGGAAAGATACCATCCCCATTCAATAGCAGACCATGGGGAAAAGAAGTTAAAAAAAAAAAGACATCTTTTCCAATTTCCCAGCTGGCGTGGCCACTGAGAATACTAGGAACTGTAGTCTAAAATGTAATACATTAGTGAAGTTATTTACTGGCTTCTATGAGATCATGTACCAGACATTTAGCCTACAAGCTCTCTGAGAAATGGAAGGGATAGCAGAACCATGGCTAGCAGATATTATCAACTTAAACAGCCCTTTTGGTTTTGTTTCCTTCTCCTCTCCTGGCCCCCAGGCTATGATCCAACATCATTTGAAAACAAGCCTACAGTGATCACCGTATTCACAGAAATCTGATTGCAAAACCTGTAACTATATTTTCAGTCAGCCTTCCACATTTGTGGGTTTCACTTTCACAGATTTGATTATTTGTGAGTTTCTCCAGCCCCTGCCCCCACCCCCAACTCAGAGGCTTCATTTCTGGAGGAACTTTCACCATCAGCAGCTGCAATCAGGCTGTGCAGCCCTTTAAAAACCTACCTCTGGTCCTCTTCCCACTCCACTGATAGCTGCCTGGCCAACTAAAGACAACTTGTAGTCTGATTTCTCAGCACCACAAACCATCTCCCAATGCCTCCCCACCACACATCCCAGGAGGCTGATGGGTGAGAAAGGCAGTATGGGGCTACTGTGCCGTCCCTGCCTCCACTTCTCTCTCCTTTCTGTGACCTGGTTTGGACCCTATGTGCCCATTCTCACCACTGTGCCTCAGTCCCCTTTCCACAGACATACTTTTGTGAGGGTCCTGCACTCCTAACCCTTAGCGAATGTGGAGGCCAACTGTATTTTGTCCTTATGGCAAGTAAGGGTTTGTTTACACTGAAATACCCTACTTACTATAGATTGAACAGATCCAAGGAAGAATATGCTCCACAGGCTTCAACGCTTATCAGTGATGGAGAGGTGTATATATAAGACAGAGATAGAATTTGGAAGGTTTGACAGCTTATTTTCACCATACTCAGGTGCAAAGCTGGCATATCTCTTGCCTCCAAGATCAGGTGAATTGTAGGGCTAGCTGAAAATACAATGCAAGCAGGAATGTTTTTGATGAAATTAAGAGGCAGTACATTTTGTTAAAACCATGTTGCATCTAGGCCTTAAAATGTATGCCTCATCTCTACCAGACCTAATATTCAAGTCTGGCATAGGGGCCAGCACTTCTGGGCACCTGCTGAGGGCTACACCCTAAAAGACGCCCTCTGCCAACAGCTGTTTTCCCTCCTCTTCCTCATTGCACAGAGAAGAAGAAGCATTCAGGCAGCCTTCCTCAGCAAGTTAAATGGCAGTACCTTGCCCATCCACTGTCCTAGAGATGAAGAAGTGCCAAAGGGGGCAGCAGTAATAAATGGAGATTTTGTGGGATGGCCACCTGACTGCTGTGGAGGACATGCCCTGGTCCTCTTCTAGTTGGAAATGACAGATAGCTGCATCATTGGGTCACAGTTCAATTTAACCAGCTAGTTTTACATGGCACAATCAGGGTGTGTGGTGGAGAGATCATCATGAAAGGTCAGAATTTGGAAAAGTTTGGACTATAGCTCCCAAAATCACCTAACTGGTATGGGCACTGGCTGTTCTGGGTTGGTTTTTTGGAGGAACTGTATGCAATCAAAAAAGCCAGAGAGTCATTATGGTGTTTGAGCAATGGACTATGACCCTGAAGCCCTAGGTTAGATTCCCTGATTGGCCGTGGAAATCCATTGGGTGACCTTGGATGTGTCACACACTTTCAGCCCCAGTTTCACCTTAGGGTCACTGTAAGTCAGACACAACTTGAAGGCACACAATAGCAGTCCAAAAAGCCACCTCTTATGGCTCTGTGAAAGACATAGGCAGTGGAGAGGCAAGATACTGCCATACAGTAAGGTTTATTCTGAGGCAATTGCTTTCCTGAGTTTGCATGGCAAGGTAAAATAACACACTCACCAACATAATGAAGCTCTGCCTTTCAATAATGCTTTTAATTGTGAATATTAAGCCTAGTATGGTATTTGGAGCATAATTAGGACCTTTGAGAAGATAGGTTTTCATGACTTCACACCATATATTTAAATGCTCATGAAAATCTACAATCCCTGAAGCTGATGTAGCTGGGACAGCAACTTTCTTCATGAAATTCCAGAATAGTGCTGATGTTATGCTTGCCAAATACAGGAAGCTGTAATAAGTAAAGCAAGCCACACAAGGTAACACAATGAATCATTTGCAGAATCAGGAACAGAAGAATCTCCTGATTTTCAGCCTCTGCAATGTTTGACACATGACTATTGACAATATATTTTCTGCATTAAGAAAAATGAAATACAGTCAGCCCTCCACATTTGCTAGGGTTAGGGGAATAGGACCCTGGCAAAAGTGGAAAAACCACAAAGATCAGAATGTGTGTGTATCTGTGGAAAGGCGGCTGAGGCATGGTGAGGAGAATGGGCACCCAAGGTCCAAATGAGGTCAAAGAAAGAAGAGGGAAAGGTTGTGGGTCAGCCGTGTGGCCATATACTTCCTCTCTTCCACCCATCTTCTTCCCTGGGTGTGAGGTGGGTGGGCTACAGGCTGTTCTTAGCTGGCCAGGAAACAGCTGGTGGAGGAGGAAGAGGAGTAGAAGGACCAGAGATGGGTTTTTAAAGTGCTTTGCAGCGTGTTTGGAGTTGCTAAGAGGGAAGGTTCCCTCAGAAAAGAACTGCCTGAGGTGGCGGGGGCAGAGACTGGAGAACTTTGAAGATAAGCAAATCTGGGGAAATGAAACCCACAAATGTGGCAGGACAACTGTATCTATACCCTTACAATTCATGATCCGCACCAAAGAGAGAAAATTTCTATGACTCGTCTAAATCATGCAAAGGTTTATATTTTGTTTTATTGTCCATAATCCTGATTTTTCCTTTTTTTTTTTTAATCTGCTCCAGGGATTTTTGTAGCCACAGATTGGGAAGTTCGCCCTGAAAAACATCAATCTTCAATCTCTAATTGCTGGAAATCTTATTCAGTGCCCCCACCAGGCGTCAAAGATTTCAGCAGATGACCCAGAAATTTTTATATGTATCTGTAGCCATATAAGCTAGAAAGTTGCTTTTTAAAAAAAATAAAGAGAGATAGAGAGAGAAATAAGGTTGAGATTGTCAGGAGACTGTTTTCTATGCTCAACATCATATGCTACATATCTCTTGAATTCTTGTTGAATACATACAACATTATAATAACTAATAGAGTTAAGACTGTTTGAAGCCATTAGGAGGAAGAGCTAACATTGTCCAGGGTGACTAGCAATAACACCGGTGCTCAAAATGCATTAGAACAAATGACTGGAAAAAGCAGCTGAGCACTTGCTGTAGCACATCCCAAAACAACTCTCTCTGGTCTGGAGGAGCAAGGGAACCATTAACACACAAGCAAACACGTTCTTCCCTTCCTACATGCTTTGCATCAAACTGCCCAGCTGTGCAGAAAGTGGCAGACACAGGGAGTTGGCTCTCTAATGTGCCATGTGAGGGAGCAGCAGTAATTATCAGCCAGGCAAAGATAATGCACAGACAAGACTGGGAAATGCAGATGTGGAGCTGGGAAATGGCAGAAGGCTTCTCTTTCTCATGTTTGTCTCACACAACTTTCTCTGCTCACCAACATGAACACCACACTTTCTAACACCAAATACCACTCATGGCTCTGCAGGCATCCAGCCTTCGCACACAGCCAGCCGGACAGGGGACCGATCCCACTAAGTTGGCTGAGAGGCCTGTTTAGCCTAGAGGCACTTGAGACATGGATTATGTTTTATCTCTAATTCACCAGATTGATAGGGTCCCTAGCTGGAGATAGTGGGGATAATATGCCTTGAAATGTTCTGAGTTGAGGCCCTGCCTATATAGTATTTACTTTGTTTTTTCACATGTCCTTTGGCCATAACTGGCCCTGGCCTGAGGCAAAATGAGCCAGTTGCTTCAGGCAGCGAATTCTAGGTGCCTTGAAAAGGTAGCAATTTGTTAATTATTTAATTTGCTATTTCATTGCCAGTGGTGAGGACTGGTGCTTGTGAGAATTTCTGCCTGCTCTGCCAGAATAATATCACTGACTATGGGTGCAATGGGCCTTGAATGGGGAGCTGCTGCTCCACTTCAGGCATCCCAAAGTCCTGGGATGGCTCCATCTTTTGCCCACTTACCTGCCTGCTGTGGTCTGAGCACTGTAATACTGACCTAGAGGAGGTAGGGGTGGGAAGGTAATGAGAAATGTAATACATCACTGGTGTCCAATTATTTTTTTTAAATGCTCTGTTTGCATGCTTCTATGGCCATTTCTATTGCTCCTTGTGAGAGAAATACAGCTAAACTGTGTTAGGGTTGCCACTGTCAGGTCTTTCCCACTGAAAATTGTGCCAGGGATGGCAAACAGTGGACCTTCAAATGGACTGCAGTTCCCAGCTTTTCTCATCACTGGCTTTGCTGGCTAGGGCGAATGGGAGCTGGAGTTCAACAACATCTGCAGGGCCACATGATTCCCACCCCTCCTCAAAGAGATCTGAGAGAGCAAGAGAGGATGTAACTTCTTTCACTTTTGCTCTAATCTTTCAACAATCCCCTTGTAACAAAGTTTTATATGTAAGTGATAGGAGAGAGCTCATGGTGAATCTTAATTTTATATAACATATGAATATATATAAATAACGAAGACAAAGACTATATAGGATGAGGGTCAAATCATTTGAAGGAAAGATTATATACAGGGGTCTTGGGAGGAATATTATAGTAAAGCTGGTTCTGTAATGTAGGTCTTTATAGAATTTGTATTATATATAAGTCAAGTTTGAGAGACTAGAAATTTTGTGTTGGATATAGCTTCTTGGATCAAGCACCAAGAAAACTTTGAAAATTTTGTTATGTAGATATGTACTGACAATAAAAATTTAATGAGAATCTTTCAACAGTCCCTTCTTTCGTCTTCTCTGCTTTGTTAGTGCACAGAGCAATACTCCTGTTTGAAGTTTGCAGAGGAGGATGGTGGGCAAAAAGTGAAATGAAAAGGAATCTGAGAAATGGAGGAGCTCTGTTTCTCTTGTTCCTTTGGGACAGAGAATGGGAATCTCTCACTGGCAGGCTGGATGCAATCGTCAGCAGTTCCACAGAGCTAGCCTGCAAGCTCAGTTGCTGTTATCTCCAGAGCAAGGAGTTTCATTTTTAAAAGGAACTACAGTCAACCCTCCAAATTGCAGGTTTCACTTTTGCAGATTTGATTATTCATGGATTATTTGCTGTCACCTCTGCTGCCTCCCTATGCCATTTTTAATAGGGACTGCAAGCCTCATGAGACTGAGAAACTGTGAACGAGGCTTGTAAGTCCCTATTAAAAATGGTGTGGGGCAGCAGGGGTGGTGGCAGGAAGCCCCACCAGCCACCCACTTCTGACTCGTGAAGGAACCCTCATGCCTCAAACAAATCCACAGTGGGTTGAATATGGTGATCATACTTTTCTGTGTGTTAAATATGGTTTGGGAGAGCCTAGAGTTATTCACGTTTTTTTCACTTTCACGGAGATCCTGTGCCCCTAACCCTAGCAAATGTTGAGGGATGACTATAGTTACATTACTCATTGCTCTAGTCATCTAAAAGGTCATCATTTGTTACTGTTACTGTGATCCAGAAAGTAACTCACTAGATCACTTATTGCTAACACATTGCTTTGACTATTATGCCATTGAAAAATGGAGGAAAATCCTCTCTAGTTCCTCCGTCTTTGACTGTCATAGTTATGAGTGGACGACCTTGTCTGGACTTGCCAGCCCACCCGCACAAGCACAGTGGAGCAGACCACCCGGCTGCCACCTGCGTTGCTCACGGATGCTTTCAGGAAGGGTGCAGAAGCAGTGACTCACTCAACCCTCTTCTTTCCCCATGGCCTTCTCTCCCAGGCAATTGCCTGAGATAGACCCAGATCTGCAGAGAAATGCCTGCACCTGCTTTACACTTTGCTGTCATAACTTACACCAAACTAACCAGTTTAAGTGTGGATTCTGCCTGCTGTTTAGGGGCAGCTGGCCTGGCTTCTGCCCTTTCTGGTACCACTCTGGATCATCTGGACATAATAGACAAATGTAGCAAGCATAGGACAACTTGTAATTTTTTTAAAAAAACCCTTAAATTCCAAATAAATGTTCTGTCATTATCCAGTGCAGCTCATGTCTTCAGTGCATTTCTTGCTCCTTCTTCCTTATTTCTAGCTCTTTTACTCCTCACTGGCTGCACAATACCCCACAGATATGCAGTACAGGGCAGCCAGCCAAGCGATCCATCTCCCTCCTTTTCCTGCTATTGCTTAGAGTGAGGCCATTTCCGCACTAGCCTGTTATAGCGCAATGATTCCACTTTCAACATCTTATGGAATCCTGGGGTTTGCAGTTTTGGGAGGGGCTAGCTGGCCCCTCCCAAAACTGCAAACCCAGGATTCCATAGGATGTTGAAAATGGAATAATAGCGCTATAACAGTCTAGTGCAGAAATGGCCCCTGTTACTTTGAGGGAACAGTTTACCATATGTGGTGGACTTCTGAGAAAGTAAAAAAGTTCTGGGTTCATGTACATACTTTGATTCAGAGAATATTAAAGATTAATATATAGTTAAAACCAGAATGGTTTCTTATGGGACTTATGGATGATCAGTTGGAAAGAACCATGGAAGAACACTTCAGCATATGATTGTGGCATCTGGACTGTAAAATGCTCAAAATGGAAGAATCCAGAAATCTATATGGTAAAAGAATGACTGTTAAAATTGAATGAGTTAGCTGAAATGGATAAATTATCAAATTTGATTAGATAAAAATCATTAGAGACTTTTAAAAAAATTGAAACCCTTGATAGGCTTTTTGAGGAAAAAATGATTTAATAATTGTTGGTTTTGAAAATTAAGAGGAGCTAGGTTGTAGAAGAAATGGTGCACGATTATCCTATGCATAGTAATATAGGTGTTGAAAACAAGGCTGGAAGTCATCTATCTATATGTTTTGTTTATTTTTTGTATTGTATCTGAAAAAGAAAAAAGGAGGAGGAGGAGGAGGAGGAAGACCATTGTTTCTTTTCACTGAAAAGTAGTGAATTACAGGCCGGCCATTGAAGGCCGAAGTAACAAAGTCCCAGCTCATTACTGCCGAAAGCAAATAGTTACAAAAGTAACTCATGGCAAGTGACACATTACTTTGAACTTCTGCTTATCTTTGAGCAGTGATGGGAGACCGGGCTATTAAAAACCTAGAAACTTGTCTCATGTCTCTGGTTTTAAAGGCCGGAAAGCTCTTTCATGGAAATAAGGCTTAGAGATTTTCAAGATATAGATGCACACCCTGGTAATTCATGGCAATCTTAGATTATATAACCAATATTGATCACTTCATAAGGCTATTGGTTTTTAGACACTTGATGTTATGCAAAAGTTCTGTGGTAGAACTTGGGTTATATCATCTAGGTCTCCTAATTTTCACCTACTATTCCAGTTAGCAGGCTATACTTCCATATTCATTACTGCTCCATGTTGTCAATGATCTTTTTTGTGTTGCTTTCCCCTTCTTGCTCTTCTGTCTCTCTGCGTGCACCCTTCCTGACACTGTCACTCAATAAATGGTCTCTGTGTTGTTTCTCCATCACAGCTTAAATACATTGATTCCTTCAGGGAAGACAAACAGTTCCAGGGTTGACTGTAAGTTACCAATAACCCCAAACTGGCCAGTTCTGGGTGGTTCTGGTCATTGTGGCAATCAACTGGAGTCACCTCACAGAAGGCTCTTTTTTGGTGATCCCAGAGTGACTTTCAGAGTAAACTGAGATGTGATGTTGTTTGACAGGAACATAACCATTCTGTCACTGAAGATTTGTTCCTTCTATTGATATATTGGTGATGGCAAAGAGAGAGAAGAGCTATCTAAGGTTGCTAATGGTAGGCAAATGGGGGACAGACAATCACAGAATCATCCAGTCCAACCCTCTGCTATGCAGGAACACCCATCAAAGCACTCGCAACATATGGCCATCCAGCCTCTGCTTAAAAACCTCCAAAGAGGGAGACTCCACCACACTCCAAGGTAGCATATTCCATTGCTGGACAGCTCCGATCGTCAAGAAGTTCTTCCTGAGGTTCAGGTGGAATCTCTTTTCCTATAGTTTGAATCCATTGCTCCTTGTCCTAGTTTCTGAAGCAATGGAAAACAAGCCTGTTTCCTCTTCAATATGACATCCTTTCAAATATTTAAACATGACTATCATGTCCCTTTTTTAACCTTCTTTTCTGCAGACTAAACATACCCAGCTCCCTAAGCTGCTCCTTGTAGTGCATGGCTTCTAGACCCTATACCATTTTGGTCACCCTCCTTTGGACATGCTCCAGCTTGTCAATGTCTTTCTTGAAATGAAGTGCCCAGAAGTGGATACAGTATTCCAGATGAGCTCTGACCAAAGCAGAATAGAATAGTACTATTACTTTCCTCAGTCTGGCCACTATACTCCTATTGATGCAAGCAAGAATTGCACTGGCTTTCTTGACTGCTGCCTCATGCTGCTGCCTCATGTTCAGCTTATGGTCTACTAAAACTCCTAGATCCCTTTCACATGTATTGTTGTCCAACCAGGTGTCTTCCACCTATATTTGTGCATTTCATTTTTTTCTGCCTAGGTGTAGGATCTTACATTTCTTTCTGTTGAAATTCATTTTGTTAGCCTTGGCCCAGCTCTCCAATCTGTCAAGGTCATTTTTAATGTTGATCCTGTCCTCTGAGGTGTTAGCAATCTCTCCCAATTTGGTATCATTTGCAAATTTGGTCAGCAAACACAAGAATGTGTATGACACTATACTCAGCATGTTTCAGGGCATTACAGTTCCATTTCTGTTGTTTCTGAGTCTAGATTCTTTATCTAACACAAGGGTGAGCTGAAGGTAGATTTGGATGTATTGATAGTTTTCTGGATGGCTTGCAAGAGAACTGTGGGACTTTCTGACTCCCGCTTGTTTAACAATAGCAGCAACATAATGGTCTGTCTTAAGCTATACTGATGAAGAAAGAAAGCTTTGGGGGCAATGAGGGTCCTACCACACTGCACAATTATAGCACTGTGATTCTACTTTGACAGCCATGGTTCCATCCAACAACAACAACAACAACAATTTATTTTTATTTGTTACCTGCCTCTCCTCAAGGCAGGGTGCAGCACAGATACAATTAAAAACAAAGTTGAGGCTAAAATACACTAAAAACACAATATCATTTAAAGTACAAATATATCATAATTTTAAAAAGTGCAATTAAAAGTACAATTAAAAATAGACTGGATATGCCTGCTGAAAGATGTAGCTCTTTAACATTTTAAAACTTTTAAAAATTTGGACAGCATATTTTGCTGTTGAATTTCTGTTGAATCTCTGTAGAATCCTGGGACTTGTAGTCTGGTGGGATACTTGAGGACCTCTCTGGCTGAGAAGCCTAAGTGTCCCTCCCCAAACTGTAAATCCCAGGATTCCATAGGATGTTGCCATGGCAGCTAAAGTGGAATTATAGCACTATAATTGCATTTATATATGTATATAATTGAAAAGGCCCTAGGAGTTGATATGTGTGTGGAAGGCTGTAAGCTGCATTCCATTCCAGTACTCGTGGCTTAGGAATCTTAAACTATGTGTATCTTTTGCAACAGGCTCTAGTGGGCAGATGTTGGGGCTCTAATGAACAAAGTAGATCCTTCAGGTTTGATATCTGTAACAGAAGGTGGAGACAGGGAAGTTGGGCTGTGTCTACATATTTTACAGCAGTTTAATACTTTCTTTTTGACTCCATATTATGGAATCTTGGGATTTGTAGTTTGGTGTAGAATGTAGTTTCCTCTACTAGCAAACTCTAGTCTTTTCCCCTGAACTGCAGGATTAGAACTCTTTGGTAGAGAATTCTAGGCACCTCACAAAACTATAAATCCCAGGACCCTGTAGGATGGAGCCATGACAGTTGAAGAAGTATGGAAACTGCTTTAACTGTGTAGTGCAGATACATATAGGGTACAAATTGTATCACTTTGATCCCACCTTAGCTGTTGTGACTCTGTTTCATAGAATCCTTGGATTTATAGTTTAGGAGGGGTTGAATTCTCTGAAAGAAATCATTAGTGCTGTAGTTCAGGAGAGTGAACTAGAGCTCTCCAGCAAGAGAATTCCAGGTACCCCTCTCCAAATTACAAATCCCAGGATTCCCTAGCATGGAGCCATGGCAGTGCTATCAAATGGTTTCAGTTGTGTGGGTGGAATATCTCTTTATAGCTAAGGGATTTACGTGGGCCTGGCTATTCTGAAGAAAACATAGTTTCTTGGCAGCAACTGTTTCAGCCTCAAAATTTAATAATAGTTGGATTCTGGTTGCAAGTGCTGGATTCAGAATGTGAGGTGTTTTATATTATTATTTGGCTTTTAATTAATGTATTAATATTTATTATTTTATATCTTTTTATGGACTGCCCTGCTGGATGGAGACATATAAATCAAATAACTATTATGATTCCCAGAATGATTAATGGCGTCACATGTCCATATTGCAAGGAGTCCTACAAACCGCTGTGGAGTCCGGCTGCCAGGGAGGGTGAGTGGCCATTTGGCCCCCATGGCAACACAGTGTCCAAGCCAGGGCTTCACTTATGCCCGAAGGAGTAGATGAACAGCCATTCACTGAAATGAGAGAAGTAAAGGAATGAGTCATCACAGCAGCGGCTCAAAGACTAGAGGAGGATGAGCTAAATCTGCTTCTTTCTACAGCGACCCCAGTCATTAAGAGCTGAAGCTGAATATCTTTGTTGAACCCCAGCTGGTGAGCCAGCCCTACCATTGGGCAGAGCAAAGTGGGCAGTAGAAGTTGAGGGTACACCCAGAGTGATTGAAAGTCTCAGATTTTGTTCCTATTGTTTCCGATTTTATACTATGTTAAAATAAACTGGACCTGAGGAGCTGGTATAAAAAGTTTCTAGGAGCTGACAGAAAAAACTGGGATAAACAAAATGTGTATGGTGTCTAAAATAAAATCTGAAAGAACAGGAACAAAACCTGGGACTTTCTGCTCTCTTAATCAGTTCGGATGCACCCATTAAGAGACAGCACTGGCTGTTGCTCTCATGGAGCATGGGGTCTCACAGCTTGTCCTCCACCTTCTAAGCCTTCTGCTTTGGTGAGGGAAGCTGTCCCATCCCCACTGGTAAAGTTGAGATTCACCTGTTCAGTCAGTCCAGTCAGGTTTTGTATATGGAAAAGTGGAGCAGGTGCCATCTTGTCTGCTTTGGTTAGCAAAACATCTTGGGCCAGCCACCTGGCCCTGTGTCCCTGGTGTTTGTGAGATAAAATGCCATCACTGCCTCTCCTCTGCGTGCCATGGAGTGAAAAACTCTGACAAGGGCATTAGGAGGGGCTAGGACAGCCTTTAACAAGTGCTCTTTTAGGAAAACAACTTCTAAATTACATCAAGTTCCAGCTGAAAAAAGGGGCTTAATGCTCTCATTTAAGTTTTTTTAAAAAGGAAAAATTAAATCAATATAATTAACATTAATACATGGGCTCCAATGTCTCACAGTTTCAGTAACAACCTTAGCTGAAGAGCAGGATTGAAAGCTTTGATTTGTTCAATAAGCCAAGTTTTCCAGCCACATTGCAATATCTAGAGACTGGGATATAGTGTTGGGAACTGGCTTTGGTATGGGTATCGTTGTTATTGGTTGGAGTTCTGTTGGGGAGTTACAGAGGTGTAAGCACAGTAGTAATAGTGCTATGCAGAGACTCCCATCCTGTATCACCACAATCTTCACTTACTAGACATCAGCCACTGTGACTGATGGGGGTCTGTCCCCCATCGATTGGGAAGCAGCTAACTAACAGTCTGACCCCCTTCTGTGACAGATCTGCAGTGTGACAGGCAGAAGCAGGGTTCTTGTTGCAATTCTGCCTCATGCTGGAGATCGCTTGTGTGATGGGATGGAAAAGTCACTCAGCTGATTTCCAATCAATAGGGGAACTGAATTCCATTAGTCACAGTGGCTGCTGCCAGTATGTGGAGACTGGGGGAATTTCATGATCCCTATGTAGCCCCTATATTATGTAGTGTCTAACTCTAGGTTACACATTTGTAACGTGTAACACGATTCTGGCCATCAGCACCACCATCATCATTGCACCATCAGTGTGCATGGCGCTTTACAAATAAAACAACAACGAATAACATCTAGCCCTGCCAAAGGCATGCAATTTAAATAAGATTTCATTTTAGAAGGCCATTGGGTATCTGTATTGTACATTGTCTACGTTAACAGAACGCACAGTGCAAAACAAAAATGCAGACCTGTCATGGGGAGAAGATGAGGGAAGAAAGCAGAGGGAAGACACAAGAGACTGAAAATGTCTTAAGGTAATCCATGCAGCTCTTGGTCCCCTGACCAATAGCTGGGCCCATGCTGAGGCTGAGAAGCCTCTGGCTGATGGTTCTTGCTGGGAGAGGGGAGGTTCAGTCTCCCTGCAGCTGTTCCTCCACTTGGAAAGCTAGACAACTACAGCATGTCAGAACAAGTTGTAATGCTGAAGACCCACTGGTGAGTTAAAGCTGCCCTTGCAATGATAGAGAAGAAAGGATCAGTCCTGTAGACGCCCTATTCTGTCACAAATTGTAGTGGAGTCTCCTTCTTTGGAGGATTTCAAGCAGAGGCTTGATGGCCATCTGTTGGGAATGCTTTGATTGTGTATTCCTGCATGGCAGGGGGCTGGTTTCTGTGGCCCTTGTGGTCTTTATTAACTGTATCATTCTATGGCCATTCCTGCACTAGACTGTTATGGTGCTATTATTCCATTTTCAACATCCTATGGAATCCTGGGGTTTGGAAAGGCCCTTCTCTTAGCTGCAAACCCCAGGATTCCCTAGGATATTCCACTTAGAACATCCTAGGGAATCCTGGGGTTTGCAGTTTAGCACTATAACAGTCTAGTGTTAGACTTTTGATTCTATTCTTTTATTTGTTAAAATATTTTTATTCTGCCTTTACATCCCATGGACTAACAGAGCAGCTGAAATAAACAATAAAATCACCCCCCATCCCCAAATAATATTCAGGTAAAAATTACAACCAATTACCCAAAATAAAGACAGCAGAAGCAGCCATGTTAACCATAACAAAATCCAAGACCTGTACTTTTAATTGGGGGTGGACAAAGTATGGTCTGCAGGCTTCATGGAGCCCTTAGGGACCTCCAGTGAGGCCACTGAAGCCACCCAGAAGCCCCCTAAAGCCTGCAAATTCAAACACCAAAACCACCCCAAATATGCTCAAATGCATAGCAGTTTGCTTGCCCTGACCCTCCATAGCCCCCGAACCTCCCTCCAAATACAAAAGAAATCTAAAAAATTGCCTGCAAATTAACCAAAATGGAGGCTGGGGATGACCGTGTCATTTCAGGCCCACCAAAATTCACCAGTGTGGCCTGTCTGGTGGGCACAGGATGGAAAGATGGTTCCTACCTCCTGGGTAATTGCCCAGCCTTGCTCTCTACCAGGATAATATCACTATAAGATCAAGTTTTAAAAGAGCACAAAATTATGTGCAGACTTGCAAGATCACTAGATTTTTTTCACTGGGCGAACAGTTGCAAGTACTGGGATGCAGAGAGGAGAACAAAGAAAGAAAGAAAGAAAGAAAGAAAGAAAGAAAGAAAGAAAGAAAGAAAGAAAGAAAGAAAGAAGGGAAGGAAGGAAACCAGACATGATATTAAAGTCCTTGTGTTGCTTTTGTGTCTCAAGCTGTAGAGGAGGGAAAGACTGAGCAGATATTCAAATATTCAAAAATTATCTGAAGTGTGTTCAAACAAGCAAACACATAACGAAACAAGCTGAAAAGTTTTCTGTAAGCAGTTTGTTTTAATTTGGGTTCAAGAATTGATAAGGAAGTGGCAAAACAGACCTCTCTAGGGCCCTTTTCACACACTACCTGTTCATGCTGCTGGGTTGGGATCCTTGCGTGAGAAGGCTTGGAATGAACACTGCCGCTTCCCTGCTGCTTCCCTGCTGCTTCGGCTCTGCAGCTCCTTCCTCCTCGTGCAAGCACCCCACCTCTTCCATTCACAGTGCAGCCTGGGACCTCACAGGCTGCACTGAGAAGAGGATAAGTGACCGGCCTGGCTTCCGAGGCACCGCACGCCAGGTAAGTGCATGCGGGGCCCAGGAGCATTGAGCGACAGTGCACCATTTCTGGCCCGTGAGCGTTGCGTAAATGTGAGTGCGTCATGCAGACTGCTCCTCACATTTAAGCGACACTTAGGGGGCCCTCTCGCTTCCAAAACACCGTGCAAAAAGGGCCTAGGAAGGGAATTCCATGTTCCAAGACTATGGAAGAAGCAAAGTCATCAGAGGTGACTTGGATATACAGGCAAGGTCTTCTGAAATCTTTAGAAGAACAGGAGTTCTTCTAACCAGACTGTTTCACCAGACTGGTACACTTTACCATCACATACTTCCTTAACATTTGGGTGTGACTGCTGCTCAGTGATGCTGAGCATTAGAAGATCCTGGGTTCAATTCTTTGCCTCCTCACTTTAAATGATCTCAAGGAGCAGGGATGGAGAAGGCCCCTTCCTGAATCCTTGGGGCCCTGCTTCTAGTCAGAGGGGACAATACTAGGGCAAATGAGCTAGTTCTGTATATCATAGCTCCCTGTGTTCAACTGTCCTCTTTATCAGGTTCATATATGCTGAAGTAATATTTTTGCAATGGCAGAGCTAGGGGAAATGATAAAACAAGTCCTCATGGATTTCTCTGACACTTCAAGTCTAACTTCATGCCGATTCAGCAACATGAGAGACCCTGAATTCAGTGTTAGGAAATACTCTGCCTAGACTTAG
Organism: Iguana delicatissima; assembly: GCA_948472985.1. NCBI lineage: Eukaryota > Metazoa > Chordata > Lepidosauria > Squamata > Iguanidae > Iguana > Iguana delicatissima. The sequence goes on from CAOKZL010000593.1 coordinate 763,438, forward strand.
GCCAGCTTCATCAAAGGTAGATCAGAATTTACTTGCTGGTTCCTACATGTCCGCACCTACCAATGTGCGGGGGTGAGCATATCCCATGGTAAGAATACTGGAACATGCTGTCCAACAACATCTGGAGGGCTGTAACTGCCCACCTGGTCATAGTGGGTGCATAACTGGGGCCATTTCCATATTACACTGTTATAGTGCTATTATTCCACTTTCAATCTCCTGTGGAATTCTGGGGTTTGTAGTTTCCTGAGGCCAAAGAGGTCTCTAGTTAAGAATTCTAAATGCCCCTCCCTAAACTTCAAACCCCAGGATCCCATAGAATGTTGGAAGTGGAATAATAGCACTATGACAGTGAGGTGTGGAAATGGCCCGAGTTAGAAACAGTGAATAAAACAAGGTGATTACACATTTTTTTCTTTGTTAAAAAAACTTCATTTGCAATTGCCTGAAAAAATGTTAAGAGCTAATCCATGGCACAGCAAGAATGAAAATGTTTCCACTTGGAACTAGTTGTGGCATGTAATGGATAGATATCCATTGTCAAAATTAAACTCCATTGTATAAGGAAGTCCAAAACGTCATTCATGCACAGGGATTTGTAGCAGAAAGCATGATACAAACTTGGAATGTCCAGATGGAATGGCGCTGGTAGCTGTCAGCCTTTGCCCAGGGACATTTCCTTCTGAATACTTCAACCTTTTTGATTTGCCACCACCCTAAGCTGCCCAGGAAGTTTCCACATTGCCTTGATGCGATTTGATGGCCACTTTGGCAAAGGGCTGGCTCCCATCTTGTTGGGTGGCACAGGCTGTGTCACCTCCTTTTCAGTCTTTCTTTCTCCCTTGTGTGCCCAGCCAAGTACTCCCTCACTTTTTCTGGCACAGAAATAGCCTTTCATCCAAGTGAGAATGAGAAGCACATTTCCTCTGTGACACATTTTCATGCCTTCTTTTTCTTCTTCCAGGCAGGACGTAACATGAAGAAGTCAACAGCTGTATTTCATCACTACAGCAGGCAAATAAATCCTACCTACATTATTAGCTAAAATGTATGCTGTAATCTATCTTGCTGCAATCCTTGCATGCCTCTTTCTTTTCTTCATCAAATGGTACACCTCTTGAAAATGGGGACCTCAGTCTTGGGTGATTGTGTAGATACTTGGCAAAATATTAATAATAATGGACTGGTCTTCTACTGAAAAACAAGCTTTTTGTTTTTTTAAAGAACTCACTGTAGGGTAGAATGGGTGTGTGTATGTAGCTTTATTTTCTATTTTTGCAAACCAAGAAAATGATAGATACATATGTATATAACATGTAGGTGATTTTGTTCGGCTGCTAAAACAACACAATAGCTTAAGAGTTTTAAGAAGAGCCCTCTTGAATCTGTCCTGAGGCCTATCTTGTCCAGCAGTCTTTTCATAAAGTGGCCCACTGGCTCATTCAGTACACCCACAGTGGTTTCTGGTGGCTTTCATCTCAGTGGGCGATGAATTAACTCTAGGTTTTGCCCCCAGCTTATCAAGGAACTATTTATGGGGCTGAGCCCTGTTCCCGAAATAAGATCAATGCATTTAAAATCTGGAGTAAAACTTGTATAGATTCACTGCCTTGCTGACACGGAGGTCTTTAGCTGCCACTGCCACCAGCAGAATATTAATGCAAGAGCATGCTCCATTTCCTGTTCCTTTGCAAGTGATATACAGAGGCACATGTCAGTGCCTCTGATATCTAGGGGATATATATAGCCAAGCCAACATGACTGGTAGCACACTGCTTGCCCAGCTTCCACTAAATATATCCAGTCCTCCTCCCAAGCTGTCCAAGTTGGTGGCCACATAGCTACCACTTTCTGGTAGCAAATTCAATGCTTTAATGATATGCTGTGTAAAAAAGAACTTCCTTTACCTGTTCTGACTCTCCCTCCATTCAGCTTCTTTGGTTTCTGTGGCAAAGAACGTTTGGTTATGGGAGGTTTGGTTATGGGGTTATTGCTAATTTGACAACAGTGGGAGGGGAAAGACAAGAGCCTTGCAGAATGTGGGGGTTTTTGAACCTTCATCTGTGCTACAATATGTTTGGGAGGGTTATCTCACTGTGTGGCATTTGCTTTCTGCTCAAATGAAGGTTGAATCTTTTAATGACTTTAAATTCTCCACCTTCTGACTAGGGAGCGCCACAGCTAACTCATTAATTTATTATGGGACTGTTTGGCCTCAGCCGTGACTCAGGAGAAATAAAAATTATTGCTGAAGGCATCTGAGAGGCTGGTAATGTAACAGCAGTGTGTCATTGGACTGAGGGAACAAGAAGAGGCCACGCTTTGGGAGAAGAAAAGAAAAGGGGAAGTCTGGGCAGGGCCAGTGGAGGAGGAGGAGGAGGAGGAGGAGGAGGGGGAAGAGCTGTGAGCAGGAACCATGGATGCTGCCATTCAGCAGAAGGAACTATGCGCCTTAGGCATTAAGCACAAACCATTCAGTCAGTGTACCTAATTGTCCTTTTAAAATACATCTGTGCTATTTACAAGCCTATGACTATTTCTCCTATTAAATATAAAATAAATGAACATTTTGGAGGCTTAATACAATTGCTGAGTTGATAGGCTATTTGCTGGCAGAAGAGGAGGGCCCATGAGCAGGGAGCAGGGCCAGATTATCAGTGGGTAGGTTGGTGCAGTTGCTTCAGGCCTCTTTACTGGCTGGGAGCCCAGTGCTTAAAAAAAGAATAAAAGAAAAATTGTAGCTTGCTTTCTTCCCCAGACACTGCTTAAATCTCTAGGTGTTTCTGTTATCATTAACCATTTTTTGTGTGCATAAATTGAGTAAAAATGCCTGCGGTCTGGTCAGACTTGCTGAAGTTGCTGGGCTGCAAGTTACAGGGTTCACACATGAAGATTGTAATGCTTCTCTCTATTGTATTTTGCGTTTATTTATTATTTATCCATTAATTTATTTATTTTCTGTGCTACCATTCCTACAACAGGTGATACAAGTGCAGAAAGGAGGCCAGATTTCTGGAACTGCTCCAGGAACCAAGCCATGTCAGTTCAACCATGACAAGGAGAGAAAGGCTATTGGTGTAGTGGTCTGAACATCAGATCAGTGTTTGGTTCTCCACTTGGCCATGGAAAACCACTGGGTGACCTTGGATATCACACACTCTCAGCCGTGGAAAACCCTGTGATAGGTTCACTTTAGGGCCGTTGGAAGTTGGAAATGACTTTAATACATTGTGTGAGTTTTGTTAGATTGATAAGGAATTAATTACCTAAGATAATTAAGGATATATATTATTCTTATTTTATCATTATTTTGAATGGATGATCTCTTCTTCTCTCTTTTTGTAACTCTACACATATATTTTTCTTCCTCTTTTTCTCTGTTTAACACATTTATATATAGGATTGTTGAGATAGTGTAAACTATGTTTTGGAATACAAATGTATCTTCTAAATAAATAAATAAATATAAATATAACTCAATCAGAAATGACTTGAAGGCATGCAACAACAACATTCCAGATCAGTTTTTTAGTTACCTAACTACCTTAGCTAAGATGCATTCCTTGGCCTGACCTCCCCAGTTCTGATTTACCAGGCATCAATTGCTGCAAGCAACAGGGGTCTGTTCTCCTTTAGATCAGGATGCAACAAACTGACATCCCCACTTTCCCATCCTCCAGTAATTGCAACAGTTAAAATAGCAATAGCATGTGTATTTCTATACCACTTATCAGCTAAGTGCTCTCTAAGTGGTTTACAATGTATTTAGCCAATTGCCCCCAACAAGCTGGGTAGTCATTTTACCAACCTGCGGAAGGATGGAAGGCTCCCTGTCACAATTCTTCTTTGCACTGGATATCATTCATGGGAGGAAGGGCAAGAATGTCAATCCACTGCCTCTTGATCAACAGGGGAACTGACCCCCCTGGTTCACAGTGGCTACTGCTCAGTAAGCCTGGGCTGGGGATCTTTTGTAATCCCTACATATTCCCTACCCTATTGAATATGTAGAGATTGTGAATACAAATCAACTAGAAAAGTGTAACTCTAGGCTATGTCTTCGTAACTGTGACCGTGAATTCCACCATTGGTTTTTTTTTCATTTTCCTGCAGAGGAAAGGGTTTCTCAGCACCTGGGAAATCCTGTCAAGGAAAAATAACGAAGCAAACAGATTACATGGTTTTTCTGCAGAAAACTCATTTTTCTATACAGGGAGCAGAGGTTTTAGCAGAAAATACACTGCTTTCTCCACAGAAAATGTGCTTTCTGAGCTAAAAAGGTTTATTGTGTGTGTGTGTGTGTGTGTGTGTGTGTGTACAAAAACCCATGGGTATTTATGAGCAGAGCACTTTTCAGGGTATGAAAATACAGACAATATTGTACAGAAATGTCTTCACTGCCCCCCGCATCACCCATGCTTGGATAACAGGAGACAGAGGTATAAGGCTTTGGCAGGGAAAGGCTTGCATTTCCCTCAAGGTACCCAAAGACCAGAGCTTGGAAAGTTACTTTTAATCGGTTACTATTATTGTCCAAATCCAATTACTAGTCCCAGGAAGAGCAGAGCCCCTGAACAAAGGCTGAATGGTAAGCCAAAACAAACATAAATCCCATTGGTTTAACAGATCTGCTCTAGTTGGAGGTAACAACTGAATTTAATTCACAGTCCCAGTGACCAAATAAACAATTGGTTACCACTGTAGTTACACTTTGAAAAGGTAATTCTTTGCTATCTTGTTACTTGAAGGGCCTCTTGTGTCTACGATTTCTGGATCACATGGCTTGGGCCCTCTTCTCCAGCCCTCAAGGTGAAGGGAATGAATCTCGGTGAAAGTGTTGCACTGAAAAAAGTCATATATTTTTTCCTCATTTGTTAGACTTGGTGTTTTTTATTGAACAGCATACTCGGTGCAACTGTCACTGATGCTCAAGATACCATTTAGTGAAATCACCAGGGCCCACCTCCTGTAATATTACAAGCAAATTTCCCTAGGTCTCCTGTTTTGGACCTGAAATCTGAGGGTCTGGGATAATTCTGACCTGGCAACCCTCTTTGTAGCTGATGTAGGCTGTAGTGAGAATTGTGCAAAGGAAAGGCCAAAGAGCCAAGGAATTAGAAGGAAGTTACCGTTATTACATCCTTTAGTCAAGGAAGAACATGGCTGGAAAATACCAGGCTTCCAGGTTATACATTCTAGATTATCTACCCAAGGCAGTCAGAGTAAAAATGAAAGGATGTTCCATCTTCAAGTGGCTACAAAGGTGAACCGTAAGTCCAAGGCACTTCAGGAAAATGGACCCCACGGCTCATGTAGAGACTGTGCTAATATCTTGGCCTTGTTGCTCTCTGGACTTTGTCTGCATCAGCCACCTAGAAAGAAGACTGGGAGGTAGGGCAGGAGATGGAGGAAAACTGCACAATATAATGGAGAAATGCCTAGAGAATCTGTTGATTGCTTTGGCCCTTTCCGCACAAGGCTAGTGAATCAGTTCATGCTGTTTCTTACCAGATCTTCTGGGCTTGAAACAATCTGTGTAAGTTTGCTTATTGTGCAGAAAACAATGAGAGAAATGTGCTTCTTACATGCTTATCTTGCCTCTCTGTGTTCATGTCCTCTAAATTGAGACACAACAGGAAATTTTCAGTTCCCTTATTCCTGGTGTCTTTCTCTCACTTTCCAGAGATGGATGATTCCAGGCAACTCACATATTCTTAGAACTGTACAAGTCAGCTTTGCAAGCCATGTAACTTCTCAGAGGCAATAAAATCTGTTTGCCTAAAGCAAGCATATGCTAGGAGAACCAGTAGCCAAGTGGCTTGACTAGTCACATGATTGTGTGGGCAGAGGGTGGGTGTGGAGAATTGAGGGGCTTATGGTGTCTCAAAGGGATCATTTCCCATCTGACAACCAGAGTTTCGTTTCCTCGGCAACTGTCCTTGGATTCAAGGGAAGCAGCTTGAGCATTTGACTGCAACGTGGGAGATCCAAATTCTAGTCTGCAGTAGGGCATGGAACTCACTGTATGACCTTGAGCTAGCCCCTACCTCTGAGCCTGACCTACAAAACTGTTGTGAAAGTAAAGTGAGGAGGAGGAGGAGAGCTGTCTGCCTTAAGCTTTTTGAATGAGAAGTGGAATACGAATGTAACTAATAAAAAAAAATCAGGGATTCCCTTCTTGTAATCATCCTCAATTGATTTGTCAGCATTTGTGTTGTGGTCAAGAGGTCTGAGCCCTTTCCTCAACTCACCTTTTCTCGGCGCTGGGGTGTGGGGATTGCGCGAGCAACCTCCAGTGAGAGGCTCTCGTGTCCCCGTTGCTTCAGTTACGCTGCTGCTGGCTGCTCGCGCGGGAGCCCCGCCTCTTCCTTCCGCAGTGCAGCCTAGGAGTTTCCCAGGTTGCACTGGGGCAGGAAGCACAAGCGCTTGGCTCTGGAGCTCTGCATGCATGGCAAGTGCACGCGGGGCCCCCGGAGTGATGCGTAATAGCGCATCATTTTTGGCTTAAAGCCGAAAATGAAAAAGTGCGCGAGCGGCGCCTGCCAGACCCTGGGTGTTGTGCGATTGTGAGTGCATTGTGTGGACCACTCCTCACATTCGCGCAATGCTCAAGGGGCCCTTTCACATGGCAAATGCCGTGCGAAAAGGGTCCTGGTCATGAAGATGGATGTTTTTATCAATGCTTCTTGCTTCATGCTTCATGGTAACCATCCCACTCTCAGCTACACATCACAGAGTTCTCCACAGCAAATACTTTCTCTTTTCTCCTTGGTTGCTGAAAAAATGTCATAATTATGGAACATAGCCCATTGGCCCTTGAAGAGTCTGGACAGAGAATGGCTGTGGCTAGTGCATGTGTGTCCATGTTGTATAAACTGGGATTTCAGATATGGAGACATTAAAATGTCTAAGACAAAGAGTCCACTACATTGGAGAAAACCTTTAGGATCCAATTCATCCTGTGTGCTTGCAGCTCCCTACCTCTCTGCCTACTTGCCTCCCCAGAGCAGAGAGAGATACCAGGCAAGCCATGCATAGGCATCCAAGACCAAGGCAAAGCAACACTGCTGGTTTGCGTTTTTGTCCATAACAATGAGCAGCACAATCCCTTTCTTTTGGAGCTGGGGATATATTTTTTTTAAAGGGGGCAGAGAATAGAGGGACTAGCAGGTGTGTTCCTTATTATTCGGAAGGCTAATTCTTTTCCTACCTGTGACAGCACCCGCAGAGAATGTGGCTTTTCACAAATGCCTTCGACAGCCCAATATTCCATGGTGTCACAACCTGAAGAATTCAATAAACCAACTTTGTGGCAGCGGCTGGCATTGTCTGGTGCTCAGGTGTGTGCTGAGGGGGGCGAAGGAAAACTGAACTGCTGGAGGAGACCTCTTTATCTTAGTGGCTATTATGAGAGGGCTGAATTAAACAAGCCAGCTGCTAGGAAGAAACAGGCACTAAAGTCTCCCAGGAAGACTCTCTTGTTAATCAAAACAGAAAAGGTGCCCTTTGCTTCTTCTTTTTCTTTCTCTCTCCCTCTACTTTCTTTTTTCAGGATTTAAAGAACTCCTGCATTTGCTGAGGGATGCAGAGAATAAGGGGGAGGAGGAAAATGTGAGTATCTAGTCCAAAGGCCTGCTGTTTTTCCTGTCTTTTTGTGCCTTGGAATTAAGGAGGGCTAACCCCTTCTTACACCGGTTCTCACCTCTGACTGTCTCCCCCTGCCCAGTACTACATGCATATGTCATATTTCACATTGATGCCCATACAATAAAAAGGGGGCACTATAACAGATGGCAAGAGAAGAGGGAGGGAGAAGGAGGGAGGGAGGGAGGCATTAAGTGAGCTTTTTAGGCACACTGCAGCAAGAGAATCTGGGCCAGCTTTTCTCCAGGAGGGTTGTTTGATGTGCTGTGGTTTTAAAAGTTTTCTGTATAGTCCTTTCTGAGGGTGAACACCTTGAACTGAGCAACTTGCATGTGGCTGTTTCAAAGAAAATGTAAGATATGAGAAGGTGCACCATGCCAGGAAGAAACATATTTCTTGTATGTTCAAGATTATGCTGTAGCAATGCCCACAGTACTAGATTTGTGCACAAGCTGAGAAAGCGAAATGTTAGGACTCCGATTAAGAGAGGCCTCTAAATTAAAAACAACAGCAACAACAACTACCCTACATTTTAAGTTTTACATCATTGTTAGACTACTATACATTTTTGGAAATGCTATCTCACCTTTAAGCTTAACATAGCTTAAGACTTCAGCATGACTTAAAAATCACCCTAAAATTCAGTCATAATCCTGCTGGGGTACTATGTGAGTAGTTGTATTTTTCCCCCATTTCCTTGCCTTTTGCCTCTGTGCTTGTTCTCCATGCCCAGGCAAAAGGCAAAGCAATGGGAGGGAGGAGCATCATGTGTGGAGAAGGAAGGTGTGGGCATGCCCCCCCTTCCTTTGCATTTTGCCCAAGCACGAAAAGGCATGCATGTCCAGACAAAAGGCAAGGGAATGGGAAAAGGAGAATGTTGGGGAAAGGCGCATGCACCTCACGAATAATCAAAATCACAAAGGTCAAACCCTGAAATGTGGAGGGAGGATGGTAAGTGCAAATTTTGAGGAGGAAATCCCAATTTTACATATCCACTGATGGGATGTGGGCTGGCAGCAACTGAGAAAGTGTTTGTCGGCAGGGGGTCATGGTTGATGTCTCTTAAAAATCTCCATCATAAAGTTTACTTCCAACTAAGTACGCCAGATTTCACCCAGGCTTTGTTACTCCTGGGAGGACTCAACTATAAGAGTTGTTTTAATTGTGTGTGTGTGTGTGTGCGCGCTTGGTCATGTAAGTGCACTTTTGATAATTGCTGAAGGGGCTCGATTACATTAGAGTCTTGGTGGTCCAACTCTGCCTGGTCATTTCAGGGGGACTCAGCCCCCTCCACCTAGTCTGTGGGGTTCAAGCTCCTTCTGCCCCATCTGTTCCGAGAGCCATGATCATACAGCTCTCCCAGAAGCCTTAGCCAGCATAGCTAATGATGATTAATGTTGGGAGCTGAAAGTGGATTAGGTACACAATTCTAACTCCTGATCTAGACTCTTGGAGTCTACCTTGTCCTGAATGGGGAGCCCGTGAGGCAAGATGAAGTTGGGGAAGGGGAGAGAGATGGCAGTAATTCATTTGTAGTATCAATTGGGTTGAGAGCCAGCATGGTGAAGTGATTTGAGTACTGGACCATGGCTCTGGAGACCAGGATTTGAATCCTTGCTTGACCATGGAAACCCACTGGGTGACCTTGTGCAGGTCACACACTCTCATCTTCAGAGGAAGGCAAAGGTGAAACCCCCCTGAACAAGTTCTGTGTAGAAAATCCCATGATAGCATTACCTTAGGGTCACAATGCATCAGAAATGACTTGAAGGCACACAACAAAAAAGCAGGTCAGCTTGACCTGGGGGACAGCACCCTGGACAGCTCCAAGCTGATGAACCTGCTCAGAGGAGCCCTGAAGCTCAGAGGAGCTCACCCTACCCAATCTAGCTGCCTATCTCATCATTCCAGTTTCTATAAGAGGTGGAGGTGTTCCCAACCATTCCTTCCGAGCCACCATATCCATTTCCTTGTGTGAAGACAGCATAGTCTCTGCCAAGCAGCCTATTCTTCATCCTCTAAACTAGCCTGCTGTGCTCGGATACAGTAGGGGAAGATTGTGCTTCTACCAGATTGAACTGAAATTCAGCTATCTGTTCAGTTTGCTTCTGGAGATTGAATAGAAGGGTATCTTGTTGTTTGCTTCAGGCCACAAAATATCTTCAGCCACCCTGGTCTGGTTCTTCATATTCAGTCTGGTATCTCCACCATCTGTTCCTCGGATCTGTACCCTGAGTCATCCTCTGAATCTCTGCATCAGTGGTTGCTCAGAGTTGAGTCTGTGGCACAGCTAAGGGGACAGTGATCCGGTGACAGAGTAATGGAACCAGAGGGGGCAATCCTCCCATGGCAACCCCACTGTACCCCATGCAGACCCCAAATCATGCTGCAAGGGCAAGGGAAGCCTTCAGGGTTTGTTTTGTGGCAGTTACAAGGCCTACAGGACAGGAGGTAGTGCGAGCACTATGATTAATGCAGACTGTTGGCTGTAATCATTCTTGAGGACATGCAGCTACTGATTGTAGTAACAGAGGGGAACTATTAACCTGTGAAAACTAAGAATAGACGTATGAGACTCTTCCTTAATTTTACCTAGCTATCATGGGTGAAGTGAAATGCCTTTATTGAAAGAAAAGAGGTGAGATGCTACACTTGATGGATACATAATGTGTAGTCTTAAAATACAAAGGAAATGGCTAAGGCTCCCTTCCTCTTATAGTTGCGGTGAGCATGCAGGCCCCAACTGATACTGAGACCACCACGTGACTAAGGGAGGTTTAAACCCTCTCCTACATTTCCCTGTTATGTTCACTACCTCCAAGGGGAGCTGGGGGGAGGACTTCTGTTGGTACAAAATATTTATATCCATTTCTTTAAATTCTGCAGATCTCTGGTGGCATGTGTTTCTTTTAAGCTCCATGCACAGGGTGAGGTGTAGGATCAGGAAAATTGTAAATATCAGGGGGAAGTTTAAATCTACCCTAACTATGCATCGTGATCCTGATCAGTATGGAAGCACCAGAAGCCTACTTCTAAGGAAAAGAGAAAAGAAAAAGAAAGGGGGTCTCAGCTGCCTGCTGTGCACTTGATGCAACATTTGGCTTGGGCTTCATATACAGGGAGAATTTGCCTCTATTAAGCCAAACTTTTTAGTGGTGAAGACCATCACTGAAAGGACAGCAAGGAGAATGACCAAAGTGGTCAAGTGGATGCTGAAGAATGACCTCCTAAATGTGGAATGGTCTTAGGGAGTGCAGTTCATTGTCTCCATCTGAGGGATTGTTCCACCAAGGTAAGACAAATACTGAGACCCCGGTCAGCTATTGTGTAGTGTAAGTTTATGCCAGTGTAACTGTGGCAGAGTTATGTTCTGGCAGAGTGGTCACACTCCTGTGCAGCTAATCACACAGCGGGCAGCAATGCCTCATGGCTCCCTTTTGCATGGCAATTACGTCACTCACCACTGGGAGTGAGAATGCCTCTGCTGGGTGTATGTCCTGCCTGGCAATTACAGATAAGCTCTTAGGAAAATGTGGCTTGCCTGTCTATTTACCTGAAAAACAATTTAATGCGGCCTAGAGGTATTTCTGTACCTTCAGTTTGAAATTTGTTTCTCATGCTTTCTTGTCAAAGCACAGTATATCAGCTTTGTTGTGGTGTGCTGTTGCCCACAAATTTATGTTGCTATGCTATACTGTTCTCTGATTAATGAAATGTCATTTTTTTTCCCCTCGTGAGAATTCTTTGTCTGGATTGAGGAGTTTTGCGTGATTTCATTGTTTGCCATTCAACTCTTGTGCCTAGTTCAGTTTAGTCCTCCAACCCCATTTGTGCTTGAAATTACCTTGTAAGCTTTTAGAAAGGGGCGATACTGGCAGCAGTTCAAAACCAGACACATTTTCTGTTTCTACCAAACACTTGGCATTGCATATTCATAATTCTGAAAGCAAGATACTAGAGGACAAACTTGACTAGCAAAGAATTTTCTGTAAAAGACCCAAAATAGCTTTATATCTGCTTTTGAAAGCTGAATGGATCATTCCCTATCCTGAGAGTGAGGGGTTTGTGGAAACTGCACTGAGCTGTAGGTCAAGAGCAGCCAATGTCTGAGGGCCCACAGGAAACTTTTGCCCTTCCATAGTGGAGTGTTGGGTGATACCTCTCCTTTTTAGGAGGGGGGAATGGTCCCCAAATGGCAACTCACATTCCCAGAAAAGCTCTGGGACACAAATTGGTATTTAAATTTTACCTCCCACCATAGTTTTATTTTAGGTCATAGAAGACATTTTTAAGAATCAGAAAGTAAACTGACAATCTCCTGCCTGCCTGCCTGCCTGCCTCCCTATCTATCTATCTATCTATCTATCTATCTATCTATCTATCTATCTACTGTCTGTCTGTCTGTCTGTCTGTCTGTCTGTCTGTCTGTCTGTCTATCTATCTATCTATCTATCTATCTATCATCACAGACCCTGAGACTACTGGGGGCAAAATTTATGATGAAGGGACTGAATTTTAGGGGAAGGAGATCAGGGATTAGGAGGACGTCTGAAGAGGGAGGCTGAGGACCACATGTAGTCCATGGGCTGCACTAGCTAAATGCAGACAGGGATTCAGGGCTTTAAAGGGGAAAGCAAAAACAACCACACAGTGTCTGTGTAATTTTGACATGTGTGACTTAACCGTACAGAAATAGATGCCATGGGCTGAAATGCCTTCATCTACTCAGTAGTTAAATATATGGGAGTCTCATCTTCCTTTGCCTCTGGTTACCTCAGCTCAGATCCACCTCAAAGGACTAGTACGCTTGTCTTGAGTTCCAAACTGACAGTGCTGCCATGAGGGGCATTTTCATGCTAACACAATTGTAGCATTATAATTCCACTAACTGCCTCCATTGTATGGTATTCTGAGGTTTGTAGTTTGGTGAGAAGCACCAGAGGAGGAGCTCTCTGGCTGAATTCTAACCGTCCCTCCCTAAACTGCGGTTCCCAGAATTCCCTAGTATTGAACCATGACAATTAAAGTGGAATCAGAGGACTGTAATGGGATGGTGTGGAAGAGCCCTAGGTCATTCCATGCTTCAAATTCCTCTGGTTAGAGAAGAGGCTGCCTGGCCTGAGACCAGTACAGGCATCTAGGTGAAAGAGGCTTCTTTGCAGTTGCCTCCAGAGGGTGAGGGAGCCAGTGTGAAGACACAGTGTTGGAGTGCACATGGGATAGCCCCAACGTCATGGCACACACTATATCCCAATGAAGCAAGTACAGAGGTTTGGCATTGGATATAAAAACTTGTCGTGCTCTGACATTTCTTCACATTTTCTTTGGTGTTTACCTTTTCTGCTGGGCAGTGTAAGTGTGCTTGCTTTGGGGTCACATGATTGGCATTTGTTGGTGGAGGCTTTTTGTTTTTTGTCTAATTCATACCAAAGCTTGGGGAAAATGTTTTAATTGTTTTGATAGTAACTCCCAGACTCCCCTACAACCAGTGGTTCTGGGAGCTAGGGTTGCCAGAGTGAAAACTGGAGAGGGTTCTTGTACCTTTCAAGGTTGTGTAGAAGAGGGAATTTCAGCAGTTATGATACTTCACAATGCACCCCCTTGACTGGCACGGTTTAATTGGCAAATTATATTAGATTGACACTATATTAATTGGCACTGACATAAATGATACCTGAGGTGATGGCAAGGTCACGCTGAAAGAGGTAAATTTTTGACTGTAAACGTGACATGGTAAGGAAGGTCAGCCCCACCTACCTCTAGGCAAGAGACCCAGTCAGTTCAAGACAATAACATGACTGCTCAGAATACAGTAGGCATGAAATATTTAGCTGGACTCTCAGAGCTGAAATAGAGAAGTTCCCACCAAATTGTGATTGACTTAACCCTGGTCCTCATGAACCTGGACTTTTTCCTATTGTTTCCTCACCTCTCCACAATATCCAGCTATTACGACAACCATTATCCCCTTGTTGCTCAACCATGAAACCTATTAACTCAGTCTGGACTTCCTTGTTTGTGTTGCAACTCTCATTGTCTGCTTAGCTGCGAGTGCAAATCACAATCATATTTTTGGGACATTTTATGGGTACAAATACCCCTGATTTTAGGCTGCTCAGTGCAGTCTCTCACTAATCCAAACGCCACTCTGTCCATGCAATTTCCAAATGAGAACTGTCCTTAGGTTCTTGCCTAAGCCATGTCACTGTTTCTTTCTCTTCTCTCCAGACTAGTAAATATTGCCCAAATCCCTCAACACCTCCTATCCCACTTTTCTTCCTTTGCTTCAGTTAGTCCTTGTACAAGTGTGTGAGTGTTTGAACTGTTATGTACATGCATGGATTCATTTCAATAAAACACATTTTTAGTTTACATTTTATTTCTTGGCTGGTTTTCTTTCCTACATGAGCTCATAAACATTAGTAGGCAAGGTCTCACTAAGTTGCCCCCATCTTACAAGCCTCCATTTTTGAGCTAATTATTCCCCACTTCTGAATGTAGGTACTAGCATTGCAGGTTGGCCCTTCTGGCATCCATGTTTTGGGGGTAACAGTTGTTACTTGTTACCTGGTTGCATGACAAGCAACACCTGCTACCATTCCCTCTTCTACATGACCTTTAAAGTTGCAGGAGCCCTTTCCAGTATTCACTTTGGCAACCCTAGCAGCAAAGTGTCCACTGGCACCCGAAAAACAAAAGCATGTTTATTGTAGCATAAGCTCTCGTATCGTGCGCTGCCCTCTTTACAGCCAGTGTGGTGTTGTGGTTTGAGCATTGGACTATAACCCAGGAGACTAGGGTTCAATTCCTGCTCAGCCACGGAAACCCACTGGGTGACCTTGGGCTTGTCACATACTCTCAGCCCCAGAAAACCCTGTGATAAGTTCTCCTTACGGTCACCATAAATTGGAAATGACCTAAAGGCACACAACTATAACAGTCCTCTCTGTCAGATGCTTCTTTGTTGTTTTCATTAATAAACACTAAGCGAGGCTGCCCTCTTCTCTCTTTCTGCACACTCAGAAGCTTGTCAGTGGTCATGCTGGCTGGGGGACTCTGGGAGTTGTAGTTCCCGAATGTACCTTTTCCAAACTTCAACTCTACCCTCTTGAACATCAGAGTAGATGAGTGCTACTCTGTTCTCCTTTCTGCAATCATCATAGTACTTTGCGATGCTGAGTCTGCATGGGAGACAATTTGGCTGTCTGTATCCTTGGTATTTGTGCGTGTGTGTGTGTGTGTGTGAGAGAGAGAGAGTGTGTCCATGTGTGTGTTAGAGAGAAAGAAACAGAAAGATTGAATGGGAAAGAGATGTAAACAATTGTACTGATGATGATCCAACACACAATACAAATCGATAGTCCTTTTCCAAACAAAGATTAAAGAGGAAAGCTTCTGGCCATGAATAATTGCCTGTTTCATTGATGGGATCTGTCAGGGAAATACAACACATTATGACCGTTTTTTTCCCCCCTGAACTGATGAGCAAGCAGGGAGTGTGAGACTGACCCTTGCCCTCCCTAACCTCCTCAGGAAAAATAAATGATGTGGAGATCTTGCAAGTCTTGCCCTGGTGAAATGTTACCAGCTGTGACAAAAGAGAAGCTTCAGTGTAAATGGAAGAGGACAAGTGATGACAATGATGATGAAATTGTCCATCCCCCAATTCCCCAAAACATACTTCTGCTTAAAATGATTGCATAAAAGATTTGGGGAAGCCTTCACTGCCAGGCTGAGCTGCCCACACAGCCTGTTTTCAAATGAACAAGGAACACATTGAGTTTTTCTTTTCATATACTTCTGGAGTTTACAATTAGCTATAGCTGAAAATGACGAAGAGTGATGCACCAGGCTTGTAATAGGCAAACATGGTGACAAGGGAATGTGTGTTGTGTGTTTAGCTACATTGTGTGCGGACTTCCCCTGGGACCTATTTAAGAGAATCATGATTTTGCAGATATAGCACAGCTTAGAGTGTATGGGAATGGAAGCTAGCAGTTCATCTGGAAGATGTGGCTAAGCCATCTTATTGTTATTGTATTCTTGCAAGCCGTGTTATTGTGCTCTGTTCTCTGAGATCTTTCCTCCTTACTTACTAAGTCTGTGGCACTTGATCCTTTCTGCGTGCAAGTATGATCATAGCCTGTCAAACAGGGCTGGGCGGTTTAATGGATACTGAGGTCCATAACAGGATCCATTTGCAGATGTAATATCTAGATCTTCATTTTTTCCCCCTTAAAATGGGAACCTGGCTTTTCTAGATTCCTTGATTTGTTGTAGGGATGGGCAACACATGGGCCACATATAGCTCTCCCTGCTGCCCTTCCACTGAATTTGTCATCATAGTGGCAGCAAAATCCTTGGATGTGTAGAGGAATGCCAAATGTACAACAAGTAAACAACTTATCTTCAAGCAAAATCTTGTTTTCAGAAACCTAAAAGGACATTTCAGCTTAAAGACAAGCTGTGCACTGCACACATCCACCCCTTTGGTTTTTTAATGGAAACTGCCCAGGAGGGGATTGTTTTTGCCCCTCACACTTGTTGATACAGAAACAAATTTTGTGACATGGTGGTAGAGTACAGCCCCTGGTGGGTTCAAGGGTGGGCAATGTACCTTTACCCACCTCCAGGAGTGTACATCCTCAATTTAGTAGAAACTGTTGCTGCTGTTGTGTGACTTCAAGTTGTTTCTGACTGGTGGTGACCCCAAGCTAAACCTATCAGCAGGTTTTTTGGGGCTCAGTGTGTGTGATGTTCTCATGGTCATCCAGTGGACTTCTGTGACCATGCAGGGAATCGAACCCTTCTCTCCAAAGTCACACAGTCCAATGCTCAAACCACTATGCTACACTAGCAGTGCATAGATACCCTGAAGGAACCCAACACCATTTGTTCTTGGAAGCTAAGTTGGGTCAGCCCTGGTTAGTACTTAGAAAAGAGATCACCAGGGAATACTAAATTCTCTAGGCTGCATTTCAGAGTAAGGTAATGACAAACCATCTCTGACTAAATGTTGCCAAGAAAACCCTGTAATGAGATCACCAGAAGTCTGAGTTGACTTGAAGGTGTGTAACAACAGCAACAACAGCCTGTCCTATATACAAAAAAAGAGATGAGGAGCATTTTCAGCCACATTATGACATGGGAAATAGCTAAGGGGTTTACCTTCAGTTTTGATTAGGGTTAAATGCAAACTGGGTAAGACCACAGGCCACAGAGATAAGGCAAAACTCACCCTTCTAGATTAAACTCCAGGTTTTCTGCATCTAAATGAACAACAAAGATGCAGCAAAAATTCCCAGTTAACAAATCCAGGATCCTAAATCTGTTGGACACTTTAGTTTCTCAGTATGCTGCAAGCAGTTATCCACAGGGGAAAAAGGAGCCCACTCAGAGTGGAGTGTGCTGTGAAAATGAATGCAAACATTTGCTGTCCAACATATGGAGGGAGGGAGGGGGTGAGGCTGTTGTGTTGATCCTCGACTGTCATCTGCACTGAGGTTGGCTATAGTTGGTTTTGTGTGATGTTGTAGGACTGAAGGGCAGAGTAATGGGAGGACTACTCATTTTCAAGTGCTACACAAGGTCTGCTCTGAGCAAACAGAAGAAGAGATGCACCCAGGTGTTTCTACATGCTTCCCTTGTCAAAAAGATTTGATAGCAAGGTAGAAAGGCAGAAATTGTTTGTGACCTAAAATGCCTAAAGATGATGGTGAACACACATGGGCATTTCTGGGATATTGTCATTAATAAGGATTTGACTGCAGCTGCTCCTGTTGCTCCTATACTGTTACAAATGTTTTCATAAACCTGTAAGTTGTTTTTAGACAGCTTGTTATTTATTGCCATTTCACTGATATTTTACTGACAGCAAGCTATGCTGATTGATGTATACAAAGGCAGGATAGGAATGGTTGTAATAAATAAAACAGTGTTTAAAACAAAACTAGCTTAGTTTTCTGTGTTGGGGATGATGTAAACATCACAAAGAAGGGGGCTTGGGAATTGTGACCCATGCAAAGGGCGAGGAATCCTATTTTTAAAATGTTCTACGATGTGAAAAAGAAAATCCTATTGATAATTGAAGAACACATTAGAGACAGAGGCTTGATCCAACTGGTTTTACGATTCATATTTTCACACTATACTATTATAACACTATGATTTAAGTGGCATGACTACATCCAATAGAATTTGGGGATTTGTAGTCTGGGGAGGCATTAGTGCTCTCTGGCTGAGAATTCGAACTAACCCTGCCTAAATGGCAGATCACAGGATTCCATGGCAGTTAAAGTGGAATCATAGTGCTTCAGTTGTGTAGTGTGAAAGATCTTGTATATAGAAATGGTGCAGGGGGAGCACTGAGGTAGAAAACTTCCCTGCCTGCAGAGGTATAGGTCAAAATTCATCACAGTCTTCTACTATTTCATCCATACAGAATTAAGGGGTAGATTGTCCAGTGTAGCTTTAGCCAAGTGGCACTTTTCAGACCTGTTGGATTGCAGTGCCTCTCTACATCTTTCCCTAGCCACCATGGGCTTTGGCCTTGCTGGTTGGGGATGATGGGTATACCTTTTACTATACTTTGTCCTGAGAACTTTGGACAGAGGGTGACATATAAATATTTTGGTAAATAAAATATATAGGTCAATACTTCTGCCATGCTGGGGAAAACTGGTCTGTTTGCACTAGAGAGTAATTTGTATCCCAAGAGTTTGTACAAAAAGAAAATGGAACTTTGCTTAGGTAATGAAGCATACGCTATATTACCACTGTTCAGACTACAGTCTTCCTGGATGAGACTTTCCCTGCTCACGTAAATGAATGAAATGTCACTGATTAGAGAGCCCTTGTAATTCCTTTTACAGTTAGCAGAATTTTGCTGTCTTTATCTCTGCCCCTCTTTCCTTCGTTTCCAGCTAGGGAATGCAACCAGAGCTAGGATCCTTTTTCATAGCTGACACTTTATGAATATTTATAGAAGAATATTAAAAATGGGCACCACAATACAGAATTAGTTGCAGAGACCATGATGGATTGAGAAAGGTTGTTACAATGGTAGTCGAGTTATTTTCTCATTCTGGGTCCCCTGGGATGGAGCTAAAACAAGGGAAAGAGCGAAACTCTGGCCCTCACTGGTGGCTGATGTTTTTTTCAGACACCCCACAGTCAAAGTCAGAAAAGGAATTGTAAAGGAATTTGTTATAGTTGCAGTTCCAACCCCCACAAATAATTAGCTATTGGGATAGGTGCATTTTTTTAAAAAAAGACTTCCTTTCGTGTTATTCAAAACTGAAAAAAATTATGACATCTAGGAAATCTGTCAGCATGCAATATATTCAAATTACAACCTGAAAATGTTTATTGAAATAATCCAATGATGATAAATAAATTATCCCTACTGTTGTCACAAGGTCTTGAAAAATACAAACTCTGAAGCAACTTAGATGTCGTTCTTCTTCATGGCCAGAATTTCCCGTGGCATTGATTTCTGTAATTACGTAACTTCTGCTTTCCCAGATAAAACAGGTCGTTTCATATCACACATTTATAGTGCTGTGATTCTACCATATCTGACATTGCTCCATCCTATGGAATACTGAGATCTGCAGGTTAAGGAGTGGCCTTTAGAGCTCTCAGCCAGTGGGCTCCTCTGGTGCCTCTGACCAGACCACCAATCCCAGGATTCCATAGGAAGCAGTCATGGCAGTTAAAGTGGAATCATACTGCTATAACTGTGTTGTGTGAAAGAGCCCAGCACGTATTTTACAGATGTTCCCTCAGTGTATTTTATCATATTTGTTGTTGGGTGCCTTCATTTTCAAGAGGCTTTTTTTGTAAGATTTTTTTGCCATAGCTTACCTCTGAGGCTGAGAGAGTGTGACTTGCCCATGGGTCACCCAGTTGGCTTCTATGGCTGAGCAGGGCTTTGAACCCTAGTATCCCAGTGTCCTAGTCCAATACTCA
Organism: Iguana delicatissima; assembly: GCA_948472985.1. Lineage (NCBI taxonomy): Eukaryota > Metazoa > Chordata > Lepidosauria > Squamata > Iguanidae > Iguana > Iguana delicatissima. The sequence goes on from CAOKZL010000593.1 coordinate 783,052, forward strand.
AATCTCTATACCATACTGTTTCGTTTTTTGTCATATATCTATGCCTGTATCTTAGCAGCAACTTTAATTGTCTGAGTTACGGTAGTTCTTGTGTAGCCACAAACACTACCAAAAAACACATACCCTTCAACCTTTCACAGATGAAAACTGGGAAATGTGAGACCAATCTACATCAGATGGCAATTTTTTTTGTTTTTTAATAATTTTTAAATAATTTTTTTAATTTTTGTTTTTTAATGCAAGCAATCTAATTTTGCAATCAAAGTAATATACATTCAAAAAAATAAAGAAACAGAAAGAAGAAAAAGGAAAAAAAGACATATGACTAATGCATGGTAAGACTCTGATCCCACCATCCTGACTGCAATAAAAAAAAATTCAGTTGGCTTTATCTTTTAGAACCCACATCGATTTGGCCATTTGGGCCAACTTAGCAATTTCAACAATCCATTTTTCCATTGTTGGTGCTTCAGTCAGTGTTCAAGTTTGAGCAAACAATATTCTTGCTGCTGTTGTCATATATCAAAGAAATAATCCATATTTACTCTTCAGTTCTTTATCCATAATGCAAAAATCCAACAAAAACATTTCTGGTAACATTACAAAACCTACCTTTTTTTTTTTTTTTGGATTAATATATAAATCTTATGCCTGTAACTTTTTGCCTTCTTACAAGTTTACCACATATGAATAAAGGAGCCCGCCTTATCTTGACATCTCCAACACTGGTCTGAAATATTCTAGGACATTTTTGATAGCTTATTTTGGATTTGATACTATCTATACATCTTATACAGGTTTTCTTTTAAATTGCAGTGCAGCCATTGTATATGCAAGGGTTTCTTTCTAGGAATCCTGTCTAAAACAAAAAAAAACTGGAGCATATTTTCCCAGAATAGTCAATGGATGCAACATGTGCTGCATGCCCACCATGTCCATTGAGTATAATGGGATGCAATGCTTCACACTACCTCACACAAAGGGAGGTCACACAAAAGGAGGGTCCACTGTACTGCAGAAAGTAAATTTCATATCTTTGGACCACATTTTTATGCATACATCCGTATGGGCATTATGCCCAAAATTTTGGGCTCCCTTTACAGTGTATTCTTTTATAGGCTCATCTTCTGTCTCCCATTTCAAAAGCCATTTACACACTTTTTAAATTACATAGTCATTGTCCATGGAAGTTATGTAGGGGTTGAAATTAACATGTTAAGTACGAAAATCTTATTTGTAGGGATTTATGTGCCATTGGAGAACAAAAATGATTTCTATGAGAAGCTTTTGGGAAAAATAGGGGAAGTAGAATGTCAAAATGTAATAATTATGGGAGACTATAATGGTATTAATCAACCAGAAATAGACAGATCTACATCTAAAAGGAAAAAGAAGAATGTTGGAAAATTACCTAAAGCTTTTTTTTGTTCTGGCTGAAAACCTAACACTAGTAGATGCTTGGAGAAGTTTACATGGAAATCAGAAGGAATACACCTATTTCTCGGAGATGCATAAAACCTGGTCAAGAATAGACGTAATCTGGTGTACAAAATCAATCATTAGACAGTTATGTAAAATGGAAACTCTTCTTTTTAGAAAATATGAATAAGGGTGTACCTATGGGAATAGTGTGGGATGCCAGAAAGGCTGTGATGCGCGGTTTCCTAATACAACAAGATATAAAACTTAGCAAACAGAAAAAGGAAAAAGAACAGGTCCTAATAAAGCAAATACAGCAATTAGAAGATCTGTTGAAAAGCGCTCCTGGAAATATAAAAAATTTAGATCAAATCAAGGTCTTACAAAAACAAGTTTCACTTCAGGATACCTATGAAATTGAAAGGAAATTGAAATTTATAAAACAAAAGAGTTTCTTCTTTACAAATAAGTCGAACAAATGGTTGGCTTATAAAATGCAAAAAGAGAGAGAGAAACAGTTAATAGTGCAGATAGCTGATAAAAAAAATATTGGTTAAACAGGAGGATATAAAGAACCCTTCTGAAAGGTTTTACAGGAATTTATACACAGATACGGGGACATTCCAATTAAGAGGTAAGATAGAGAAATATCTAAGCGAAGGGGAGATAATAAAAATCTCTGATGAACAAAGACAACAGTTAAACTGGGTTATAACTAAGGAGGAGATAATTCAGGCTATCTGTCCTGGGTCACATGATCTGAGCACCAAAGGTATTTATGATCATGCAATAAAAGACAGAGAAAGGCAAATGGAGAAGATCTGGCATGCAATAGAAAGGGAGGCCCTATCTGGCTATTACCCATCTGTTCTAACAACAAGATGGAGGGGGAGAGAGAATGCTGTGATTTCCAACAGTCCCTTTCTCATTCTCTTGGACCCACATCGAGGATCTTCATGCCTTCTCGTAGTCTCTGGAACTGGTCTCTTGGTAGAGGCTTGGTAAGAATATCAGCAAGCATCATTTCTGTATTGCAGTATTCTAGCTGAACAATTCCATTGCGACACATCTCTTGCACCTTATGGAAAGCAATGTCAATGTTCTTCTTGAGTGGCTTCTCACTTTCAGAAAGTTTGATGCAGCTTTGGTTATCTTGCATCAAAATGGTTGGCTTGGGCTCTGTTATGCCTAAGTCCAGAAGTAAGTTATGCAGCCACTTTATTTCATCACATGCTGCTTTTGCAGAAACACACTCAGCACCTGTGGAAGAATCTGCAATTGTAGATTGTTTCTTACTTGACCAGCTTATAGCTCCTCCACCATAGAAGATCAGGTTTCCGCTGGTTGATTTTCTCTCTGCTAGGTCTGCAGCCCAGTCAGCATCCGCATAGGCAACCAGTCGTGGTTGATCACAGGCTGGCAACATCAGCTTGTAATCTGCAGTTCCTTTCAAATATTTGGCAACTCTTTTCACTGCAATGAGATCTTTTTCAGTAGGAGAGTTAACCATTCTGCATAAGATACCAACAGCATTTGCAATATCAGGTCTGGTGAAATTAGCGATGTATAGGAGTTTTCCAACTGCAGTCCTATACTTGTCTCCATTTTTCAAGGGTTCACATTTCTTAGTGTCCTTTAAGAAACCCACTTCCATTGGGGTTGCCACAATATTGGCATCCTTTAGTCCAAGGCAGTCCAGAAGATCTATTATCTTCTGTTTCTGGTTAAGATAGAAGCTTCCATCACTGCTTCTTTCTATTTGTACTCCAAGATAGTGTGAGATGTCTCCCAAATTCTTGATGTCTATCTCTTTCTTGAGATTGTTGACTATCTCCTCACTATCTGCTTTATCTTGACTGCACAGGATCAAATCATCAACATAACATGCAGTATAAGTCCATTTATTGTTTCTGAATCTTTTGTAAACACACTTGTCAACAGTGCCTGGAGTGAAGCCTTGTTTGATAAGAAGTTGACTTAGTTTCTCACTCCATGCTCTGGCAGCCTGTTTCAAGCCATAAATGCTCTTGTTCAATTTGCATACAAGATGCTCTTTCCCAGGAACTTGGAATCCTGGAGGCTGTTCCATGTACAGTTCCTCATCCAATTGTCCATAAAGAAAAGCTGTTTTAACATCAAGATGTTGAACATGCATTTTCTTAGATGCTGCAACAGCTAGGAGAGTTCTCACAGTTGTGTGTGTGGCAACAGGGGCAAAAATTTCATTGTAATCTTCACCAAATTTTTGTGTAAATCCCTTTGCCACTAACCTGGCTTTATATCTCTGAATTTCCCCTTCTGCATCTTGCTTTGTGGTAAAGACCCATTTACAGCCAATTGCCCTTTTTCCTTTTGGCAATTCTGACAAAGTCCATGTTTTATTTTTTTATAAAGATTGCATCTCTTCAACAGCAGCTTCCACCCACTTTTGAGAATCTGACTTTGGTAGTCCCTTGATCTTTTGCCAGTCAGAGGGTTGTGGAATGTTCTCCTCTGTGGCTAGATAAGACAATCTATCCGACGCGAGCGGAATTTCCTCTGGAAATTAATCTAACATAGAGGAAAATGATCCCTGGATAAGAGGGGATCATGGAGGAGGCTCGTCGGGGATCCGTTAATCCAAACGTGCTACAAGAGAGGAGAAGGAGGAAGACACGATTGGAACAAGGATCGCAGAGCCGCCATTATCGCGACGGATCACCTTAACAGGCTGGATGTGTCCCCACTGTTACAGAACCCAGTAAGTACAGAAAGCGAGGAAACCATTGAGTAGTTACCCAGATAAACTTTTACTGAGAGAAATAAGGAAAAGAATTGTTCTAACTCTAAAAGAAAAGGGAGATTCCTGGAGAGATAAACTCTGGGACTGTAAAGGAGGTGGCGAGAGCTAATGCTACGGAGCTGCTGTTCTGTCGGGCAGCAGAGAAGAGTGGCTTTACTTACCATTCCTGTCGGGATGTTAATGAAATGAGCAAAAGTTAAATAGTGAAATCCACCTATATCGTTTATAATTAGTGCGATTGAAATTGAGAAAGATTGGGAAACAGCGATGAATTAATGAGGTGTGTGAGACGGCTGGAGTATTGAAATGTCTGGTAGCGACTGAACATGGTGGATGAGCAGAGAAGACGGAGCTGAGCTGAGCTGTGTATGTCACAGGTTGAGAAGCATGATGGGACCTGTTGTTACTCCTGGCTTCAGACTTCCTACCACTAGAGGGTGAGAACGCAAAGCTGCTTGTAGTTGTTTACTAGCTTCCCATGCGGAACCTAATCGATTCAAGGTCTTCTGCTGCCAGTAGCCGCAACATTGTTATGGTTAAGGGAACGCCTTGTTATTGAAGATACTATACTTAAAACACGGCTTTTGAACAGGCTGTGCCTTCTTCGTGCTCTCCTGTTTCTTTCTGCTCTGGACGAGGAGATGGCTCGCTGCGCTGTAACTTAATAGTCTGCTACTTGATCTATTGCCCGCAATAAAGACTGTTAGCCTGCTGCCTCGTGTTGGCTGTGATGTTTTTCCTATTGATGAGAAATGCCCCTGCGGGTTTTTCAACATGGTAGCAGAGGATGGTTTGAGAGGTGTTTTTTGCAGGTGTTTTTACGATGGCTCATGTGGTGCCTGGGGCCCTGCCCTCTCTGTTAAGCTAAATGCAACTAATTACTTGGCATGGTCAGCTCGCATGGAAAAGTATTTGCAGGCTGAGGAGCTGTGGGGTGCTTTCACAGCTCCCCCCGACTCTGCAGGGGACTGCTGCGGAGATAGCAGCGGCAACGAGGCGTGCCATGTCTGTCCTCTTTCTGGCTGTGGAGGATGACCAGCTCACGCATATTAGGGATCTTGCCACCCCTCAAGAGCTGGTGAGGCTGCGGGAGTTGTTTTTGAGTCTAATTGAGCAGCCACCAAGTACGCCCTGTGCGCCCGTTTATATGCACTTAACTGGCCCCCGGTGTCCCGGTGAGGCAGCATTTGGCTGAGATGTTGGAGCTGTTTCTGTCACTTCGGGAGAGAGGCAAAGTGTTGCCTGAAAGTGACAAGGTATTTTGCATCTTGAATTCTCTTGATAGTTCCTGGAATCTGGTGGTGTCCTCTCTTCAATCCATGCCAGAGAGGGAGTTAACCGTTCCTTTGGAATTAAAGTAGTGAGACGAAGAAGGGTAAGCGTGTGAAGGACAGATGGAGGTGGCAGCCAAATAGAGTAAGAGATGAAGGACGGAAAGAGAGGGACAAGTTGCTGTGAACAGAGATCGGACGAAAGCAAGCAGAGAGAGGTGGGGAGAAGGGAGAAAGGAAGAGAGGAGACGAGACAGCAAGAGCGAAGGACATTGAGAGAGAGGTGGGAAGTGGATAGAGACGACGAACAGAGACGACGGACGAAAGCAAGCAGGGAGAGTTGGAGAGAGACAGGAGAAAGGAAGAGGAGGTGTGGCGGCGAGAGCAAAGGACTTTGAGAGGTGGAAGCGGATAGAGATGACGAGCAGAGATGACGGACGAAAGCAAGCAAGGAGAGGTGGAGAGAGACCGGAGAAGAAAGAGGAGGCGTGACGGCAAGTGAAAGGACACTGAGAGGTGGAGCGGATAGAGATGACGAATAGAGACGACGGACGAAAAGCAACAGGGAGAGGTGGAGAGAGACCGGAGAAAGGAAGAGAGAGTGGTGGAGTAAGATGGAGAAAGGAAGAAAGGAGGCAAGACTGTGAGAATAAAGGTCACTGAGAGAGAGGTGGAAGCAAATTGAGACGAAGAATTGTACGATGGGGATGAAAGCAAGTAGAGGGGGTGGAGAGAGTTGGAGAAAGGAGGTGGGACGGTGTCCAGAGAAGGACATTGAGAGAGAAGTGGAAGGATGAGAGGTTAATAAGGGAGGAAGGTTGGGAATAAGGATATCACAGTCGAGGAGAAAGTGGTTTGGAGGGAGGTGAGGGCTGTGTGGTTTGAATAAATGACAAGTGAAACATAAGGGGTTCCTGGTTGGATTGAATGGTAATATATTGTAAAATATAAACTCTAAATTTTTAAAATAATAAGAGTGATAAAGATGAACTGGTGAATGATACATTGCTGTGAAAATACTGATTTTGTTGAATAATACAATTAGAGATTGAATAAGAGTTAGAATTAATTATTATATACTGAGTTTCTGATTTGATATTTGAATAATTGAACAATTGAACACCTTTCCACTTGCTATCTTTGACATCTGATAGTTAATATTTGATATTGGATAATAGATATTAGACAATTTTGTCTGGATCCTGAATTGAATCAATATAATAATAATTGATTATAATAGTAATTGAGATATAGATCAGAATTGTATTTGAATTAACTCTTGAATTTAGGATACCAGAGGGTTTTGAGATATTGAGGAATTTAATTTACTGTGTGAGTAGAATTGATTAATTGTGAGGTTGAGATTGGGACCTAATAAATTAGAAGTTGGGAGATATTAAAGAAGATTAAATTAATTTATTTCCTTTTTATAGAGTGAATAAAATTAAAATAGTTACTTAATTCGATAATTAGATAAATCAATAAATTGAGAAAGACAAACAAAGGAATTAAGGGAAGGTAAAGATTAAAAAGAAGTAATAAATAAGTAGAGGACATTGAGGAATTAAAGCAATCAGACAAGATGATGGCAGCAGGGAAAAGGAGAGCTGGACAGGAGCACAGCCCCAAATACAAACTGTATTACAAAGAAGGGCATCATCAGAAATCAAGCTGTCAACACCGGAAATGAAGACATTGACGACAGAAAGGCAGACGAAATCAAAAGATTGGAATGGATGTACTGGAGGAAATACAGAAATTAACAATGGTATTTAAAAGACAGAAATGAAAGAAATCAGGATGGAAATGAAGCATATGAGAATGGAAATAAAAACAGACATCAAAAAAGAATGGAAATATTTAATGGAAAGTTGGATAATATCGCAAAAGAGTTAAAACAGGTAAGTGACAAGGTGGAGCAGATGGAGGGGAAGATACGAGGTTGGACGAATGGTGAAGACAGAAGGAAAGACTGAACAATTAGGAAAGACAATGTTATACTTGGACATAAGAAATAGAAATAAATCGATAAAAATAAGAGGTTTGAAGGAGGAAGATCAAGAGAATTTGTATCAACGACCTACAATACCTCTGGCACATTACATAGGCTGGTACCAATAACAATTGGATTTGGAGATAGATAGAGTGTTTCGTATAAATTCAATAGTGGCAAAAAAGGAAGAAGTTACCGCGTGACATCGTGATTTATTTTTTGAGAGAACGAGTGAAGGATTTGGTTTTGAATTGTAGTTACACAAAAAAATTGGTGATAGAACGGAGGTGAAGGTTTTTAAAGACATACATCCAACTGTGCTCTAAAAGAAGAAGAGAATACAATTTCTTAACCCAAATCTTGAGAGAAAATCTAGAAAATATATGTGGGAGAGAACTGAGGGAAGAACCCACCCTCCACGTGGAACAAAGGTATGTTTTGAATTCGGTTACGAAAGCAAAAGAATTCATGAGAAGATATAAAGAAGAGTTAAAACAGAATAGGAGACCAGACAAGTGATTGGCAGAAGGAAAAAGGAGAAAGAAGAAAAACAGACAACTCAAGGAATGGAAAAGAAAATAAGGAAAGAACAAATGAAACAAGAAATAACAAGAATACAAAGAGAGGAAGAACTAGAGAGAAGACGAGAAGAGGGAAAGAAGAGGAAGAAATAGAGGGAGGAAAGAAGTAGGAGAAGAGGAACAAAGTTCATTACAGGAATTAGATTTAGGACTGGAAGAAGAACAAACAGAAAAAATTGGGATTGAGTAATATTAATTAAAATTGAGTGAAACAAAATGAAAATAAAACTTTTATCTTGGAATGTTCATGGCCTAAAATTCTCCGTATAAAAGGAAACGTATATTTCATCAGGTAGAAAAATTAAAAGTAAGATATATTAGCAATTTAGAAGAGACCCATATCAGATGTAAAGACCTGAAATATATCAAAAATCCCAAATTAGGACAAAGTTTTTCTTCGTTGATTAATAAAAAGAAAAAGGTGTAACAATATATGTGAATAATAGACATGAAGCAAAACAAATATACAGTGATGAGGCAGGACATGTGGTAGCAGTTGAGGTAAAAATTAAAGATTTAAAAGTATTAGTGATAGCAGTATATGGCCCCTTAGAGAATAAAAGCAAATTTTATCAAAAGTTACTAGAGATATTAATTGATTTAGAGCAGTGGTTCTCAACCTGGTCCCCAGATGTTCATGGACTCCAGCTCCCAGAAGCCCCAGCCACTATGGTCAATGCTCAGGGCTTCTGGAGCTGAGTTGACAAACATCTGGGACCCACAGGTTGAGAACCACTGATTTAGAGGAATATAAAATGATTCTTATGGGGGACTGGAATGGGGTTCTGAATCCCTTAATAGATTAGATCAGGTATAGGTTCGAGAAGTACTAAGATAGGGCAGGGGAAATTACCAAAAAGTTTCTTTAATTTATTAGATTATTTCTCTTTAGAAGAAGTAAGTAATAAAAGAAATGAAGGAGAATTTACATTCTATTAAGATCCACAAAACATGGTCCAGAATCGATAGATTTTTTGTATCTTCGGATTTGAAAAAAAATATCACTAGCATGGAAACGTTGCCCATTTCAGATCACTGTCCAATATTATTGAATGTATAATTTGGTGAAAACATTTGGAATTGGAAATTAAAAGAGAGTTTATTAAAAAATGAAGGGATTGTGGCGAAAGCAGAAAAGGAATTAAAAGAATTCTTTGAAAATAATTTGGGGGAAAGAGCAATCAGTTCAGACGGTGTGGGAAACCAGCAAGGCTGTAATGAGGGGATTTTTTATAAGCCAACAAGCCTGGTTATCAAAGCAAAGGAAAGAAAAAGAAGTATATATATTAGATAAATTGCAGGAGAAAAAGAAAGGAAGTTAAAAGAAAGACCTAAAATATGTTAAAATTCAGAGTGATATTCAAATGTTGAGAAAGCAATTTTCTCTGTTAACTATGGAAGAAATGGAGAAGAAATTGAAATTTATAAAACAAAGGCATTTTGAGCATGCAAATAAACCAGGGAGGTGGCTTTCTTATAGGTTAAAGGAAAGAAAGAGAAAAAAGTAGCATTAGAGAATTAAAAGAAGGTCAGATTATTTATTATCAACAGAGCAAAATTAAGAATATATTAATAAATTACTTCGAGGAATTATTTAAAGAGAAGGGTTAATTAGAAAGAGGGCAAGCAAGATAGGCAAATTATTTACATCGAGTGGATATTATAGGACTGTCAGAAATACAAGAGAAGAATTAGATAAACCAATTAAAATTGAAGAGGTTAAAGATGCAATAAAGAGATTGAGGGGAGGCAAAGCACCAGGACCGGATGGGTTTATAACGTTGTATTATAAAACATTTCAAAGATTTATTAGCACCCTTGTTACTTCAAGTGATAAATTCCATTAGAAAAGGGAAAATTACCAAATTCATGGAAGGACTCTAATATTGTGTTAATCCTGAAAGAAGGGAAGGACAAACAGGATAAAACAAATTATAGGCCAATTTCACTATTAAATATAGATTACAAAGTCTTCACCTCAATATTAGCGAATAGGTTAAGAAGGTAATGATAGAATGGATACACGAGGATCAAAATGGATTTTTACCGGGTAGATATTTGAAAAATAATATAAGAGTAATCATAGATATAATAGAATATTACCAAAAGATGAATCAAAAAGAAGTAGCATTAGTATTTTTAGATGTGGAAAAGGCCTTCTATAATGTAAATTGGAACTTTTTATTTGAAGTGATGAATAAATTAGGTATTGGAGAAAGATGTAAAGAGTGGATACAAGCAATATATAGAGATCAAAAAGCATGTTTATTAGTAAATGGGGAAAAATCAAATTCATTTAAAATTAATAAAGGTACGAGACAAGGATGTCCACTTTCTCCATTGTTATTTATTATGTGTTTAGAGATATTAACTACTAAAATTAGAAAAATAGGAGGAAATAAGAGGAACGAAGATTAAGGGCATGAATTTAAAATTCAGGCATTTGCGGACGATATGGTGATAATATTGGAAGACCCAAGAAAAAGCATAAAATCATTTATGGGAAATAATGAAGAATTTGGACAAAGTAGCTGGTTTAAGAATAAATAAAAGATAAATCAGTAATGATTACAAAAAATATGACGCAAATACAAGAAGCAGAATTAATGAATATCACAGGGTTTAAAATAGTGAAAAAGTAAGGTATTTGGGAATTACAATAACGAAAAACAATTCAGAATTATTTGAAAATAATTACAATAGAATTTGGAAAGAAATAAAGAGGATTTGAAAAGATGGGGAAACTTAATTTATCCTTATTAGGGAGAATTTCTGCAGAAAAATGAATATATTGCCAAAGATAATCTTTTTGTGTTTTTAAAATTTACCGATATTGATGAATGATAAAGCATTGAAAAGGTGGGAGCAAGATCTTAGTAAATTTGTATGGAACGGAAGGAAACCTACAATTAATGGAAATATTTAAAAGAAACTAAAGAGAAAGGTGGTCTAAGCATGCCAGACCTTAAATTATATTATGAAGCCATGACGTTAGTGTGGTTAAAGGAATGGATCTTATTGGAAAATATGAAATTATTAAATTTAGAGGGATTTAATTTATACTATGGCTGGCATGCTTATATTTGGTATGATAAATACAGGAATAATAGAGTATTTATGGACCACTATGTTAGAAAAGCAATTTTAAGAATTTGGTTAAAACTTAGGGGAAAGTTATATTTAAAATTACCACATTGGACTTCGCCACATGAAGCTTTTTATAGATTAGAGAAAATAAGAACGAAAGAATGGTTGTCATACAAGGATATAATCAAAAGAGTAGGAGATAAGGTTAAATTAAAAACCAGGGAAGAATTGATAGAAGATGGCTTTTCAACTCATTGGCTTCTCCATAGACAATTGGTAGAGAAATACAAGGAGGATATGAAGGATAAAGGGATAACTTTAGAAGAAAACGAATTCGATAAAATAATGAAACCAGGAGTAGAAAAACCTTTAAGTAAGATTTATAAACTGTTAAGTTTAGAATTAGAACAAGAAATTATCAAAACAAATATGATAAAATGGGCTCAGGACATAGGTCATACATCAGTGGCAAAATGCCTGGAAAGTAAATCAAGACTTCACTAGATGTTATGATATAAAGGAAAATTTTTATAAGATTTATTATAGATGGTATTTAACCCCAGTTAGAATCTCTAAAATGAATAAAAATAAGAAATTAGTTAAATGCTGGAATGTTGAGTAATAGGAACCTTTTTTCACATGTGGTGGAAGTGTAAAAAAGCTAAAAAAATTTGGTTACAATAGACATAAGCAAATAGAGAAAATATTTAAAATTAAATTTGTAATGTCCCCGGAAATATACCTTCTTAACATTTTAAATGGGCTAGATAAAAATGTCAGAGAAAAAATATTTAAAGAATCATATGTTATATGATTTATGATAAGGACCACATTTGTAATAAAACATTGAAGAGACAGAGAATTCACCTCAAATAAAAGAATGGTTACAGAAATTATACAAATTCATAGAAATGGATAAGTTAACCTTGTACCTAAAGGATAAGTCGAAAAGTAACATTTAACTGGGAATCTTAAATATTAAAAAGGTGTATGGGAAGAGAATTGGGGTAAAATAGCGTTGATAGGTATGTACTATTAAACTGATTTAATGGAAAATTTATGAAGAGTGAAATAAAGGGAACAGTGTAAAAAAAATAATAAAAAGGATTTATTAGGATTAGAATTAAGAAGATATAAGAATTATTGGTAAGAGGAAAGCAGAGTAGAATACAGATAAGGCAGTAACTGTACAAATAATAATAAAGGAGCAGGAGGACAAGAAAGAGGAAGACGCACTCAATGGAAAAGAAAAAGAAGTTAGGGAATGTATGATGGAAAAAGAATGGGTTATGTATGGAGGATTGATACTGGAAGTATTGAGAGTCTATAAAGGGGATGCAGAGAAATTAAGAAATATGAAGATTGCATCGCCCACTAGAGTATTTATGGTATATATTTTTATTGGTATTTGTGTTAGTGAAGGAGAGTGTATGCTATGAAGATAGGGTAAGAGAGAGGATGTGTATGTAGTGTATGTAGTGTTATAGATATATATGTGTTTATGTGTATGTAATGTTGTGTAATGTAGTGTATTGTTAATTGTGATTTGTAAGTATGTACGTTTAATAAAGTATATTTTAATAATAAAAATTTTTTTAAAAAAGGAGGGAAAAGATCCAAAAGAATTAGGTAATTATAGACCCATTTCATTATTAAATGTTGACTATAAAATATTTGTGATGATATTAATGGAGAGATTAAAGAAAATTATGCAGGTAATAGTTCATACAGATCAGACAGGTTTTTTACCGGGTAGAGTATCGATAAAAAATAATATACGGACAGTGCTGAATGTAGTACTTTCATAAACATAATGAAAGGAAAACTGCACTGTGTTTTCTTGATGTGGAGAAAAGCTTTCTACAGAGTAAATTGGGAATTTTTAGACCAAACAATAAATGCTATAAATTTGGGACCACAGTATATAGAATGGATAAGGGCCATATATAATGATCAAAGGGCCCAGAGAATAGTTAATGGTGAAACAACACCAAATATTAAGATAAGCAGAGGAGTAAGACAAGGATGTCCCCTGGCCTCGTTGCTATTCATTTTGGTACTAGAAATACTTAATGATAAGATAAGGCAAGATAAACAAATTCGAGGGGTAAAAATTAAGAACCAAGAATACAAAGTCAGTGTCTTAGGTGGATGATCTGGTAGTTACTTTGGAGCACCCTCAACTAGTGCGGATATACTAATGAGTAGATTAATGGAATTTGGTAATGTATCAGGTTGTAAAATCAATAAGCAGAAGACCCAAATAATTGTTAAAAATATACAAGAGAAGGAAGAACAAGAGTTAATAAAGAAAACGGGTTTTATGTCGGTCAAGAAAGTCAGATATCTGGGAATAAATATTACGGAGGAACAATGTAGATTTATTTGAGAACAACTATAAAAAAGGTATGGTTGGAGTATGGAGATACTTAGAAGATGGCAAAAGATGGATTTATCATTATTAGGTAGAATATCAGTTATTAAGCTGAGTCTCCTTCCAAAAATAAATTTTTTATTTCAAAATCTCCCAATTCTAATGAATGATAAACCTTTTAAACCTTTTAAAGATTGGAATCAGGAAATTCGGAAGGAAAGCGACCGAGAATAAAATCTAAGGTATTAGAAGATAGTGGGGGGGCAGATGGGCCTACCCAATTTAAGACTATATTACATTGCAAATTGTTTAGATTGGATGACTGAATGAATATAACTCTGGAAAATACTAGAATCCTAACTTTATAAGGCGAAGATCTATACTTTGGATGGCATGCCTACATTTGGTATGGCAAATCAGCTATAGATAAAGAATTTGGATTGCATTATTTGAGAAAATCATTATTAAACGTATGGTTAAAATATAAAGGCAATTTAATATTTAAAAATTCCATTATGGGTATCAGCTCACGAGGCCTTCTATAAAAGAGAAATTTCGTAAAACAGAAACTTGGATACATATAAGGATACATTAAATATACAAGGAGATAACGTAAATGTTAAAACTAGAGATGAATTAAAGGTCCATGGATGGCAAACGCACTGGTTATTATTCACACAATTAAGGAAAGATATAAAAGTATAAAGAAGAGGAGGGATTCAAAATTAGAGAAAGAGAGTTTGATAGACTATTAAAGCCAGGAGGAAAACATAAAATAAGTCAAATTTACAGTATATTATTAACTCTGTTTAATGAGGAGGAAACAGTTAAAAGGACTATGGTAAAATGGGCCCAAAATATGAACTGTGTAATCACTATGGACCAGTGGGAAAGCTCATGGAGAAATACTTAAGATGATTAAAACCATCTAGTTTAAGAGAAAATTTCTATAAGATGCTCCACAGGTGGTATATTACTCCAGTTCAAATTTCTAAGATGCAAAACAATCAGAAAGATACATGCTGGAAATGCGACTTGAAAGGCACTTTTTACCATATCTGGTGGCAATGTGAAGAAGCTAAAGTTTCTGGATGTGTATACATAGTAATATTCAAGCTGCCATAAAAATTAAGTTTTTATTATCGCCTAAAGTATACCTACTTAACATGGTAGAAGATTTACATATAACGATGTCCCAAAAGAAAATAATATTATATATGATAACAGCTGCTAGGCTGTGTTATGCCCAAGTGTGGAAACAAAAAAGGCCCCCAAGATTAGAAGATTGGCTATTAAAACTATTTGATATGGCAGAAGCCAATATGGTAATAGAGTCACTGGAAGGTAAGGAGAAAAAGAAAAAGCATCGAAGAATGGAAGATGATGTCTTCCCTTTGGGAATCCTATTGGGGAAAGAACGCTTATTATCTTTTTAGGCAACTGATTTATAAAGGGTTTGACTAGTGTCCGGAAAAGTAGAGGTTATAGTTATAATATGAGAATACGATGATAAGGAAGATAAGGAAGGAATGGAAGGTGGA
This sequence comes from Iguana delicatissima, assembly GCA_948472985.1. NCBI lineage: Eukaryota > Metazoa > Chordata > Lepidosauria > Squamata > Iguanidae > Iguana > Iguana delicatissima. The sequence continues at coordinate 798,100 of CAOKZL010000593.1, forward strand.
ATATAATAATCAGTTAATATAATATAATAACTAAGATATTTTTTGTTCTTTTTGTTTAGTAACTAGAAGGAGTTTGCTAGATAGGTAAGCATGTATATCTTTGAGTTTTCGGCTGGGGGGGGGAGGGTTAAGTGGTAGGGGTGGTGGTATGACCAGTGTTGTTTTAAGATTTAGGAAATGTCGAGGAATATAGAAGAAGGTATAATTGAGAACACGGGAAACACCAAGATAAGATCACAGATATTTATAATAATCTTATATAACTATGTAACACATTTCCGATATATATGATTTGGTCTATACCACCACATTTAATTAGGAGATATATGTGTTTGTAGTGTTTTAGGTTGTTTTAGTTTATGTAGTTTATGTATCCGTGTTGTATTATGTCTTACACATGTCTTATGTAGTGTATATGTAATCACAATAAATTTTTTTTTTAAAAAAAATTACATAGTCATTGTCTTTACACAACTCTAAATGAAACTCATTTTTCTCTAACTTCTATGGCTGTATTTCTTGATTAAATCTGTCCTTATGTTATATATAAGCAAGCCAATTAACATTTTGTCTTCCTTAAGAATAATCTCTATTGATTTAAACTTCCAGCTGTCTTGTTCAAAAGATCATCACAGAGTAACTCATCTTCAATTTTTAATCCATTCTTTCCTTTAAAAACACTTCCTGTGGTGAGATGTCTAATATTATCTTAGGAAAAGTTCTCTGTTTATACTTATACAGAACTCATAGGAGAGCCTTTCTCATACAATGATTTTTGAATTCAGCAGGTACTTTAACTTTATTATACCAAAGGTAACCATGCCAAACAAATCTTGATGGCCTTCAAGTTCCAAGAATCTCACATCTCAGCAAAATCCATTTCTTCAGCCATGCAAAACAATAGGCCTTGTAACATACTTTCATATTAGGGACTCCCAAACTGCCCCTTTCTTTAGCATTGTACAGTGTTTTAGATTTTATTCTGGGTTTCATTGCCCACCAGACAAACTTGGAAATCTCTTTCTGCCATTGCACAAGAGGTATTCCATTTCTTATAATGAGGATAATTGGAAGAGAAATTCAAAAACCTTGGCAAAACATTTGATTTTTTACTACTCCAGTTCTACACAAAAGGGATAAATATAACTTTCCCAATTTTTCTAAGTCTCTTTTAATTTCCTTCCAGACTTTGTCTAGTTGTTTTGAAATAATAAACTGTTGTTCTTTGTGATTGTAAATCCCAAATATTTAATCCTCTTTTTCCACTTTAAAATTTGAAAGAGCAGTTATTTCATCGTCCTCTTCTGAAATCATATTTTTAGTTAGCAGTTTTGTTTTGCCATAATTCACTTTAAACCTGGGAGAATGTCCCAAAGGCCTTGATTTTTTTTCCAAAGAGCCTTCACTGAATCCAGTTGGTTCTGTGTCATTATCACAGTAACATACACATAAGCTCTCAGTTTGTACTGTTCTTTTTTAAATCTTCACCCCATAGATTCTGTCATCTTGTCTGACATCTCTCAGTAGGGACCCCAGCAGCAAAAGAAACAGTAAAGGGGAGAGAGGACAACATTTCTGGTCACTTTTTGTATTTTAATTGATATTGTTGTATTGCCACTTATTGAAATTTGGGCCTTTTGAACTGAGTAGATCTGGTTTGATTGCCCAAATAATATTTTCCACCAAAGTCCATTCTCTTCAATACTTGAAATAAGTAATTGCAAGAAATATTATCAGAAGCTTTCTCTGCATCTAAACAAATCAAAACAGTCATTTTGCCATTATGATGTTCCAAAAATTTGATAAAATTAGTAGCTTACATTATTCCTTAGTCATCTTATTGAAAACACACACACATACACACAAAACAAAACAGAAAAAGTTTTCAGAACTGCTGGCCAAGATAGTAGTAAATATCTTATGGCCATTATTAGCACTGAGACAGGTGTATAATTCTTTGTCAATGTCTCATTCTATATTTTCTTTCTCACCAATCACTGTAGTGTAAGGCATTTCCTCAAGTACCTGGCATATGCCCTTTTCCCAATAACTCACCCAACGCCATTTTTAATGGTTGAAACAGCTCATTTTCAAGTTTCTTATGCTGCAAATAGTCCTTAATCTTTTTTAATTGTTTGATAAGTTCCATAGTTGTCACAGGCCCATTCAAACTTTGCTTTAGCTCTAAGAATAATTTGTTCTGTTGGAACTTATCCAAGTAATCACTCGTATCAAATATTTTTCATTGCCCCTCACATACAAGTCTGTAATATTTCTCAAAGGCTTATAATACGTTCAGAATATGCATTACATACTGATCTCCCTTCCTGATCTTGTTGCAGGTTTTTTTTTTCCTGTCTCAGCTTACAGGAAAGCTACTTCCCAGTTTATTTGTGAATTCAGAGTTCTTTTGCTGAAGATGTAGTAGTTTGGAATTCATTTTTCAGACTCTAAATAATGAAAACAGTTGTCCAAATAACTCAATCTTTCGTTAGTCTCTTTATCAAATTTTTCCTATGCTTTTCCTCCAAATTCTGTATTTCATCCATCAACTTCTTCTTTTTAGTTTCTATTTCTTTTTTCAATCTGGAACCATATTATATAAACTGACCTTTCATTTAATCTCTGCTAGAATCCCAAACTAATGGGATGCACTCTTAAGTCACTCTTAAGTCAGCTCAAAAAACTTCCTTAATTCTTGTTCATATTGTTGTAATAGTTCCATCTTCAGAAATAAATATTCATTAAGTCACCATCTAAATTATTTAAATTATGTTTGCTCTGTTTTCCGGGACACCATGGTAGGATTATAATCTAATTTTTTTTTTGTAAAGTGCCCATACTCTTTATTAAGTTAGCCTTATTCTTAGAAATCCAGAACATATCTATTCAAGACAAAGATTTGTAGCAATCTGGAAAAAGGTATAGTCTCTACAATTTGGCTCTGAGTATTTCCAACCATCTATTAATCCAAAGTACTCTGTATATTTAAAGAAGATTCTAGGTAGTTTCCCTTGATCTTCTTACTGGAACATTTATCTTTATTAGGATCATCAACCCTGTTCCAATCACTTATGCATACCAAGTTTTGTAAGACTTGTTCAGATGTCTTCTTAACAAATTTTCGTAAAACACCAATTTTTCATTATTGGGATCATAAATACCCATTAAATGCATTATCTTGCCATTCTGGTTGATTTCCAGAATTACACATCCACTTTGTCCATATTCAAAAATCAGTGTTTGATTTATGTGCAGGACTTTTGTTCTTGTATGCAGACACAAGCTCTAGGCCCATACTTCTATTCTGCAAAAGTCTTCAATCTTTTTTTCTTATATGAGTTTCTTGAAGATAAATCATTTCATATTTGGGATTTTTTAAAAAATGCCTTTTTTCCCTTTTCTGGGGTAAATTCAGTCCATTTACATGCCATGAAATTATTTTCAGATTCATTGCAGTTGTTTTATGAAGATATCTTGTTATATTGTTATTATTATTTCATCTTAAAAACTTCTCAACCATTTAAATGCCCCTTGATGTGGCTTCTTCCTTCAACATTTTGAACAGATCTCTCACTCTTTCCATAGAGTTTATTATATATTTTCACCTGTGTAAGTGGTTAGCAAACCCTCTGGGAATGTTCAATGAAATATTATATGTTTTTTCTGTGCACCTCCACCAAGAATTTATATGCTGCATTTTTTTCAGCATTCTTTTGAAAATTTCTTTAAATATAATTATTTCATTCTCATTTATTTTAAGCCTTTTCTTAAAGTGTGCACTCAATATTTCATCTCTGATGCTCTTATGTGTGAAATGAGTTGTCACATTTCTTGGAAGTTTTTTTTTTCCTTTCCTTTCCTTTGATTTTAACTCCAGCATCATAATTCTATCCTATGCCTTTTGCAAATCCTGCCGCAAAATGTCCATTCCCTTCAAATTATCATGAGTTTCTGAACTGATACCACGATCTCTTTGAACTGTTTTCCAGAAAGCTCTTTAAAACGGTTTATTTGTCCTGTAATTTCTAATCTTAGCAAATCCAGTTTCTACTTTAAATTCCCATTACTTCACACATTTATTCAAATCTAAAATCTGATCAGACATCTCAGAGCATGAGGCCTGAATTTTAATGAACTCGAGGTCAGTTTCATCTTGTCCAGCTCTGGACATTTTTCTGGTGGTTATGTTTATAATGTCATATAAATCACTTGCTGCTTAAGTCCTGGTATCAGAGACAATGTTTATTTTCCCTTTTCTGAAATATGGTTTCGATACGGACCTTTTAATTGTTTTGAATCTTGGAGATGCTAAATCTATTTCTTCTTTCCAGTTCAAATTGCTACTTAATTTAATCTTCAGTTTTGACTCTTATGCTATCTGCCTCACTCAGCACTTAGGCCCTTTCCTCACGGGGGGCCCCAAAACGGGGCGGCGCACGCAGGGGTGGAGCTTACCTGCTCGCGGGTTGTTCCGTCCCTGCAGAGAGTGCGGTTTCACTGCTCTATACGCCACCGAATTTTGGCATTTGGCGGTGCCCAAAATGGCGGCCGGTGGCTTCTGGCAGTGCTCCGCCAATCAGGGCAGCGCGCCAGCCGGAAGCCCGCCCCCAGGCAGATCTGCAGGGACACGCTACCGTATCTCTGCAGTTCTTCACCGGGGGCTGCCACGGAGCAGTGTGGACGAGTTTCATAAAAACCACTTGGGAAGGTGGTTTTTATAAAACTCGCAGCGCCACCCCCGCGGCTGCGCTAGAGCAGTTTGAGGTGTAGAGCCTCACTTTTTCCAACTGCACTAGTGCACCCTGCGGTGAAGAAGACCTCCTGGAGAGGTCGCCCTAGCGTGGGCAATATGCCTGTGCGGAAAGGGCCTTAGTTTCACTTTCTAGTACTTTGTCAATGGAGACTGCAGTTCAAATATTCATAATGCAAACTGTTTGTACTCACTTCAGCATAATAAATCGCTAACCAAGCAGAGGGTTTCTGCATCCCTGTTATGCATGGGCCATCCAATATCCTTCAATAATATTGCAAATATCTGTTTGGAGAAGTTTTGTTGAACTAAACTCAATGAATATTAATGATTCTTCAGATTTGCAGTGGGGAATGCTGTAGTTTCCACAGTGCATGTCTCTGCCAGACTGCTTTCTAGCCCACTCCTGAGTTTGTCCTGGAGACTGTGCTTCTGCCATTGTGGAATCTCTCTATTTCTTTATATGCTTAAAGATAATAATAAATCTTGCAAAGCCAGGAGCAGCACTGAAATCATGCTACTAATGGTTGGCTATCTTGGCCAGAGCCCAAAATGGCAAAAATGATTAATAAGGAAGAACACACAAGCTAGGAAAGGCTGTGGCAGCTTGCTTTTGCCTGAGCCTACTGGGAAAGGAAAGACTACTTTCCTCCCCAACCCCAAGTTACCTGTGTGCAAAATGCTTTTGGTCTTTGAACTTAGTTTGCAGCAATGGAGGTAAGCTGAAGACACAGGAGGAAGGTGGGAGGAGGAGAAAGAAACTAAGACATTTTTTAAGCAGCTGAAAAAGTGAGATGACAAAAAATTAATCATGACTGTCCCCAGTGGCGTAGGGACAGGGGAGCTATGAGGGCTGTGTGTCCCTGGTGGCAATTTTTTGGGGGTGCCACCACTCCTTTCCTGCCCTCCCCCAGGTGCCATAGCCCTGCCCTCATGCTCTCTAGCCCTGCTCCACACAACATAGCCACACCCCTGCATGATGTAGCCATGCCGTGCATGATGCAGCCATGCCCCTGCCCCTCTGTCCGCCCTTCCCCCCTTCGCTCACTCCAAGGTATTCCCACTTGCTTTAAATGTTACTATAGAGGAAGAGCACACAACAATGTATCATTGCTGAGAAAATCCATGTTGTTATTATGAGAGTTGCGGCAAAGTTCAGAAGAAACAGCAAAACAGAAACCTGGGGAAGGCTGATGTTGTTGTTTTTACTTAATCAACAATCCTGGTGCTTTGACCCTACAAGCCTTAGCTCCACTACGCCACTGAAGGAATGGTTGTATACCAAGCATAGCAAGAGCTGATGTACCTTGTTACTTCGGTGGGGAAACCCTATCCCGGGGTCTACAATTTTAATATTAAAATATGATTCTGTGTGCCAGAGAGGTCCCTGAAGGGGCACATAGGCAGCAATGGTTAAAAGACTGAAAACCAGGTCAGGCCGGTAAAATCCCCAGTCACGTAGCCCTAAGAGACCTCAAGATGTGTAAACCCAAAATAAACAAAGGGCCCACAGCTTGAGGGGAATTAGTGTGTCTGCCCCAAGTTGAGCAAATATTCCATCAGGTGAGGACCATTTACATGAAGTCACACCACAAACTAACACAGCCGAAGATCCTGAGACTTTGGCAACACCTTGCAATCCCATCACAGAAAGAAAATTACCAGTGTGGAGCTTTGTTATTGCTCAAACATCCATTGTTCTCCTCAGGAAAGGATTAGTCTTCCAGGTACTTTTTCCCCTACAAATAGTCCCAGTTTTTTAGCAGTTCTTTGGATCACTTCCAGTCATCCCAGTAGACTGTTTCTCCGTCCACTGAGTGATCCCCTCAGCCCTCTCTGTGCTGAGCCCCACTTCTTTGCTGCCTTCTCGGACCCAGGGCTTCAGGACAAGGTGCAGTATTGCCCCAACAATACCCCTTCAATATTCCTTCTGTCCAATTTCCCCTCTTTTGCTTCTTAATAGGTCTTGAGTGAGTGTGTGAGTGATTGTGTTGCTGCATGAGACTTTCCTTCAGTAAAATCATTTATTGGACATTTTTGTTTGGTTTTTGGCTTGGCTTGACCCTGTAAAAACTGGGTAAAAAGACCCCGCTAGGTTACTCTGCCTCTCGCATTGCTATTGCTTGTGCTCTGGCTAGTTTCCATTCCCCATCATGTGGCACACACTGAGGTGTCCCCAAGGGACCCCAGAAATCAGGGTAAGAACCTCCCCACATGATGAAATAGCAGGATTGCACCCAGGAAGGTAAACATGCAAAGCACATCCAAGACTGCCATTAGCAGAGTCGGGTGGCCTTCTCCGGCAACAAATTTGAGGCAGAAAATTGTTAATTGTGTGTGTTTTTTTGATTGCTATCTTACTGTCAGGTATGGGGAGAAGTATGGTATAAATAAGGGGATTGATTGATTGATTTAATGCTTTGCTTCAGGCAGCAAAATGCCTTGAGTTGGCCTTGAGACAAAGAATTAGACACAGCCCAGGCTCTTCCAACAATCTGGGCTAAAATCTTAAAGCTTGCTTACAATACGCCATATTAAATGTAACTTTGAAATGGAAGCTGATTTGGATCTGAGCAGTTTCCCAGTCCAGCCATAATATTGAATCTCTAATCCATCTAAAGTTGTACCAGTCTAAATCTCTCCCCTGTGCCCTTTGAATATTTCCATCTTCTCACTCCTGCCATCCATCTATTATATTGCATTTAAGACCCACAGCGCTGTTGTTGAGGAATAAATGAAGGTAACAGGTTCTGTGTTTGCTGCGTGTCCATGCAGCATTATTGTTTGTCTGTAAAGACCTCTATCTGCCCTGCTGGCAGAAGGAACACAACTACGCGTGAGTTGACAAAACTGGTTCCCTAGGTTGCAGTTTCATTGACGATCGCTTTAATAAACTAGGAGTCTTGCTCGGGCATGTTCCTTTCTCCAGGCTTTGTGAGGAAAGGAGACTAAAACATATATTTATATTTAAGGTTCTTTTAAAAGATACACAAACAAACATTTTGGTCTGTGCTAGGCAAGAACACAGCTAAATTTGTTTGGAGGAGGTGGTGATGAAGACAGCCAACAGTGAGAAATGAAATTTAATTGGGAAAAGGTGCGCTAGACAGAAGTGTGTACATGCATGCCAGTGTGTCAGAGTGTGTACGTATCTTCCAACATTTTACAGATGAAAACTGGGACACATGTGGCCAAACCACATCAGAGTGTGGTCAAGATGGCAAAAGTGATTAATGCACATAAGCTAGGAAGGGCTGCAGCTGTTAGCTTATAGGCAAGACTACTTTTGAACTCCATTTGTAGGAACTGAAATAAGCTGTGGACAATGGGGAAAAGTGGCAGGAGGAGAGAGAAACTGGGTCATTTTAAAAGCAGCTCAAAAAGTGAGATACCCTTGCAGTTGGAAGACATGCGTGTAGCACCTATATTTCTTCAGTGTCCCTCCCAGACAGATGAGTGACAAACTATGGTTGCATCCTCTTACTTTGGCCCAAGAGATCCTTACAATCTCCAGCTGCTGCCCAGTCCCATTTGTTTTATAGCCCTGTCTGCCAATTCTTTTGCTTCGCCTACCGCAGCAAGGATGTCTCCAGATGGGCCACTCAGATGGTGAAGTTGAGGGTCAGTGAAAGGGCTGGGGGCAAAGTGGAAAGAGCAAAAAGGACCTTCTGTGTCATTTGTTGAACAGTTTAAAAATACACTATCAGTGCCCTGTCTGGGTTATTGATTCTATCAGAGACACAAGCAGACTTACACTGTCTTTCGTGTTTCCATCTGGACTGGCTTCCCCAGCGATTTATGTCACAAGTCAAATTTGCAGAGTGACCTCTTATGATCCTTGTTGTTCTTAGGCATTCAGATACAACACATGCAATCAACATAACCAAGAGATGATTCCTCTGCCCCCTGCCAGGTTTTGCGACTTCAGAATACAACCGAGAGACATCATACCCTCCATCTATCCCAATTTGTCATGGACAGTCCTGATTAATCCCCTATCAGCCCATTTTTTTTCATCTGCTTTTAAAATATCCCAGTTTCTCTCTTCCTCCCACTTTCTCCCTTTGTCCTCAGCTTACTTCAGTTGATGCAAACTGCATTTGAAGTACAAAATCAATTTGCATTCAGGAAACTCAACAAAGGAGATAGGAGAAAAGGGAGCAGAATCTCGCCCATCCCAGGAGCTGCAGGAGAAAGCAGATTGCTGTAGCCTCTTCTAGCTTTTCTCTTCCATATTCATAACTTTTGCCATCTTGACCACACTCTGATGTTGGTTGGCTACACATGTTCCAGTTTTCATTTGTGAAATGTTGGAGGGTATGGAGACTTGCACATTATGACTGTTTCTCTGTGACAAGGGGAGGAGGACAAACTCCTGAGCTGAGGAGGCCAGTTTTCTGCTCCAGAACCCACCAGTGGCTACACTGACCCCCAAAACCAAATCTGGGTTGGGTGGATAAGAAAGCCGGAAGTGCTCATAGATCCACTTTCAGTTTGGTGAAAGTGACTTTTTCCTTGCTAGAAAACCCCACAGTGTCTGTAACTTGTTTGAAAGAGCAGATTTCCAGAACTGAGAAATCACCTTTTTTCACCAAAGTTCACAAAACTGGGCAATGGGCCTTGTGATTCCCAGACTTTCCCTATGAAGACAACCATGCCTCTTTCAGTGGCTCTGCTGTATACCATTCATTGAATAATTCAGCACTGGGCAACTTGTGGTTTTCTAGATGTTGTTGTACTGCTTCTCATATCAGCCCAGGTAATATGGACTATAGTCGAGGATTATGGCAGTTGTAGTCCAGCAACAGGTAGAGGGCTGCCAGCTGCTGACCCCTAGTATAAACTCTGATTTGCATGTAAGTTTTCCTGCTGGAGAAAAGTAGTGCCAGTTTACTAGTTTGCCACTGGAGATTAGCAAAAAAAATAAAAAAATAAAAAAATAAAGATGAACTGTTTTTGGAAATTAATTATTATAGCTGGAAAATATGATGGCCATATTATAAGTAATGCCTGTGTACAATTTTCCTTGAAACTGTTAATCCAAATATGATGCTATTACACCACCAGATAGAGTAATTCTTACTGCATGACTGTCATAATTTCTCACAAAGAACAGTCATTGAGTTCTTGATCAGAGAATGATGCTCTGCTGCCAACATCCACAGAAGGCTCAAAAAGGTGAGGCAACAATTGATAAAAGTAATATGGGAAGATGGGTGAAAATGTTTAAAGAAAGCAAAACCAGTGTTCAAGACAAACCACATAGTAGAAGGCCATTGACAGGAGTCATTGATGAAACCAAAGCAGAAAACCAAAACATGGGCACCATGATCAACATAAGCCAGTGTATGACTGTCTGGTAGATTGTTGAAGAGCTTGGCTGTGGTCACAGTGCTGTCAAGCAGATTATCCACAACCTTGGATGCAGGAAAGTGTCTTCCAAGTAGGTTCCTTATCAGTTAACAGTTGATTTGAAAGAGAAGAAACTGCATGTGTGTTTGGAACTTCTGGCAGCATTTGAAGCCCATGAGGACACACTTTTGGGCAATATTTGCACTGGTGATGATATCTGGGCATACCTGTATGACCCAGAGACCAAGAATCAGTCCACAGAAATTCAAAAGGCAGCCCTCAGCACAGAAGATTATGGTGAATGTCTTCTGGGATGGCAAGGGGGTGGTTTTGCTTGCTTTTCTCAAGCATGGGACAGCATTGAACAGTGACCCCTCCACTGCATCACTCCAGAAACCTCAAAAAGCCATCCATAAGAAAAGGCCACAGAAACAGCCGAATGCAATCCAGTTACATCAAGATGATGCGGTACCCCTCACCTTCTGTGGCAACATCATGGGTTCTTGTATAAATGGGATGGTCAGTGGTACTACCTATTGTTGGGAAATGATAGACTAAAACTATTAGGATTCAGCCTTCATTTAGCAGAGTAACACAGAGAAACGTTTAAAAGCTTGTCAGATGACTTGTGACTTCAGACCAGCCGATTCAATAAACACAAACACAGGTAGCTTTGAATAAAAGGCTTAAATACTTTACTAATGGCTTCTTCATTTACATCTTTATTGAGAGAGCCTGCTACTTGTCTAACTATTGAATAGGAGAGTCTTCAATTTAACTCACCATCCTACTCGATGGAGACTCGAAGCATATGAAGAGTTCAGAGAAGAGCAGCCATGAGGACAAAAGGAAGAGATCAGAGAGAGAGAGAAAAGGAGGGGTCTTAACTTTTATAAGACCAATGACCCAAGCACAGTTCTGGGTCACATGATCTGATCACCTGAGAACCAAAGGCATTTATGATCATGCAATAAAAGACAGAGAAAGGCAAATGGAGAAGATCTGGCATGCAGGAGAGAAAGGAAGCCCTATCTGGCTGTTCCCACTTGTTCTAACAACAAGATGGGGGGAAGAGAGAATGCTGTAATATTCCAACACTTATGTCTTATAGCCCTGATCTGGGCCATTTCCGCACTAGCCTGTTATGGCGCTATGATTTTACTTTCAACATCCTATGGAATCCTGGGGTTTGCAGTTTAGGGAGGGGCCACCTGGCCCCTCTCGAAACTGCAAACCCAGGATTCCATAGGATGTTGAAAGTGGAATCATAGTGCTATAACAGGCTAGTGTGGAAATGGCTCTGGCGCCCTCAGACTTTCACTTGTTCAGTTGGATGAAGGAAAGCCTTCAGGGACAGCGCTTTGATGGTGTAGGTGAATGGAAGATCCTATCAGACACTGCATCAGTGAGTGCCCAAAAGAGCTTTTCCAAAATGGATTTGATGAGAGGATTCCAAGGTGGCATAAATGCATTGCCACTGGTAGAGGCTATTTTGGATAGTACCATGTTGTAGACAAAGAGTTAATTTACACATGCATGTAATTGCATATGTTGGAAATGCTGTGGCATGGATGATTCTGGCCTTGGTATTTAATGGTATATCTTTATACTTGATCCAGGTACCTCATCAGACTACAAATCCCCAGGGTTCCACAGTGTGGAACTATAACAGTTAAAGTGGTGTCGGAGTGCTATTATTGTAGTGCAGATATACTGAAGAGCTGAACTCTTCTTTTTTCAGCAAACCATCTCTGATGTATGTGGTGGGGATGGCATAGCAATAAAAGCAAAGAAGACCCATCTCTCATCCAGCCAGGCATCATATTCTCACATTTTTGCACTTGCTTGGGTTTAAGCACATAATTATGATTCCCCTGTTACTGCTGCAGTAAGCAAAAATGAATCCTCCTATATGTGTGGTGTGAGAATTTTGTAGGAATGGTGAGTATGATCTGCCACTGACCTATGGCCCTTCCCCATCTGTTATACATTCAAGCCAAAGCCTTCATATTTGAAGGATGAAAATGTATCTTCAGTTCCAGTTATGAGTAACAGGCATTGGGCTGCTTTCTCTGAATCAAGCAATGAGCATTCCGAATTGCCAGAAGCAGCCTTGGTAGGTTGTTCAGGATCCTTCCTCTATGCACTAGCCTAAGACCACTTAAGCAAATCAGACCTGCGATTCTCAATGTCTAGCATGCTAGACTTCGTTTGTCTTAGGTTCACAGCGCTGGAAGGGATCTGAGTTTACCTAGGACAATGTCCCACTGCCAAAGCAGGAAATCCTATACTACAGCATCCCTGGTGCGTGTGTGCATGCGTGTGTGTGCATAGAGGTCTCAGTCTCTGCTTAAAAACCCTTCATGAAAGAGAGTCCATTGCCTTCCTCGATAGCACGGTTGAACAGATTATATTTTCAAGGAAGCGCTCCCTCATAGTCAGTCTAAATCTTCTTTCTTGTAAATCCATTGGTTCAGGTTCTAACCTCTGGAGCAAGGGAAAACTAATTTGCTCCATCATCCATGTGACAGCCTTTCAGATATTTAAAGATAGCTATCATATCACCTCTTAATCATATCTTCTCTGCACTCAACATACGCAGCTTCTTCAAAATTTCTTCACAGGGCAAAATCCTCAGGCTCTTCACTATCTTTGCTTCTTTTTTTGTTTGTTGTTTGGTTTTGGGCACGGGACAGTTTGTTAGTGTGTTTAAAGCAGTGGTGTCCAGAGTTGGCCACAGTACTCTGGGCGACCCAAAACAGAATACAGTGGGACTGTTGGTTTCCTTTGTTCTGCACGTGAAATCTCTACATGTCTGTGCATGAGTAAAAAGGGAATCTGTGAATGTTGAGGCGAAGAGGAAAAGCTTTAATTATTTTCTTATCAGTGGAAGCTTGCTGTTTACACAGTTTATTTTTAAGTATTCTTCTGTGAGGAGTTTTTTTAGTGGTCATGGGTATTGGTTGGTTGTTATTACCCAGAAGACTAAAGTCAAGTGTGGCTGGCCACTCCTTTTGCCTTCTGCTGACATTAACATGACCAGATGGGTTCATTTCATGATAGACTGATGAACAGCATGTCCAGGCCCGAGGGCTTGTTTAACCTACTTCATCCTTGTAATAATTGCTGTGTCTGAGTAATTAACCTCTAGTGACAGATGCCCAAAGCAGAGATCTTGACTGCCCCTTCCTGGAACTGGCAGCTTAAATGGAAGAATGAGTGGAGAGAACATGAGGAAAGAGCAGAAAAATGACGTAATTTTTCTTCAACACTCCAGGAGGAGAAGTTCCATATTTGTTGTAAAGCTGCAGAAAACATAGTTCATTTTGTGGATTTCCAGTAAACAAAATATTTGTTTGTGTGATTGTGTGGTTAAAATAATCATGCTGTAATCCAGTATTCTCACTGAGTTTGGGATCTCTTTCATACTTCATAACAATAGGACTTTTATACTACTTCAGAGACCTTGGCTCCATTCTATGGAATCCTGGGATTTATAGTTTCATGAGGTATTTAGAATTCTCAGCCAGAGATGTCTAGTGCTTCACCAAACTACAAATCTAAGGATTCTGTAGGATTCTATGGCAGTGAAAGTGGTATCAGAGTGCTATTATTGTGTAATGTGAAAGTCCCCTTGAATTCTATAGGACTTTCTTCTAGGTCAACTTTTACAGAATTGTATTGCCAGTCTCATTCTGAGGAAGGAGATGAATTTTGAGCATCAAAAATGTTTTACCTCTTCAACCAAACAGCTAATTTGTCAGCTAAAATGAAATAAAATGTGTATAAACAGTGGATTTGGGGGGAAGTCATTCTGACCTGAAAAACTAACTTCTAAAATTATAATAATTGCAAGTAAATTAATCTGAAATTCCAGGAGAAAACACAAGTTTCCTAGCCAAATTGTTTCTTTCTTGGCAGTTGAGCCTGGAGGTGAAAATGAATCAATTTGATGAAGTACCATGAAAATGGAAGACAGCTTGACCCTGGTGAGTTTTCAAAACATAGTAAGCATCACTGTTAAAGTCATCAATATTTAGTGAGAGAACACTGCTTTGTACAAAAAACCCTTAGTTGGTGTTAAATTATCTGGGAGCACATTATTCCTGTGCAAATTAACAGAGCTCTGTCACTTTACTGGAGAAGGAATATGCTTTTGCAAACAATAACAATTGCCACAGGACTTGCCTCTTTTTAAAGAAGGAGGGCATCTTGGACAGAAGATTCAACAGTACAGTAATGCCACGTGTATGTAAAACGTATTGGGCAATGATGGGATGAAGTATAGGTTGTGTATGAATCTTAATGGTAACTGACAGTACAACTCTATGCATGCCTACTCAGAATCAAGTCCTACTGAATTCAGTGGGGCTTATTTCCTTGCAACTGTGAGTATAAGACTGCAGCTTCAATGGCAGTGTTAACTGGTGCTAACTATAAGATGAAATGTAGCCTAAAGTCCTAAATACATAATTAGGAAGTAGGCTGTCTCATACTTAGTAGGTTCTACTTCCAAGTAAATGTGTTTTAGGATTCATCACAAGGGTAATAACATCAATCTTTATATGTCACCGTGCATTTTGCATGGGAAAAAAATTCATCTAAAGTGCAACCATGGGGGTAGGAGACAAGAGAAAGAGAGCAAGACTGCCCCAGAATCCTCCAGTGTCTGAGAACCCTCTCTGCAGCTAGTAACTTGTAGTGAAATCCAATATCTGTCTACTCTGAAGTAAGTCCCTCTGTGGAAAGTGAGAGATTGCCACCTCAGAGAACTTTCTTCCCTTCCCATTTGCATGCCATGCCTCCTGCCTTCTTTATTATTCTTGAGTTTCAAAGATTCTTCTAAGTAAAGCCAAGAGGAAGTTTATGTGAAACAGTTCATTCCCTTCTCTCATCTATTCACACATTTGCGTGTCTCACCATGTGATGTTGTTCCAAAGTCCACAGAATGTAGGTTTTCCATCTTGCTAGGATTTCCACACTTTCAGTTATTGTCAGTATCCAAGGCAAGAATGCTCTCTCTCTCTCTCAACACACACACACACACACACACACGTTTACTTCCCTTTCTAATCATGAGAAACATCAGGAAAGCGGTAAACTGCTGTATACTAATTTACTGTGACAGCAGTTTTCACAGCTTGTAGGTACCTGTAAGTGTCTTTATCAAAGCTGTGACCCCATCTGTCAACAAACCTGACAAGAGATGGAGACCTTGTTTGGACAGAAATGACTTCATTGCAGGTTGGGAAAATGGATGAGGGAGAGAGGATCATAAATACTTCAAGATGACAGGCACAAACCATAACTGCCATCACTGCATTGCTGTTAAATCACATCCCCCAGCAGAGACTGAAATTTAGTTTGGATAAATTATGCTACTTTTCTCAAAATATAATGTGTAGAACTCATCAAACTATAAGAGTGGAACAGATCTGACTATTAAATAGTTCAGTCCTATGTACCAAAGCATAATCTGTGCTGAATTTAATGGCTGTTGAGTAGTTATATTCTCCTTTCTTTTTCCTCTTCTAAAGAAAATCAGATAATTTCCCTTCTTCCAGCTCTATTATTTAAACAGAACACAACTCTGTACTTTTTTTTACAAAATGATTGCACTGGAGAAGTAACCATGTGAGTGTGATAGCACATGTGGAGCCAGTTTTCTTTCTTTGTCACAGCTCCGCCATTCCCCCGTGACCCTTGATATATCATGTATGTAATTATGGACAGGCCTGCTGGTACAATGTGTAAAATAAATTGTCAAAAATCCACCAACATTTCACAGATAAAAATCAGGACATGTGTGGCTAAGCAACATCAGAGTGTGGTCAAGATGGCAAAAGTTATGAATAAGGAAGACTACACAAGCTAAGAGAAGCTGCAGTGGTTTGCTTTTGCCTGAGCCGACTGGGAAGGGCGAGATCCTGCCTCTCCTCTCCTCTGGCCTCTGCTGAAATGCTGAGTACAAACTACTCCTGTGCTTTGAATTCAGCTTGCAGCAACTGAGGGAAGCTGCGGGCAAAGGGGGAAAATGGGAGGAGGAGAGAGAAACTGGGATGTCTTAACAGCAATATAACATGTAGGAGAACAGAGGATCAACTGGGATTGTCTCTGTTTACCTCAAATATCAAGAAAGCAAATAGCTTATGGTCCAGGCCCAGTTCAATGTCCATTTGGTTCAACTCTGGCTGCTTTTACACATTGCCCCATCTGGCTTGTAGCATTCAAATAGGTGCTTTTCACATTTGCCAGAACAGACTTTCTTTGGAGATGATGTACTCTCATGTTTCTTTAGCTGAGCTGTCACCAGACTTGCCTGGAAACCTCTTACATAAAGCATAAATATTTAAAGATGAAAAATGTTTCCTCTTGGAACATTGCAGCCATTTATGCTTTTTTTTTTTAAGAAAAAAAGTATGTTTTGATCAAGGTTCTTGAAGGAGAGGGCTGGTTGCCTGGAATGAAGGGCCAAAGAGGAGTTACTGGGGCAAGACAGAAGGTCTGATTCTGTTAACATCATTATTGTCATGGGACTCAGGTTGTTTGAAATGTTTTTCATTCATGGCTTTTCTGAACTGAATGGCTGCATCTTACATTTTCTGTCACACATTACTAGAGAGAAGATCTTGGAAAAATTACTTTTTTGGACTGCATGCCTCAGAATGAGCCCAGACAACCTGGATGCAAACATAGCATGGGCGGGGGGCATAGAATGCAACTCTGCTTAAAATGCATCACACTCCCATCCAGCATCATGGGAGGCATCAGCTTCTACTTTCATGGTTAATATGTGCTTCTAGCAGGCTGGATCAGCAGGAAGCATCTGATTGCACTGTCTCTCTCCTACTCAGATTTAGAAATGCCATCATCTCGTTGCCCTGCCCTGACTCTACTGGCTCAGAGAGGGAGTGGGGTAGGGGTAGAGAGAAGGTGGACTAAGATCAAGTAATAGACCACCATAAAACCTGGGTGGTTGACCATAACAGGTCATTGGTCTGCTGATTCCATCACCTTTCACCATTGGCTGTGCTGGCTGGAACAGATGGGAGTCACACTTGTTCTGACCTTTTGCTTGCTACAATTCATGTAAAGAGAATGGGACCTCATGCTGGATCCAGCAAGGCACTACTCAGAGCCACTGTCTATCACAACTCACCCTCTGCACTCTGAAGAATCAGACACAGAAGAGTCAGATAGCCAAGAGTTTATGGCTCCAGCTAACAGCAGCCTCTCTGAGCCCAAGGAGCTGGGGAGCCCATTCCTTAGCAGGATGTGGCAGCTGCCAAGGATACACTTCCTTCCTTTGAAGATTGCAGGAAAGAAAAGGAGGGGCTTTGCAGGTAAGTCCCTACATCTGTTAAATAGGAAATGCTGACCTGTTAAGCATCTATAAATCTCCCAGCATCTCTCTGGTGTCTTTGTTGCTTACAACCATTCTTTCTCAGTGACTGGCATTCTCCATGTCCAGTTCTCTTGTTCTTGGACTGGCTAGGATTGATGAATCTGTGTCTTATTCTTTGTTGGTTCCCTTTATCTAGATTACTGGCTTGATGTAACAAGGAGTTTGCTCTTGCTACTCCTTTCATCTTGCTGGATAACCTATGACTGACTTGGATTGGATTGACTACAGTAGAGCTCGTTGCCACCTGACTCTGGGGTCACTTTCTGACTGTAGCACAGGACAGCCACAAGCAAGAGGATGCAGTCTCAGGAGGAGAACTAGATGCAGATGACATGCCTTAAGAATTCCCTGAATATGCCCTTTTGCTTTGTACAGTGGAAATCCACCAGCAGACCATAAGACCTTAGAATGGAAAGAAAGAAAAAAGAAAAGGGAAAAGAAGCCTGAAATCAACTGACCCTTGGTTTACCTGACAATCAGAAGTGGACATGGGAGTGAATATTCTTGTGAGTAGGCAATTTACTTTCAAACAGGATTGGGCTGATAGTTTGTTAAACTTAGGTGTTCACAGTGAATCAAGAAAAAGCTGCTTTCTTATCCAACACCTCCATTTTTGAATCTGTCCCTTGGTTGATCTTTTAAAGCAGAAAAAGTATTACTGTCTTTGAAATACCTGAGAGCGCATTGTGTTCTTTCCCCCTGGGACAGAGGCAAGCTCCCTGAGAAACACGAAGCCTCCTCTTCCAGTTGCTTGCCCTTTTCCAAG
The DNA here is from genome assembly GCA_948472985.1 of Iguana delicatissima. Classification (NCBI taxonomy): domain Eukaryota; kingdom Metazoa; phylum Chordata; class Lepidosauria; order Squamata; family Iguanidae; genus Iguana; species Iguana delicatissima. The sequence continues at coordinate 816,376 of CAOKZL010000593.1, forward strand.
AAGAATCAGAATTGCACATTCTTTTCTCTCCAGCCTCTCTTCACGTTCTTTGCCCTCTTGTGCCTACTCCTTTGCCTTCTTTTCTTCTTTTTTTCAATGGTACTTTAGGACACATCTGCTCATAGAATGGCTTCAGTATGTTCTCTCTTCTTTGGACTCCCCTGTACCAAAGCACTTAGGAAGAATAGAGCTATTTTATTCCAGAGGAGTGAATTAATGCTTCAGAGAGTGGGAACATTTGTATAGATGCTGCAAAATAGATGTTGGGTGCTTTCATGCAGGCCCTGTTCTTTTGCCTAGCTCCTGCTGGGCTTTAGTCTGGGGCTGGAGGGCACAACAGAGCTCGCCCTTTTCAAGTCATATCTTGTGTGGGGAGCTGACAGCGAAACCATCATTTCAGCAGTATGAAGTGTAACACCAGCATAACAGTGGCATGAGGGAAGCTGTGCTGTACTGATTCTGAATCAGAGGCAGGAAAGTGAATGGAAAAGAGTTAATGCATTAGTGAATCATTAATAAATTTAAAATCTAATTCAACTGCATTTACATCACAAGGGAGGGAATTAACTATTAAGTTTATGTTGAATTGCCATTTAAATTTAAGTTAAATGCCTGCATTAAAAGCTTTACCAGACTGAAGCTGAAAGATGCCATCCATGGTTTTATTTCCATCTCTCCCCCTGCTGCCCTTGTCCTTGTCAGTGCAGAACAGATGCTTGAATTTTTGAAAAGCCCATTTCTCATCCACCCCACTCCTTCTCTTGGTTTCATTTTCTGCTTCCCTTTTAGCCTCACCCTTTTATAAACCCTCTCTCTTTAATTTATGGCCGTTTCTGCACTAGATTGTTATAGTGTTACTATTCCACTTTCAACAGACTTTGAGGCCCCTCCCTAAACAGCAAACCCCAGGATTCCATAGGATGATGAAAGTGGAATAATAGCACCATAACAGTCTAGTGTGGAAATGGCGCATATGTTTGGAACTTGTGATGCAAAACCTGTAATTCCTCACTGCTGGGGAAATAACAAAAAGCAAGTAGCTGTTTTGCAAAAATCCAAGAGAACAAGGATTTGGGTAAAGAAACAGTTGGGAGATATAAAACTTTTTGGCCGTAGAACTTTCTCTAATTTAATAACATTAACTGATATTAATTATAGAATTCCAGATTAAGTCAATCTCTGTAGGCAGAAATAATTTAAATTAAGTTGTCCCATTTTGTTAGAAAATTTTCAAGTTGAATTTAGAACATAACTGATTCTAACAAGGTAGTTCCTTTCCCGGATCAGAATGTTGGTCCATCTGGGTGGGTATTTGTTATTGAGTGAGGACTATATTGGCATCAGCTTACACACCCACCGTTGATGTGGTTAGATCCCCTGGCTGATGCAGTTTCCCACTTAGCATTTCAGCAGCTATTCTTTCCCTTCTCCTAATCAGGGAGGCAGCAGGAAAAGTAACAATAAACCTGCAGAACAAGCAAAAGGGGAGAGACAGCAGCAGCATGAAGTGCTCTCTCCCAAGGGGGTGGAGCACGGGGGACAGAGGAGGACAGCTAAGGGTCTGAATTTGGATGTAAGCTTCTCGAGTGACGGGCAACTGATCTGACTGACTAAGAGTCCAAATAAATTTTAAGGAAAATGTACACTCTATGATTAACACTATTAACTCTTTTCACCACCAGCAACAGAGTTTGCTTAGAGCAATATGGCTCAGTGAACAGACTTGCACAAAAAGCAAGTGTTTACCTTCTAGTGACCAGTCACAAAGCATGTTAAATGCAAGGTATGTCGGTGCAGAAAATCACTACTTTGGGGAGCACTTTTTCTGAAAATGTGCTAAGCATCATCATCTAGTTTCTATCTAGTTTCAATCAGACTTGTCTTTTCCAGACTAGCTAGAGATATTAGAGATTTTAAAAACTTTTGGAGGGAACATGCTGTACAATTAAAGAATGAGGGATTTCCTTTTCATTTATCATAGTGTAGAAGTGGGAATTTTAGCAGTTCAGCTTTTTTCATAGCCACAGAATTTTCCTCTTCCACTTAACCATTAAGGGTACCTATCGCCTTTTCTGTTGGGTCAGCCTGCATCAAATGGGCATCTTGGTAGGGAACTGTTTGATCCAAGCAACAGATTCTGCTGTTCAGTGCAAAGGAGAGACCCGGTCCAGATTTTCATATTGTCTCTAGACCCTGTTCTCTTTCCAGGAATTGGAATCGCCAGAAAGCACATTAGTGGGGAATATTAGTACCTAGCTCCAGGGCTGAGCTTACCATAGGCAGCAGTTTTGGGCTATCATGAAAGGGCAGCGAATTGCTGTTGTTTAATTTGCTATGATCTCATTTTTTTTTCTGTCAGAAAGTGGGAGAAGTACTTGTGAGCGTTTCTGCTTCAGGTGCCAAAATAACGTGGCTGGCTTTGCATGCTATGACTTTGTGGGTGGATGGAGTGGGGGCACGCTTTGCTGTTCTGGCTTGGGCCGCATGATATCTTAGGGTGTCTCTCTCTCTAGCTCCGTGTTCATTTCTTTCTATCCAGTCTATTTGGTCGTATGCAAAGTTGGGGACAATCAAGTCATTAATGCTGGGGGCAAAGGATAAATGAATAACAGAGTGTGGACCAAGAAAGCAAGAGAAAAGGAGAAGATCAGCGCTTCTAACAAGATACGATTGCCATCACCACGCTTTTACAAACAGTTTCTGACAAGAGCTGTTACCTCACCAGAGAATAAAGCAAATACACTGACACCCTCTGAAGTGGAGCTGTGACCTTGTCACCACTCTCACTGCTGGTGGGCTGTTGATATGCCAAGTATCAGAAGCAGGGTGGTTCACGCTGTGATGGACACAATTCTATGGAAGAAGCATTCTCTCTGAGTACTGAGGAAGGCCCCATGTGGCTGAGTAACCAGGAAAGCATCAGCTAGAGAAAAGACAAGTATTTTGTTATTTTCACTGGGAAGAAGGAGAACAAAGACTTAGCACTCAGTCTAGGAATGGTTCAGACAACCTGAGTATTGCTTCACATCTATCTGGAACTGGAAGGTATGTGGTTATGTGCCAAGGCTGGAGTCTTCAGGGCACTGTCCTAGTGCAAAAACAGTTGTGCAGGGACCTGGGCTTTTTCAGAGGTCAAGTAAGTATAGCACACATGCAGAGCTTTCTCTCTCACTCCTGACTTGGTAAGTGGAGAGCAAATGAACTATTGGGTGAGCTCAACCAATGGTGAGTAAGCCAATGGGTGAGCCCAAGGCCAAGGCACTTGTTGTGTAATCAATGACTGGGGGATCCAGTGTAACTGGACTGGTGTATGTTTATGTTATCCTATATGTTCATAGGATCTTGATTGTATTGTTTTCCATGAAGGTGAACACAGGTCATTTCTGAACTACACTGCTATAGTGCTGTTATTCCACTTTCCAACATCCCAGTGGAATCCTGGAGTTTGAAGTTTAGGGAGGGGCATTTAGAATTCTCAGCCAGCTCTTTGGCCTCAGTAAACTACAAACCCCAGAATTCCACAGGAAGTTGAAAGTGGAATAAGAGCTCTATAACAGTATAGTGTGGAAATGGTCCAACTCTCAGAAGTGGCACTTTCCACATGTAAAATAAGTATGCCTCTACCATTGAGCTAAAGACTACTCACTAAGACTTGGACTGGAGGTGTGGTTACAAACTCACTGGTACTGGAAAATAAAAAGGCAAGGGAGGTAGTTTGGGCCCCTCTGCACTAGGGAAGTGATTCCTAGACATTTTATGTAGAGATACAAACCTTCATTTTTTTTCATTCTTGCAGACAAAAATGAAGAATTTCAAAAGTTTTTTGGATGAAATTACCAGAAGCTTTGTGTGAGTGTGTGTTTTTTTTCTTTTCTCTCTCTCCCTCTCTTTCTCTCTCTCTCTCTTTTTTTTTTTGGTGCAAAAACACTTTGTGCTTTGGCAAAAACAGAGCCACACCAGAGCAAACGCTCATACAGCATGCAGCAGGAAGCTTCTTTTGTGGTCACTTGGAGCTCCAAGGGGTTTTTCATAACTGAATTAATTTATTGTTCGGGATGCACAGTTTGGGAATGATTGTTCTGTGGAGGAGAAAAGGATGGTTAACAGCACTTACACACCTACATTAATGTCTTACAGCCTGTAGCAAATAATCAGGCAGGCCATTACCTCAGGGAGAAGCTAATACATGACTAATGTTCCTTCTCCAAGGACTCTGTTCTGGTCACAGCGACCTAGCCACCTACCTGACAGATCCCTCTGCCGCGCTTTAGGTACTCCCAGCCCCTCCCCACCACACTCCTCCACTGCTCACTGCGATTAAACAACAAGCGTGGTCTGATTTGTAGCAAACCTCTTGATGCCTCGTGATCACTCCACAGGGAACACAGTGAACCTGCGTTCCTGCTTACCAAGCTGTCAGAGTACCTGGCCTGGCTCCCAGTCTGAGAGGCTTTTCATTTCCCAGCCTTGGAGGAAGGGACACCTTGTCACCATGAGTGAGATCTAGAAGGTGTTGCTGCTGCTTAATCCCTTTGCGCCCCCAAAGGATTGGCAGTGCTGTTGAATTGGCTTCTTTCCTAAACCCTTTCCCAGTCTCTTTGCTCTGTTCCCCCTGGCTTTCTTCTCACTGTCACTTGAATCTTCCCCTTCTGCTGAAACCAGGCAGGAAGAGCACTGCAGGGTGGGGAGCAGGGGAGGGGGAGTGGGGGAGGACAGTCTGGAGGTGAATGTCTCCACCGATGACAACCAAAGGCTCCTCCTGTGAGGAAGGCTGGAATTCCTAGCTGTGCAGAGAAAATTCAGCTTTCATTTGGCTTCCCACCCTTCCCCTCCCTCTGGATTTCCTGTCTTTTCTTTCTCTGTCATGTCAGTCGAAGTTCCCTTTTTTAGACTTTAATGAACCTCTCAGTTACTGCCACAAAGGCAAAGCTATATTATGGCCTTTCATTAACAGTCCATTTGAGATGGATTTGTCGTGATGGAATACGGTAGACAGCCCCAAAATGGGCATTGGGTGTGACAGCTCGCTTCCCAGGAGTTTGGAACAAATGCTCTTACTTCTAATCAGGCTTCTTTCTGGATAAATGAGGCACCAAGATTGCTTTTATCTCCTGAGAAGAAGGTGGGCCTGTTCCCTCCACTGAAGCCCAAGCCCCTCCATGAGCAATTAAAGGACTAGTTTGCCTCTGAAAGGAAAGGCAAACTGAAGCTGAGGTTGGGGAGGAGGGATCGAATTCTGACATGGTGAGGAAGCGAGTGCTTTTCCTCTTCCTTCACAAAAAAGAAAGCAGAGGTTGCAAAGAGAGAGGCAAATGCAAAAAGGAAGTGCAAATACATTGAAGGAGATGATTCCCCCCCCACAATCTTACCAGCTAAAAGTGCTGCAGGTGGGGGCAGGAGATGGCAGGCAGAGCCAGAAACACATGGCATGCCTGCCTCAGGGCTTGTCTGCCCAAAATGCGGTTGGGAAAGATGGTCAGCAGTGGAATTGCAGCCGTATGTGCACAGTTGTGACTCAGCTGTGTACGTTCAAAGTGAAGTCCACCACGATATGCGAAACACATGTTTGCAGTAGGTCTGCCTCCTGCCCCCAGGGAAAACACAGATCTAGTAGCTTCTATACCACCCCTTATATTAAGCGGTGGCTTATTAATTTGATTCCAGTCCTCAACTCAGATGTAAGGGGCAAACATGTGATCCATTGCTTTCCTATATTCTGCTGTATCAACAGTGAGTGGTGGGAGAGCTTTCAGAAAGGTTTAGATCTGATATGTGCATTTTCTGGCTTATGTTTTCTTCATCCCCCTCCCTTCACCAGCTTTTCTAGTTTGCATTGATCACTGGTCTGTTTTCTACCCAGCAGGGGGAGCGGAAAAGCAAGGAGCAAAGCAGGTGGTGGTAGGTAAAGATGGGTTTGTGTTTCAGTTCAGTTCCTTTTTGGTAAGAAACTGCTAGTGTGCACAGATGTCTTCATATCTGGGATGGAAATAATGTGAGATTGCAACCATTCATATCAAGGAGAAACTGATTCATTCCTATAGGCTTTCAGTGCTTAATTCTCAAACATTTGAGTTTAAATCCCTGCACATTTACAGTGCTGAAATGAAGGTTGCCACCTCTTTTTCAGAGCAGTTCTTCCTGTTTAATTACTACAGGGCCAAGAGCTGCACCAGGATCTTCTCCATGTGGGGGGCCAGTAGTACCTGTTGAATTTGACCAGCGCAAATGGAAGAGTGTGTGCTTGTGCATGTCTGTTTTCTTTCACTTAGTTGTTGAAGAATTGAACCAAAAATGTTTTTTATATATTTTTATATATTTATATATATATATATAGAGAGAGAGAGAGAGAGAGAGAGAGAGAGGCATGGAAAGATCTTGAGATTTTTGTAAAAAAATCAAACAAGATAGAAAGCAAAATGGACAGACTTCCCCATTCCTAGCTGACAGCAGAACTGTTTCTACTGGAACAGGAGCCATTTCCGCACGAGGCTGCTTTAGCGTTATGATTCCACTTTCAACATCCTATGGAATCCTGGGGTTTGCAATTTTGGGAGGGGCCACCTGGCCCCTCCTGAAACTGCAAACCCCAGGATTCCATAGGATGTTGAAAGTGGAATCATAGCACTATAGCAGCCTCGTGCGGGAATGGCCAGGGTGTAGTAGAAGTTCTTGTGGTGTGCACTGTCTACTAAACAATGAGTTAAGCTACACCAGCAGTGGCTAGTGGTTCGCATGTCAGTGGGGTGATGGATCCGTTCCAGATTTTAGTTCAAGCATTTCTAAGCTATCCAAAGTGCAGAACATATTTTGGGGAGAAGTTTAGCACCTTCAGTGGCTCCTTTAAAGTAGGGATAAGGAAAATGCAGCCTATGGGCCACATGTGGTCCTTGGGACTCCAAAGTGTGGCTCCAGAAGCCCCCCAAAGGTCCGAGACTGAAAAAAGGCTTAAAATGACTTTGCACCGATTTGGGGACATTGTTCACCAGAAAAGCGCTCAAACTGAACTCCTGGTGGTCACTAATAGGACTGTTTACTTCCTGCAGCACTCATAACACCACAGCCCCTCCAAACCCTAATAATTGGCTGAAGTGGCAGCTAGAGGTGACATGGTTTTACTTTCAGTGTTCAGAAATGAAATGGTGTTGCTTGGCAGGGGAGCATGGGGGGAAAGTGGACCTGCACGTGTCGACAGCTGCTTTAAAGTCTCAATAATAACCAAAAGTGGAGTCACTGCCTCTCTGGCATGAAACTTCTAGCTGCCTCTGGTACAGCTGTCAGAGCAAAACAACAAAAACAACAACAACAACAAGACTCCAGCCTAAGTATGTGTGAGCAATGCCATGGCAGAATTGACTTTTCATGCCTTGATGTAATAGCTGTCTCTGCACTTTCCCACTTACAACCACCATATGCTGAAGTGGTCATGAAAACGGGCCCTCATACGTGGTGCTAGAGAGACACTATTAGGATGTTAGTCCTCTCCATCATTTTCCAGTCCTGCCTGCAGAAGGATAACACTGCAAAACATTGGCCTGTCATCTCTCCTGGAGTGTTGGCTTCTTCTACTTGATATGCCTAGCCAGCTGGGTAACAAGCTAGTTTGTATGTTGACAAGGCAGGATTCCCTTCTTCTTTATCCACGAGCCCAAAGACATCAAAAGGAAGGAGGCAGTGTTTTTGGTAGCAAAATAAAACAGGTTTATATGGTGGCTGGGGAGGGATGGGGAGCAGGAAGCTTTGAATCTAGAAATCCCTGTGTGGATGGGTAAGTGGATGGATGGATGGTGTTGCTGAGCTATGCAGGGGACAGGAGACAGACAGATAGATAAGTATGTGGGTGTAAGGCCATTTCCACGCTAGCCTGTTATAGTGCTCTTATTCCACTTTCAACATCCTATGGAATCCCGGGGATTGCATTTTAGGGAGGGACCTAGTGTGGAAATGGCCTAAGTCAGATAATGAAGTAGATGTGTTCCTACACATTTTTTTTTAATAGAAGCTTTGGTACCAAATAACATGGAAAAAATAGGGATGGGTTTTATACCACGCACACATGCAGACACACACACAGAGCAGATGGGTAAGTTTCGGCAAACTTTTTATCCAAAAGTAACAATATGTACATGTGAAATGAAAGAAAGACAAATAAGCCTTGCATAAGTAAACAAAAATATTTTCAACCATCTTAAAACCACTTGAAACCTTCTTCCAATATGCTTCCAGACCAGAAACTATCTTTAATTGTACCAGCCTCCACCTTTCTTATGATTTCCATTTTGGCGGCCAAACTTACAGATCTTTGTTCTTTTTAAAAAAAACATATTTGGTGGGAAGCTGGTATGGCAGGTTTACATGTTCTTCCCCTTTTGCACTTCATACGTGCTCAGTAAGGGATCTGGGAGGGAGCTGCTGTTTACCTTGCCTGTTGTAGGCAGCTACAATAGGATTGGCTAGAGTATAATCCTACTTTTTCCTCACCATAAGTGTCATTGTATTATTTACTGCAGACATGCTGCTGCAACGTGACAGTGACAAGCTGTGTTTCTCTAGCCCTCCTTCACCATTCTGCTAATGCTGATGCTGCTAAAAACCTTTCAGCTAGACAGTGCACAAGGAAAAGGGGGGGCTGAGCAGATGTAAAAAGACTGTAAAAAGGATCTTCTTTGTCAGAGGCTTTGTTAACGAGGTATGCCTCTCTCTCACCAGCAGAGGGCATTGCAGGGATCTTCACAGTGAGGCAACCATGGCAAACGTATGGGGGCCAGGTTTTGAATTAAGTGCACACAGTAGGAGCAAGAATATGGAAGGAAAAGGGACAATGAGATCACTGACATTTCATTCCAAAATACTACCATTCCATATTAGATGCTTAGCATACATTATTTAGTAGAATAACAGTTTTTAGATAAGTGGTATGTATGTGTAGAGAGAGAGGGAGAGGGAGATTATGAATGAAGACTTGTATGGAAACCTAGGTGTGAAAGAACTTGCAGTATGTGTGTGTGTGTGTGTGTGTGTGTGTGTGTGTGTGTGTGTGTGTGTGTGTGAGACAGAGAGAGCGAGAGAGAGAGAGAGAGCGCACGCACATTGAACAAATCTGTTGTTTAGCTGAGATCTGGGAAAGGTTCATTTTACATCTGCCTCCTTTGTCTGCTCCCTTGTGGTTGGGATAATTCATGGGGTTACTGTAAGTCCCTGGCGAGAGAGCTTGCGTGACTAGGGCTGGGTATGAAAACAATGGCAGCAATGAGATGCTGACTAAAGCACTGCACTCCAACGCACTGGCTTCATTTCATCAAAGTATTTAGATCAGAATCTCACAAGTGGAATGTAAATTGGAAGCATATTTGGGCACAATGACTGGAGGCAGACCTTCAAAGGTTGTGTATCTGTGTGTACAAAATATACAGCAGAGGAAATGTGGTCATCATCTTGTCAGTTCCCAGAGGAGCAACTGAGTTAAAATAGCTAGAGAACAGAGTGATTCCAAGGTGAGTCTCCTAACTGATTCTTCTGGAGGGGCCATGGATCTTGCTTTACAGAGAACAGTTCCTTAATTGAAGGCCTGCCACATGACAGTCCCCTCATTCTGTTGGAAGGGCTGCCTAGTCCAAGGCTGGTTCAGAGACAAAGAACCATCAGAAAGGAGAGCCAGGGCTCTGGGGTTGCCTATCAATCACTAGCTGGACAGCAAATCCCTTGATCACATACTTCCTCGGTATGTTACGATAAACTATACAGTTGGTCCTCCACATTTGTGGGCTTCACTTTCACAGATTTGGTTATTTGCCAATTTCTCCAACCCCTGTTCCCCAGCACTTCTTTTCTGGGGAAACCTTCCCCCTTGGTGGCTCTGATCAGGCTACGCAGCCTTTTAAAAACCCACCTCTGGCTCTGTTCGCCCTCTACCAGCTGCTGCCTGACCAGCTAAGGATGGATTGCAGCCTGATTTCTCGCAACTACAAACCCTCTCGCAATGCCTCTCCCATACTCAAGGAAGATGGTGAGAGAGAGGAAGTGTAGGACCACCATGCCAATCTGAGCCCTTTGCTCTCCTTTCTCTGACCTGGTTTGGACCTTCAGTGCCCATTCTCCCCACCATGCCTTGGCCTGCTCCTCTCCTCACATTTTAATATTTGTATTTTCCCCACTTTTGTGGGGTTTCTGCATCCCTAACCCTAGCAAATGTGGAGAGCTGATTGTACTTCTACTTATTGTAAGCTATGCATATAAATTAGCATATACAATATTAACACAAATCTGTGTCTTTTATCTCTTTCTCTTCCTCTGGAAATGTGGTCATTGAGTGCTTCCTTATTTCTCTTTTGGAAAAAAGAAATGGGACTTCGCAGTTGTGGACAGTGGCTTGGATGCCAGTGGGGTGGCAAATGTGCTCCGAGTTTTAGCTGGAACTTTAAAGGAGTTGCCCAAGGTGTTAAACCCATTTTGGTAACACTATTCATCACACTGGATACATTTTTTTTTACAAAAAGTTCAGACTAAAATCCAAAGCCACCAAGCACCACTAGAACTTTGTCAGTGTCTCAATTTTTTTTCCAGGTTGTGCTCTAAAGCTGTGTGTTCCATATGTTATTGAAATAATCCTCACATGTAACAGGTATAGGATTGCCAAAGGGAAAACTGGGGAGGGCTCCTGTACCTTTAATGGTTGTACAGAAGATGGAATTCCAGCAGGTGTTGCTTACCATGCAACCAGGTAACAAGCAACATCTGCTGGAATTCTGTCTCCGACACAACCATTAAAGGTACAGGGGTGCTCTCTCCAGTATTTACTCTGGCACCTCAAACAGGTACATAAGTGTTGATAAGTTTTTTTAGTGACGTTTGCAGTAACTAAGGGGACCAAACAAATGAACAGTATAGAGATAGTAGACAGAAATAATTTCCTCTGCCCTCTTTTCCCCATCTCCTGGAATTTGGTATTATCCAGAGAAGGAAACTTGTGGTACGCTCAAGGTATAAGGAAGTATCTCTTTATACAACATAGCAACTTAGGGAATTTATTGTAGCTGGATATTTAGACAATGAGATACAGTAAATGGTTTTCCCAGGATCCACTGAGTATGAAATGGCTATGGAGATGGAGAAAATGGAATGTGTTGGGTGAGGGTGACTTTTGGCTCACGTGAAAGCCGTTTGAGGAGGCCTCTGTCTGCCCTGCCCGCTACACATTCCCTGTGTGAGTGATGCAAATGGTACTTTTGGTAAGCAGGGATGAGGGCTTCACAAATCTCCCTCATTGTATCTTATGTGACCTTAACCAAATGGATTATGCTCAGTCTTGTCTTTTGGATGACTGGCAGGGTGAAAGACGATTCACTGCAATCTCTCTCAGGCATACCTTGAATAATTTTTCCCTAAAATGGTAAAAGTCACTGTGCATGAGTGCTCTTATTTTAAGAGTTGCATGGGTTTTCTCCCATTGGTTCTGTTCATGCCCTGCATTGCTGTTTGGCTGCTGTTTAGCGTTCTCGCCTTCCAAAAACACCCCAGAACTGGGCAACTGGGAAGCGCGGACGTGGTTGGTTCCTCCCTCCCTCCCTCTCCTCAAGTCCTCGGGGAACCTGGAGGGAGGAATGGGTGCTTTTGTCAGTCCTTTTTTTGGTAGGCATGTAAAAAAGAAAGAAAGAAAGAAAAAGAAGCAAAATAACAAAAAACAGCAACAAAAACGCATGGCTGCAGACTGTTTGTTCGCAAAAAGCCTGTTTCCATGGCAACATTCATTGCAGTGTATGCATATGAGAGCCAGCAGCCTGAGCCTGCAATGTACTGTACGGGGAAGGAAAACCTCTTTCCGCCCGCCCGCCCACGCACCCCCCCACCCCGCTTTCCCAGTTTCTCATTGAGATGCATCTGACAAGGTTGCTGTGCTGAGGGGGAATCCCTGCTTCAAGAGGAGAAGGAAACCCTGGCTCAGCCTTACCTGGCAAAGGAGAAAAAGCTGAGGCAAGGGAGAAATAGGAGAAGCCCCCCGACATGCCTATGTGCTTGTTGGTAGGGGGTGGCCTGTCTTGAGCAACAGTTGGGCAGGAAGGGCAGGGCAAGAGGTTAGAGGCACAGACTCTGACTGGGTGGAAGTACAAAAAGAGGACATTTTACTTAAATTGGAGATCCTTAAGGCCTTGAAGTGATTTCCCCCTCCCCCTCCCCTCTCTCCCTTTACCAATACTCCCGGCTTCATTCTCAGTGATTACAAGTATCTCTCCCTGAGCAAATAATTATAGAATTAAATCCCAATCCTTTTGGTCCCTTAATAGCTTTAGCCAATCTGTCAGTGGTGGTTGGTGTGCAATGGGGCTGAGGGGAGGGAGGAGGCAGGGGAGGACTGTTATGTAAGACCCTCAGCAGCAGCAGCCGCCACCACTGTTCATGGGCTCCCCTCCTCCACCTCCTCCTAAGTCACAGACGGCCCTCCTTTGCTCCACTAAACTAACCACCACCACCACTTTCATCCTCTCACCCAAACAAGTGACGCTCAGGAGTCAGCCTGATAGGCTACAGCACCAGAAGCTCACCTGCATGAGTTCTGCTCAAACCAATTTCCACACCTTGTGTCTCTTTCTTCATACACAGTCCAGGCAATTTGTTTCAGACCCCTGAGATTCATGGAGCTGTTTCATCAATTCTACTGTTCCAGTTTTAGATAGAACCTCTTTAGTGCACTCTTCCATATGGGCATTCTGATGGATCTAGGTGGATTCCTGATAGCCCATGGGGATTTTTTTGTCCCTTGTGTGGGCCATTCAGTCAAAGCCCTGGTAGGCCTCTGGAATGGAGAAATGGCCCAGGCAATGGATGCAATAACTCCTGAGCATCCCATCTCATAGAGTGGAGCCAGACCAGCTGCCTCAGTTTCCAGGGAGCTGGCAGTGATGAAATGAGTGAGATAGAGACTAGAGTGACATTGGCGGAAGACTTGGAATGAGTCTGACTGAACACAGTTGCCCACCTACTTCATGGCAGTGTGGGCAACCCAGAAAGTATTCTTTTCTGATACCATTGCATCTGGAAGGAGCTGTCCAGCAGAGTTTTTCTGAATGGTCAGAGGTCTGTTACTTTCTGACCCCTGAGAAGAGCTGCAGACCACTCAACAGTTTGCCGTGATGAGTTTGCATGGCATTTTGCAGATAAAGTCACTCAGATCCATTCTGACTAGGATGCCATAGTTGATATAGTCCCAGAGGATGTGACATGTGTCCCTGTTTGTCCAATAATAATGGGTTCTTTTCAATTTGTAAAACCTAAGAGTGTGGGCAGGATCCTTGGAGAGCTGAGAACCACCACATGTCCACTGGATCCTTGTTCTTCGTGGCTCATTAAAAAAAGCCAAAGGGGGACTGGCTGAGTGGGTGAAGGGAGCAGTCAATGCCTACGTACAAGGTAGTATTCCAACATGCCTAAAGGAGGTTTGTAAGGCCTTTGTTGAAAAAGCTTCCCCTCTGTAATGGATTACTACTGGCCAGGGTCCAACACTCCATTTTTGGGCAAAGTAATAGAAGGTAGGGTTGCCTCCCAGCTCCAGAGATTCTTGGGTGAAACAGATTATTTTGATCCATGTCAATCTGGTTTCAGGTCTGTTTGTGAGACAGAGACAGCTTTCATCACCTTGGTGGATGACCTATGCTAGGAATCCCCCAATAGATGGGAGATTGTGTCCCTGTTGGTTCTGCTGGACCTCTCAGCAGCTTTCATTATCATTGACCATGGTTTTCTTCTCGGCCACTTTGCTGGGATGGAACTTAGGGGTGGTCTACTCTGTTCCTTCCTGGAGGGGTGAACTCAGAAGGTGGTGCTGTGGGATTCTTGCTCAGATCCTTGGCTGTTGGTCAGTGGGGTCATTCAAGGCTCCATTCTGTCCTCCATGCTATTCAATACATGGAACCACTTGGAGAAGTCTTCTGGAGGTTTGGGATATGCTGAGAACCCCCAACTCTATTTCTCTTTTTTGCCTAACTCCAGGGAAGGTGTTTCTATTCTAAACCAGTGTCTGGCTTCAGTAATTGATTGGGTGAAGGTAAACAAATTGAAGTTGAATTCAGATAAGACTGAAGTGCTCCTCATCAATTGGAAGGCACATCAGAGAGGGATTCAACCTGTGCTGGATAGAGTTACACTCCCATGAAGATTCAAGTTTACCATTGCATTGTTTATAGAAACCTGGAGGTCCAGGTTTCGGTGCTACCAGGAGTACTTTTATAAACTTAAAAGTTGCATGCCAAATGTGCCCATTCCTGGAGATGCCTGACCTGGCCATGGTGACACATGTTACATCTCATTTGGATTACTGTAATATGGTATATGTGGGTCTGCCTTTGAAAACTGTTCAGAAACTTCAGTTGGTACAAACAGCTACACCTAGAATACTAACTGGGGCTGGTCACATGGATCACACAACTTCCCTGGTCTAGCAACTCCACTGGCTGCCGGTCTCTTTCTGGGCACAATAGGTACAGGCTGTCTGATAGACTGTATCTCTCTATATGACCCTGCCTGGACCCTGAGAGCCACAGGCCCTTTTGTCAGTCCCACTACCATCACTGATATGGTTGTCAGGAAACAAGAGAGGGCCTTCTACCTTTAGACTTTGGATCTCCCTCCCTACAGGGGCTAGAATGAACCCCTCCTTGTTGTCCTTCTGTCAGCAAGTAAAGATTTTTCTTTCCAGACAGGCTTTTAGAATTAAAGGCTTTTAATAAAAGGGCTTTTAAGTTCTGCATTGTTTTAAATCACATTGTTTAGCTTTTAAAACTTTTTTTAGAATGTATGTTTTTAATATAGTTAATACTTTAATTTGGTTTTAATGTTGACTTTTTGGTATGCTTTTAATCCTAATTTTTTAAATGTGTAAACCGCCTTGAGGTCCAGTCTTAGGAGAAAGGCAAGATATAAATAAAGTTAATAGGAATAAGAATAGGAATAATGAGAATAACAATAATGTATTCTGAAGATTTACATAAGGTGGTTTGTTTTGTGTTTAATCTGTCTATGTGTGTGGTGGTGGTGGTGGACTAAGAAAACACAATACATTCACAGGAAGGTGAATCTCATCCTGGCCCCTACCTGATGGGGACAGTGCAAGCAATCTATACCAGGGTTTCCAAAGGGGATCAGGATGACAAGCTGGAGGGTATATTTTAGCATCTTGACCCTCCAGATGTTAGACTTCAACTTCTAGTATGTACGCCATTGACAGATGGAGTCGTTAATGGTAAGGAATTGGCTATTTATTTATTTAATTCCATTTATGTCCCACCTTTCTACTGCCAAGGGACCTAAAGTGGCTTACAAAATTTAAAATAACAGTTTAGTTAAAAATATGTGATTGCAAACAGCTAAACAATTCTATTAAAAATACACAGTAAAAAAAAATTTTAAAATACGTTTAAAACATGATTAAAACCATAGCAAATTACAAACAGAAGCACACATCTTTGAATACTCCACTGCCATATGATTAAAATCAGTCAAAGGCTTACCTAAGTAAAGGAGTCTTAACCTGTTGGCAGAAAGAGAGCAGGGACAGGCCTAACTGAACCCTCTGTCTGAAGGAGTTCCAAAGCTTAGGAGCAGCCACTGAGAGGACTCTCTCCCATGTACTCAGCTGTGGGAAATGAGATTCAATACATTTGGAGGGCCAAAATGTTCCCTACACCTGATGAATGCAACATAAGTGAATTGAAATATAACTTTGCATGCTGTCTGAATCAGCCCATGAGTAAATTTCCACTGCAGTTCCATCTGCTCCAATAAGGTGTTAAGCAAACTCTTCTCAGACCTTGTTCCAGCAGGACTTTACTTCCAGTGGAAGCCCAGCTTTTGATGATCTGCAAGAAGAATAAAACAAAACAAAAGAATTCCCCACCACCACCACTGTCCTTGTAGAGAGA
Organism: Iguana delicatissima; assembly: GCA_948472985.1. Lineage (NCBI taxonomy): Eukaryota > Metazoa > Chordata > Lepidosauria > Squamata > Iguanidae > Iguana > Iguana delicatissima. The sequence continues at coordinate 832,284 of CAOKZL010000593.1, forward strand.
AAGCATAACTTAAGATGATCAGCATCCTTGTTCCTCAATATCAGCTGCAAATCTTTGGAAACTTGTAAAGGAGATGTTAATGACACAGAACAGTTTACAATAAGCAAAGTAAAGATGTGGAACACATAGCAAAATTAGTCAAGGCACAATTTTCTTGGTTTCATTCAACTGTTCAGGTTGAGATGCTAATCATCTTTGAGCATACAAGCTCCATGGAGCAGAGACCTCCCCTGTTTTACCTCATGCTGATCCATGATACAAGAGTGATGGAAATTTCATGCCTTTGCCCCCTTAATTGCCCATGGAGGCTCCTTTGGGCTCACTCTTTGTCCCTCAAGAAATTTCCATAGCCAGACTGGTTGTATCATTTTCAATATTACATGGCTTTTGTGCCCCCAAAACAATTTGGGGGCATAAGAATTAACTCAAAGAGTACAACAAGGTTCAGCAAATGGCTGAACTTCAAAACGTGTTAAAGAGAAAGAGCTAATTGACTCTGTTCACTCTTAATGGCAAGTCTATGAAGCCCTTTCACACTATACATTTATAGCACTATTATTCCATGTTAATTATCATGGTTATATGCTATGGAATCCTGGGACTGGCAGCTGAAGGAAAAGCCTTTAGAATTCTCAGCCATGAAGCTCCTATGGTCTGACCAAACTACAAACCCTGGAATTCCATAGGATGCAGCCATGCCAGTTAAAATGGAATCACAGTGCTATGACTGTGTAGTGTGACTGGGCCCATGGTTTGGCAAATGAAGTTATGTCTTTCTCCTAACGCAAACTGCATTTTCCATTCTCTGTTTCAGGGTATCCATAGTATGTCATGATGTCCTTATTGAGTAAATGATGGTTTGGGCAAACTAAAGTTCTCTTCCAAATGTAACTGGAAACCTCCCATTTGAAACAGAGGCCCTTTCTGCATGCGGTGAGGGAAACGCTCCCTGCTGCTACTCACCGGCTTTTTGGTGGGTCCGGGTGGGTCCATTGGGACGAGGAGCAGTGCGAGCTCGTCGCTCCGCACTACTCCGGCATCCAAAATGGTGGCTTCTGTTTGGTGGAGGCTCTGTACCAACCGGAGAAGCTTGCCAGCCTAAAGCCCGCCCCCGGCAGATCTGCAGGCACGCACTAGTGCGCACCTGCAAATCTGCACCGGAGCGCGGTGACGGAACGACACAGGGTCACGCGCTCCATACCTTTTAAAAACCTGAGGTTTTTAAAAAGCATGCTGTGTGACCAGTTCCGGTCGCTACGGAGCAGACTGAGATGCGGAACTACAAAAAGTAGTCCGCCCCAGTCCACTCCACGGTGCAGAAGACCTCTGCTGGAAGTCGCTCTGCACCGTTTTAATAGGCCTGTGTGGAAAGTGCCAGAGTTTCAGTTCTGATTTGAAAGCAAACTACAGTTCACATAAGCTATGGTTTGTGCAAATCTGAAAGTCAAGGAGGAAAACCTAGGCCTAGGCTTAGTACCTGAGGAAAGCCCTCTCTCCATCCCAGCTACCACTGCTGTGGCCTCACATGGAGAGAAGAGGCATTGTGTCTAGGCCCAGCAACTGAGCAAAGGCCTTCCCTCCATCCAAACAAGCACTGCTGTGTCTTTGAAGGGAGAGAACATCCACCAATATCTGCAGGACTCAGGCTATTTCCATACTGCCCTGTTACAGTGCTATTATTCCATACTCTCAACATCCTATGGAATCCTGGGGTTTGCAGTTTAGGGAGAGGCCTTTAGAATTCTCAGCCAGAGAGCTGTTTGGCCTCAGTAAACTACAAATCCCAGAATTCCACAGGATGTGGAAAGTTGAATAATAGCACTATAACAGTATAGAGCAGAAATGGCCTCAATCTCCCCCCCACTGCCATCCCCTTTTCCTTGTGTGCTATGCCTGTCCAATTAACAACTGTAAACTGCTCTTGTAAAGTACCACATGCACTGATGATGCTGTATAAATAAATGATGGTAATAATAGCTCCGGGTTTTAGTCCAAATTTTAAAGAAGCTATGTAATGTTCTGAATTTCATCCTTCAAATAGGTCCAGAAGCATAGATGGGTCCTTTAAAGTTTGAACCAAAGCCTAGAATGGATTCACCACTCCACTGACATGGAAGCCCCTAGCTGCCAATGGGAAGACATTAGGGGAGAGCAGGAACAGAAATATGAACGGCCAAACTATGATAATTCCCACAATATGGCGAATGATATGGGAACTTAGGCAGATTTCAATATATATCTGGATCTTTTAAAATTCAATTTGTTCCAAATAGACATTGTATTCCTTTCAGTTAGTTCACACTTAGAATCAGGCAATGTATTACATTTGTATGAATTCACACCTTTATTTTTAATATAATTTGCTTTAGGCACTGATGGAACATGTTTAGTACTCTTGACTCGAGCACAGAGAGATTGGTCCTCTCCTCCTCCTCCTCCTCCTCCTCTTCTTCACTGTTTGTTGTGTGGAACCAAACACCAGAGAGCCAGGAAGGGGCGGAGGAAATGTGGTTATTCTCTACAAAATGATTGATGAAGCTGATATTGTCTATAGTCTCACAGCAACATTTACTTCTCAATTACTTTTTGATTCTTTTAATTCCCAAGTGAGTGCACAGAGATGCTAACAGTTTGGTTCTATCCTCCCAGCAATTCAGATAATAATATCCACATGGATATTTCATGCAGCACTTGCAGCCTTCAGGTCTGTTAGCTGATGGTAAAAAACAGGTGGTTTTGTGTGAATCAAGACACTGAGCAATTCTGGCAAGCACTAAGGATATCTCTCCACTGCCAAATTCATGGTTTCAGCAAGTTCTTCTTAGTATTTTTGATGATGACAGGTGATGATGAAGTGTTTTAAGCCATGGGGCTGGGTTTTGTTTGCACTTAGATTTAGTATCTCTACTTCCCCTTACTTACCTAATGGGAGTGAATAGGATCTAAGCTTGCTTGGCTCTATTTCCTGGTTTCTGAACCCTTCTTAAAAAATACATAAATCTTGAATATATCATAAGTTTGGTCCAGTAAACTTTCAGTACAATACTGGACGAAGATGTAGTAGCAGCAGTTGTGGTAGTAGCTGCTTTCTCTGCCCCCCCCATTTCAGTCTTGGTTTTCTGTTATAGTCATCAAAACTAATGCCATTTGAGCTGCAGAGCTGTGCAGAACATGAACTGTCTATGTTGCTGCTGTTGCTGCATTCATGTGTGTATGTGTATGCATGCACGTTAGTTACAAAATGCTGCTTGTAATCTCTTTTAATCTCTTTTCTGGACTGGAAGGAAATGCCCGGCTTGCGGATGCATGGCTGTGCCAGACGTATGGCTCTTGGCTGAATTAGCAGCAGGAGAATTACCCTGTTCCCGGTTCTGACCTTTGTTCAGGCATGGTTTGGCTTTGGTTCACTCAGAATAGTGTTTACACAAGCCTGGCTTGAATGCATTTTAATAAAGCATTCGGCCCAGCTAAGACTTTGCCCTTAGGTAAGCTGGGTATGTGCAGTCGGGGCAGGAGAAGAAGGGATGAGGCGAGGACAGATCACCTTTCCCATTTCTACACCAACATGTTAGGAATTTTTTGCCACGCCACTAAAAATAGATGTTAGGTCACTGGTTGCAAGTATTACAGGCAGCTTGGAAGGTTATGAGAATGTGTTTGACACTGGTCTAGCTGGAAGCCCTTTACCAGGGGCCCAGTCACACTACACAAATTTAATGCTATGATCCATTCAAACTGCCATGGCGGTACCTGATGGAAACCTGAGGTTTGTAGTTTGGGGACATAGTGGAGCTCCCTGGCTGAGAATTCTAAATGACCCTCCCTAAACTACAAATCCCAGGGCTCTGTAGGACATGGCAATTAAAGTGGAATTTAGCACTGTAATTGTGTAGTATAAATAGGCCTCAGGTTGGCTAAAAAGAATGTTCTTTGGATCAACACTGAAGTTTACAGTTAGTATGAAGTCTGGCACTCTAGACACTACTGTTCTACACTTACCCTCTCGATGACAGATAGTAAGTATAGAGCAGTGTCTGGAGTGCCAGAAGGGCCATTTCAGCACTAGACTGTTATAGTGCTATTATTCCACTTTCAACATCCTATGGAATCCTGGGATTTGCAGTTTCAGGAAGCTGGCCCCTCCCTAAACTGCAAACCCCAGCATTCCATAAGATGTTGAAAGTGGAATAATAGTGCTATAACAGTCTAGTGCGGAAATGGCAAAGGACTGGTGCAAGCTACATTCAAATCCCCACCTAGCCATGAAGCCCACACTAGTGATGTTAAGCTTGTTTTTCCCTCTAAGCCTACCCTACCTCACACTATTGTTGTGAGGGATAAAAGTTAGAAGAAAAACATGTCTACAACTTGAAACTTTTTGAGAGAAAGAATAAAGGAATACCACATATATCCAGCATAGTAACAGCTATTTGTGTCTTTGCTTTCATATGACTAAAAAAAATAGAGTTCCAAAATTGAGATATATTTACATTGCGCTATGTCTGGTATGGCAGGAAACACGTCAACATAGTCGTGTCAGCAGAGTGGAAAGTCCATTGTGGGTTGTGGTCCAAACTTTAAAGGAGCTATCCAGGGTTTTGAACCTATTTTGGGAAAAGTGTTGTCTCTTGTATAGATCTTTTACAATTCAGACTAAAATCCACAGCAGATTCTATTCCCATGAAATGGATATTAGCTGGTGCAATTGTATCTTCACTGGGGATCATTATTAGTTGAAAATTTAAATGTTCCAAGCAAATCTATAGAACGTCAGTCCCAAAAATATATATTTGAAATTGATATACACTAATCAAAAGTTTGCAGATCATGAGTTGAGCATTGATGACAGTGCAGGACTGAACAAGATCCTATTGATATTCCAGTAGTGGATATCATTTTTGATTTGACTGCTGTCATGGTACAATGCCATTTTAAAGTAATGGATATTTATCTGTGACTTAAACTCCACAGTAAAGCAGTGGCTTCCATGCCATTGTTTGTTGTGGCAGGTCTTGTGTTCCCGTCACATGCAAAAGGGACTTGGATCAAAAACAGGAAGGAGGAAGAAAGAGGCAAACTTTAAATGGCAGTAAGGTTCAGGGCAATTTAAAGGAAAGGGGAGGTTCTCCAAAGTTGATTTACTTCCAGGTCTTTAAAAATCATTTTCAAAGACCTTTAAATACTGCAGTTTGTTTACTTGTGAGATATAGCATGCATCAAAACTATCTGCGTTATCAAAAGCCCAGATCCACCACCATGTTATTTACATGGGACATCGCTGACATGAGCTGGTAATTCTGTGGAATTTTAGTAACAGAAAGGAGTTTTGGGCCTCTAATTTAAAACTGGCTACAGTCTCAAAACTTGACTCAGACAGAGAGCTACTTTGTGCCAAACAAGAACACCAAAGACTGTGGACACGCATTAAGTTTAAAACAATTAAATGATAATTTTTAACAGAATTCAGCTGATTATACAACATATGCTGAGAGGACAATTTTCTGTGACTTCGGTTAAAACTTGTCTAATGAGGGAAATTACTGGATACAAAGGACTTGGTGATTGGCTACAAAATGTCTTCCCATTTTGCTTTCCATTTTAAAAACACAGCTCTGCTTGGATGTCTCCAGATCTTTCTCATGTGATCATTTCCTCCTAATCCCAAGACTGTCTTCATGTGAAGCGTGCACTCTGCCTGTTACCTGTAGCCCCCACCTAAAACATAATCTGGGCATTTGATTTCACACTCTGAGGAAAACCACCAGAACTGAGATATAAGGACACTCATGCACATATACACACATATACACACAGAGAGTCACCCTTGCACCCAGCTTCCAAGTCCTATCCTGTCTTGAACTGCTTTTTTCCCCGTGCCAGCAAAAAAAAAATCCCACGTCAGCCTCCCACATTTGGGAAACATAATCTACTGCTTCTTACCACATTACCTGATACCAAGTCTTATTTTAGTTCAATAAGATTCCACCAGTTTAACTTGCTTTATTTTGAAAAGTCAGAGGGATAGTTCTTTGAGGCTATTCATTCAGCAGACATATTTATCACGAAAGGCTCCCACTGTGATTAGGTATAACTAATCCCATGTTCTTCTGTTTATAGATACGTACAAAGGCCTGGGCTCTTCTCATGTCTCACTTCTAGTTGTTTTTTGTGATTCCACCACTCTACATCCATATTTAATTAAGGTTCAGTTTCAGCCCTCTAACAGTCCTCTTGCCATCTCACACTTTAGAAAAGTGAGGGAAAGAGGATATGATGGAGAGGGTTCTTGGTTGTTGCAGGCAGAGCTCAGGAAAAAAGTTACATTTCTAGACTTCTGCTCCCAGAATCCCCAGTAAGCACGGACAGTAGAGGATCCTGGGAATTGTTTCCCAAACTCTGTCAGGCTGCAGTTGAAGAAGGTCCCAGAGTTAGACATGCTCCTGATGATGCTACTGAAGGCGTTCAGAGGCCTCAGCAATTTGGAATGAATACATTCAGAAAAAAATTAGATGCCATACAAACTATTCATTTTGAGTATGTGATTTTCAAAATCAATAATCATGAACCCCATGCCACCCATATGCCATAATCAGTGTATTGCATATGGGTAGGAGTGACAAAGGCACTGTTCTTTCCCTTTCCTAATATCACCAACCTAAGTGCCCCATAGCTGAGGACTAAAGTATGAATTATACACAAAGGTGTTTCTGGACAAAGAGCTCCTAGTGCTACCAGTCAAAAGATATTGTGCTACCATTCCACTCTTTAATGCTTAATGGATTTTCTGAAAAATGGGCGGTGGGGTGGGGAGAAATGAAAGAAAGATGGAAGAATGAGAGAATGAAAACATGGAAAAGATAGGAAGGGAAGACAGTGTCACATAGACTTCCGCCCACCCAATTTTAGTTTGAGGCGAAATGAATCGCAATCCAAACTTTTTCTGGAAAAGCCTACAAAAGAAGCAGAATATGGAAGTCATTTGCAATGGAGAAGTAAGAGGGGAAGGATTAATATTTATCCATTCACCACAAGCCACTTTTATGCCTCAGGTCTCTCTCTGCTGTTTTTCCAGCAGTGGGGTCCCAAAGGTATGTTTGCAAACACGTGTGGAATCTGAGAGAGAGAAGCATCTCCCCCCCCCCGTGTGTGAGAGAGAGAAAGAGAGACAGCGAGAGATGATTTGAGGTAGTATTTTTCCTCTGCCCTCTTCCCTGGTCCAAACTGGCCCATCCTTAAATAGAAGGCTTTTCAGAGGTCAGTTACATGCATTTATGCAAACCAGGTGCTTAGGCCCTACAGTTCATGGTAAAATTGGCAAGTCAAAGCAGTTCAGGCAGGAATTTTTGTATTTCACCATCTTATCAGCTGTGCTCCCTTGGAGCTTTTATTGCTGGGCAGACTTATATTAAAAATAAACACAGGCCAGGATATTCTCTTGGGCTTGTCAAAGACCTTTTCCTTTTCCTCCCTTCAGGAAACAATTCATTGTCTATTACTATAGTGCAGAAAGTGGAAAATGCTGCTTGAAGAGCATGCTCTTCAACCATCCTGATCTGTCACAGACAGTCCTGATTAATTCTCTGTCACCTCACTTTTTCAGCTGCTTTCAAAATACCCCACTTTCTCTTTCCTCCTCCGTCCTCAACCTATTTCAGCTATAAAACAAATTGTGCAATTTAAAACTAAGGACTTGATCAAAGCCCTTAATTTAATACCAAGTGTTTAAAATTTTGCTGCTTTTAATGTGATCATAGGATTTTACTTCAATTGCTGTATGAATCCAAAGTCTGAAAGTAGGTTGCACTTAGCTGAGCAGTGGGGAGGGGAGAGGATGGAGCAGATTCCTGCCCTTCCTTATAGGCTCAGGCAAAAGCAAACTGCTGCAGCCTCTCAAAGCTTGTGCGTTCCTCTTTCTTAATTAACTTTTACAAACTTCACCTCACACTGATGTTGCTTGGTCATACACATCCCAGTTTTCATCTGTGAAATGCTGGAGAGGTAGGAAGAGTTATCTGGGATTATGATCTGCAATCTCCAGCTCCCTGGCATGGTTCGTTTGACTAGCTCTAGATTAACAGCGAAGCTCAGGGTTTAACGGTGTGAGAAGGAATGCACACAGTGCAGTCTTGGGCCTGCATGTAGCCCCTCCAGATTTCCTGGGTTGCCCTTTTTCTGTCTAAAAGATGGGGAATTTCTTCACTTGAAACCCATATCAATGGCAGTTCACCTTGGAAATAGGTTTTCCTTACACATACACTATGTAACATTCAAAATATCTGTTTTCTAAAACCAGAAATAAATTATTGTTTTACTTTTGGCAGTCTGTGCAGCCCTTGAAGGATCCCACAAGTAGAAAATTAGCTTTGGGCCTCATGCAGTTACCTAAAACTGGTTTAAGCACTCAGATAGCTTGGGAGCCCCATACAGGAGGATAATGAAAATAAGTAGTCTGGCTAGTGTAGAGAGGCAAATGATTCATGTACCACAGAAAGTTTTGGGGACAAACAAAAATTATATGGGCTAATTGGAGTGAATGGGATAAACAGACTTTTCCTCCATTGTGCATGTCAGAAAAGGTTGGACCAAACCTCAAGGAAAATACTTTGTGATGTAAGTGTAAATGTCAAGTTGCTTTAATTGCTTTAATTGTTAAGTGCACCTGTGGAAAGGAATGTGACTCGAGCTAGTTTGTGCTGAGTTATGCTGATGAGCACCAGGTGCAGACAATGCAAGAGTTGACCAGGATTGGCTAGGTATCTGTATAAAGGTAGTACAATCCCAGCCAACAATGGCACATGTTGCCTGTCACTGGAGGCTCTGCCGGAAAGAACAAGCCAAATATGCTGGATCGCTATCTGGACTTTGTAAATATTGTATATATTTGTAACAAAGAATAAAGAGCCTCCACATTGGAAGATTACAAGCTGAGTGGGTGAGTGTTACTGGCTTAGTGCATTTGCTGCTAAAGGTGTTCTCTGCAGCTTGGTACGCTTTGACAGCTGTGCGGAGCTATCTCTGCTTTTAGAGTTTTTCTTGGCTGGCTTTTCTTTGTTTTTCCTCTTGTTCTCGGGACAGTGCAAGGACCAATATTTGTGCCCATTCAATAAATTTTCTTTTCTTTTCTCTTTTCTTTTCGTTTCTCTCGCCTCGCCTCGCCTCGCCTCGCCTCACCTCCCCAGAAGCTCTCCATGGCCTGACAGGCAATGTCTGAAGGACTGGTAGACATTTGGTAGGATAGAGTTGCAGTCCATCTCAAAATGGTGACTGGAAGTGATGTGACATCATTTCCAGTCACCATTATAAGAGTAGCTGCAGAAGAAAACAAATATTTGGGCTTGCTGTAAGAGTATTGCAACCTACAAGGTCTGGGGTGGAGATTGGTCTGTGCCCCCATGCTGTTTTCCATCTGTGGGGGTAGACAGTCTGTCCAGGATCTATTCCATGGCTAAAGTTTTGATTAACATTCTGTCAGTGACTATATGTTTTCCCCATATGAAATTAGCTACTGAGGCTAGTTTGCTTATTTATCTTTGCCATTCTATGCTTGGCCTTATATAGTGAGCAATGCTACAGTTGCTTTGCCATGTTATTTTTAAGTATATAGCCACAGTTAGTATAAGGCACCTTATTGACTCCTAACACTTCAGATGACACACTCGTGCAGGTGATGGTATTTATCTAGGAATGTGCAAAGGATCAGAATGGATCATGGTCTTATGGTCACTTGCTGTCCTATAATCTCACCAGTGGCGCAGCCCATGGAATGAGGCTTCCTGCTCTTCTCACTTGGTAGCTGTGGAATAGCAGCTTGGAATATGACCAACATCTACATTTCTTTGTTGGCTCCCCTTCTACCATAAGGCAGATGAAGAAGGTTGGAAGGCCCAGTTCTAAGGAAGAGGAATTGTAGCTGCAAGGTACATGTGTACTTATTACTGGTAGTGTGTGCTGGCCAATGCTGCCATTAGTCTATATGGCAGCAGTTTGTGAGAAGAAGCTGTGTCTTTGTGCAAACCAATCCTATTGCCTTCTGTCAGCGACAAGCCTCAGTTTTGTATCTTTTCTGTGTTGCTGCATGGGATGTTGCTGGCCACATAGAGCTCAGAACTGTTTTGGAACCCATTTCCCACCAGACCAGTCAGCACAGGCAAGGGATGAGATGATGGGAGCTGTACTCCAAACCATCTGGTGAGCATAAGGTTGAGGAAGACTGCATTGGCTACCGTGGACTCCATGATTTCTTGAATGCTTTATTAATGACACATGTATTTTACAGTTAGCAGCTCTGGGAGCTAAAAATGTGATAAATGATGGGGCCTGCATTTTTCCATGCCCTCCATTGTACTCAGACAGACTAGAAAACACAGGCATAAGACCTCAGAATATAGCTGAGCTGAGGGACCCATATCTTTTAATACAGCCTGGATCCAAACCATACCACACCAAGGAATTATCCAGTTTCTTTTTTAAAAAATCCAGGAAGAAAAATAGCATGTAACAACTCCCTTGGGCCAACTGTTCTTGGGCCAACTGTTCTTTGCAAAGTTGCTGCTTAAACCCATTCATTCTGTCCTTCCCTGAGGTATCCTCTATCTTCTTTACAGCAACCCTTTTAAACATGTGAAAACTGTTAATCCTTTTTCCTCCAGGCTTAATGTACCCAGTTTCTTTTTGGTCTGTTCTCATTTTTCTTGCATGCAAAACACTTCAACATCTTTGTTGGTCCCCTTTGAATTCTCTCCAATTTGTCCACATCCTCCTTAAAAATCTGGCACAGGGAGCTGAACATAATACTTCTGCAGCTTAGCCAAATAGAGCAGTACTATTCCTTCCTCTTTTCTGGGCAGACTATTTTTCTTCTCCTTGCAAATGCAGCCCCAAACAAAACATTTTGTTGTCATGAAACAACAACAACACAAAACCAAAATATGTGTTATTGCTGATTCACATTCAGTTTGTGATCCACTATAACTAGTGGATGGTTATAGTGGATCACAAGCTGAGCATATAACCGCATGGAGAATTGTGTTTGGTCCACATTTTTTAATAAGCAAATTCACACTTCCTAGACTAATATATGCATTGGAATACAATTATCCTTAGGATTTTGCATGTCTCCTCATTTCGTGATGCCTTGGTGATTGCACCCCTAAGCATGTATATTAGGTAAAATGGCATGCAAAGATGTATGTATAAGAAGAAAGTTAGATACAAAATATTTATGTAAGGAGGAATTGCATATGAATATAAATGGTAAGTGTGTGTTGTGATGGATCCCCTTTACAGGCTGGCCTTACAGGTCCAGATACTTGAGCTCCTGTCACTCTGCCTGTCCCTTTTCCCCTCAAGGTTCCACCCTGAGCACTTGGGCCTGTGAATGATCCCTGTAGAGACCATGGGATGTGTTTTTCAGTGGATTCTGTGTAATAAGCATGACCAGACACTCTATCAAAGCTTAATAGGAGAAGCCAGACACAGTTATAAAAAAGAATAAACAGACATATATATGTGTGTGTGTGTTTGTTTACTTACAGAATTTCTATCCCACCTTTTTCCCAAATGGGATTCAAGGCAGCTTACAATAATTTAAAAATGAGATGATTTAAAAATTACAATTACAATAATTTTAAAATTTACACAATTAGATCAGACATTAACCTCTGAACCCCACAACTTTGCCAAATGCTGTTCAGGTCATCCCTTTGGCTGACTATACTATCTTTATGCCAGCTTTTCCCTATTGCTCTGCAATCCTTTCCCTATGCCTAGGCTATCCTTCCCTGATTTCTCTTCAGTCTTTTCCCTGTCTTTCTGCCATCTTTCCCCTGTATGCCTTCCATCAGTGACAAGCTTCAGTTTTGTATCCTTTCTGTGTTGTAGGATACCCTTCACAGCATTCTCTGAGCTGAAATTGACTGGCACCAACCAGACTTGTCACATGTGTGTTTTAAGAACACAAACTCAATGGAATGGACTTAACACTGGATACATGCAGAACTCATGTGAAATCAGAAATAGGCTGATTCAGCTATCACTCTCAGTCCCATCACTATCACACAAACAGCTGCTGGGTTCACAAGACAGAGTCTTCTTGGTGGTTGCCCCTGAGCTCTGGAATTTCCTTCTGGGAGACTAGACTGATTCCTTTTCTGCTCTCCTACCATTAGCAGGCAATTCGTTTTTTTCAATATATATTCTGACAGGCTTTTGAGATCTTAATGTTTTTAAAGAAAGGGCTTTGAAGAGAAAGACATTTTGAACTGAACTTTTGAATTGCTTTTTATCTTTTTAAGCTGTATTTTTTAAAAATTCTTTTAATATTGTGAATAGTTCAGTATTGTTTTAAGGTTTGCCTTTTGCATGTTTTTAGCTGTATTGTAAGGCACAATTGTGAATCCCAATTTTGGGGAGAAGGTGAGATACAAATAGAGATAATAATGATAATGAAATGATGATAATGTTGATGATGGTGGTAACAACAACAACCCCATGCATCTTCCAGTGGCTGAATCAGTTACCCATCAACTTTATTCTTTCTGTTTCCTTAGTTTCTTGGTGCTTTATTTCCTAAAATAGGAGGTGCTGGTATCTGATTAACAAGGTGTTGCTTTTAATCATAGGAAGGTTCATTTGTGCCAGACTCAGTTATCATGATTATAACGGAACGGCAGGATACGGATTTAGTCATGGGTTCTAAATTGTATGCATTCTGTAAATGTTTCACGAAATTCATTGTATTCATCCTTTCATTGTTAACAACAATATTGGGGTGGGTATGTGCCTTCAACATATCTGTTGTCTTGTGGTAATCCTAATAATTTCACAGGGTTATCATAGGAAAGATACATTCAGAGGTGGTTTTGCCAGTTCCTTCCTCTGAAATATAGCCTACAGCACCTGGTATTCATTGGCAGTCTCCTGTCTGGGCTGGCCCTGCTTAGCTTCCAAAATCAGATGGAATCTGTGCTTGTAGGGTATTTAGGCCTCAAGTATATAAAGTACACTGTACATTGCAAACTGCCAAAATTAATAATCAAAATGAAATATATTTGATAAGCATGCCAATTTAATATCTGCTTGCCTGCCTATCTGTCTATTTGATTTTTTTAAAAAATACAATTGTTTGTAGTACAAGCATATAACAAAGAATGTTATTTGGAGTCAACACCTCTCCTTGTGTTAATTCCAATAAAGTTCTATAGATTCTATTACATAATCCATACACTTTCCCCTAGGATTCTTAGAGGTATGCATTTTAAAGGAAACATTGCCACCGTCATGAATACTTCTTGACCTGAACTGATGCAACAACATAAAATGGATTTTGTGTTATTAATTGAGCCCAGTGGAAGAATACATTCTTTAAATCAGGAATGGGAATAGGTAACAGTCCCCTGGATATTTGATTCCATGCTCAGCAGAGTGGATTGAGTAGACTCATGCCTAAGACTCTGAAATGCTCTTACTGTTGCCAAAAGACTCACACTCTAAGGATGGAAAGATAAACATTCACTGTCTATTTGTTCAATGGTCAGAAACCCCACTGTTTTAGCTACATGGGAATATATACTTTATAGATGCCAGCTTCAAGAAGAGTTTTTTTTAAAGAAATATGGTCAGTTTTTGTCAAAGTATACATAAAACCCACATTTATATTCTGTATACTTCTCCCTTCCCCTTTCTTCTTCCTTTTCCCTTTCTCTTTCCCTTCTGTTTTTTTTTTTAAACCATACATTTAAAAAAGGACTCTGAAATGTTACTACTAGTCAGTATAATCCAGGGACAGTATAATCGGTAGCCTTCCAAATATTGCTGGATTGCAGCTCCCAATAGCCCTGACCATTGGCTCATGAGGGCTTGAGTCCAAGAACAGCATCGAGGCCAGAGGTTTCCCTGCCCTGGCACGAAGGGACTAGGATGAACTAGGTCTGTCTTAAAAACAAGGCAGCTTCACGTTATTCACCTGCTGAGATAATTTACACCCTACCGGTAGCTAGTTTCCACATCTTCAACATGTAGTGTTTAATTGGGGTCCATTTGACTCGTGTCCTGTTTTAATGAGCAAAGCTGTTGAGTACCTGAGTCTCTTGGAAATCTTTCATTCAGAAGTCAATGTAAGTCAAAGCCAGCTTGACAACACACCACCACAACAACCACCTGTTAAAATGAGTTGTCAAAGCACACATAGACTTTTGCTCATTTAATGTAATGCACATTGGGTAACCAACACATCTAGGGACTCTGTTTACTGCTCCCTCTACTACAAAGTAGAAGTGAACAATTTGCAAAAGTCTTGTTTCTAGTCTTCTGGGTCCCTTTTCACACCAAACAGCTATAGCACTATGATACCACTGTAATTGCCATAGGGCTTTACCATACGAGGCCGGTAAATTTCACTTGCTGTGGGATAATAGTGTCTTCGGCTGGGACCTATCATATGACCTCATTCCTCTTCATTTGTTTTCCCAGTTGGAGACTGTTTGGATTCTTTTAGCATTCTATTTATAAAAGGGGTCATTAATGGATTAATCAGTTAATGACTTCCTTTGTAAAAGAAACACTTCCCAAATGGTCTCCCACCAGAAGAATAACAGAAGTGGAATGAGGCCAATATGATAAGTCCAAGCCAAATATGCTATTTTCCTTCTGTAAATGTGATTTACCTGCCTCATATGACAAAGATCCTAAGTTTCAGTCTGTGGAAATCTGAGATTGGCAGTTTAGGGAAGGACCTTCAGAATCGTCAGCCAGCAAGCTCCCCCTCTGGTGCCTCTCACTACAAACCTCAGGATTCCATAGGATGCAGCCATGGAAGCTAAACTGGAATCATCAGGCTATAATTGGGTAGTGTGAAAGGGCCCCTGGACAGGACTGAACAGCCATCAAAGAGAGTTAGTGAGATCCTTTGAGAGTCTAAAGCCCAACACCCAGAGTTTCTGACCAGCAGGGGAACTGTCCAGCAGCCTGCTTAGGGCCACCAAATAGGCCATAATTTAAATGCTAATTACCAGGAGAGCTGTCCAGGAGCTTGTTGGAATTGGAAGCCAGCTTGTGCTTTGTCAGCAACTCGCAGGCAGCCACAGAGAGGCTTTGTAGTTATCCTGACTCCTTGTGAAATGACACTGTTAGGGTTAAGATTTTTCTTCATCCCCTATATGTCTCTGAACAGGGATGCTTTATGCTACTAGGAAAATGCTCTGTCTTCAAACTTGAATTTCATCTTGGGCCATCTCTGTCTGTTTTAGCCATCAACTACATACATAGCTGGGGTGATTTTCAGGACAGCTACTCCCAGTTTACATGGGAACACAGACTGGTGCTTTTAATTTTCTCCAATTTACATAGGAACACAGACTGGTACCTTTCATTTTCTCCAAAACAGACTTTGGCACTCCCATTCAGAGCCTGTACTAAATTCTGCTCTGAAACAAAGAGAAAGCAATTGCCCCCCAGATTTGTTATCCTTATCACAATCCTGCAAAGTTGTAACAGAATTGTTTCCAAGGATTACAACAAAAGAATAAATATATATGAGGACATTCATTAAATCTGTCTGCCTGAAAATGCAAGAATAAACAAAAGAAAAGAAAGGAAAAAGATGCCAAAAGAGAGGGTTCCCTACACATTTTGAGACACTCTTTAATTTATTAGAAATGCTTTCATTTAATGAAGGAAACATGTACTCTTTCTCAATGAAATGTCTTCAGATCAACTTTCTACTACTGTTTACCTGAGTTTTCCTGATAATTAAGAAGCATCACACAGTGTTACAGAATTGTCTTTGAATACTCCGGACAAGATCCTCTTTGACACTGGCGGTGTGTAAAGGCAGTTGCCCCTCCAGAATGACAGATATATGGGAGTAAGATGACTGGGAAGGTGATGAAAGGAACCCTGATGGAGCTTCCTATGGGCCGTAGTGGCTACCTGGGCTAGGAGGAATAGAGCAATATCTGGGAGCCACGCTGCTATCATTGCACAGTAGGAAGAAAACAAGGGATGTATGGATATCTCCCTGTGTGATGGTCCAAAAAGGACTTAAACATGGGTATCCCTGGGTTATGCAAAAATGAAATTATTAAGATTCCAGCCAGAGATATACAATATATAGTGTGTGTGGACTTGGGCTGTGCTCTGGATCCTGGAAAGCTATTGCATGAAACTGAGCTTTGCTTCGCAGGCAGTTTCACTGGGGCTTACTCCTGAACACAAATACATAGAACTGAACTGTGCTCCGTATGCTTGCTGGGTAAATGTCCAAATCTGGTAAGAAATAAACTTGGCCCTACCCAGTTTGCATTGGCCTTGTCCCCTTGACAGCCTTACCAAAAACTGGAATTCTGCCTCCAGGCTGAAAAATGTTCTTCACTCCTAAAGAGATGTGTGGTGGGGTGTCATAAAAAGTGATAACAAAATGGTGGCAATACCATAAATCCAATAATCTTCACCCAGTTTACTACCAACATTGTGAAGTGAATTACATGTCTGAAGGCAATCTGGAGGTCCCTCGATGTTTCCTGAAACAAAATAAAAGACAAAATATGTGCTTCAAAATGAAGAAATATGTAAATTCAGAGTGAAGAGGAGGATTGAAGGGCCCTCGGTTGGTCATCATGAGGAAGTTCCCTGAAATGCTAACCTCTTTTGCCATGGCTTCACTTATGAAGGCTTTCATATCCCATCAGACTTCATTGCTGCTGCTGAAAGCCTTTTCAAAGAGACCTAATAGGATTAAAAGGAAGAAGAAGGCCTCCTTCTATAAAAAGAATGTTCCTATAGACAAAAGAGGGGAAAAACCCCAAATACACACAGATTAATGGCGTGACTCTTGAGTGAACTACAGCAGACAAAGAGAGCGGCTTCTTTCTCTAGCACGTATGCCTTCAGGTTGTTTCCTTTTAAGGCACTGCAGCTCTGCAAGAAGGCTGCTTTTTGTATAATATTCTCAGAAATGGGAAAAGTAGCCTTTCTTTGGATTACAACTTCCAGAATCCCTCAGCCAAGATGAGTGTCCCAGTGGCCAAGCTGGCTGAAGAATTCTAGGAGTTGCAGTCCAAAGGATGGTCACTTTTCTGAGATTTGAGCAAGACAGTAGCCAGAGGTGCTTAGTGTATCTACATTGGCCTTGATGCAGTTGCTTCTCCCAGCCAGGAACATTTCCATAGTACACAATTATAGTGCTATGATTCCACCTTAATCCCCTTAGCAACATTTGATGGAATCCTGATATGGGTATTTGAGGGAAGGGCATTTTGAAGTCTCAGCCAGATTGCTTCTCCGGAGCCTCTGACCAAACTACAGACCTCAGGAGGATTCCATAGGATGCAGCCATGGCAGCTATTATAATTGTAAATGTACTATAATTGTAAAATGTGAAATGGCTCTAAAATAGAGACAATGAATCATTGGCCATTTCCACACTACACTGTTATAGTGCTGTTATTCCACTTTCAACATCCTAGGGAGTCCTGGGCTTTGTAGTTTAGGGAGGGATGTTTAGAATTCTCAGCCAGAGAGCTATTTGGCCTCAGTAAACTACAAACCCCAGAATTCCACAGGATGATGAAAGTGGAATAATAGCACTGTAACAATGTAGTGTGGAAATGGCAATTGAATTATGAGTTGGCACTTATATAAGCCCCATTGTCTCAATGGGTCTACTGTAGTCAGTTTAAGAACAAATTCTCTTTCACTGAGAAAGCCACAGTGTTTTAACTTCTGTTATTTCTCTACATATATTCTCTTGCAATAAAACCCACTTCTCC
This sequence comes from Iguana delicatissima, assembly GCA_948472985.1. Taxonomy (NCBI): domain Eukaryota; kingdom Metazoa; phylum Chordata; class Lepidosauria; order Squamata; family Iguanidae; genus Iguana; species Iguana delicatissima. Next base: position 850,049 of record CAOKZL010000593.1, read on the forward strand.
AGCCATCATATCGTTTTATTCATTGGCTATCTTACTGGACTGGGGTTGCCACTTTATAGTTCTGAGGCACTTGCCACAGTCCTTCCACCTGTTTCTTCCCTGCTTCCGTCCTCCACCCACTCCCTCACCTGCTGTGTGGAATACCTGAAATCCTGCTTATTGCAGCAGGCAGAAAACAGGGGGTGGTAGCAAGAGTAGCCATGGCTGTCTTGACTCATTCATTTATTTAGTTCTATTTATAGCGTGGCCTTCATAAAAGTGCAAAACTCAGAAGCTTTGTAAGGCAATACTGGACCAGGACAACTTGCACTCTACCCTCTCAGCTAGATTTGGGCCCAAAAGATCAAGCCAAATTATGGATGCCTGTATGGTACATTGTATGCAAGTACAATTTGTGAACCTGCAAAACATGATCATTACTGATCATGACCAACATTCTTACTAAGTTCTAGCAGAGTGGAACACCCTGCTAATGCTCATACACTGGATTTCCCAGTGAATCCCTCCAGCCAAAGGCTGGTTCTTATTTGCAATGAAAGGTTCTCAGAGTAATGGCTCTATGGGAGGGTTTCTTGGGAGCTCACCTGTGCCTTTGCAACAGGTGATTTTCTAAGCTACCTTTCCATTGTGCCTTGGCTCTGAGGATCCCCTGAGAGCCAGGCATTGATGAAATGGGCTGCTGTATAAAAAAGCTGATGTGTGGGTGGAGGCATGCAATGGACAGCTGTCATCTCCTCCTCTGGCAGCTGAGTGAATGAAGCCAACCACTGGGCCACCAGTCATCACTGCTACCATTGACTTTCTTCCACTTGCACAGAGATGTCTTTGGTAGCTCTCTGCACAACTGGCAAAACTGTCAAACTGCTCACAGAATGGCCCTTAGTTTCCAATTTCTTATTAGAGTGAAGACAGACCAGTCTTGAGAGACCCTTATCTGAAAAGTGTTTGGCTGCACAAGGATAGACAAGAAAACACTCCATTTCTTTTAACTTGTGACATGTTTTCTCAACATACAATAGTGTTTTCATGTAAGTCACAGTGTACCTAAAAACTGTCAAGCCTTCCCCATCCTGACACCTTCAAACCATGGAGTATAATTCCTATAATCCCCAAACAGCATAGAATTTGGTCATGGTAGCACTGGGATGATGAAGAACATAATCCAAAAATTCTTGAGTCTGCCCTGTTGAAAAAGGCTCAGGGGGCTTACAAAGAAGGCTTACCTAGCAAACTGATAGGAAAAACAGGCTCCAAACCTCTTTGGAATGGCGTTTTGCATCTGTTGTGATCCAAATGAGGTCTTTTCTAAATTCAGCTGATCCAAATGTTGTGATCCAACTGAGGTCTTTTCTAAATTCAGCTGAACTGAGGCTACAACTATACCAAAATTTAAACCAGTTTTTTAGCTATTTTTTTCCCCTCAGAGAGCCTTGGAATAAGAATTTTGCTTGATTACTGAAAATTCTGTTCAATCTGTATCTCACAGAACTACATTTCCCAAGTTTTTTTTTTTTTTTTTTGCAGAGAAGCCCTAAATATTAAGCCAAGCTACATCTGCAGTGGAAACACATGTGTGCATTTATCCCTATATGCACATGCTCTTCTTCATTCTTGCTTTCATACATAACCTCTTCTAGTTGTCATCTGTACCTGATTTTCCTGATCATTGCGTGGTCTCTCAAAAATCCCCATGGGAGAGCATTGTTTTAATAATCTGCAGCAATTCACTTTCTTTTGCAGCTCTGTACTGTATTATCCTCATCCTTGCAGGACGCGTAGATCCTTAGCTGGCCCAAGGGATTTTCATGAAGGTTTATTTCTAAAGGCTAATAAGTTGCAGCATGATTACCTAAATGTGGAAAATGTTTCACCAGGCCTAGAATGGGATTTCCGAGATGCTTATGGGCCTGAATGATCCAAGATATGCTTTCATGCTTCCCTATTTATAGAAATTATCATTGCCTTCATGTCTTAGTTTGCTCTCATCTAGCTGGTGCCACAATGCCACCTTATGAAAACGAAGTCTGTTTGTTACGATACACAAGAGATAACCTCTCTAACTCCCCTCTCCTTATCTGATATCCTATCTTTGGTTATGGCTGCAAAAATCACTCATTCAGAATCCTCATTAAATTGGTATTATTTCTTATTGTTGCTAAGATTGCCTTTTTTAAAAAAATCACAATTATGAGTGTGCTCTTGAGTCTTTTGTAGGAGCTTTGCATGAACAAATGTAGCCTTTGCCACTACTTTACCTCTGTTATAGGAAAAAGCTTCAGTTGTTTAATTTCCATGTGTATTGCTGCTGCTGCTGATGTCACAAAAGGAATGCATGAACAGGAACACAATTTTCCTTCCGTATTCCCATCTCTCCAAAGGTTGAGAATGAGATCCAATTCTCTGATTGAAAGAAGCATACCAGAATGTGTATGTCAGGAAAAACTACATGCAAAAAAGCATCGATTTTGGAAAGCTGAATACATATATAACAGACAGATAGACAGACAAATAGATGATAGACAGACAGACAGACAGATATAGACATACATTACAGAAACATGTTTGCATGAGTATGGTAGGAGAAAGTGCTTACAGAAAGGCTACAAATTTTCATGTGCAGAAAAATGGATACAAATGTTCATTCAGACTTTAAAAACAAGTCTGCATGAGATGGAACACAGTTGTGACTGAAAAAGATACAAATGTTCTAGAAAGTCAAACATACAGATTTATCCATCCCAGGAGAGGTAAAGGCTCATCAAAAAAGAAGTGTTGGTTGCCCCTATGGGCAAGGCAAGTAAAGAATATTGAGCATGCTTGAAATAGAAACTTGTGGCTTTCCAGATGTTGAAGTCCAGCTCCCTCAAACCACAGCCAGCATGGCCAGTGGTGAGCAGTGAGGGAGCTTTTAGTCCAATATGAGGAGGAGGAACTATGTGTCTCTCACCTCTGCTTTAAATGATTGGTAACCAAATTCTTTAAAAACCATTAAAAATGAAATAATGACATGATTTAAAATCTGATTTTAAATCCAAGGAACATTGAGAGCTGGGAATAAATTTGTCATTACCTTGAGCTGATGTTGATACAAGATGAGCAGTCACCCACAAATGTAACCAGGCTGTGTTGTGATGTTGTCCCTGGGTTGCAATCCTGCTCACAGTCAGGTTGTTCCCCAGGTTCAGTAGTGTTCAAATTGTCCAACTGTTGCACAAGATCTCAGCGTTATGCTTCATCATTTCTAATTGACTGCTCACTCGAGAAAGAAGGCAGCGTTGACAATCTTGTCTGGAGGGCCTCATTGTGTTGTTCCAAGTTTATTCCAGATTTTTATGCTTCACAAAGCTGAGCTTGTCTCTCTTCATTGTGTTGTGCTTATGTATAATTGAAAGGATTTTTGAGTTGTCTCATAATTGAGTTTCATGTGTTGCAAACTTGTGTTATCGGGAAGGAAATATCAATATTTAACACTCTCCATGGGTAATGAAGATTTGCATTTATTTCATTTTGGTTCATGGCATATGAATATTCTGCACCACAGCTCTCTGGGCATTAAACTCATCCCTTGTTATGCAATGTAATGTTAATGAGAGGCTGGAAGCCAGAATGGTTAATGCCATTAACTGTTCTTTGCTGTTCAGGGAGTGGCCCAGACAAAAGCATGTTAAAGGATGAGCAGGTATTACAGAATGGCTTACATACGTATGCACGTTCAAGCTGCCTAACTTATGGTGACCCCATGAATTTTGTAGGGTTTTATTAAGGAAGGAATACTCAGAGGTAATTTTGCCAGTTCCTTCCTCTAAAATATAGCCTACTGCACCTGGTACTCACTACCTACAGGATGAGGGCACGGGAATAGAATCATCACTTCTGGGACTAGACAAGTTGGACTGTTTTTCTCTATTGCTGCAGCAGGGAAATGGGACTGTGTAAGTATCATCAACAGAGATACAGGTCAAATTCAGACACTCCCAGCTGCAGTCCTTTGCACACTTACCCAGTGTGAGCCCAGTGAACTCAGTGGGACTTATTGCTGAACACACTCTGCAGGATAGGTCTCCCTTCCACCTTACCTTGTGTGGCTTCTCCTGCTTGCCCCAGATCTATTAACCTGCATGGAAGCTGGCATTTGAAATCACCCATGGAAGCCCATCTTCAGTGATAGAGAAAGATATCTATTAGAGAACAGTCACAAAGGGGCAGGGGGGTGGTTTGCCCCGAGCAGCAATATTTCTGGGGGGATCCCAGCCTGTAGCCACACCCCCTGTGTGCCCTGGCCACAACCCCATGCATGGCAGTCACGCCCCCCCACACAGTGGCCATGCCCCTCACGCTGTAGCCCTACCCCCTCCCACCCACCCTTCCACACACTTCAAGTTCCACCACTGTTAGAGAAATGTATTTAGGGATGGAGGGAAGTAAAATGTGGTTTGTTATCCATAGCCACATGACTTAGAGAGAGCAGTGGAGCAGGGAGCTGTGTGGGAGGAAGCGCAGTCAGCCCTAAGAGTATCAGTCTATCAGTGAGGAAGCAACAGATCAGACAAGACACAGCAGGAACACACTTGGGAAATCCTAACTACCACTCTCTATTCCTGTTGTCCCCTGTAGACACAAAATTACTTGCGCAAGCATGGTCGCACATTTTTCTACTTTCAAAATGGTGCACAGATAGTGATGCAAAATGGACTTTTCTTTTGCTGTCCCTGGGAGTAGTCTTACTAATGTTATAGATTTAACAAAAAAAAGTGAAGGTTACCTCTATTTATTTATTTTTTATACCCTCATAGTATTGGTAAATCTGTTACTGGAAAAAATTTGCATGAGCAACCACATTCTAATGGAAATGCTGTTTCTGGGAGAGGAGGGAGGGGAAGTATCACGTTTTCCCCAAGTATAAAAATAATGTGGTTTGAATGCTCAGAAAATGCAGTGTCCCTGCCATGGAACGACAGCCTCCAAGACAGACATAGGGAGGGTGCGCAGCCAACAGGCATGCATTGTACAAAATACTGATCATGTGGGAAAGGGCCTCTGGTTTTTCTTTTCCTCCAGAGCCAAACAGATGCAGATTATCATCTAAAACTGGAAGAGGAATATATGTCTTTACTGAAATGTAGAACAACAGTGCTGCTGGTGGTGGGAGAACCCTGGCCACTGTGAGCCAAAAAAGAAGAAAACAGGAGCGCAAGAGGGCTGCCTCGAGAGCTCTGCATAACTGAACTGGCAGAGTATGAAGCAGCAAATGAAGAAACAAATGAAACAACAGCACAAGGATGGGCAATCTCAAGCCTGTCACCACCTGGGGAAGTAAGGAAAACAAAACAACAACAAAGGAAGTATACGTGATACAGGCTCCATGGGGTGGGGGCAATGAAATGGCTCCTGGACTGTCAGTCATTACTTTTATCGGCCCAGAGAGGAACGTAAGTCAGGCAGCTTGTTGTTACTCTCTGAAAACCAGTCAACTTCAGGGCCATTAAGTTTCCCTCCTCACCTCTGGATCTGCTAGCCTGACTGAACCCTTCCTTTAGGTTTTGAAATCAGAAATGGCCCACCCTATCTGCTAGCCTATACTATCCAATGAAAGGCTGTTGCTGCCCTCTGGCATCCAAATGCTCCCAGCAGGCACTCCTTCCTCACCCATAGATCTCCTTGTGCTTCTGTTGGCAGATGGCAGAGTGCATGAAATCAGAAGCACTCATATATCCATACCCTATGTGGTGGTATGAGGACTGGGCACAAATAGGGCTCTATGTGGCTCTGCATTGCCACTGTGCTGCCTCCTCTATACTTTATTTACCTTACCTAATTTATTTACAAATTACTTTTAAAAAGGAGTTTGGACCTTAGCTAGCTGCTTTATCGACAGAGGCTCAAAGCGCTTCTTAAAAAGAATTTGGGCCCCTTTTTTTGTTATTGGGTTTTAATAATAATTTGTTGCTGTCATGCATGGCAGGGTTTAACAGTAGCTTGCAGATTTGCTCATTGCTTTTTTGCTACTGTTTCTTATTTTGAACAAAACAGTCCTTAAGACTGATAAGAGACTGGAATAAATCTTGGGAAATTTTTTTTTTTTTGAAAGCTATAAAATCACCTGTTAAAAGTAAATTTAAAATGCAATTAGGAAACATTACATCATTGGGGAGGATGGGCTTTGTCTCCCCTTATTGTGTTGCTTTTGAAATCAAACACTCTCATTACCTAACAACAGCAACAATGATTTTTTAAAAACAGGAATGGTAACTGATTACACCTTCCCAACTCTGGCTGTTAGTATAAATAAATGTCATGTTGGCTGCCTAGCTAGAAATTTTCATGAAGAAAGACAAGGCAAACTCTAGCATGCCAGTCAATGGGATCATCAAATGAAAAAATTGTATCTTCACCCCTAGTTACAGTATGTATGAATGCATACCATCTTAAAGATGTCAAAACCGCTCCATCATAGCTGTTATCACCGTGAACTGGCCTGGCTTTGGAAGATATTAGATATCGTTTTGATATCATAGTTCGGCCCCATGTTGCCACTCTCAGCCAAGTGTTTGTGAGGCCCCCGAACAAGCACAGAGCTAGGCATGGCTATTATTGCTGAACATTCCTTTCTCCACCTAGGCAAGCCAGACTCAGCCAGATCTTCGCTTTAGGCGACTTCCCTAGACAAACACCTTATTAAAGACGCACGCTAATACAAAGAGCCCTCTGCCCCGAGCAGATAACTTGCCGAGCTGCACGCTTGTCTGTCAAGTACGCTGCACCTGCATACTGGCCATTCCTTTGTCGATTCGGGCTTAATCCAATCATGTTAAATTCTGACCTTTTGGAGAGATTGTCTCGCGCCCAAACCTCATTGTTCTTCCCAAAGTACAGACTAGCCTATGGTCATATCTTCCCTATAAAAACCCCCAGTTCCGAGAGCTTCCTTGGATCGCTCTGAACTACCACCCCGCCTTGCTGCTGCTGTGTCCACCAAACTTTCCCCTCGGTCTTCATCTGAGACTGTGCATCTACATTGATCTACCCCAGGCTTCAGATAGGTGTAGTATCTCCCAAATCAACAACCCTCTCCAAAATCCCGCTATACCGCTAACACCTTTACTTCCTATAGTTACTTGTGTGAGTGTGTTGCATACATGGTTTGCCTGTATTTAATAAAATCACTGTTATTATTTCATATTTGGTGTGATTCTTGGCTTGGCCTGACCCTGTAGACATTGGGTTACAGGATCCCTGCTAAATTACCCTGCCTCTCGTTAGCTTAAAGCAAGTGCTCCAGTTAATTCCCCCATCTTTGCTTGTTGTTGTTTGGTTATTTGGGGCCCTTTGGGACCCCCAGTTAACAGGGTAACATAGCCAACCGCCAAAGAGAAGCTTGTTTACACAATGATTGATCCACTGAAGACAGCAAACTCTCATTTTTTTATGAGCAGTTTTGGGGCTGGAGTCCAAAGAACAGGTGGCAGGTGGTTAACAGCATCTGCTGGAAGATCAAGACATTCAAATAAAAGAACCTCATGCAAAAAAGGAGCAAAAGCAGCTTCACTCTCAGCTCAGGGAAGGTCTCACCTCTGCATCTGCTATAAGAGGCACCTGACTTTGAATGAAGGTAAATGAGTTGCTGCTTCACATTTGCAGCACCAGAGAAAATGGCTTCCAACTACTCTTTGTTCTTTTTCAAAATCTCTTTCTCCCTCTCTCTGTTTGTGTGTATGTGTGTGTTAATAATCAAGAACAACTAAACTCAGCATTTTGTCCAGAATCCTCTTAGTACCTTATGCTGGTATCACTGTAAGTACTTTTGGAGATGTTGCCCAAGGAGGTAGCCACTGCCTCCTTGCGTAATGGGTTCTTGTGGCTGTGCAATGGCAGCCAGGAAGCAGCCCCACACAACTGGTCATGGGAAGCACCAGGAAAGCTTCCTCCATACTATTTTCTCAGCAGGTTGCTCTTGCTCTTCTGGACTGCCAGCATACGTAAGATAATGGAGATTTATACTCATCCAGTGTCCGAAAGCATCTTCCCTGAGATATCTGTTAAAATCAGCTCTACTAGGGTTGCCAAATCTCAGGGCCAGGGCCAGGGCCAGGGCCAGGGCCAGGGCCAGGGCCAGGGCCAGGGCCAGGGCCAGGGCCAGTTTTCACCAGACATCTCCAAGTGGGAGATAAGGGTGCAAATTCTGCAGTTTTGGGGGCCCAGCTTTGAACAAGAGCTAAGGGCTGTGTGCAGTTCACCAGCTCAGCTAGGAAACATCAATTTGCTGCAGTTTCCAATGCTTAGTTGACTTGTTACTGCAACTTTCAAAGACTCTTAGGGGAGTGGCGGTCCATGGATTTAATTAGTTAGATTCTTCCTTCTCTCTGAGTTGTTGTGGTGCCAGAGCTTTCTCTCCACACAGCTCTGGATCCATTTTCTGGCTAGAAGCAATGTTCTTTATCCCATGTCCCCAAGCAGGTGAGCAACTGCAGTTGGTACTTAAATGCATAAGGCTTAATAACATCATCAGGAGCCATAGCTAGGTCTCAGGTTCTGGCTCTGAAACCTCAGAGCATGGGAAAATTCTGAACTGGCAGCCCTAGTTCTGTCTTATGCAGTACACTACAGCTTTTAAAAAGCCATAGCTTTTATTTTTAAAAAAATGAATGAATGAATAAATAAATAAATAAATGAGGAAGCCCCATGCCCACTTTCTTCCCTTTCAGTACAAACTAGCAAGGTATTGACAAAGACAATTCCTCTACCTTAGTTTTTGTGTCTTCTTCCATGACAAGGCTGCTCTGTTAACCAGGAACAGGACAAAGACAAAACATTAAGAGACTTTTCTCCCCATCATTTTTTCAGGATGTTATAAACACAAGTCAGGCAGACTACTGATTCCATTTTACCCATTATATAACTGTTACCCTGGGCCAGCAACTCATATTGTCCAGTCCCAAGTACATCAAAAGTACATAATAATCTATTCTTTTGATGTGAGATGGATTTTTTTGTTACAGCTATAAAACTCTTTGAATGTGTTAGTTGAACTACATATAGCTGATACCACCACTGATTTTGCTTTACCATTCAGTATGGTGTATCTAGCCAGAAAGTGTAGTGTAATGGTTTGAGCATTGGACTGCAACTCCAGAGAGCAGGCTTCAAATCACCACTCGGCCATGGAAACCCACTGGATGACCTTTAGCAAGTCACGCTGTCTTAGGCCTTTTCCGCACTACACTCTTATAGCTCAATTATTCCACTTTCAACATTCTATGGAATCCTGGGGTTTGCAGTTTTGGGAGGGGCCAGGCGGCAAACCCCAGGATTCCATAGGATGTTGAAAGTGGAATAATTGCGCTATAAGAGTGTAGTGCGGAAATAGCCTCAGAGGAAAGAAGAGGCAAAGACAGAACCCCTTCTGAACAAATCTTGCCAAGAAAACCTCATGATAGGATTACCTTAGGGTCACCATAAGTTGGAAATGACTTGAAGGCATGCAGCAGCAAAGTCAGAAATTGGCAAGTCTAATTTGCCTAGAGTTGCCTTCCTGCTTTTGAAGATCATATACTTTTTCACATGTTCATGCATGCTGTCCTGGAAGCCCAGCATAGCCAAAAAAAAAAGAGGATGTCTTATGCTTGCAATGACCCTATGTAGGTGGTCAGACCAAGAGGGTGTGACTGACCCTCCATGGATTCTGGCAGCCTCACTTACTGTATGTATTGCAGTAACTCTCTTACACACTCCCTTTTAGCTTTAGGCCTAGGAAACCATGCTCAAGAGTACTGGGTGCTGTCTAATGTCACCTGGGACCAGATCAAATTATATTATGTATAATAATCCCTTTCCTGGGGAACCAGGAGGCCATACTGGCATTGAGTAGGGATGGGGAAAATCTGTCAGTTTCTTTTCCCCTCTGCATTTGAATGTTTAAAATCCAAGTCCCTTCTATCCAAAATATGAAGTTGCCTGCAAATTTTGGAATAAAATTATTCGTTAGTCAAATTCAATAAACATAACTATCCCTAGGAAGAGCATAGAAAGCTACTTTTTAAAAATAATTAGTTCTAGTTCTAGTTCCACGTCCCCTAAAAGCTTGTTACTATTAAAGGTGCATTTTAAAGAAACTCTTAACTTTTCTGCTTCTTAAAAGTAACTACAATGTTTGCCTTTAGCTACTTTCAGAAAACTAATTGCTACACACTACTGGCCTGTGGTACAAAATACACTTTCCTATTATCCACCTCACCATCACTTTTGCGTCCCCAACAGAGCACAAGGCAGCAAAGTAGGGGTCAGCACATGCCAGCACTTGAACCATGTGATATTCCTTTTCCACCATTTAATGAAGCCACTCCTCTGTATATAGTAGAACTAACTTGAAATTATAGTTGCATTGGAAAGAAAGGGAAGTTACCCCTTTTTCAGCTACAGTTGCAATATAACATAATTTATACTCTCATTGTTGGAAACCTAGTCCAAACTGTATTCTCAGCATGAAGAGAAGCATGCTGTATCTGCCTGTTTTACATATGTTAAAGGTGAAGAGCCTGTGGCAACCCTAATTTAGCATTAGGGTTGAATATATAAGGATTCAAAGTTTCAGACTTTAAGAATTAAACACTCAAAGTTCTGTGTCTGAATGGACAAATTTGCCAGTTTCCACCCCTCCACATTTTTTTTAAAAGCACAAGTTCTTTCCATCCTAAATATGAAGACATCTACAAAACTGAACCAAAATCCTCACCCCTCTCTAGTATTCAAGGCCATCTCCTTTCTGCCTCTCAACTTTGTTTTTCCTTCTATGATATTTTCTTCATAACGTCTTCCTTTATCCTTTTCCTACTTACCAAATCTCTCCATTCTTTGGACCTCCTGGAAGCATCGTATCCAGAGTGTCTTGCTACTAAGCTTATCCCCACCTCTTTATTTATTTATTTAGAAACCCTGTTCCTTCAAAGGTAAGGTATCTATAAACCACACCATCCCTGTAACATTTTCCTGAGCTCTTGGGTTTACTTCACTTGCAGTTTCAGCCTGTAAGGTAGGATGTTCCTGTAGAATCTCAGCTTACCCCCTGCCATTCTGCATCCTGGTTTCTTCCTTTCCTTCATGGGTGTGGCCCCTTGTTATTTGGTCATTTTTATTTTGCTTTTTCCCCTCTAATCTGAGGCCCAAAGTGTCTCAGAGCAGGTTTAAATCCCAAAGTGCTTGATATTTATCAGCTTTGCTTGGAAGGCATTTCTGTAAATAAAGTGTAACAAATGTGTCCATCATCACCCAAGACCAAATACTACTAAGGTAAGAGATGCCAGATTGAAAACTGGAGACAGTCTCCTGTGCCTTTAATGGCTGCGTGGAGGAGGAAATAAACACATATATGTCACATAAGCAGGCAACAAGTAGCCCCTGCTGAAATTCACTCTTCTACACAGCCATGAAAGATATAGGAGGTTGCTCCCATTTTCACACTGGCAACCATAACAACAACACATAATTTAGTACTTGGCTTTTACTGAAGAGTTTAACAAGAGGAGTGGTTCATGGGGAAAGTAATACGTCTTGAGGGAAACTGAGTGCAGGACATATAGAACTTAAAAAATAATAATCAGCACCTTTAACTTGGGCTGTAAGAACTGTTCAAATATAAATCAACAGGCTTATTACTTAAACTACATCTAGAATTCATGCTTCTTTCTTTCTTTCACTGCTGCTTCTTTTTCTTCACTCATGTTCCCCAGAGCCTGGGACATTTGGAGTCCTGTTAGCTGCTCTCAAATCATGGGAAGGCCAACTAGTTCCTCGAACCACTCAGAGGAGAATGGGATTAGGTTTATTTTTTGGCTTTTTCCTTCAGGTGTAGTTGAATCTAAGGAAAACCTGTTATTGTAAACCACTATCAGTGTATAATAACCTGGCTTCTTCTGTAGCTCAAACCTGCTAACCTTTGTATGGAGGAACCCTATTTCCAGTGATGTAGACTTCAATCTATTGATTTGGACTCAAGTTGGGACTTAAGTCACTTCAGTGACTTGAGTTGGACCCATCTTGGCAATGAATGATGTACTGACTCGACTCAACTCGTAACTTCTATATTTTAGTGACTGACTTGCTGCCCTTGGTTCAGTAACATAACACATTCATCCAGAAACCTTACAACTTTGAACAATGCTTCCATCTCTTTTTGCCTACTGGTCAAATGATGATCTGTCTCAGGCCCAGTGTGGGGACATTTCTAGGAGGGGAACAGCTAATGTGTTAGGCTATGGGATTGAGGTGGGGTTGAGGTCTGCTTGGCAGCCTGTCCTTGCTTTTTGTAAGAGCAGAAGACAAGACTCACCCCTAAAGCACAGGGTGCATGTTTCAAAGAGGAACAGCAAATGTGCTAGGCAATGGGCTTGAAGAGGGATCTTTCCTTCTAAAGCTCTTGAAGCTTCAATAATGGGGACTAAGAAGGATGCTGTTCCCCAGTTCAGAAGACGCACACCCTTTTATGCACATTGACACAAAAGCCTACAGCATGGGGAATGAAGTGTAAGAAGGATCCTATTCCCCACTTCCAAAGCTGCACATGGCAAACTAGCATGTGTGGGGGGCTGACTCTACTTCAGTTATTAAAACTGACTTTATTCAACTCTGTTCAGGAATCCTGGAATACAGATTGGGGTATAAAGTGGGCTCCCAGACTTGAGACTTGACTTGAAAGTACTTTGAGAAGACTTGAGACTTGAAGGCAGAGACTTGACTTGAGACTTGGCATAAAAGACTTAAATACATCACTGCCTATTCCTTCCATGAAGGATGCTATAAATACAGCTAAATTTGTCTGATTCCTTTTCCCCAGTTTTCCTGACCTTATGGGAAGGACCCAAGAAACCCCAAGCACTATGTTGTTGTTGTTGTTGTTGCTGCTGCTGCCGTTGTGTGCCTTCAAGTCGTTTCTGACTTATAGAGACCCTAACGTGAGCCTATCACAGGGTTTTCATGGCAAGATTTGTTCACAGGGGCTTTGCCTTTGCCTACCTCTGAGACTGAGAGAGTGTGACTGACCCAAGTTTAATCAGCAAGTTTCCATGGCTACATGGGTACTCGAACACTGGTCTCCAGAGTAGTAGTCCAATGTTCAAACAAAATGTCACACTGACTCTGCCAAGTGTTATGCTGGGAATGAAAAAAATTATGGTCTGCAGCCTATTGAAATTGTCCTGGCTGGATTTTAACCCTTTGGCATTCATTTATTCTTTGCAGTAGTTCTGGGAGTCATCAATTTGCTTGCAGGTGTTTTAATTTTACTGCACCACAGTTCCAGCTGATCTCATATAGCTTGGTGAACTCAAATCCTACTCCAGGTGTTTCCATTTCTCCCTGCTTGCAAGACGGAGAGAGTCTGCGGGGAACTCAAGTCCGGGAAATAATAGATTTTGTCTGAGCCAGCCGATGCCTTCATCTCCATTTCCTGCAAGACTGAAGCAGACAAAACAAACCGTGTGGAGGAAAGGAGGAGGGGGTGTGAATATTCCTTTCCATTAGAGCCCTTGGGCAAGAAAGTGGATTTCTGAATTCTTGGCTGGACCCAAAACTGATGTCTGCTCTTTCCTGCTGGATCAGGTGTCATTTCCACAGACTTACTAAACACATTGAATTTAACCATGCTTTCCTTTATATGTAACAAAGAGAACAAGAGCCGCTCTTAAAGGGATCTGTACTTCCTGCATCTGGCACATATTTTTGCAAGGTGCAGCTGGCCTGGTGTCTCACTGTAAACTGCAAAGGAAGACTGGAGCAAGCAGCTCACCTACAAAAAATGGGGGGAAAATAGCTGACTGAAGCAAACAGCTCTTTGGTACTTTAGTCTCTCCACTAAGAGTCTGGGTCTCTCTCCTGAACAGCTGCCATCAGCCCTATTGGTAGGCAGATGGAAAATGTGATTGTGTTTCTTGGTCTGGTCTCAAGTGGAAACCTGGTCAACTGATCATTCTGGGTGGAGAAAGAAAGAAAATTCACCTGGGATGATCAAGAAGAAAGAAAGAAAGAAAGAAAGAAAGAAAGAAAGAAAGAAAGAAAGAAAGAAAGAAAGAAAGAAAGAAGTTAAATTTTACTTAATTGTGGTGACTGTTCTTCAGACGTGGCCAGATATATTCATGCACTGTTAGTGTTAGCTTTTCTGGCACCAATTCTGAAACTAGAATGACACAGAGAAGACTAGCATGGCTCCTATGCAGCACTGGTATGCAGATTTGTGAAATGTGCCATATTTGGGGCAGCAACACCTTGGCTGGGTAGCGCAACACATGCATAGGAAGATGCCAAAGGCCTCAGGTTCATTCCTTGGCATCCCAGGTAAGCCTGGAAAGGTTTTAGGAATATTACTGCCAGTCGGTGAACACAATGCTGAGCTCAATGGACTAGGGATGTAATTCTTTGCTAACAAAGGTAGCAATTAGTAATTTCAGCAATCTGCTCCCTACTACAAGAAAGCCATTGAAAACCACATGATGTTTGAAATCTATTCGGAATTCAGGACTTATTTTGGCGGGGGGGAATCCGTGTGGTTGGTTTGCACAGAAATAAGCATTTTCTATGCAGGAGACAGCCTTTTCTGTATGCAAAGTAATATTTCCATGCAGAAGTATTAATAACTGTGCAGAAAATGTTGTTTTCTATTCTGAAAATCCAGTAATTGGGAATTTGTTCAATATAAAACTCACACATGGTTGGTTTGCAAAAGAAAACAGCATTTTCTGTGCATAAAACAGTATTTTCTATGCAGGAATTAATATTTCAGCACTGAAATATTATTTTCCATGATGAAAAAGCTGCTTCCTGTACAATAACTAACTAAATAAATAAATTGCTTCTTTCTGCACAAAGCAACTATGGGTAAATTTTGCACAGAAAAAGTCCCAAACTATGAAGATTCTTGTCAGTCCTGGATTCTTCTCATCACCGTTTCTCAACATTTAAAAACATGTTTTTTTATATATTTTTTCCAAATATTTTCCAACATTCTTCCCGTCCCTACAATGAATGGACTGATGGCTGATGTAGTGTATAGCAGCTTCTGATGCTCTTCTGCTGGAGGCTGGTCACTTTTAGGTGGATGGTGGTGGATAAATGTTGATGGATGAGCACATTCCAAACCTTCATGGTTTCTCTTTCTTTTTTTCTTTTCTTTTTTTGAGGCCATAGGGTCATGGTCATGACTAGTTTAGGACAGTCAAGATATGCACAGGCTTTTGAGGGCTAAACCTGTACCAATTGGAAACCAAAATTAATGAACAGGATGCAGAGAAAAGTGAAAACTGGTATAGCAGAAATCCTGGGCTCGTTGCAAATAAGCTATTGGGAGAGCAGTGGCTCACCAGCAATTCTTATAGATGAGTGAAGGGTAGTAAACCCAGGCTCCCACCATTTGGCCATTTTTCTAGAAATGTTTCTGAACAAAGAACATACCACAAGACTATGACCATTTCTGTACTACGCTGTTATAGCTTTATTATTCTACTTCCAACATCCTGTGAATCCAGGGTTTGCAGTTTTAGGGGTGGTGTTTAGAATTCTCAGCCAGAGAGCTCTCTGGCCTCAGGAAACTACAAACCCCAGAATTCCACAGGATACTGAAAGTGGAATAATAGCACCGTAAGAGTGTAGAGCGGAAAGGCCCTAGGTCTTTACACATTTCAGGCTGAATCTTCTTCTCCTTTGCCTCCCCCTAAGACTTGGCCAGATGTTAAACTGGTTCCAGAAATCACCTGGAGCATTTTTGGCTAGGTCTTTCTCGGCTGCTCATTAGTGGGTGTGAATTTCCACTTTGGAAACTGCTTAGCCTCCATTGGAATGCTATTCTATGTGAAAGACACATTTCTTTGCTTACTGTTCAGACACTGTCTCTGCCCATCCTGTAATCAAGACAAGCCTTTCCACCTTCCATTTCCCACTGCTGCCTGTTGACCAGACTCCTATCCTGCTTCTCTTCAGAGAGCTGCACAGAGATGCCAGTGGTCTTCACTCCAGGCACTGATGTTGTCCTTCGCTCTTTCACTTCAGCAGTGGTGCTGCATGCTAGAACATTAATAGCTTTACAGAATAGCCAGAATAGCAAGTGCTTATGGACAAAATCAGCAGCATGCATATAGAGGAACTGAAGCTCTCCCAAACATTTCTAGTAGGCTGGTACCATGACTCCTTTTCACAATCTATCCATAGACCTATTTGTGTGACTCACAAACTAATGCGTTTAGTTATCCTCAGTTGCACACTTTTGAGCTAAGGAAATGTTGTTATCAGTGAGACACAGAGAGACTGGGGTTTCATTGACGTCAGTGGTTGAACTCTCAACAGTGTTAACAAAGTGAGAATTGCACCTTGAAAGTTACTAAAGTTACCTTGGGACAGTAAATAAAGTAAACCCTTGATCTTTCATATCTCATACTAACATCAAAAAAACTGGTCTGCTTCAAGAGTAGTTGAGGAGGGCTGCAAAGAATAACCACAAATATTCTCATCCTCTCTGTTTTGAACATTAAGGCATCTCACCAAGAAAATGGTACTCCTGGGGTGGAATATTGATTTCTGCGAAAAATTTGCCTTTGTTGCACAGAAAATGCATTGTTTCCTATGCAGGAATGTTTCTTTTTGCTCAGAAAACATTTTTATTCTGTACAGAAAAGAATTCCAGGTATTCTCCATAAAAAAGCTGCCTATGAGGTTTTTGTGGGGCACAGAGAAAGCATGGTATAGTGGTTGGAGCATTAGACTATGAGTCACAGATGTGTAGTTTGACTACGATGACCCATGCTCTAGTTATGTCCTGTTTGGACTGCCTTTGAAGAATGTTCAGAAGCTTCAGCTGGTTCAATGTGGGGATATTAACATTCAACTTCCCATGTGAGGATGAATAATTTTAGTGCTGTTCTCCTTGCTGTGAAGAAAGCAAGTATTTCTGCACAGTTCTTACTTTATATTCATGCATCCTGAAGTGTTTTAGGAAATAATTCTGTATAGAAATATGCATTTTGCATGTGTGTGTGAGAACTGTGGGGTTTTGCAGAAAAAACACTGTTTCTAGACAGCCAGGTGTGCTTTTTGGGCAAGACTGCTCTCCCCCAAAAAAGCTAAATCAGTCAATCAATCAGTAAGTAAGTAAAAAAAAACCAAAAAAAACCCCCCAAAAACCAAACCAGAAATCTTGCACCCCCCCAAAAAAACCAACCAAACAAACAAAAACCCACAGCAAAAAATTTGTTTAAAAACTTAGTTTTGTCTTGCCCTCCAAACATGTGGCTATTTTGTGTGTGTAAGATTGCTGGTTTTTTGCACAAGATTTTTTTCCGTAAGGTTTTTATGTAGTTTTGTGCAGATTAATTTCCCAAAACGCTTTGTGATGTGCGAGTGCGAGGTGAAAACTGAATGCATAATTCCTTTGTTAAAACAGCTTCACCATCTGCCAGCATGTTTCTGAACTCTGTTCAGAGTTCTAGCTATGATGAATAAAGCTTTACGTGGCTCAGGCCCAGACTGCCTGAAGGTCTGTATCTTCCTTTATGAGCCTTTCTGGACCATTCAATCTGGCACCGTCGTAGGTGATTTTGGTCGGAAGGCAGAGGAGGGCAATCCTGGTGACTGCTCCCGGGAAGGCCCTAGAGTTCCCTTCCTAGGAAGGCTAGATTGTCTCTTTCCTTGCCAACCGTACATTGGTAGACCAGGATCTTTTTACTCCACCAGACTTTGGGGAGTTGACTGCTTTATAGGGGTTTTTCTTAGGGGTTTTCCTTCCTTTTATCCTTTGATTTTAAATTGCTGTCATAAATCTAAAGAGTTTAATGTCAATTTAAACATATTTTTAATGTGTTTTCAGCTACATGTGTTTTAAACTGTGTTTCTTTCCATCTTGTAAGCCACTTTGAGTCCTACCTTTGGGGAAAAGTCAAGAATGAATAAAATAATCCAAATAAAATACAATCTGTAATCACACCTTCAGACTGGGCAATACTTCTCTGCTTGTGGGTCCTAAAAAGCCAGTTCAGAGTTGAGTCCATTTGGATCCTGGTTGCAAACCATGTGGTACCTAAACTTAGAGCCCTGTAAGCCCCACAGCCACCAAAATCCTGAATTTCTGGCATTTGTTCTTGATGAAGGCCTCTCTTTTTCATTCTTCTAGCTAAAAGTAACTTCCATATTTTTATAGCATGCCAGAAGAAGATGGATGAATGATCAAAAACTCTAGACTTTGCCATAGCTAATACCAAATTCAAGGCGTGTGTATAAACCAGGCATGTCATACACATATTAAGAGGGTTATGGTTTTTTAAGGCAAATACAAATCACCACTCTAGAAGTCTGTGGAGATAGCTAGCGATTATAGGCATCCCATCCCTTATTCATCACCATGGTGTGCGTGTGTGTGTGTATGTGTGCGTACATGCATACACACACACACACACGTACACACGCACGCACACAGCCTGGTAAGTAAATACATGGAGCATAAATTATATAAGTCCAGGCTGATTCATTTTGACAAATGAACTCACTTGTCTGAAGCCCGCATAGGTTACAGAATACTAGAAGAGAAAGAATACAGTAGTTTCCTGGCCACGCTGACTGGGAGAGTCATACGAACCTCTATCACATCACAAGCATTACAGTTATCTTAGTAATTGATTACCATGGTAATCTGCCGTTTCCTCTGCTTTCACGATTCTCCTCAGCTGTTCTTAAGCACCTCCATCTGTAACTTCTGTTACGTGTGCTTATTAAGGCATGTGTTTATTAGACTGAAACGGAAGTTGCTATACTTCCTGGGGAATTAATTTGTGTAATGATTAGAAATCTATGAATGAGATATTTTGATTCCTTGTTATTTGTGGGAGGGGAGGATTCTTTGAAGACGCAAATTGAGAGTGTTTTTATTCTCCTAAAGTCTCTGTTCTTATTTCTGAGATCCATCTTAGGAAATCCAAATGGCAGCCACTATAAGATATCCATGGTTGTTTCTTTTGCCATTCACTGCAGGCTACCACTATCATAAACAGCAGCTGAATATGTACAGAAAAGTGTACCCTTTTTACCAAGCGTACAGACTGTTCCTCCAGCATCCAATTTTATCTGAGAAATGCTGTGTAAAATACCTCTTCAAAGAAAGGGCAGTGATTGAAGTAGGCTTGTTAACAATATAAAGTCACAGTCTGCCCTTCCACACAACCCTATCTGAAATGTGAATTACTAGGAAAACTTTCTTTTCCATTTAGCAGGCTGGCTTGCCTTCTTTCTTTCTTCCTCCTAATGTCTTGCAAAACCTCAAAGATGCTTTATTTGAAAACAGACTCAAAGGTTTAAAAGGCATCCGTGCTGTGTTTTGATGGGGGCAGGAAACGCAAAGAAGATACAGAGATGGTTTTGCCATTCACTGATGTTGAATTAATTCAGAGTCTTCCCTGGGAAGCAGCTGCATCACAATTCCAGCTAAAATAAATTTTAGGTGTGTTCACCATCTCAGATTAAAGAAAGGGAAGGAACTGATCGCAAACTGAATACAATGTCATTCTTCATCTACAATCCACAGACAACATATGAGAGAGGCAGAGCAACTCAAAGGCAGTGTAAAAAAGAAAATCCACAGTGGAGAAACCATTGCTTAGTTTTGGCTTTGGAATGACTGTGACTATTCCAAAAGCAGAATTCTTCATGTTGCCCCTTTCTCTGAAACAGGTAAATACAGCTGCTCTGATGTCATCCATCCTTTCCCCGCTTCTGTTGCCATTCTAAATCTGTCCATCTTGCCCTTTGTATGGTGCCCACTCTGCACCACTGAAATTAGGGCTACACCATTGCACTTACATTTCCTAGTACTACCTTGCTCTTTCCAGTGTGCTCTCCTTACCAAGGGCAGGTGGTGCCTTCAATATCAGTTAGGAGGTGAACCTGATCTGGGTTCTAGTCTGAACTTATAAACAAAGTACCTAAGGAGTTAAACCTGATATCCAAAATAGGTTTAGCACTTTGGATAGCTCTTTTAAAGTTAATAGTAAAACCTGGCTTACTGGAATCAGCACCCCACTAACATGAAATCAACCAGCTGGCTTTGCTCTCCACCTCTCACTTGGTGAATCTTTACCATTCATTACTATAACTGCAAGATTAATTGATACAGTTCATGGAAGGGGCTGCTGATGGATGCACTGGTGAGGATCTGAACACATGATAAATCTATTCACAGAGTCAGATTAACTGAAGAAAGCAGACTCCACTTGGATTTTAAACAACAGAGAGAGAAAGATATTACACATAGAGGCACAAACACACAGAGAATGAGAGAGAGAGAGAGAGAGAGAGAGAGAGAGAGAGAACAAGCTAGCTAGCTAGCAAGCTGATTGCATGAACTGGTTCTCGATCAACAAGGACATGAACTGGAAATCCTAAAGAGGGTTAACGCTAGAAGAGTCTTGGGAGTTTCTATGGGGTTCTCTCTACTAAAAATCTGAATCACGTGTCCCGATGAAAGCAATGGATGAGATTTTTGAGGTCCTTATTGCCAATACTGAGGTGCTATCTCTTACATAACAACAATACATAATGTGAGAAAACAAGAAAATGTAGAACAATTTATTTAACAGTAAATGGACTAGTCAATATCTTAAGGAAATACACCACCATTAATTCATTAAAACCAATGTGATTAACTACATAGTTTTCATTATAATTCATTCAGACTTTCATTCCATAAATTGGTATGGGAATTGGGTGGGAAATAAGTCTCTTTGTTAACATTCATGTAATTATTAAACTTAAGCCATATCTAAAAATTGTTCTGAGTAAGTGTTTTCCTTGATTCTCTGATGTGGTGTCTTAATTTTGCCATCAAGGCTACAGACCAAAGTCTTGAAAGGGTCTGAATGTGGAAGAAAACAAATCTGGCAAATTCAGTCAACCCTACATATTTTAAAATTTTGAGCTCTTTGGACATTCCTTCTCACAGAGATGATTCAAAGGAAGTTGACTTCCTGCATTCTTCATTTTTTTTTATACAAGAAATAGCATTTTCTAAACTTATATTTATTGACAATAAAACATATGAGCTTTAATCTGAATCCAGTGAGTTATTTTCCTCTCCTTTGTCTTGGTACAAAGTAATATTTGCCATGTGTGTAGCCCAGCCTCTGCAAAAGAACCCAGTATCTCTATGTTAGTTAAGTATAAGTATAGGGTATTCCTTGCCTAAGAAAACCCTGTGAAATTCATGGGGCCATCATAAATTGACTTGAAGGCACATACACAAACACACAGAGACATGAACTGACATAAATGTACGAACAAGGACACATGATAACAATCTCCACTTCTCTGAAACAACACTGTGATTTGCCTCCAAACTGAAATAAACCACATTCAGAAACACACACATTCACTTCTGTTACCTCACTCATTTGTTCTTTTCTTGTATTTAGGTTTGCTTATCTCTTATTTTAACTCCATGTATCCCATCTTCATGGCTGCTTTCCACAGAGTGACAACGTGCGCTATCTATCTATCTATCTATCTATCTATCTATCTATCTATCTATCTATCTATATCACATATATATTTCTATGAGATGTGAATCTTTAAATTTCTCTCTGTAAAGTGAGATTACAATAATTATGTGATTTTTCATATTTAAGGGCTTTTGTGAAATTGCTGCAAAAGTATTGCTTAACACGAAAAACACTTTGTGTAAATTACAATTTCCCCCCCCCCAGAAACCAATGGAAATAAAAAATTAGGAAATGCTAGTCTTTTCACTCTTGCACAGGGTAAAATAATCTTGTGGTGGCTGACAGTTTCTTTCCAGGGTATGTTTCAAAGTGCTGAGTTAACCTTTCTTGTTGAGGATGAGAAAAAAGGTGGGGGGAGTATTCTTTATATGTTTAATATACAATATGGCAGTCATTTATGAGCCACGAATGAGAGGCTTGGATGACCAGAGGCTAAAGGGCTCCTCTGCTTTTACTAAAGGCCAAGTCTAGCAAGGGTAACACATTTCTCAGTGACACCTAGGCTGGACTACTACAAGGCATTTTACATGGGGCTACCTTTGAAAAGTCTTCAGAAATTGGCAGTTTGGTCCAGATTGCAGTGGTGAGAATTCTTGTGTGCATTCTCCTCCAGGATATCACACCTATTCTGCTAGGGCCATACTGGTTACAGATTTGCTTCCAGGAACAGTATAAACTCAGTGCTTCCCAAACGGTGGGCTGCGACATGTTAGTGTGTAGCCCAATGTGTGTAGGTGTGTCTCCTACAATCTTGGAAATGTATGTTATTATTTATAAATCATATATATTTAAAAATATATGAAATGTTTTCATGAAATATGTTGTGTCCTCATACATTTTGTTACTACAATTGATGTATGTGTCTATATCTCTTACAAGGGGTTAGTTTAACCTCCGGTTTGCTAGTAAAACTGAATTACTGTGTCGCAAAATGATGCATGTCTAAAAAGGGTGTCACCGACATGAAAAGCTTGGAAAACTCTGGTATAAAGGATAGATAATACCCTTTGACCCTTGTCTTACATTCGGGATAACTTAAGGATGACCACTTCCCATACCAGGTTTTCTACACCGTTGGCACTGACTGAACCTTAACACTAGTGGAGGAGCATTTGATGGGACTTTCTCAGGGGCTCCAGATGAACTCTGGAATTATTTGCTCTGGGAGGCAAGTTTGGCAACTTTTGGTAATATATCATGGAATATATTTATTTATTTCTTTGACAGGGCAAATATCTTCTCATTTTGGCTAGGATGGGCTTAATTGAGGTTTTGCAATGTTTGATCTGCAGCTTTAAAATTTTTAAATTATATATATATTTATTTTTACACGTTATTATTTTATTTTTACACATTATGACTGGTTTTATTTCTGATAGCTCCCTTGACTGGCAGGTAAGTCTCAGAAGAGTGGGGAGGGGGAGTTTTTCTATAAATAAATATTTAAACAAATGTGCCAGGGAGGAAAATTCAGCAAGTGCCATTTTTCACACCTCAGAATGACAAGCTGTTTCTTCATAAACTCCTTCATCTATCCACCTGTTAAGGGAAGAGGAGCTCACTCCGGTGATTGTTTTTTAATTTTTTTTAAAAAAAATCCTATTTAATTTTTTTTTTTTTTAAAGAGAATGATTACTGGGCCTGAGATTAATGAAGCTCAGCCCCAAGCATCCAGTGTGGTTGTGGTTCTTCTGTCATTCTGTAATATTCATAAACATTCACAATCAAAGAATCACAGAGCTGGAAGACACCACAGGGGTCATCTAGTTCAAACCCCTACCATCCTGAAATACACAATCAAAGCACTCTTGATAGCCATCCAGCCTCTGTTTAAAAACCTACAGAGATGTAGAGTATTCCACTGTCGAACACCTCTTACCATCAGGAAGTTCTTTCTAGCATTTGGGTGGAATCTCTTTTTGTGTAGTCTGAATCCATTGCTCCATGTCCTAATCTCTGGAGCAACAGAAATGAAGCTTGCCCCATCTTCCACATAACATCCTTTCAAATATTTGAACATGGCTATCCTGTCACCTCTTTATCTTTTCTTCTTCAGACTAAACACACCCAGCTGCATAAGCTGGCTGCTCCTCACAGAGCATGGTTTCCAGGCCTTTTGCCATTTTGGTCACCATCCTTTGGACACATTCCAGCTTGTCCATATCCTTCTTGAATTGTGATGTGCAGAACTGGACGCAATATTCCCTTTGAGGTCTGACCAAAGCAGAATAGAGTTATTACTTACCTTGATCTAGACACTATACTGCTGTTGATGCTGCCTAGAATCACATTGGATTTTAAACCTGCCACATCACAGAGTAATTTAATTTAAAAATTAAATTAAGATGAAAAGGGACACCAACTATACCAAAAAGACACAGTTTTGAATAATATGGAATGGTAGAAGACCGAAAAGGTCCCTCAACAGCCAGGGCTGGGTTTCTTTGCTCTCACTGTCCTTACCACAGTGGCAGTCCCCCTGCATCCCCATACCTTAGCTCTTCCAAGGCCCTTTCCACACGGGGTAAAAAAAAACGGCTTAGGGCGACCTCATCCGGAGGTCGTCCACACCGTGGAGCGCGCTAGAGCGGTTTGAATAGTGGAGGTTCCACACCTCAAACCGCGCTAGCGCGGCTGCAAGGGGTGGCGCGGTGCGTTTTTTAAAAACCACATTTTATGTGGTTTTTACGAAATGCGAGCGCGCTAACCTGTTGCAGCGCCCCGTGTGAAGCTGCAGGGATGCACTAGCGCGTCCCTGCAGAGCTGCCCGGGGGCGAGCTTCCGGCTGGCGCGCTGCCCTGATTGGTGGAGCGCCGCCGGAAGTCGCCGGCCGCCATTTTGGGCGCCGCTGAACGCCGCCGAAACTCGCCAGCGTGTGGAGCGGCGAACGCGCGCTCCCCGCAGGGACGGAGCAACCCGTTTTCAGGTAAGATCCGTCCCTGCGTGCGCTGCCCCGTTCCCCCGTCCCCCGTGTGGAAAGGGCCCAAGTCAGCTTGGCTCAGCTCTCAGCCTCTGCCACTCCAAAAGAGCTCTGCTCCACAGTAACCAGGGCTGCACCTCTGTTTCTCTTCTGGGACATTTCATCTTGACCATAGCAATTGCCTTCTGTGCCCTGGCCAGTCTGAGGGAGGGGCACTCTGGTTCAGCTTCCTTTTTTCTGGGGTCCTTGGTTTGCTCTCCCTTTCCGTCTGACCCCAAAGGAACCACTTGCAGCAGCCCTACCATGGAGCAAGATGAAGTAATCTGCTTCAGCCACAGCCAGGTGGAAGATAGGAATGGATATTTGGATTGTGCACTTAAAAAAAAACAACTTTTCTTTCTAATAGAGTGGTGGTTCTAGCAGGGGAAGAGGGACAATTGGACAGTTGCCGCACCAGGCAACAAAATGTCTCAAGGAGGCATTACCTGAAAAAATATGAAAAGGGTCTCAATTTCTTCCCCTGAGTCTCACATCCACCTCCTACTTTTCTTCTCTCCTGGAGCTTGGAAAGTTACCTTAGAAATGAATGAGACACTGTCATAGTTCCGAGATCATAGAATGGGAAGAGACCACAGAGGCCATCCAGTCCAACCCCCTGTCATGCAGGAATGCATGATCAAAGCACTCCCAACAGATGGCCATCCAGCCTCTGTTTAAAAACTTCCAAAGGAGGAGGAGAAGATCTCAAATAGTTAGCCATTATAGCCACAGTTTTTAAAAGTAACTTTCCCCATTAAATAACAGAAATAAGAACTTTTTGTTGTTTAAAAAATGGAATCCTGCAAAATGCTGGCATGTGGTACAAACCACTGGCTGAGATCATGCATCGTGAGACATAACTACAATGGTAGATGTTTGATTATGCCACCCCAGCCCCAAACCTTACCTTTTCAGCTTGGCAGCATGCCAACCAAATGATCTCTGAAGCACTGCAGATTGGGGTGCTGGGATATGACATCTGGAGTGCTCCCCCAGTCTTGGGGCATACTGAGAGACCTCTTCGGGTCTTGCCACAACTACTTGGCTCAATGTACCCACGAGCAGGAGGAGAGTGCTGCAGATATCATTTCCCCAGCACCCTGATCTGCAGTGCCTCAGAAATCTTTCCGCTGGGGGCGTTGCCAGGCTGAAAAGGTATAGTTTGGGAGTCATGTTCTATCATTAGCAACTGTAAATGTGAATTCCCAGCGTTTACGAGATCATATATCCAGGTTACAATCTCACATCTCCTGAACAGGATGCCAGACGCCCACTCTTCTCACCCATCCCTTTTCCCCTTAACACCCACAAGAAAGCTCGAGGAAGTAGCATGAGATGCAGAATGGGCCAGCACATGGATCAGGAAATATTTCTCCTCCACTACATATAAGGCTGCATACCTCATAACTATAAAAGAAAGTAAGAGATAACACACCAGAAAGGGAATGGTGTTATCCCTTTTTTAAGTAGTGGTATAGTTCAGTTGTACCTTCAGTATGTGGTGGTGGTAGGGTTAAAAGAAAGTAACCAGTTCTTTGTAAGCAGTTATTTGCAAACTGTCTACTTTCTTATATGTATGTAGCCATTCATTTCCTGCTTTCCTTGCCTTCAACTTTCTTCCTTACCTTTTTCTTAAGAACACCCTCACACTGATTTCTCACCCAAGTTTGCATTATTTGTGACCACCAGGGCTGAACAGAGAAACGTGTCCTTGTTCCCATAGATTATAAAGTGTCAGAATGCTGAAGAAGAGAAAACCTAAAGTGCTTTTTAAATTATGGGCTGTAGGGAGGGTTGGCATTCTGACACTTGGACGAATGCTAATGACAGACCAAATTGCCAGAACAGGTTCCATGGCAGAAGGCCAGGAGCCATCGGAATGTCTCTTTAAAAGGCAAATGTCAGATATCTCTATAAAATAATAACTAATAACCTATAAACAATGACATCACTGTCCACCTCAGTGCTGTGGAGGTGATTTAGAGACACTTTGCTAGCTTGAAATGAGAACAGCTGCTCTCTGCTGGAAAGAGAAGGAAAACTTCTCATTAGCATTAAATTTAAATGAACCATTCTTCATTTGCATATTTCTATGGTGATGTTTCCATAAAAGTGTAACTTGGGAGTGACAATTTAGATCAAAGTTCGGTAATCAGGTTCTCCTTCATTGTATTTTATAAGAGCATGAAACAATACTTAAAGAAAAAAGACCCTTATCTTCCAGAAAGGATGAAAATATTTACTTGCTCACACACAGAAACTTTATCCAGTTTCCAGACTTCTGTAGTGCCATAGCATGGAATCAAATGGTCCCATCGAAGTCTCACTTCCCACCTTAGCTGATGGCTGCAGCCCCTCACCAGTCCCGGAAGTTACCCATTGTCTATACCTAACAGGGCAAAGAAATCATGCGGTGACCATCCTCTCCTCTTGGTCAGGGCTAAATCAATGTTCACTTGGTTCTCTTGCTTTCCTATTACAATGTCACAACAGTGTCATAGTGTACTGTGTAGGGCCATCTTTGTGAAGGCCCCTCCAGATGTGTTGGATGACAAGTTCTACAATCCCATTGCCCATGCTGTTGAGGATGGGTGGGTTC
The DNA here is from genome assembly GCA_948472985.1 of Iguana delicatissima. Lineage (NCBI taxonomy): Eukaryota > Metazoa > Chordata > Lepidosauria > Squamata > Iguanidae > Iguana > Iguana delicatissima. The sequence continues at coordinate 877,122 of CAOKZL010000593.1, forward strand.
TCCTCCATCACATCTTAAGGACATGAGGTTGCAGAAGGCTGAATTAAAGGTTTCTTCCCCCCATCCAGGTATACTCATAACAATGCAAGATGGAGATGAGTTCAGAAATGCCTGTGTCAGGAGAGTCAGGAGTGTCAGCTTTCTCTCCTCTACTCAGTGATACAGCCAGTTCGCAGACATATGATGCCTTGTGATTGCACACTGTACTCAGCATAGCACCTCATCTCTTCCCTTGACTGTACTGGCTCAATAAACCTTAAAGACCACTTTATACTTTCCACTTTTTTTTAAGTGCACACACATATATTTTGTGAATACAGTGCAATTTTAGGAATCCAAATGTGAAATATGGATGCTTGCAAGCATATGTAACACGATTAGCTATGATTCCGCTGTGGAGTGGCTCCTACACTCACAGGCTGCTCTGCACAACATCTTTACTCGCAAAAAACATCATTGTGCTACGTACTTGCACTGGGGATGGACAAAATACTCAAAAACCACACAAAAATGGTAAAAAAAAAAAAAAAGTGCTTCTGAAGTGTTGAGAAGCCCAGGAACTTCTCAGGAACTGATGAGAATCTTCAGAGTTTGGAACTTATTCTGTGAAAAATTTGAATGTAGATTTTTTGCACAGAAAACAGCATATTCTGAACAGAAGATAATATTTCTGCAGAGAAATGTTTTCCAGGCAGTTTTCTGTGCAGAAAGTGTTGCAGCTAGGGAACATATTCTTTGGAAAAAAGGCACTTTTCCACAGAAAACAGTGTTTTCTCCACTGAAAATAATCATTGATATTCTACATCGGTTACTTAGTTGCATATGTGTAACTGAGGGCCTTTCTGCCCTACACTGTCTTAGTGCTATTATTCTCCTTTCAACATCCTATGGAATCCTGGGGTTTGCAGTTTAGGGAGGGGCATTTAGAATTCCCGGCCAGAGAGCTCTTTGGCTTCAGTAAACTACAAACCCCAGGAATCCACAGGAGGTTGAAAGTGGAATAACAATACTGTAACAGCGTGGTGTCAAAAGGCCCTAAGTAATGTCTCCTGGCCCAAATCTGCAAGATGTTGTGATAAGAAATTGCTGCAGGGGTCCTCTTCTGACTGTTGCAGGATGACTCTCTCGTGGGAGGAGCTGAAAATGCCATCCACCTTGCACCCCAAATTGCCAGCTGAATCCAATCTGGTGCTGGCTCTTCATGTGGACTGGGGGTATTTGCATAGTTTTATAGGAAGACTACCTAGTCTTCCTACCTAGTCTTTTTGAATACAGAGCAGTTACAGATACGTAACTTGAGATTATGGTTGTGTAATTGCCATACTGAATGCCAGCCAATATGACTGCACAGAAATGCTATTTTCTGCACATGAAAATAATGTTTCATGCGCAAAAAATGCTGTTTCTCTGCAGACACACACAAAAAAGCCACAAGTGAAGAAGGTTAAGAGGGGACATGATAGCCATGTTTAAATATCTGAAGGGATGCCATATAGAGGAGGAAGAGGGCTTGTTTACCGCTGCTCCAGAGACCAGGACAAGGAACAATGGATTCAAGCTGCAGGAAAGGAGATTCTACCTGAACCTCAGGAAGAACTTCCTGACAGTCAGGGCTGTCCGGCGGTGGAATATGCTGCCTCGGAGTGTAGTGGAGTCTCCTTCCTTGGAGATTTTTAAGCAGAGGCTAGATGGCCATCTGTCGGGAATGCTTTGAGGGTGTTCCTGCATAGCAGGGGGTTGGACTGGATGGCCCGTGTGGTCTCTTCCAACTCTACATTTCTATGATTCTATGATTTTATGCAGATTAAGTTCCAAACTACAAGCAGTGTTTGTAAACTGCACAGTTCTTGAAGACTTTCTTGCGGCAGCCACAAAATGGCTAAAATTACTCTTTGCTTCCTTTGAGAATGAAATTAGCAAAGGTCTGCACCCCCAATTTTCACACATTTGTATCCTGTATCTTAAGGACTGACAGATATTCTCTGCTGATTATTCACTCAATGGCAAACTTTGATCTTTTGCCATGTGGTGTGAGGTATGGCCTGCAGCAAAAGGATAATGGCCCCAGTGCCATATCAGCAATTGCATGTAAAGAACAGTTGTGCATGTGCATGTGCATGTTACCATCACCTTGTTAGATACAATGTTTGATCACTCACAGAGGTGACCACAAAATTAGGTATTTATACATCTCTCCTTCACCTAAGCCATTTCTGCACTAGCCTGTTATAGCGCTATTATTCCACTTTCAACATCCTATGGAATCCTGGGATTTGCAGTTTAGGGAGGGGTCTCAAAAGTCCCTCCTTAAACTGCAAACTCCAGGATTCCATTGGATGTTGAAAATGGAATAATAGCACTATAACAGGCTAGTATGGAAATAGCCTTAGAATGAGGCAGCCAGCTTGATGTCCTCAAAGGGACAAAATTTCCCATTGTTCCCAACCACTTGCCATACTGGCTGGAGCTGACAGGACTTGTACTGTAAAACCCCTGGAAGGTAGCAAGCTGCCTGCCTCAGTCCTAGACGAATTCATGCCTCACAGTGGGTTTACACCAGTAGTGATCATTTGGACTGTGGTCTTTGGAGAGGGTCCAGTGTGTATGTGCCTCTCTCTGGGTGTGCACTCCAGCTACCAGGTGACTAGGGTACCTCCCAGTGCATAACTTTTCATAGCACTTGCTTGCTCTGGAGAGACAAATTAATTGCAGAGAATGAAAAGCAAAGACCAGAGTTAATGGTTATGCAGATGTTCCAGAGGGCTTTTGGACCTTGGACAACCATTTCCCTGTCTAAATCTTGGTTCTCTGTTTTGTGCAGTTGTCTGCTTGCAGGATTGGCCACAGGGAGCTAAATATAAATAAACAAAGTTTGAATGAGTCTGCATAACCTTTCCCCAAAGACCAGCACTATCAGTCATTCAAAAATGGCCTTAAATTTCAATTAGGCCAGGGAGAGTGATACAGAAAGAGAGCCAATGCCTTAGACGTAGCTGACATAATGAAATTTAATCTCAGCCTCAAGGCAAATGTAGGGGTAAAAAGGAATTTTTTAAAAAAAACAGGAAAGGAAGGAACTGAAACCAAGTCTGAAAATGTGCTGCTTTGAAAACCTACACAGGCCTACCTGCTGAAAGCATGGTGAAACGGAAAGATGATACCATGATGAGCAAAGAGAGTGAGACCGTGTCCAATGCACAGACATGTTTCTTCCCACAGCAGTCCTCTGTCCTCTCTGGGAACAGGGAGGAAGGGGAGACAATACGGAAGCCAGTCTCCACCTCCCCCCTCAGTGTGGGAAGATTGATCTGTTGGAGGATCTCTGGGGGACAGAGTCAGTGGTGTATTTAAGTCTTTTACTCCAAGTGTCAAGTCAAGTCTGGAAGCCAACTTTATACCTCAACCAAAATTTCAGAATTAATGGATAGAGTGAAATAAATTCACTTTTAACAATTTAAGCAGAGTCAGCTCTCCACATTTGCAAATTTTGCCGTCTGCAGCTTTCGAAATGGGGAATAGGATCCTATCTTACTCCCCATTACTGAAGCTTCAAAAGCTTAGAAGGAAGGGTCCTTCTTCCTCAAGCTCATTACCTAACCCTTTTGCTGTTCCCCTCTGAGAAATGCACCTGCACTCTGGGAGCAAGTCTTATCTTCTGCTCTTAGGAAAAGTTTTAGAAGGCTTCTCTGATATGCAGCAGGGTCAGGCTGCTGAGCAGACCTCAAGCCTGCTTCAAGCCCATTGCCTAACCCCTTTAGTGTTCCCCTCTAAGAAATGCGCCCACACTTTGGGCTTGAGGCAGATCCACATGTGACCAGTAGGCAAAAAGAGATGGAGGCGTTGTTCAAAGTCACAAGGTTTCTGGATGAATATCTTATGTTACTGAACTAAGGGCAGCAAGTCAGTCATTAAAAATATACAAATCTCGAGTCAAGTCAAGTCAGTGCATCATTTATGGCTGAGTTGAGTCCGAGTTGAGTAACTGAAGTTTGACTTGAGTTCGAGTCTATCAACTTGAGTCTACGTCACTGCAGAGAGTGAAGAGAAAGATCACCATCTTCTCTCAAAAGCTCCTCATAAATTTCACTCATTCGTGGCCGAGTGGGAAATCAAACCCTGGCCTTCAGGGCTATAGTCAAGCCACTACGCTGTGCTGGCTCTCTCACTTAAAGTCGGGGTGGGGGGTCCAGGCAGTGCTTTGTTAGCCAGGCTACAGGTTGTGCATCCTTGTCCCAAAAGGCACACTTTGAGCTTTTCTAGTAGGGAGACAAACCTCTTTTGAGCCTCTTATGACACATCTCTTGTTTCTTTCCTTGATTCTACTGGATTCTCCCCAGTTTCTCATCCTTCTGTTGCAAAGATGCTCAGCTTAGAAGCCTTTGGTTCAGTTTGTTCCTGTGTTATTACCGTTTGCTAGCCCGACTTTGGAAGATATTAGATATCATTTTTGATATCACAATTCGGCCCCATTATGCCACCCTCGGCCAAGTGTTTACGAGGCCCACGGACAAGCACAGAACTAGGCATGGCCGTTGATTGCTGAACATTCCATTCTCCACCCAGGCAGGCCAGACTCAGCCGGATCGTCGTTTTAGGAGACCTCCCTAGACAAACACCTCATTAAGGATGCACGCTAACACAAAGAACTCCCTGCCCTGAGCAGGCAACTTGGCAGATAAGATGCTTAACTGTCAAGTACGCTGCATCTGCATACTGGCCATTCCATTGTCGATTTGGAACTAACTCAATCATGCTAAATTCTGACCATTCGAAGACATTGTCTCACGCCCAAACCTCATTGTTCTTCCCCAAGTACAAACTAGCCTACGATCATATTTTCCCTATAAAAACCCCTGACTCCAAGACCTTCCTCGGATCGCTCCAAGCTTCCATCCAGCCTTGCTGCCACTTTATCCAGCAAGCTTTCCCCTCAGTCTCATTCCAAGACTGCGCACCGCCGGACCTCTGCAGTGATCTACCCCGGGCTTCGGACAGGTGTAGTATCACCCAATTCAACAATCCCTCTTAAAAATCCTCTATACTGCTACTGCCTTTATTTTCCTTAGCTACTTGTTTGAGTGTGTTGCATACACTGTTTGTCTGTATTTAATAAAGATCATTAGTTATTTTAAAAACCAGTCTGCTTCTTGCCTTGGCTTGACCCCATAGACATTGGGTTACAAGATCCTGCTACGTTGCCCTACCTCTTGTTTTGCTAAGCAGTGCTCTGAGCTAATTTTCCCCACCAATAGTCGAGCACAGTCGGAGTTCCTCGCGGGACCCCCAGTAAACAGGGCAACACCTGTGCAATCTCTTTTGTCCATCCCCTTAGGAAACATTCACAAGAACATTTTCATTACTGCTAAGCTCTGCTTTACACAATATCAACAACTGGGGGAAGCAGACAGCATGGAAAAGTTACTTCTTGTACTACATCTTGTAGAATCAGTGCTCAAATCACTACATCATGCTGTACTACATCTCGCAGAATCTGTACTACAACCTGCAGATTCTACCAAAATCCTACTAGTCATGCTGGCTTAGAGATTCTTGGAGTGGTAATCCAAAAAGTGACTTCCCCAAACTCTCCAGAGAAACTAGTGGAGAGGAAATATCAGAGTCCAGCTCCCTGCTTGTGCCTCTCTGAAGGCTGAGGGGTACAGGTGACTGTAATTCCTCCAAATCACTGCTGGTTTCCTTTCCCTCTGGAGCTGGTGGGGGCAACTCTGTCTCCACTTATCTTTCAACTGATGGGGATGTTTGCAAGCTGATTTGGTCAATCACTGGCTCTGTTCCTGGCACAATCAGTTGCTCATTGACCTCAGAGCCATCATCTTTCACAGAAAAAGAGTACACCTGGGCCATTTCCTTACTATACTTTTACAGTGCTATTATTCCACTTTCAATATTCTGTGGAATCCTGGGGTTTGAAGTTTAAGGACGGGCATTTAGAATTCTCAGCCAGAGTTCTTTGGCCTTAGTAAACTACAGACCCCAGAATTCCATAGGATGCATGGAACTCATGCATGGAATGACAGGGGGAACATTCATTCTGCTGCAATGCACCCTAAATGGAAGGGAAGCTTAAATCTTGAAATCTGCATTAAATGTAATTGAAAATGTATTGTACAGTGATTTCTAATCTAAGGCTACAAACCTAGTAAACACATTTATTCAGAAGTAAGCTCCATTGAACACAGTGTGACTTACAGCTGAGTAAGCATGCCTAGCAGTCTACATAAATGAAGGATTCCACATACATATTTAGGACTGGCCTCTGATGACCCTGACTGTTCTATTCAGCTCTCCTCTGTTTTATCTTATTCAGCTTTCTCAGCTGCAGCCTTTGAATTGATGTTCAGAGGTTGTTCTGTATTATTTTTAATGATATTTTGTTTCAAAAGGCCATTCATTATCAAGATTTCCCAAAAGATGCATTAACAGAAACTCATTCTGCATCAAAAGAATTGGCTCATCCAGCATGGAAAATGAAGGCTGATTGCACAGATGACAATGCTTGGCTCATGAAAAGCACATTTTGGGGCTGGGAAAGAGAAGCGAAACACTACAATGTGCATTCTGAAGTCCAAGGAAAGACAACTTTCTAAGCGTGGTGCCACACTCCTTCCACATACACCAGCCTGGTAGAGCTCATCAGAGCAACATCCTCCTATTGCTACTACACCTGAGTCCCACTGTTGTTTCCACGACTATTTCCATGACTATTTCCACCACTGCTGGAAAAAAAAAAAAAGAACACCACTTTTTTCCACCACTGGGGGAAAAAGTCTGGAAAGAAGTTGTTAAATATAATCAGGGGAGCTGCGTCCAGCCCATGGTATGCATCATGTCCAGTCCTGCTGCAGTTACAAAGGCCAAACAGGCTATGATTCTGTAAAAATATCCAGGATCTGATTCTGCGAAGCATTTAAGTCTGCCTGTAAGTTCTGAGTCAGTTAAAAAATCAAAGAGATCTTGGAGGCATGTCTTTTGCAGTTGTGTTGACAGGAGATACATAGTTGGTGTAGTTGTAGTAGCTATATTGCTGATGGGGCATAGTTCAAAAGGGCAGCACTTGTTTCCCATGGAGAAGGTCTCAGTTTTAGCCCTGGTATCTTCAGATCTGAGAGGGGGCAAGGAGACTCTCTCTGAAATCCTGGAGATCTGAGACAATGTGGAAAAAGTACGGAGGGAGATGGAGCAAAGGTCATCTCACCACAGTGTATGCTAGCATGCTACAACTGCTCCTTTGAACAGACCTCACCTGCAGAATGCTGTCGAGACCTGGCCACCCCAAATTGACCAAGTGGAATGTGCATCTAATGTGCAGGGCACTCTCTAAGGTGGTAAAGATCTGGGATACAAGCTCTAAGAGAATTCAAAAGGAATGAAGGAGCAGCGTATTCTTAGCATGGAGGAGAGAAAGCTGGGAGGTGATATGATGATATACAGTCATTCCTCCACACTTGCTATGGTTAGGGGCACAGGATCCTCATAAAAGTGGAAAAACCATGAATAATTCTAGGCCCTCCCAAACCATATTTAACACACACAAAAAGTATGACCACCATATTCAACCCACAGTGGATTCCTCTGAGGCATCAGAGTTCCTTCACGAGGCAGAAGTGGGTGGCTGGTGGGGTTTACAGCCACCTCCACTGCTGCCCCACACCATTTTTAATAGCAACCTACAAGCCTCATTGGTGTTAGCCCCAGGCCCTCTGGGTAGGCCCTGTGTTGCACACTCACACATTTCAGGTTAGCCTGCTTTCACACTAACAAACATATTTAGGGGGTTAGCTCATGCTATTGCATTGCTAGGTCAGGCTGCCCTGTATGCTGCACTCCTGTGAGAATAGCCAAGGAATGTTAATGATGGGTGCTTCACTCCCTGCACCATCCAGTACGGTGAGGGGAGAGTGAAGCCTGATTAGAGACTGTCCGCTCCCATTTTGGACAGATAATGAGATTTGGCCACGAGCCTATCATGCACCTGGCCCATGGGTGCCTCTGTAATTGGCGTCCGAGGTGGGATAGCCCCCTCCTGCCCGTTTCGGTACGGTGGCCTGTTTTGCCACTCGTGTATGAAAAGCTTATATAGTCTGTTGGAACAAAGAGAACCCTGCTGTGTCGCCTCCTTTGCCTTTCTGACAGAGTCAGAGGGTACGTACGCTTGTGTGCCTTTCGTCTTTCTTTTTGCTTCTTCACTTAATAAACTGCATCCTCAAAGACCAGAACTGGCTTGGTTCTTGCCTCCCAGCATCCTGCACTTCGAACCTTGCACGGCCACCCAATCCAGGGAGGGTCGTGTGTGCTACACTTGGCAGTTTCTCAGTCTCACGAGGCTTGCAGTCCTTATTAATAATGGCATAGGGAGGCAGCAGAGGTGACAGCAAATAATCTGTGAATAATCGAATCTGCAAAAGTGAAACCTGCAAATATGGAGGGCTGACTGTAATCATTATATTAAAATATTTCAAAGGTTGTACCTTAAGGCACAAGAATCCATTTGTTCTTGGAAGCTAAGCAGGGTCAACCCTGGTTAGTACTTGGATGGGAGACTGCCAACAAACACCAGGTGCTGTAAGCTACATTTCAGAGGAAGGAATGGGTGAAACCACCTTAGCCAAGTATTGCTTGGATAAGAAATCCCTATGAAACTGATGAGGTCACCATAAGTTGACAGGTGGCTTGAAGGCGCATCCACATCTCACAAAAAAAAGCAAGTTTGGTTTTTACTGCTGTAGAGCGTAAGACCCAAACCAATGGAAACAACTTACAAGAAAGGAGATTAGGAAGAACCTCATGGTGTTAAAAACTGTTTGAAAGTGGAGCAAACTGTCCTAGAGGGCCCTCCTTCATTGGAGGTTTTTAAACAGATGACCATACCTCTGAGTTGCTCTGGCTGTGGATTTTCTCTGCTGGTAGGGGGCTGCTCAGAGCTGGGGCCCTTTCCAATTCAGCAGTTCAGTGCCTCTGGAAACAACAGGAGCAACAGCAGCAAGAATTGAGGCAATTACTATCCAGCTATTTAAATACATGACTTTTCTGAAACATTTGTGTGTCTATTTTGTGAGTCCGTAAAACAGAAGCCAGTTTTATTCTCTGGAAAGTTTTCCTGAAGGGGTGTTGCTGCCTCTTACTTGCCTCCAGGCCTCCACAGATAAGTGTACTGCATCTGCCGCAGTGGCTTTGCTGTTCTGAGATGTAATAAGCATGGATGAAAGAAACAAGAAGAGGTTGGAGTTAGGGGACTAGGAAGGACAGCCCACCTGAACGATGAGAGCATCTCACAGGGTGTGGAGCATCTTACAGGTTCATATAAGGAACGTGAGGAGTCCCCTGCTCTGTGCAAAGAGAAGATTATGTTCCATGCTTGTTAAGGTGTGATTTTGCTTGTCCTGCTGCTACTAAGCCTCACTGTGGGCTTAAACTACTTTTGTGGTTACACTTCTCCTTTGAGGAGACATAGGCCATTTCCGCACTACAACTATTATTCCACTTTCAACATCCTATGGAATCCTGGAGTTTGCAGTTTAGGGAAGGGCCTTTAGCATTCTCATCCAGAGAGCGCTTTGGCCTGAGGAAACTACAAATCCCAGAATTCCACAGGATGTTGAAAGTGGAATAATATAGTATAGTAGTGTTAGGCAGAAACGACCATAATTCTACGGAGGAAATAGTGGGTTCTTGTCATTGCCATCACCGTCATTATAGCCACTACCACCTCTAACCTATCATTCTAAGGATTCATTAGAGCAGTGGTTCTCAACCTGTGGGTCCCCAGATGTTCGTGGACTTCAGCTCCCAGAAGCCCCAGCCACTATGGTCAATGCTCAGGGCTTCTGGGAGCTGAAGTCCACAAACATCTGGGGACCCACAGGTTGAGAACCACTGCATTAGAGGAAGTCAATTTCTACCCTACTCCCATCATGCACTGCACTTCTCACATGAAACAGCATTCAACAGTTGAAAGCTGCTAGACTGGTTTCACTTTAACACTGCTTATATGGGTACATGTTTTACCTGTGCACACATTTTTGTTGTAATGTGTTAGTGGATTTTCAACACAGTGGCCCTGTGAACAAAACAGATTGGGGGGCGGAGGAGCACTCTTTTCCTTTGTTACCAAAATGGCAAGATTTCGTCTCCCCCGCCCGCGTAATCACGCGTAGTGAGGGGTGCTTTTACTGGCCTCGCACAAGGGGAGACCACACAATCACCACACGACAAAAGTTGCATGGTGGGACAGGAACGGGGCTGAGCCTGCAGCCCTCTTTTAGGGCCACCCCACCCCCCTCCTCAGCCTCTTTGTTTGTCTTTGGGGCAGGCCCACGGCTGGCCTCTATTGTGGAGTCTCAAGATGGAGGGGATTGGTTTGGGGGGCTCACCTTCCAGGAAAGGGCTGGCCAAAGTTTTAACCCAGCCTTATGGGTTGGCTTTGGGGCCCGGTACCTCACCCAAGGGGGGCTGGAGAAGAGGTCTGGAGGTAACCCTTGCCTTGGCCTACCCATTCTGTCGACTCCCCTTCTCAGGTCATAAGTTCAAAATCAAGTTCAAGGTCAAATTCAAGCCCAAGTTTAGGTTCAAATTCATTACTAGCTTTATGTTAATTAAGCATACATTAATAAATCGCCCTAGTTCAACTGAAGCCCTGTGCGTGGTCTCTTAATTTCGTGGGTTGGGCAGCAATGACTGATACCTTTCATGCATCAGGTCACTGGTGAAATCTGAACACAAGGTAAATCTGTCTAAAATTCTGAATTAGGTATCACCATGACAGCAATAGGGGAGGATTTTGTCCGATTCATTTTTTGATAACATAACTCACAATTTTTTTTCATAAATAGCACAAAAAGAACTTGAAATTTGGGGGGGTCATTATTCTCATTACTGAGGCACTGTCTCATATATAACAGCAAAACACAGTACAATAAAACAATAAAATGCACAATAAATTGTTAAACACTACATGGACTAGTCAGTATCTTCAGGTAATATACCACCATTAATTCATTGAAATCAATGAGTTTAATCGTTTGATACATAGTTTTTATCATAAGTCATTTAGACTGCCATACCTTAAATTGGTATGGGACTTTGGTGGGAAGTAAGTCTCTTTGCTAATATTAATTTAATTAGTAAACTGAAACCATACATACAAATTATTCCAAGTTAATGTGTTCTTTGACTCTGTAATGTAATGTTTTAATTTTTCCATCAGGGTGAGAGACCAAAGTCTTGAAAGGGTCTGAACGTGGAAGAAAGAAGAACTGGAAGATTCAACCGTCCCAACAAGATTTCAAAGGTTTACAGAGGTCTTTGGACATTCCTGCCCGCAGAGATTATTCAAAGGAAGTTGCCCTCTTGTGTACAAACAAATGGCATTTTTTAAACTTACAGAATGTGCTTCCCTTTGACGGGGGCAGAATTGGGCACTAAAGTGCTATCTCTGAAAACAAAGAGGTTGATGAAGTTATGAAGTCAACATTTCGATTCAGTCCTTTTCTTATCTAATGAAAACGTGGGGATATCTCTTAGGAATTTAGCAGCAGGTCAGCAAAATCAGGCTATACACAGAAGTGGCCTTTTCTTCCTCCTTAAAATTTAATTAATTCCCAGTCCTATATATCCTTACCTGTGCTGCAAGTTTCACTAGACTGACAGGACTTCTGAGTGAACATGCACTGTAAGGAAATATTGTGTGCTGGTTTTTAAACAGGCATGTATTCTTTCACAGCTTCATACTGTAAGGCATTCATTGCAGCACTTCTTGGCAAGATCTTAATGACATAATTAGAAACATCTGGCAAGTCCCATTGAAATGTATGGGGTTACTCTCTTGCCTGATGCTGAAGTGATGTTAAGCATAAGCTGATGTGTTAAACATGGTGAAGTGCTTTATTGCCTACGGCTAGACAGGCACATGGTTATAATTTAGCATATTATTTCAGCCCCCACCCCACTCCCAATCTATATATTTAAGAGTGGATTGCCTTTCTCCCAATCATTTGATTTGGGTGCGTTGGTCCATTGCATGTATGCTGAGCTTTTTAGTGTTAAATGGGTTGCCCCATTTATTTTCCTGTCTGAAACAGGTAGATTCATATGGCTTGGGGTTTGTGCAGGTGTATGGGGGTATTCTGAGGATGGGTGAGCAACTCTCACAAGTTAGGGCCCACAGTGGTTCTCCAGGAGGGCTAGACCCATCTCCACGTGGCTATTCACACCCTGAAAAAAAATCAGTCTCTCTCTTGGCTTCACTTCCAGTTGACTTCCTGTTTATTTAAAGGGCACAGAGGAGAGCTGCAAATGTGGTTGAATGTGGTCCTTCTAGCCTCTGGGAGTTCCTAGCTTCATGCAAGCTGCCTGCTTTGGAAGCAAAAATGACACTGTAATCCCATGATTCTACTTGCCCGCCCTGTCCCTCCTTTCCTTTCCTTCCAGCCCCAGGACCATGCCTGGGGTCCTACCCTCAGTCTTTTGTGGGGCCATCCTCCTCTTCTTCTGATGCCCTGATGCCTCTCTTCCCAGCACTGGCTCAGGACCTTGTTCAACCTGTGCCTGTGGGTGATGTCACCTCTGTTGAGCCAGACAAGCAGGAGAATCATAGATCAACCCTAGTAGGCTGCCACCATAGGACTCAAGTATATTTAAATCCAGCTAATTAACCTATATTTGTGAAGGCAAGGACTTGAATTTTCCAGCATGCCCTTAAAAACAGCTGATATGAAGGTTGAGAAGCTCAGCCACCACCTATTTCTTAGAGAAGATTCTGTTTTTAACTAAGCTGCCACATCTGTACCTGAACCAATGTTCAATTTTTAAAACTCCCCCAGCCTTTCTTTCTTCTCGTCTTGTTTTTCTCCCCTCCCCTCCCCTCCCCTCTCATTTTTTCTTGTCAGACAGGACCTGAAGGTTCAATTACAAAAGGAACTGGCCAGCGTGGCATTGTTGGAACTTTGCTTCCCCATAGACTTACAGGTTTGCTGTCAAATTTGTGTTGCTGCAACCAGATTTCATTTTAAACTAAGATGACATGTGGTAGGTGGGGATGGGGGAGAACATGGGGATTAAACTACAGTGACAATGTCAGGTGGAGAAGTAAGGAAGAAAACAGCAGGTGATGTTGTCTTAAAATGAGTTGCATTTTAAGAAAAGACCCAAAGTATTATAGGTGATAAGTAAAAGTGCTACTGGAGTGTCTATTTTGAGACTTGTACTATGCAACTCACAATTTTGTAATATTTGCCTCCAGGAAGAAGTGAGCATTGGAATTCTCTGATTCTTTTCTGTCTCTTTTGAATTTGCAATAGGAGGGAACTCCCCTGTAATCCTTCCTACCCAATCAGAATGCAATTCTTTCCCTTGATTTTCAGAAGTTACTATTTTGGACTCCAGCTATCAGAGGCTTCCATCCGCCATGGACACTGGGCACTCTAGGAATTACTATCCAGAAAGTAATTTGTCTAGGCTCTGATCTTCTCCTGTGCTGGTGCAGTTGTCCAGGGCAATGTGGAAGCTGCAGGGGGAAGGAATGAAGGTCTAACCTGAATTATTTCCCAGGTTTTGATGAAACAGCCCACTTTATTTCTGAACCCCACCAATCCAACGCAGGCCACTTGCGGTTCCTTCTTCTCAAAAGCAACTGTTGACTCTCATGTCAGTGTGTATGTATATGTGTGGAGGAGGTGAAAGTGAGCTCATTCTGGGTTTCAGAATGCTAAATGAGCCATCCAAGGTGCTGAACATATTTTGGTGACAGGTTCCAAACTAAAACCCAGAGTGGATGCATTGAAATGGAAGCCACCAGCTACCATTGTTCCTTCTCTGTAATTATACTGGTGAACAGAAAATCTCCTTATAAGGTACAGTAATTCTGTCTTCTCTTGTCTCTAAACCTCCTCAGGTTTTTAACATTTGGACTGCAGAGCTACTTCTGCCAGAAAAATACAAGATGGTACTTACAGTGAATAGCATTTGACTTGAGAGATATTATGCCTTCCAAGTGAAACAAAACAGATGCTGTTGTAGAGGAGGGAGCAGAAGGTAAATAGGGATGTATTGGTTGCATTTTGGGTGATCTCCAGGAGATTGGTAAGGTTTTCTGACTCCAGTAATTCAACAAAAGTGTCAACAAAAAGACTTTATTTCTCCCTCTAAATCAAGAAAATTGAATGGGGTGGGATGTTTGAAAAGACTTGTGAGCTTGGTTCTCATTGTCAAACCAGTACAGAAATTTCTGGGCTTTGTGTACAGAATTCCCAGTTTCCTGTTTCTTAGTATATGTCCATTTGTTTGAGCAATTCTTTTGCAGCAGGATCTGGTTGTTAAACTGAGCTTGCAATCTCTCTCCTGCTCCAGAAAAGCTCTGTTAAATGTGAACCACACAACTTGGCATCCCCTCAAAACCTACACCCAAGTTTTGTAGTGTTTTGCCCTGCAAATCCTGAGTTTTGCTCTGCCATCCATCAATGTGCTGCTGGCAGATTTAGTCAGGTTTCCTAAATAACACTCCCAGGGCCAACATTGTCATTTTCACTCAAAACGTAAGCCAAAGTTTTGCAATAGTTTATAGCAGGTTTTCACAGCTTCTAGCCCACAAAGCTGAATGCAGCCCATCAACCGCCTCCAAATATGTAGCTGGTGGCCACACTCCAAGGAGATGCCTCCAGGAAACATTTTCTGCTGCCTTTCCTGCGTGCCCCCAAATGTTTGAAGTTATGCATCTCCTTTTCACACTTTACACGTTTACTGCACTGAGGTAGGGCCAGTTATAACAATTAACCATAGAATGAAAAGTGCTACATAAAGTGTGAAGCATTTCTTCAGACACCAGGAAGTTCTTTAATACAGGAAAAAACTTCAGTGAGGTGCTGTGCCTTAGATTAGCATCAAATTGACTGGAGGTTAATGATTCTCAGTACCTTGGCAAGAAACAGAGGATGAGCCAGAAAATATAGTTACAACTCCTGGCTTGCTGAATAAAATCTTATCTTTACATCTCTCCTGTTTTCATTTCTCATCCATGGCACTTGGGTTTTATAGGTTCAGAGGAGTACCCCAAGGCTTTACAGTACCTTCTCTAATCTGGTATCCTTCAGATGCATTAGACTACAGTTCCCACAATCCCCAGCCAGTAGGGCTGGTGGCTGTGTTGCCTGGGCATAGTAGGAGTTTCAGGTTAACACAGTGCCAGGATGAGAAAGGCTGCTTTATAGGGTCAAATTAATATTGACTGTGATATGAAAGGGGTTTTTCCCCTTGATATAAATCTGGTAACTCTAAGTGGATCTACATCTTAAAACTGTTACATGTTTCATTTTCTGGCATTTTATTTTTTTTCAAAAGACTCCCCTGGTTTCTTATTTACCTTCAAACCTCAATATCTTTTCAAGAGAATAGGGTCTCCCCAGGCTGACAGGCCAGCTAAATTACTTGCAGAAGGATTGATTTGACTTGTAATCATCAGTCTCAAGTTGTTTTTGTTGTTGTTACTTGCTGTCAAATTGACTTCAACTTATGCTGATTTTATAAGTAAGAGACTGCCGAGAGCCCGGGTCATCACCTACCCTGCTCAGGTCTTGCAATGTCAGAGCCATGGTTTTCATGACTGAATCAAACTCCTTTTGATACCATTTTCCTCTTTTCATACTGCCTTCTGCTTTGCTGAGCATTGTCATCTTGTCCAATGAGTCATACCACCTTAGGATTTGTCCAAAGTACAACAGCCTCAGTTTGGTCATCTTGGCTTCTCGCTTGGGCCTGATTTGCTCAAGGAACCATTCGCTTGTATTTTTAGCTGCCCATGATATCCATGGAACTCTCCTTTAGGGCTACATTTTAAATGCATTGATTTTCATTCCCTCAGCTTTCTTCACTGTCCAGCTTTCATACTCATACATAGAAATCAGAAATGCTATGACATGGATGATTCTGACTTTGTTATTTATTGATATATCTTTACACTTGAGGATTTTATCCAGTTCCTTCATAGTTGCCCTTCCAAGCCTTATTCTTCTTCTGATTTCTTGACTGCAGTCTCCATTTTGACTAATGACTCAGCCAAGGTATACAAAATCTTAGTTTGAGATCTTCATTACCCACTTTAAAGTTATGTAATCATATTTGGTCAATTTTAAAAAATGTTTAAGTATGACTGTGCCTTTGCACTTTCTTCCTTAACTTTCATCAATAGCAACTCCAAGTCTTTGCTATTTTCTGCAGGTAATATGACTTCATCTGTATATCTTAAGTTGTTGATGTACCTTCCCCCACTTTTTAACATCTCCTTCCTCTGACAGTCTCTTGGCTCTACATAAAATAACTGAAAGCTAAAGATACGTTTCTTCATACTGCCAAGGCCAAAGGATGACTATTAGGGTGGTTATTCTTTGACATCAAACATACTTCTAGTATTGCCACCTGGGCATAGACCAACTACTCCTGACCAGTTACAAGTGGCTTCAGTACATCATTTGCTCTTCAACTGCCTGAGTTCTGGTCAAAAGCATGTGCAAGAGTAGAACTGTGGCAGAACCAAGCAGCTCTGAAAATAAAGTTTAGCTGTTTCTGCTTGATCTAATGACAGATTTGAAGACTGGCTAGATCAGGGGTGGGCACCTGTCAGAGGCTAGGGGACTGCATTTACCCCTCTCAGGAGATGGGGGGGTCACAGACCCCACTGTTAAAAAACAGTTTTTGCCCCCAAATATGTCTCAACACCCCCAAGGGCTGTAGGGACCATTGTTTCTGTGTTTTTAGGGCCCCTTGGGCCATTTTAGCCCAAGGAAAAGACATTTTTTCCTCCAAACCAGAAGTGGCCTGAAGTCATTTCTGTTTTTTGAAAAATAAAAAAGGACTTTCCTGGATCTAAAAAACAAAATGTATAAGGAATTTGGGAGCAAAAACTTTTTTGAATTTTTTTTTTGACCCTGGGCGGGGAGATGGGCCATAAAGACAACCCTGGGGCTGCATGTGACCTGTGGGTTGCACTTTGCCAGCCTATGGGATAGATGAATAATTTGGAAAGGAGCTGGAAGGGAATCCAGCAGTTTCAGTGGCCCGAGGAACAGAGGCATACACAAAAGTTGCTTATGCCTCTAAAACACACATGGGTGGGCCTCCAGATCTCCAGTTGCTACTTCCATCACCCTTGACTAGCATAGCCAAGAGTGAAGGATGATGGGAGTTACAGACTAACAAAATCTAGGAGGCAAAAATCTCTCAGTCCTGAACTACGGTAAATGTCAAGCTTTTTCAAATGCCAGCGAGGGAAGAACATATTGAACCCCCATCTTAATTTTTTTAGTGGTTCTCAAGAACTGCTGACCTAGTGAAGTGTGTAACCAGTACCCCTCAGTGAAGAAGCTTGTGGTCCTGATTATGCCTAACTAAGGCTGTCTTTGGCTCTTCCTGGGTGGAACAGTGTTAACTCTGGAGAGAATTGATCCATAGTAACTGTTAAAAGAGAAAGAGAATTATTTTTTTATTCAGGATGTGAGCACCCACTTTATTTAAGTCTGCAGGTAGTTAAATGTCACTCATGTATGAATCATAGTCCTAAAGTTGCTTAGGGAAGTGAAGATCACCAGGTTCCTCATTCCTAGACTCACATTCTCTGAGCACCTCTACTGAAAGTCAGGGGCTTTTTTGCACTATATAATTATAGCACTATGATTCCATTTTGAGAGCCATGGGTCCATTCTGTAGAATGCTGGGACTTGTAGTTTAGGGAAGAACATACACAATTCTCAGCCAGGGAGCTCATCTGGTGCCTCTGACCAAACTACAAACCCGAAATTCCATAGGATGAAACCATGGCAGGTAAAGTAGAAACACAGAGCTACCATTGTGTAGTGTGAGAGGGCCCCTGGTAAATCAAAGGAGTGAGGTTCTGAGGAAAGGTTATGCAAGTTGACCTGGATTCCAAGTGCCAAAGGATGTGGGAGCCAATGGCACATTTTGGTTGCAAACTGTCATCATGAGCCTTCATTGTGTTACATAGGTGTGGACATACAGTCCAGTTACAAAGCGAACAGCCCCTTAAATTCATGTTTTCACAGATGGCGGCTTGATCCAACTTTTAAGCACTTCTAAAACTCATTGATTTTGATAAGAGGTAAGCAGAACCACATGATCTGAATTGTGAATTCTCTTGTCATAGAAGCTGTGTTTTTAAAAATTCTGTCTTATTTGGTAGATTAGTAGAATGCAATGCTCTGAACTATTCTTTTTCATCTCAGTCGCCTCTCTTTTGGATTCTCTTAAAGTGGTGTTTCTTTTTAAAATAAGAAGAATAAGTATTTGTAAGAATAATAAGTATTTGTGACCATACAGTATAATACCGTCATGACAGTACCTGGTGAAATGATAATAAAACTTTTTTAAAAAAAATTCTGTAACCTGCTGAACTACATAGTGATTCTATATGTGTTTCTGTCAGGTCAGTTTTGCTCTTCCTGCCATATCCATAGGATGTGGTGTCAGTGAGTGATCTTGTGCTTTGCCCTGCCAAAAACAATGGCCATTTCTGCACTAGATTGTTATGGTGCTATTATTCCACTTTCAACTTCCTATGGAATCCTGGCATTTGCAGTTTAGAGGCCTCTCCCTAAACTGCAAACCCCAGGATTCCATAGGATGTTAAAAGTGGAATAATACCACTGTAACAGTCTACTGCGGAAATAGCCTATATTGTGTTCTGCATTTAGTATTCTATGTTCCCTAAGGAACGCAAGGTGTTGGAGAAGTCATTTGACCAGAATTTAAAATGTGGGTTTATCCTGATATATTTGCTGACCCTTCAGGTCATCTGGACTGACCCAAACCCACTGACTGACTGGACTCAAACTGTTAGAGAGAGGTGGCTAGTTATACACCTGCACTGGAGGTTGCTAAGGAAACTGCCCATTGACTGACTCACAAATTGCCTACTAATTGCTATACAAACCAGGTTAGTTAGATATGTGCTTATTTTAATCTTTAATGAGTTTTACTGTATATGTCCTTTGATGATTATCATTGGTTACTCTTATGCTTTGATGTTTTGCACTTTGCTTTTCCTTGACATATTTTAGTCCTACCCTGCATTGATGATGGAATACTCTAATGCTTTGATACTTAATTCTTCATATAACACTTTATATTTTGCCTGGAAAAATACTACCTTTGCTTTGGTAAAATTATTACCTTGCTATGATGTGTTACTGCTTTGCTTTGATGTTTTATTAGGAGTTGTTGTACTGTGAAAAGGACAATGGGAATAGCTGTGAACAGTGCGTTGGGAACGGAGAATTTTTTTTTAATAAACTATGATAAAATTCCAGGTGCTGGCTGGAAACTGGACTCCAAGGGCACACTGTTGCTATGGTTACTGAGAATAGGAGAGGGAGTAGTATATCCTGAGAAAAGAGGATTGTTTTCATAGCTAGCCAATAGAATACTAGAATGCTAGCCCGCACTAATTTGAAATGTTCCAGTATACAAGGGATTGTAAATCCTATGCTGCTTTGGTCCTGGCTATTGCTAATATGTGCAGTTGTTTTCTCCACTGTTCCTGAATACAGCTTTTGAAAACTTCAAAGCCTATTACTTTAGGATGAGGCTATCCTGTACGTAACAAATTAATATGCATATTAGGAAGGTTTTTCCTTTGTACAAAGCTGAAACCAAGAATTCACAAATAAGTCTTGCACGAGTCTTCCAGCAGGGGATTTACTTCATTGTTAAGACATCAGTGAGCAGAAATGATAGCCTACTGAGGAGTGTCCTTCTTGTTCATGTGATAGAGCCTATTATGGAACAAGAGAGGCTCTTTCCCCACTAATACTGACTTCTGCCCTTGGGTAGGGGATGAAAACTCCCCTGTTCCTTGGATTAAAAATTGCTGCCACCACCTACAGTAGAGCTTTCCAAACTGTGTGCCATGACACGTAAGTGTGTCACCTACAGTGTGTAGGTGCGTCATGCAAATTTAACCGGTGGAAGGGCTGCCTCTTCCACTGCTGCAGCAGGCCAGGCCTGGGTGAAGGAGCTGCCTCTGCTGCTGCCACCTCCCTGGGCCAAGGAAGACCCTGGTGAGGGCTGTGGTGGTGGGCCAGGCCTGGGTGAAGGGGCTGCCTCCACTTACTGCATTACTTATGGAATTACTATGTCACAAAATGATGCATGTCTAAAAAGTGTGTCACCAACATGAAAAGTCTGGAAAGCTCTGATCTACAGCATTAAAAAAAACCCATCCCATGACACAGTAGGACACCACTGGGGAAAAAGACTCTCTAAAGCTAGAGCCCCCTTCCTTCCCTCACCCTCTCTGGGAAAGAGGGATTCTATTGGTGAGCATAACCAGCAAAAGCATGTGAACATAGAAAGGTTGAGCAGGAGTTCTTTAAGGAAAGCATTTTATTCTAAGAGCAGGCAATGTAATAATAAAAGGTATCACCATACATGAAGGATTCTTCCTCCAGGCTCACTTAGGAATTACAAATTACAGATAGTTGTATTATTTCAGCCAGAGCTTTAAAATAAACAGAAATCCTAACGTGACTAACTAACAAACAGCCCTGTCTACTCACATTTTGATCCAAATGCTGAGATGGTCTGAGGGATGAAAAGAAGGAGGAGCTGGGAGATTGGACTGCTGCCAACCTACTACCAGCTCCCTCAAGTTCCTTTGTTCTTTTCTCTGCCTCATGGTCCCCTGAGGCCTTTTAAAACTTCTTGACTGAAGCATCTCAAAGGCCCTCACCTTTCTCCCCCTGATTGGGCAATTATCTCTCCTGACCACCAGTGTCCTCTGTGATGCTGACCCCCAATCAAATATAACCTAAACCCAGCACCTCATTAACCCATTGTTTACCTGTAGAGAGATCTACCTCTCTTCACTGTGTTGCCTAGACAATGGCAGCTCATTACAGTAGTAGTAGTAGTAGTAGTAGTAGTAGTAATAATCATAATAATATTTATTTATATCCCACCTGTCCCAACGGATCAAGGCAGTACTACAGCAGTACATATATACATTAAAAGCAGTTAAAACATAACCCATCCTCCCCACTCACCAACCCATCTAAACCCCCTAAAACACATTAACTATTAAAAACTATTATCACAGAGCCCAACAATGGTCTCAATTGGGGTGACCACAACATGGCCTTCTAGATCTTGTTGAAGTCCAGCTCCCAGCATTCCTCACCATTGGCTATGCTGGTCCCAGGTCTGCTGGGAGTGAATGTCCAACAACATCTGGAGGCTCATATGATTGCTACTCCTGGGCTAAATCCAATGTTAGCCCTACCTAAAGCAGCCCCATTTAAATGAATGGAATTTAGGTTACTCGTGACTAACATTGGGCTAACATTGGATTTAGCCCATGCTTCTTAATGTTTTGGCTCACCTAAGCTTTTTACAGAAAGCAGGAATGTACAACTTGCAAGCAGCTCCCTAATGTGTGTCCTGTCACTCCCACGTTGCCTGCCGCCCCTCCACACACTGATCAACATCATTGTTTTTAATGGTGTTTGGAGTAGTAGAAAGCACTAACTCAGGGTAAAGGGTGAAATCTTCTTCTCCAAGAACCTCAAAGAACCGCAATGCAATGCAGAAGCATTAAGGCTCACTAAGGTCCTGGAGCAGGAGAGGAGAGAAGCAGGTACCCTCCCACTTCTGCATCCTCAAAGTAGTCTCCCTTGCCCACAACAACTTAGAGCTCATCCATGATTGCAACAGCAGGATGAGATGAAAACCTCCACTCCCCACCTGAATGCATGTACAGTTGTATTGCCCCTGCCCCCAATTGCCAATGCAGGTTGTGGTCTTGCTAAATTGGGGATTCTGGAAATTATAGTCCAATAAAATAATGTTTCTTAGCTGTGCCAAGAATATTTTATATCCCTGACCTAAACCAATCAGTGTGTACATATTATAAGGTTCCCAGATCTCAGGGAACCTTGGCCTCTTTCTTCAGTTTTTAGGACAAGGGGGAAAAATATTAGGGCAAAATAGTTGCCTTGAAAAGTATGTATGTGTATTTCTTGTTTGTTAGACTTTGTGTATATGTGTGTGTTTTTAAAAAATGAATGGTGCCCTCTGTGAAATTCTTGTTAATGTTTAAGGCATCCTGATCAATGACATTACCAAAGGGCTACCCCTCTTGACATCAGCTTTGGATATCACCAGTGCTCTCCCCTTGTACCATCACAAGGGGCCTTTCTTTAGATCTGAGGTTTTGCCCCTCAAGTGTCAGTGTCCAGGATGATCTTGATCCAGCAACCCTCATAGACAGCCATAAGTATTAAAGAACAGAAAACCATTTTGGAAACATTCAATGTAATATCAAGTGAGTGATACAATATGGATGGTCAGAAACTGTTGGTCCATTTCCAAATGTGAGTGGAAGGTTCAGTTCATACTACTTTTAAATATACCTTGTTTTGCTCTTCCGTTGATTTTCAAAGGTGGTCATTAGTATGCTGCTCTGGGAGAATGTGCTAATAAGTCATTAGTCATGTGCTGCTTAAATAGTTGGCTTTGGCAAATGTACATGCCCTGAAGCCTGATACTGCAGACTTTTATTGAGCCAGCACACTTTAAATGACTATGTGGATTTAATATTGTGGAACTCCAGGCCTTTCTGGATTCCCTTGCGTTAACGAGTAATTGCTTTCTGGAGAACCTAGGGGTTCCTCTGCAGCTTATCAACGGTTCTTCCATGAGAGGATTATTAATGGGAGACTAGCTTCTGAGAAACACCTTTTGCCCACCACTGCTGAGCAACACCTGAAATGCTCCATTATCCAGTAGTATTGGCAGTAATATACAGTACATGCAAGTCCACGTAGACCGACGTTAAAGACTCACAAGTTTTGCAAATGTACTGCAGGAAAATGGGTATTTGTTTCCTCTGCATATGTTTCATTTATGACAACATATACAAACTTAGGTGTATATCATCCAAAGTGACTTACAGAAATTAAATCAATTCAAGGACTGTTTTATTTGCTGATAGGTGCCTAAATCCAATTCCTAGGCCCTTTCCACAGTTTACCTTTGTCCCAGTGGCATCTGGTGATGCACTATGCAGTGCTCTCCTCTGCAGGGGCTGCCTCTGAGAAGCAGGAAGCACAATGGTCACACCCCTTCCTGCCACAGCTGGGTACTGTCCCAGGTGTGCAATGGGAGGCCAGTGCAATCACTGGTCATCGATGCGGAAAACCCGTTGCGCGGCTGGGGATGGGGGAAGGACGGGACCAGGACAACATCATGCATAAGCAAAGTCCCAGCCCTGTCCTTCTCCCATTCCCACGGTGGGTTGGATGCGTCAAGCAGAAAGGGCCCTAGTCCCAACAAGAGTAGACTCATTGAATCAAATGGAAGTACACTTTTTATGTACACTATTTATCCAACATTCACCAAGTAATACAAAGGGTCTAACTTACTTGGGAATACTCATTTGACCAAGGCCTCTGCTTTTAGCTGCTGCTATTGCTATTGTATTATTAGATATGCTGGGATTTTTTTCCCATAAGAATTTCATCATTTGAAAGTTTCAAAATACTATGTTTTAATATGCTGTGAATAGCCTTCGGATAGCTAACCCTGAAAAGCAGCCTACAAAGCAAGATGGCCAAAGCCTGGCTCTCCAGACACTGTTGGACTGTAAGTCATCCTTCATCCATCATCCTTCACCATTGGCTATATTGGCTGAGGCTGATGGGAGTTGTAACACATATCCCCTTCTCCTGGTATAAATAATGAAGCAAATTTTATAACCCCATAAAATTTAAGGGGAAATTTACAACATCCACAAACATAAAGCAGCAATTTAAAATGTCCCAAACCCATAACCCAGTGAAATTACAGCAACAATGTGGGACACAGTAGCCCCCAGGCCCCAAACCAAATTACCAACTCCGTTCAAGGCTTCCTTGAACAGTCACTTTTTCATCCTGAGAATGAAAATGGAAGAAGCAAGATGGGTTAAAAGAGGACAGCAGAAGAATGAAATTAATAAACCACTGAATCTAATTTGAACTAATATTATTTGTAAGAAGGAAAGGATGCCCAATGATAATTATGCAAACTTTGTTTTTTTTTTAATCTGTGTGTGTGTGTGTGTGTGTGTGTGTGTTCTTTTTGTCAAAAGAAGGGCAAAGTGGAAGATAAAGATGTAGGGCTGCAGCAGAAGACATGTGGCTCTCCAGATGTAGTTGGGCTGCAGTTCCCACCATCCCTTATGCTGGCTGTGGCTGATGGGAAATTCAGTCCAACAACATCTAGAGGGCTCAATATCCCTCAGTGTTCTATCATAGGGTAATCCTATTTTAATGGACATACAAGTGCCATTTTCCAGTTAAGGGCTTCCTGTTCCTTGGAGTGGGGCAGAGGGACTCTCTGTTTCTTATTTGTCAGGCTGGCTCCTTCAACCATGTTGCTGCTGCTGCTGTAGTACCCAAGGGCCTGCTGGAGGATGTGCAGCTGTGGCTGGCTGAGGGAGGGAAGAAGTGAGCGGCTGCTGGACAACAAGGTTGCCAAACGTCCTTCTTATCAGAAGATCTTTTAATTCAGAGACTCCATCTGTGGAATTCCAGAGCTGTCTTCTAAAACTAAATGGATACAGATCTGCAGAACAGAACTTGTTCCTTTAAGACATTCCTTGTTTTGCACCCCTTTTTTCCCCTTTAAATTTGATCAATCTAGTGGTGGGAGAATGTGGAACAGCTTGATCACTCCTTCCCATAGATCCATTGCTGGTCAGAAGCTGGCAGTCTGAAGCACAAATTTTGTTTTTGGAGTGTAATAAAGGCAGAAGAACAGTTCATGAGAGAAGAGGGGAGATCCACACGTTCTCAACGGCTGCAACACTCTGCACTTGTTCTCTTGTCCTGCTAACTCACATGCTAACGTGTATGTTTATATAAACATTACAGATGACCTTATATAAGGATTTTAGACTAGTGAAAGCACCAGTTTAAACAGTTGCATAGGGACAGGGGGGCAATGGGGGTGGTTCGCCTCTTGCGGCAATTTTTTGTGGGCATCCCGGTTCCTTGCTTGCCCTCCCCGATGTGCTGTAGCCCTGCCCTGTCCATCAGAGCCACACCCCCACGCACTGTAGCCATGCCCTCTCCCCCCTACAGGAACTCCAAGCTCTCCCACTCAGTTTAAAGATGATGGCTTTTCCCAAAGAATCCTAGGAAGTGTGCTTTAGTTGACAGCACAGAGAGCAGGTGGCTTCCTTTGGCATATAGAGGGCACTATTTCTTGTAGAAGTTAGTTTTCTCTGTCCCAGAGTTTTATTGTCCTGACACCAGCAGCACTGTGCCAAGATTAAAACCATCCTCAAGCCTTAGTTGGTAAATTTTCTGGCAGTTGGTTGCAGGAAATAAAAAGTAAAAATAAAAACTTGGGAGAAAATAGGTCTGACCTTTGTTTCTCTGATGGAAGTATATGTAATTTTGGAGCAAGAGTGTTCGGTTTGGGGAACCAACATAGCCATAGACACATTATTTTTTAAATACTGGCATTGTCAATACACTAGCATTAGCTTTTTGCTTTTTCTAAGGAGCTACGTTACTTGTTCAACATTATTTTTGAGTCACATGAGTGACATATCAGTCATATCAGTCACATGTTTATCATGCATGCATTGCCTGCCTTTTCTTGATTTTTTTCAAAAATATACTTAAGAATAGAAACATGGCCCCAAATAGCTCAAATCCCTTTGAATTACTGTCCAAAGCCAACATTTAGGAAAATTCTGACAATGGTATACGCACACACATTGGTGCTGTCAGAGGTGACCATGTTATTTCACAGAAATAGTGACATGATGTCCTCATTATCACTCCTACCCTCTACAGTAATAGTTACAGGTTACAACATGACTTGTAACACATTCAAGTTCCTTCTTGATGCAGGGCCATTTCTCCTCACAGTGCCTGTGTGGCCTATAGCATTCCATAAAGCATTACTGGAAAGGGGGAGAGAAAATGCGCAACCACATTGCCCACTAGTTGATTGGTCACTCCCATGGCGATGGAGGCACCATGAACATCCTCACATTGAGTCAACACATGGGGTGTTACTCCTCCTAATGCTTATGGGAGGGAAATCTTATGACTGGCTAGGTTGGTATACTCCAGTCTAGCCCTCGTACTACTAACTCTTCAGCACATCATTAGGACTAACCTAAATTTGTAAAAGCCATTTGTAAAAGCTGGGGTAATTACTCTTCTGATGGAAATTGCTGTCACTTCTGTTGGACCTGCAGTTAGGCACAGAGCCAGCAGCTTACTTGTCATCAAACAGTGTCTTAATAATGTGGCTGAGGTTTGAATAAACAGTTATCTATGAACGCTAGTTCTCCAGCATGATGCTGAAGATGAAATTGAATCTCCACTTCAGTTTTTAAGTCCTAGAATAAGCAAGCATCCTTTCTGAATATAATTTATTGGCTAGCAGCTGAGGCAGCTGCTTACACATTTTTCGGACTCAGCTTTGTAGAACTTATCAAAAATATTATTCTGCCTTATTAAATCCACTCTGCAGCTTTTCCAGTCATATGTCAATAGGAAACAAAGGCAGAGTAGCTTCCAGTAGGCCATGACATGTCTTGATGTTAGTATGGGTCTTTTACTGTTACAAATTAGAGATTTTTATTGTTTTTTTTATTGGGGAGTATTATTATTTTTCATTAAAATGTCAAAATACTATCTTTATTGAAAACACATGCTTGTAATTTTTCTTGGGATACATAAGAAATACATGCAAAACTACATTTGGGGAACAGAAGTGTATGTTCATAGAACATAACAGCACTCCTTCATGGCAAGATTAAAGTTCTATCCCATTCATTTTAAACCCATAGATCACATCCAATGGTATGGCATTATTGTTCCTCTTTTCTCAGGTTCCTCATCAAGCCCCTCTCAACTGGTTTACAAGCAACACATGCAGCATAACAGCGGGAAACTACAAGGAATACCTAATATTAGCTGAATGGCCAACAGAGCTACCCCGAATATGTTTCTTGGATTTAAAGATACCAAACTTTGTCACAACAGGGAAACTTTAAGAAGAGAGAGCTAATGGACTGGGACTTAACTCTTTGAGGTTTTTACCTCCAACAAAGGAAAAATTCTTTTGTTTGGACTACAATTGTCAAATTTTACCTATGTTGTTATTGTTGTTGTGTGCCTTCAAGTAGTTTTTGACTTATGGTGATCCTAAGGCAAGCCTATAACAGAATTTTTTCTGGGGCTGAGAATGTATGACACACTCAAGGTTACCCAGTGGGTTTCCAGGGCCGAGTGGGAAATCGAACCCTGGTCTCCAGGGTCATAGTCCAACACTGAAACCATTATACAATGCTGGCTACCTACACAGCACCTAAAAGTTTTTCCAGACATATAGTATGTCTGTATTACTAACTACTATACTAATACATATTAGTATTAGTATATTAGTAACTTGACAAAGTTCTCCATGACATTCTTGCAGAGAAGCTAGTAAAACGTGGGCTGGACAGAGCTACTGTTAGGTGGATTTGTAATTGGTTGACCGACCGTACCCAAAGTGTACTCACCAATGGCTGCTTTTCATCCTGGAGAGAAGGGACTAGTGGGGTGCCACAGGGTTCTGTCCTGGGCCCAGTGCTATTCAACATCTTCATCAATGACTTGGATGAAGGAGTAGAGCATCTGCTGCTCAAATTTGCAGATGACACCAAATTGGGAGGGTTCCTAATATGCCAGAGGACAGGATCAAAATTCAAAATGACCATGACAGATTGGAGAGCTGGGCCAAAACTAACAAAATTAATTTAACAGAGAGAAGTGTAAGGTCCTACACTTAGGCAGAAAAAATGGAATGCAGAAATGTAGAATGGGGGACACGTGGCTGGATAACAGTACATATGAAAGGGATCTAGGAATCTTGGTGGATCACAAGCTGAACACGAGTCAGCAGTGTGATGCAGCAGCCAAGAAAGCCAACTCAGTTCTTGGTAATGGTACCACTCTATTCTGCATTGGTTAGGCCTCGTTTGGAATATTGTGTCCAGTTGTGGGCACATCAGTTCAAGAAGGATATCGACAAGCTGGAGTGTGTCCAGAGGAGGGCGACCAAAATGGTGAAGGGTCTGGAAGCCATGCCCTATGAGGAACAGCTTAGGGAGCTGGCTATGTTTAGTCTGAAGAAGGGAAGGTTAAGAGGGAACATGCTAGCCATGTTTAAATATTAGAAGGGATATCATGTCGAGGAGGCAGTGGGCTTGTTTTCCACTGCTACAGAGACTAGGACAAGGAGCAATGGGTTCAAGCTGCAGGAAAAGAGATTCCACCTGAACCCCAGGAAGAACTTCCTGACAGTCAGAACTGTCCGGCAGTGGAATATGCTGCCTCGGAGTGTGGTGGAGTCTCCTTTTTTGGAGGTTTTTAAGGAGAGGCTGGATGGCCATCTGTTGGGAATGCTTTGATGTGTGTTCCTGCATGGCAGGGAGTTGGACTTGATGGCCCCTGGGGTCTCTTCCAGCTCTATGATTCTATGATTCTACTACAGGTACTGAGAAATTCAATGTTCTCTACCTAAGAAAGGAGTGCTTAGCTTCATACAGGACCGGGACAACCCAGGTCTCAAGGGAAGTTACTTTTCTGTTTCTACTGGAGTTGAAATTTTATAACTTGTCATTTATTGCCCTTTGTTCCTGGTCCCCACATGACCAATGAGGGGACTGGCCTCTGCCTGCATTGAGATCCCTCCAGAAAAACTAAACTACAACAGAAACGACTAAATGTAGGCCTCTCTCTACCATTATCATCTTTCTTCTCCTGCATTATTTTCTTAACATCTTTTGCCTGATGAAGAAGCCAATGGAGCTTTAGAAGCTTATGATGCATTTCATGCATTTCAATTGACCAACAAAGTTATCCCTTTTTTGTGGATTTTGGATCTTACTGTATTTTCCTGAATGGCTACCCTTGAATATGTTTCCTATCAGTTCAATGTTTCCCACCCTGAAAGTGTTAAGGGAAGTCTTTTTCTTCTATTCTTACTCACAGTTAGTCCAGGGATGCACCCAAGCCATAGCACCCCTGGGTGTGGCTCCTCCAAATGGAGTGTGGTCAAGGAGGACACCAACAGGTCTGGCAGCAGCAACTGAGGTGTGTTGCAGTGAAGACTACCCATCCAGCAGATAGCAACAGGATGTCCATATGAAAGTTTTGAGGACACTGTAATATCTTGCTCCAAGAAGTGGCAGCAGTGGAGGCACACTGCAAAAGAGCAAGCACTATCACACCTAAGGAGAACAGACTAACTGAAGAGCGAGTAGGCTATATGGCACACATAGACCTGTCCTCCTATCCAGTCCAGGATGCTCAGGAGGAATCCTGGTAGCTGCCACTGCTGACCCTCAACATGGTGGCTGCTTCCCTCTCCCAAAACTAGGGTGACCCTGGGCCAGAAGAAGATTCTGCAAAGAATGGCTCATCTGAGTGTACATGAGTAGGCTTGCTGCCCCTCTCACTTCTGAAGTTAAAGCAGATTCTTGGGTTACTGGATAACCATCATCATGTTGTTGTCGTCGTCATCATCATCATGTCATCATAGCTAACAATGGCAAGCAGGAGTCATCTTGTTTGTTTGGGCAAAATGCTAGCATCACATTAGGAAATCAAAGATCCAGTAATTTGGAGACAATTCTTCTGTTTCTCTGATGGCATGCAAGTTGGCCTTAGAATTCTGTAGTTTGAGGTTAAGATGCTCAGCCTGAATTTAAGGATGCCTGCCAAGCACTAACTATCTTTAGATTTTTTTAAAGGCCTGGAAGATCCTATGCATCTATTTTAAAGTGAATGCCACTGAGTTCAGCTGTGATTACTCTGATAATGGTATGCACAGGATTGCAGTTGTGCAATGCCATTTGTTCATTGTGTTCAACAGAGCTTATTCTCAGGACCGGGAGGCATGGATCAAATTACAACCCAGATTCCTTGCATTCACTCTCATATACTTGGGACCCACATCATGCTCCAAAATGGACTTATGTTTACTGCCTGAGACAAGTATTAAATAGCCATTTTTAAAGGAACAGAAAACAGAAGAAAATCAATGCCTTTCTTGGTGACTTGTGACATAAAAGGTAATAAACTTGTTACATACAGTAGCAAACATTAATCTCCTATGAGCCCTGTCTGAATATCAGGTTCCAAAATGGTGCCACATTTTTGTGTCTCTCTTCTCTCCTTGCAATCAAAACAAAAGAATGGGGGCAGAGCTGCCTCTTCCTGTGCAGCCCCCTCTCTCTTGTGTCTGGCACATAAGAAGCACCATTTGGTGTTTATTAGGAGGACTGTCACCCAATTAAAGGCTGATTAATTGTATGATTTTGCTAATTAACACAGCTGCATAAATCTGAGTATGAGTAAGAAGAGTCAAGCTTCCCCTCCCCCACCATTTTTTTGGTGATGGACACATTTCATAGAAGACATCATCTTAAAAAAGGGTGAGAACTTAATGGACTGCAACCATCTGCAGTCATGGCCCTTTTCACATGGCATTTGGCATGTGAAGGGCTGGAGCGTCGCGTGACTGTGAGGAGCGGTTTACACGATGCACTTGCAATCGTGCGATGCTCTAGGGGCTGGCAGGTGCCGATCGGCTTTGAGCCGAAAATGATGTGTGATCACACATCACTCTGGGGCCCTGCGCACACTTGCCATGCGTGTGGAGCTCTGGAGCCACAGCGCTCGCACTTCTTGCCCCAGTGCAGCCTGGGAAAATCCCAGGCTGCATTGCGGAAGGAAGAGGAGAGGCTCTTGCGCTACCTGCTCACGAGCAGGCAGCAGCTGCAGAGCTGAAGCAACGGGGACGCGAGCGCTTCTCACAAGAGGCTGCTTGCATGATCCCCTCATCCCAGCTCCGCAAAAAGGTGAGTTGCGGAAAGGGCCTATAGCCAGCATAGCCAATGCTGGGAACTGAAGGACAAAAACATCTGAAAGGCCAACTAATTCCTACTGCATCTTGCGAGAAACAGTCTTGAGATACCACTTCCAAGGTTGTGCCTACCACCTGCAGGGGTTTTCAGAGTACTTTTATTTAAAATATTTAAGGTCTCCCCCCTTCCCCCAAAAGTTGGCAGATTAGCCAAAGACATGGTCTCATTCAATCAAAAGATTTTTAGCTGGTTGTGCCAACCAATGAGTCAATGAAATGTTGTACTCTTCACCTTTTTGTTATGATTATGATTCAATGCCTTGCTCAGACTGTAATCTGCTAGCAAGTCAAAGTGCTTAGTACAATGATAGTTCATTGAAAAGTCATCCATCACTTGCTTTCTTGACATCTATCTCCTCAACTACAAGGTAAAACATATTCTCCAGCATTTCACAGATAAATAACAGGACATGCAAGGTCAAACAGCACCAGAGTGTGGTCACATGGCAGAAGTTATTAATGTGAAAGAACACATGAGCTATGAGAGGCTGCAGCAGTTGCCTTTTGCCTGAGCCTACGGGGAAAGGTAAGATTCTACCCTCTTCTCTCCATTCCCCTACACTCAGTTAATTGAGTACTTACTTTGCAAAATGCAAAATTACTTTTGTACTTTGAACTCATGCCATTTCCACAGTCTCGCTATGGGGACAGGATGGCAGCAGTCCACAGGTCGGGCTTCTACACGACGTAGTCATGGTCCTGCTGCCATCCTGCCCCCACCGTTGTGATCACAGTTTATTTGCTTAATGGAATAAATCCAATTAAGTGCCTGTGATCGTGCGATGCTCCCAGACTTACCTGCGATGCGGAAGGGCAAGGAATTGTGATGGAGGCACTTCCTTCTCCAATGCAGCATAGGAAAGAACCTGGCTGCACTGTGACACTGTGTGTGTCGCACTCCTTTCTGCAAGGAGCTGGTTCCTGTCACGCTCCCTTCCCAGCAAAGGATGATGGGATCAGGTAACATGCGGAAATGGTCTCAGTTTGCAATGACTGAATTAAGCTGAGAACAAAAGGGGAATCTGGGTGGGAGGAGGAGAAAGAAATTGGGACATTTTAAAATCAGGTGAAAAAGTGGGACAGCTGAAGTTTAACTTGGATTCTCCTCTCCAAATTGGGACAATTGGTGGGTGTGGGTAAAGTTCCCTAATCATCAGACACTGACTTCTGTCCTTGGGAAAGCGCAGGGTAGTAGCAGTTACGTCATAACCAAATATGGAGGAATTCTCTGGGCAACAATCTGGAACTGAGCCTCCTAAGGAAGGCTGTTCCTAGGAGCAGCCCAGGCTGAGGGACCTTCAGTCTGTTTTAGAAGCCCCGGGGGTGACAAGGCCTAGAAGTCTAGAAGTGGGGACCTCCATGTCAGAGATGGAAGAGGAGGCTGAGCACCTCATAGCCTCAGGGGACACCAGCACCTAAACTTGGTTAATGACTATTCTAAGAAGTACCCGTTTGTACAGGAAGGCTTCTCATCAGTAAGTCCCTCTTTCACACTGTCTGCTGAAGTCTACTAGGGTCCTTCAGAGGTGTCAGTAGATGATGTCATCATTTTGTGCTGGCCATGGAGACATCACCAGAAGCTTCTCCGATCACCTCCTCATTCTTCATCAGCCATGGAATAGCAGGGGTGGGGTGGACTGTATAATCTCTATAGTATGGCCCAGGTGTGTGTGGCTTTGGTCACTGCAGAGGAAGTAAGGAATACCAACCTCTGCAATGAGTACAAAAAAACAAAGAAGGTCCTTGAGAACAGAACAAAACCAAAATCTGCAGACAGGCCATAATAATCTTTCTTTCACCTGTGATCCTACCTGCAGAAGTGTATCTAGGGTGGGGCAACTGGGACGTGTGCCCTGGGTGCCAATGCCAGGATGGTGCAAAAAAGCCATCCCTGCACCCTCTCACCCAAGCCTAGCCTGAAGCTGTCCACCTGCCCCCCGCCAGGCTCCTTCCTGGCCTGGTGGGGGAGAAGCAGCAGTGACAATGGTGGGAGCAGCAGCCTGCCCCCCCTGCTCGCCCCACCCCCTCCTCCTTGCCGCCACTGCCCCTCCATCTCTGCTGGGGTCCTTCCTGGCCAATTGCGGGGGGAGAGGGCAGCGGCAGCAGCACCTAGGGGCAGAACTTCCATGCTTGCTCTAGGCGCTGTTGAGCCTAGATATGCCACTGCCTGCCTGTGAATGTTAGTTTTGCTTTGGTCTACAGGAGTTCTTTAGAGGAAGCATAGTTTATTGTACTTCATTTAACATGTTGCAAGCCACCTCTAATGTGTTTGAGGACCTTCCTGCTCATTTCTGCTGTGCCCTTTCTCCCAAAGACCTACCCTGAATACCGCAGTTGAATTCGCCCACAGTATCCTCTATTTGCTCTCAAATGCCCTACAAGTCCAGCTTGATTGTCTCCTGCTTCTGTTCTATTTTGCTCTGTATCAGTTGGGAACCTCTTCACAGACACTAGCCTTGTTGGTCCCCTCTTACTGATTCCCCCCAAGATTCTTATGAAAAGCTGATGAGAGCGGAGCTGATGACTTGACTTGGTGAGCAGGTAGACAGAAACTAGGTCTTGCAGCTATCTGTGGTCCACCTGCTCATCCTGCTCATCTGCCCACAGGCTTTGGAACAGCTGCTATGAAACCCACATGGCATCCTGCTTTCTGTACATGGCTCACATCCCAGCTCTCCCATGTGTAGGAGGATCCAAAATACTGCAGGGGAGGTTATATCCCTAGCTTCTGGTACTCCAGTAGCAACAGTGAGTTCAGCTTCCTCATTAAGGAGCACAAAGTTTCTTCATGTTCAGGCCTTCCTGTCCTTGTATCATCTGGGTCATCCTCTGCGCAGTATGATTTCCATTTTCATGCTATCCTCACAATATAATTAGGTGGCCAGAAGAGTGTGCACAGCTGACGAATGTGACCTCATTAGATTCTTAAGACAGTATCGAAATATTATTCACTCATTTACATCTCTACTCTCCCAGTTCCATTGCTATTAATCCTTTCGGTGGCTTCTCTTCCTCCTGTCACTCATAGTCTGGCAGCAAACACAGCGGAAGGACACCAGGGCTACAGGCGTCTTAACAAATTCCAAAATAGGACTCTCATCTATGCCCAGTGCCTGGAATGCTCCCATCCTAACCAGTCAGTCACACTCCTAAATGTTTAAAAAAAAAGAAAAAAAGAATTATGAACTTGTATACTTTTGTGCAGGGCCCCACTTCAAGTAAGCATTGGAGTACCACTCAACTCCTCAACTGCAGGCTAATAACTGGACTTTGCAATGTCCACTCATAAAAATCACTGTGGTTAATTTATACAGTCATTTTGGTATCAGGATGGTTCTGTTATCTCTGCCCTTCAAAAGGCTCGCTTTTGAAGTTGTTGTTGTATGCCAAGAGGGGATAAATGAAAACTGAGAAGAATTTGGAAGGAACTTAAAAATTTTCGGTTATTTTGAAAGTCTGAGATAAGCCCATAGTTGGATATATAACGGAAGAGCCTATATTGCAGAGTGTATGTAAAGGTTATGCAGATGGAACTACACTATGGGCTGTTCTGCCCTTCACTATTATAGTGCTACTATTCCATTTTCAGCATCCTGTGGAATTCTGGGGTTTGTAGTTTACTGAGGCCAAAGAGCTCTCTGGCTTAGAATTCTAAATGCCCCTCCCTAAACTGCAAACCCCAGGATTCCATAGGAGGTTGAAAGTGGAATAATAGCGCTATAACAGTCTAGTGCGGAAATGGCCTCAGATTCGCAGGCGTTCTCTAGAGGTCTGTGCCTAGCTATGGGGACAAGCCAGATATTTATCTGATCCTTTTTGCTCTCTAGCAGGCACAGAATGGCCATGGAGTGGGTGGGCTGCAACAGCTAAATAGTGAATTCACATAGAGGACTTCATTTGCTGGAAAGAAATTGAATATCAAACATGCAATAACCGGGGGGGGAGACATATCCAGGAGTGCATTGGACTTAAGCTTGCTTATGTCACTTACAAGATGCCAACCTTGGTGAAACAAAGGAGATGCAGACCTGAATCCTATTGGTTCATCCCAGCTAGAGCCAACCTGCTGAATCACAAGTATTTGTTTGTTTGTTTGTTTGTTTGTTGTATTTCTAGGCCACTTTTCTCCTAGAATTGGGACCCAAGGTGGCTTCCAACAATAAATACATATTAAAAACATTAAATACATTAAAACATTCAAAACAGTTAAAAACATTAAACAGATATAAAATCATAAAAGCATTTAAAAGTATATTCCAGTACAACAGTTAATAAATAAAGCTGAATGGTGAGTCACTATGTAGGTGATTTAATAGGCCTACGGTAGTTGAGACTAACCAGGAGAATTCAGGCTGAAGATTGAGAAAAAAGCCAACCAAAGAGAAAAAACAAGAAAACCTATAGATGTAGTCTACTCTGTCTAGTCCTAAACTATTTCACTTAGGAAATATATTTAATTTAAAATAACTTTGTTAAAGAGACATAGAGTTGCAATTCAGTTAGGAAAAAGAGAAAGCTGCTGAATAAAATTCTGCCTATATATTTTCCCTGATTGTTTATGAAGAAGAAACTTAAGAATTTCCTTTTAAAAAAAAATTATATAAAAAACACCAAAATAAACAGTTAAATATTATTAAAGAACAGAGGCCCTTTCCGCCCAGCATTTGCCATGCAAAAGCGCTCCCGGAGCATCGTGCAATTGTGAGGAGCGATCTGCACGACACACTCACAATTGCGCAACACTCCAGGGGCCGGCAGGCACCAATTGTGCGCCATTTCATTTTCGGCTAGAAGCCAAAAATGGTGTATGGTCACACATTGCTCCCGGGCCCCATGCGCACTCACCTGGTGTTCAGAGCCTCCGGAGCCGTGGCAGTTGCACTTCCTGCCCCAGCGCAGTCTGGGAAACTCCCAGGCTGCACTGCAGAAGGAAGACGTGGGGCTCTCGTGCTACCTGCCCGGAAGCAGGCAGCTTGTGCAGAGCTGAAGTAGCAGGGACGTGAGAGCCTCTCGCTGGAGGCTGCTCACGCGATCCCTGCACCCCAGCACTGAAAAAAGGTAAGGTGCAGAAAAGGCCAGAGTGTGGTTTTGGCAATTATTAACAAAATTCTTATTTACAATCCTTGTTTGCCTCTATCCATGTAAAGAACTTTCTTTTACCTGTTTCCTCGGAGACTATTTACGCACGCTTATCCAAAGTCGCTTTCACCTTTCAATTTTCTTAATACAATTCTGTTAGATCCGCAGTTTATCTATCTATCCCTACCTCTTTATCATTTTCATCACAGTGTTTATATATTTATCTATATAACTTTTATATTTATCTAAAAGTTATATGTATTCATTCCATGGTGGGATTCTCAAATCGTAGATAATCTTGGTTAGTTATTGTCTACAAGTTGTTAATTGTGTAAGTGCAGAGAAGAAAGGATGAGGAAATAATATACCTTTTAAACTAACTAACTAAATAAATAAATCTGAACATTCAAGGAAGGTGTTTGAAATACCTGCAAATGATTCAAGAAGCCCAGTCTGTCCTGTCTGTGAAACTGTGAGCCCAGGCAAATTTGGACCATGCTTGATTCTATGTTGCATTTATATCAGGATGCTACATCTTTCTACAAACTCCTGCTTCTGTTTCATATACGTCTGAGCCACTGGGCAGAAAGTGAGGCCTCAGATAAGAAATAATATAAATCTCGTATCTCCCTACAGATACCTGGCATGCTTGGGCATGTCTTTTGTACAGAAAGGAGAAGGAAACCTGGGTCTGTCAAAGATGTACATCCAGCATCTGAGATGCTGAATTATGAGGCAACTGGATTATGTGGAGTGGGATGGGTGCAGTTCAAATAGCACCATCATCTGGGTCTTTTTTTTTTTTTAACATCCTTTAATGTCCTTTCATTATTGCAAAATGTATCCCCAGGAATCCTGTGTGTTCATACTTGTTAAAATGGCATTTTGGTGACCTTTATGTAGTTTTTCCACTACTGAATCCACTAAGGATTTCCTATCATAGAAAGTATGGATTTGAGAATATACAGGCAAGGAAAGGAGGGAATTAATTTTTTTTAAAAAGTTTTAGATTTCTCTTTCTTGATCTCAGGGAGAGATGGGGCAGATAATAGGAGCTGAGAAACTGATAAGTGATACCATGCATGCATGCATGCATCCATCCTGGAGCTCTTTCACACTATACAATTACAGCGCTATGATTCCAGTTCAACCATTATGGTTTCACTCTGTGTAATCCTAGCATTGGCAGTTTAGTCAGAAGCAGCAAAAGAGCTCCCTGGCTGAAGATTCCAAAGGCTGGTCCTTCAATTGCCAGTCCCAGGTTTCCTTAAGAGACTGCCATGGCAGTTAAAGTAGCATCATTGTGCTGTAATTGTGTAGTGTAAAAGGACTACAGGATAGTGTTCTTTGTGTGATGGTAAGAATTCTTATATGAAACAATGTTTCTGTACATGCAGAGCACTATCGAGTATGCCACCCCCATGCCAAGTACAACCAAAATATGTAGAAAATAATAAAGCATTGATGTGTCCACCAAACAACAAGCTTGGTTGTATTATACACTGACGTGTCAATACCAATTCCCAGAAAAGTACAGAGTGGACATTGAGGGAAGGATTATCTTGGGAATGAAGTAGGGCCTTTGCCAGAGCCCTAGTAGAATACTGAGACTTGGCACCATTGTAGAAAATAATTGTGCACTTTGGTTCCCACCCCCCCCACTCCTTGTTCCAGTCACAAACACCAGATCTGATGAATTGTGATGCATCTAGAAACAGGCATGTGACTCAAGTCCATAGCATCTGCATCTTTTTATGCTAATCTGAGGCACACGTACAGTGCCACTGATTGGCTTTTATATATACCTCATATC
Organism: Iguana delicatissima; assembly: GCA_948472985.1. Classification (NCBI taxonomy): domain Eukaryota; kingdom Metazoa; phylum Chordata; class Lepidosauria; order Squamata; family Iguanidae; genus Iguana; species Iguana delicatissima. Next base: position 915,010 of record CAOKZL010000593.1, read on the forward strand.
AGGTATGATGTATCTGTGCCTCAGATCACCACTGACCCATGGCAGGATGGATATGGAGTATATGTTATCTACACACTTATAGCAATTTGATACCACTTTCACTGTTGAGGCTTCATCCTATGGAAGCCTAGGATTTGTAGATCAGGTAAATAAACTAGAGTTCTCTGGCAGAGAATTCTACGTACCTTCACCATAGTATAAAATCCCAGCATTACACAGGATGGTTAAAATGATATCAAACTGTTGTAACTGTGGAGTGTATAGTTATGTTCTTCAGTCTTTTACAAGTGCACACCCATTTTCATGTGGATCCACACAACAGTATAACTAGGGCCACACTTTGATTTGCCTCCGTTTTCTGAGGAAAAGCAGCCACAATCCTACTTCCATATTAAGTATGCATAGAATGCAGCCTTAACATAATTTCTTTCAAATTTGCATCAGCAACATTTCAGGCAGGGCTTTGTCCAACATGTAGTCATGTTAGTCTCCTTTGGAAAAAGAATGCCAAAACATGTCCACATTATGAGCTTTCTGCTGATAACCGCAGCGCCATTGTTCCCCTGGGAAGGCAGCTGCTGTGAAAAGAGATGGTTCTATTCCCTAATCTTCTTACTATCGTACATCTGGGTCTCAACTATTACACTCAAAGAAGCAAGCAATGATGTGGAGTGAAATGCTTGTGTCATCCCAAGTTAACATTTATCTTTGATCACAGAAGACATGCTGCTGCTGTTCCTTCTCTTCCTCCAAGCAGATCTGCCTTACATTCTGTCCAGGGGATTGGCCAAGCACTGGAACATTGACTGGCAATAGCTATCCACAGTCTTGGTCAGAGAAAGGAAAAGGTCTTTGGGGCAGATGTCCAACCTTCACTTGAGAATAAGCAATGGGATGGTGACCAATGCCCAACTGGGGTGACTGATCATATTTTGAAGTAGATACGTGTCTTCCATTTAAAGTCAAATACATCCAAAGTCTAAAAATTACCTAGCAGCACCACTAGGCTGAGGTACAGAAGCCCTTTCATAATACACAATTATAAACCACTATGGCCCTTTCCACACGGCATTTGCCATGCGAAAGGGCGCCTGGAGCGTCACATGATTGTGAGGAGTGCTGCAAGACGCACTCACAATCGCGCGATGCTCCAGGGGCCAGCAGGCACCAATTGTGCACCTTTGCGCACATTGCTCCTGGGCGCCGTGTGCACTTACCTGACATGTGGAGCCTCTGGAGCCGTGCCAATTGCGCTTCCTGCCCAAGCGCAGCCTGGGAAACTCCCAAGCTGCACTGTGGAAGGAAGAGGCGGGGCTCTTGTGCGAGCAAGCAGCTCGTGTGGAGCTGAAGCAGTAGGGACGTGAGAGCCTCTCACTGGAGGGTGCTTGCGCAATCCCCGTGCCCCAGGGCTAAAAAAGATAAGGTGCGGAAAGGGCCTTTGATTCCACTTTGGCTGCATCCTATGGAATTTAGGACTTGTAGTTTGATCAGAGGAACCAGAGGAGTTCTCTGACTGAAAGTTCTAAATGCTTCTCCCTAAACTGCATATCCTAAGATTCCATAGGATATTGTCATGGTAGTTAAAGTTAAATCATAGTGCTATAATTATATAGCATGAAAAGGCCCCTGCTTTTTCACATCACTTATTACCAAATACCATTTTCTATTGGGGGATTGAATCTGGGACTGTTTGAACACTAGGGCCTTAATCCTATTGTTAACTAGAGTAGAGCCACTGAATCAGCTGGATTTACCATTCAACATTTGATTCAATGGCTAACTAACAGGATTCCAGCCAATGTGTGATGTAGATACCTTCACAGAACAGCTAGATGGATGTGCTAGATGCCATCCAAGGTACCTTAAAACTCAGAAGTTGTACTATTGATTGATTAGCAAAGTAGACAAAGCTGTTTCAGCTGAAATTTACATTCTAATCAACCTGAGTTTTCCACTCACTTTAAAAACATGAGAAATGCAAAAGCTGGTTTTAGGGCCATATGTAAAAACGACTACAGGGAATGAGAGCTAAACTGGTCCAGTCTCTTTTGCTGAGCAGTATCTGTAGACTTTGAAGTGTTTTCAACAATACTTGAGGGGAAATTGTATCATCTCTTGCTTATATTATTCTGCTAGAAAATTCTCTCATTCCCAGAAAGAAGTGCAATTTGACAGAAATGTACAAATTAAAAGGAACAAAATGTAATTAAAATGGTGATAGCACATAATCTGGTAACCCACTTACAGGCTCAAAGCTTTATCTGTTTTTTTAAAAATGTTTTATTTAAATGGATTTGAAGCAAACAAAATGACACAAAAAGGTCCCCCGTACTTTATCAGTTTACAAAGTGAATCAGATCAGAAGTGTCTGCTGTGTCCATCTGCTTTATCCGCAGTGAGGAATGCTTCATCTAAAATGGCACTAAGCTTATGCAAATGCATTTCCAGACCTTACTGCAAGATTACATTATTAATACAGACACCTAAACCAGAGCTAATGGAATCTTTTTATAAAAAATAATAATATGGAGAAACAGAGAAGAGTGATTAGGACGTTTTCTTGACTATTGACCACATATGCCAATGTGTGCGAGCACATACACAGGTATGGGGATTTGAGCTTGTGTTGAGAAGTGGCAACACTGCAGCCCCCGAGGGTGTGAGTTTAGTTCCTGGAATCTGTTTCTAGCTATATCATTAATTCCTCCCTCCCTCCCAATTACAATGTCCTGTTCAGATTTTTTTAAACATTCACCATAAGTATCTAACTTTGGTAGAATCTAAGGGCAGCATTTGGGAAAGGCCTGTTTTTCCTGTAAGATTATTATTCAGGAACTCTTACTTATCCGGCAAGCTCATAAGGTTCTTCACACCAAGGCCATTTCCGCACTACACTGTTATGGGCCATTTCCGCACGACACTCTTATAGCACGATGATTCCACTTTCAAGCTCCTATGGAGTCCTGGAGTTTGCAGTTTAGGGAGGGACATTTAGAACTCTCAGCCAGAGAGCTTTTGGCCTCAGTAAACTACAAACCCCAATATTCCACAGGACGTTGAAAGTAGAATAATAGCTCTATAGCTGGGAAGTGTGGAAATGGCTCATTTTTATAAAATGACTATTTTTATAAACAGTAAATGCAGCCTGTACCCTAAGAATGTGTGAATTATAAATCCCCATTACCTAAAAACAAAACACAGTGCATCTCTATTTGTCCTCTGCTTAGTGTGAGTTTAAAATAAAAAACCTCTTACACTTGAATATAGTCAAGTGTGTGGTTTTTGACCCCTCCTCCTCACTTAATTTATATCCCAACTTTCTCCCAGATTAGGACTCAAGGTGGCTTAAAAAAACAGGAAATTACAATAAAAACACATATAGCTAAAAACATACAAAAGTTGATATTAAAACAATATTAACAGCAGAATTAAAACTACTGAAAATATTAGTTTAGGACAAAGACTAAAAACAGTACAGCACCACTACATAGCTTCTCTTTTTAATAATCATTTTCCAAAGGCTTGTTGGAGTGAAAAGGTCTTAACTTGCCACTGAAAAGACAGCAAGGACCCTTGCTATGAATGTCTCTTGCCACCCACCTCAAACACTTGAAATCTCTAATGTTGCTCCTTCACTGGCTCATGCTCAGGTTTAGCAAACATGTTGTATATGGCTGCTCCTCAGAAGCTTCATTTCAGCTTCCCCTTGCAGCAAAGTACTAAACACATTTACTCAGAAATAAGTCCCAGTGAGTTCAATTAGTTTTACCCCCTTGGGTGTGGCACCTCATCTTGAAAGGGAAGAATAAAAATATTGGAGCAAAGAACTTCCATACAGACAGAGGAAGGAAAATCTACAGTAGATGAACTGCCATGCCCAAAGCTCAGATGAGCTGGCTTGCTGTTGTTATTGCTGTGACTTTTTTTATACTATACACAGCCCCTTTTACTTTCCCTCATTACTTCCAATAAGGAGGGAAACAGACAGGAAAGCTCCAGAGCAGGCAGTAGTTTTTCCTTTTCTCAGGGGTATCTGCTGTTTGTGTGTGAGAGATAGGGTTGCCAGTTTAGAGATGGCCCAGGCCCTGAGATTTATCAGCCCAGACCTGAGACACAGGGATGGCCCCTGGTGATGTTATGAAAATGCTATACATTACTTATCACAGGTATTTATAGCTTGTCATTTAAAAATAAGCACAGAGGGAACATATATTCCTGTTTTGAAATCTGGACAGAAATCTTAGCTAAAGGGGCTGTTCCCAGATTAAGATGAAATGAGGGGATTATTCCTTCTCACTTACTTGGGGAGACAGGATAAGGAACATTTATTCTAGCCTTCTTGCTTCTAGCCATAAAGTGGATGCAGAACAGAGTGGAGGGTGAGCCCTGGCATTATTATGACCAAGAAGAAAGGATGAAGCTACATAAACTCCCAGACAGTCTTTGCAAGTTGCAGCAACAAATGAACAAATTCCTGCAAATTTTAGCAAGCTGCTGGTCTCCTAGCTAGGCTGCTTATTTGCATATGGTCCTTTCCCTTTGCTTGGAGCTCAGCTCCCCCAAACTAGAAAATGTGTACACTTACTTCCCACCTGAAGATGACCCATGAAAACTGTAGACCTAGAGCCAGGCCCAAAGATCTGGCAAACCTAGTGAGAGAGTGTGTATATGTAAGAGAGGAGTGTGGAGGTAATGAATCCGAGATGTTCCCTGAGCCACCTCAGCACTGCAACGGAGTTACAATTTTCAGGTCAGTTAATTTTTAAAAAAATAAGAATTGCCTAAATATACAAGCTTCTTCATATGTGAGATAAAGGGTTGCCTGCTCAGGACTATCTTAGGCCATAAGATTTTAGAGCTGAAGCCTGAAATCTTAGGATGATAACTTGTTAAGGTCACAAGGATGATGTTACAAGGGGAATCTCTGATGATGCCATTAAGCAAAATATATTAATCATCACTCAAAGTATGGCATCAATTTTTTTTAAAACAACCCACTAAGTCTAAGTAATGAGGAAAACATAAACACACTTTTTAAGATAGCACTTTTACCCTGAGATTCCTCCCTATTACCCCAACCACTAGAGAAGAGGGACCAGGCCCTGAGATTTGGGAACCCTGTTTGGGATGGAAAGCGCTTGAGATTTTTGAAAGATTGAAAGATAGGAGAAACCAACACTGAGAAATCCATCTGTCTAGATTTAGTGCTTTGAGTGCTCAACTGGATTTTAATCCCTGTGCATTTAACCATGTTAGTGCTGATTTAAGATTGCCACCTCTCTTTTTTTTTTCCAAATAGCTAAAACAGTATGTGATACAAAAGATTTAAAAGCATTAAACAATCAATCTAATTTAAACAATGGCTGGCATTTTGTTGAGCAGTTGCAACTTATGCATTTGTAACTGTTTAGTTTTCTTGTTTACAATTGTGGAGCTATCACCATGATCGCAGTATTTCCCCAAACCTACTATAGCAGCCCATGGTTGCACCAAACAACAGAGGTCTCTTCTGCAGGCAACTGGGGTGCAGCAGCATGACATCTCCACCCCTCCTTCTAAGAATCAGAAGTGCGGCCCCTGTCACAACTCCTCATCCCACGACAGATCAATGGTGAGAGGGAGCTGGAAAAGTCACTCTGCTGCAGCATCATAACCAGCAGAACAGACCTCCATCATTCTGTGCGGCTGCTGGCTGATAAAGTGGGCCAGGAGATGACATACAGTTAAGTGTTCATAACTACATGAGTGATGTTGGATTTACACCATTAACTTTAAAATACTAATCTAAAACAAACGCACACATATTTGTTGTTGTTGTATGCCTTCAAGTTGTTTTTAACTCATAGAGACCCTAAAGGTGAAGTTATCATGGGTTTTTCTTGGTAAGATTTGTTCAGAGGGGGTTTGCTATCCTCTGAGGTGAACTTGCCCAAGATAACCCAGTGGATTTTCATGGCTGAAACCCTGGTCTCCAGAATCATAGACCACACTGGGTCTAAAACACATGTTGTATTTAAAGAAAAGAAAAAAAGCATACCCACGGCAAGTCCTTTTGGTATTATGCACCATGGTGTCCCCTGCTGCTCTCTAACTTCCCTGCTACCATCACTGTCATCCCACACCATCACAAATGTACATGTGGCATGAACTTCTTCCTGCACCCTCCCTGCCATGGGAAGAGGAATGAAAGACAAGGGTGATTCCTTTCCCTCTTGGAGCAGTGGCTCCCATATTGTGCCAAGAGAGAAGGTGTCAGAAGCAACCCAAGCCCAGCTATTCTTTTGAAAGTCTGCTGGAGCCACCCAGCTATGGAAGAGGAAATTGGGGAAACTGGTTGTGCCACAGTACAGGTGACTTTCCTGACCCTTCCTCCCACAGTGCCTTTGCTCTATCAGGCATCCAGAACAATAAGTACACCCATATTGCCCCCAAGTCCTCTCCTGGCAACATGTAGGAGCCACTACTGCTAGAGGAAGAAGGGCCATCATGGCCACTGCTGCCATGTTTCTCATCCCCCCGCCCCCATCTCCTTTGATGGCAGGGACAGGAGGGTGGAGAAGGCAACCAATGGTTGCCCTGACTGTTTGACATCCCAAGGGGCTGGGTCTCCCAGACTGGCCTAGGTCTTTCCCTGGAATGCTCCCAGAGTTGGTGTTCTTAGGCTTTAGTTTCAGCTGTATCCACTATCAAACTATTTGATCCTACACTCATGCATGCATCCAGAGATCACAATCAGTTCTTCCTTGGGAAACCAGCATCTGAGCCATGCTCCTATCCAACTTTTGTTTTTGTTTTTTCTTTTGCTGGCCATAACGTATTTTGAAGGTTTTTGGAGAGAAATGAAATATGAACTAGTAAACATCTACTTCAGCCTGAATTAGAGGCTTTCAATATTAGAAGTCACATTTAATAAATCTGAATGTGTGCTTTTAAAAGCAACAACACCACCATCCTGTTTTTGACAATCTGGTAGTTAAGTATGAAGAATCCAATTCCAGTTGGTTAGCTGAGTAACTCAGCGTTTGAATATCCGGTCTTTGAAGTCAGAGTCTTTCAACTTCCCAAACTCCAATGAGCAGCATAGTTAATTGACTTTTAATATGTTGGCAGCTGTCAAAGCCACTCTAATTCCCTTCTCCCCACTTTTTATTTGACATTCTGATTGAAACCATCAAGAGAGTTTTCTAACTTGCAACAAGAAAGAGGGGAAGGGGGGAGAGGGAGAGAATGAGAGAGAGAGATGGAGAGAGAAGTTCCAAGGGGAACCGTTCGTCTACCTGTCCATTCCCTCTCCACTGTGTCCCTGTGCTGGAAGCCAGCTAGACGTTGGATCCAAAGCCAGTGATGTGATGGCTGGTCAGAGACAGAATGTTACATTTCACTGGCCAAGCTCCATGGCCAAACTGGGCTGGATTCTGCATTTTTGGTAAAATTGAAAGGTCCAAAGAGAACTTGAAATGATTGGGAGAAATGTACATGGGCTGCCTCAGCCGCACCCTCAGAGGCTGCTTGATAAAAAAAGTGGCAGTTTTCAACAAGGCCAAGAAGCAGCTACACACTTTGGAGAGCAGACACAGAGGAGATGAAAGTGATACTGAAAACTCCCACTGAAATCCGGAAAAGTCGGCTCTTCTCTGTCCCACCCCAAAAGACTTGTTACTGCAGTCTAGGCCTACTTGGAGATAGCACCCGATATCCTTTTGATATCAAACAATTTGGCTTTCCCCTGCCAGCCCGCTCCACGTGTTTGCGAGACCACCAGACAACCACACAAACAGGCACGGCCGATAATTGCTGGACATTCCATTCTCCGCCTAGGCAGGCCAGATACAGCCGGTTCATCGCTCCAGGGACCTCTCTGGCAAACACCTTATTACATATGCACAATGCTAACAAAGGCTTCCTGCCTCGAGCAGGCTACTGGACAAAGGTTGTGCTGTCTACTGGTAAGCACTGCGCATTTGCATACTGGCCACACTATTGTTAATTTGGCTCTGATTCCATCATGCAAAGTTGTGACCTTTCTGAGACATTGTCTCGCACCCAAAACTCATTGCTTTCCCCAAGCAAGGCATAGCCTGCAGTCCCAATTCACCCTATAAAAACCCCTGATTCTGAGACCTTCCTCTGATCGCTCCTGAGTTTCAACTCGCCTTGCTGCTGCTGTGCTTGGCGAGCTCCCCTCAGCTAATCAAGCTGAGTTTCTTCTCTGCACCCCCGGCTTCTCTCCCGAGGTCCAGGACAACAAGACAGGTGTCGTATCACCCATTTTCCCCTGAAAACCCAGATAGGGACTATCCTTAATTCAACCTCTAATTTCTTAGCTGTGTGACTGTGGTGTCTTTGATATTTGTTTGTAGTCAATAAAACATCATTTTTATTACTTTAAACCCGTCTGGCTGCTTGACTGACCTGACCCTGTAGACGCTGGGTTGCAAGATTCTGCTAAGTTACCCTGCCTCTTGCTAGCTTAAGTGAATGCTCCAGCTAATTTCCCCCAAAATTGCGTGTTGTTTTGTTATTTAGATGTCCCTCCCGGGACCCCCAGTAAACAGGGTAACAGACTGACCTAGTACTGGAGAAACCACACTGCTATTTCCCCTCCATTGTTTGTATTTTCACACACTATTTATCTACTTGTCTCTGGTACCGTCTTCTGAAAAGGCATTTTTTCAAAAGAGAGGGGGAAAAGCACACATGTGATCCACCTCAAGAACCATCCCACTCACAACGCCTATCCCCTAAGAGCCAGGAGTTTCTTGTGGGCAGGGGGAGGACTAGCTTTGTGGAGAGCAGTGTCAGATTCTCTCTGTGTCCAGAGTTGCTCTCTCTACAAAACATGAGCGGCAGTAGCAAAGCAGAGAAGTAAAGTAGGGGGAGGTAAGTGATGAGGGGGAAGGTGAGTTAGCAAAACAAAGGAGGTGCAGTGATGACTCTGGGGGTTTTACTGGCACCTTTCCTTCCATCTCCCATGTCAAGAGAGCTTGGACTGCCACAGACTAGCAGGCATAGACAATTGAAAGGGATGATGAAAGTTGAAGTCTCAAAAAAAGTTTGGATGAACGGCCATAAGTTGTCCACTCCTGGTCCAAAGAATGCTGCTGCTGGGGAACAAGGAACTAGATGTCCATCAGAAGAACAGCATTGAGAATGAGTTCCAGCTATAGTTTAGGTGAGATGTCAAGGCTTAGACTTCATTGCCTCACAACATTAGTTGTTAAATCCTTTCCTTTGTATTACTAACAGGGCTCATTCCATGGTTCATTTTGCTCTCTACCTCTCATCTGTCTATCCAGACATCAGAAACCCATTATTTAAGTGACCTGCTTATTCTTGCTGCCTGATTTTCAGGCTTTCAGTTTCTTTTGCCCTTATCAATTCTCTTTCCTAAAGCTATCATGTGCCTGTCTTTGTGCCCTTCCCAATTGCCCTTAAGTGGCATTCCCTCCTTCTTTGCTTAGTTCAGCTGTTTTCCTATGTTTTTAAAGACTAGGGAGCCACGGAAGAGAAATCATAGCAAAATGCAGAGAAGCCAGTAGAGGAAAAAGAGAGAATTAAGCAAGTCACTGCAACTCTCAATGATTCACTAAAGACAAGGCTCATATAGGGGTGAAGAGCTAGGACTTTTTGGATTAGCAGTCACAACAATATCCACACCACTGCTTATCTGCTATCAGTCCAGGCTTCCTTATTCCCTCTGAGTTTAGCTCCAATCCCCACGGTAGCTGAGGAAGAAAGCAGATTTTCCTAGGAACAATGGTATTGTTGTGAGCTAAGTTCATTCAGATCCAAAGTATTTGAAGGGTGGATTGTTTCTGAATGGCCAGTTACAACCCAGAAGCCTTGCAAGATTAAGATAGCTAGAACTAGTTTGAATTTCTAGATTCTCCTTTGGGATGTGGCTATGGGGACTGTTACAAGAATGCCTGCAGTTCAGAATTTACCACCATGCAACTGCTCCGTACACTAGCTGCTTCCTATTGGTCTTATCTCCAGCCAATGGATATTCTTCATACTCCCAATGATGCAATATGCCAGTAATAGATTTATATCAGTGGTGTATCTAGGGTGGGGCAAGTAGGGTACGTGCCCTGGATGCCAATGCAAGGGGGACAAAAAAAGCCATACTGGAAGATTTAGAGGAGGAGGAGACAGCGGCGGCAGTCCCAGAGGTAGAGGCACAACTACCATGCTTGCCCCAGGTGCAGTTTATACTAGATATGCCTCTGATTTGTATCCTGTCACCACTTCAGGGTGGTTTACACTGTTCTTCCCTCAGCCATTTTATCTGGAAAACAACGTTGTGAGGTAGGTCACACTGACAGCAATTGACTGTAAGTCTCCTGGAAAGCTTCATGGGTAAGAGGGTGACTTGAACATCCCTAGTTCTGCCACTGTAACCGCTATGCAACACTAGAAGTACGTACAACAAATGTACGTTTTCCACCCAATTATAGCAGAAGTGATTTCATTCTTGGCCAGCAGGAGTAAACGCCGAACGGCAGGAATTTATCACATCAGTCCACATTGCCATGCCTCTATGAAGAGCAACATAAATGTTGGCCCACAGTTTTTGTCTTCACCAGGATTTCAATTGGCCATTCAGATGAGGACACCATGAAATACTTTGCAGTACAATATGGACAACTCACAAGGGAAAGAACCCACCTCCCTCATCCTAGCTACCACAAGGAGTGCCACTAAGCTCAGAGGGAATAGTGAAACTGGCAGACTGTGGTGGTGGCTTGGTGGTATCACTATTCCTGCTATTTCAAAACGCCTGGTGGTCCAACACTACACGCCTTGGCTCCTAGACTACAGCACCACCAATAGACAGTGTGTGTATGTGTATGTGAGTGAGAGGGAAAGAGAGGAAAGCAGGGTGGCATTTCGTGCAATCCACCATATTCTGAACTCTGGTCTCCCGGAGTCCAACATTTAAACCATTACACTGGCCTGGCTCTTCCGCTCCCACAGACTTTGTCAGTCTCCACTCCTCAACCTGGACTGGCAGGGACCATTTGCATGGGACGCTGGGGGTTTCTGGGTGACCTCGCTGGGCTGGGGCAGGAGGGTTCTCCTGCCAAGGCCTGCGGTTCTGTTGCCTGCCTCAGTAGAGGAGGGCAGAGCGAGGCAAAGCCGCACCAGCGCAGGGAGCTGAAGGGGCCAGCCAGGATGTTTGGTATTGGAAGAGGGGTCGGAGCAGGGAGGCTGAATATGGGCTGTATTGCTCTTTGACGCGTACTTGGTGCCACACTTGTGAGAAACACCGTCGGGTCACCACCGACGCCTAGCCGTGAAAACACGCCTTCCTCCGCATTGGGGCCGCTCCTCCAAGTTTTCACCGCCCAACTCTGGGGAAGGGGCTCTAGCAGAAGAGCCCGCTCGTCCTCCTGGGTTTCAGTTCGGCGCCTCCCAGCCAGCGTCGAGGGAGCGGTGACGAGAAGCCGGCCGCCCCCGACTGGCCTTGTCCCCTCAGTTTCCCGCGCAGAGCGAAACAGCAGGCGACGTCTCCCGCTGCAGAGCGAGAAAACGAGCTAAGCTTCCGTTGTCTTCTCTCAGCGCCCGCAGCGGCTTTGACCTGACTTGGGAAAAACTCGCCAAGACTCTTTTGCCTTGAACTCTTGAGCGCGCGGTCAAGCCCGACAGACGCGGGCGAGGCGAACGGCTCCCCTTGCCTTCCCTCCGCAATTCCCGCCAAGACGCGGCCCTTGGCTCCTTTCTCACTGCGGTCTCGCTACGCGCCCTTCCTTCTCCTGGGGTCGTGTCCGGTCCCGAGTCCGCGCGGTCCGCCGGGCCTCCGCGAGCCACGAGGACGGGGTAGGGGATCTGTGCGGAGCTCCCGCACATCCCTTTCCGAAGCCGGCGAGACGCTTGGCTGACCCTCTTGTTCCCGCTGCCGCCGGCTGCCGTGTTCCTCCGGTTCCCTTCACCCGCGTTGATTTTCTCGCTTCTCCCGCCGCTGGCTCCCCATTCGGCTCCCCGTTTCTTTGCCACGGGCTCCCGCGCTCCAGTCCTCCCGCGAGTCCCGAAAGCTGCTTGGTTGCTCTGGTTGCCCAGCTGGAACTACTCCCTTCCCCGCCCCAGGAGGTTCGCCCCGCTCCCCGCACTCAGCCCTGGCCCCAAAATCTGGGATGAAAAAAAAGAAAAGATGACCCCGTTCCGCATCATCAAAGGAAAGCCAAAAAACCCCTCCACGAGGGAATTTGGCGCCGGCGAAGACGGCTTGGCAGCGAACTCTGTCCCTCTCCACCCCGAAGCCAATCCGAGAGGGGGTTTGCCCCGTCCTCGTGTCCCATTGGCTCTCTACGCCCCGTGCAGGCGCTAAAGGAGCGACCCGGAGGGGAGGGAACCAAGCGGAGCTCGAGCAACCGTGCCCCTCGCTCCAGCTGTGGCGCTCGTCCTGGCTCGCCGTCTCCCTCTCTTATTGCTGCCTCCCGCGGCCAATGAGGAGGGCTCGAGGAACCGAACGCCGGCCCGGATTGGCCGAGGCTCGCGGCTCCAGGGCGGAGCTCCGGCTTGAAGTTGGAGTGAGGGATCCAGCTGTGAGGTGCGCTGAGCTTCCCAGCTTTTCGCTCGCTGCTTCTCCCGTCCGGCGGAGAGGCAGCAGCAGAAGCAGGAGCGGCGGTGAGCAGCATCAGCACCAGCCAGCATCCTTTTTGCAGTTTTGGCACCGCACGCTTCACCTCCCCCCTCCAAAAAATTAAAAAAATAAATCAACGTGACCCCCCCCCCCGAGCATCTTGCTCGTCTTCCCCGCAGGGCGGGAGGAGCCCAGTCGACAAGAGAGAGCCGCCCAGGACGCCCCCCTCGGCTCCGGTCTTCAGGAACCCCGACGGACCCCTGAGCGCCGCCCCCACCACAGACCCAGCGGGGAGGGCGAGGCTGAGGGAGCGGCAGCGGCAGCCGCGGAGCCTCTGAAGCCAGACCGGACCTGAAGCAGGCGCGCGCGCGCCCGCCGCCGCCCCTTTTCCTCCTTCCCTCGTTTTGCCCGGGGATACATCCTGGAGCTGGAGAGCGGAGGAGCTCGCTGGACAGCCGGGGTATAGGATTCTGCCGTCCTCGCTAAACCGGGACCTCCCTTTCCCGGACTCCCACCCCTCTCCCCCAGCGCACCCTTCTCCCGCAGCTGTCTTGTTGCCAGCCGGCGAGCCGATTGAGGTACCCAGCTCCCGATCCGGCTCCGGTCTGGATCCCCATGGGGAGAGGGAGGCGTACGCAGCCGCCTGGGCGGGAGCGGGGACACCCTGGCCGCTTCTGAAGCGCCCCTCCTTGCCGAGCCCCGCGCCCCGATCCGCGCCCATGGCCTCCGCCGCCTCCTCCTCTTCCCCTCCTCCTCGGCGGCTCCATGGCCAGCCCGGTCGCCTGCGCTTAACGCCTAACGGGGCTCCTCCTGCCTTGCTCTCCCCCGACCATCCCCCACCCCTGCTCCTCGCCGCCTCTGCCGGGGCGCATCTCGCTGCCTTCCTGTCATCGGTTCGTCGGACCCCGGTCTGCCGGCCGGAGAATGGACGAGGATGTACCGCGCGGAGCCGAAGTCGAGCGGGACGATCCGGAGGAAGAGGAGCGGGAGAACGAAGCCAGCTCCAAGCCCTTCGCCCGCCTCAACGATCTCTCCGGAGATGGAGGTCGCTCGGGCCCAGGGGACAAGGAGGCAAAGGAGAAGGACCCGGGCGGCGGCGGCGGCGGCGGCAGCAGCAGCGGCGGCGGCGGCGGCGACTCTTCGGAAGGCGAAGCGCTCCCTTATCCGGCCCTGGCCCCGGTCGTCTTCTTCTACCTGAGCCAGCACAGCCGCCCCAGGAGCTGGTGCCTGAGCATGGTGTGCAACCCATATCCTTTTCCCAAGCTGGCGAGGCAGCGGGAGGGCTCTGGGGGCTGCTGCCAAGGTAAGAGCCCGGGCATCGCGCCCACACCCGCCCGCCAGCCCACCCGGGCTTGTCAGGTAAGAGAAGTTTTTCTCTGTCCGCTCCCCAAAGTTGAACCTTGGAGGGGAGGGGAGCGCGCCGGTCGCCGGGATACCCCTTGGACCGGCGGTCTGTAAGTTTCTCCAAAGGTTTTCTAAAGCTTTGAGGAGAGTGGCCTTAGCACCGCGGCGGAGGTTGCCTGCCCCCCCGCAGCCGAGTCCCCGTCCCTCTCCCCTGGGCAGCCACCGCCAGACTTCTCACCTGGCCCCCTCCCGGCAAAGTTGGACGCGGGTTCTCCGGGGCAGAGGAGGCGGCGGCGGCGGCGGCGGCGGCGGGGTGCGTGCGTGCGTTGTGTTAGTGGCGAGAGATCTCCCGTCTCGGTGTCTCTCTCGGCCGTCTGTCTCCAATTCACGACTTGGAAGTTTGTCCAGAATCTGTTGAAGGGGTTTCTCAATGTTTCCTGCCCTACTAGGCAGGGATTTTCTCTCTAGGGCTGAAGTCATAACATGAAATTCCAGAAAAGTACTAGAAAATGGAAACAAGATGTAACTCTGAATGGAGAGAGAGAAGCGGAGGGGGAGCTTTGGAGAAGGAAACAAGCGCAGGTTTCTCTTTTTCCTCTCTCTCTCTCTGTCTGTAGTGCGCGCCTCCCTCCGAGGCGGATTTGCTCTGATTCCCTCTTGCATCTCCGCTGCACACACCCTCCCCGCCCGGCCCCATTTGCCGCTTCCTTCTCATCTTTTAGCTGCGGAGGCTGAAAGCGACTAAAACTTAACATAGATAATCCTGGATTGGTGTGATACAAAAACCACACAATCACAACAAGACGATAGATAGGAAACGGGGCTAGTTGTTGGAATGGTGGCAGGCTCCCTAACTGGTGACGCGAGGTAGCGAGATGCAGCTCTAGGAGAAGTTTAAGCCTCCTCTAATGTTTTTGTTTTTAAAGCCCATCTCCTTGCGTTCTTGATCCGTAGTTTTGATCCACATGATTTTATGATTTCAAAAGAAGCACAAATAGGAAGCCACAGCCCATAGGAAACAGAGTTCAGCAAAATCGTGGACATGTAGGAATGCAATGCATGTATTTATTTTTATTCCCAATCTGTTCCCCCATCTCAAATCAAGGAATAACAAGGTGTCCTGCTCTCCCTCTCTTAAAGAAAAGTTTAGCATTTCCCAGGTACTTTTCGTTTTACCTTAGTTGTGGCTGTTGATAGGGGAAAGGACAAATAAACAAAATCTATTAATATTTTTACCACAACAACTAGGGGAATTTTAGTAGAGCTAAAAGGAATGTTTCTTATAAAGTCTTTGTGTATGTGAGAGAACTGGAGATAAAGAAGCAAAAGATGTTGAGATAGTTAGAAACCTCTCAGTCTATTGTAGTGACAAGATAATACTCTTCTGTTTTAAAATATAATTATAGCATTTGCCTGACAAAAAACCATGAGAGTGTCTTTCTGGCAAAAACATACACAAGGCAGTTCTAGCAGCAGCTCTGTTTACATCCATCCTATTGTTATACTATAGATTTAGAAGGCACATGCAAGTTATGGCAGGTAGACCTTTAAAGAGGGAAAGCAGTTTGTAATGTAATGTTGAAATGTATGTGAGAGTGTGTGTGTGTGTGTAGGGGTGGACAATTAGATGGGGCGGAAGAGGGGCGCTTCCTACTGTAGATCCCCCTGACTACCTCCCATAGGTCCCATTGACATGAATGGCAATGCTCCTGCACAGCCACTGTTTCTTCCCAAAGAGCTTCTGTAGGAAACTTCCTAGTGGATTGTATTCAGCGTTTGAATGGTCTTGGTCCTTCTGGGTAGCAGTCTTGCTTACTGCTCCAATGGAATCCTGCACTAACAGTGGGAATGAAGTCCTAATAGCAGTTCAGGAAAAGAAGGAAAGAGAGACCTAGGCAGTAGGGTTATTGTTTGTTGGGTTATTGTTTAAAAATGGTGAGGGTCCTTCCATAGAATTTCCTCCTCCACTTCACTCTCTGTTTACTGCTGCACTTGAGTCCAATTCCAGGTCAGTCTATACAGATGGATGCTCTGCAGAGAGTTCTGAACAGCTAGTGGCCAGCCATTTTGCCCAGCAAGGGAATTTTAGCCACAACAGAACTGCAAATTGAAAACAGTTTTGTCAAGATTTCTGAGAGAGAATCTTGAAAACTGTAGGTTTGGGGAGGAAGCTGATTATAATCTACGGGTGGTCTTCCCATCATAGTCCAGCTCCCAGTGTTCCTTGGTTGGAAATCAAGTAGCGGGCAGGCATATTGAAGTTTATAGTGGTGCAGCAGTTCTGTCTTATTGTGCCATGCAGAAGCATGAAAGGCAGTATGGTGTTGCGGTTAGAATGTTAGGTGATAATGTGAGAGATCCATTTCAGGTCCCTAAGTTGTGAAACTCCCTGGATGGGCCTCAGGCCAGTCCTTCCCTTTCAGGCTGACCTACTTCACAGGGTTGTTGTGCAGGTAAAATGGCTAGGAAAAAAACCATGTGCACCATCTTGTTCTCACAGGAAGATCTGCAGGATCTACATATAACTGAGAAATAATATTAAACATAGGAGAAGTCAGGAAAGTTAAGCAAGTTTGAAATTGTGATAAATGTGTTATGTAGGTGTACATCATGGGATGGCTAGAGTCATCCTTGGATTTCTTGGGAAGTGCAGCCAGGATTCTATTAACTGAGGCTGAAGACTTGGTAGTAAGGAGTCTGCCTGCAGCTGATCTGGTACTCAAGGGTAATTTAATGGATTTGTTTTCCAAGGTCAAAGAAGTCACCGAAAGAAGTCCCACTGACAGTAAGTTCTGAGCTGGAGTCTAGTTGAACCAAAGCTCATTAAGCCTTAGCCAAACCCATTTTCAGCCATATAGCTCATTTCAGAAATATGTTTTGTGATAGTAAGAGGTGATATTGCCTTTGAACATGTGCAGAGTGCTTTTCCTTCACCAGAAAATAACCACAAAAGTAGTACAAATGGTATTAAAGGAAGTGCTTCCAGATCGAAGGAAATAGAGGTCTCTGGCAACTGAGCCCCATAACTTCTCCCTTTAAATGTAATGTAAGTGCATTATTAGTCATGATTAGATGGGAAGAGTGGGTCATCTGGCCCCTCCAGTTTCAGACTTCTTCCATCTCACTCATATTTCATGAAAATGGCTATTAGGAGATCAGTGAGGGAATGCAAGATGCCACAAACCCTGTATTGAAAAGAGGAGTCATGGTCTGCATGTATTAATCCCCCTACAAATGTTAATTATTTAAGGTCTAATGGAAGACATTTGTGCTCATTAAAACATATTTCTGGATTTAGGGTTTCTGGTGGGCATTTTTCCAACATGTTTCATCTGGACAGAATACACTGGTCAGTGCAATTTGCCTTAAAAATGCAGTTGTATTTTACAACAAAAATCTGTGAAACCTGAGCAGCTTCCTGTATTACAACAGCTACTGTATTCTGCTCCAAACTAAAGTTCAACTGGGGTGAGGTAGCATTAAAAAAAAAAGACAGAAACTTGGCCATCCTAAATATCATGGGCTCACCATGATCATGCTCACCATTTTAAATTTGCACAGTAGAGAAAACTGGTTGATTACATTTGTAAAAAAGTGGTGAAAGATTAGAGGTGAACAGAATTTGCAAAATAGCAACTGTGCACACAGAGCCTTATAAAGAAGGCTAGAACAAGACATTTTCTTGCTTGAGATGGAATAGCCAGTTCTTGAAATGTACATCCATCCACATCTGCCCATGTCATCAAGCTACACAATGCCCAAGGCAAGACAAGTTATTTTGGCATTTGAGGCACAGAAACCCATAAATGGTTTTCTTGCTCCCTGGTCATAAAAATACCGTACCCTGTTGTTACCTCCTTGATCAGCCCCCTGTGATCAGTTCACTCTCCTTAAGTGTGGGGCTGGCCCAGTTTGTAAATATGTGAATACAACTGACTGATGTCACTTGGATTTGTCCTCAGGTACATCTGTCTATGATGGAGCCCTCTTGGATCCTGAGAGAACTACCGTTATGTGCCTTTTCTGACTTGTGTCATTCTGACTTGTGGCGACTGTAACATGGGGTTTTCTTGGTATAAGTTGTTCAGAGGGGGCTTGTCATCATCTTTCTCTGAGCCTGGGAGAGTGGGACTTGCCTAAGTTTATCCAGCAGGTTTCTATAGTCAAGCTGAGATTTGAACCCTGGTCTTGCAGAGTTTTGGTTGAACACTCAGAGCATTACACCAAATTCGTTGTCTACACTGAGAGAGACACAGTGGTATTTTCCTAGCCCCAAAATTCCTCTCTAGGTAAAATAAGGCATAGTGACATTGTCAGTGCTGACATAAAACTGGACCATTCATTGCTGCCTTTGATGATGCTTATTTGTCATTTTAAAATGTATTTATCTCATAACCTGAATTTTTGATTACAAAGAACCCCCCACCCCAACTCTGTCTTTGCTTTAGATATTTCCATCACAATGGCTGTAAAGTTCAAATAAGTGGCTACTTTGGCATCCAAAGAAAACCCTGGATCTTAGACAGAATCACTCTAAAATATTGGCCTCTGGGACTCTCAAAAGACAGATGATAGTGTAAGAATTGCTATGATGGACCAGACTCATGGTCAGAGCCCAACTTACCATTGGGCAAAGTGAGTTGGTCACTTGAAGTGGCAGATGTTGGAGGACTGGGAAGCAGCAGTGAGGTAGTGGAGAGAAGAAATGTGTGTGCAGGCTTGTACCATGGATAGTTTGATGCTCTTGGATGCAGCAGAGGATAGTGCCCCATCAGTCCAGTTGAATTTGGTCATGGAATGGGCATGTGTGTGCGTTATGGGCCGTCTTGTCCTTCATCTCATGCAGCAAAAGGTCTTGGCCAGCCCTGCTTGCCAATAGTACATATCCAATCCTAACAACTGGATGTTTAGGAAATTTCACAAGTAAAGTGAGATGAGCATCGTAATCTTACATTGCTGGCCCCTAGAAGAATACTCACAGATATGAAACATAAGGATGGTTGTGCTTCTGGCTGTTGTGGTTAGTAGTGATTGAAAGAGGTATCCTGTATGAATGTATCTTTTAACAAGACCATTTGTGGTTGTTGTTAATCACAACAGCTGTAGCACACTGAACTCTAGAAGTTTGACTTGTTTTGCTCAAAAAGGACTGGTTTCAGCTACCTACCTTTTTCAGGTACCCCAGGTCTTATACTGCTCTCTCCAGCTGTCCACGTTTTTTGTTGTTGTTAACTGCTATCAAATCAACTTTGACTTATGTTGAACTATTGAAGTTCCTCCAAGTCACCCTACCAGTAACAGTCTTGTTCAGGTCTTGCAAATTCAGGGCCCTGGCTTCCTTGAGTCTATCAATCCATAATGTGGTCATCTTCTTTTTCTACTGCCTCTCACTTTATCAAGTATCATTTTCTGTTCTGGTGAGTTGTGTCTTCTCACAATGTGACCAAAATATGTCAGCTTTGGTTTATTCATCTTGGCTTCTAAGGAGAGTTGAGACTTGATTTGCTCAAAGATTCATTTATTTGTCTTTTTAGCAGTCCAGGGTATTCTTAGAACTCTTCTCCAGCACCACGTTTCAAATGAGATGATTTTCTTCTTGTACATTTCATTACATTTCCATCAGTTGTGTTTCCCTCTTTAGATTGAACAATTGTTGCTTACAGTAAATAAGAAGGCTATTCTTTGTATGTATTTATGAATAATGATCTTCCAACACCCTCCCTTTTTTAAAAAAAAAAAATGAGCCCAGGCAATTGTATTATTATTTCTAAAACATGCAAGAGCTTTATAATTTCACATGATAATTTCAGCCACAGAATTTGTTAGCTCCAAGTAAAAGTAGTCTAGTAGAATGGAGGTGGGCAAAGTGCAGCCTACAGGCAGCCCACAAAGTGGGGCTACGCGTGGCTCCCAAAAGCTGTTTTTATGGCCCTTGCCTCCTCCAACCTGACCTATCTGTCCTTTTTTTTTGCTCCCATCAAAGGTGAAGCCTCTTCCAGAAGCCTCCAGGAGCAGCAACTCAATTTTAATTATGTTCTAAGCATTATTTGACTGCACAATTTGACATTAAAAATATCCTCCCTCTTTTTCTTTTTTTTCAAAACCAGAAGTGACTTTCTGGCTACTTCTGCTTTTGCATCTTGGGAGCATTTTTTGGCAGTCTCCGCTGCCCTTGGGAAGCCCCAGGAGCAGAAAACCAGCCTCTATATCCACCCCAGTTAGACATTCCTATAGGAGAGCATTGAGATATTAAACATGGATGTTGGAGGCCTTGGTTCACATCCCATCCGATTTAGAGAAATATGCTTTTGAGGGTACTCAATGAATTCCACTGCCTCTGTAAAATGGGAACAGCAGCCTTCTAGGTGGCTCTTGTGAAGCAAGGTGAACCAGAGTGCAAAGTGCCATACAGGCCATAAGCCGGTCACCTATAATCCCCAATTGCATGGAAACAGACTGGGGGCCTGCAGCGAGACAGTGATTATGACAAATAATGAAGCCATTCTTAAAGAACACAGTCTGAAGAACAGCAAGTACCGCCAACTGATTTTAGAGGAATATACATCCAAGTAAGCCTGTAATTCCTAAGCCCGCCCTCCTTGGAAGTAAGCTATGTTGAAATTTAATAGTGCTTAATAACCAAGAAGACTTTTTTTGAGGTCAGGCTGCAATCATGTTGAGGATTACAGCCTTGATCTTTTTCAGATGTAACCGAATGCATCACAATTTCTTCAGGGGTTTCGTTGTCTCTTTTCTTTGAATCTAGAAGTTCAGAGTTTGAATTCCTTCTTCGCCATGGAAACCCAGTGGGTGACCCTGGGAAGTCATACTCTCTCAGCCTCAGAGGAAGGCAAAGGAAAACCCTCTCTGAACTAATCTTGCCAAGCAAACCCCATGAGAGGGTCACTTTAGGGTCACCACAAGTTGGAAAGATACAAAACAACAATCACCAAGAAGACTTTTTAGAAGTCAGGTTGCAAGCATGTTGAGGATTATAGCCTAGCTCTTTTTCAAATTTAGTTTAATATACCACAATATTGTCAGTGGTTTCACTGCCTCTTAGGCCATTTCCACATGGCATTGCAGTCCCACTATGGGGAGGGGATGTCAGTGGTGTGTGGGTCATGCTTTTGCATGATGTTATCACAGTCCTGCTGCTATCTCTCCACACACATACACACACACACACACACGTCGCAATTGGAGGATATTTGCTTAATGAAATAAATCTGTTAAATGCCTATGATCGCCTGACGCGCCTGTCTTTCCCAGCCATGTGGAAGGACAGGAAGTGCAAAGGAGGTGCTTCCTTTCCCAGTGCAGCATGGGAAAGAGCCCAGCTGTGCTGCGAAAAGCAGACAGGTGTCACTCATGCTCCCTTCTGCAAGGAGTCGGTTGGGTGCAGGGGGCAGCATTCTTGTCACGCTCCCTTTCTGGCAAAGGTGCAGCCAGGATTGCAACTGGAGAACAACGGGGTCAGCTAACATGTGGAAATGGCCTTAGCTTCTTTTCATTTCATTTAAAAGATTTATAAGTGTTAGGATAAACCCTCCCCGTGCAGTGTCCAACAAAACATTACAAAAATTAAATCAAAATTAACACTTAAGACCAGGTAGTGCCATATATAAAATTCCCCCAATTGAGTCCTAGTGCAGTTAAGAGGCAAAATAAACCTAGAAGCCTTGTAATGATGGGGTGCAGTGGGCATTAGTTGAAACACATTTGGAAGGTGGTGAATATTACCAAGATGCTCCTATCTCTTGGGCCTCCAAGATTTATAGGCAGACGCATAAACAGGAGAGCCAAGTACTGGAAGGCTGGTATGGGTTAAAATGAAACAACTTGAATACAAACCTTCTAAGGGTGTAAAGGTCATTTTCAGTACAGGCATACCTCAGTTGTCCAAGCCACTGATAGAGAAGCTAAAACCCTTCTTACACCTGCCCAGCCATTTTCCTCCCTGTACTCTGCTAGCTGGAATTTTTTTAGCAGCATTGGCATTGGGAGGACAGTGAAGGAAAGCTGGAAAAATGCACTTTTGGAGTCTGGTTGCAATGTCTGCTGTAAGCAATGCAATAAAGCTTGAGCTGGGAAAGAGTGGGATTCTACTTTACATGTTGCTGTAGCAGCAAGTGCTTTTCTACAGTAGGAAATGTGAGTAGCAGCTGCCTCTGGAAATCCTTAATGAGCATGCAAGGAACAGCAAAAGAGAGAGAAAAAGCAAAAGGAGATAAGCTTGCCTCACCAACTACCCCCAGCATATTAAAGAAGTATAGAGCTATAATGTTGGCTGCCAAAATGGAAATAATGATAATAAAAAAAGTGGAGGCTGCAGAAAGGAAAAAATATTCTACAAATGCATTTTAGAAGAAGCTTTTGAGTGCTGTCTAAAGTATTCAAAATGTTTTTGCTTAGTTATGTAAAGATCGCCTGACTTTTTTTCCTTTCACACGTGCATATTGTTTTCAATAAAAAGTTTGCTGAAACATGTTGAATAGCTGTCCCTAGTCTTTCCATGCTATTTCTGTCTCCAGTAACAAATTTTCTGTTAAAGAAGTAATGCCCATGAACACATGTGCTTTGTAAACTGTGGTATACCTCTACTTTATATCTAAGCATGGAATGTTACTTTGAAAAAGTTACTTAGGTCCTTTCTGTGCATGGCATTATTTCAGAATAATGCTATCAAAAAGATGATGTGCAGTGTTACCTTTATGGTGACATGTTGCTACTACAGGATTTTTAAATATTTTTTAAAAGTAGAGAGGGAAAGAATATTTAAAAATATTTCTAAAAATATAAAAAAACATACTTTTTGACTATTGGGAAATCCCAGCAGGAAGAATCCTGGACTGACATGAATCTTTCCAGTTCAGGACTTATTCAGTGTAAAATTTGCATGCAGTTTTTGTACAGGAAAAAAGCTTTTTCCACATATAAAATAATATTTCTATTTAAATTTACATCGAAATATTATTTTTTTGCACAGAAAAAGGTGTTTCTTGCACACAAAAAGCTGTTTTCTATGCAAAGACCACCATGTGTGAATTTTGCACAAAATAAATCCCAAATTCCTAATAGACTTTGAAAACTGCATGGTTTTTGAAGTCTTTCTTACGGCAGGAAGAAAACTGCTAAAATTACTCATTGCTTGCTTTGAGAAGAAATTTAGTGAAGAATTACATCTCTATTAAAAGCACTTGAAATGCAAAAATAACCCCAACCCTGCCCACAAATGTTCCCCATAGTAACATTTTAGGTGTAGTGAATAAATGTTACCCATTATGTTAAAATTATAATGTCACAAGTCATTACTGTTTAAAGAAAAAATTAAAACATGAAGTCTTGTTTCTCCCAAAAGCAATGGGATCATGAATTTTGAGGGGAGATAGCCATGTTATTCTCTTACATTGAAACAGCAAGGAGGCTTCTTGCCCATTAAAAACAAATTTCTTTGGCACAAATTTTCATAAATTCCAAAACACTTATTCTTGATGCAGCAGGCTGGAGTTTTTAAGAGGGCACCAAGAGTCCTTTCTGTGATGGTATGGGCAACCTTGTTACTTTTAATGTATTATTTTGAGTCTCTGCTTTAACTAAGCCTGTGGAGGCATACACTGGCAACTGATCCAACAGAGCTCTTTTATGAACCAATGAGCTAGCATGTACCAGTACTTGGTCAGTTTCATTCAGTATCCACTGATGTTTGCAAACTGTCTTTAAAAGCAGCCCCAGGAAGAGCACATTACAGCAACCCAGCTTGAGTGACAGCTGTCTGTGAATAACTGAAAAAAGGGTGTTCTAATCAGGATAGTGTCTCAGGGTCAAGATAGATCTAACCAATCAGTGTCCCTAAAGACAAATCAACAACAGCCACATTTTTGTCCTTAGGAAATGCATGTTGTTAAAAAAGTCCCCCACTGGGCACCTGAAGGCATTGGTTCAAAGAAAGGCAGGCGCTAATCACAGGCTGGGAAGGCAGACATTCCATTAGGTTGGTTGATTCCCTCTAATGAAGAGAGGGCAGAAAAAGGAAGGAACTGCAAGGAGCATGCTGGGTGGTGGGAGATGAGCAGTGAGGCTACATTTGTGGCACAGCAAAACTTGTTTACAACATCAACAGTGAAGAAGACATTTGGCTTATAACATGTGGATCTTCTTGCCCCAAGATAAATGAGAAGGCTGCTTCTTTCCCCCTCTTCACAGTATTGATCAGAACTAAGATTTCAATAAATATCATTAAGCCAGCTGGTGTTGTCCTTCCTTTAGGTGGTATTTTACTCCCCTTCCTTTTAATTAATGACTGCTGCTGGGATCTTGGATGTTTGCCTGTTTACGTCACCCCCACCTCATTAGCTTAGTTGTTCAGAAAATTAGTGTCTTAAGGCATTGCAGCCTGTAAGGTTCAGAATAATACATAAATCACCATGATCCAGACTAGATCAGAACAGTCCAAATTTTCCATGGCCACCGTATGTTCTGAAACTGGAGGGAGGAACACATTTTAGGTCAGGAGCTTTCGACCTTTGCTAGTCAGCTTCAGCTCCCACAAACCCCAGCCAGCATGCCCAATGGTAAGGGTTGTGGAGCTGAAGTTCCCAACAGATATTGGGCCAAAGAAGCCCTCCTAGGTGGCATTTCACTAAAATGTCTTCAAATATATAGCTGTTCATAGATAAGAGCTAGGTCAATGAAAGAAGAGACAGGGTCAAAAATAGAGGAGGTGCAGGAACCTTTCCATAGGCTGTGGCTTCTTTTGGTAAGAGGGAAAATGGGAAGTGGCCTGGATGGTGGCTCAAGATATTTTGCTGCCCTCGCAAGAAGCTGTGCTATGTGACCAGAGAGATGAGACTCCAGATACCTTGAAATGGTGCCAAGGATACGTGGCAGAAATCTTTTAGCAAAGGGTTCCAGGGTTCACATCTCTGTCTGGGCAAAGGGTTCCAGAGTTCATATCCCAGAACCTGGACTCTCTCATTGGTGCTTGAACATTCCTGTTACCTTGGCTATTTTGTGCTCTTGGCTATTTTGTCCTCAGTGTGCAATTGGACTGATGGTGAGAGACCTGGTTTGCAGAGTTCAGTGTGTTGGACTCTTGACGAACAACATCTATTTTGTTCCTATTTACCTTTTCCAACAACCTCCTTACCCATCCCCTCCTCCTGCTCGATGCCCTTTATTAATTCAATTAATTTACTTGCGGTGTTTGTCAGACAAGGACAGATTGCGGAAACACACAGCTTTCCCAATTTGGCAGGGCCTCCTTACCCGTGTGGGCTTTGTCATATGGTAGTATGAATGATAAACTTTGCCATTTACGTGGGGTGGCTGAGTGTTCTGCCAGCCCTGGTCCTGTGCCCTTGGCTTCTGCTTTTGTGTCCCCAAGCTAAGGAGAGTCTTAAGGGAAACAGAATTAGAGAGAGAGCGAGATTGCACACCAAGCTTTCCTCTTGGTTGGAGCAAGATGTGATTGCCCACATAGGATGGGAGATAGGAAAATTTTTCCAAATGATCTCTACAAAGCTATCTGCTATTTGGGTTGCCCATGATCTGTGTATGGGAGTGTGAGTGAATGAGATGAGGCTACCAGTAGGAAGGAAAAGAAAATAGCAGCTTGGCTGACTGTTCAGCACAGAGGCTGAGAAGGTCCATTTCCTTTACTGTTTCTTTCTATCATAATTCAAAGCCATGGGGCTTTGATGAAGTATGGTTGGTATTTGGCTGCCAACATAAGGAAATAATTATATTTAGGAATGAGAAGAATAACCTTGTAGCAGCTTTTGATTCTCTTCCTTAGAAGTCAAGAATGTCTTCTTTTTAATTTCTACTCTGTGTGTCTTAGAAAATTTGTTTGGGGAAATCTGTTATCTACACTTTTATTCTTTGTTGTTCTTAGAACTAGAGGGTGATACATAAAGGCGTCCTGGTCAGTTAGTTCAAACCAAAAGGATGTATTTGATCGAGTGAATCACTGGAACTGTTTGTTTACCAGTATTTATTCTAATCCGTATATTGTGTTCTCAGAGCAAAGATCTCAACATGATTGCAGAAAATAATTTCCTCTGGGGCCTCAGGAATTGTCACAACCCAAGGCAGGGCTGTGTGTGGTGTGGAAGTAAATCCCCCCAAAATTATTTGGGGCTGTGAATGGGATTTTCTCAGGCTCAGGCTGTGCTGACTGGCTTGGGGTATGTCAAGAAATGTTCTCCCTAGTTCAGGCTGTATAAGATACAGAGATGGCTGTATCTAATAGAATTTTTTCACATACCTTAATCATACATCAAAAAGGTCTTGTAATGTCTTGCAACAAGCATCAACAAGAAAGTGTCAATGCATTTACTGCTACCAAATCCCTAAGGCCTCATCAAGGTTAAACCCTCCAACATGGTCCTTACTTTAGCTATTTCCTTTGTGTACATATAACTTCTGTATCTGCATTGTGAGAGTTAGCATGGCGTAGTGGTACGAGTGCTAGACTTAACTTGGAGACCAGAGTTTGGTTCCCCATTTGACCATGGAAACCCACTGGGTGACTTTGGGCACATCACACACTCTCAGCCCCAGAAAACCTTGTGATAGGTTCACCTGAGGGATGCTATAAGTTGGAAACAACTTGAAGGCACAAAACAACAATAACAATCTGCATTGTACTATCAAAAGGAGATGGTAAAAATGCACATGTTTTTGCCATGAAAAAATGTGAGATTTGTAGAAATCCTGGAAGATGCAATTTATAGGTAGGGATATATGGATAGGGGTAGGAAACATATGGCCCTTCAGATTTGGGAACAGCAAGTCTTATTATCCCTGACCACTGACCATGCTGGCTGGGGGCTGATGCCAATGGAACAGGTATCACCATCACTTAGGAGTCCTATGTTTTCAATGGGTACTGGAAAGGAATCCCAGAGGTAAAACACTCCACAAGTGAAACATGACAGAGGAATGTAAGTGGAGTGTAAGGATGGGAAAATTGGTCAGTTTTGCTTTCTCTTGCATAAATGCTTTTTAAAATCACAAGTCCTTCCCATTTAATTTATGACTTTTTTTAAAAAAAAAATTGGAACATTGTTATCAAAAATCAACCAAATGAAAATCCTCAACCATCTGCAATGACCAGGTTCAGTGGGCAGCTGCTGGTATTCTCTTTGTGGAGAAGAGCATTTTGTACCTGCCATCCATGTAGTTGTTAGAGCAGAGAATCCTGTTATTAGAGGTAACAGCCTATGCACACCTCTGTTCATGAGTTACTAGTTCAGCGGTTCTCAACCTGTGGGTCGCGACCCCTTTGGGGGTCGAACGACCCTTTCACAGGGGTTGCCTAAGACCATCGGAAAATACATATTTCCGATGGTCTTAGGCTCCATTCCTTCCTAGGTGGTGGTGCGCAAGCACGAGCCATGCACTCGCGTCCTCCTGCCCTCTTTGGCGGGAGAGCATGCGGCTGCATGCGCTCCTACCAAAGGGGGCAGAAGGATGAGAGCGCGTTGCTTGCGCTTGCGCACCACCACTCCTGGGCCTTTTCCGCACGTTACCTTATCGCGGAGGTGAGGGATGCCCTCTCTTCACTGCTCCTTCGTCCCCCAGCTGGCTTCCTGGTCGCGTGACCGCCCGTTCCTTCCTTCTGCAGTCCAGCCTGGGAGCTGTAGGCTGTGCTGGGGGAGGAAGGGGCGGGGCGGTCGCGTGACCAGGAAGCCAGCTGAGGGACGAAGGAGCAGCGAAGAGAGCACCTCGCGCAAGAACCTGCTTGCACGAATGTCACGACCCCACCTCTGCGATAAGGTAACGTGTGGAAAAGGCCCAGGAGTGGTGTTATGCAAGCACGAGCCACTTGCTTGCGTCCTCCTGCCCCCTGTTCAGAAGGGACTGAAATCGCTCCCCTTCTCCGCTACCGGGAGAACCTCCCATCTGACGGGCCAGCTTGGTAGGGCGGCGGCAGCACGGAGGGCAGGCCCCCTCCTCGCCACGGTCCCTGCCCCACTCACCATGGAAGGGGTGCGCTGCAGAAGGGCTGGGGGCCTGGCGCAAAAGACTAAGGTGCTAGGATTCTTCCCCCCCGCGACCACGGTCGACACTCTGGAAACTTTTCCCACACTGCCCCCCCCAGCGGAAACGAGAG
The DNA here is from genome assembly GCA_948472985.1 of Iguana delicatissima. NCBI lineage: Eukaryota > Metazoa > Chordata > Lepidosauria > Squamata > Iguanidae > Iguana > Iguana delicatissima. The sequence continues at coordinate 943,056 of CAOKZL010000593.1, forward strand.
TGAAGCAGAAGCAGAGCCCGGGGGGGGGTTCTGGAGCTTTTTCCCGGGGGAGACGCGGGTTCCTCTTCCCTCCCTGCCCGCTCTCCGCATTCCTGGCCGGCGAGGCGGCCTTTGCCGGGGAGGGGGAGGCATTGTAAATTATAAATAAATAATTTTATGGTTGGGGGTCATCACAACATGAGGAACTGTATTAAAGGGTCGTGGCATTAGGAAGGTTGAGAACCACTGTACTAGTTACTTTTTAGGAGTTTAGGCACACTGTATATGTATAATGACTTCATGTTTGTTTTTTTCCCCACACTCTCTCTGCATTACTCTAACCTGAAGCAAATTTCTCTTCCCTCTCTCATGCAGCATCAGAGCATGTGTTTTTCAGAGCTTATCTCTGTGAGATGATACAAAACCTTTTTCCTAGAACCATGCAATGCTTATTCTTTCTAATTTTGCAAGATGAACTTGTTTTTGACTATATACAAGTATTTGTAAGTGAAGCTACTTTTATATATTTTACAAAAAAGAATAGCTTGTTTCTTTTCTCTGCTGGAATCTATGTGTATGTATGGGGGAGTAGACATAGAACTGGTTGTTGGTCAGTTCCTGCTTTACCAATTTGATTATTCCGCTTGAGAAATCTTTTCATTTCCCAACATCTCTCAAAGAGAGAAAGAGAAGTCTGGAGAGATAAAAAAGAAAGAGGGACAACCAAACATAATTGAGTACCACAATAAGGATGAATACACAGAGGATTCAATACAAGACCTTTGAGAGCTCAGCACTCAAAGCTTTTGGCCTTGATCAGCAAATTAGTCATTTTAATCTTGAGTTCTTTCCATTCCAGAAATCTGTGGATTTTGGAAAGTGATTTTTCTTTTTGAAAGATGAAACCAAACAAAATTCTCACCAGTCCCTTCCAGAAAGGCATAGCACATTGATTTTTGGTTTCTCATGTTAAAAAACCTAAAACGGGAAATAAATCTGCCAGAAAAGCAAAACAAGATGTGTGTATCCTATTTGTTGTATGTGAAGTGGTGCAGGCCCTGTCCCATAGGCTGTTGTGGAACTGGCGAGCATTGCAGAGTATAGCATCTGGCAAGACAACTGCTGCTGTTGCTTCCAACAATTGAAGGCCTAAGCACAGCAGGGCCTACCTAACCTTATTCACAAGCTGAGGCACAATGAGCAAAAAAAAATCTGCAATACCCCATAATCACCTACCCCCCAACCTTTCACAGATGAAAACTGGGGCATGTGTGACCAAGGAACATGAGAATGTGGTCAAGATGGCAAAGGTTATTAATGAGGAAGATCATGCAAGCTAAGAGAGGCTGCAGCAGTTTGCTTTTGGGAAGGGCAAGATACCGTTCCTCACCTCCTTTCTCCTGCTCATGAGTGCAAACAACTTTTGTACTATAAAGATTGAAGAAAGCTGCCAACAAAGGGGGAAAGTGGGAGGAGAGGGAGAGAAACTGGGACATTTTGAAAACAGCTGAAAAAGTGGGATGAAAAGGATTGACTAGGACTGTCCCTGCCAGATTGGGACAGTTGGAGAGAATGGCAAGGCCTAGGATTTCAAAAGGCCCTCAATCTAACTTCAGACACTTTATTAGTCTAGTTCCAAAAGCCCTCTGCAAGCAACGACCACTTGCAAAAGTGGGCTGTTAGAGGGATATGTGACCCTCTTCTGTGCAAAAAGGTGGGATGATTTTACATGGCTCTTGTAAAGAAGAGAGATACTTTTAGTTCTGTCTGATTTGCCACCGTACTTCAAGTCATTCATGACTGGGCATGAGGTCTTTAATATACATATAGTTGGTTCCTGGTAAATAGTAAGAAAAAGCAAATAGGAAATGTGAACCTTTAGTGATGCTGGAGAGAATCCTGTCAGGGCCTCGGGTGTGGCCGCGCCGGCGGGCGCCGCAGAGGCCGACGCCGCGGTTACCTCCGATGAGGAGGAGGGGGGCCCGGGCCTTCCAGAGGCCGCAGCCGATGACGGGGACCGCGCGGTCGCCACGGAGGGCTCCGCCGCTGACGGGGATTGCCGGGACGCCGCGGCGGTCGCCAATCCCGGCGGCGGTCTCCCTGGCATGACGGAGGCCGCCGCCGCCAAAGGGGACCGTCCCGGCGCTGCGGAGGCCGCCGGCCCGGCTCCCGTGCTGCTGGGCGTGGCAGGCGGAGACCCGCTAGAGGAGGCGGGCCCCAGGCCCAATCCCGGGGCACCGCCTACTCGCGAGGCCGCCTCGGAAGAGGCTGAGGCTACCGCCCTGCCGCCAACGTTTCAGCGGTGGCGGCGGTTCAAGGAGGCCAGCTGCCGATCCCAGCGGCTGCAGGAGAAACACCTGGGGGCGGGGAGCTCCCAGCTGTAGCACAGCTGGGACCCCAGCCACGTGCTCGGGCCGGATTGGCCGCCGACCGCCCTATGGGCCTTTTTAGGCAGACGCGGGGCTGGGAAGGGCACGGAGCTTCAACCGTCGGCTTCCCAGACGTCTGTCTCCCGTGCCTTGTTCCAGCCCAGCCTGTGCCCGCTTCCGGCCGCCTGGCTTCTCCACGACCTTTCCCCAGCGTTAGGTGAAGTAACCTCTTTGCGTTTCGGGTGAAGTAACCCATTGTTATTTTCCGTTGATGCCTGCTGCTAAGGCCTACTTTAAGTTTCCCCAGCTTGTGTGCTGCAGCGCTTCTGTGAGAGACTGTATTAAACGCTGCTTGTGCCCGACTCTGGTCCGGCCCCTGCTTGACCTCCGCCCGCGCTGACAGATCCAGACATCTGTGATACAGGATGGAAGAGCTGTGTGGCCTTTGATGAACATCCTGGGACTCCTGTTGGTGTCATGGAGCCAGAGCTTGCCAGGTCAAAGAACCATGACTTTTGGACTGCTGGGTATAAGTATGTTATCTGCCATCCACTTTACAGTTCCTTCTGAACTTAAATGCAATCTTCAGCATGTGAGGAGGTGAGGAGGGAATGAATTTTTCGAGCAACAATATATTGTTGCAAGCTGTCCCTGATACAATGCAGAGTATTTTGTGTAGTTTGTCCTTGAATGGGTAAGTCAGACCCAGTAGCCTTTCAGAAACACATACATGTGCATATACAGTGAGACAGGTCAACATAGCTCCCCTTTCCCGGTTATGATGAGCAGCTACATATTGGCCACTATGTCAGCTATATAACAGGAAATTGGCATTTCAACTTTGATGTTTCTCATTGAACAAGTCAAGCTGCCTTAGGTAGGGAGTCCTAGATTTCAGGTACCTTTATAACATCCTTAGTGGAGGGATGGGCAGTAGCAGAGCTTGGAGTACATGGAGGGGGGGGGCAGGAGGAGGGGGCAGAGGGGCAAGGGCATGGCTATGGCATGTGGGACATGGCTACATTGTGTGGGGGAATGGCTACGAGGGATGGGGCGGGGCTACTATGCATGGGGGTAGGGCTATGGCATGTGGGAGAGGGCAAGCAAGGAGCTGTGATGCTCAAAAAAATTGCCACCGGGGACTCACTACCCTCATCACTGCTCCGTTCCTACGCAGCTGGGGATGGGGAATAAGTAGCCCTCCAGATATTATTGGAGTACAACTTCCACTAACCCTAGTCAGTATAGCTAGTGTTGAGGGATGCTGAGAATTGTAATTCAGCAGTATCTGGAGGGGAACATATTTCCCAACCTTCTCATAGCATCTTCACTTACAGGTATTGTCAGGAAATAAAGCTGACAGTATTGAGAGTCAGTGTAGTATAACAGTTCAAGTTCTAGCCAAGGATTCTGGGAAATCACTGTTAGAATCCATGCCCAGTCTTGGAAACCCACTGTGTGACCTTGGGCAAGTCACACTCTCTCAGGCTTTTTGACTAAAATCTTGCCTTAGGGTTTCTTCCATAAGTTGGAAATCACTGGAGGGCAGAGAAGAACAAATGGGGCTGGAGAAAGATCTCTGCCTGAGATCTTGGAAAGCTGCTCTCCGTTATAAGAGAGTAGGAACACAGAAGGATCAGTGCTTCAACTCCATAAAAGACAGCTTCACCTGTTTAGTTAGGCACAGGTCAGAAAAATCAAGGTTGAACGTCCATTCCCTGTTGTGCCACTACAGAATGTTCTTCAAGGGTCACCACAGTAATTCAATCACATCGCACCAATTTAGTGATTATCAAAGGACCATTGCACTGTAAGGATGATATTCAGCACTGATTGCAGGATATTGCTTTGTGAAGCTTACGTTGCATTTCGTTTGCCAAAAAAAGCCTCACCTGCACACTCTGCCCACAATACAAAAGCAGGTGCTGTTGCGCGAATCATCTTAAATCAAGAGCGAGCTATTTGAGTAGCACTTGTGCTTGTTTCGGGTAATTGTAATCTCTAATAATTTCAATAATGGGTTGTTCAGTATTTTCCATTTTTCTTCCTACCTGATGAATGATGTAGTCAGAGTTGCAAAGCTAAAGGGATTAAGGGAAAAAAGCCCATTATAAATCAGTACATTTAGAGCCCTTATGGTTGCAGAGAGAAGGTTGAAAGCATGATGGCAGTGTATGCTAAATACTCAGAAATCAGCAGAAGGGAGAGAGTGACTTCCTGTGGGCAGGGGTCTCCTTTCCCCGCCTCTTCAGGAAATGATGAATATACCACTGATTTATGACTTTCTAGAGAGCTTTTAATAGCCTGGGATCTGTTGATGCTTGAATGAGATCAGTGGCAAGGGAGCTGTGTGCCCCCCCCGTGTATATTTGCTGACAGATTTTCAGAAGTGTATGAATCTCAGAATTTTGTGCAAGTTTCTGATTTAAAAAGCTGTGTAACATCTTACCACCGAAAATGTTAGGAGATATTAAATATTTGATACAAACCTCACCACAACCTAGAATTCAGTCTACAAATTTCTTTCAACAGTTTTCCTGATTATATAAATGCCTTCTGTGTCTACATGGTAATGCATAACTTAGGCCCTTTTCGCATGGCATTTGTCACGCGAAAGGGCCTCTGGAGCATCACACGATTGCGAGGAGCATTCCACATGATGTCCTCGCAATCGTGAACGGTGCCGGGGCCAGCAGGTGCCAATCGCAGAATATATCATTTTTGGCTTTTGGCCGAAAATGATGCGCGATTGCGCGTCACTCCAGGGTCCCACACGTACTTACCATTTGTGCGGAGCTCCAGAGCCATGGCCCTCATGCTTCCTCCCCCAGTGCAGCCTGGGAAAATACCTGGCTGTGTTGCAAAAGGAAGAGGCAGAGCCCTCATGTTGTCTGCCGGCCAGCAGGCAGCAGGAGCAGCGAGGACGTGAATGTCTCGTGGAAGAGGCTGCTCGTGGATGACCGCACCGGAAGCAGGGAAGCTGCAGAAAGGGCCTTATATACATAAAGTCCTGTAGCACCCCGTTGTATGTGTTGACTTTTTAATAATTTTATTTAGATTTGGTTCCTTTTACCAAATCTAAAATGACATCTTGCTCTACCAAGTTCTTCTGATCATTAAAAAGATTTCAGCTGTTCTCCCAGATTATATGGATCCAAGTTGGTTGGAATACTTTGTAGATTTGTTTGATAGTCCTTAGCAAGCATAGATCTGTTGTTTCAAAGATACTACAGGAGATTTTGGAGCTAGAACAAGGAAATCAAGAGTCCCCACCATGGCTTAAATTCATTTACTAGTCCCATCTACAATAGACCCATTGAATCAATGGGAACCTGGTAAGTCAATATTTTATGTAGGTTCAATGAGTCCACTTTCTCCCAGAGTAGAACTCAAGGCAGCTTCCAGAAGAGTCAGTTAAAAAACAGAACAATTAAAATTTTTGAAACAGTTAAACTCCCCATATAAAAAAAATATAAAATGATTTAAAAGCCATACAAAAGTTTAAAAAGATAAATAAGAAAAACATCCCAGTAAAAGCCTGCTTAAACAAAAAAGTCTGCCTGCCAGCAAAAAGAAAGCAGAGAGGGGACTAGCCCAGCCTACTGTGGAAGGCAGTTCCAAGAGAGTGGGAGCAGCCACTGAGAAGTCTCTCTCCCTTGTCATCACCAAATGAGACTGTGATGGTAGCAGGACCAAGATAAAGCCTTTCCCTGCAGATCTTAAGATTCTGGCAGGTTCATGTGGAGATATATGGTCTGTCAGATAGTCTGGACCTATACTGAAAAGGGCTTTATAGGTCATGACCAGCAGTTTGAACTGTGCCCAGAAATGAATTGGCAGCCAGTGAAGCTGTTTTAACAAGAGAGTTATATGCTCACTGTCACTGGACCTAGTCAGCATTCTGGATGCAGTATTTTGAACCTGCTGGGGTTTCTGAACCGTTTCCCAAGGCAGCCCCGTATAAAGTGCATTACAGCACCTAACCAAGATGTAATCAAGGCATGTGTTACTGCAACCAGATCTGATGGGTGCAGCTGGTGCACAAGTTTTAACTGTGCAAATGCACTTCTGGCCACTGCTGAAATCTGGGCTTCCAGGCTCAGAGCTGAGTCCAGGAGTTAGTATTTTGGAAAATGAGACTGAAACTGTCAGGAATCCAGCCTTCATTTAGCAGAGTCACACAGGGAACGGTTAGAAGTTTTTATCTAACGACTTGTTAGATAACTGGTACTTGGAATAAACACAGACGCAGGTAGCTTTGAATAAAAGACTAAATACTTTGCTAATGACTCTTCATTTACATCTGTATTGAGAGAGCCTGCTACCTGTCTAATCTAGTGAATAGGAGAGCCTTCAGTTTAACTCAGCATCCTCCTTGATGGGACTCAAACTCGGAGCACGCGAAGAGTTCAGGGAAAGCAGCCATTGAGAACAAAGAGGGAGAGAGATTTTTTTTTGGAGAGAAAGGGGTCTTAACTTTTATAAGACCGATGACCCACGCAACTGTCCTGGGTCACATGATCGGAGCACCAAAGGTATTTATGATCATGCAATAAAAGACAGAGAAAGGCAAATGGAGAAGATCTGGCATGCAATAGAAAGGGAGGCCCTATCTGGCTATTACCCATCTGTTCTAACAACAAGATGGAAGGGGAGAGAGAATGCTGTGATTTCCAACAGTTAGCCCTGTATTATTCAGAAAGACTTATTTTGTAATGTGATACCTGTTCGTAACCTGCCATTATTGCTGCAAACAAATGGCATTAGCACCTTGCAGGACTGAGGCCCTTGACCAAACCTGGAAACAGATCCAAGCTCTGATGTCCAATTGTGCAGCAACCAGATTTGGAACCATGGAGCTTAGCCAGTTTTGTGTTTTAGTGTTTTAAGTTTGAATTACCTTGAAAAGACAAAATGGGAATTCTAGATTCATTTCCTTCAGCTGAAATATCATGGCTGACCTTGGTGGGGTCAAGCAGCTGAGGTGTTAGATTCTGACTTTCCCAATGGCTGACCCAAGAACTAGGCTTCCCTTTTTATCGTGGCTACTGCTGCTGTAATTTGGTGCACCAGGGACTGAATGATTACTGCTCAGCCATAGAGATACATGCCAGGATTCACAGTGATACAAGATAACAGCCACTGATTTGCTTATGTCCCTAGCTTGTTTTCTGAGCAGGTAGCAGTATTGCTAGCACTACAGTTGTGATTGTTTGCTCTTCTGAAATCCATAGGGAAATTCATCACTCTCAATTCCCATAGTGGTACCTGATGATTTGACTTTGAGGAAACTTTTCAGAGTGTAATCTCATCTCAAATGTTGCAACTGTCAAATATCACATGAATCCTCCTCTATTTTATATCCCTGGGATATTTCATCCATCCATCCAAAATCAAATTGATATAATCCAAATGGTTGCAAACTGGAGCACCTCAGAAGTTGCTGTTTTCCATCTGCTTCACGTCTCAGTACAGAAAAAGCCAAGCAAATCTGGTTGCCCTGTCTCCATGCAATACATGATAAACAAGTATATGCGAACCCCTGCAAAAATGTACCATCATTTCATGTGTGATATGGATTAGCTGCAAACTCAAGATTGTGGCCTAAATTGCCTTATGACTGTGCTTTGCTGCATCATGTGTCTCACAATCTACTTACATTTATATAGATATAAAGAAACTCATGGCCAAAAATCTAAGGGTTACAATCAACAGATTTGCCAAAATGGCCTGTGAAAAAGTCCAAATGCTTCAGTATTTTCAGCCAGTGAGAAAGAAATATTTTTCAGCATGGGAAAGTGTTACCCCGTGAGCCTACCCACATCCCAAGAAGAATAATTTTATATTAAAAATACATGCAAACCAGAGGTCACTGGGTTGGGTCATCAACAGTCAGGCTAGCGAATGGACAAGAGATCAAAGACTTGAAACTTCCTCCTGTCACGTCTCCATAGGAAACCTCAGAAAAGCACGTAAGCACAGCTAATGGGCCATCAGCACAACACATTGGAGAGATTGCTTGATTCCCCCCTTAATGCCTGGAACAAAGCAAGGCATATCAAAGCAAGGTCCAATTACCTGGTGCTACCATCAGGCAGCCATCAGGCAGATATCACGTGGATATCATGCAGCCATCAGGCGGCTATCACACCTGTATAGTTTGGCCATTGTTCTTTCCAGGAAGAGGGTCTGTCCCCAGGCATGTTCTGCCCTATGACTAGACCTCGTTTTAGACTCCATTTTCGGACATCTCCCAGACTTGACTGACAGGCTGTCATTCTGTCGAGGCTCCCCTCATCCCCTCCCATATGCTGAGTCCTGTTTCCCGCTCATCTTTTTTCGGTGAAGGACATTAGGACTGGTATAGTATTACCCTCTCCTCCAATTTCCTCCACTTTTCCCCTATCAATTTTCACCTCTTTCCATTTCAATAGTCCTTGTGTGTTTGCGGGGGGGGGGGGTTGAGGCTGAGAGAGTGTGTCACATGTATATTCTAATAAAACATCTTGAATGAACTTGTAGCCTGGTTATTTCCTGAGGCAGGGTAACAAAAGGATCATGGCCATCTCACAGAATGGGTAGTGTAGTGCATCAGTGAAGCTAAGAACAGACTAAATAATTTTATGTCAAAAAAGGATAAGGAAATAGCAAAAGAGGCATTGCTTGGATTGGGAAAAAAACAACATTGAAGGATAAATGGCATCTTAGCATGGCAACCAAGCAGCTCATGGACTGTTATCTGGAAGATGGCTCACTGGACGTACCCACATTTTTAAAAATCCATAGTTTTTGGGTCCAGTGGATCACAGCTTTGAGGAGTTTATAAAGTTTGTCATCAAAAAGTGCAGACAGATAAATCCACACCCACCTTTCCTTCCTACCTCCTCCTGCTGAGAAATAAGGCCCATTAAGCTGGATGAGAAAAGCATGTGCTGCACCACTGATCTTTACTGATCATGTTTCTTGATAGGTTATGGGGAAGAAGAGAACATGCAGTCACTCAGTTGCGTCAGAAAAAAAAAATTCCAAACTTCAGAGGCACTCAAAACCTTCAAAAGAATTCTCTACCTGCAGTCCACTGACTGATCTCTGTAGCCAGTCACTTATTCTTGCACTTGTAGTGGATCAGTGTCCTCTGCATGAAGTGTACACATTGATCCTTACTAACTTTTAACACAGAGGTGGGAGCCATGCAGATGTGGTTGAACTACAACTCCCACCTGCCGTAAATGGCATAGCCAGGGAGAGAAATACTGGAAGTTCTAGTTCAACAACATCTTGATGATTGCTTAATTCCCACCCGCCGCCCTTAATATCATTTGTTACTAACTTTTAATAAACAACGTGTTGGGAGGTGAACAATATACATATTAATGGGGATAGGATTGGGTTACAAAAAAGAGGACAGAATCAGATCAATGGAAAAATGCAACTGAACAGATTGTAAGAGGAGAGTCCATGCTTCAAGACAGCCATTCCCAACCTGGAAGTACACAGATATGTTGAAGTCATACCATCCCCATGTAGTCATTCTATTAAAATGCCATGCACTTTGTATTCAATGGGAGGAATTCCAGATTGGAGAGGGTAAATTTAAAACAAACACACAAAAAAGAGTACTCTTGTAGATGCCAGTAACAAAATATGCCCCCTAGGGTCAATGATGACAACCTCCATGCCATGCTTTGGAAGTCCCATGGTCTTGCCCCCAGAACTAATATTTCAATAAGGGGTTGATTAATGATATAGTGACTAATCAAACAATTTCAATTATTAGCATTGATGGTAATGAATTGATTTCACAATTTCTACAGTTTAGTAGTATTGAATTAATTTTAGGGAATGTATAACCCCCTAAAATAACTCCACTGGCTGCCAATAACTCCACTGAAATAACTCCACTGGCTGCCAATCCATTTCTGGACAGAATTGAAAGAGCTGGGCCTTTAAAGCCCTATGTAGCTTGGGTGCAAACTATTTGAAAACTGTATATCTCTATAATAGCCTGCCCGTGCTCTGAGATCTCTGGCGGAAGGTTTTCTCTCAGTCCTACCACCATGCTAGACATGTCTGGTGAGGATATGACAGAGAGACGTCTCAGCGGCTTCTCCTAAGATGTTGAATTCCCTTCCCCAGCAGATCTAATTGCCCCCTCCTGTTTGTCCTTCCAGTAGCATGTGAAGACCTTTTGATTTAAGGTGTCATTTAGTTTTTAGTATGTTGCAGCAGATATTGCTTTTGATTGGGCGGGACATAGTTTTGTTATTCCATTTCTAACTTGTATTTTTAATATCAAAATTTAGTTTAATTGTGTTTAACTTAAGAACTTTACCATTTTTCTGTTTTTTTTTTAGATGTTATATGCTGCCTTGAATCTCATATCGGGAAAAGGCAAAATATTAAATAAATAAAAAATAAATAAAAAAAATTAGATAGATAGATAGATAGATAGATAGATAGATAGATAGATAGATAGATAGGTAGGTAGGTAGGTAGGTAGGTAGGTAGGTAGGTAGATAGATAGATAGATAGATAGATAGATAGATAGATAGATAGATAGATAGATAGATAGATAGATAGATAGATAGATGGATGTTATTTTTAGGGTCCTCTCAATGTGTCAGTATGTGTGTATAATGTATAATGAAAGTAGCAGGGAAAACTTTCACGGCCACCATAGCTGCTACACAACTGGCAATGGCGGGACGGGGTGAAAACAGCTGCAAAAGTAAAGCCCCTCTCACCCTGATTTTGAGCACAGAGTTCTCACAGAGACCGTTTTAACTCATCCACACTAGCTGTATTCTTTCTGTGGTTTCTTGTTATATAATGTGCAAATGGGTCTTAGAGCAAATTAAGCCTGAACTCTTGCTAGAAGGAAACATAACTAAATTGAAGCTGCTTCCAGATCTAGGCTGCATCAACAGGAGCATAGTGTTCAGAAACAGAGAAGTAATAGTGCCACTCTATTCTGCTTTGGTCATCCTCACCTCGAATACTGTGTCCATTTCTCAGCACCACAGCTCATGGAGGATATTGAGAAGCTAGAATGTGTCCAGAGAAGGGTGACCTAAACAGCCAAAGGTCTTGAAGCAAGCCTTATTAGGAACAACTCAGGGAACTGAGTACATGTAGCCTGGAAAAGAGAAGACTGAGAGGTGGCATGATAGCTATCTAAATATTGGAAAGAGATGGAGTGAGATCTTTTTGTGTTGCTCCTGAGACTAGAGTGAGAACCAACAGATTCAAATTGGTTGAATATTTCAATAAATGTTAGGAAGAACTTTTTTTTACTGTTAACAGCTGTTGACAATGGAATAGATTGCCTTGTGGGGCAGTGGTTTCTCCACTTTTGGTGGTCTTTAAACAGAAATTGGATAGGCATCTTTCAGAAGTATTTTAATTATGCATTTGGTCTAGATGGCCCTTATTGTCCCTTCCAATGCTAAGATTCTATGATTGTATGACATAACATATTGGAAAAGACAATAATGCTGGGAAAAATAGAAGGCAATAGGAAAAGATGATGAACGCATTGCAGGTGGATTGATTCCATCCAGGAAGCCACAGCCCGGAGGGTGTAAAACCTGAGCAGAGCAGTTGGTGACCAAAGCTCTTACAGGTCCTTACTCAGAGGGTTGTTATATGCTCAAGTCAACATGACAGCAAATGGCAGCAACAAATGTGTGAAATAGCACATATAGAAATCTTGCAGAGCACACATAAATGGGAACCATATCCTTGACCCTAGTTTTAAAGAGGAATGTGTCTTGTCTGATCCCCATTTTTTTTAACCCCTTTGCCTCAGCTCTCCAACATGTAGGGAATTTATTATAATGGCCCAATGAAATTATGACGCTGTAGGCTTTCTCTAGGTATGGTTCTCTGATGTGCTATAGCATTAATTCTAAAAGTGCACCTATATGGACTGAAAAGCAGTGTTATAGAAATTGATGATGTCACTCCAGTTGCATATCTATGCACTGGGGAAACTAATCCTTACCAGAAAAACCACAGTTTTTCTCCTCACTTGTGGACAGCGAGATATTCTCCTGCCTCTTTTCATCAGAGTTCTCACATTTACAGGAAAAGTTTTGTACAAATTGCTCAGCTGCACAGTAATGCAAAGCTATAACAGCTGTAATACTTAAATGTGCAAAACTATGGTCATTTTCATCAGATCAGACTTTTTTCCTCTCTTTTTTAAAATTAAAAGAAACATTTTAAATATATAAAACATGTAAGGGTATACAAAAACAAACACCAAACTGTACTAAGACATACTAAACACTAGCTTACTAACTAATCTAGACTAAACTAACTAAGAAAAGAGTAAATGTACATAGAAATGATTTCAACTGATCAATTGCTAACTATATGAAAATATATATAAAGTGTACTTTCTCTAACTTATAATTCTAAAAAGCATATTACACTGTTATATTATAAACTATGTTTTTTATTAGATCACACTCTTGTGCTAATTAGTAAGTACCACTTATCTATTAATCTTCAAAACCCAAAGTTGACTTCCCCCACAAAAATCTCTTAAATATACAACCAACTTGTCCCAATCTTTCATAACAGTACGAAGCAATCCTTCCTTAACTAGCATGGATAGTTTATCCATTTCTCCCAGCTTCAACATCTTCATCATTCATTCTTCCTGTGTAGAGATGTTCACATCCTTCTATTTCTGTGTATATAGTAGTCTGGCAGCTGTAATCATGTATTGAAAGAGCCTTCAAATCTCTTTATTGAACTGGTCATCTGTCAGTCCCAACAGAAAAGGTTCAGAGTTAAGTTGAATCTTAAAGTTCAGATCAGTCAGACCTTTTAAGGTCTTTCCCACGCATCAGTAGAGCCTTTAAAAATCAGTCAGTCAAGCCATTCTGTGCTTTACTTCACCAATCAACCAACAACACTAGTCTTGTACCAGGACTTTTTTTTTTAATTCAAAAAACTTATGAAAAAGCAATGCACTCCTTGTTTTGTTCTCACACTGGAAGGGAGAACTGTCTCAGAGGCAGGCACTCCTCACCTATTGAGTCAGCCTCTTTCATCTGGAACGAGAAATTTTACAAACAAATTGTGCAACCAACATGATTACAGCCCACACGGGCTGGGGATTCTGGGATGTGTAATGCAAAAATGAAGTTTTCCAACTTCTGGTTCCTGCTGAACATTTGGTGAGTAGTGTGGGAAATAAAAGTTGTTCCTAACATTTCCTCTATGTTCCATTTCCACACCCCTAGACTGTTTAAAATTGTAAGCTAATCGTCTGCATGCTGTGGACTTCCAGATGAATCACAATTCCCATCAGCTTCAACCAGCATGGCCAAATGGAATTGTAGTTCAGCAATATCTTTGTGGAAAGGGATGCAGATTCCTCATGCTTGCTGTAAGCCCTTTTGTGCAGAGATCTGCCTTTGGCTTATTCTACTGTGCAGAAATGCCAGTCACTTTCTGCAGATAGCATTAAAAAAAAAGTAGTGTTATTTTTTTTAAAAAAAAATGCATGTCATATTCAATTTATTCAGGTGGGTAAAACAGTAAAAATTACCATATAAAGAGATATCCTGATTAAAACCAAGCAAAACTATTGGGTATAAACTAAAAATCATGATGACAGGCATAATAAATAATAAGCATTGAGGGGAATGAAAAAGTTTTCAAATAAGCGCTTAAACTACAACAAAGTCAACACACGTTTTATAATAATAATGATAATGATAAATAAAGCGAACAAAGAGATTAATCTTTTTTTTAACTTATTGAGTAGTTGATAGACTGCTAATTATTGGCTCCCGGTGAATTCAAGCATGCTGTAATCTAAATCTAAATGTCATATATACACCACTATTCCTTCCTTCCATCTAAAGATAGTTCTCTTCTATGATTACCTAGCATATCTGACAGGAGAAGAAGCAGGCATGCTTTTGTTTGCCTTTTGCACTCATGCGTAAATTTTCCAAGGAGATAACGTACATGAATTCCCCCTTCTGGGCTGTTGTGTCACATCTGGAAGTTTGTGTAGGAGTTTATCCAAGTGCTGCTGCAGAGTCACAGCTTTTTCTCATTTAAAAATCATAGGCTGGCATTTTGAATTGAGGGCTGGGGAGAGAAAGGGGTGAGGGGCGTTATCTGCCAAGTATGAAGCTAGAGGAGAATTGTAAATGGTTTCCAGAAGTTTTCGTAGTTCTCTCTCTCTCTCTCTCTCTCTCTCTGTACGTACACATATTAAACAAAATTAAACATTTGCAACATTTACCTCTTTCTGTTACGCTTTAGTGAATTCACTCCGGTTTCTTAATCCATACAGTGAATTGTGAACAAGATGGTGAGGTACTGGGAGATTTATTGGGTGGATGACAATCTCTGTCCACTGCTTCTGAAAGACATGTCATTTAATTTGCGCCACAGCCTTAAACCAAAAGAAGGAATCATGCTTTTTGGATTTGTAACTGTTCTTGCATCTTGCAGGAAATCCGGAACAAGGTCTCCTACAATCTGTGACTGGAGACAGAATCTGCTGAGGCCTGGTTTTAATTTGTAAGGGTGAAAGGAATGTCTGAAGTTGTAGCTTCATACTGTAGTAGGTTTGCCACCTCATGCAGGGTGAGGAACTGCAATTCATTTGCATATGTTATTATATTTAAATTATGAAGTTTTATAATGAGCTAATTGTCAAACCTGCTTCTTGGGAGAGAGACAATAGATATGCTTTTTGAAAATAAAAAAAGTTTAAAAAAGATGCAAACAAATCACAGTAGTTAAACACTTGGCAGGTTGTAAGCTTTCCTCAGATGCCAAAGCACTTATTATTGTCATCATGGCTTAAAGGAATTCTACCACATGGAAATCTGAAATAGACCTCATCTCACTAGATGGACTCAGTGCACTTGATTCAGAGGAGTCTTGAAAGGGCCCCAACTCAAAGCGATCTAGCGTAAGTTCCTAATTTACTGTTTCAGCAACGCCTCACAAGAAAATACTTCAGGATTTATTATCAGGGAATTCTGTCTATAGGTGTAGTTCCAAGCACATTAAAATAATGGTTTGCTTCCACATTAGAAAAACATACAGAAGCATTCAGTTACTTTTAATAAGTTAAAAACATTTGCATGCTAGCAGCCACTAACCTGTGCTATAAAACACACTCTTCTCCTGTTCACTTTATTTGGCCTCCACACACACAACAGAGCACAAAGCAACAGGACAAGGCACAGTACTTGAACTGTGTGATTTTCTTCCACCACAGCTTAGTCAGAATACTCCCCTCCCCATAACTATAAGAGCAGCCAGAGCAAAGTTATCTCTGATTAAGCTACAATTATAATGTAATGTGGTTGTACCTTAGTTACTAGGGAAAGAAACTAATTACAGCTAATTAACTGTTTGTAACTAGTTACTGCCCAGCATTGGCCTCCACTTAAAAAAAAAATTACAACTATACTACTACTTACCATTCATGTCATGATGAGACCATCTTGCAATTTTTCCTTTCCTTATGATGTATAGCCATCTCTGGCATAATTCTTTTCCTGAGGAAGTATTGAATTGCTCCCCTTATCACAACTCTTCTGTTTCAGTTGTGTGAAGATGCCTTGGCTGCCTTGCCATCATTGTTTTTTAAGGACCACTCTTTATCACGTCATTCATCCCAAAGCAATTTGCACTGTGCAGAGAGGGGGAGGGGGTCACTCAAATAGATGATATAATTACAGCCTACAGCTTCCCCTGCATAGAAAGAACATTGATGGGGCCATTCGGCTTGCTCTCAAGAAGGATAACATCCCAAAACATTTCAGAACATCACAATACACCATTTGCAGTTTCTCCTACTTATTGTAGTCCTTATTTGTATCACAGAAAGTACTGCTTGGAGGCCTTAATCAAGATTAGACTTGCCATTGTCCAAAGACATTGAAGAAACTGCTGCTCTGGAAGGGTGCTGAGCAAGGATCTGAAAAGTTTGCTCCTTGGTTCTTTGGGATGGGGCTTACCCACTCACTCACAGTTGTTGCAGATACAAGAGAGAGCTTTCTTGGTGGTTGCTTTCAGGCTGTTAAACTACCTTTCATGGGAGGTCTGGTTGGACCTCTCCCTGCATTTTTTCTTCTTATAGGCAAAGACCTTTGTATTTAGGCAGGACTTTGGTTTTTAACTTATTGTGGCAGATGGAGATTTTAATGAGGGGGGAGGTGTTGTGCTCCTATTTTTATTATGTTTTAAATGTTTTTCTAAGCTGTTTTTAATTTGTGTCATTGAAACAACTGTGACGTAACTGTGGTTTAACTGTTATATTAATAGGCTTTTAGTTGTACCGTGTTTTTAAATGATGGTAAGCCACCTTGAATCCTGTGCTAGGAGAAAGGCAGAATATAAGATTAATTAATTAATCTCTTGACTAATTAATTTAGTTGCCACCCATCTGAGTCCTCACAGTTAGGACAGAGTGAGGCAAAACATGGTGATCCCAGGCAGAGCTTGGGTCAGGGGATTTTTGTATGTGGGTTGGTTTTTCCACAACAAGGAAGTGTCGTACCATAAGACCACCCAAGGCTGTCTGACTGGCTACAGACTGAGTTGAATTTTCTTAAAAATGTCATCCTTTTAAATCAAATCACATTCACAATTAGACAAAACTACCATAATTTTTCTTTGGTATTGTCTACTTCTCTTTTGTCATTGAGACTGTGGTGGCCACAGACCAACAAAGCGACATGGACACATAGGCAAGACAACAAGTAAACCAGAAAAGTGATTCAGTAAGTTCCAATGGATTGCTGTTATTTCTAGTAAGAACTACAGGCTGAGTAGGAATGGCTGCAGAGATAAACACCACTCAGCAATTCTACCGTAACTACAGGAAAGAGAAATCCTAGCAAGGTTCATAAATACGCTGCCACTGATACATCATTGAATTAATACCTACTTGGTCAGGCAGAGAAGGGCATAATTTAATTAATATCTGATTTCTTAATGCTGCTAAACCTGCTTATTGACTTACCTTGCTTTGGGAGGACATTGTATAAATCTAGTAGCATAAACTCGGTATCGTGCTCTATCTTGATTATTCTATGCTGATTATTCAGGGATTTCCCTTGGTTATTGATCATCAGGATCCTAGTTGTAGTTAACCAATTTTATATCTAATAAAGGAATTAGAAACATCTTTATCCTGTAGTTCATCTGGAAGGATATATGGTTTTGCTCTACAAATGCAAAGATTTTTTTGAAAAAATATTTTTTTTTCAAAACTCCTATTTGATTGGTTCCCTTTTGAAGTATTAATAACTTGGAGCCCCTTTCCTATTGGTCACTGGTTTAATACACAGTGTCTGAGTGGGGAGAGGAGGAGGAATTACCAAATCAGTGGACCATTGGGCTATAGTTGCTTGAGAGTAAATCTTCTTGAACTCAATGAGGTTTGCTTTTCAGGAGATATGCATAAGGTATGTCAGTGTAGGTAAATCTATCCTGAGAAGTTGTAGTGTGAAAGTGTGGATGTACCATGTCAAAAAATCCTGGAAATTGTAGTTCAGTGAAGCTGCTGATAATTTCTTGGGCCGTTTCTGCACTACACTGTTACAGTGTTATTTGTTCCACTTTCAACATCCTATGGAATCCTGGGGTTTGCAGTTGAGGGGGTGCCCTTTAGAATTCTCAGCCAGAGAGTTCTTTGGCCTCAGTAAACTACAAACCCCAGAATTCCACAGGACGCTCAAAATGGAATAACAGTACTGTAACAGCATTGTGCAGAAATGGCCTTGGTAGAAATTCTTAGCCAGCCTCCATTACAGAACTATAGCTCCCAAGAGTCCATAGAAAGAGTTTAAGTCTTATATAAGCCACTTAAATTCCCAAAGCCATTTCTCTTGCAACTTGGTTATTTATTATCTTCACAGTGGGGAAAAAAATTACAGATTTTTCTATGGGCTTTCCCCAACTGGTTAAACATTTAGCCAGAAAAAAAAAAAAGGAAGATAAAACAAGTTGTCACATCATTTGAAATTGCCTGTGGAAATACGGCAGATGTAATACGAGTTCTCTGTTTCAAATTCTTCAGCCAAAAATCTGTACACTTCTAGTGCTGCATTTGTGGTGACCTATGGCTTCTTTATCAGCGGCGCAGTGAATCTGCCCTTGGTTTTATTTCAGGCTTTAATGGAGCTATCCAAGGTGCTGAAGCTATTCTGGGGATAGAGCACACTGCCTTTTAGGTCAGGAATAAAACCCAGAGAAGACTTGTCCCAGGCCTGCTGTGGAAACCATTGGCTGTCCCTGGTGGTGAAAATATATGCGTTTGTGGTTACTCTGAGTGCCACAGTTGTACGACCAGTTTCTCAGTGGATGCCATGACGCTGAGCAAGCCTGTTGTGCAACAGGCAATTAGCTCCCCAACCACCAGGCTAAAGATGAGAAAGAGGGCTATGTGCATGTTTATGAAAGGATTGTTGCACTCAGGGCCACACACACTGAACAAGCACAACTATTTTCACACTAGTAGGCCTAAATACCTTAAAGCCACCAGTTCCTGTTTGAACTTAGAAGTTAAGAAGGGTCATCTCTGGATAGTATTTGAATGGGAGACAGCCAATGAATATCAGGTGCTCTAGGCTATATTTCAAAGGAAGGAGCTGACAAAACTACCTCCTTGCCAAGAAAACCTTTTGAAATTCATGAGTTTTGCTGACAGGCAACTTAAAGACACTCACACAGCTCCTCAATAAGATTCCAACCTCACTTTTGCTTTAAAGGGCAGGGGCAAAGAAAGAAACGAAAGGGAGCTTTGTTCATCCTTCTCCAGTTTTGTAATCCTGTCAGTGAACACCCATTGAAAAGCTGTTCCTAATACAGCAGGAAACTATAAGGTAAAAGATTATCATCCATATTTTGGTGTTAACTTGAGCAAATTAAGTTTTTGTTACTATTGTTGTTGCTGTTGTTGTTATGTGCCCTCAAGTTGACTGACTTACAGTGATCCTATTCTGGGTTAGGTTTATCATTGCCTTCCTTTCAGGCTTGAGAGAGTATGACTTGCCCAAGTTCACCCAGTGGGTGTGTATGGCTGAATGCAGCTTTGAATCCTGGTCTTCCAGAGTCCTAGTACAACATTCAAACCAGTAGACCATGCTGGCTCTCACAAATTATGTTAGAGCACACAGTATACATAATTAGGAGACATAGGCCAGAATCCTTCTGGTAGTCCCAGCTAAAGAAGATCTATTGACTCAAGTCAGCACCTCTATGGTAGAGTAAGTTGTTGAAATCTTGATGAAACTTCTCAGATGATTGCTTCCTATGTTTCCCAGTAACAAAGATGTTGCCAAGATACCATAGGTAGAGGAGAGGTTTTTGGGTGCATGTGGTGAGGAAATGTTGTTCCAGGTCAACCATGAAGATATTGCATACTGTGGTGCTATATGGGTGCTTGTAGCAGTGTCACTGACTTGGAAGTGCATGTTATTCTCAAAAGTAAAGTAGTTATGTACAGTCATTGAGACTCCCAGTAGCTTTCATGCCCAGATCTCTTGTGTGTTGCAAATCACCGAATATTGGGGTGGATTCATTGTAAACAGGAAGTTTCTTGTCCCCTTTAGTGGGATTCCTGTGATGGAAAAGTAGATGCTCAAAACATGCTGGATCTTTGTTGTATGTGAAGCACTGGCCTGAAGCTTGCCTGTGCCAGCTCTAGGTTTCTGTGTCTCCCTGCAGGAGAGTTTATGGAAGCTTGCTTGTTGTCCTGGAAGAAATGCAGCTTCTCTCTTAAAGGCAACTAAAGACCCACAGGGCATCCCAGTCAGTGAGGTGTTTGTCCTAGCATTGCTGCTTATGCAATGTGGGTGGAAAATGCTTCACTGCTTCCACTGGGCTTTGCTTGATGCCTTGACGTTCCCCACCCCCCTAGGGTGTGAATTGAGGGCCAGGAGAGAACAGTTCATAAATAAGCACCTTCATCTTCATTCTTCATGCACACTTCTCTTGTTTCTCATCTAATGAATATTGTACGTCCTGTGTTGTCCATTAAACCTCTCAATGGAATGCGAGTAACTGCGAGTTTGGCTTCAAAGGCAAGGGAGCAAAATCTGAATTAACCTCCCCAACGATGTGAAGATGCAACAGGCTTTCTGCCAATTTTGCCTTGGATCGTCTGGCTCTACTTGTGTTAACTTGTGGCTCATGATGACCTTTCCAGCTGAACAGTTTATAGTACAATAAATAAATTTGCAGCTGTCATTCATTTGCAGCAGGGATTCCAAAGGCCTTTCCTTAAGGCAGAGTTTTTGTTATGTGGACAATGTCAAAGAACTCCCAGCATTGGAAACGTAGCACATAATAAAGAAGGGTTCTAGCTCAGTCTTTTTCTCTGATCTTCTTTCTCCTTGCTGGCATTTTATATGAGCTGCATATTCAGTCTTCATTCTGAATTCTGAAGTAACACAAACCCAGGAAGATTATCTAATATACCTCCCACCCACCCGCCGCAAATATTTGAATTAGCTGCTAGCTAATTCTTCCAAGGAACTGGAGCATCATTCGCCATTCAGTGACTGTCCATCACCCATAAAGTAGTCTTGACTAGAGTTGCCATACTGAAAACTGGAGAGGGCTCCTTTCTCTTTAATGGTTGTGTAGAAGAGGGAATTTCAGCAAGTGTTGCTTGTCATGCAACCAGGTAACCAGCAGCACCTGCTGAAATTCTTTCTTCTGCACAACATTTAAGGATGCAGGAGCCCTCTCCAGATTTCACTTTTGCAACCCTAGCCCTGACACTTTTCATGAGCTTGCAAAAGGGTTAATCCTTTTGTACATCAACAGCCTGCTAAATCTACCCATGCCAAGTGCTCCATATCTCTTTGCCTTCAGAAGAAATGGGGGAGGTGATTTAAGAAAACAAAAGCCAAGCTGTAAGTACATCTTCTTCCCTTTGGGACTGAAACTATCTAAATGCAAGGGTAGAGCCCTGAGAAGGATGAAGCCCTTCTCATTTCTAAATGTTCCCCAGAAGATCTGTCTTGGCAGTCCCTTTCCCTTGTTTCTTCATTCCCTCCATTACCAGATCAGTTTGGCATTCTCATCCCAGCAGTATTTGGTGAGTTGTTTTTCAGCCTTTAGGTGTTTAAGCCTATAAAATGGAAAACCTTTTGCCATTTTATTGGGTGTGATAAGGGAACCTTCTGTGTTGCCCCCTTCATCTCTTTCCCTAGCTCCTTTGGGGATATCTAGTAGTCTCCCACCTCCCATATTGCTATTGTATGTTTATGCTCATAAAGGAAGCCCCTCTGCCATTCACAATGATCGTGCTGAGTGTAGGAGTTGTCAGCTTGTTTTATTTTCCTGATTTCTTAAAACCACCATTTCTGTGACTACAATGAACAGGCTGTAGGTGCCATGTGACCTAAAGGTGGCAATACAGAATGCAGCAAAAGGCAGTTTAAGAAAAGTGAGAAACAAAATGAGTGACATGGGGAAGCTGGAAATGTTGCACCCCCTTCCTCAAACTGGTTTAGCTAACCTGTGGGGAAGCAGTCGAAGGGAAAGTCATTTAATTAAGCCAGCTTGTTTTATACTTTGCTACATCAAATGAGCAGACCGATTCCCCCTCCTCCCCTCCCCAAAAGAACTTGTCCCTCTTTCCTGTTTCTATAAGTCTTTATCTTTCCTGAGCAAGTTTTTAAAATCATGTAAAGTTGAAGGCTTTCACGGCTGGAATCCATGGGTTGTTGTGGGTTTTTCAGGCTATGAGGCCGTGTTCTTGTAGTATTTGCTCCTGACATTTCATCTGCACAGAAAGGCCATTGAAATCCATAAACACCTAGACAACTTTAACAGAAAGGAAGAAACTCAGAAAGTAAACAAAAGTTGGCTACCAGTACTGAAAAACACTAAAATTAAGACCCAAAAAATATGCCAATGAACACCATCCAGACTCAGGAGGTCTCTCTACAGCAAACAATACAATGGAATGCTAACAAGTACTTAAATGCACACACAACTGTTATGCATATCCCCTGACTAACCACGCAATCCTGGGGGCTAGTCCACTCAACAATGGGCTGTCTCACAGACCAGCTGCATCACTAATACATCACAAATGCAAATCCCTCCCACTTAGGGACCACACAAGTATATACACTCCATTCTACTTCCATGTCTCCAGATCCTCTGAAGATGCCAGCCATAGATGCAGGCGAAATGTCAGGAGCAAATACTACAAGAACATGGCCTCATAACCCAAAAAAACCACAACAACCCATTTTTAAAATCAATCTGTAAAACAAGCTGTTTGTTACAAAAGCAGATCCAGTCTATTACAGGTACAGTGCAGTTGATGAAGTAGATATGTTCCTTGGTATTACTTCTTTAACAGGAAATTTGGTATGGGAGACACAAATCACATGGAAAAGTAAGAATCAGTGTCTATACCCCAAAAGAGGAGAAGTTCAATGTATTTCAGCCAGCTTTTTATCCAGAACAATATGTGTGTGTGAAATGAAACAGCCAGATCAGGTAAGCCTTGAATTAATAAGCAAAAATATTTTGAACCTTCTAGAAACTGCTTGAAGAATTTTTCTAAAATGTATCCAAGGATGATTTCTTCTGTTACCAACCCTCACTTTTGTTCTGATTTACGCTTCAGTGGCCAAACTTCTAGATATATGTTTTTCCTAGCATACTATGGGGGGCTGGTGAGGCAGGCTTATCTGCGCTCACCTTTTCCCTGTTTTACTCAGTAAAGAGTTCTGGAGGCAGCTGCTGTTTACCTTGCCTATTGGGTGCAAGCACATATGCTGTAACAGGATTGACTAGAGCAGAATGCCATTTTTTTCCCCAGATAAAGCTTTATTGTATTTTTTTCCTACAGACATGTTGTTGTAACCAGATACCAAAGGTCTGTGTTTCCCTAGCCCTCCTTCACCGTGCTTCTGATGGCAATGCTGCTAAAAAAATTCTAGCTAGTAGAGAACAAGTAGGAAAAGAGGGCTGGCTGAGTATAAAAAGACATTATAAAAAGGAGCTTCTTTGTCGGAGACTTTGTCAACTGAGGTATGCTAGTACTAGAACTGATCTTTTACAACCTTAAGGGATTTGTATTCCAGTTATTTCATCTTTACCCATGCCAGCCTTGTAGCACTTGGAGATCAGTATTGGATCCCTCACTTATATATCCACCTGTATGTCTGGCAGGACCAAAGGATGGGACCATCTTGGCAATATTCACCCTCCACCATCTGTTTTGATTAATGCCTACTATGCCCCATCAACACAAGCCTTCCAGGTTTACTTTGGTCTTTAACTGAGCTAGGACTCCATTGGGGGAATTGAACATATAGCACTGTCTGATTTTAAGTGTTAATTTTGGTTTTCTCATTGTTGTTCTTACCATTTTGTAATGTGTTGTTGGGCACTGTGTTGGGAGACTTTACCCTAAAACTTAAATAAAATGAAACAAAACTAAGTGATAGGTATGGAAAAGAGACAATGAAACCACTGATGATATTGTGATGTATTAAACTGAATTTGAAAAAGACCTAAGCTGTAATCCTCAACATGCTTGCAGCCTGACTTCAAAAAAGTCTTTTTGGTTATCGTTGTTTTGTGCCTCCAACTTGATTCCAACTTATGGTGACCCTAACGGTGACCTATCTTGGGGTTTGCTTGGCAAGATTGTTTCGGAGAGGGTTTTCCTTTACCTTCCTTTGATGCTGAGAGAGTATGACTTGCACAGGATCACCCAGTAGGTTTCTTTGGCCAAGAAGGGATTCAAACCCTGATCTCTGGATTCATAGTCAAATGCTGAAACCACTACACCAGACTGGCTCTCAAGGTCTCTTAAATTTCAACATAGTTTAGTTGCAAGGAGGCATGCTTAGGGATTACAAATTTACTTCAATGTATATTCCACTAAATTCTTTAACAGTTTCATTGTTACAGTTGCAGTTCCACAATCTGTTTCCATGCAGTTGGAGATTATAGCACATGCTGGATCTTTTGTTCTTTAGGATGACTTACAGCTAATCACTCTGATTCTAACAATTCCTGTTAGGATCACTAAGGTCATTTCTGCACTAGATTGTTATAGTGCTATTATTCCACTTTCAACACCCTATGGAATCCAGGGGTTTGCAGTTTAGGGAGGGGCCTTTGAGGTTGAAAGTGGAATAATAGCACTATAATAGTCTAACACAGAAATGGCCTAAGAGCTGGATGTAGCTCTCAACCTATAGCAGACAGCAGTTTCCCTAGTGCCTAGTGGTCTCCATGCATGTTCAGCTGGATTGTGGAGTTTGAGGATGATGGAAGCTGTAGTCCAACACATCTGGAAGGCACCAAGTTGAGCAAGCCATGCATGGATTATCAGCAGAAAAGTCTGGAGTCTCAAAAATATTGCAGACCCATTAGAAGAATCCAGCATGTTAAACATGCCCAATTCTAAGAAAGCATGGGTACTTCAATATTGCCTAGAAAAAAAGTTGGTCAGATGCTGGCTTTTTGTTGTTCCAGTCTGTCCCATGTCCCTCTAGCTCATGTTGGCAAGTAGTGGTGCCTGGTGTCTCTGATATCAGAGGACTCACTTTCCCACTGACATGAGCGGCATCACCCACTGCTAAATTATATATAAAAGAATAGAAATAACTGGGAATGGAATCTCAGCCTGTCCCAAATATTCTAAACAATTGGCTTGTCTGTGCAACTCATCCTACTGGTGCTCCAGTTTCCTGCATCTGAAGACCAGTATAGCAACAGCAAAAAGGTTCACACAAACACACACACATACAACCCAACCCACTATAACTGAATTCTGTTCATCAGCTGTAGGCCTTCTAGACGTGGCAAAAGTCCTTAATTGTCCCCTTGCTTTTGGCATCTTCCTGCTCCCAATTGCTTTCTATTCATCGCACAAAAGGAAAAAAAATATTCCCTTGTTTCCCAGTATTGTATGTCTCCTCCCAACTACCAATTTGACTTAGTTTTGTATTAATATTATGTTATACATCAGGGACAGAATGGTAGCTGGGTGTATGTGTGATATAGCTATTCGAGGAGTTGTGATCTCTGCATTTCATTTTGCAGTTCAGCTGGAAAGATCTCATTTCCAAATACACCCACACACAGACGCAGAGAGAGGGAGAGATTTGCAGAGAGGAGGGGAAGATTGGGGACAAGAATCAGGGGAGATACACAGAAACTCTGATGAAAGGAAATGATAGGAAAAGCTGGGCTCAGGTGGGGGTCAATGCGTAGGAGGCATTCTTATCACTTGAGGTACCAAAGAGGTTGGATTGGGGGAATGGCACACACAACCACTGTTCGAAAAGCCCACAGAGCTCCTGAAAAGTGAACAGCAAAAGCTGCTATATTCATGCATGCCTCTGATAAAAGACAGTAACTTGAAAGTCAGATTTAGCTCATGCCTCCAAAAAAAAATAAAAAAGGGTAAGATGCTGCACTAGTAAATACAGATTGCACTTTGCAAGTATAAATATATTTTCTTGGCTGCCCTGGGAAATCCTCTTCCTCCTCCTCTTCAGTCAGAAGATTGTTAAGAAACAGAGGAGGGGGGTCATTTGTCCCCCTCCCCTTTAAATTTTCCTGTTCTGCTCCTTCCGCACAGGTCAGCTCAGCATTTCCTTTCATCTGTATCTTGGGTGGCTTTTCCAATGTGGACTTTATGCCCTGAGTTTCAAGGGAAATTAAATAATTCATGGCCCATTCTCAGATTTCTTTTGCAATCTCGTTGTGTTGGGCTATATATATAAATTCAGTCTTCCGGCTGCTGTGGAAATACCTTGTCCATTTGAGTACACATGTCCATGAATGACAGAGTGAGTCAGCTGGGGCCATAGCTTTTCTCATTCTCTTCCTCTCCAGTAGATAAAATGAGAGACAAGAAAAGATACACACTGGGAGGAGAATTCTGACAGCAGATTTGCACTGAAATTTGCTCCAAAACAAGAAAAGATGCATGGTGGGAGAGAAATCTGACAGGAGATTTGCTCTAAAATCTTAGGCGATGATTGTGGCCCAGGTTCTTTTGCAGGAGTTGGTATAATTACAGGCCCCTACAAATGTGTAGGTAAGACAATTTAAGTGTTAGAAACCCATTTTGAGTAATTTTCTTCTGCTGAGCAGCATACAAGCCCTGGGAATCTGTGAAATATGGAGAGGGTCGATGTATCTTTCCTCAGTTTTAATGTCACTACCGTTGTAGGTTGCGAAAGGACGCACCCAAGTCAGGTCCCAGTCCACTATATTAATCCATAGAAATATTTGTCTGGGGGTGAGGTGATGAAAGTTGACTTAAAAAGAAAAAGACCCTCATTGGAGCATCCAGTCTGGGAAATGTGGAGTAGCTTTATATTGGGCTAATCAACAGCATGTAAATGACGGTCGTCTGTCTGTCACTTACAGCCTCACTTGTGGCATGGTGTAGCTGACAGTATGCTGTCTGAGCTTAAGAATGACACAGAAGGGAAAGTGCTGCCAGGTGTAACTTTCCCTGTCACACAGGCTCCAAGAAGTTAGCAGGCATTTCCTTCCCATGGAACTCCTCCAGGTCCAAGGACTCGTTCAGAAAATCTGGAGATGGAGACTTGAGCAAACAGGGCAAATCTAAGGATTTTCTTGGAGACCTCTGAGATAACTGTAACTTTACTGAGCTCATACTGACAGGGCGGAACAGAAGGAGGAGAGCCGTATCCCCCTCCACTTTCCCAGATTGGTGTAAATTTCCTTCCATGTTGGGAGCACAGTTGGGCACTAGAATGGCTTTGGGTTCTCTGGATCCATAGTTTCCCTTGCTGTGTCCACAGACTGTCTGGCGAACCTCCCCAAGCCCTTCTGTGATGGATATCTGATGCTGGAAGAGTGAGGGGCATGGGGATAGGAAGGGAACCCCAAACTGGATCTCCTCTGAAGCCAGATCTCTCCCTCTCCCTCTCCCTGTGACCTCAGAGGGGAAGATGCCAGGCCCTATCAAAGTAGTGTGTAAAAGTATTTGTTAATTCATGTTTAAAATTAATTTGAAATCAAGTCATTTAACAACTAGTCCAGTGCCTTTTCTCAATTTATGGCTACAGATTCATGCTGACAAAAACATATATGCATTTAGGGGTGGCACTGAATAACTGCCAGAGTGTATCTCTTAGAAATGTTTATTTCACCATAATGCTACCTTAGATCCAAGTTTGTGCCAGCTTAGAGTAGAGTGTTTGTGTAGTTTTGTGGTATACACTGAAATTTGATCACTAAATTGAAAGATTCAAAGGATTTGCTATAAGTTGGAATGGCTATTCTGTTTGTCTGTTTGATTTATCTCTTGCCTTTTTCCAAAAACTGGGATTCAGAGGGACTCACAGCAACATTAAATAAAAGATACAGTAAAAGCCACAATAATTTATAGTAGTAAAATGCAATTAAACTGACCAGAATATGGAAACACAATTATTTTAAAAAATTTCTAAAAGCACTTCAGTTACAAATATGCCCTCCTCTAAAGCTCATTCTTTAACAGTCAGTCTACTTTAAGAAGGCTGTTTGAAAAGAAAAGAATTTGCTTGCCAGTAGAAAGATAACAGAAGGCAGCAACCTGGCTTCCTTTAGTAGGGAGGAAAGGTCCTCTCTTATGTCCCTGTCAAGCAAGGGATTTGGTGACACAATTAACAATGCAATCCCATATATGTGTATTCAGTAATTAACCCTCCCACACAAGTTCAGTGGGGCTCCCCCCCATACACCTGTGTAGGAGCACATTTTTAGGGAGTAATCTGATGGTTTCCAAGAGGGTGAATGAAGGGGCAGAGAATGCTCCTAATTTCCATCTCTGCAGGCAACAGCTGCCTATCATCTGCTGCCTAGATGTTTCTGGAGGCCTTTTGAGGAGCTTAAAAGATCTTATATTTCCCCATAGAGAGCTCTATCTGGCCTTTAATCTTGGATGAGTGAGATCCTATTAGGCTTACTAGGTGGCTGTGGTGGCCAGTTCTTGGGCCTTTTCACAGCAAGGAGACCTTTTCACAGCTTGGAAAGAAACACTGTAAGTTGTTGATGTCTGCACATCAGACTGCTGTTCAAGGCACGGCTACAATGGCTGGTTCAAAAGCTGGCAGATGAAGCTTAGAGAATGGTTAACCATAGGCACAGAGGAAACTGTTTATACTTGGTCAGACCACTGACCCACCTAGCTCAGTGTTATCTGTTATCTTTCTGGAGTTTCAGGCAGAAATCTTTCCCAGCCCTGCCTAGACATGGAGGGAAGATTGAATCTAAGACCTTCTACGTGCCAAGCCTGTGAGGTGCTGCAGAACCATGCTGTCTTTGGTGAGCAATAGTGACCGGATTGGGAGCCCATAAAAAGGACTGGTATATGATCACAGACAGAAGCAGCTAGAAGCTCTCCCAATCATGGGACTTTAGGGAACCTTGTAAACACCTTTGGCTTCTGCCCCAAGATTTTTGCATCTGTTGCTAGGAGCTTTGAGAGATGGGGGCACCAGCAAACGTTGCAGCTGCTCTTGCTCAGAGCAGAGTAAGAAGGCTGTAGCCCCACCCAGTGAGATACAAACATCTGGCTGTTCTAGCAGCTGTTCTTGTGGCCCTAAGATCTAGCAGCAGAACAGCTTTATAAACAGCCTTGGGACAGGAGCAGGAAAATCTTTTAAATAACTCTGCATTACCTTTGCTTCTAACTTGTACCTACTATATTATTAAGGCACTCTGAGATGGATTGAGAACATTGGTTAGTGGGTGGCATACAACTGTTACAAGCCAACGAGCATTTGGCGAAGTTAGTTGCTCCACTTTATAAGAAAAAGAAAGCAAGCAAGACTGAAGGCAAATGAAATGCTGAACGAAAGAGATGCTTTTTACCTCTGTCATTCATTCCCATCATTCATCTTGTTGTAGATTTATAAATTACAGGGAGGTTAATAGGATATATTTCTGGTATTCAGGTTTTATAAAATTGTAGTTCTGATTGATCTCTACATATTTATCTCAGTTTTGCTAGAGATGTAAAATTTCTGGAAGTTTTGGAGTCATGGAGAGGTGAGGAAAAACAAGCAAAGTTTTTGAAAAAAATTGAAAAATGGAATATTAGCATCCTTTACAGATTGAAAGGCACTTTGTTACTTTAGGAACATAAAACACAGTACATAGCTTAGTTTGGCATAAAATTATCATGTTTGCTATATTAAAAGTACAGTTTATTCAGAATATAATTACAAATTGAACTGTTTAAAATTATTTATTTATTTTGTTACAAATGTTGCTACAAGTTCCTGAACTGTAAGGAAGCTCTTTGATTTTGTCAGTTTAAGGAGTCAAGGGAAAAAAAACTCAATAAAAACAGAAGAGACCATAAAACAAAACAAAACAAAACATTATTTTGTCCCCACTAGTTCTCCATAGTGTCAAGCAGGCATAACACATGCACTCTCATAAGAAGAAATGAGAAAAGGAAATCCAATCTGGCAGCCGTAATGGTCTGATACTGTACTGAGTCTTACATAAAAGTCTTCCTTTTATCTAGTGTTTAGAAACAATTAGAAACAAATTTCAAGCAGTATTTTGTCTCTTTAGCATTTTATACATCATTCTAAAAGACAATAGTCTATTTCTTTTTTTTTTTCAATTTTTTTCCAGGAAGAAATGCTTTGGAAAAATGGGGGGGGAATCCTCTCTGATTTTTTCCATTTTTCTTCTTAGTCTTCACATCTCAAGGTCTGCCACTATTAGGTATGGAAAAGAATGTAGCTAAATTTGGAAGCCTTTTTTTTTTAATGGTCTTTTTGCATCTCCCAAGAACTGGTATAAGAAGAAAACTCCTCATCTCAAGAATTCACACATTCGTGATGTTTATGCCATGTTTTAGAGAAATAAAGTGCATGTAAAGCTGTGTGCATTTTTTTAAATGAGAAAGGCGAAACGGTATACATTTTGAGATAGATCCAGATATCTACCATCAGCCTTCAGTTGATGTGGGAAGTGTACACATTTGGTTCCGGCGGTTCAGAGGCATAAACATGGCCTGTGGGGAGGGTACATGCGCCCTATAAGCTACATTCAGCCCATTCCTTCCTCAAAGCTTTGGGATTTTGAGAAGCAGCTACAAGAGTAGTGTACCACATGGGATTTATATTTTTGATTGGATAAGACAAAGATTAGTTCTTACATAATTAAAGTAATGTGTGGCAGAACCTTCTAATTCAAAGCATGTGACACCACAAAGAAAGATACAGAATATTGGTAAGAATATTCTCATCCCTGGTCCTGCCAGGAAGCTGTAGCTGCGGGAGCATCCATTTCAGACAATCCTGTGGGTGCCATTCCCTGAGGGTCTGTTTGTGGCTTGAGTGCACTGCCCTCCCAGTGGCTCTATACCTGGTATGATTAGAGGAAGGCATAGAGGCCAGCAGACTATCTGCCTTCCCATGTGGTTTCTGAGAAGCAGTTACGTGTGGAAACTAATGAGGGCTTTCCCCCCCTTGGCAGACAGGGAAGTTTGATCTCTACAGCAGAGCGTGCCAGGAAAGTGCCGCCATGAAGCAGAACGGCCGGCTCTCCCCTCTCTGATTTACCTGTCCTCATTTTCAGATTCTTCATTTTCCTCCTTGTGTTTTAAAGCCCGCTATGCCTTTGTCCTCTCTCCTAGCACACACCCTCTGATCCTTCCACTTCATGGCTCTCTAGAGCCCCCTGGAGCTGTCTTTCTTTTCTCTGGAACTGATTAGAGAGTAAGGCATGCAGTACCTCAAAGTAAACCTGTTTTCTGGCACTTTGAAACCAGAAGCCTAGAGAAACAAATGAGAGTTTTAGTGGAATCTTTCTGCTATGACCCTTCTTATTTCCTCTGCGCACCAAATGTTATTTTTCTTGGTGCAGGTACTCAGCTGTTCCTCTCTCCTCCTCCCTCCCAGCCCCACCCTGCCCAGCTCTCTTCCAACCCCACCCAGCAGCCGACTCAGCATCTGTGTGATTAACTGACGGCAAGCTTACTTTCCTAAGTGGCAACCATTCCAGCCAATATACAAATTTGATGCTCGTGGTTTCCTCTCTGTGCATCTGATAAAAATCTTACATTCTTCCATTTTCAGAATGGTTTGGCTGTTCTGCACTGAGTTGGAAGCAGTGGCTATGGGGAAACTTTTTTTTGGCACAAATCTACCCATGTGTTAGAGAGGGGTCATTTCTGGTGTAATGATTTATTTCTTTTAAAAACCGTATCATATTTATGGCACAAAGGTTGTCTGGAAGAGTGGGAGAGGTGTGGAATTTCCTTAAACTTTAGCTGCAACAAGCATTTTTGGTTCCTCCCTTAGCTCCTTCATATGTCTTAGGGTTGCGGGGCAGAGAGGTTTGTCTTCCTTGATATTTTAAACTAGCATAAATTCCTGGCATTGCCTGGGATTTTATTTTATCATAGGTAATACTTGTTCTTTCTAACATCTTTCTTTGTAAGTTCCTGTCTCTCTAATTCGCCAAACTGTCTTGTCCACTACCTGTAACTTTTCCCCATATTCTTGAATCCAATCTGTATTCATAGTTATTAACACATAGAGGTTGGGTTCCTGAGGGAACACACTGTCATCCTCCTTGCTGCTAGGCCTCATCTCCATAGCAACTGGCCTATTCAAGACAGGCATATTTGAGTGAGGTCCAAGAGCTCTCTCACTGAGAATTCTAAAGGCCCCTCCCTAAACTGCAAACCCCAGGATTTCATAGAATCTTCTTAGGCAGCCAATCATATGAGGTCTTCGTCTGACACAGACAAACAAGCAAGCTTTGACTTTTATATATTAGTAGATAACATTTTGTGTTGATTGGCATCACATTAAAAAAAAATTTGGAAGAGCCTGTGAGAAATAATGACTGACCTTGTTTAACAAAATGAAGTAGCTGAATGCTAAATCAAGTTGTTAATCCTAAGTAAAGTTAGAATTACTGAATCATTAGGAATTATGTAAGTGTTGTGTTGAGTCCCAGTAATTCAGTAGGTCCTACCAGGTGAGATGAGCAATTGGATCTATTCCTTGATACTTATAGAAAGTGACACTGGATTACAAAGTTAGGGGGAGAAACCTCTCAGCTAGTTGAAGTGAATGTAGGACTGAACCTGTAGGAGCTGTATGTGAATAGCTCCTGTTTGACTTTGTTGCAATAGAGGCCATTTTGACCTGCTTGTCAAAACAGCACAAAACATCCTTGTCTCTCTACCTATTCTCAACTCCTCTTCAGTATTGCACTTGATATGCCTCATTGTGTTGGTGTTCTTGATATAAATATGTAACCACTTGGATACTGTACTAGTGGAGAAATCAGAGACACCTTAGGTAGGTATGATTATGTAAGGGTATCCATAGGCCAAGATCCAGTTAACCATGCCTAAGAACTGTGGTGGGCCCAAACAAAATTGTTGACTTTTTTTCCCTTCAAACCACACACCCTCACTTCACCTCAATTCCATATCAGCAAACTGTTATGGAATTCAAATTGCAAAAGTATTACATGGGGACAGTGTTTGAGATTGTTTTTGTTGTGGGCCTTCAGATCATTTCTGCTTTATAGTGACTCCATGGAAAACCTATCATTGGAGTTTTCTTGGCAAGATTTGTTCAGAGGGGCTTGCTTTTGCCTTCCTCTGAGGCTGAGAGAGGGTGACTTGCCCAAGGTTACCTGGAGGGTCTCCATGACTGAGTGAGGATTCAAACTTTGGTCTCCAATATCATGATGCAGTGCTCAAATTACTACACCACACTGGTGTTAAGCATTTGAGACACCCATATCCAAAACACTCTTTCATGAATGGAATTATATAAAAGTACCTCAGAACAGGGCATCAGTGTACCAAGAGCATGGGTAAGTGGGGGAGTTGCACTTGACTTGACCTGCTCACTCCTTTGGCTGGCCACATGAAAGGTCCTTTCTATGGTCAGGAGCATTCTGGCACCTGAGATTTTAGAGCTGAAACCCTGAGACCTATAAATGGTTCCTTATGATGTTTGAGAGGAGGAGAGGAATGGCCCAAGTGGACCTCACTGGAGAGTCTACGGGAGCCATTCCAAAACACTCTAAAGCAGAGCCAGGGACACACAAAGATATGACTGTGTATACACATAAGCACATGCATGTATGCATGCACACATGCTTCTCAAAGTATTGCTGTCACTCAGAGATTCCTCCTCCTTGCCCTGAGGTTTTTGAGAATGGAGGCCAGGAGACCTGAGATCTGGTAACCCTAGACCTTAAATGTGTGCCAATATACATTCCCCAGACCACAGAAATCTTGATCAGCTGAGCAGATCCTTCTCTGATAGGCCCAGGATTCACCTGCAGTATCCACTAAACCAAAAGGTAGGGATGGAAATATTATTCACCACTATTCATTTTTTGGCTGAAAAATTGGTTTCCCCATGCTTGGGAAATACAGTCAGGAAAAATAATACAGTGGTGAGAATTTTGTGCAGTTTTCACCCAATATTCACATATACTGAAGTGCTTTGGGAAATTATTCTGAGCAGAAATATTATTCTGAGCAGAAATATATCTTTTTGCAAGAGAATTGTGAGGTTTTGCACAAAAAAGCCCCTGCTGTTTCCAGGAAACCATGGGCATTTTTAAATGCAAGATTGCTGTATTCTAAGCATAAAGCAGAAGGTTTGCACAACAAAAATCGAACACAAAAAGATCTTGCGCAAAAAACAGCACTCTTGCCTGAAAGATAGCCACATGGTCTTATTGTGCAGGATTGTTGGGTTTTGCATAGAAAACAGCACAAAAATTACACAGAAAGCATTGCATAGAAAACAGCTCAAAAACACACTTGAAGCTGCTCAGAAACAGGTGGGGGTTTTTTGCACTACACACCCTGGCCACAATTCTCATGCAAAAAGCCATGTGCATTTCTGCACAGAATATTTTCCCAAAATGCTTTGGGATGGGCAAATACTGGGTGGGAACTGCACAGAAAATATATATATGCAGGAAGAAAACTATAGAAATTATGTGGCCTCACTTGTGTGAACAAAATAGTCAAATAACATGCCTACCAAAGGTCTTCTTAAAGAGCCAGAGTTTTCTCTGCAGTTTGAAGGCACAATGTGCTGGAAAATGGCAGGTTTTTCTAGAAGAGCTTTCCCTAAGTTTAGCATGCCTATTGAGGAGGTCTTGTTCCTAGCAGATACCTGTCAAATTTTGGTCAGCCAAAGATACATTGAGCAGGATGTATGATGCTGAGCATAACACATGAAGGGCAATGAGCTGTGGTTGCTGCTGTGGTTAAATGTCATCAAGTCAACTTTGATTTATGGCAACCCTATGAATGAGAGACTTCTAAGTCACCCTATCAGCAACAATTCTGTTCAGGTCTTGGAAATTCAGGGCCATGGCTTCCTTGATTGAGTCTATCCATTTGTAATGTGGTCTTCCTTTTTCTTACTCCTGCCTCAAAAAATTCATTTATGACTATGCTGTCAATAACATAGTGGAAACAGGCTTTCCAATTATAGGTTCAAAATCATGTTGGGGAAGAACTGGTGGTATACTACTTCCATATGCCACTAGTGTCTTTCCAGATATTAGAATGCAGGATGTTAGAAAGTAACCATAGCCAAGGGAGCAAGACTGACTTGAGTATGCCATGGAGTCACTCTCATTATGCTCATCATTTCTCTTAAGGGGTTTGTCTTTCAGAAACCCAGAAACCCGAGAGGGAGAGGGAGAGGGAGAGGGAGAGGGGGAGAGAGAGAGAGAGAGAGAGAGAGAGAGAGATTATGTTTGGTAGAGCTTTGGCAGCATTCCATGTCTTAAAATTTAAGCAGGCATTATTCTTCTAAGGACTGGTGAGAAAATTGTAAGATTAAATAGCTAGTCAAAGGACATGAGAAATGGTGATTTCTTTTGGCTGTGTCTTTTATCCCATCTTGCATTATTGATAAGTATGGTGTGTCATGTTTCTTTCTCTGTCTGAGTGTGTCAAGGTAGTGCAGTGGAATTAAACTGGACTACTCTAAAGGAACAAGTTCAATCTGGGGGTACTATTAGATTGGGCCTTGTCTTTTAACTCCTCAGTGGCTTGAATAGCCTGATGACCCTTCAACCAGTTGAGGCTAGGGCAACAGAGAGAGAGAGAGAGAGAAGAGAGAGAGAGTGTGAACCTGACCACTCTTTGTTGTCCATGGTCTGGTCACATCCTGCTTCTCCAGAGATAGTACATGCGGCTGTTTTTGAAGACTGCTTTGAAACTGAAGTAGGTTCAAAATCCAGCAGTTGCACTACAGAACTGGGCATATGGAACATTTTTCTTGAGACCTAAGAGAACAACAGGCTTGCTTCTAAATTCAGCCCAGAATACTGATATTAACTTTTAAATCACTAAATGGCTTGTGGTCTGGGTGGCTCAAGGATCACCTTCTCCCAGATGAACTTGCATGAGTACCACTAAATTCATTTTCAGAGGGTCTCATTTGGCTTCTCTGATGTCAGAGAAAAGGGGACTGACTGGAGATAAAACTATTTTGGTTTTAGTGTCTGGGCTTTCGACCTTCTACTACTCAGGGAGGCTTGGTCAGACCTGCTGATTCTGGTATACTTTTTGGATTAAAGTGAAGAGCTTTTTATTTGCTCATGCCTTTACAGGTTAGTTTTTAAGGCTGGAAGAGGGCCTGCTTTTTGATTTAATGTTTTGTTGCTGTTGCACTGATTTTTAAAAAAATGTTTTATATATTTTGTAAGCAACTCTAGGAATCTTTTTGGATTAAAGCTCAGGATATCAAGTTCCTGAAATAAAATAAAAGCAACATGTATGCCTGGCCGAATGGAAAAACCTGAGAGTTGTTTCCCACTAGCAAAGCCAGCTCCTTGATTTCATTTGGAGCTTCCTGTCCTAATCCTACGGTTCCCTGTTGATTGCCCTCTAAATTTTGGGGTGCTAATCAATAATATAAACTCCAACTGTCTCAATTTATCAGGGACAACCTTGATTAATCCTCTGTCATCTGACTTTTTCAGCTGCATTAAAAATGTCCCAGTTTCACTCTTCTCCTCCCACTTTCTCTCTTTCTCCTCAGCTTACTTCAATTGCTGCAAACTGAGTTCAAAGTGCAAAAGTAGTTTGCACTCACTTGACTCAGTGGCCTTTTCCGCACGGGGTTTTTAAAACAGTGCAGAGCATCCTCCAGAGAGGACGTCTACACCTGGGAGCGGACTGGGTCCAGACTACTTTGTGTAGTTCTGGACCTCAGCCTGCTCCGGAATGACCCAAAGTGGTGGTTCAGAGTGCTTTTGAAAGACCGCTTAAAACAGGTCTTTCAAAAGCACGGAGCGTGCCACTCCGTGGCTGCGCTCTGGTGCAGATTTGCAGGCTTGCACCAGTGTGAGCCTGCAGATCTGCCGGGGCGGGCTTTAGGCTGGCGAGCTTCACCGGTTGGTGGAGAGCCTCCACCAACCGGAAGCCGCCATTTTTGTCCCCGGAGCAGTGCGGAGCGCGGGCCACGCACTGCTCCGGACCAGCCTGGACCCATGCATGGAGCACACAGATCCGGTGAGTACCGGCACAAGGCGATTCCCTCGCCCTGTGCGGAAAAGGCCAGTGTGGGGAGAGGAGAAGAGGGAGCTGAGTCTTGCCCTTCCCAGGAGGCTTAGGCAAAAGCAGACTGCTATAGTGTCTCCTAACTTGTGTGTTCTTTCTCATTAATAACTTCTGCTACTTTGATCACACTCTGATGTTTCTTGGTCACATGTGTGCTGGTTTTCAGCTGTTAAATGTTGGAGGATATACAGTAATATACACTGTTAGTGGGTAATGCCAAATGAGGTCATGGGTGGCAACAATACAGTCATCTAGATGTTGCTGGACTACAGTGTCTGCTCACCATTAGTTAGCTATTCTAGCTAGGACTGAGAAATGTTGTGGTTTGGGAAAACATGGGGGCCCACTGAATTAGTCAAAATCTGGTGCAATCTCTGCAGTGGAGTTCTTAAAGAAATTACTATTTCTTTACTATCTTAAAGTAATTACTATTACTTTTAAAAGTACCTTTCCAACCTCTGGAAGGAGCTTAATGCATTTTTTGACTCTACTGTATGAATGGAATGGGTTCTTGGATGTAAGAGCCAGTTTGCAAAACTCAGGTGGTCCTCAAGGAGAGCTATTAGTAGCAGGAAAAATAATTTACTAATTGATGTAAAGATTTGTAAGACTACAGGAAGTGAGTTATTGGGCTGGGGTCATACAAGATTGAGATCAGAGCTACATCTCTGCTTGAAGAGGTGAAAAGACAGGAAGTAAAGGGGGAAAAAGGGTGTTGATTGTGAGATGACAGACTGAGAAACTCATCCCGTGAATACAGCTCTAGTGGTTACAGAGACAGCTTGTAAATATTACTTACTGAACCTTGGGAAAGAGTAACTTATCCAAACTCTAAACAAAGGAGCTTGCACAATACTGTGTGGATTCCTCTGTCCCACACTATGGGAAGGAGACAGGTGAAAGAAAGGAGACACTAACTGAAAATTAAACTCTTAATGTATGATCATGGTGCCTTATTGAACAGCTCCTTTGAGACAGAAATGATATTGAAACAATGACCATCAGTTCCCACCGTTGTCACCAGTACCAGGATGAACATGCTGGAAATGAAACATGATTGTTCCTTAGGAAAGCTTAATGTGCAGTTCTCTGATGTTATGTAATTCTTTGGGTAAAATGTAATAACAAATGATAGCTCTTTCAGCAGGTTGCACAACACTTCCCATATAAGGAGAGAATAGGTCATGTCCCCTGTTTACAGAATTCTATATGAAAATTATATAAGTCATTTTGTATTAAATATCATAAGGCTCTGGAGACAGTATTTTAAAACCCAGAGTCTTTTCTGAGATCAAATTTGCTTTGTAAAAAGGCAGGGTCAAAATTCTTCATGTAATTGACTAATGATGTAACCTATATAACATGGTAATTTCAAGATGAGAACGTTTTCATTGAAGAAACAAGCAGTGCAGGCTAGGGGCGCACATCTGCTTCTGACAAAGCCTGAATACCAAATAGGTGGTCTGCTCTGAAAGCATTCAGATCTCCGGAGCCAAATAGGCCTCGTCAGACCTGAATCAACCCAGTGGATCTGGTCAGTGGATCACTGAATCCATTCCAGAGTTTAGTCTTGATTTGAAATGAACTTTTCAAGGAGCTGAACCCTATCTCCCCAAATAGATCCAGCAACTTCAATAGTTCCTTTAAAAATCAGACTAGAACTCAGAATGGATTTTATTGAAACTGCTGGTTTACATGGGCAGCTTGGTCCAAAAACTTTTAGCTCTGGAAGGGAATTTTTACAATTGTTTTCTGGCCACCTGATATATTTCTGAACTTACTGCAAGTTCTCCTAAGAAAGAAAATGCCAGGCAGGGGGTGGTGGTTGTACAATTTCACTACTAACAATTTCAGCTGCAAACTGGTGAATGAATTTACTAGGACTCTTCAATCATAGTTCTTTGGGAAGACACTTTGAAGCAGTGATGGCTGGTAGCTTCTATGTCTGGGTTATAGTCTAAAACATAAAGGAACTATCCAAGGTAGTGAACACGTCCCTCAAACAGATTCAGCACTTTGGATAGCCAGTTCAAAATTCAGGCTAAAACCCCGAACAGATTCACTGCCCCATGGCATGGAAGCCATCAGCTGCCCCCGCTTCCAACAGTTTGTCAACCATTTCAGTACTCTGTTGCAAGCTGCTTTTCCTAGGAACGCAGAACGAGCTGGAGAGTTGCTGGAGATCTTACCTGAATCAGACCAATCCTTCCCTAAACACCAGTTCCTTGCATCCTAATTCTTATTTACTGTGCCTGTTCTGCATTTTATTAGGCAAATCACTTCTCTGCAGGCCATTTTTTACCTCATACCATATTTTAGCCCTGACTGCAATTAATGTGAATCTTAAATGTTTGTAGCTCTGTTTGTCTGTGAAAAATAATATATCTTTATGATTGTGTGTCTACAATTTTGTGTGCTTGTGTTTTTACATCTTGTGATAATTTTATGCACATGAACTTATATGCACACTCATTATAATGTGCCCCATTCTAATGTTTCCTGTACTCTGTTAAGCATGAGGCAGGAGGAAGAGCATGGGAAAGCTTCTTTGCCCCCCTTCCCAGGCAGTTTCTGAATGATGCAGATATAGAGGCAGACATGGCAAAATCAGTTTTCCTCCCCAAGTGAATGATAAAGGTGCCTAGCCTCACAACAAGAGCAACTTTGCATCTATGCAACCGTACACCTGTCCATCTAAAATCTGTCTGGCTTCATTCAGGAAGGGCTATTATGTCAGATAATTTTCTGCCCAAAATGAAAATATTACAGCCATTTATTGATGTCTTCTAATAGCAGGAAGACATTCAGTGTTTCAGAAAAAACAAAAGATCAACTTCAGATCTAAACCTGAAGCAATTTCTGTCTGAATTTTTCTGAAGCAAAACATCTGTCCCTCTCCCTCATTCATATCCTATGTGCAGATTACATTTGATTACTATGTCTGAAATTTGTGGCAAAGTCTGCAAAAACTGCAGCTATCCCATACTTGACCTCAGAAGTGCCACTGGTAGCCTGTGCAGAGTACAATAAAGCAAAATTCCACTCCACTCAACTCCTACTCCATGCCTTTCTCTCCTGCTGATTCCTATTAGAGGTGCAAGGGTGTCCTAATAGCATTAGCATGCTTTGGAACTTATAAAACTATAATAAAACAAACCTAATACTTGATGATCAAAAGATAGTTAGTGTCCTATATAACTCCAAGTCTCACTGTGTGTGAGCTTAGTGGAAAGAATAATTATGTTGCTATAACTATTTATAAAATGTGAATTAGAAGTCCTTGCTGATCACCTAAAAATCTATGAGTAGGTCCTGGCCTGCCTTTTGCTTGCTCCAGCTTAATATACTTGGGAAGATATGAGGCAGAGATTTGCTTTTCAGAGCAAATATAGAGTGAGTCAATACCCAGCTCAAAAGATTTCTATTTGCCTAAGGGGACTGGCTTTTTTTAAAAAATGTGGAATGGGGGAAAATGGCCTGCTGGGTGATTTTTTTTTCCTTTGGCTGGTTGTTGGTGACCTTACAAGCTCTATGGGGAAATTTGCTTTCATTGTGGCAGGAAAATTTCATCTGTACACATCCTGGAAATTGGCCTGATAGCTCCCATGGGTTTGCTACCTCCATCTTCCTCTGCTTGCAGTCAATGAGAAGCTTATGAAACCTGCAGCACCTTTCCTAGTGGGTTTCATGTTCTATGAAATGGCAGCATTCAGGCTGAAAACTGAACCCTGGAAAACCTGTATGCTTGTTTTGGATTTTGGCAAGTGCTAAATTATTTCTTTCCCATGATAATTAACTGTGACAGACAAAGCACCAAGTCCATGCATTACGGGTTGGTTCACTTGTCAGCCCTGTTACCTAAGGCCAGAGTAGCTGAAGGTATACACATAAGAAAAACCCTGCCCTGAATAAATGGTGGTATTAGCTATCCCAGTCAAGTCTCTACCTGTGGCTACAATTCTGTAAAGCTCAGCATAGCATAGCATAGCATAGAATAGCATAGCATAGCATAGCATAGCATAGCATAGCATAGCATAGCAGGTCCACCCTAGACTAGGCTGAGCCACATACCAACCCCCTCAACTTTCTGAGAACTCTCTGAAGCCCCCCCCCCCCAGCCATCCCCGGATACATGGGCACCAACCAAGATTGCAGAAGCACTTAGCTCCATTCCTATAGCCAGACATGTAATGGTTACTGCAGCACTGAGACCTCCAGAGGATCCTGGTGGATCTCAGCATTAATGCCATCATTTCAAAGCTGGCTATGGGGAGGTGCTTCTCCTATCCTGCTTGTTCCTGCCAAAGTAGGGAATGGCCATGCAGTGGTTTCAGAGGCTGTTCAATAAGTTGGAGGAGGGGTTGGGGACTGTGGAGGTAGAGAGGCAATACCAATGCCCAAAGTACCTGGAAAAAGGTACATATGCACATGTAAGGGAAATGTGTGGATGCGTATATCCCTAACAGAAAGCCAACCAGTGTGTGTCAGTGTAGTATAAGCATTTCTTTAGAATAAAAATATGGGTTGTAAATAGAACACTTATAATCAGGTTAGTGTAGTGTGGCAGCAGAAAAACAAATATGTCCAATAGATGTAGACAAAGAAACTTGGCATTCATGATAGTCATCTCTGGGGGCCTTCCCAGGCTACCGAACTGACACTCATGAGCCTTTCTTTGCCTTGTGCTCTCCCATTCTGCTCAATCACAAAGAAAAGGACTGTTCACTAGGGACAGAGTGAGACCTTCCCTGTGTGCCGGAGCTGCTTGGTGACTGATGGAGAAGGAAACAGCTCAGAGTTTACAAGTTCAGTTAAACAAAGGCCATTTCGGCACGGGGTATTTGAAATGGTGCAGTCTGTCCTCCAGGGAGGACGTCTGCACCTGGGAGCGGACTGGATCTGGACTACTTAATGTAGATCCGCACCTCAGCCCGCTCCGGAACGAACCCAAGTGGTTGTCCAGTGTGCTTTTGAAAGACCGGAAAAATCAGTGCGCACCACTGCAAGCCTGCTCCCTTGTGCAGATTCGCAGGCTCGCACCAATGCAAGCCTGCGATCTGCCAGGGGTGGGCTTTAGGCTGGCGAGCTTCAGCGGTTGGTCGAGACCCTTGACCAACCGGAAGCCACCATTTTCGATGCCAGAGCATTGCGGAGCGACGAGCACGCACTGCTCCGGAGCAGCCTGGATCGGACCGGGGAGCCAGAAGATCCGGTAAGTAGCGGTGCAGGGCGATTCCTTCGCCCCGTGAGGAAATGGCCAAAGTTGCCTTCATTCACATGTGTTACTTTCCTGCGTCTTCTGCAAATTCTGCTTCCCAAGTTCCAATCCCTTAAGGTACTCGAGTGTTCTGCTCCTGTTCATCTCCAGAAATGGAAGTCCTTATCATACAAATTAGAAATGGAAAAAAAGACTGGCTGGAATCTGCAGTCCTTCTTGCTGCCGGGTCACAAAAGCCTCTTCTGCAGAGTCTTCAGACTACTGCTTAGCAGTTCCTTTGGAAAGGGGCATGGAGGGGTCATCCTCAGACCTGCTTGGAATCCTTCTTTAAAAAAAAGAAAAAAGCTCTTACTTCAGCACTCACTTTATGTCAGCTCAGCTGGCATTCAAGTCCTGACAGTTGCCACAGCAACATGCAGAGCATGTGATTTCACAGGTTTGAACTGTATGCTTGGAAACCTGTATCACCCAGGGCCTCCGGTAACCATGGTAATTGTTGTCACGTGGTAATTACCTGTTTCCCAGGTAACCCTCTAGTCTTCCTGCTATAGCTAAGGAGTTCCCGTAGCTGAAGTGACTGTAAGAAAAAAGGCACCTGATAGCCCCGTAAATTTTAAAGGGACAAGTTTTTTTTTTGTTTTTTTTTTACGGCTATGGTAACTAATCAGTACTGCATGGTAACACAAACTGTCAGTAACCATGGTAACTGATGAATATCACATAGCAGTACGTACCTCATCTCCACATGGAAACCTGCTCGTTAAGGCTTTTAGTACTGGTGTATTTTTCCCCCCAAAAAGTAGCATTATTGATTCTGAGAATAATGTTTATAATGAAATACACCAATGCTAACAGAGTGTTCAGGGCAACCTGAGCACTTGGTTGACATGACATGGCAGTGACAGATTAGAGAGGCATTGACACTAGCCACACGTGGAACCATTTTCACAGGGTTATATCCATTGTACTGCCTTGGTGATATTGTGAAGCTGCTATCAACCACTTTTTTCCCGGTATGACTCCTAGGCTTTTAACTGCTGAGAAACAGCTGCTGTGACACAGTGCTTTTGGTTGCCATAATTGCCCTCGGCTTGTGTCCATGAGTTCATTTCTCATTTTCCCGTGTCTTAGTAGCTAAAGTATGTGAAACTCTTATTTAAAAAAAAAAATGAGGGGAAGCACTGTAGCTCAGTGATTTTAATAGCTATCTGGTTGAAAGGTACTGTCTGATAAAGTTTTCCCTTTCTCTTCATGGAGATGCTGTGAGGAGAGAGGTCCAACTAATACATTTCTAATTGTGACACAGCCATCAGAGGCACAGGGTCTATTTGGAGAAAGAGGAAGCAGCACAAAATGGAGAGACACATCAAATGTCTTCCAAACATGCTTAAGGCATTCAGTCTATTCTGATTTTGGAATCTAAGCCAGATCAAACCTGACTAGTACTTGGGTAGAAGACTGCCAGGATATACCTGGGATCTCCAAGTAGGAGTAGGAAAGGAAGCAGCCAGCCTGACAAGGCAGCCCTCTTCCTCATCTTCACTTAGTATGTATTCACACTGGTTCTCTCTTTCTGTTTCTGGTAGTGATCAATCTGAGTCTCTAATGCAGTGGTTCTCAACCTGTGGGTCCCCAGATGTTTCTAGACTTCAGCTCCCAGAAGCCCTGAGCATTGACCATAGTGGCTGGGGCTTCTGGGAGCTGAAGTCCACAAACATCTGGGGACCCACAGGTTGAGAACCACTGCTCTAATGCAAGTTGTGCATTCAGTATGTCTTCTTCTCCTCCTGATTGTTGGCTCCTCCTAAGACCCCACAACGAAATACTGATTATTATTTTCCTCCCAGATTGGGTCAGAACATACCCAGTAATGACTAACAGGCAGAAACCCTGTTAGATTATGC
The DNA here is from genome assembly GCA_948472985.1 of Iguana delicatissima. NCBI lineage: Eukaryota > Metazoa > Chordata > Lepidosauria > Squamata > Iguanidae > Iguana > Iguana delicatissima. The sequence continues at coordinate 987,120 of CAOKZL010000593.1, forward strand.
TGAAATTACATCTTCTGACCATTACCGACAGAAAAAAAAAAGTTAGTGCAAGAAGTAGGTAGATACAAGTAGCATGTTGCTTTAAATGGTCTGCTTATATTTAACAAGATTTGTGGGGCAGGCTTTAGATTTCTTCTGGAACAGTGGAAAGAAGACTTTCTCTTTCACATAATAGGTTGGTTGTTGTTTTAGAAAAAAAGATATTTTGGCAGAACACATATAGGATATGAACTGGAGTGGCTGATGGCAGAAGCTTATGAAATATTATAATAGATTTTATGCTCTCCTGAGCACCTGCCTCTAAGGCTTTTGGAAGTTTTCCTCTTCATTTGGCATATTGGGCTGTGATGAGCAGGAGGACCTTGACTTCACCAAGTGTAGTTTGACGGAAAGAGGAAAGAGACACTTTGCCCTCCAGGCATCTATGAAGTTTATCACAAGGGCAACAGATCCTAGGGAAAATCTATTTGGATTAAAGCAGAGAAACATCTGATGGGTTCCTGGCGCTGGATCTGAAGGGAACTGTAATGAGACAGGCATATAGGAATAAAGTGTGGGAGACCAATTTTTTTCAAAACTGGCAGGATAAAGTAGGCTATTTTACTGGAGCCTCCTAGTGATAAGTTCTGGGGCACCTTGTGCGCTTGGACTGAAGATTATTTTCTCTTGAATGCTGTAGATAATGCATACAAATATATACACACACACTCTATTGGGTAATAGGGAATGATCATATAATAATGAAGAGATAGCACTTGTGTTTTAAACAGTCACACAAAATCTGCAGTTCCAGCAGGTATAGTTTCTATCCACCCTGAATGACAAAGTGTCTCTGCCAAAAAATTCTCTCCTCTGTATACAATTATTAGGAAAGGAACAGGTATATCTTGCCCTCCTTTTAATTCTGGTCACAGACTTACTGGATCAAGAAGAAGGAGAAATTACTGGAGTGTAAACTGACATATTTATGTCCCATTTTTAATATTATCATCAGCTAAAGCATCATGTACATCTTGTCAAGTTCAGTGCTCACACTTGCTGAACAGTATCTGGGTGTAAATGAAGACAAAATTACCTCAACACATTCTGGCTACTGTGCCAATGCAAAGCTAACTTGTTTGGCTAGTTCAATGGCTCAAGATCAGTCCCAGATCCTTTGATGGTTTGCCTGCTTACAACTTGGTAGGGAAAAATTAGCTCCTTGTAGACTTCCTGGTTATACCCATTGCAGTTGGATTCAGATGACCAGTTGTTTCCTTTCACCTGGGGACTGTATACATGATTTCATGATGGCATTCTTGTCATTTGGGCTGTTATTATACACAAACACTAGATGAAAGCAAGGCAAATTGTGGCCTGGAGGCCATATGCAGGCTTCCAAGGCTATTGTTGTAATCCTCAGCCAATCCAGACTGCCTTTTTTCTGGTCGCTTCCAAAAGGGAGAATTGACTTATGTGGAAGTTTCCAGGAATGGAAATTCACCTTTTAAGTAAGTTGCAGGGTTCCTCTGCACAATTTAAGGTAAAATAAATACCTGAACTTAAAAATCAGAAGTGGACTTCTGAGCACTTATAGATTTGTTTTGCTTTGAGGGGAGAGGCATTTTTGGCAGGCTATGCAGCCCCACCCCAAAGAATCCAGGAGCAGAAATTAGCTGCAGTTGCCTACCCCTGTGTTGCATCAGCATGCCCTCCAACTATCCTGATTTGTCAGGGACAGTGCCAATTAGTCCTCTGTCATCCTATTTTTTCAATCGCTTTTAAAATGTCCCACTTTCTCACTCCTTCTCACACTTCCCCCTTTTTTTGCTTTAGTTCAATTGCAGCAAACTGAGTTCAAATTGCAAAAACAGTTTGCATTAAAAAAAACACTATTAGTTTGTCTTGGATTCTCTCTCTCTGTGTGTGTCTGTAATTCACTCCTTTTAAGGAATCAATGACATTTAGTGACCAAAAAACATATATGTGGGCCCACAACACAGGCCGTTTCCGCACACGGTTATTAAGGCGGGCCAATGTATCTTGCCACGGAGGTCTTCTGCACGTTGGAGCGGACTAGGTTCGGTTTATTTACCTTTGTTCCACACGTAATTCTGACTAAATGCGCCCCCATGTGGTGGTAAAGCGCGCTATTTGAAAACCGGAAGAAATCGGTTTTCCAATTTCCAGATCGATCCAATTCATACTTTCACAGTGGTGCAGACACGTACATTCGTGCCAATGCGAATTGGTGGTCAGGGAAGGGCTCATGGGAGGGGCCAGGGGTAGTATGGACTTTTGCACGTATGCACATATGCAGTGATGTACTAAACTATGCAAAGAAAAGAAGGGCCAATCACAGTCGATGGGGCGGGGTGAGGGGAGTAGTGGGAGTGGCCATAGCAGAGACAGTGTGGATTCATGAACTTGCGCTCCTCCAAATCAGAATGGAACATACGCAGTAGCTGCGTGGAAGGAAATGAGGGAAAGTCCACCTTGTTTCGAGCCCAGAAAATCCGGTAAGAAAAGGCATGAACCGATTCACCAGCCTCTTGCGGAAAGGGCCATAATTTTGCTGGGTGGAGTGATTCTGTTCAGTGTTCCAGCCTTGCATTCTCTCAGGATACTTCTATGCCACACCTGGAAGCCTTTGTGTTCTGTGGCTCCTGGCTATAGGGCACTTTCAATTCCTGTTGAGCTGTTTTGAGGAGAGGAAATGTGCCCCATTCAGCCTTTGCAAAATGATTTTTGTTCTTTGGCAAATTCCTGGATTCCCCAAAAACATGCAGGTACCCACTTCTTCTTTTTTCAAGCCCCCTTCTTTGAGTATAAAGCTTAGGTTCACAATTAGTATACATGAATGAATGGTGATCCAGTTACAGTAGAGTTGTTGACATTCAAACATGAACGTTGACAATCCCAGATAAAACGTTGAAATAAAAGTATTCCCCAACCTTGTTGGAATGAAGGCAGTTTTAGGTGACTTCTCAACATTTTACATCTCTGAGTCTTCAAATATTAGCAAAATATGCCTGGAGTTGTTCATATTTACATGCAAATATAGCCACACATCAAACTTTGGACACTCACTATAACCTTAATATATATAGCACTATGGCTAATACGATCTTCAGTAACTGATACAGTTTCTAAATCGCTGGGCTCACATGAGGCCTTGAACAGAAAATTTTTGTTTGTGAGACACAGTGGTACTTTTGGAATAGAGCAGCATGTGCTCAATGTGTGTTTAATTTAATTAATTTATCCCCTATACTTCCTGCCTTTCACAAATTTATCCAGTAACAAACCTGGTATATAGTACATGTTACGTGAGAACTGCTTAGGGTAAGCATGTCTTTTGTTCCCTTTTCTGTACTAGAGAAGCTACCTGCAGACAAATTCAATGCAGATGCTCGGGGAATTTCATTTTCTTTTTCTTCTCGTTTTCTCTCTGAAAACATAATCATGATCACATGAAACAGAGATTTGTAGTAAGAATGTCCCAAAGCATAATGAAAAAAATAGCGATAATTTTCTCCAGCACATCTTGTTTTTAAATGATGATCAGTCATCTTTCACCCACAACTTTCACTGATTCCTTTTTTTATTGATTTTTTTTCTCTTTTGCTCTATATCAGGGGGAATAAGAGCTATTGCTTAAAAAAGAGCCCCCTTCCACACACTCTCTATCAGTTAACAGCAGTCTTTGCTAGATCTACACTATAAAAATGAGTATCAAATGAGAGTTCATAGTATTAGGGCTTGCTAGATTCCCTGCTCATTCATGGAAACCCACTGGGTGATCTCGGGTGCATCACACACACACACACAGCATCAGAAAACCCTGTGATAAGTTCACCTTAGGATCTCCGTAAGTCAGAAGTGTTTTGAAGGCACGCAACAATGACAACAGGGCTGAGTGTGCTGTTGTTCTCTTAACAGCAGCTTGAAACTGGTAGGTGAAACTCTCCACATTATGACAATGAACACCTGCTAATGTCAGTATCCAGCTGCAATCAAGGATATGGCTTCAGAGACTGCTTGGCAACCTTCCTTGCTTTGTCAGCTGGAGTAAGACATAAATACACTTCAGCCATCACCCCAGTGTCGGGCCTGAGAGGCAGCCTGCTCTCAGTTGTAAGGTGCCAGACCAGGACATGGTCCAAACAGGCAAGGTCAGAGCCAGAGCAAGCAAATTAATGCCAGTGGGGGTAGAGGCAGTGGAGCGGAGCAGAATTCCAGAAAAGCATATGTGCTGAGAGGCTGGAGATTTAGGCCATTTCCGCACTAGCTTGTTATAGTGCTAGTATTCCACTTTCAACATCTTATGGAATCCTGGGGTTTGCAGTTTAGGGAGGGGCCTAAACTGCAAACCTCAGGATTCCACAGGATGTTGACAGTGGAATAATAGCACTATAATAAGCTAGTGCGGAAATAGCCTTAATCCTAGCTGCCAGGTTGACCAGACAGGTCCCAGGGCTCAGGTGAGCGAGAGCTGGCTTGTGTGGTCATCTGACAGTTTTCCCACAGCCTACATGACAACGAGGAAGCAGATTCTATGGGCAGTTGCTGTACTGTTTGAAAACTGAGGCGGTTTAAAAATTGCCTTTAACTGAATTTTGCTAGGGACATTTGCTGGTGCTGTAATATTACTGATATTTATTTGTACCTCTTTTTAAAAATCATGTTGTGAGCTGCCCTTTGGCCCAGTTCTGAAGGAAAGGTAGGTTATACATCAGTTATCCGCTGTGAGTTTTGTAATTTAGTGCTGGAAAAATTGATTGAGGAGAAGGTCAAGATACATAAACATTCACCTGCTTTTTGAAAAAAGATTTCTTCAATAGCTGCTCCTAGAGAACATTCAGGATGTCCTTTTAAATTTCCAGCTTTAGGGAGGCAGTTTTGAAATTTTGATGGAAGATATGATTAAAGGGAAACTGCAATTGGTATGTGTACTTTTTTGTTGTTGCATTTTCATGCGAGCGGCTATGACGCAAAATCCATAAATAAAATAATTCTGATGTATTGCTTCTGATTGCAGCCATATTCATTTACAGGTGAGCTTCTAGTTGTTTGGGACTACTGTGTCTTGGATTTCTTGGCCTTTGTCCTAAAAGGGGAACCTGAACTATAAATGAACTATAAATGAGCCTGGAAGCTGAAACCGTAACTGTTCTGGACTTAAGAAACAGAAGATTAAACAAAGGTCTTGGCTTCCTTGTTGCTGGTCTCCACAATAGCTGCATCCCCCACCTACACATGCATTCCATTTTGCTGAACTCTTGTCTTATTCCGCTGCTGCTCCATGCCAATGTCCTTGTGTCTCTGAAGTTTTATGTGTTCTAATATGCCCATTAAATCTTGTGGAAATCCAGCTTCACTCTTCAGCTTCAGCCGTTTGAATGTCATCCTGTGCTTATTAACATACCCTCCAACATTTCACAGATGAAAACTGGGACGCATATAGCCAGACAACATCAGAGGCTGATTAAGACAGCCATAGTTATGAAGGAAGAAGAGCACACAGCTTGGAGAGACTAAAGCAGTTTACTTTTGCCAGAGCCTACTGTGAAAGGTAAGAACCCCCCTCCTTTATTCCCCCCCCCATTGAGTTAATTGAATGGAAACTACTTTGGCACTTTGCAGCAGCTGAAGTAAGCTGAGTTCAAAGTGGGATTGGGAGGAGAGAGAAACTGGGACATTTTTAAACCAGCTGAAAAAGTGAGATGACAAAGGATTACTATCCCTGCCAAACAGGAACAGCTGGAGAGTATGGTATAACCATAAACAGGCCCAGCTCTACCATTTTTAGAGAGCCACTGTCCCCTTCTTGGAGTACTGACAGCTTTTATTTTGGTCTTCCCCTACTCATATTGGAATACTGCTGCCATCCAGGGCCCGTCCTTCAAAAATGGTAGTTGCATGGTTCCCTGGCCTGCCCAGTATGCCCATCTGTGCATCAGTGGATGCAAGGGAGCGTCATCCATCTTTCTCCTATTCCTTTGAAAGCTACATGGCAGGAAATCGCCAAATAAAGATAATGAATTAATCTCTTCACCTGGTTATGCTTAGTCAGAAATAAATCTTTAATTTTGTAATATGATTTCAGCAAGTATGGCATATACTTCACACTCTCCAACAGTCCCAGTTTGGAAGGAACTGTTTCACTTAATCCTCTATCATCCTTCTTTTCCGCTGTTTTAAAATGTCCCAGTTTCTCTCTCCCCACTTTCTCCCAGCTTATTTCTGTTGGTGCAAACTGAGATCAAAGTGCAGATATAATTTTCTCTCAATGAACTCCATGGGATGGGGCGATTAGAAAAGGGGGCAAAGATTTCTCAGTGGGCTCAGGCAAAAGCAAACTGCTGCAGCCTCTCCTAGCCTGTGTGTTCATCCAAAGGAATACCTTCTGTATTATCCTCGGTATTGTTTGGCCACATTGTGCAGATTTTCATCTATGAAATACTGTAGAATATGTTACTTTGTATACTTATGAGATATGTACCTCAAAAGTTGAATCAGGCTGGAGTGAGTTGTTTTAGAGTTGTTTGAAATTGCTGATTTCAGGTCTGGAGAAGATTTGGTTGAAACTAGATAATTTCCTTTGCAGTTCTGGTATTGATTCTGGGATCCACATGAGAAATAAATGCTTTTGCTATTGCTATTTGAGACAGATTGCTAAAATCTTATAGGACACATGGATGGCGAACTCCCATGCATGGCCAATCTACCTACAGTATAATGTATTCCCACTGATAAATGGTGATGTCCAATGCAGCATGAGAGCTTCTTGGAACTTAACTGAATTGCAGCTGGATTCTGGAGCTCCCCATTCCAGCTGTTGAGAATACCAATATCACAGTTTAAGTGGAAGATAGGCCATTTCATTAGTGACACATAAAAATACTCTGATTTTATTGGAGAGACTCTTGTGTTTCGAGAGGCTTCTAAAATCTTGAGATTCCCCTGGTCCAGATCTGTATAGCTAATCTTTCTCTTACTCAAGGCTATGGGGCTTCATGTGCTTTTGTGCTCTGCTTTTGCACTCTAAATGTGCCCCCACCCAGTGCTTTTGAGTAAGAGTGCTTTTCTTCTCTGATTTTCAGGCTTTGGTAGTCCTAATGGGTTTAATGATATAACTAAGTATGAAAGGCACATTTGATCAGGCCCATTAAATGACAAAAGGAAGAAGTGAGTTGGTTCCCACATAATTTAGCAACAACTTGCAAAAGTAATCTCTTTCGACAGCTCTTTATTGCTCAGTGGCCAAGAAGCTAAGATGGACTGAACTGCCAGAAGGCCTCATTTTCAAGAAATCTTACATGTTCACACATATAGGTATGTTACTCCGTCTCTGTATACTTAATGACAAGCATATGAATGTGTGAATTGACTCCAATGGAAGTGTTAACATTTGACTTTCGAAAGATGTGAGGCAAAATCATTCTGTCTGTCTGCCTGCCTGCCTGCCTATCTATATCTATCTATCTGAATTGATTTTCACTTGGCCATCTCATAGGTCACAGCCCTCTATAGACAGCTTGCAAAATGTGTAACAGTGAGCATCACTGTTTATGACTAATGGGTTTCTAATGGCCTGTTATCACATACCAGACTTATCAGGATATTCATTTGGATGTGTGAACCATGATGACATTGTCCTCTCACCTTCCTATGGATGCTGATAGAAAAGTCTGCTATAATTAATTTGGGGGAGTTGGCTCAAATGAGAAACTAATGTGTTTCCTTGGAATTCCTCTTCTTTCCCACCCAGGTCTTCCTACCCAGCAAAGAATGAGTTTGGGAATCCAAGACTGGGATCTTTTGTACTGCATTTGTACACAAGCTCCATTCTTAGGAATTCTTCTGATAAGGGTTTAAGAGCTATGATACCTCAGCTATTATTCAAGCACATGAAGGAAACAGAGGGAAATGCATTACTTTTACTCATGTTCATAGAAATTATAAACACAATTTGAGAATGGCTTAAAGAAGGACAATTCTGTCTGGGGATAGGACAAAAGAAACAAAAGCTATTCCCAACCATTTCCAGCTTTCTATACTTTTGAGTTTTTGAAAAATCCTAATATCATCCCAGGCTTTGGGGATAAAAAAAAACTGCTTATGGTAGTTTGGAGGGGAAGGAGTGTTTGAACCAGTCATGGAGAACCTTTGTGCCTCTAATTCCCATAAAATTCACATAGCATGGCTACTAGTAAGGGATGATGAGAGTTCTAGTCCCAGCCAAAGGTTCATCACCCTTACTTTATACCATGGGTGCTTTCACTCAAAAGTCATTTTTCTCTATTCCATCTCTTCTTTATGTTTTTTTTTCCTGACAGAAACAAGAAAAGAAATCAAAATGAAGTGGTGGGAAATCAGTAAAAGGTGACAATGGAAGATGAGGTTGTTTGTATTCTCTGTAAAAATTTGATGAATGAGGCAAGGTAATTGCAAGAGGACCCTATCTGAGAGATATTCCATGTACAGCAACCTTTCTTTCAAACTGATGCCATCTCTCTGAGGAAGCAAGGAAGCCTATTCTTTGTCTCCAATGTTAGCGTTAACAGGAGGTCCAATAAACTGAGGAACTATCTTTATAGCTTGCAACTATCTTGATTTGGTAGAGGCAATCCCTATTAATCTTTTGTAGTCCTACTTTTCAGATGCTTTTAAAATGTTCCAGTTTCTGTTTCCTTTTCCCACTCTCCTTAGTCCACTGCTTGCTTCAGCTGCTGCAAGCAACTGTTGAAAGCACTAAAATAGTTTGGACTCAACTGACTTAGCTGTGGGGAGGGGAGAGAAGAGAAGAGAAGAGAAGAAGAATCTTTCCTTTCTCAATAATTTCAGGCAAAAGCAAACTGCTGTACCCTCTCTTAAATTATGTGCTCTTCTTCTTTAATCACTATTGCCATCTTGACCACACTATGATGTTGCTTGGGCACATGTGTAGCAGTTTTCATCTGTGATATATTGGAAAGTATGACTTGTATGGAGGTGGGAAAGACCTCAACTTGGACATGTTGATGAAAAGGAGATCTTTATGGATGGCTAATGGGTGGAGCAGCTTAATAAACTTCTCCACACAGAGTGCGGGTGTGAGGGTGCATGGAGGGAGCTCTGGGAAGCCACAGAGTCTGTACTGCTTCCGTTGACAACTGTTTTACAGGGAAAACACCCTGCTCATTTGTTTTAACAAAGTCAAACTGGGAAAAGAGTTTTTCACTCCAGACTCTTTGGTGAAGAGGGAAGAAATCAGTTCTACTCTCCCTTGCTTTTCTTCCTCCCCCATGCCACCACCCATGTGCTTCACTTCTCTCTGACCTAATGAAGTCAATGCTCGGTTTTTTGAGCGCATTTTTGGCAATGGTTTGAAAATCCCAGGACTCCATTCAACCAGCAGTATCCGTATCCATATCCGTATCCATATATATATATATTATATATATATATGAGAGAAGAGAGAGGGACTCCTCACGGCCAGCCTGATCCAACAAGTGTTCAGCAGCTCATGGAGCAGGAGCTGAGATAACAGTGCTGTACTTTTAATAAGAAAATGCTACCCTGTCTATCCAGGAACTGAAAAACTTTAATTTACCTTTCAGAACTGAGCCTACAAACCAGAGCTTGGGAAAATTACTTTTTGGACAGCATCTCCCAGAATCCTTAGCTCCTGTTTATGATTCCCCTGATGTCTCCTTTCTCGGCCCAGAGATTATCTGCACTGGGGATTGTGAGGGAAGAGAGTTGGCTCTCAGCTGATTCTCAGTCAGGCTTAACTAAAATGCAAACATCTGTCCCGCTGCGTCCCACCAAGCTGGGATTACTGCACACAAAAATGCTACCAGTATAAGATTGCCAGTCTGGAAAGGAAGTTTGGAGAATCAAAACATTTGCAAGGGCAATATTTATTTGTTTCGGGTGTTCTTTCACCTTGGGAGGAAGTACTAAGGTGCTCAGGTAGCCTACATCCTGTACACACTGGCTTTCTTATGAGACTTGCATCTGAGTCAATGTGTCTAGAATTTCACTGTTAGTCATCCTCTTCTAGGCCCAAACTGTTGTAGCTGGTGGCTCTTATGCCAATGTGATGGGCAATCCATTTCAGGTTTCACTCTGATTCTAGAGGAGCCATCCATGGTGCTGAATTTAGTCCCCCAAATAGGCTCACCATCTTGGATAGCTCCTTTAAAGTTTGGACAAAAACCCAGAATAGATTCACCATTCCACCAACACTGAAGGCACCAGCCAACCAGCATTGGGCCCTGACTAGATTAGGATCTGCAGAGCTTCGACAAGGTGGTCCTACCATGGGTCTTAGCCTGCTACCTTCCCATAAAGGATGAAGAAGCAGGAGTGCTGTTGTTACTGGAGAATGGGGAAGGTTGCATCAAGTACAAAATTTGATTTCAACTTTTTTTTTTTAAAAAAAAGACCTATTTATATGGGTTCTCTACTCACACATCTATACTTATGGGAGGAGGAGAAAGGAGTGTCTCTGACCCAGATCGTACTGCTGTTCCCAGGCCCTTTAGTCAACAAATGTGGGAGGGAGAGAGGTCTAAATGAGAGGATATGTTCTATATGTATAGGCAGCTCCTACAGCTGAGACCCCTACACATACAGCAGAGCTCACCTTCTGCAGATGTTTCCCACCAATGTATGAACAGCAGAACTGACAAGGATGCAATATTGGGGAGGGGGCCAGCGGATATAGCCTAGCTCTCTCCTTTGTGTGAATGTAGTATGAAAGGAAAACACAGACCATTGTTTACATGGGGAAATCAACGAATCCCTAATCACATTCAGCAGGGTCCTCGCAGAACTGTCACCCCTTGTATGGGGCAGAGGAAGAAGAGAACATATTTTATAGTATTTGAATGGGATTATAATGGTACATAGATCAACTCTATAATTGATGTATCAAGTTTGAAGAAACTAGTGTAATCTTTCTTTCCCTCCCTCCCTCCCTCCCTCTCTCTCTCTCACACACACGCACACACACACACAAAAGCCCAAAAGTCATTATGTGTGTGTGTATACACATGTACACACAAACACACAGTAATTGCTCTTTAACTGGAAAATGCTGGGATCTAATTCTTTGCTAATTCTGTTCATAAAAGAAGCAACAGGTAATTTTAATAATTTTCTTCCTCTGGTGGGAAGGTCATCAAAAACTTTAAAAAAGATTATTCATAGTCAGGGAGTTATTATGTGCAAAATTCTCAATTTTTTTTTGCACAGGAAAAAGCAGTTTTGCACAAAAATAATATTTCTGTGTAGAAATGTTATTTTCTGTGCAGAAAATGCTATGGTAGGGGTTATTCTGTGCAAAATGTATTCTGTTTTTGGCAGAAAGAGGCATTTTCTGCACCAAAAATAATATGAAAAAAAATGTGCAAATTTTGTGCAGAGTAAATCCCAAATTGTGGATATTCTTCTCAGCCTAGAATTCTCCTTTTCAGGTTTTCAGGATACTTGAGAAACATGTTTTTTGACCATTTTTCAAATATTTTTAAATATTCTTTCCATCCCTATAGGCTCACAGACAACAAAAATACACTTTAGTTCTCCATCTTCTGCATTTCTTCTTCCGTTTCCCTTCTTGTTTTTCATCCACTGTGAGACAAATAATCACTATAAGCAGCATCCACTCTGTTCTCCTGATGGGAATGCCACTGGTCTTTTGGCATTTGGAGCATGAACCATGAAAACAGCTTAACTATCATGTTCTTGACAATGTCTCCTAATTTTTGTGAACTATTCAAACAATGAGAACTAACTGAAAAATTTTGTTTTGACCTTAAGAGTCCTCCTTTCTTCTGCTCTAAGTTGTACTACTTATCTTTCCCTGGTAAGTAGTATAACAAACTTTATTAAGTTTTTTTATAAACCTGTAACTTAGCAGGTGTCCATCATTGGCAGTATAATATTTTCCCTTTATTGCTGTTTCAGGGAAATTCATGTGTGTGCATGAAGAGAGAGGGAACATGGAGATAGAATTAAACTAGTTAACCTTTAAATTCCTACATGGAGATTTAGAGGATACAACTGTCACCACAGCTTTGTGCTGCTTATGTCTGCTTTCAGTATCTCAAGGCACTGTCCAGCAGAAGAGAGATCTCATGTTGATAGTGTTTATACTGTAGAAGCATATAAGGATAGTGTATCCTAAAGGCATTGCAAAAATGGGTCCGAACCTTGACTCTAGAAAGCTCTGAAGCTGTGGTAGGAAGTGCTAGGCCCAACTATGCAAGGCCCAGCTGTAAACCTTTCAGCCTTCTCCACCTGAACATGTCCCAAAGCCCTTAAAAATGTACAGCTGCTGATAACTGAAAATGATAACATCTGTGTACCCCTTTGTTTGTTTGTAGTACAAAATATAGTCAAAGTTGTTCATCTGAAAGATAGAATGAAATGATGAGGTTCTACCTTGAGTGATCCCAGGTGACTGAGATTTTGAAGCTCATGATGGGTTTTGGTAGTGTTCAATCAAACATCTTGAGGGACCAAAATGTTTAGGAGGCAATTTGTTCAAGATATGAGTGTAGGAGAAAGGAGCCATAGCTATTCCACCTGAATGTTGGAGGCAGAATACTCAGACCCCCAGGTCTTTGGGGCACTTAGACTTGTGGAATAGTGTCATGACCTTAACTTCAGTCCACTTGGGAGATCAAGCTTTGTAACTAATTGAGCTGACCACTGAAGCATATAGCTTGACAAGGAACTGAACCCACAACTCTCAAGGGTTTCATCAAGAAGGTTAGCCAGAGACCAAACATTTTTGTGAATCAGAAGAGTATTATAAGAGAAACAGATAATTTTAATTCAGTCAGGAGATTCAATATATTTCAAACAGTGGTTCTCAGTAGTACTTGCTATGGTTCTTAGTTCCCCAAACAGTTCTGAGGAAAGCTCTTCGTAAGTACTTTATTATTCTGTCTTCCAGTATTAATTTACCTCTGATTGCTTTGGGTAACTTAATCACATGACTCCACTAAGGAGAGAGGCACTGATGTTGCCAAAAGATTGTAGCTTATTTAGTGATGTGTTAATGTCTCCAAACCTTTTTCAGTAAGTAATTTCACCCAAAATTCTGTTAATGTTTCTGTGGGACACATAAGATTTCTAGGCCAGAAACCAAATGTCCTAGCTCTTGTTCTGAGTCTGCTGTAGGAAGCCTAATGAACCACAAAAAAGGATCTCACTATCCCTGAAATGTCTTTCTCTTTGCTTTATTTCCTTCGTTTCTCATTCTTCAAGAATGTCATCATGACTTCTTGCAGATTTTTCAGTTTTTCAGTATGTCATGGTAGGGATATTGAAGAACTTTAATAATGCTTTCTTGACATCCATGAAATAATTTCATGTTAATATTTTTATTATTATTCCATCTCTCTCTATCTCACTTGCTCTCTCTCTTTTCCAAGGAGAAACCAGTCAGAGACATTGGCCCTTTCTGCATGGCATTTCCCATGCAAAAGGGCACCTGGAGCTTCGTGTGATTGTGAGGAGTGATCTGCATGATGCACTCACAATCATGCGATGCTCCAGGGGCCGGCAGGCACCAATTGCACACCTTTTCATTTTCGGTTGGAAGCCGAAAATGGTGCGCGATCACGCATTGCTCCTGGGTCCCGTGCTCACTTACCTGGCGTGTGGACCCTCCGGAGGCAAGCCAGTCGCGCTTCCTTCCACAGCTCAGCCTGGGAAACTCCCAGGCTCCGCTGTGGAAGGAAGAGGCAGGGCTCTCGCACAAGCAGGCAGCTCATGCAGAGCTGAAGCAGCAGGGACGCGAGAGCCTCTCGCCAGAGGCTGCTCGCATGATCCCTGCACCCCAGCGTCAGGAAAAGGTAAGTAAGGTGTGGAAAGGGCCGTTATGATGCTATGGGAGGAAAGGGAGAAGGAAAGGTGTCTGGCAGCTGTGTAATGGAAGTGCACAGTGTTTTTATGTGGCATATGGCTGCATGCCAGTGGTTGGTAGAAAATGGTGCCCCATCCTTCTCTACGCAAGCTGTGGTTGGAGGGATGAGTCCATTTGATCCCTGGGAGGTATTTGTACTACAAAGCAGAAATGGAAAGGCAGATGCCATTCTGTTTATATCCTTAAAGCAGGCAGCAAGTGGTGGATAGAAGCCTATTTCTTCACTTACAAACATTTGTTTCAGCTATAGACTACAGATGGGATGAGATGACACTTGTGGAATCTACTTGGGTTTTTTTTTTTGGTTTTTTTTTTACTAGAACCTTAAGATTCACCAAATGGAGGCTGGTGCAAAGGATACACACACTTAGAACCAAGAACCAAAGAGTTCTGAATATTTTGAGTGCTAGGAGTAAAAAGAAGCCTCACTCCTTCTGTATTAAAATTCACCCTGGGTTAATCCAACATTCCTCAGTTAAAGCTTCAATTTTTAGGGACTGCAATAGGGAGTGGGGAGATGAGGAAACTGTCAGAATTTGGGGACACTGTCTTGCTGAAGTGCCTTATTGCCTTTGTGAGACACATACCAATCTGAACTGTTTTCAGTATACTTGGGCAGGTAACACATGGTCTATTAACTGCATGCATCCCCCATCTTTGTTTGTCCCCCACCACACAAGGCACCCCTGCCTACTTAATACAGCTGGGGAAGAAAACCCAAGAACGTTGCTTTACCTTCAAAGAACATTTCTTCCCTTCAAAACAGGACACATGCACCCTACAGACCTTGTTTAGAAGCCCAATTTGCACTTCCAGAAGCCTCTTGGAAATGCTAATCTTCTTGTAAAGAAGTCATACAGGGAGCCCATGACATGTTTTGAAGGAAAGTAAATGATGCTTTGAAGGGTAGAGGAGGTTCCTCCTCATCCATTTTTTCATGCTGGCAAAGAGGAAGGAGACCCTTTGGACTGGTATGCATAATGGCCACTGCTAGGTTCAGGGGGGCAATGTGGAACCCTGACAACTACAAGTTGCCCAGCCTGCCACATGGACTTTAAACTAGGTCAGTACAGTGTGCTTCATTTCAATTTCAGCTGTTCAGTTTTTCTGAAGGCATCATGGCGCTGCTTTATGACAGTAATGGGGAGTATTATGTACACTGGATTCCCAGACCAGTGAAAAAGATGACCATTCTAATAACATAGTAGATTTTCTTTAGTAATATTCCACACTGAAGAAAAACAAAACTCTAGCCTTTTGTTAATAAAAATTGCCTTCATATATCAATAATGTGCAAAATACATTTACATGTAACTGGTTAATGATTCCTTAGTCAACTAAAACAAATCTTTAGTCACAGAATGCATGTATAATTACATTTTTCCACGCATACATCATCTTCTTATAGATATTGGGCTAGATGAGCCACAGACACTTCCTTGTCCTATTGCCAGCACAGAAATGCACACTCATACAATGCATGTGTTCTTTGAGATGGTCAGTACTGATTGACTCTTTTTCCCTACCCCTCTCAAAGATGAGGAGAGCAAGCCATTCTGTGGATCCATCTTATCCCCCACTTCAGATTTTGTGCAGGCAATATGTGGTCATGTAGAAGTTGCATGGAGACCTAGCCTTGGAAACACCATTAATGTTGCCCCTCGTGTTGCAGGTCTGCCTAGCTATGGGATTTCTTCTGTTAAAACACAAAGGCCAGATGAGAGTGGCTGTGATTTCTTGCATACCATTTTGAATGGGATATACTTGTTGTATACACCGGTGACAATCTGGAAACTCTACAAACTCTGCCAAAGCTCAAACCTTGCCTTTAGCACCATTCACTTCATCCTGCCTCCCACGGATCAATCAAAATCAGTTTGCTGAAACGCCAAGTATAAACAACTAACTTAAAAGTTTGCTGGCCCTTAAAAGGCAGCTTCTGAAAGTCTGGCTGTTGCACTCACATAAACTGGAGCTCATAGCTGCATGCTCCTTTCAATTAATTAAAGCAAGGAAATGAAGTATAACTCTTGACTGACTTGATCTGCCAGGAAAGAGGAGTCAGTTTAGTTCAGAGCTCAGGACAGCTGACTTTCCCACTGCAGAAGTAGTGGATTTCTCCTGCAGTGTGTTAAATAGCATCAGCTATATTTGGGATGCTTTCTTTCTTTTTTAATGGAACAGGACTTATTCTGAACATCATTTACACTTGATTCATACAGTTGTTTTGGCACCCCAGAAAACAAGTGGGCACTCCTGCTCATGGTAAAAATAAATTGTCAAGAGATTTCTCCAGACAATCACTCTATCACAGTAAGCAGGACATTTGTACTCTGGGACTGGTACATGAAGTCCTGCCACTGGAGGTGGGATGACACTTGCTTGTTCCCCTCCCTGCTATGAGACCTCCCCAGTGCCCTAACTATGACCACCATAACTCCTATCTCCTTAATGCCCTGGATCCCATTCACATTACACAGCTATTGGGCTATGATTCCATTTTTACTGCCATGGTTCTGTGGAATCCTAGAACTGACAGTTGAGAGAGGACCTTTGGAATTCTCATTCCATGCAGTGCAACTATGACAGTTAAAGTGGAATCATAGTGCTGTAATTTTGCAGTGTGAAAGGGCCCCTGGCTTTGTGGGGAGGCCAGCCTTTTTGAATTGAGTCCTGTGAGTGAGGTGGCAAAGAAGGTTGCCTGTGCTTCTATGGCTATAATGAAGCAGCAAGAAGTTGATGGTCGCTCAACCTAGCCAACTTCTCAAAACCTCCAAGAGTGGCTGTTCCACTACTCGTGTCAATCTCATATCCATGAACAGGGCATCAGGCCAACCCCTCTAGAGAAGCAAGAGCAGTCACTTTTGCTCTCACTCTTGCTTGATGCCTCACTCTGAGAGGTCTTCACAACTGGAAAGGGCCTGGTAGCTGCTCCAAAAAGCCTCCCTGAGTTGATGTAGCAGCCAGTAGATGCAACAGTAGAAAGCAGCCTTCTGGGGTTGGGGGATATGCATGACTTTTCCCACTGTTCCTGATCTGCCACATGAGCCAATAGACTCATTTTGTCTGAAGGGAAGGTCAACCCTGTCATATTAATTTATTATGAGGAGTCCATGTGGTTTTCCCCAAGGAAGCATTTCAAATAAGGAGCAGTACCTCTGTCCTAATATTTGGGCACTGGTAGAAATTGTATTTGTTGATTACATTTAAAGATCACCTTTGTTTCAAGGAGTTCAAAGTGGCATACATAGTTCTCACCACCTCCTATTTCATCCTGACAACAAGCCTGTGAAGTAAGTTAAGCCAAGGGAAAGTAGCTGGACTATCATCAGTTAGTAAGCTTCATGACTGAGTGAAGACTTTTTAACTTGGTCTTTTCTAGCCCTCGTTCAGCTGTCTAAACTCTACACAATGGCAAAGGCTCCAAGACAGAATTGCTGCAGGAAGAGAGGGGAAGAGCAGTGGAGGGTAGCTGTCAGAGGTTCATATAGCACAGCCTAGGCCTTCCCTGGCCACAGAAGGAAAAAAAGTTGATTGTGCTGATACGGCAAGGTGGCTCTTATCTCTTCTGAGATGTTGCAAAGAGTGCCACGTGGGCTGCTGAGGCTGTGACACATGTTTGCAGGGAACTGAACATAAACACTGTCACTTTAAATTACACTGCTTGCTCTCCATTGTTCAGACACTAGCAATTCCTGCTTTGCTGAAGCCTTCTGCAATCTAAGCCTAGGAAGCCACGGCCAAGAGCAAAAAGTCTTCCAAACCATGAGCCGGCTGCTGCTGCTGCGTCCTTTGTGCTTTGGGAGAGCAACCTTGGTTGTTTAAGAAGTTGTTGCATAACCTCTTAACAGGGCTGTTTCCTTCTCTAGTTTCTCTCCTGCCTCTCCCCTCCAATTAATCCAGGAAGTGTTTCCCCAAAGAATCATCCTTCAAACAGAGGCAGCCTCTCAGATAAAGGAACTGTGCAGCCTCACGCTGCTGTGTTTACAGCAGGGAAAATGCTACTGCCTATTTGGTTCTCTCTGTGTATTTTCTACAGACAACAGTATGAAACTGCCTGTTTCCTCATGGTACTTACCAAGAGATGGGGTATACCAACCAGACAGTAGTTTAGGCCTAGGAACTGACCAAAAGTTCCGTGGCATTGTGAGGGGCAACACCTTTCAGGTAGCTAGAAGAAAGTAGTTTTCCCAGGTACATTTGGGCAAAAAAGATGAGATGCCAGATTGCCATTTTCACCTTATTCTTCCCTTTATGGTTTCTTTTTATGTCTTTTACAAGTGAATTTTCTTGCTCCTTTTTCTCTGGAGATAAATCTGAATGGAAGAAGGGAAGCACATAACATGGTGACACTTCACAACTTTTAATAATTACACATTTGAGGCTCAGGAGAGGGAAGTTATAAGGCTTTATGTTTCCTGAGGCAAAACCCATGTTTGTCTTTGTGACTGTCATGATGCTATGTGTTGTTAGGGTTGCCTAATCAAGACAAGTATAAAGAGGAAGGAGGCAGTGGCATTACATTTGTGTTAATGAGTTGGCATTACCTCTGTGTAAAGTGTGCAAGTGTTTCAAGTGCTTCATATGCATTATTGAGTTGCAGTCCTTACAACAACCCTGTAAAGCAGGTCAATGTTATGATTAGGAATGTGCAACTGATGTAGCAAAATCCTAAATAATGAACTAGACTGGACTGATTTGGACACATTAGTATGAGCTCTGGAGTGGACTGGACTGGTTTGCTTTGTTTCTATAGCAGAATGGGCACAGGCCATAATTCAAATGATCTGAAAATTTGGATAAACAGCAAAAACCCATATGGTGTGCCTCTGACATGGATGATATCAGGAAGACACCAAAGTAATGTAATAACAGAAAGAAGGAGAGGAGAGGAACTAGGTTTTTCTCACTGACAGCTCTGTTTTGCAATCTGGAGCATGAATCTCACCAGCACTTCCCTGTCACAGTGCTTATGGGGCAAGCTCATATCAAGTCGCTGAAGTTTTACAATTATTCAGCTACCTCCTCCTGGCATGTCTTTGTTTTGTAGCAGATCTATCGTGGGGTGTGCAAAGCTGTTGACTGTCGTCTGAGTTAATCTTGCTCAGTCTTTTAATTTCCTTTTGTTTTCTTTAATATCATGGGCTAATCTGTTTGTTTGTTATCAATCTATCTGTTTAATGAACCTGTATGTGTTTTAGATAGCAAAACCTGTTCTCCCTATCTGCCTAGCAATTGCTCCTAGTGGTTGTTGCTGGTACATAGGGTCTAGAAATAACGCAGGCAATCTGAGTCACTGAAAAAAAAAAGCAGAATGCTGTCTGGGACTGCTCTGAAATGGAAGCAGGTCTCAGGACTGCTATCTCCCTTCACTGTAAGAAGCAAACAACCATCTTACAGTGTCAGTAATCTGCTCTAACAGCTCAAGTGGCAGAACCAAGAGATTGTATTTAGTAGAGAGCCAGAAAACTTCCAGCAGCCAGGCAGGAGGTCAAGGTACACAGGAGAGGGTTATGGCAACAGCAGTTGCTCCCCCTTGAGAAGCTTAGGTGGGCAACTTTAGTAGATATGGGATGAAAGGAATACACGAGCATGGGAAGGAAATTTCCAGCTCTGGCCCAGATCACGAAATGGCTCAGGATGAAGCAGAGAGATTTCCAGGATTGTCATTCAATGAACTGCTGGTAATGAATTCTATCAGTTGGTTTGCTGGGAGGAAAAAGGAAAAGGAAAAAGATACCTTCTCTTCAAGTACACTGTCACTTCATTATGAATACCATGATAATGATATTTCAGTTAAATTTTAACATTTAGATGACTGCTATAATAGGACTGTGCCAGAACAAAAGCAGCATGAAATAAATTGTCAAAGTTGAGCAGTCAATAACAACTTGCAATTTGTTGTTGTTGTTGGCTTTTTTGAATAGCACACACATACACACTGAGTTTCGTATCTGCAATTCAGCTGGGTTAATATCTCTTTAGGCTCTAACATGCCTCTAAATGTTATGTGGATATGCAAATAAAATTAAAAAGTTATAGCTATTTATGTTTCCCAGCACAAATCAACGTGGGAGGCGATCTGGAGTCTTGAATTTCAATTCAGATTTGGTATCTGAATCAGAATGGATTGGATCTGTGTAGAAACAGGCCAATGTGAACCGAGATCCATACTGGGAGGGGTGGGTGGATGGGTGCCGTGCACAGCTCTAATTAGTATCACTCATGCAGAGCCAGTGTGGTGGAGCAGTTTGAGCACTGGGCTACAACTCTGGAGACCAGCGTTCAAATTCTTGCTTGGCCATGGAATCCCATTGGGTGGCCTTGGGCAAGTCACATTATCTCAGCCTCAAAGGAAAATAAGAGTGAACTCCCTCTGAACAAATTTTGCCAAGAAAAACCCATAATAAGCTTGTCATAAGCCAGAAATGATCTGAAGGCACACAGCAACAACATGTTGCAAAATGGATGAGGCAGTGAAACAGTGATATGCCTAAGGCCACCTGACAAGTTCATGGCAAGAGTGTTTGAGTTAGGGTCTGTCTTATTCTTAGCTCAGTTTCTTAGCTACTGCATTATGCCAGCAGGATCATCATATTATTAGGAGCAAAGTACTGAGGGAGGCGGGGGGAGGGGAGAGAATGTGTGAGAGAGAGAGGGAGAGAGAGAGCATACGTATTTTTGTGGAATTCTACATTTCCCCAAATGCAGACATCCTACAGATTCTACAAATGTAAATTCTGTACTTAAATCCAGGACATCTGGTCTATTTCCTTTCTAACAGCATCCCCCATAGTTTCTAATAATGCCTCCTTTAATAATACTTTAACAATAATTCTTTGCTTGACGAGTTGTGCCAAACCTAAATATGAAAGCCCCAACTATCTGTAATGTAGTGTAGTTCCAAATGCAATACTCTGCATAACCACTATACTGCTTTTGTGAAGTGCGGTGAACATAGGAACATAGGCAACTGTCTTGTCCATAGTAAGGCCATTGGTCCACCCAGTTCCATTTTCTCTACTTTACCCTGAGTGGTATTGTTTCTCAATAGTATTAGGCAGAGGCCTTTCCCAACCCTACCTGGACATTTTGGGAACTGAACTTGGGGCTTTCTGCATGCAAATATCTGCAATACTGTTGCAACTATCTTGGTTCAAAGACATCAGCAAAGGAGAGGAGGTGTAAAGTTTAGATCTGCTGACTTTTTATTATGACAATATGTTGACAGGAAGTTTTCAATTTCATTTCAGACATTTTTAACTCCTTCCACTAGAGTCCCCTTCCCCCAACTACCAACTGCCTGGTAGCATAGTTGCCAGTCCTACAAAGTCTGCAAGTGCCTCTTTGTTTCAGCTGTGTACAGATAGTTCTGCAAAAAGGTAGGAGCAACTTTGCCCTTACTTTCACTGTGGAAGTAGCTCTGGGCAAGCATTAAACAGAATAACCTAAAAGCAAAATACATTGAAAGGAAGAGGCCATTGCTTACTCCATTTTCCTGATGTCCCCAGACCAATTAAGTCAGCAGACTAGGAGATACTGACTGGACTGAAGGGACTTTCAGTCTATTCAACTGCAGGGCGAATGGAAAAAGAACATGGCTATAGATGGCAAGAGGATAATGGGAAAGATAGCTTTATGTTCCTTTTTTTTTTTAAATTAAGCATGGAAGCTAGAACTGAATACAGAAGTGTGTACTGTGAACAATACCCAAGCAATTTTTCCAAAGTGATTGTCTGTACACACACTTCAAAGTGTGGGGCTTGGCCACTTTTTTAGATGGGTGGTGACTCATACTTTCTTTCTGGAAGTTCAGAAATTCACCAAAAAAGAGTTGAACTGTGTACATTCCTGAAAGGCAGCTGCATGTACTTGTGGTGCAAGGCACATCTTGCTCACTCTCCACAAAGCGTGTACAAGACCAGGGCATGCAGAAGGGAAGCTACTTCCAGTCTGATAATGTTGCAAGTGGGACAGCCAGTATCATTCCATACACGTACAAGGGTTACCACAGTAAAAACAGGTTATGGCTTCTGTACCTTTAATGGCTTTGTAGAAAAGGGAATTTTGGCAGGTGTTGCTTGTCACACAACCACATAACAAGCAACACTTGCTGAAATTCCTTCTTCTACACAATCATTAAAGGTACAGGAGCCCTCTCCAGTTCTCATTCTAGCAACCCTAAATGTACTGTCAGATTTGGCAAGTGTTGAAGAGTCTCAGGGCTCTTAGATTTAGAAAGTATGGGCCAAGCTGTATGTGAACAGTGTCTGAGAGAGGTCTGCAGTAAATTATTGTCATCAGCCATAGAGCCATTGGTCATAAATCTGCATATTTTGGTTGAGTCCATTTATATTAGTGGTATGAATCTGTATTCCCAGTAAGCTTGTTTTTCAAAAGCATTGTGCAAGTAGCCTCTGAAGAGGACTGGAAGACTTGCTCTGGAATGTAAAAGGGCAAGAGAACTTTTTTAACATTTCTTTTGGCGAGTTCATGTAGGAACGCAGTGATATTTTTTTTCCTAGACATATTTTATTAAAGTACCTAAGAAGCAAGATGACTACACTGGCTACACTGAAGAGCTCTGAGCCTGCAATGATAACTGTTGCTCCTACACTATGGCCATTTCTGCACTACACTGTGATAGTGCCTTTATTCTACTTTCAACATGCTGTGGAATTTTGGGATGTGTAGTTTCCTGAGGCCAAAGAACTCTCTGGCTGAGAATTCTAAATTCCCCTCCCTAAACTGCAACCCCAGAATTCCATAGGATGTTGAAATAACACTATAAACAGTGTCATGTGGAAATGGCCTATGTTAGTAGGGCTGGTTTCACCATTAAGGAAAGTGAGGCAGCAGTCCCAAGCAGTCCATTTTGATTGTCATGAAGGGCAGAAAAAGGTTTATTATTTACTTTTTATTGTATTTTTACTACAGGGATCAAGGAGGAAGGGAAGTTTTCATGAAATTTTCTGTATCAGGTGCCAAAATAATTTATCTGGCTTAACTGGAGTGGATGGGCTCATATAGAGGCAGGGAGGTTGGGTTTTGTTTTACTTGAACTGAGTGGGTGGGGGCATTTGTTGCTCCACATCAGACAGCAAAGTGTCTTGAGCATGCCCTGCACTATCATATCCTTAGGCCATTTCCGCACTAGGTTGTTATAGTGCTATTATTCCACTTGCGACATCCTATGGAATCCTGGGGTTTGCAGTTTCGGGAGGAGCCGACTGGCCCCTCCCAAAACTGCAAACCCCAGGATTCCATAGGATGTCGCAAGTGGAATAATAGCGCTGTAACAGTCTAGTGCGGAGATGATCTTAGTCTCTGTATAAAGCATTCATAATAACATTAGGGTAAACTCTGAAATGGTGTGGGATAACATTTAAGTCAGGAGATCCAAAATGATTACATAATTCATCCCAGTCACAGTGCAGGATGGCCAGGTTGGGCGTGCAAATTATCTGCGTCATCATCAACAATAGCAAACACATTACCATCGTCATTATCACCGTTATTTCCTACCTTTTCCTCCAGTCCGGGAGTCAAAGTGGCTTACAAAGGTTTAAAATTCATACCATACAAAAATGTTAAAATATAAGTAAACTTAGAATTAAAACAAGTTAAAGGCATGACCACACTAAGTTAATGTTAGAAAAATCAGTAAGAATCAGCTTGCTGCAAATCAGGAGAAGCAGAGAAGTCCTTTACAAGGAAAGATGGACTCTATAAATGGAAGCCTTATATTCTACCTGAAGAATATATTATGCAAATTTATGAGAACTGTCGTAATTTGCATGGATCAAACTATAGAAGTGTGCATTTGTCCTGAATCTGTGTATATGGGCAGAGGTAGTGATGATGGGAAGGACTGGGAAGTGTTGTTGTTTTTTTGTTATTGTTATGTATCTTCAAGTCATTTCTGACTTATAGCAAACCTATCATGGGGTTTTCTTGGCAAACTTTGTTCAGAGGGGATTTGCCTTTGCTTTCCTCTGAGGCCAAGGGAGTGTGATTTGCCCAGGGTTACCCAGTGGGTTTTCCGTGGCTTAGCAGAAATTTGAAAAGAGCACTGGAGGTAGAGCAGTGGCAGTTGCTAGTGAAGCTTTCTGGTCCCAATGTCTGTCATTTTGTGACTATGGGCAGGAATTTCATGAGTCTGTGATGGCTGCCAGACCCTGAACAAGTGCTGTCAGTCTCAGAATATCTTGCTGTAAAACAAAATGAATCTGCTGCTGTTGTTATTCATGACAACCTGTGACTGTTGTGTGCCCACTTGCTGTTATTTATCATAGTCAGGACTTTTAATTCACAAAGCTTTTTATTCACACTCTTCATTGTGTTTGATCTCACAGTGACTTGTCTAAGGCAGGTCACACTGTTATTAGCACTTCACAGATGGAGAATCCAAATCCTGGTCTTCCAGATCTGAGTTCTGTCCCTTATCTGGTGGCTTTCATTGCTACTGGGTTTCTGTCTTCAGTATAAACTAGTCACTATAACGCCACCATAATGAAGATGGGTGAGCTGAAAGGCTAGCCTTTAGGTCAAGTAATTACAAATAACAAGAGTGAAGTTTTGCCCTTCCCCAACTGTGTCCCAAACAGCAGTCTGTTAGCTTTGTTCCACTAAACTCAATAGGAGGCAGTAGGAACCAAACATGCTCCATCCTTTCATCAGCATCTTTTTGCCCACAGTTCCGTAACAATTTCTTGGTCACCTGGGAAGGTAACAAAGATATGGAATTCAAGAACTGTTCTGTTCTTTTCTGTTCTGTCCCGTTCTGTTTGTCTGTCTATCCGTCCATCCGTCTACTGATCTTCCACCCAGGCTCTATTGAAAAGGGGAGCTGGGTTCATTCCTCAGGTAGAGTAAAGGGAATTAAACTAAAGTACACTTTTAAAAAACTTGTTGGCAGAAGAAAACTTTCATCATTTGGCTCCCAAGGCCCTGACTAGCTCCCTACCTAATGAGACACCTTTCTTCTCCTAAGCAAAGAGGGGGGGAAATAGGCCTGTGAATTCACTCTCCTGCCTGAATTGCTGGATATGTGAGGTAGAAAGGTCACAGAGATCAGGCTGTTCTTCTTCTTGAGAGTAATGTGTTTGCTTTGTCTGTCAAGCCAGGGCTGCTGCTCATCACACAGGCATGCTGGGCCTGATCAGGCATTCATGGAAGCCAATGGGATCAGGATGGAGCCATTTATAGGCCTAGAATGGCTGGTTCCAAGCTGCTGGACAGGAAAATACCTGAGCTGCTGCTCACTGCCTATTAAACTGGTGCAGAATGATTGAGAAATTACTCCCTGGCAGAAAGAAAAAGTCTGAAATATTTATTTTGGAGTGCTGTAAAAGGCAACAGAGGGGGGAGAAGCTGGGAAGGGTAAGTGGGGAAGGTGCCAGCTTTTTGGCAGAGTTGAGGGGGGAGGGAAAGGAGAATGAAAGGATAACTTTGTTTTTCTTCCTTCTGAAACATAATAACATAACGAGACAGGCAGGGTTCCGTTGGCCCAAGCCCCTCTTTTGATTTAATGCTTAAAGATTGCAAGGGGGCCGGCACAGCTGGGGTTTCGAAAAGATGCCGGGAAAGGAGAGAGACCTTGGCCTTGCTGTGGATACAATAAAGAGGAGTCGTCTTTCCATGACTCCAGTGAGAGCCCCTTGGCTTCTGAAGCAGTGGGCGGGGGGGGGGAATTTGGCAGAACTTCCTCCTTTTTTGCCATTTGGGTTGCTGTGGCTAAGCGGGAGGTATGGGAACCCTTCAGGGAGAGGCACACGGTGGGGGGAGCTTACACACCCAACTTTGCTTTCCAAGGTTGGAACCAATATGTATGTATGTACGTGTGTGTATATGTGTGTGTGTGTGTGTAGGGGGGAGAGAAAGCCACAATGACATTTAAGCATTGCACAATTTGGTACAGCTGGCAGCAGCTTGGTTTTTGTTTCTCAGTTTGTTTGGTAATAGCCAGTATAGGAGTAGAAGGGTGGTGAGAAGGACCTGAAGAAACTAAAGTTCAGAGCTGAAGACCTCAGAGAAGACATTCTGGGATGTAAAGCAGGCTGGGGAACAATGCTAGAGGGATCAACCTTTTGGCAGAAGTATACAGGCATCTGGGAAGGGAAACAGTTCATTAGCTCACTTTACACATTCATCAAAGGGAATCAGGGCAGCATCTATGGACCATGTGAGGTCAATGTCTGGTTCAGGATCACCTAGCAGGCAGAAATTCAAGCCCAGGGCCTGAATCACGTTGACAGTCTTAACTAGAGTAAACTCACTGGGTCAGTTGTAAAATGGTGTGTCAGCCAAATGGTGATAGAATGAGTACATTCTAGATTTCCTCTAAGTGTTATCTTTCTGTTCCCTGCAAAGGTACAACACAGCAAAGGCTGTGAGGAGACGATTCCATGTGTATTCAGCAAGAGACCTTGAAGGGGCAGAATGCAAACTGCTTTGGGATTTGTAAAAGGCTTTTTGTCAAGCAATGCAGAAACAGAAGCAAGATAAAGATTACAAGAAGGACAGAAGTAGCAAAGTTAGAGTAGGAATGGATAGCAGATCAGACAGAGAGGGCTGGGAAGCAGTACACTGAGAGGGACTCAGGCACTTCTGTCTAGAAGCGCAGTGCTGGTAAAAAAATAAAACAAAACAAAACAAAAACAAGAGAGGCTGAGGAGGAAGCTCTGATGGAGTGGGATGAGGAAGTACACTGAGGGTCCTTGAATTTCTCCAAGGGTTTTTCTAGGATATGGTGGTAACAGAGAAGCATTATTTTATTGCTAGCATCACCTCCACAGAAATCAGCACTTAAGTGTGTTTTCTTGCACTCACCATGTGGATCTTCTTCAGCCTGTGTCCTAGTGATTTTCACACCTGCTTCACCATCTTTCTGGTGCACCAGGGACCTGACTGTCTTCTATGCTGTGGGAGAGGATAATACGCCTGGCTATGTGGATTTAATTTTAGTTGACTTGCTTTGTTTCAGTTTGATGAGCACCACAGTCTCTTCCTCTTGCTCCACTCATACGATGTCTTCAGAACTCTCCAGTCACCACCACTCCACCTGGGGTCCACTATCCCCCCTGGGGCTAGAGAATCTACAGGATGACATATCCCCTGAGGTTTTCAGAAACCACTGGGGATTAGGACTCTTCAGAGGCCAAATGCAAACAGAATCCAGCTCCAGACAAATTTTACCGATGAGATGAAGACAGTTAGCTGGCTCACCATTTCCGTTCTCACCCATCTGCCAAGGCTGAAGCTTCATAATAACCTTCTGTTCTCAGGAAGCTCAGCTGTTGAGAGGCAACTTCTGTTTTGGAAAGGCAAGGCACCAGCTACCACCACCCAAAGCTTCATGAATCTTTGCCTCTAATTGCTGCTAGGGGGGTAGAGTGGCAACGAAAGAAAACTTGTTGAGTAAGATAAAAGAATAGCCACTAACCTGATGCAGCTGGATGGATTTGATATGAAACTGTATACATTCCTGTCCAGCCTCTGGCCAATAAATGCCCAGAGTTCAAATGCAAAGTGACTGATTTATCCTTTTTATGGCTGAATTATTTTTTTGAAGTTCAGATTTTAGACAATATTCTGCAAATTAAGTAAAGAGCAGATAGCAATGTGAGCCATTTCAGAGTAGTAGCCTCCAGGTGCCATTTGGGAATGCATTTACTATACCAGAGTGGACTTGCTGGATTAGCCATAGACAAGATGTTCTGAGAATCCCCAATGATTTTTTCCCCCATCTTTGGCTAAATGCTGCTGTGGAATTAGGCTGAACCCTCCAATATACTCTGAGACTGTTAATGCATCCTCCTTGAAAAGTGATGTACTCCTGTTCCCTCAGTGCTATAGCGGACGATAAGGGTTTTGTCACTTGTGGCAATCTAGCCTTATGGACAACCATTACAATAGTGGCACAGGCAATTGCATGTGCCCATGAGATGGCTGCTAAAGCAGTGTTTCTTGTTTAGGAATGAGGGTGCCAATGTTGCTATACTGAAGTACACTGGAGCTCAGGCCCGTCTCTGAATGCGGAGGGATGAATTCTGTGCTCACTGCCCCACAGAAGTCCATCTGTACAACTAAATTTTGCATAGTGGTCCTGCCGTGTGCTGAGAGAGCCAAACTAGATGGGTGGGGCAATTATGAGTCGGCCAATCACACACACACACACACACACACACTCTCTGTTCTTTATCCAAAATGGCATGTGCAGAAGGGAAAGGAATGAAGCCTTCCCTCTCTGCCATGAGCCCTGTTTCCACTATACTGTGTACCTTGGCAGGAGTTTTTCCTAGTTCATGCATTAATCTATGCAGGGAAGGGATTGCTGAAAGCCACAGATGCTATTGATTGAGTTGCCTTTCTTTTGTGGTATTATGCAAGGTCTCATTT
This sequence comes from Iguana delicatissima, assembly GCA_948472985.1. Lineage (NCBI taxonomy): Eukaryota > Metazoa > Chordata > Lepidosauria > Squamata > Iguanidae > Iguana > Iguana delicatissima. Next base: position 1,015,426 of record CAOKZL010000593.1, read on the forward strand.
CTAGAACCACTTCCCTTTCCCTCTCAAGACCTCAGGGCAGTGTACATGATTTTCTGTCTTGTTTGATCCCCTTGCAATCATCCTGTCTGGTAGTCTAAACTGAAAGAGGGTCATTGGCCTTGAGAACAGTCATGCCCACTTCACAGCTCAGCAGGTATCTGAGGCCAAGTCTCCTTCATCTGCATCAGACTCTTTATCTACTGCACTACATTGGCACTTTCTCATTACAGCTACAACATAATGAGGTGGCCATTGTGCAATCTGGCTTGTACTTCTCCTTCTGTTTCCTTGGGTCACATAAACCTGGCACAGTGAAGATGATCAAATAGGAGTTGCACATTTAGTTTCTTACCCTATTTTAATAGGATCGTTCCTCCCTTTTGACATACGTGTAGAATTAATGGTCTTATCTTTCTTGCTGAGGGAGGTTCCTTTCCACCACCCTAAAACCTTAAGGTATCCTCAGAACAAGAGGAATTGTTGTTCGCAGAGACTGTGAGGTAGTCTTTTTGCTCTTTCTTCTTTTCTGCAGTTCTTCTAGGCTCTGATTCCCTCCCTCTGTGCAAATATCCAGGGAGTTTTCCTTTCCTATTTCGGGCCTGTGTAACCATGTTGCAAAGGCAGGTAAGCCCTGGGGGAGGTGAAGCAGCAAGAATGTCTCTTGGGACTCATTAGCTCTTTGCCTTGATAGATGTGCTACTCTCACTCCTGCCTGTTGTGCAAACAAGTGGCAATGCTGGTCTATGCAGCCCTTGCAATGTAGGTTAACAGCCTGCAAAGGCTTTGGATTGACAGATCTAGGAGTCAGCAAACATTAAAATGCTAGCTTTTAATAAGTGAGGCAAAAATGCCATTTGGAAGCCAAGAAGCCTCTTCCTGCTGTTGTTCTGTCCCTGTGGTGTTCTGGCAGGCACACATGCTGTTGGTTTGCCCTGTGGCATTTAGTATGGAAACCTGTTAATTGTGGAAGATGTTGTTGGCTCTGAGGGCTGTTCTTAGTTGCACTGGGAGATTAGAGCCAACCCTTCTCTGTAGTATAATTTTAAGTGTTTTTCTGTCTGTTATGGTATACAAATCTACACATGCGTGATCACACAGAGTCCACAGATTTCATGTGCTAATTCATGGGATGTAAAAAAAAGACCACATTAAGGTCTTGGCCTGTGTCGATCAACTATTTGACTCCCTTCCAAACATACATTACAGTCTCTCATTACAGTTTTTTCCCTAGGATGTATATTAATGAACAAATTTTGACCAAACTTGATATTTATATTTAGGCCATTCCTGCACTTATGAGTCGGCCAATCATGCACGCACACACACACACACACACACACACTGGGATTTGCAGTTTAGGGAGGGGCCTTTGAGGATTCCATAGGATGTTGACAGTGGAATAATAGCACTATAACAGTCTAGTGCAGGAATGGCCTTAGATGGACATCCCAGATGTTTTCCTGCACTTTCGGGACCGACTGCCAAACCTCGCCTCCTCCATGAAGTTGCTGTTTAATGCCCATTCTGCATGGGATGTGGTCTGAAAGAAGTATTAAGGACTGTAGGTGCTTCTAGGAAAACTTCTGTTTCATTCAAATCATAAGTGAAGTCAGCAGCATCAAGACGGACAGTGCGGAGTAAACTTCCCAGTTGAATAAGAAAGTGCAAGGCCATATGAGATGCAGGTACCACCCTCCCGGCTTGCTTGGCCCCAGCTGGCTCCTTGGGAAGGCAAAAGGCTGATGTAATGTTTTCATTCTCTCTGTAAGTGACTGGGAAATACCATTCTCTGGATATCTAAGGACTGTTATTAACATGTCATGATACAAAAAGTGCTGTGTTATTTCACTGGCTCTAAAGAGAGGCCTGCGTAGGTCAGAGAGCATTGTCATCTTAGCAACAGGTGAGCGAAGAGGTTTGCCCAACTGTGATGCAGGCAGTTACTCCTGTTTCTGGGAGATTTCTCTGACAATTGATGGATCAAAAGTCAACACAGTGGTTCTTTGGTTCAGCAAGGTGGCTTTTTGCAAGCCTCTTGCAGACAATAAGTTGCTTAAAATATCTGCCAAAAGGTAAGTAACCTTGGGGAATGGATGCAGTTTAGGAGGCATGTGATCAAGTAAGTGCCTGCAACCTGTTTGAAACAGGAGAAAAATGTATATAAACCCTCCCTTCCAAGGGAGAGAGATTAGGCAGAAACATGTGCCCATAACTCATTGTATAAAGTTGATGGATGTTAATGGTTTGGAGCGTTCATTTATATCAAGAGTAGGTAACTTCTGGGCCTCCAGACTGCTGCTCCCATCATCTCTCACTATTGGCAGTGCCATTTCTACTGTAGTTGCTTTTCAACAGGTAATGGATGGGGAAGCATTTTCTATCTGGCATTGCTCCTGTATCCACATCTCTCTTTTTGTCTCAGCTGCTATCATTTCTCATGGTGGGATCATCACTGAAGATTTTGTAAGAAGGTACTGGAGAGGTCTGATAGGAATTCCAGCCTTCAGGGCAGGAAACTGAACTGCGTAACTCTTGGGCTCTCTCTCAAATCCCGGGGCTTCCACAAGAAGCTCATCGTTTTGCATGAAGGCTGAATTTAGAGATTCAGAAAGTAATCCCTGCCTCCCTGTTGTGCCAAGCATTAGATAAATGCTTGGCTTTCTTTCACTTGGGACTGCATGAACTTTACAATATCATCCAAAGCCTTGATCTAAGTCCTCCTTACTTGCAGAAGTTAGATTCAAGGCAACCTGGGAGAGGGAGGCCCTTTCTTGAGTTTGATCCCCATATGTGGCTCTCTTCTCCACTCCCACCCATGGAACCTTGTCTGGTGCCAGATTTGATGTCCTCTAATACCAGGTGAATGTTTTTACCATTTGTTTGCTCCAGCTTCTCTGTATGCTTCTGAAACTCAGTTTGATTAATTGTTTCATTGCTTCTCCTGGCTTTTTTCCCCTTTTTCTGAGCTGCAAGAGTGTTTCCTGCAAGGCTACTGGTTATTTTTTAACCTTTGGAATACGGTCCTCTAGAGCCAGCATGGTATAGTGGTTTGAGAGTTGCATTATGCCTCTGGAAACCTGGTTTCAAATCCTCGCTCAGTCATGGAAATCCACTGGGTGACCTTGGGCAAGTCACACACTCTCACCATAAGTCAGAAATTTCATGAAGGCACACAACAATAGTACAGTCCTATGCATGTTTATTCTGCATCAATAAAATTTGGGTTAATCTCCCCATCTACATTCTCTCTGACTTATATAACATCTACATATCGTCTCCCGCATGTATTCTTATTAATCTTTGCCGTACTTCATACACTCAATGACAGGGTTGCCAGGTAGGGACCATCCCAATGCTTCAGATTTCAGGGCCTAGCCTAGAAAGACAATCCCTAGGTCATGATATCTTAAGCATCAACCTGAGTTGCACAGAGTATGGCATTTCAAATAAAAAAAAACACCACATCTAATACTGTATGCTCCAACATTTCACAGATGAAAACTGGGACACAAGCAACATCAGAGTGTCATCAAGATGACAAAAGGTTATTAAAATGGAGGAACAGAGAAGTGAGGAAAGGCAGTTTGCTTTTGCCTGAGTCTACAGGGAAGGGCAAGATTCCCCCCCCCTTTTTAGCTGAGTTAACTGGGCACAAACTACTTTTGTACTTTGAACTCAGTTTGCGGCAGCTGTAGTAAACAGAGGGAGAAAGGGGTAAAGTGCAAAGAAGAGAGAGATAGTGGGACATTTTAAAAGAAGCTAAAAAAGGGGAAGAGAGAGTTTTAATCAGCACTGTCCCTGCCAAACTGGGAAAATTGGAGAGTAGCTAACACATAAAAATGAACACACACATACACACACAGTTTTCCAGGAAGCACTCTTACATTGAGATTCCTCACTCTCAACTTCAGGAGTTGTAAGTGGAGCCAGGCATTGAGATCTGGGAACCCCACTCAGTGATAGAGTTGAGCCAGGGATTGCTGGATCAAAACAGGATTTTTTTTTATTAAAAGGGAAAATGATGGCTTCTGTCACCTCCACACCCTAGTTTTCTATGTTCTTTCTGTGCTTAGCTATAATCCTCATAATGGTTGGATGAGGACAGAAAGATTTTCCTCAGAATAATGTATTGCTGTGAGCTATATGTGTGCATGCGTGTGTGCATATGTGTATACCAGCTGGGGCTGCTGGTACTTGCCATCTCACAACCTTTGAAGGACCATGTGATTCCCCATTCCAGTGCACATACCTACATGCACGTACTCACCTGCATATATACCCATGGATCAACCCAATTGCTTCCATTTTTGGACCCTCCTTCAGTTCTCATGGCTTGCAGCACTGTCATGCAGAGCCCCCTGACTTCAGAATTTAGTACTACACCAAGTCCCACATTGGCAGAGCCTTGCATAGTGCAGAGACTTGCTGGTGTCCCCATCTATTCTGCTAGCCACTCCACAGAATGTGAAAGCTAGGCAGTCCGAGGTGATGTCCAGTCATGTAGGAGGCCTTGTTCATATGATCCACTCAAACTAGAGCATGCCTCCCTTCCTCCCAAGATTTGAAGTTTCTCCATTTTGCCTATTAGGCTGTGTGGAGCCTCAAAAAATAAAATTAAACCAGTCTTTGGGGTCATTTGTGCAATTATATTATTAGTATCTGGAACTTATTGGAAAATCTGAGGTACACTTGTTTTGGGGATGAAAGATTTTGTCTGTCATCAAATATGCTCACTTTGGTACAAAATGAACTGAAATTCACAAGGATTTATGCCTGTCTCGTACGTTATGGGGGAAGGGGAGGAAGAGGACGCATAAGTAGAATGATTGCCACACAGTTGCCCATGTCTGAGCTGAGTCTTCATTTCCTCTTCCCTCCTCTTCTGTCTCCCCAAGACATGTGCTGCTTGTGGCAAAGTTTCACTGCCACAGGCACAATGCAATGTTTTTCCAAAATAATCTCCCTAATGTTCTCCTAGAGTGTATTTCATGGCTACACTATAGTAAACACCATATAGATTGCAGCCTCGGCTTGAAATAAGTACCTTACTGTTGTTGGTTCTGAAATTTAATAGGGCCATTCAAATTAATGGGTAAAATCAGAGTGTTTATGTCCTTAGAATACTCTAATTAGAACAATTTGCATGATTTGAGAAGCTCAGTGACTAAGAGACAGATTTCAGATAATTGAATTAAGATGAAGATACTTTTTCTTAAATAACTCACACCATTCAATTTGTTACTCCTTTTCTTTTTCAATTTTTTAAATCAAAGTTGGAAAATAATTATATGTCAAGAGAATCTTCAAGGCAAGACAAAAAATTATATGGGTGAATTTCTACAATTAGTCCTGGAGCAATCACTTAAAAACAAGGTAGAAGTCTGAGTGGTTTCAGGGTTACCACTTCCTGCAGGGGTGGGAAATCAGGGGTAAAAAACCAAGTGAGAGCAGCTCTGTGGAATGCTGGGTGTCCCAAGCAGCCATGCCCTTTTCCACGATGCTCCAGACGACGCCCTCCCTTGTTTTGGTTTTCTTTTCCCCTCTTCATGATTTTCTGACTTTCTTTCCCCCCAGCAGTTTGGCAATGTTCCATGGCCACTTAGCATGTTCAGTCCTTGTTTAGCGTTTTTGGTGGATGAGAATGGGGGAGAAGTTTTTTCTGGATCAGAGATTCCCTTAAGCATGCTGATAGCATTTTCTTGCTTTCACTAGCCCATTGTGGCTTCTTAGCCACCATTTATCAGCATCCAGGTTCTCAAGTACCATGTAGGATGACAGGGCCTGAATCATAGAATCATAGAGTTGGAAGAGACCCCAGGGTCCATCCAGTCCACCCCTGTGCTATGCAGGAACACACATCAAAGCACTCCCAACAGATGGTCATCCAGCTTCTGTTTAAAAACCTCCAAAGGAGACTCCACGAGGCAGCATATTCTACTACCAGACAGTTCTGACTGCCAGGAAGTTCTTCCTGAGGTTTAAGTGGAATCTCCTTTCCTGCAGCTTGAATCCATTGCTCCTTGTCCTAGTCTCTGGACAAGCCCCTAAAGGCATCAGATGACATCTGATCTTGGAAGCTAAACAGGGTCAGCCTTGGTTAGCACTTGGATTGGAGACCATCAGGAAATATCAGGTGATGTAGGCTATATTTTAGAGGAAGGAAGAGGTACAACTACCTCTGAGTATTTCTTGCCTAAGAAAACTTTATGAAATTCATGGGTCACCATAAATTGACAGGTGACTTGAAGGCATATACCCGCACATGCATGCACACACATAAGCACTTAGGCAATGCTTATCATTGCTAAGCACTCCCTAAGCAGTTTACAATGTTTTTAGCTAATTGCCCCCAACAAGCTAGGTACTCATTTTACCAACCTACAGAAAAATAGAAGGCTGACTCAACCTGGAGGTCTGCAGGATTGAACCCACAACCTTGTGGCTGCAGTACTGGCACTACACCACTGCACTGCCAGGGCATAGGTGGTTGCTGTTAAAAATAATAATAATACTGATACAGAAAAGCATGCATGACTTCATGAGGTACATCACAGATCCTCCTATACATGATGATATGAAAGCATAGCCTTTACAGGGTACGTTGTTGTTGTTGTTGCTGCTGCAGCTGCTGCCACCCTTGAGCTCCCTGGTGTTTTGGGTAGAAGTACAGCACTCAGGCCAAGCATATGCAGCAGCCTTCCCCAACATCCAAATTATGATCTCATCATTATTTTAAAATATTTATATACCAAACAAGTGATTATGTCTTCCTGGTGATTTAAGTATATAAAAACAATTAATAAACATACATTTTGTGATACAAACAATTTTTTAAAAAATAATACTGCACTCCAGTGAGATGGAAACCCAAACATACCACAGAGCTCTGCATCTGTTTCCTAGATTTCTTGTTCATTTGGGTAAGAACGAAAGACAGTTTGAGCAGTGTTGTCATGTTGATGGCCTCGAACCAGTTCCCAATTCTGTACCTCAGCCACAGATTCCAGGACTCAAGAGCTCTAGAGAAAGCTCTGCCACTGCACAAGAAGACCAGCTCAGCCCAGCGTACTCTGCGGTGTCCTGTTTACAGATAGGTTTACAAAATGGGTGGTTGCTGGCATCAAGCATTGCCCTGTGGAAAGCCTTTTAGACTGGTTTGTGATGGTTTTCTTTTCTTAGTTGATTTCCTTAGGTAGCAAGCCCCTTGAGGACAGGACCATGAACATTTGAGGGGGGAAAATACCTGCTGTTAATCACTCTGAGCCCGTGGAATGGAGTGGGATATAAATTACATAAGTGGGTGGATGGAGTTCAGGATTTCAGCTACACCTTTCCATCACCTAGAAAATATGATCTGGTTTTCTGCCCCCACCTCCCCACCTTCACATTCAGTTGCCAGTTGGTAGCTGCTAAGCAATACATTGGGTATTTCCCATTTTGACAAACTCTCCTTCCCCATTTGGCAGAGCTGGTGATTTATGTCTGCTTTGAATTGAGATTATTTATTTAGTTATTTGAGAGTATAAATTGTTTACCTCAAAAGATTCCAAAGTGGCATACAATAACCCTGAAACATTGAACACAAAGCCTTACATAAGTTCAGTATCTACATTATCCATAAAAGTGCAACACGCAATAGGTTAAGCTTTTGTGAACAGGTTCCCTCCAACCTGCTGATATTCCTCTTTCATATGTGTGTATGTATGGTGCCATTTTGGCTATATCTCTCAGAGGGGAACAGAAAACTCATTAGGCAACTGGTTTGATGCAGGATTGAGGTCTGGTCAGAAGCCTGTCTGACCACAGTCAGACAGGCTATATCAGAGGAGCCTTCTAAAACTTTTCATAAAAGCAGAAGGCAAGACTTGTCCCTAAAGTTCAGGGCTCATTTCTCTGAGGGGAACAACAAATGTGTTAAGCAACATGCTTGAGGAAGAAGGGTCCTTCTTTCTAAAGTTTTTGGAGCTTCAATAATGGGGAGTAAGAAGAATCCTATTTCCCACTTCCAAAAAAAGGCCTCCAGCTTCACAAATGGGAAATTAAGAAGGATCCTATTCCCCACTTCTGAAGCTGCAGACTCTTTTATACACATTGACACAAAAGCCTCCAGCTTCAGGAAGGAGGAGTAAGAAGGATCCTATTCTCTGTTCCCTACTTCCGAAGCTGCAGATGGCAAAATCTCAAATGTGAAGGGCTGACAAATTGTTAAAAATGACTTTATTCAACCCTGTCCAGAAATTCTGGAATATAGGTTGGGTATAAATTTGGTTCCCAGACTTGAGACTTGAAGGTAGAGACTTGAGACTTGGAGTAAAAGACTTAAATATATCATTGGGAAATAGGCATGGCAGCAAGGTGAGGCTGGGATAGAAGAGAGTGGAGCAGCAGCTGGGTAGCCTTTCTGATGGAAAGAGCAACCAATACATCTTGACTGTTTTCCTACGTCCTAAGGTGGCCCCCACTGTGTGACTAGTGATAGGTTTGCTGCTGCCATCATTACTATTTTGCTCCACAGGGATGTGGCCTTGAAGATGGAACGTATTGCTGGGGTAGACAATTGTCAGAAAAGACTGTGGATCAGTAGGCTCCTCACCCCCCTTCTTCCCCTCATATCCCCCCTATACAAAGGCACTATATTATGCCAGCTCTGGAACAAGTGTAATAAGTTCCCTTCGATTGACCACAATGGGCAGGAAGAAGAAAAAATAACACTGGTAGTGTGGCAGGGGAGCTGATTAGGAAAATCCCGCCCCAATTTCCATTGTGGCTGGAGGAAGTGGGAAGGGCTTTGGAGCTGGGGCAGATCTGAGACCTAATTCCCCCACCCCACTGCTTTAAGATTGCTCTGCTTGGCATTTGTTTGTTGGACAACACAGAGTACTGTGCAGCCAGTGAAAGAATCTGCTACTAAAGCATCCCTGAGAAATGGGCATTGTGGGAGGCATCAGTTTACAAACGCATCCAAATATCTTTAGTAAGCCATCAGGGCATCATGTTGTAAAGGAGACTGCCCTCTGCCCAGTTGACCTAGAGGGGAAAAATAATGTATCTTCTTTCTTCCCTTCTTTATCTAATGAATAGCAGTAACATTTTTTTTAAAAAAAATAGTATAGAAATAAAATCCTCTACTTGCCTTTCTTGGGGTGGGAGGTGGGGGACCCATATCTTTTTAGCCCCAGCCTGCCTGCTTCAGTATCCCACGGTTTTATCAGTGTCATCACTGAGTGGTAAAGGATCCAACATTTTAGAAGAAAAATAACATTTAGCTTCACCAAATCCACTGCTTGAGATTGTAAAGAGATGATCCATGTCTGATTGTGATACAAGGTAGAAATGGGCTGGAGTACCCTGCCTTTCCAGTGCTACATTGCCGTGCAAAGGGTTTTGTGTTTTTGTTTCCTTCCCATTGCCTGGTCCCAGTGAAACAGCACAGGCAGCAGCAAGGGGTGATCTGTATATTATCAGACATTAAGGACAGCCCAATGAAAATACAAATAAACAAACAAAGAGCCTTAAGGGACTGGCAGAGCTGTGCTGCCCTGGCATACAGGATGTCAGCTGGAGCTTGAAGTTCCCTCATCCTGTTCATCCTTCTTGTGTTAATGTGGGAAAGTGAGATCTGGGGCGGGATACACCTCCCTGCTCCTATTATCCCTTGCCCTTTGCTCCCCCATAGCTGGGTTCCCAGTGTCTGCTTCACTGACGTTTTCCTGTAAGGGGAAAGTGCTTGTTTATAATGGGCTGCTGGTTTTTATAACCCTGAGAATGGATCTCTGAGACATATGCTTGTCTCCAGAGACTCCGAGGTCGCATCAGTGCGGAGGAAATCTCTGACAGACAACGACATCTATTTACATTAAAAAAAAAAAAGACTGAGATGGCATCAAGTCAAGGATGCAGGGGAGGAGAGCATGGAGTAAGGACAAATGGGTTTGCCACACTAAGCATCTTTCTTTCTAGGTGTTTTCTTAAAACCTGTAGTTGGATGCGCCTGGTTTGCTCTTTAAAAAAATTCACTCTAGCGTTTCTCACTTGTTCATTCTCTTACTTTAAAAAGTAAGATCCAGATGATGTGATATCTTACTGTTAACATTCTAATAGTTTATGTATTGTCTTCTATTCTTTTTTGAAACTTCTTTTGTGGCAAAAAAAATTAAAATCACTGAAATGCAATTACAGTACCACTTGTCCAGGGATTCTGAAGCTATTTAGGGCCACTGTGTCTTTAACTAGAAAGATTCTCCTTGTGACTTTTGTTGTTTGCTGTACACCATAGGGAGGTATTGTTGTTGTGTTCCTTCAAGTCATTCCTGGCTTATGGCAGAAGATGAACTTTTCACATGGTTTTCTTGGCAAGATTTGTTCAGAGGGAAAATGCCTCTGCCTCCTTCTGAGGCTGAGACAGAATGTGACTTGCCTAAGGTCACCCAGTGGGTTTCTATGGTCAAGTGGGGATCTGAACACTGATCTCCAGTCACAGTCCAACGCTCAAGCCACAATACCATGCTGGCTCTCAGGAAGGCAGGATCAAAATTCAAAATGACCTTGACATATTGGAGAACAGGGCCAAAGCTAACAAAATGAATTTCAGCAGAGAGAAAGATAAGGTCCTGCACTTAGGCAGAAAAAATGGAATGCACAAATACAGGATGGGAGATGCATGGCTGGATAGCAGTATGTGTGAAAGGGATCTAGGAGTCTTGGTAGATCACAAGCTGAACATGAGTCAGCAGTGTGATGCAGCAGCCAAGAAAGCCAATGCGATTCTTGGTTGCATCAATAGGAATATAGTGTCTAGATTGAGGGAGGTAATAGTGCCACTCTACTCTGCTTTGGTTAGACATCATTTGGAATTCTGTGTCCAGTTCTGGGCACCTCAATTCAAGAAGAATATTGACAAGCTGGAGCATGTCAGAGGAGAGTGACCAAAATGGTGCAGGGTATGGAAGCCATGCCCTATGAGGAGCGGCTTAGGGTTATGTTTAATCTGCAGAAGAGAAGGTTAAGAGGGGACATGATAGCCGTGTTTAAATATTCGAAGGGATGCCATGTCGAGGAGGAAGTGAGCTTGTTTTCTGCTGCTCCAGAGACTAGGACAAGGAGCAATGGATTCAAGCTGCAGGAAAGGAGATTCCACCTGAACCTCAGGAAGAACTTCCTGATGGTCAGAGCTGTTTGGCAGTGGAATATGCTGCCTCAGAGAGTGGTGGAGTCTCTGTCTTTGGAGGTTTTTAAGCAGAGGCTGGATGGCCATCTGTCAGGAGTGGCTTGATGTGTGTTCCTGCATGGCAGGAGTTTGGACTGAATGCCCCTGTGGTCTCTTCCAACTCTATGATTCTGATTCTATGCTTCTATAAGGCCTTAGTGAAGACTTAAATCATCATTTCTTCTTCTGGAGGTTACTATTTTTTTTCTTTTAGAATATCATTCATTCAAAATCAAGACTTTGTCATAAAGAAAAAACAAATTTAAAAAACCCAAAATGGAAACCCACAATTGAAGTCCCCTTAACGTAAACTAAGGTACAATTTTTCATGAACACCATCCTGCATTGGACACTGTGTGATTAAAGGCAGCAGCCAGAAAGAGGACGTTTTAATTAACATCGTAGGGGTTACTTGCCTAATGTGGCTCACACTTGAGTAACTATTATGGAACAATATTGGCCTTCAGGATGGACAATTGCCAGCTAATATAGTGGCCCATTAAGGCCATGTGCAACCACCATTTTAAATTCTTCCTCAGGGCATTTTGAATGTAGCTGAAGCAACTTCAGTATTCTAAATCTGAGCTTTCATGTTTTTTAATGAATGTGCACCGATCCTCAGAAAGAGCACTTGATCATGTAGGAACTATGGAATGTAATACCCGCTTGCTTAATTTGTCTTCTGTTTGAACTGTGCCCCTGTTCTTCTTGTCACTACTGGGTTGGAGCTACAATTCCTGCATCAAAATGACAGAAATAATGAGTATGGCAGAGCACTGATATCTAGAATAAAAGAAATCCATTGTGCTTTGTGAAGATTTATTATTTTGCAGAAAGAGTCAAAATTACTGCGGAGGATAACACTAGAGCTGTGTGACAACACTAAACTGGATGTTTCCAGATTTTGAGCTGGATGAAGATGTTGCCTGGCTTTACTGTCATGCCACCTAAGCTTGTTGTGTTGAATCAGCTGTAATCACGGGCGCTTCACGTCTGTTAGTGGACCATGGCAGTAACAAAGAGGATGTCTTCTTGCCTTCTTGAAAAATGAAGGCATTAATTATGACTGAGTGATTTGTAGCTGCTATGTTGTTTTCTCCAGGTTATTCTTACTGCTATGTGCTGGCTTCCTCCAGAACTGGGAAAAGTTCCTTTTTGACTACAACTCCCAATTTCCCAGGGAATTCTGAGAGATGGTGTCTCACCCCTTCTAAAAAAAGCCCTGGCCTCTCCTCCTCTCCCCGCCACTGATGTTACATCTGGCACTTTATACTTGGAACCCATTGCTTTTGTAATTGTGAAATCAAATAACTGCATTGAATATTTATCACAGATCACACAAACAGCACAATCCTGTGAAATACAGGTGCAGGGGAGGGGAGCAGAGGCGTGTTGCATGTGAATGAAAAGAGGAGGTTGTCTACAATGAAGTGGGGAAAACAAAGCCATGAGTAAAATGCAGAGGCCCTACAGTGCAATAGTTGAGAGTTGCTGGCCTGCCTTTACTACAAAAGAAAAATAATTGTGTATTTTGCTTGATGTTCACAGCTGCAGCTCTTCCACCAGGCTCCTCTCAATAACCCTACAGCATTTATTTACATGAGCTGTGCTGCCCTTTGGTGTGATCCAGCAGGGCTTTTCTTATTTCCTCACAACTTCAAGCCATTTGCTACATAGATGGCAGATCTGCATAGAGGCATGCAAACATTTTAGTTGCAGATGCCATTTGCCAGCCACGGAGGCAAAATTTAGCTGCACATAAAGAGGAGCCAATCACCTTTGAATTGAACACAGCATATGGGCAGAACATGGGCATATTACTTGGTGAAAAAGCTCTTCATGAATCAGAAAGCCTGAACCACCAAAGGGGTGAAAATGAATCCCATGAAATAGTGGCTCAGTCTATAGTGGATATGCATATACTTGGTGACTCGGCTATGTCTGGAAAGTGTGTGCAGTGGGAAAAGTAATAGTGGGTAAAAATGATGGGCTGATTCTCTTTTGTATGCAAATTTTTTCATACTGCCAAAACAGAGGGTCCTGTTCTGCATAAAATTAGCATATGCTGAATTATGCATAGGTATGCAAAATTGGAAATGATTGTTTGTAACTTAAACAGAAGGCATAATGATTTTTCACCTGACTGGTGAAGACTATGGCCAAATTACTCGTCTGCCTATTGAATTGCCCTCCAGGTACTGTTTGATGGGCAACTTCAAGGTCCTTGATCTTCCTGCTTTTGGTTCTTTTTCCCTTCAAGTCAGACTTGGCGTGAACACAGACCTGCAGAGTACACCTTCAAAGAAACTATCCTCTAACTGTTCTTCAAAAAGAGGATTTTTCCTCTGTAAACGTATCTCAGTGGCCAGCCCAGCCCTCTACTCCTCTTGCCCCAGGTTGTTTCTCCCACCCCACATAGACCCTTTCTGAGACCGGCTGGGATGAGTAACATGCACCTGTCTGTCTCCTTTCTATTTGAAATCTCTCCCCAACTCCCATGTTCACCATTTTAACAGACATTTGGTGCAGACCCATGACTTCAGATTAGGATTGGGCCCAGACATTCTCCTTCTTGAAGTAGGGCAGCAAATGGTTCCATATCCAAAGCCTGATGAATTATTTTAGCAGATAAAATCCTGCTAGCACCTCTCCCCACTCTTCTAGTGAAAGAAACAATGAAAACATTTAATGATAACAAATCAAATAACAATTTCCTGCTCTTTTATGACATATTAAATCTGCTGCCTGAGGTGGACGCCTCACCCTGCCCAAAGGTACAGTCGGTTTTGCATCAGCCAGACAGATTGATAATGGTTCCTGGTGGCTGCTTTGTCACCAAGGCCTGTGAATCTACTCTAGATTTTAGCCTGAACATTAAAGGATCTATAGAAGATGCAGAACTTATTTTGGGCATCAGTGTGAGCACCTTGGATAGCTCCTGTAACATTCTGGTGAAAACCCACAGCAGATTCATCATCCTGCTCCCTCTCACAGGAGCCACCAGTTGCTGCTGCCCAGGGGCACATTACCTGCTCATATGGTTCCCTCTGTGAGACAGCTGAATGGAATAAGTCTCCAGCCTCCATTCTTCCACCAGTCACTTTGTCTTCTCTATTAAAGTTGACGGAACCCATAATTATTTTTGTGAGTGGAGTTCTTTTTGCAAGTATCTGAATCAAATGTTCGATTGATTTCTGAACTTCCAGCTAGGCCCATTTGAAGCTCTGTACGTGAGCCTCCTCAGTGCAGTTTGCTGCCTGCTTCTCCTTATCCTTTTTTTCTTGCAACTGTTGAGTTGGGTGAATAATTCATAAAAGAATAATTTATCTGGCTGATTTATTAACTTGACAAATGTCACCTCTTTCTCTCCTTGCAAATTGTCCACAAGCTGCTGACGGCTTTCTCAAATCTACGTGAATTTATTCACCAGATAATAATTTCTATTCATGAATACATCTCCGGCTCATAGATTATTTCCAAATAGTTGGTTGTGAGCATTTGAACCTCTTAAATATGTCTGCTTCTCAATGGGGCTTGAAGATCACATAGCAGAATTGTGGTTCCTAGCTGGTCAAGCATTTTGGAATTGGCCTTTGTGCCTTTGTTTATTCTTGGCCATTCTTCTAAAGGTTAACCCAGTCCACAGCCCCTAAAGGAGCTTGGAAGAAGATGGCTGAAGCTGTGAGGATGGATGAACAGGATGTATTTTAAGTAACTTAAAATATTTAAAGGAAAAAGTTCTTTCAAGCATCCACCCAGGTTCATGGCAGTGGATAGCTGCTGCCACTAGAAGTATGATATGCTGGAAAAAGATATCTCCAAGCAGCCATTTTAGGAAACCAAATTATTTTGCCATCAAACTAACATGATGGATACAAGACCAAAGGGAGGGTGGTGTCAGATAGAATGGCTTGTGATGCAAATCTGTACTGAAATTCCTACTGGATTTTGAAGTATGATGTTCCCTGTGGATGAATATGTACTCAATAAAGTTGAACCTGGATCTTTTCCTTTCCTTCATTTAAATGTGTGATGACAAAGCGATATGAGAGCCCATACAAGACACTTAGTTTTGAGGCTCATTTGTTGGCTCAGGCAAAATGAGAGCTCCTTTCATGGTGGGGAGCTGAGAGAATGGTTGGTAGAACTCTGAATTCCTGAAACAATTGCAAGAGGCCAAACTTTTATGCATTTTCTTCTTTCCTTGTTTCTATATGGACGGGAGAACTCAGGAAAAGGCAAGACTGCCCACTCTATATCATGCTTGACTTTGGAGCAGGCAGAATCAGCAGAAAATTCCTTGTTCTCTTTCAGACAGCTTCAAAGTCCAGTGAGACATCACATGCACACACCACATCACTACCACCCTATTCACAGGAGAGGAAGGCTGGATCTCTTATATCATGCTGGGCAGGCTCTTCACTAGACACCTGTCCTTGGGGTGTGAATTTGTATGTGCTGTTGTGAGGCTTAGCAGGTGTGATGCTGCATTGCATTAGACCAGCATCCAGTAGGGCACAGCTTGGTTCTGTGCTTCAGCATTAATTAATGGAAGTGCCAGAGCAAAGCCAGGGAATATGTGACCCCCTCTAGATGTTGTTGCAATTGTGACACTCCTCATCTCTCATCATCAACTGCACTGGCTACAGCTGGGAGGAGCATTTCTCCAGCCATTTCTGGAGGAGTCTAGGCTAGAAGCACACTATGTGGGGAAGGCTTTTTATTGTTTTTACAGGCAGCAACAAAACAGGATAGCAGGAAATATAGTTTCTGCTCATCTGAAGCAGGGACAGAGGGGTGAAGATCCCATTAGGTATGTGATAAGCATTACATGGAAACCTCCCATTCTTCTAAATCAGGTTTGGGAATTATGTGGCCCTTGAGATGTTCTCAAACTCGTACTCCTCACCATTGGCACTGCTGGCTAGGGCTGATGGAAGTTGCAATCCAAAAAGTTTGGAGGCCCACAAGATTCCCACCTCTGTTCCAAATCTACATGCAGTCTTTACATCTGCTGCATACATTATTCTCACTGCAATGTATGTGAAACCTTTTACATATACTCCAAAAATTGTAGCATAAGGCGTGGCATATACCCTTCCTTTGGTGTGTCTCTTCTAGATGTGTACATCAAGAGGTGGGATCTGCTGTACAGCTCCCTTCCTTATGGACCTGTGGGAGTGGCAGATGTAGCTCCACTGTGGTTTGCCATGAATGGGCACTTAATAGGAAAATGGAAGTTTTGGGGTTCCAAAGAGTTCACTGGGTAGCAAGGGAAGGTTAGAGCTAGCCAAGCAAAAAAAAAAAAAAGGTTATGTGAACTTCTCAGGCTTGATACTATCCTTACTTCTTCCTTTTGAAAGGATTGTGGTGCTAGGAATACAAACAGCTGCCAGAAGACTTTGTACATGCAGGGACCCTTAGGTATTTGCTCCCAGGTTCTCTGTCTTTTTATCAGTGCAACGCACTTGGAAACTCTTCCACAGATGCTATGCAGGTCTCAGCACAAACATCCTCTGATGGATCAGACACAGGAATGAGCCATCATATTGGGTATCTTAAAGGTTAAGGCTTAAACATTCTGCCACAATAAAACTCTGCAATACTGTGTAACAATGGTACACAAATCAGAGGCATATTCTCTGAAATAAAACAGTATTCTCAACTTAGATCCATCATATAGTGTTTATCTTTCTAGGTTGTTTATACCATAATGGGGACGTGGGATGGAAAACAAATCTGGCTTGTCCACTTGAGCTGAAATACTGACATGGGTGATGAACTGAAATGGATTCAGGATGAACAAAGAAAGAAAATTAAAGAAAGGAGAATAGTAAATTCCAAACATTTGGCTGTGGTTTGCCCTTTCAAAATGGTCTTTTCCATGGAAAAGAGCAACATCAACTACAGTCTTCTGGAAAACTAAACCTCATAAGGACAGTCCTTGTGGCTCAAAGGGATAGTATCTCATCTCTTGACAGTAGAGAGTTGGAGACTTCCAATTGGTCTGTCACCGTCTTGGGTGTCAAGGAATAAAGATTCCCTGTGAAAGAACTTAACCCCCCAGCAAGGAGCAGATTGTCTTCTCTTTATCCCATATGGGAGTGAGTTTTATATGTGAAGGCAGAGGCTGAGCCCACTGCCTAATGAAAGACTGTTTGGGTGCAGGAGTGGCTCCCATGTCGGTAGGGCTGAGAATCCAGGTTTCAGTCTAGATTTCAAAAGAGCTTACCCATTAGTGGGATAGGGTTCTGAACCTTGGGCATCTCTTTTAAAGTTCAGATTAAGCCCTGGAGTAGACTCACTGCCCCACTGACATGGAAGCCAGCCACCACTGTGTTGTGATGCACAGGATGCAAAGCACAGAGTGTGAGCCCATATAATACACACCTTTGCCACATTCGCCCTTCACTGCTGAAGCACTAGAATACTTTCCCAGTGTATCCAATTGGATTGGGCAATTTTTCTCCCTGTAAAACTATGCAGGATGCACTACAATATAAAAGCCATGTTATTCCTACGATTTCTGGTTATACTTTAAATCTGGCACCTATCTCTTTCCCTTACCTTTCATCCTTTTCTCTTAATCCGTCTAGCTTTTGTCTAAGCTATTCTCACTCACTCTGCTTTGCCCCTGGTGCCTTAATATACTGTAAAGCATAAACAGATGTGTAATGGTCAAATCTACACCATCTGTAGAAGAATGAGAGGCAGAAGGGCCTGGTTAATCTGTTTCAAGCAAAAGGGTTGAGGACAATGGGGGGGGGCGGAAATCCCAGGCCAGCTGCCTGCTTCTCTGCCACACTTCTCTTTCAGATGTAGAATCCCACTATGCTGATTGGATGGCTGCTTCAGCATCACTCCCCATCCCCTGCAAAAGAGAAAAGGAACAGGAAACACATCACTACAACAGAGAACCAAAGAAAATGCAGAATTCTCATATTCTCTTTTTGTTGTCGTTCTGTGCCTTCAAGTCATTTCTGACTTACGTTGACCTAAGGCAAACCTATCATGGGTTTTTTGGCAAGCCTTGTTCAGAAGGGGTTGCCTTTGCATTCCTCGGAGGCTGAGAGAGTGTTACTTGTTCACAGTTACCCAGTAGGTTTCCATGGCCAAGTGGGGATTTGAACCATGATCTCCAGAATTGTAGTACAGTGCTCAAACCACTACACCATGCTGGCTTTTACCATGAATTAAACAGAAATACATTGCGATGAAGACTCTGGTCAGATCTGACATCCAGTTTTGAAATAATAAATGGATGTTATTTGTTGCATGAAAAAAAATGATTGGGCAAGTGCTTAAAAGAATGATATTACTTTTGGGGGAAAATAATGAGTAGCAATTTTACATTTAATGCATTACTTCCTAGCTCTGCCCTTATTCTGCCTGGTTTCTCTTCATTTCCTGTTCCTTTGGTGTCCTCCAAGATACGGCTTTCCTCAGCTTCCTGTTCTAATAAGCATATACATATCTGTGTGTGATTCAGCTCACTGGTTTGTTGACACCGGAAAATCTTGTCCCTTTAATTGCATGATTCCCATATGGTGTTCCTGGGTCACCTCCTGTGTCAGGCTGCAGTTTTGTCTTACAGAACCCTTCCCGACAAAGTAATTATGGGCCAGTTATAGGCAGTTATAGTGCAATTATTCCACTTTCAACATCCTATGGAATCCTGCGGTTTGCAGTTTAGAGCGGGGCCTCACAGTACTAATACAGTACTAACACACTAAGCTAAAACACTAAACACTAACTTAATGAAACACAAAAGGACTCTGACCCCTTAAGGCTTAAGCCAAACTGTAATGAGGAAAAAAAGAAAAAAAAAGATATCATTCTACTATTACAGATGCAACTAAGTACTCCTAGTAGAATTACTACTGATCACAGCCACAAATTATTGCCTTGTTAGATTACTTATTGCTCAAAAAATTCACAAACAATTTCCAACCTTTCAGTTTTTTTTTCAGTTGACTTATCTTTTAAAATCCACATTAGTTTGGCAATTTGGATTAACTCAGCAAACGTAACAGTCCGTCCTTCCATTGTCGGTGCTTCAGCCCCTTGCCAGGTTTCAGAGAACAATGTTCTTGCTGCTGTTATCATAACAAAGAAGTAATCCGTATTTACTATCCAATTCTTTATGCCTAATACCTAGCACAAACATTTCTGGTGACATTGCAAAACCTACGTTAAAAGTTTTTTGGATCAGCATATAAATCTTAGACTTATAACTTTTTGCCTTCTTTACAAGTCCACCATGTATGAAAAAAGGAGCCCTCCTTATCTTGACATCCCCGACGTTCATTTGAAACATCCTTAGACATTTTCAATAGCTTATCTGAGATTAGATATCATCTATAGACCATCTTCTACATGTTTTCTTTTAAATTATTACACAAGTAAAGTTTATATTTTTAGACCACATTTTCCCCATGTATCCATTTGAACGTCGTGCCCAAAATTTTGGGCCCACTTTATCATATGCTCTTTAATAAGTTTGTCTCTTATCTCTTGTTTCAAAAATCATTTGTACTTTTTAAAAATTACATGGTCACCATCTTTACACAGCTCTAAATACAACTCATTTTCTCCATCTTCTAGGACTAGATCTCTCTTTCCTTGATTAAATCTACCTTTGGGTTACATATAAGCAAACCAATTAAGAACTGTCTTCCTTAAAAAGCACCTCACTTGATTTAAACTCCCAGTTGTCTTGTTCAAAATACAAAAGGTCATCGTAAAATAACTGTCTCTGATTTTTAATCCATTCTTTCCTGAAAAAGTTTTCGTGGGGTGAAGTGGCTAATATTATCTTAGGAAAAAGTCTCTGCTTATATTTATATCACACTCAAGGGAGAGCCTTTCCAATGCATCATCAAGAATTTTAAGGCCACTGCTTTGCTTTAATGTTGTAAATGTGAATGTCCGTTCCCAAAATGAATTCTGAAATTGAAGGAATAGTCTCAGCTCTCATGAGATCTCAGCGCCTTTCTTGTTTATGCATGTCTATGTATGTATGTTGGGGGTGTGTGTCTCATGTTACTCTCTAAAGCCCCTAAGTAGGGGAGCAACAACTTATCAACAGTCTTGAAGAGACTCAAGGATCTCATTATATCCAAGGATTCTCAGGCTTCATTCTGGCCTATGGACTAGTTTTGGAGGTTTAACAGATTCTGAAAACAGAAGAACACCTGACCACCAGCACCAATGGTGGATAGGCCTGGCATTTTGTGACACTGGATGTATACAGTTAATAATTCCTTCAAGAGACAAGGCCATCCTCCTGTCAATTCCTTCATGGGTTTGGCTGGCTCCTCCTCACCATCTTTGTAGAGCACCTAGAATTATTTACTTAGTTACTTATTTGCTTATTTATTTATTTATTGCTTCACTCTTCAGCCAAAGAGGATCCCAGAGCAGCTTACAAATAGCTAATTAAACCTTCCCTCAGGCTTACAATTTAAGTAAGTCATGCTACCCAAGGAAAAGGGGGTGGGAATGGATTAAGTTCTAATGGAAGCTTGCCACAACAGTGGATAGGAAGGTTAGGAAGGGAAACAATGTGATTGCCACATCAGCTGGAGATTTAAATGGCTGGAGCTGGAGCTGAAGCTTGCAAAGGGACAGCTTTAGTTGTGCTTAGCTTACTTGCTTGTGTTTATAGGTTTTGGGATTTGCAGGTTGTTTTGCTTCCATGAATTCCTTCAGATACCAATTTCAAAACAGAGATACATATCCTTTATGTCCCCCAAAGGCTGCATCTGTGCTGTGGACCTTACATGTATGTGTGTACACATGCACATACTTCTTGCAAATGTGAACATTCTCCCACCCAGCTGACTAAGCACAGTTCCATTGAATTCCATCTGTGTACAAGAGCTTTCAAGCATGGAAAGCACAGCTTTAAGACACAAGCTTCCAATCTGCAAACCCCCTTGTGGGACTGCTTTCTAAACTGTGCTCCTTAACTATCTTTAAAAATGCAAAGGCATTAAAAGGCATTAGTTTTGACCATCTTGCAGCAAAGGATGTAAGTTTAGATTTTGCTGCAGATGTTCAACATATAACTGTCACAGAGAGCTGAGACACAGAAGGTGAAACTGTAGGACCTACCTATAAAGGTGTAAGGTCTGCCATTTGCTGGGCTTCAGTATTGCATGCTCTTCAGGCAGAACATCCAGGGTTGCCATTTTTCAGCTTCCAGTAGGTATATTTTTGTGTCCTGTGAAAAGAGAAAGTGTACATGTTGCAATGCTGGTGAGGTAGTCAAGTACCTAGATGCTTTACTTCCAGTGTGAACATGGCGACTCAGTATGAGCTCACTGACGTTTCAAATCTTTCTTTCCCTCTTGAAGCATTTCTGCCTCATTCCATCTTTTCTTCCTTAGTGACTGTCCACCTGCTGTTCTTCTTGCCCACATAGTACACATTTCTTCTTCTTCTGTCTCATTTCCCCTGCTACCCGTGCACTATCACTTGTCATAGAGTGTTTTATTATGTATTTCAGCATTCCCCTGTGGGTGTGAAAAACCTTTTCCTGGGCACTCGCTTTTTAAGGGTTACATTAGCTGAAGTATAAACCCATCATCCTTGATTTTGGAGCTATTGGCCCTTCTTCCATTCTGTATTTATATTGCACTAGCTACGTTTAAAAAGAGGAAGAGGGGGAAGAAGAAAGTTGTTTATGGGTTTTATAGTCATCTCTGAAAACTGTGTGCTAAATAGCTTTCCCTGTAGCCCCCACCCTTTTAAAAAGCAGCTCATTCCATCATTCCATTTTTCCCCCCTATTTATTTTTAAAGATCATTTTCTGAAGCCTGTGGCCAATCTTCCCTATATTTAATGGGGGAAGCCAGGGGTCTGGGAGGGGGGAGGGGAGGCTGCACAACTCCTTTCTTATTCTGTACAATTATTTCATGTTGAGTGATTTGGCTTCACACAGCCCTCTCTTGTTCATTACTAATTTAGCATCCAGAAGTCCCAGATGTTAAGGCTCAAGCAAAGCACTCTGAATAACTTTAAACCCCCATGCAAACATGAAGTGTGAATGCTGTGGGAGTTAAAAGTGCTTTAAGGTTTGGTGCGAATGCAGCTTGAGAGCATTTCCAGACAAAGGGGAAAGAAGCATTGGTGTGCTGCTTGACCTCTGCCATACCCTCAAACTGAGACTGTGGTTCTTCCTGCACAGATCACTTCTCACACAAAATAAGTAGCAGGATTGACATCTGTAAGCCCAGCATCATTGGCATGGTGATTGCAACAGTAGCAGGAAGCATCCCTGACTTTAATGGTACATCTTTGGGTAGTTCCTGCTCCCCCTCCTAATCTCATAGTAGTAGCTGCCATCTAGAAGCACCCTGAAATTCCTCCACATTTATCATTTCTCACAGTTGGTTTTTGTAGGAGTGGCGGCTGTTGCCTCCTATAGTGAATAACACAGGCTGTGCCTGTTGTCGCTTGTGTGCCGTTCTGAAGTGATATATCAGTTTTCTCACAGCTTGGCTGCTGTCCACAGGTGTTTCAGTAAGATGTTTAAAAGGGCATCCTCAGAGGCTGCCTGATGAGCATTTTACAGAATAGCAGAGCAATCCTGGCCATGGCTGGTCTGAAGTAAGTCCTGCTGAACTCAGAGGGGCTGCTTCCCAGGCAAGTGTGTGTTGGATTGAACCCAAGTTCCAGACTGTGGCACTTTAGTGCTCCATTGCCATTCGTGTCACAAATCCACCTCGGCCTTTTCCATAGTCAAGCCCAACAACAACACAGTGAGGGAACAGGCTACAAAGTGGGAAATTTTAGCTAGCATGTGTCTGTGTGGGTGGGAGAGTGAGTGCAGAAGAGGAGGGCACCCATGGGAAATACCTCTGCTAACAAAAGAGGCATCCTTTGCCATTAGAATTGTGGCACTGGAGTCAATACATATTACTGTATTCCTGTCAGCAAAGTTTATTCTGCTCAGAACACTGGAGGAAGTCATTGGATCTGTGTTGGTCTCAGCCTTGTTGAGGGTGTCTCCTTTGTGCTCAGGCTGCATTCTGGCACGTTTGTGCTGATGATGGAAACGGGAGAGCAGAGGGAACTCCATTCTGCTGTTTAGATCATTGCCTTTACTATCTGTTCTCCTGCCAGAGTCTAAACGGGATTCCCATAACCCACCAGTCTTGCGCCAGACTGGCTACCCCGTCATCTCTTCCCGCCCTGCCAATAGCTGGAGAAAAAAAAAGAAAAACTCCATCTGGAGTTGATTGATAAACTGTTTTCAGCACTGAGGTCCCTTTAAAGCTTCATTGCATCCTGTGGGAGGGAGCAAGGGAGGAGGTCGCGGGCTGGGGGAGGAGAGGAGAGTTTTCTCAATAAAACTGTGTGTGTGTGTGTATGTATGTATGTATATATATGTTGGACTCAGCAGTTAGGAAATGATGCTGGGGAAGGCATTTTTTCTCCATCCACATACCCTGCAGGCAAATCTAAGCCTCCGGTTGGCTTAAGGCTTCTGTCCCTGAAAGAAAGACAATATAAAGAAGAATGATCTAATGAGGAGAGTGAGCATCCAAGAGAAATGTAGGCCACCTTATGTGGAAACTATTAGAAGAGGGTGCAAAGAGAGGCGGCAGGCGAGGGGAGAGAGAACCTTGATGGAATGTGTTGGAAGTGAGGATGTTGTTTCAGGGGAAGGAAAGTTGAAGACTGTTCTCTCTTGGTAAGAAATGGTTTGTCTAGCCCCTAGTTCCATCTCGCCTGCTACCAGGCTGCGTTCGGCCAATAATGGAGACCTCTGTCCATCTGTGATCATTCCCAGCATTCAGAACCTGAAAGCTTTGCCACAAACTGCTGCAGACTTCTGTGGCTTCTCAGTTGCATTGTTGAAGTTAAGCGGGTGGGCATCTTAGCCAGACTTTTCAGTGAGAAACCAGTGCAGAAATAAAAACAGAGACAAGAAGCTGCAATTAAGTCAAAAGGCAAGTTCACATGTGTGCACCTCATCCTGAGCAGCCAGCCTACCATTTATTCTTAGCTGAATTTTGAAATATTCAAGGGAGGTATGAATGTCTATGGTAGAATCTGGTGCCTAGAAGTGACTTACAATGAATTATTGGTAATTAATTCTGTTTTCCAGCAGCAAAGGTACACCTACATGACACTGCAACCATAACTTAAGGAGAGGTTGCTTCACTCTTTGTGTGACTTAATTATAACAAGTTAGTTACTTTTAAGGTTACTGAAGCATGACTTCACTAAACAGCGGAGGAGGAATATCACCTGGTGAAAATGTTGGCTCATACTGTGCCTTGTGCTTTGTGCTGCTATCTCGTGTACCTTCTGGGTGCTGAACTGATAGTAAGGTGGGCAGAAATAAGTATGCTCATTATCATAGGTCAGCACTTTACAGCTTTCAGATATATTTTAAAACACACAGCTAAACAGAATTAATTTTGTTCCTTTCGAAAAATAGAAGAAAAAAGAGTAACTTTTTAAAAAAATCATTATGGTAATGAAATATTTGGAAATATAAGAAATTCTGTTTTCCTTTTCCAAACTTTGTTGGAATCTGAAAGAAACCTCTCATAGATGTCCAAACCAACAACAACAAATAATCTCTCGCTTTTCTCTCTCATTCTCTCTCTCTCTCATATACACACAAACCCCACACACCCTTCCACAGTAAATTTTAGCACAAAAAATAATGTGGAAGGAACACTGGCCCAATTAAGTTCAGAAAGGTACTCTTGGAACTGAAATGGATGGCTCAGGTTGCCTTCGCTGCTGTCCATGTGCCTAAGAGTTCTAAAAGGCAGCATATATTTCTATGGATAATAATCAACATGGTTTCCAGATTACTTTATATAAATTCTCAAGATGGCAGAGGGAAATTGTGTTTTTCTTTGCTTAAAAAAAAAACTTCTAACAAGAACCCTTACTTTTTGCTCTCACAGCATCAAGAGGTGCTTTCAGCAACTATCCCTCGGTCACACTGCTTGGGATGCCTTGGGGATGGCCTGTCATGTCACTCCCACAGGATGTTCCAAGAAATGTAGCTGGTGGGAAGCTGCAGAGTTGTGGAGCATTAAAAACCAAAGAAATAAAAACAAGGAAAAAATAGAAACCCTTGGTTATGTCATAAGATAACCTACTTCCCCTGAATATGATGGTAAAATTTCTCCGCTTTTCCCCAGAAATCAGTAGAAAACCAGCTCCCATTTTCACAGGAAATGAAATCAGCAAATTTTGGGAAATCACAACAGCAGTCAAGCCTTGAAAGAGCTTGAAAAAAACCTATAACATATTTCACAGATAAAACTGAGACATGTGGCCAAGCAACATCAGAGTGTAGTCAAGATGGCCAAAGTTAATGAGGAAAAACAAACAAGCTAGGAAAGATTGCAGCAATTTGCTTTTGCCTGAGCCTACTGGGACAGGCAAGATCCATCCTGTCCACTCCTTTCCTCTCCTCCTGTATTAACTGAGTGCAAAGAACTTTTGCACTTTGAATTCAGTTTGCAGCAACTGTAAAAAGCTACGGACAAAAGGAGAAAAGAGGGAAGAGGAGAGAGAAACTAGGACATCTTAAAAGCAACTGAGAAAGTGGGATGGCAGAAGATTAATCGGGACTGTCCCTGCCAGAATGAGACAGTTGGAGGATAAGCGATAAAATTTGCAAACATTACAGAAGGGCAGAATTTTTCTGCTTCACTGTATTTTGCCTTGTGTAACAGGCCCACTTGTAAACCTGGGGAAACAGTGAGTACGCCATTGTCCCAATCTACTAGGATCCTGCTTCCTCCATATTGCCAGCAGGAATCCCCCCAACCTGTAATGGAAGCATTTCCACTTTAAAACAAAGCACACGGCAAACCTCCAACTTGTCTTGAAACCTACTAATGGTTCTGGGAGGGTTCTGAGAGTATTAAATGTCCGGTGTACCTTGTTTTAAAGAAGTGCTTGATCTGGGTTGTTTTTTGGTTTGGTTTGTTTTTTACTGACACTGTAGCAAATTAAAAAGAACAGCCGTGTTTTGCCACTATTACTCTGGTTTGGCAAATTTGACGGCAGCAGCAGTGACCCTT
Organism: Iguana delicatissima; assembly: GCA_948472985.1. NCBI lineage: Eukaryota > Metazoa > Chordata > Lepidosauria > Squamata > Iguanidae > Iguana > Iguana delicatissima. Next base: position 1,041,697 of record CAOKZL010000593.1, read on the forward strand.
GAAACCCACCTGTCTGCAGGGATAGTGGTGGGCTAAAAGGTAAGAATATTTAGGACAAGGATGGGTACTTGTGTGAGGGCAAGGGGCTGGTTCCTCCCAACACATGAAAATATAGGTTGAGTATCTCTTACCCAAAATGGTTGAAACCAGAAGAGTTTCATATTTTGGATCTTGTTTGTTTGCTACTTGTGTTATGCCTGAGATGTCAGGCAGGAGAGAGACTGAGCATCTGAGAAACTGGAGATCTGAGAGACTGGGGATGTAAGGAACCTTATACCTGTATTGGAAGAAAAGAACAGTAATGTACAGAAGATCTCCAGGAATCCCACAAATGAATGAGCAGGAGTGCTGCAGCCACTGCCTCGAAGCAGATGGCTGGAAGGGTCCTCAGAGATCTCCTGTAGAAGACTGTATATTTCCCCCCAAATACAGGTATCAGGTCCCTTATATCATCAGTCTCTCAGATCCTTAATTTCTCTCCAGCCTCATGTCTCATATGCAACACACGTAGGAAATGAACAAGATGTCAGACTGGAGAGACACGGGAGCATCTGTGAATGACAGGAGGCATGGATTTGCACTGAGCGCTATGCTTGGATTCAACCATTTCACAGTTCCTTGCATCTCTCTCCAGCCTTACGTCTCATCTGTTTGCTACTTGTGTTGTGTATGAGGTATAAGGGTGGAGACAGACGAAGGATCTGAGAGACTAATGACCAGGAGGCAGGAATTTTATTTTATTTTATGTTTTTTTTTTTTGGATTTCTGGATAAGGATACTCAACCCATACCTCAATTTTTCTTCAGAGTACCTCTCAAAATCGTGATCAAAAGTGATATTGTATCACTTCCTATCACCATTTTGAGAGAGACTCCAATGAAAATAGAAGTATATGGGGATGGTGGGGGGTTCCAGAGGTTTGCGGGGTGTCTGTGTGGTTTTTGTGTGGTTTTGCCTGTGTTGTTTCTGTGTGGTTTTCAGGTGAAAATCAACCTAAAATTGTACCATTATTTTAAAAGGGGGGTTGGGGGACAAAGAGCTTCATGGGCTCCAAATTGGGCTCCAGGAGCCAAACGCAGCTTAAAGACCATGTGTTTCCTAGCCCTGGCACATTTTCACAGTACACAGTTATACGGAAATGATTTTATTTTAACTGCTATTGCATTTAGAATTCTCAACAAGAGAGTTCTAGTGCTGCACCTTAGGACAAACCTCAGGATCCCTTAGTATGCTGCCATGGTAGTTAAAGTGGAATATAATGCTATTATTGTGTAGTGTGAGAGGACACCTGGTTTAAGGAAAGATTTCTCTGTGCTAGAAAGAGTAGACAAGCTTTTCAAGGTACAAGGCATGAATTGTGGAGGAGAGGGCATGAAAGAGGAGGGGAGTGCTTGGGGGAAAACCCCCAAATAAATATCCTTTCTCCCTTATTTATTTCTTGACTGTCTCCTAGTATGGGACCCAAAATGGCTTACAATATAAGATTAAAATCAAATACAGTTAATACAATAAATCAGGGCTTTCCAAACGGTGTGCTGTGACACGTTAGTGTGTCCCCTGAAGTGTGTAGACGTGTTGCCTACAATCTTGGAAATGTATGTTATTATTTATAAATCATATATTTTTAAAAATATATGAAATGTTTTCATGAGATATGTTGGGTCTCCATACATTTTGTTATTACAATTTATGTGTGTCTGTATCTCTTATAAGGGGTTAGTTTAACCTCTGGCTTGCTAGTGAAACTGAAATTACTGTGTTGCGAAATGATGCATGTCTAAAAAGTGTGTCACCAACATGAAAAGTTTGGAAAGCTCTGCAGTAAATGATAAAAAAAGTTTTTAAAAATCATATTAAAACAGTACAGCAGTTCAAAACAATTAAAAAAGCAATTAGTACATAGTAATGCTGATAAAAATACAGTATACTACAATTAAAATGCTTTCTGTAATGACCAGATAATGACCAAAGACTTGGGTAAATGAGAAGGTCCTTGCCTGCCAGTGGGAAAGGGAGCAGCAAGGGGACCAACCTAGCCTCCCATCAGAAGGAATTCCACAGTCTGGGGGCAGCCACTGAGAAGGCTCTCTCCCATGTCCTCACCAACCTTGATGCCAAGCTAGTGGTGGAATGAGAGAAGGATCTACAATGTCCTCGACAAAGAATCACCTCTTTTATGGCACCCATTAAAGGGCCTGTTGTAGCCCCACAGCTCTGTGAAAATGTGCTAATCCAAACCAGGATGAATAGGCATACTGTCAATGTCTGGGCTGATCTGCTCTACAATATTGTCAGCATATGTTTCTGAAGTACTTTCAGGTCCTTGGGCACAGGGTTAATTACTATGATTTATTTTACTGTTTAGCTGGATTGTGGGATAGCTAGCTGAGTTTCTACCGTAGTGGAAGCAAACCATATGGGTTAAGTGGAATTAAGTAACGGAGGCATATAACTGCAGAAGTAATGTTGGTTTCCTTCAGATGCTTACAGAGAAAACTACCTTTTCCTTGCCCCTTCAGCTGTATTTTTGTACTACATTGTAAATCTGATTCTTCCGTCCCATTTCTTGAGCCTCTGACCTAATATATATAAAGAAACCCTGTCCCACCAGCATTGCCTCCATCACTAGATAATTACAATGCAGGCAAAACTATTCATTCATGAATAGTATGCCTTCCACTTTTCAGAGAGCACTGGCTGTTTCCACACAGGGATTTTGCTATTGTTGTTATTATTGTTCCCTTCCTCTTCCTCCTTCATTCTCCCCAGTTCCAAACTGAGTTGCAACATAGCTAATTATGATCACAGACTGCAGTCTTACTGCTGGGGGGAGCATGTATTGTTTGCTGAAAAAGAAGAAATGTGGAAATCAAAAATGGTGTAAATTTTGCATGCCCTGCTTTATAGGTAAAGATACAATTTTTGGAAAAAAATAATTTTAATGGCCCATTTCATAGAATCATAGAGTTGGAAGAGACCACAGGGGCCATCCAGTCCAACCCCCTACCATACAGGAACACGCATCAAAGCACTCCTGACAGATGGCCATCCAGCCTCTGCTTAAAAACCTCCAAAGAAGGAGACTCCGCCACACCCCAAGGCAGCATATTCCACTGCTGGACAGCTCTGACCGTCAGGAAGTGCTTCGTGAGATTCAGGTGGAATCTCTTTTCCTGCAGCTTGGTTCCATTGCTCCTTGTCCTAGTCTCTGGAACAGCAGAAAACAAGCCCACTCCCTCCTTGACGTGACATCCCTTCAAATATTTAAACATAGCTATCATGTCCCCTATTAACTTTCTCTTCTGCAGACTAAACATACCCAGCTCCTTAAGCTGCTCCTCATAGGGCATGCCTTCCAGACCCTTCACCATTTTGGTTGTCCTCCTCTGGACATGCTCCAGCTTGTCAATATCCTTCTTGAATTGAGGTGCCCAGAACTGGACACAGTTTTCCAAATGAAGTCTAACCAAAACAGAATAGAATGGTACTATTACCTCCCTTGATCTAGACACCATACTCCTATTGATGCAACCAAGAATTGCATTGGTTTTCATCATAGCAGAGATGACTGTAAACAGGTGACATATGTGCCTTACCTGAGCAGTGTGCTGTCAAGATGTAACAGCTATCAGAAGGAAATTCAAGAAACCAGCTCTCCTTTCTTGCAATTCTTGATCTTTCAACTTGGCTGGGACCAGATAGGTTTTCCAACAGATGAGTTTCTTCATATAGTCATTCAGATAGAGGACTCTGCTCTATAGAGTGGATACACAGCCATGCTGCTTGCAAGTTAGACTTAAGCAGGTAACCAGCAGGGGTGACAACTGATCAGAAATTTACTGGAATTTTGTCTTCCCAGCCAATTGCTGCAACAGCAGATGATAAACCAAAGGGTGGGGTGGACTGTATATCTCAAGGGCTTTTCTCTGAACAATGTAGCAACGTCTGCCTCAGTCCACAGGATGATGCGCCCTTTGAAACCTTTGTTCATGGCCAGAAGATTTCAACTTAAGATCTCCTCTCCTCATGGCCTCAAACCCTGAAAACAAATGCTGGCATCTTGGTTAGTGGCTTCTTGAGTAAAAGTAGCTGTTTAATAATAAAATTCCATCCGTCCCTTGCTTTTGGAGGAAATGCCAAACGGTTACCAAAGGGTTAATCTAGAGCCAGGATGATTCTGCACAAAGGCCAAGCTGCAGGGAAGGCCTGCACAAACACAAACACAGACACATACAAACACAAACAGAGAGAGAGAGAGAGATTTTGACTGGAGTCCCTGCCCCCACCCGTGTGACTGAAGCCCTGGGTTTCCCAAGCATTTAGACATAATAGGAGTTCTGAGGGTTATGCGAAAGGGGACTGACCCAGATCAGATCTGTTACTGATCCTTCTGATATTTGCAAACAGGGGGTGACTGGAAGGCTCATGGAGACAAGGCGGGAGGTTGACTAACCAGCGTTCTTTCTGAACTGATAGTTATATCCTGTGTAGAACAGGGATTCTTGCTTTAGAAATGTTCCATGTTTCCATTAGTTCTTATGAAACATTTGCATTCGTCTGGATCTGTCAAATCAAATTTACTTTCAGACAGTATTCAACTTTTTAAAAAGAAACTGAAGTTGCTAAAATGATACTTAAAATCAGGGCAGTAAAGCAAAAAAAGATTATATATAATTTCTGGTTTTAGAAAGCCCAGGATAGCTGATAGTCACCTTTCCAAACTCTTCTCTGTAATCATGGGTATGCTCAGTACAGTCATTTTTTTCGTACGTGAAAGCCATTGTAGTTGGGTACTTTTTTATAGGCCCTTTCCGCAAAATGGTTATTAAGGCGGACTAATGCGTCTTCCCACGGAGGTCTTCTGCTCCTTGGACTAGGTTTGGTTTATCTACTTTCATTCCATATGTAATTCCAACTAAATGCGCCCCCATGTGGTGGTAAAGTGCGCTATTTGAAAACTGGAAGAAATCGGTTTTCCAATTCTCCAGATCGATCCAATTCGTACTTTCACAGTGGTGCAGACAAAGTGCATTCACGCCAATGTGAATTGGTGGTCAGGGGAGGGCTCATGGGAGGGGCCAGGGGGTAGTATGGACTTGCACACTTACGCACGTATGCAATGATGTACTAAACCATGCAAAAAAAAGGAGGGGCCAATCACAGTCGATGGGGCAGGGTGAGGGGAGTAGCGGGAGTGGCCGTGGTGGGGGCAGTGTGGATTCATGAACTCGCACTCCTCCAAATCAGGATGGAACATACGCAGTAGCTGTGCGGAAGGAAATGAGGGAAAGTCCGCCTTGTTTCAAGCTCAGAAAATCTGGTAAGAAACGGCACGAACCGATTCACCAGCCTTGTGTGGAAAGGGCCATAGTGAGAATCAAGATTCCCCCTTGTACAGAAAATGTGGGCAATCCACAATTTCCAACATTTCCGAATGAAAGCTGGGACACCTATGGCCAAATGTGAATGTCGTCAACATGACAAAAGTTATGAATGAGGAAGAACACACAAGCTGGAAGAAGCTGCAGGAGTGTGTTTTTGCCCAAGCCTAAAGAAAAAGGGAAGGCTCTGTCTCCTCTTCTCTTCTCCCTCCCTGCAGATTTAATTGAGTAGTTTGCAGCTTGAACTCAGTTTGCAGCAACTAACGTAAACTGAGGAGAAAGTTAGAAGGTGGGAGGAGGAGGGAAAATGGGGTATTTTAAAAGCAGAAAAAGCAGTGGGATGACAGAGGATTAAGTGAGAAGGTCTAGGATTTCAGAATGCCATCAGCCTAACTTCAGGCACTCTGAAACAAGTAAACTAGTAAAAGTGGGTGGGTGGTGATGGGTAGGAATGAAGAAGTATGGAGAGGAGGAGGGGGAGGAGGAGTGTTCCTGACCACTTTTGGCTCTGGTTCTGCCCAGTGGTGGCATAGGACTCCCCACAAATTGCTCCTGAGGGAATGTAGCCATCGAAATAAAAAAGACTCCTAGCCTTTGTAAGCAGAATAGCCTTGTAACTGACAGCACTTATGATAACAACTATTTTGCATCCTGTATTTCTGTTGTTGATGCTATATATAGATTGTTTGATCTGTTGCCAGCTTGGGCAAAAGGAAGAAGCTGCAGAAAAGCAGACCAGCCCCAGCAGTTCGCCCCCCCTTACCTCAATTCACACTGTGATTTATGTTTTAAGGCAGGCACAGCAGAACAGCCTTTAAAGAAACTACACAAGCTACATATTTGCAAAGATGCCTAATTTCCACAGCACCTATGGTTGACATATAGGTTTGTTGAATGCTGGCCAGCACTGTTGGCGTCAATTTTCTATAGAGATTTGGGAAGAGCAGGACCCTCGTTAACAGTAAGCTTCACCATTTTCTGTCTGCCCTTTTGCCTAGAAACTGCAAATACCCAACACAAGAATGAAGTTTGGGATATTTTTTCTTTCATTAAAGCATTTCAGTCACAAAGATTAGCATGACCAAACTTGTGCCGGTCAGCAATGATGGCTGGTGACTCCCAAATCATTGGACCAATTAATCTGTTCTGGGTTTTAGTCCAGAAATTGAAGGAACTATACATTAAGATATTGAACTTGTTTTGGAGGTGGGTTTCAACATCATATCTAGCTCCTTTAAGGTTCAGATGAAAACCTAGAGCAGATTTCCCACCCCCACTGGAACTGCTAGTGGTGGTCTCTCCCTCTCCCGCCCCATTCCATATCCTACTAGGGATGCTGCAAAAATAAAACCCAGTCACAAACAGACCTGCCGTCTAGGTGAGATGGAAGTCCTGTTCAAGTTTGTGCCTGAATGTGAAGAGGGCTCTGAGAAGGTAGAAGGATGATGCCCCACATGTGTGGTTCTTTTTTGTTGAAATGCATGAGGATAATGAGTGTCCCTTAATCGTGAGACTTCTAAATATAGGGAGCCAAGGAGACTGGATGGTACTGGGGCAGAAATGGCTGGGGATGTAGGGGCAAGGTGGCTGGGCATGGCCCTGTCCCTGTTGCCACCTGAAACTTCACATTGAGCTAATTTTGCTGCCAACAAAGTGTCTCAGGGGACTGACCCCTCTCTTTCTAGACATTGCAGTAGTGTCCTAAAGACTTGCCAGAAGAGTCCAACAATATTATTATTATTATTATTATTATTACTACTACTACTACTACTACTGTCGGCAGGGGAGATCCTAAGGACTGTTTGGCAGTTTGCTTATGAGTTACAGCATTCACATGTGGACAGGACAGTACATTGGGAAAATTTGGAGGGGAGGCATCAGTCTTTAAAAATGTACACATCATAGTCAACTGCATCAGTCTCAGGCTTCAGTGGGAGGTCCTGCAACGGGCTTTTGTCTAGAGATACCAACCCCAAATTTCAGCCATAGAAAGCAACAGAAATTATGCAAAACCTTGGAAGTTTAAATGGATGTCTTGCACAGAAGCTTTAGGGTTTTGCACATACTCACACCCTTATACACACCTCCCTAATATCTTGGATGCAGCTATTCTGCAAATCAAAGTTGGCTCACTTAAGGAAAAATAAGCTTCCGAGTGACAATTTGACAGTCCTGCTCCCTGTCACAGTCTGACCTGAGTTCAAAAGTATCTGGAAATGAAAACTCATGAAAAGCAAATTATTTCCAGTTTTCTTTGAACTTCAAAAGCAGGGTTCTTCCCCCCGCCCTTCCAGGTGGACTATCATTTGGTTAAAGAAATGCCTTTTCCTCTGATTTTGCAAGAGACCGAAGGAAATATTGAGAAATGGGATGAGATTTTTTTTATAGAAAGTGGCAACAGATAAAAGGCATTAGCCATGATGAGCAGCTCTAGAAATGAATGATGAGAAAGGAGGTCAGCGTACAACTGAAACACATTTTGTTTTTCCTTTCTGTACACATTATAGATGTGTACACAGCCAGCCATGCATCCCAGAGACAAACAGTGACTGAGCATTTTATCAGTCCCTCTGCCTGAGTCCCAGGTGCTGTGGTGAGCGCAAAGCTCAAGCCTGCCCTTCACTCTCCATCTGGCTGGTGCCCCTTCCCCCAAGCACAAAGGAAAATCCCTATAAAACAGCAACATCTACTTTATCCATCCGTCTGTATTTGCATCAGTGAGAGATCTCAAAGATCCTAAGTAGGGAGCCAAATTTGTATAAGAGGAAGTGTTCCATCTGTTTATTTCTGAAAGTTGTATGTTTGTCGTGTGTGTGTGTGTGTGTGTGTGTGTAAGCACTCTTTTCCTTCCACAAGCTCTGAAAACAGAAGTGAGCCAAGAGGTTGGGCTTGGACATTTCTATCAAGCCCCAGCTGCAGAGAGTGGAGCTCAGTTGGCAGCTGTGGGCCCAATGCAGAAAAGAGTTTTACATGGCAACATGGGCAGCTAAACACTTCCCCTAACAGAGGGATGAAAGCCAGGGAAAGAGGGGAGGTAAGCAAGAAGGAACAGCATGGAAAGCCATTATAACAGGAGGTGGAAGGATGAGGAAGTGGGAAAGACAAGGGGAAGGGGCCAAAATGTTCCTCCCCATTTCTCCAGCTTCCATCCTTCACAGTTCCCCACTGTTGTTTCTGCCATCCTCTAGTCAGAGGGAGCCATCTTGATGTCCAGTAGGCATTTCACATCTCTTCATGAAAAAATATTTATCTGAGGGAGCAGGAGGAAGAATCTTAAGCAAGCTTTGTAGGCCCATATTTGGATATGTGCATGATTAAACTGTAAAAAAGCAATGTATTTTAAGAGCATTTGCTGTGATTACTTTTTGGACTTGACAAATGAAGGATCTGTTCCCACAGTTTGTGCTGTGCACTAACTCTGGCTATTTTCACTAGAGCACAGGACATCATGAGGTTACACACTGAGCTGTTCAGACATTGGCGTTTGTGCCACTTTGTACTTCACTCAGAAATCCAGGCAATGGGGCTGGATTCACCAAACTTAGTTTTATTCAGAGCAGACTCATTGAAATGAGCTATAGTCCAGTCATGGCAAAAATAAATCCCATGGATTTGAATGGGTCTGCTCTAAGCATGATTAAATTTGCATACAACTCAGTAACTATAGCAAAGTTAGTACTGCAGATCAAACATTAAACACCACCTCCTTTTTAAAAACAAAGGGATTTTATATATAGCTGAAACAAAAATCAATTTTTTTAAAAAAAATCTAAATTTTCAAGTATGAAAAAACAGAGTGTGATGTCAAATTTGGCATTTAAATTCAGTATTTCAGAGTTTAAATTGTTATGATTGGAAGGCTGGAAAGTAAGTTATTTTAATGCAAACTGGCATACATTGTTTTGTAGGTCAGTTGTCAGATAGGTTCAATTAGTTATTGCTGTTATATGCTGGTTGTCAGACACTGCCAAATCTGTCAACTGCTGCCGCAGAATCTTCACATGTCAAATGCTGAAGACGAATGCTAGGTGTTTGAGAATATTTGTACAGTCCTGATAATAGCTGAAAAACCTGGCCATCAAATTTGTCAAGGACTTTGAGAAGAATATTTGCCTGTGATGGTGAGGAGAGGGTGAATTCCAGCTCCAGATATTTGCCTGTTGCATGCACAGGTCTACTTAGGCCCATTTATTTCTTTTCAGCAAGGTCATGGTGTGTGGAACTAGTGAATAAATTAGTGATAGAGGTGTTCCTGAGGAAGCATTCCTTGTGGAGGAGATGCCTACCTCTCACGTTGGTGTACTGGCTAGAATGCTCAACTGTGAAGCTCACTGGGTGGCCTTGGACCAGCCACAGAGAGATTCCTCAGCTTGACTCACAGAATTGCTGTGATCAGAGGGGAGAGCCTGAACAACCCAGAGCTCTTTGGAGGAAGACTAGTTTGTAGCAAATTAAAAACTCAAATGAATGAAATAGTACCCTCTACCCTCTCAAATGCAGTAACATCTTTTAGAGGAGATGTATGCCATTTTAACATTATCCATTTGGCTAAAAGACAAACAGCCTAGGTGAGGCTGGTTGGGCCTTATTGCAACTCAGGAGACATTTGCCCGTTGCAAACACATCTGAGCTATTTAAAGAAAAAAAGTCAAAGATCGTAAAATGAACGTTTAAAAAAATGACTGTCAGTCATTAATGGAGAACCATAATTTCTTTCTGCCCTACACTGTTTTAGTGCTATTATTCCACATTCAACTTCCTGTGGAATCAGAGGCACATCCAGCATGAACAGTGCCTAGGGCAAGTGTGGAAGTTGAGCCCCTACCTCAGGGGCCACTTCCTCCTCCTCTGCCATTTCCAGCACTGGCATTGGCACCCGGTGCACATGCCCTACTTGCCCCACCCTAGATATGCCTCTGTGTAGAATTCTGGGGTTTGTAGTTTACTGAGGCCAAAGAGCTCTCTGGCTGAGCATTCGAAATGACTCTCCCTAGACTGCAAACTTGAGGATTCCATAGGATGTTGAAAGTGGAATAATAGCATTATTAACCGTGTAGTGAGGAAAGGCCCAAAATGTTTGTTATTTGTACAAGTTTAGAGCCATTTCCGCACTAGCCTGTTGTAGCGTGATGATTCTACTTTCAACATCCTGTGGAATCCTGGGGTTTGCAGTTTTGGGAGGGGCCGTCTGGCCCCTCCCAAACCTGCAAACCCCAGGATTCCACAGGATGTTGAGAGTGGAATCATAGTGCTATAACAGGCTAGTGCAGAAATGGCCTAAGAAGTAGACAGCAATGCTGTAATAGCAGCTGTTAACTGATTCTACTGTGATACAGTTACTCCTTTTGGAACACCTGAGGGTGCAACTGCATGAGATTCTGTGTACTTTAGAGACGTAATTTGGGCCCAAAGCGCAGCACAGGAACAGGTGCTTCATTTTGCCAGGTCCCAAGCTGTCTGGGAAATATTCCAGAGATACACTGTTCACCATGACACTGAGACTCAGTCAATATTTATACACAGGCAAAATGAATGGCTGAATATACCTTAGTCTTTATTAAATTGTACTCAAAAACATTTCAAAATTTGCAGTTGCTTTCACTATTCAAAGCTAATTGTATCTTCATGTTCTTGTTCTTATTCTTTTTTTTTAAATAAATGTTTTGCCCTTGGCCATGAATATAATATATTTGAGCTCTAGAGAAACTGTCCATTCTAACTTAGAGGAACACGAGTGCTGGGAAGCTTGTGATGCCAAGTCCAGCTTCCAGCTGAGATAAGAGCCAGCCTGGTGAGTTTTTTGGTTGCTGTTTTTTGTTTTTTGCCCCATCAATCCAGAATACTGAGCATACTTATGTATGCCTGCTTTTGATGGGAAAATGGCCTGCTTGCTCCTTCACAGTCGTCCTCTGTTGATGTTGGTTCTCTGGGACATCACCTTTCTATATTGGACCAAAAGCAGAGGAGGTTCTGTTGACATTACTCTCTGAAAGCATCTGGGTATGCTCAAGGCTGCTAGGAGTACTCTGCATCTACCAAGTGAATATGGTTTGTATCACAGCTTGAAAAACATACTTTCAGTCATTATTGAAAACACACAGAGTGCTAAATAGCTGTGTCAGTGTGTCACAAAATGAAACAAAACCCAAACCCACTGATGAGTAATGGTAGGATTGAGAGAAAATGCTGTCCTCAAATTCTCCACACTTTGGGGGCAAATGGAAGGAGGCTCTTGAAGAATGTTCTTTGTGGGAGGAAGAGGAAATTGTATTGTTGTTTCATACTGATGAAAGAAGAAAGTAATGGGCTGAAAAAAGAGGCGGGCAACATGTGGCTCAGGGGATGCATTTGCTTGGCGTCCATTTTTAAACCCCCTCAACCAAAAAAATATGCCTTGGTTGTGACAGAGAAAGTAGGGTTTCTTTTTTAAAATGAGATGCACATGGAGTGTCTGGTTTGTTTTAGGGTGTGCTCCTGGAAATACAATTTGGCTTAAAAACAAGGTGCAGGAATAGGCACTGAAAAGCACGCTTAATGAATCAGCAGAAAAAGAATAGGCTCTGTGCATTTTTAGATCGTCCAATTTTATTCTTTAAAAGGCCTAATGCAACCTGCACATAAACCTGCACATAAACTGATTGGCTTTCTTCAGGGGCTATATTAAAAATAAATACACACACACACACTCACACACACATATATAAGCTTAAAATCTTATACAAAAGAACAACGCGTAGATGAAAATAATGATACTTACAAACGAGCATAGTAAAGTATACTACTTGAGTATAAGATCAAGAATTGTAAGGCAGGCTCAAATGGGTCATGAAATGGACTGGTATGTCCCACTTAGTCCTGAAAACATGTAGCTTATTTTTTTTATTATTTTCAAAAAGAGTGGGAAGAGCTAGTGTTGTTTCTTAGCCCCTCTCACATTTGGTGCTACCTTGCATCTGTTTTATACAGAGAGTCTGTCTAATTAAGTTTGCATATTTCCTACACTTTCTCTTTTAAGGACTGTTACAGACAGCAGCCTCTGGAGTATTTCCATCCTCATTAGCCTGTTCTGACGTTCCCTCCACCATGTCTCCATACGTTTCATTATTGCTGGTGGGGGTTTCCAAGCTGAAGAAGAATTCGAGAGAATGTGAAAATTTGCTTACTATTTTTGTAACATTTTGATTGGCATTTGGAGTTTTTCACTAGTTTTGTTGGCTTAAGCATTGAAATTGAAGTTTAGATTCTCGCAGTACTGTAGCATGTGCCAAAGAGACAGTGTGAATGAATCTACTTTTATAGTAAGGATGTGTGTGTGTGGGGGGGAAGAAAACTGGAAGTATAAACATGGAAGGAACTGTAAGAAGGGATAACAGGTTCCTTGAACTTGCCTGTCAGGGCTGCCTGAAGTGATTTGTTACCTGAGGCAAAGTCCCAATTCCCCCTTGCCCTGTCTTCAAGATAAATAGCATCTATAGGTGGTCAAATTGTTTCAGCAGCTGAGGCAGAAAATCCCACACGGACCTCTTCCCCACTATAAAAACACAATAATAAGAAATTAAATAACTAATAGCTTGTCTTTTCATGTCACCTGAAATCTCTTGGGCAGCCTCGCTCTGCTTATTGACAGGGCTGGCCCTGGTGTCCCACCAACAGTAGGTAGCACTAAGGCCCTTTCCACGGGAGCCTCCCATCTTGGCATGGGGACAGGAGAGGAGTGGGACCATGACAATGCTTCTGTATGACCTCATCATGGTCCCATCCCTCTCCCATCACCAGGTAACGCAATTGCGGATTAAATCATTGATGAGTTTTCTTTGTCAATGACCCACGATTGCGTGACCATCCTGCACTTACCTGGCCTGCGGAAGTGCTGGAAGTGCAGTGGAGGCACTTCCTGCCCAGCACAGCCAGGGAAAGTGCCTGGCTGCACTGCAGAAGGAAGAGGCGTGTCCATCACACTTTCTTCGGCAGGGAGCCAGCTGGTGCAGAGGAAAGTGCTTACATCCGCACTGTCATCCCAGCAAAGCCACTGCGGAGACAACACTGAGACGATGCCGGAGACACGTAAGGTGCGGAAAGGGCCTAAGATAGTAGCCTGAGCAAGCTTGTAGAAATCATTTGCTTACAATATTCTCCATTATAGTGAGATGTCCTATATTTCTGTTTAAGGTTTCTCTATTATGTACAAAGACATAATGGGAGCCATTCTGAATCAGACCAAAGCCCTGTTTGCTACAGCTTCCAGTTTGCACAATCAGTTTCCCATGAGAAGACCACAAAAAGGGCAGAAGTGCAGCTGCCCCCTCCATCTTATGTTCTCCAGCTACTGGTATTCAGAGCCACACTGCCTCTGACACTAGTGTTAATATACAGCCACCACGGCTACTAGCCACAATAGTCTTAGGCCATTTCTGCAGTTCATACCATTAGCACGTTGTACTGTTATAATCCTGGCATTGCTACTTGTGCAATGGTTGCAGATGAGGAACACTGTTTTCCATACCTTTCCACCTTCAGTGGATGGGTAGCAGTATTGTCACTGGTTTTCCTTCTGCACTACAGTATCCTTGGCCACTCCTGTGCCCTGCCATCATTCCGCCCCACTGCCCCAATTGGTCGGGGGGTTTTCCTTTGGAAGCTATACTAGTACAACACTGTTGTAACCACACTGTGAGCCTTCATACTATAATGCTTAACAATGTATTTTTAAAAAATAAAAAGTTTTAGCACAATGGAGAAATTTAAAATAAACACAGAGAGGCAATAGATTTCAAAGTTACCATGCCATGGGAGTCAGGGAAGGCGGGACAAGCTGGGCACACCCATGCAACATCCCCCGTGGGATCTGTGACAGCAGGAAGCAGAAGCAGGAAGGGTTATCAAGTGCTATTACAGTACCACACTGAGCTGGCTGATGGGATTGAAGCTCTAAAGGAGACATTTAACAGATTTTTTTCTGGAAATAATATCAGGCGCTTCGGCCATGCTTGGGGATGGGATAACAGCTGGATAGAAATGACATTGTTTAGTAGCACAGCTCTTGGACCAGTAACAACCCAGTGCTGTAGCGTTATAGTGATGTTGTGCGGAAATGGCCTTAGTCTTAATTTGCCTAATCTCCTTTTAAAAGCATCCATATAGATTGTCATTGCTACATTTTGTGCTAATAAATTCCATAATTCAACCATTCCTTGTCTGAAGAAGCACTTCCTTTTCCCCCTTCCTAAATCTCCCACTGCTCAGCATCATTGGAAGATCCCACTTCTAGAACTGAATTTTCTCTCCACAAATGCTACTTACACCATGTATAAACGTTATAAACCTCTATCACTCTACACTCTACTTTGTCCACATATTACAAGTTTTACATGCTTTTTTCTCCACCCCTATGTCAATAGCCCAATAACCTGGAACATTCTAACCCAGTCAGCCCTTAAACATTTTGATTGCTCCTCTCTGTACCTTTTCATCTTTACAGTATCCTCTTGGGTGGTACAGTGACTAGAATACAGTATTCCAAATGGGATAACACCATTGTACTCACCAAATGCTTTGATTTGGCAGGACCACTCCCAAATTGTTGTCCTATTTTCATGTGCTTTTAAAATGTTCCGGTTTCTCTCTCCTCCTCCCACTTTCCCTCTTCGTTCCCAACTTAATTTAGTTGCTGCAAACTGAGTTCAAAGTGCAAAAGGAGTTCACACTCAGTTAATTCAGCTAGGGGGAGATGAGAGGATGGGGTTGAATCTTGCCTTTCCTAGTAGCTCAGGCAAAAGTAAACTGCTGCGGTCTCTCCTAACTAGTGAGTTCTTCCTCATTAATAACCTTTGCCCTCTTTAGCACATATTGACGTTGTTTGGGCATATGTGCCCCAGTTTTCATCTGTAAAATGTTAGAGGGTGAGCAGCATATGTTTGTATAAAACCATTATAATCATGGTATCACATAAACATTTAAAATTGTGCTCTCTCCTATTATAAATCAGGACATGCAGATTTTATGTAAATCAGGCCGCACAAGCATTTGGCACCCTTCAGAGTGTAGCAGAGAAAACTTTGTCCATGACTCATGCATTGTACTTGAGAGCTAGTGGCCAAATGGTGGAGTGCTCAGGGCTAAAAAAAAAAAAAAAGAGGGAAAGGAGCTGTGGGCTGCACTTCTCCTCATTGCACATTCCTTCCAGTCCCTGAAAATTTGGACCATCTTTCCCTCCAAAATAGGCCTGCCAGCTCTTCTGTCCTTCTCCTGCAGCGTCTGCCTCCCAAGTCTTTTCCCAGTTAGGAGGCAGCAGCAGTGATGTGTTGACCAAAAGGGATGAGCTGAGGAGAAGCATAAGGAGTGGCATGTGAGGTTCCCTCTTTCTGCTCTTTGTCAAGCACAGGCTGTCTCTTAAGGCCTATTTGTGCAGTACTTTGTTTCAATCAGTGGAGAAAGACCACAGCTTAGTGGCAGAGTGTGTGCTTTGCACACAGAAGGTCCCAGGTTCAGTCTATGACTCCACTGGTTTAGGAGGCAGCAGGCCACAGCTGGCTGAAAGACCTCCAGATCTTGTCCTGGAGATCCATTGTCAAGCTGAGTAGGCAAATGCTAGGCTAGCGGGACTAATAATCGGCCTTAGCCGATGGCAGCTTCATGTGTTCCTTTGTGTTCATTCAGGGAACTGTTCCTTCGTCAGATTCCACAGAGAGATTTTAAAGAATGCCAGTTTGTAACTCTTTTTGTCTTCATAATTTACACAGCACATTTTTGTACAGAATGCCATGGAGACAATTCTTGGATGAGAAAAATCTAGTCCCTGAATGGGTCCTGAGGGTGCAAGCCAGCTATACAGGGGCTCCTGTTATAAAATGTGTACTCTGTCGTAGCTTGATACTAAAGAGAAAGATGCATTTTAATAACAGTTGGAAATGGCATATATGAGAGTAGGCAGACAGGATAAAAAAGTTGCAACTGAATAAATAAGCACAGACAGAAATAATAAAATTGAAAAATGAGAGTTATGTTGTCAATAACTCCAACAAAAGCTCCTGCCTTATGCTCTTAATGGCTATGACTCCTTCACTTCCCAAAACTTTTCCACTGGTGATGATGGTGGTAAGAGTAGCAGTTATTAGCAATAATTCATTTTAAAACTAATAGTCAGTGAGTGTGCAAGACCTGAGAGGCTCCTGAGGTCTCTCATTCTAGGTTCACCATGACTCAAATTTGACTTCATGGCAAGCAGCAGCAACAACAACAGCACAAAAGTCAGTGTGGTACTAAAGTTAGTGTTTTCACTAGTGCTGCAGAGAAAATGAATCAAGTGTGCAATGTGCCAGTAGCTACAAATTCAGCATTGCATTCATGTTAGGAGAAAGCTATGAGAGAGAGACGAGCACCTTTGATTTCCTAAGAGTTGAAGAATTGTACAGGTGAGCAGATAATTCTATTAGGAACCAGTTTTGCACAGAGTGGACTCTGGTTTGGGAGGGGCAGTTATGGTTAAATGCCTCTCTGAAGTGATGGGAGTAGGCCAGCCACCGTGTGGATAAGTCTTACACAAGCACATCCCACTAGGTCTTCTGAGAACACTGCGGGACCTGGCAGGTGCTTGCTAACAGGGCACATTCGGCATGACACATTGCTCAACTGAGATCATGCAAGTGGAAAGACCAGGGGGAAATCAATTAGTTCATAGGAAAGAATCCTTGATCTGGACAGTAACCTTTAATCCAACTCAGTCCGTCTTATTTACAACTGCAGAGAACGGAGGCAGGAGAAAAGCATCCTGGCAAGATAATATAAAGCCGATATCATTCTCTCTCGACTGCTGTGTTTTCACTAATGTATTTGCTGGCAGAGCCTGCAGTCCCCAGAGCATGAGCAGTACAGTTCAAGCAGGTTCTTTATAGCCAAAAGGAAACATCTCAGTCCAGGGGCAGGATCGGGATGTTCTGTGGGAGGGTAACGGAACCTCCAGTTTAGCAAAGATACACCCAGAGGAATTGTGGTAGTAGCTCTGCAGCTGATGTGGAAGAATCATTAGTTTGGGGGAAGCAAAGAGAGAGCAAAGATAGGTGGGGATTTTGCAGCATTTACCTTGGCAAATGGAGAGAAGTCACCCTGGTATTATTTATATTTAGTTTTTCATTGGAACTGGACATGTCTCTGGGAAATACTTGGAGGAAATACTTGCCTCCGTACAGTGCCAATGGAAAATAGAATTTAAATAGGGTGCATGATGGCCTGTAGATGGATTGATATGAAGATTTCCTCATGGAGAGATAGGCAACTTCTTCCAAGTGTGCCTGGGACTCATTCAACAATGGGTTGCTGTGAAATCTCTCCCACCCTCATCTTCCCTAGACTGGGAAACCTTGCATCATTTCTCTGAGTCAGTTCAAGGACTGGGAAGAATGCCTCTCTCTGCTTTATTACCGGTTCTAACCTAGGGTGCTATGGTAAATGCAGTTTTCCCAAGGCTGCTTCAAATTAGGATGAAGGCATGATAAAGTGAAATAAACTGATGTTTCTCTTTCAGAAATGTAACATGTGGACAGACCTCTGCTCAACACACACAAAATGTACCTTGCCACTTCTGTGTTCCAACCTCCCTTCCCGGCAACCCCCAGGCCCTTTCACACTACACAAGAATAGTACTGTCATTCCACTTTAGCTGCTGTAGTCTGCATCCTATGGACTCCATGTAGCTCGGTCAAAGGCACAAGAGGAGCTCTCTGGCTAAAGACTGTGAACGCTCCTCCCTCAACTGGGACCACAGCAGTTAAAGTGGGATCATTGTGGTGTAACGGTATAATATGAAAGGATCCCTAGTTCAACCAATGTACCAGCTTCCCAGCCTAAGTTCTGCCTCTGAAAAAATATGTTGGTCAGTATCACTCAATGTGTTTCAAAAGGAGGCTGTTGTACTGCAAAAGAAGGTGGAAACTGTAATGAAAGTTTCTATTCATTATTAAGCGTGGATGTGTGTGCATGCATGTCTACACTCTCTAAAATATTCATGTGACACAATGGGTCTCTTATTTTTGAAATACAGACCCCAGAAGCCCCAGGCAACAAAGCCAGTGGTCTGGGATTATGGCATTTGTAATTCAAAGTATCTAGAAGGCATCCAACCATCTATTCTTGCTCTGCAGTTTTGATGGTGGTATTTGTGGAGCATTCAAAGTAACAGTGATTCCATCTGTTTTGAACATGGCTGCCAATTTATTCTGCAAGTCAAGCCACTTTTATAGCATTTAGCCATGGGCTATTACAAGAAAACACTGATCCTGCTTAATAAAGGTAGGGAAGAAATTGATTGATACAAGGATTCATGCTCCACAAGGATCCTGAACAGTAACAGCAAAGAGGATTTCCATGTAGCCTGAAGTATGGCACCAGTCTGGCATACTCCATTCCAGTTTGCCTTCTTTGATGTGGCATGAAGCAAAGTGGGACTGAGCCCATCTCTTTGTGTACATTCCTTCAACCTACTTGAAGTGACCCAGAAATGTGCTAACTCAAAATACTCAAAATCACGTGATGGGCTTGATTTTCAATATACTGTGTCATACTGGTAATTTTAGGCTCTGGACTTAATGGCCTTATTGGCAGGGACCTCTTTAGATAGTAATGTGTAGTGTTTCCTTTATTTTAAAATCTGGTAATCTAGTCCTGTTCATATGGAGAGTTCTCTTCCTCATTCTGCTGTGGGGATCTCCGGAATGGCCAAGGTCCTACCATTATGTCAAAATTGTGAAATGGGCTTCCCTTGGAGTTTCATCAAGCCCCTTCTTTGCAGGTCTTTAGGATATGAAGCATCGATAAAGATGGCCTAACAACAGTCTGTATGATTAAATGAACTGCTACTATGGATATATTTTGATTAACTTCCTGCATGATTCACCACATCACACACAGAGGCTGTGGCTGTACATGGCAGAGGATGGAGTAATGCTTCACCTGCACATTTCTCTCCCAACCAGTTCTGCTTGAGCTTGCAAGCCTTGGCTATTTAGTGACTAAGGGGAGGATGCTGAGCCACCAGGCAACATTTAACTACGCTTCTGTAGCCAGAAGGAAAGAACAAGCATCTCTCTCCCACATTGTCAAGAAAGCACACTGGAAATATAAGAAAGGAATGGCTACTCTTTTCTCCCAACTGCAGCCAGATGCTCCCTGGCTACTGTCCATACTCCCCAGCCACTAAATGGTCAGGTGCCTGCTTACCTTCCCTTTGGGGCAGGCTTGCAGGACACAGGGAGCCATTATGCAAGGACTTACCTGACAGCTCCTCGTGCAGTGATGTGGATATGTAACCACCAGGATTCTGGGCACAATTTTTTGGCAAGTCTGGTCCTAATGTTAGACAGAGCCAGACAGCTACTCCAGGTGGCAGACAGAGTCTAGAAGTGATAGAAAGATATTAGAAGGCAGAGATGTGTGAGCCTGACAACATGTCCTGGGCCTCCTAAACTTGCCTGCTGCCCTCCAGAGCAGCAGATGCTGCTATTCCACTGCTAGTGTTGAAGTTAAGAATCAACTGTTAATTAGGCCAACTCTAAATGGAGTGGTAGGAAAGGAATCATCTTGTCATTCTCTCCACGCAACAAAATACCTTGTTGGGTAAATACCCTGTTTTTAACTTTGTCTGAATGAAATAATCATTTTTCCTTCTGCATTCTCCTCAGTTGAAGGACCTCTTCTCACAAGTGTTTTCACCCAAGACGGTTGTAGTTTTAAGTTATCCTAGGTTGGCTTCATGCTGTTATTCCATTGCAGGCTGGGCTAGGCCTGTTAGCTTGACAGACGCTCATCTGCTCAGCCCCCTTCCTCTACCTCTGGAAATAGTTTTTCCAAGCACTGTTGGGGACTAATTCAAGTGACTTCATGAGGTTCTGTTGGGATGCACATGGATACCAGAGCATATGGAAACACCACAGGAAACTGCATAACCAGACAGTATGATAAAGGAGAAAAAAGGAATAGTGATGGGAGAGGATTGGTGTCGGTGGTTGTCAGGGTCCGAGGCGTGAGTGGCAAGGGCTATCCAGTGCAGGAGTACAAGTGCACAGGTGCTGGGGCTGGGCCAAGGGATGGGCACTAGGTCAGGAAGCCAAGGGTCACAGCACAACAAGAGTGCAAGGCAGCAGTCCTCCAGGTAGCAAGAGTCCAGGCAGCCACGGCAAGAAGCAGTTCCAGGAATCATAGAATCATAGAATCATAGAATCATAGAAATGTAGAGTTGGAAGAGACCACAAGGGCCATCCAGTCCAACCCCCTGCCATGCAGGAAAACCCTCAAAGCACTCCCGACAAGTGGCCATCCAGCCTCCGCTTAAAAACCTCCAAAGAAGGAGACTCCACCGGAGGTCAGAGCACATGAGAGTCCAATGCAAGAGGATCCTTCCAGGCAACAGGAGCACACAGGGCCAGAGGCAGATCCAAGAGACAGGCAGAATGTCAAGGCACTACAAGGGTTCAAGGCAGTAGAAGCCTATCAGGTAACAAGAGTCCACAGGGCCAGAGAGAAGAGGCAGGTCCAGAAAACAGGCAGAGTCCAAGTCCAGCAGTCAGGAGCAGCTACAAGCAGCATTGGAAACCAAGTTGCTGTGGCAAAGGCTGCCGAGAAACCCCAGCCCTTGTATAGCTGGCTGCTGGCTGCTCCAGCTCTCTTGCATCGGAGCAGCCAGCTGGGTCTGAGGTACTGGGCAGGATTCTGCAAAGAACAGGGTCAAGGCCAGGATCCTTGCAGGCAGAATCCTACAAGGACTTAGTCACAGGCCATCATTACAGTGATGGCCACAAGGAAAAGCACAGTGATGCCATGGTGATGGCTTTTGAGGTAGCAATGACCAAAGAGACAGAAGATCATTACTCTTCATTGGCGAGAGGAACATGTGGCCCTCCAGAGTGCAGCTTTTATGATCCTTCACCTTTGGGCAGGCTGCTTGGGAATTGTAAGCCTACATCATTTGGATGCCCACATTTCCCACATCCCTTCATTGATTTGAAGATGTTCAGCTTGGATGTTCAGCTTTACTTGACTGGTCATGAGTGAAGATGGTAAACATTTTCTAATGTCTAAATGAATGCCATTTTCAAAAGATGTGTGTGCCGCTCATGGTTGGTTGGTTAGTCGATTGATCTGTCTCCCTCCCTTTCCATTCCTCAATCTCTTTCCAGAGCTCATCCTGCTTAGCAGAAATGTTTGCCTCTGTACAACCTTTGTGGGGGGCAGGAGAGACAAATATTAGCCTGGCTGGATTTTTACCTAATCCTCACTGTCATCTGCATCATTGCTGCTGTGGTTGGAAAGAAATTGTTTTCTGGCCAGAGGATTCATTATAGTCTGGTCTCTGGGGTCTGAAGGGAATATCAGAGCAGAAGCTAATGAAGGGATGGCAGTGGCTAGACCTCTTTTCAAAGCAATAATGGAATTAGGAAGAGGACAAACACTCATCAGTCTTGTGCATGATGTCTTTATTTTCAGCCTTGCACGTGTGTGAGTACACATGCATGTGGACTTTATTAGCTAGAATTGGAACATACATGTTTTATTAGAAGGAAGCTGATTAGATTGCACAGGATTAGAAAGAGTTAGTAGCTTCAGGGTACACAAAAGCTTTCTGACCATTTTAATTTTCATGAAGAGAATCTAATGCTTCAAGAGTGATAAAATGTAAAGTGCTTTAGAAGGCAATGTATTGAGAGAGAAAGAGACAGAATCTAAGATGAGATGGTGAATGGGGAAGGAGATAGAGAGTCTTTTCAGACAGAATAGTAATGTGCTATTAAGGTGCAAACTGCTGTACTTTTTTTCTAGTGATAATGTTTGGGTAATTTTTAAATATATGTATTAAAGTGTCCTTGAAAGTTAGACATGGAAATGCACATTGATTTTAATCAGACCCGTCAATATTTATTTATTTATTTAGTTAATCTATCTATTACATGGTGCTCAACATGCAATAACACTTGGAAAGTGTGCATACATACAGAGAATGCTAAGTCTTTACAAACATCTTTATTTCCCATAGGAGGAAGGTGCATTAACTTTGTCCCCCTTTGCTTTTCTGGCACGAGTGTAGCTTACACTATTAGAGTTTCTTATTTGATATGTTTTCTCATCAATTGAGATGTAGATTTGTTCCATCCAGCTTCTCCATCAGCCTGAACTTTACCTCTTTTTAGTCCACACAAAAACCTATACTTACATTCAGACACATTTTTATATGCATTTTCCCAACACATTCAGTTTTGTGTGTACATGTTCATAGGTATGCATTCTTAGAAGCAGTGTTCCCAATGTTTTGTGAGTATTTTTCTAAACATACAAATTTTTGGTGCTTCATACATGCATATATTTTGTGTCCACCTCTTCAAATGTATATATTTGTATGTACTTCCTTGCAAACTGCATTGCAAGCTGCAGAGAAAAAAAATAGATTTTTAGTGTCTAAATTATTTCTGGTTTGTATTCAGGTTCAGAAAGTAAGGATTGGGTAAACGCGTTTTCTTTTCTCCTGTCAATGCAAATTTACCCAGTCTTCACTTTCTGAACTTGGCTGTGAACCAGAAAACAGTTTAGATACTAAAATCGATAGTTTTCTGAAGTTTACAATGCAATGAGTGTTGGATGAGGACTCCAGGAGACCAGGGTTCAGATCCCTGCTCAGCCATGGAAACCCAGTGAATGATCTTTGGCATGTCGCGCTCTCTCAGCCCTAGAGGAATACCATGGCAAACCTCCTCTGGACAAATCTTGCCAAGAAAACCCCATGATATGGGCACCCTATGTTTGCCATAAGTCAGAAACAACCTGACCATACACAGCAACAACAAAAGTGATTGCAAAACACCTGGAGTTGCTTTCACCCACCAGTTTGATATCATTAGCTCTCTTAGAGAATCTAGGTGATAATTCTTGCAAAACTATTTCATTCTAGGAATTTTCCTGTTACCGTCTTTGAGGGGCACTTGGGGAAAATGAATTTGTGTTGGTTTATACTGACTTTCTCTGTGTTTTAAGTGCGAGGCTTTCATGACAGGCAAGATAGAATAAACTCTTTTGGCACAGAGGGATGGCCTATGGCAGGAGAGGTAAAAACCACATCTTTCTGCATTGCTTCCCCTGCCTTTCCTGGTTATACTGACACTAATACCCATCCTGCATCTAAAAGACTGGTTTAGATTCCATGGATCAGCCGTTTAGGGGAGGAAGCAGAGCCACTTACCTTGGCTGCAAGCATCTTTTCATTGCATGCTCATCAGTATAACATCTTCTTCCATTTGTTTTTAAGAGGTCTTCTGCCCTTTTATTTTTGTACAGGTAAAAAAAAACCTTGGTAAATCTTCAGGGTTTTTTTTTATTATTATTATTATTCCTGTGGGTATGCTGTGGCTGCTGCAGTGATCCCCCAGCAACTTTTGTCTTTTCTGTGGGCATGGGAGCTGTGGGTGTATGATAAGGAAAATGCATCTATGTTTAATGCTGTAATGGAACTACTTCCTGGTCATAGCATCTCAGTACAGGTAAAGGTCCTTAGCATGCAGGGAGCCCATTTTAGCTTCGTGTGTGAAACCAGAAATCAGGACAGCCTGATGTGAGCATGTCTTGACAGGTATTCTCTGAGTAGCTGGTTCATCTTTTATATGAACCACAGCACTTCCTTAGCTCCTGAAATATCTGGAGTCTGGATTCTGCAGTGTGTGTGTGGGACAGAATAAAATAAACAGTGTCAAATTGTTTTCTGTGAGAATGTACATTACTAAAATGGTGTCTTTGGAGCCACTATATACTTCCCTTGGTTTGGGCTTTCTTTGCTTTCCTTGTGTCTGTTTGTGTAGTCTACTTATCTTCAACATGGGGGAATCATCTTGAAGCTGTAGTTGGACTGCAGCTAGTGGCAAGACCAGTCATCTTAGATGAGAATAATGCTGAGAGTGGCAATCTTAACAGCCTCTGGTGGCTCATATGATTCCCATGCCTGGCATAACACCTCAATTACTTGGCTTTTGAATTTACTATGAGCGTATACCTTTAATTGTTCTTATCTAGATCCTACTGCCTCAGCTCCATGATTCACATCATGCTGGAGAAAGTGCTGATGAGGTTAAAGATGGCAAAATGGCCATGTGCTTGAGAAAGAGGGTATCTTAAGTAGGCAGAAAAGTTGGATTCAGTGAGCACACTGCCTGAGGTGGCAGGCAAAGGCATAAGCACTACCTCTTTTCTGGTGCATTGTGTGTGTTCAGCAGGGCATCCTCTGTACCTTTCAGTGCACTAATTAGCTAACTGGGGCTGTATGCAATCGTTATCCTCTGTGCGTATGAAAGCACTGTGAAGCAAACCCACCTCTTGCTATGGTGCTTCTCTGCAGGTGGGAATAAACCTGCTTTCTTACCCCCATCTTAGGAATCTTAATTCTTTTATCCTTGAAACTCTGAGCAAAAGGCACCCTGACGATGCAGTTAATTGCCCCCTCCTGTTCTTGATGGATTATTTCAGGGGAGGCTGATGTGTGGAGGGATGTAGGGGTCAGCAAACACCAGATGTGCTTCTTTTTGTGTCTTGCCTCCTTGCCTGGAAAAGCGATCTATGTGAGCTTGCTCAATGTGGCACTTAGGTCCCCAACAGTGAACCTTCCCTAGCCCATAATCTGAAAGCATAGTGACAATTAGGTGGAATGGCTTAGTGCAGACATGAGTGGCTGCGAGGGCAGAGAAACCAGCTTGATACAGATGCAGAGAGCCAGGTTGTTGTGTGGCAAGTCACGGTGTAGTTGGGTTGTGTGTATATGTGTGTGTTTAAGGCTAAGCCTTTGGTTCTGATAGTTATCTGAGTCAGGGTATGCTGTAAACCAGCCTTCCTGAAGCTGGTAGTTTTCAGCTGCATTAGACTACAATTCCCATCAGCCACAACTTCTAAAATGTGGGTGCTTGTGTGAGCTGAAATTGGAGGGCTCCTGTTTGACAGAAGTTGTATCTGCCAAAGAGATGCCCTTATGAGGAGAGGTAAGGGATAGGCATACTCAGTTATTTACTATGTTAATGGCAAGAGGATCTGCTGTCTGTCTGCAACTACAAACTGCACTCTGGAGAATTCATGTAATGCCTTCCATCTTCTTAACACCAACAGACTATGAGCATTGTTAGTTAAAATATGGAAGTACTTAGGACAGAAAACATCTCACAGGTGATTCTAAGATTGCTGCATTCAGTACTTTTGGCCAGAAATAAGTCCTGTGAAGTTACCTTTGCCCAAGTGACTGAACTGAGTGAAATCATTAGGGCCAGGTCCGCAGTTTGCTTTGTTTTATATCCATAGGCTGTCCCAGCACCCATGCCACATAAGTGCATCTGGGGGCAAAAATAATACATAAGCTTTGCAATCACAGCTATAGCTGTCAGCAATTACTGTGATTGAGGCTGGTAGGGAAAGTGCTGCTATCACCACGAGATGCTGTTGATTATATGATTGCCTGGTTCACACATTACACTTTTGCCTATGAGTGGACATGATCAGGACTTCTCATGTGAATGTGAAGCAAAGCAGGCGTAAGTGAAAAGCTCCCAAATCAGGAAGCCAGTAATTCTGCAGGAATCTAAAACTGAGGGTTGCTGTGGTTTGCCAAGACAGGAAGTTTTGTGTCTTACTTACTAGTGGAGTGGTACAATGTATTGGAAGGAAATCACACATAAATGAGTCTGTCCAGTACTAGCAAGATATACCCACTCTTTCAATTCCTTTTTTTAAAATTGACGTCAGTGGAGATGCTTTTATGATTTTTTTTAAATACCTATTTTGGGATCTGTGTTGAGCCTCCAGCTGCCACTGTGGGGCTTCCTCCCACTGCTTTCAGGGATGATTTGTCGTCTGAGCTCTGCATTTCCTGGCTTCTGTTGACTTGTGTCAGGCCTTGATATTAATTAAACAGAGTGTTTTGTGTTTAGTAGAGTGACACATGAGGGGTGGACCAGCTGACTGCCCTGCTCTTTGCGCTTTACCTGATTAAGGCTTGAGCTTTGTTGCTGCCAGCCTCTGTTGCTAGAGTCTTTGCAGGTGTGTGAGTGCTTTTGTCAGTACCATCAGTGTAGGCCTCTGGGAGAAGGAGACAGGACCAGGGTACTATCAGGACAGGACTTCGGGGGCAGAAGTCTGGGCCCCGCTCAGCAGTGCTGGCTTTTGGCATTTTGAAGCAAATTGAAGTAATACTCATTGCCATCTGTAGCATCAGGTGGTTCCAGTGTCGAGGGAGGCAATGAATCTGCTCTGGAGTTTAAGCTAAATCTTGAGGGAGTTACCCAAGATGCACAATCTATTTTGGAACTAGTGTTCAGTACCTTGGATAGCTCACTAAAAGTTCAGACTAAAATCCAGAGCAGATTCATCAGCCTACTGATACAGCAGTCACCAGCTGCCACTGTTTGCTGTCCCTGTAGATCATTTTTAAGAGTCTGATCTTGCTGAACTGTGCTACTGGCAAAGGATGCTGTGGAACTAGAACTGTGGGTGGGAAGTTCAATCGAATAGAGGATGCCATATTCTGCTTTTAGCTGCTGATGGATAAGTCTGATAGGGACAGAAAGAATATCCAAAACTATTCAGGAAATGGTTGAAAAAATTGTTTTTCTATTGTCAGGAAACTCTGATGAGAATAATTCTGGACTGACAAGAATCTTTAGGGCATATTCTGTGCAAAATTTGCATTTACTTGATTTAAATAGAAAATAAAAATAAAATAAATATTATTTTTGGCCCAGAAAATGCTGTTTCGGGCCCAGAAAATGCTATAGTACGGGACTATTCATAATATGAAACTGAGTGTGCCCCCAGTATGCCTGTGGTTGATTTGCATTGAAAACAGCATGTTCTGGGCAGGAAACAACTTTTTCTGTGCAGAATGTAGTATTTCTCCGTAGAAATACTATTCTCTGCTCAGAAAATGTTTCTTGCAGAAAATGCTGTTTTCCGCACAAAACAACCACATGCGAATTTTGCATAGAGTGAATCTTATATGGTGAATAGGCTTCCAAAACTGTGTAGTTTTCAGAGGCTTTCTTGCAGCAGAAAGAAAATTGCTAAAATTACTTGTTGCTTCATTTGTGAAAAAACTTAATGAAGAATTACATCTCTGGAGTTTGACGGATTGGTTTCTCCGGCAGAATCATTGCAGATTTCCTACATTCTTCAGGCCATCCAGTGGCTTTGGGCCCCTTGCTCTGTCCACATGCTGCACTTCCTAATGTGATTTCTAGTGCAACATTCAGAAATCAGGGCTACCCAAAGACATTGTGCTGCCTGGGTGAGGAACAAGATAGCCCCACGTCTTTCCACATATAGAAACTCACTAGACACCCAGGGGAAGCTTACTTTAATACTCTCAGTGGGAGAGCATCCTTCAGCAAATCACAGGGCAGCAAGTCATTTTAGGCATTGATGACAAGCTGCGCGGTGGGCGCACTCAGGTCTGTTCTCCTAGAAAAGGAAATGGGTGGGGGGAAGAATAATAAACTGGCTGTTGCTATAGCCCTCACCCCCCACCAGCATCCGCTGCCAAAGGCAGTTTCCTCACTCTGCCTAATAACAGGACTGGCCCTGTCAGAAATGCAGCTGCAAAGTAATGAAAAGCTTGTTATCAGCTATACCCAATCAAAACTAATTTCATTCAAGTTTTTTGGGATGGAAAGGGAAGGATTTGGGGAAAGAACATTAAGTTGGGGACACTTTGGGTTGGGGACACGTAACTGGGACCAAAAATCACAGTCAGTTTCTGTCTGCCTTCCTTTCATCAAAATGTGGGGTAGATGCACTTGAAGAAAGTTCTGGGTACAGGCAGGGACTTAATAGCCACCTGGAAAGCATTGCCCATCAATCTCTGCTGCTGCTGTGCAGCTCTTTAAAGGCAAGAGTGTGGACATGGACTGGGAGAGGAGGTGCCAGCCTACTTTTCCAGGTGAAAATGGAAGGATGGAAAATGGAACCATATGTTGATATGGTCTCTCTCTCTCTCTCTCTCTCTCTCTCTCTCTCTCTGCTTTCCTCCCTACCCCCCGCCATCCTAGAAAAGAGATTGCACGTTTAATCTGCAGGAGCCAATTATACAGAGCTGCATAAATGGTGAGAGTACAAAGTGCAGAAGGAAATATGTTACTGGAAAAGGAGTGTTTGCTCCTAACTAAAGCTTCCCTTGAAATGCAAATACTGTAACTGCTTTAAGGAGATAGTTTTTCTCAGGACTGTGGCAGATAGAGAAAGAGGGCAACACCTCCTCTCCACCACTCCAGTCCCAACACTACTCAGGTTTCCCTACTGCATTTGTTCATGAGTAGGGGGTGTACATATTATTTGCATTCACACAGAGTGGAGAAAGAGAGTGGGCGCCACGGACAGAGCAGTGCTCAACCGTTGCTAATCTTCTGTGGCAAAAGCACAATCCCAGTGAATGAAACACTGGTGAACTGGGAGCCTGGTGTAGGACATTATGCCCCCTGTTGGACACCAGTTCCTCTCTCCCTTCTTTTGCCAGGCCTACTAACATCTTGGCAGGCAGCAGATAGTGCATAGCTCCATCTGTCTTTGGTTTTTCAAACTGGCATTTAAAGTTGGTTTTAACCTATTGTTACAGAATTTTTTTTTTTAATATATCATGCGCATTGTTCTGGGTGGGCAGAAAAACAACTGATACATTTTTTTAAAAAAAAAACAAATACTGTAGCATCTTTATCAACTCTAGGATAATCAGGATTTCTGTCATATACAGAGTTTGAAACCAGGGCTTGAAATGCATCTTAGTAAACATCTTGTCCCATTTGCTATGGAAGGCGATGGTTAAAACTGAGTGGAAAGGGAGAGATCTCCACTGATGAAGAAGAGGAGGAAGCAGAAATGTGACATCTTCTAGTTGTCTCCCAGTCATGATACTAAGGCTACCTTTGGACTTGACCTTAATGTCCTAGTTTGGGCCATTTCCACCTACGCTGTTATACTGCTATTATTCCACTTCTAACATCCTATGGAATCCTGGGGTTTGCAGTTTAGGGAGGGGCCTTTAGAATTCTCAGCCAGAGAGCTCTTTGGCCTCAGCAAACTACAAACCCCAGAATTCCACAGGATGTTGAAAGTGGAATAATAGCACTATAACAGTGTAGGGCGGAAATGGCCTTGGTGCTACCTGGGCTTACTCCTCAGTTCTGAGGCCCAAACAAGGCATGAAGTAGGAGGTGCAGGATATGAACATTTGTTGCCTTTTCAATTTATGTTGCTGCTGTTTATCACTCAATAGAATGCCTGGTAAGGTGGAAGGCAATAACTAAAGAGGAAAACTACATTACAAGTGGATTGATTCAACCAAGGAAGCCATGGCCCTGAGTTTGCAAGAGCTGAGCAGGGCAGCTGATGACCAGGGCTCCTGCAGTTCTCTCGTTGTCAAATCTCCATAAATCAAAGTTGACTTGACAGCAATAACAACATGAAATAACCTAACATACCAAGAAGGGTTTTTTGGATACAAAGAGAGTGAGAGAGAAATCAGCTAAAAAACATAAGCATCCCAATAGTTTCTGAATCATCTTCATTCTTTTCCGCACTTAAACTTGCAAATTTTTTCTGGGACAAAATATACATAGTTTTCCATTGTTTGGCATAGGCTAGTGTAGCTGCAATGATAATGTGAACAGCCAATGTTTCTTTTTGTTCCAGGACCACTCTTTTCAGACAAAACTAATTTTGAATATATTGTTGAATTTTGAATATATTGTTAATCATAGGCAGAAACTATTTCCATTGAGGTAGGCTTGCATAAATACACACACACAGGTATGCTTCCCAGGTGACCAGTGTAATAAATCCACCCCTTTCCCTTTTACATTTCCAGTATAATTCACTGCAGTTACAATAAATCCTAGATACTATATAAATCGTTAACTATCATTGGTGATGGCAAGTTTTCACAACTTTTTCTCAGTACTGAGAATATGATAAATGTATTTATATCTTTTCCCATATGTCATTTTGCAGATAATTTTTTAGAGTTTTATTATTTAGAAGCTGTTGGAATGCTTATGGTTCATTCTCTTTTGTATATGCATATATCCTAAACCTCTTTTAGCCATAACTGTATTTACCATGAATGTATAGATATAGATTTTTTTTTTCCAATATAACAGTTGGCCCTCCATATCAGCACATTCTTTATCCATAGATTCAACCAACCACAGCATAGATTCAACCAACCACAGCTTGAAAATATTCCAAAAAATAAAATAAAATAAAATTCAAAAAAGGAAACTGATTTTGCTATTTTATATAGGTGGTGGCATTTTACTACACCACTGTATACAATGGGACTTGAGCTTCCATGAATTTTGGTATCCGTAGGGGGTCCTGGAACCAAACCCTAGTGGATACTAAGGACCCACTGTATATGTTTAAATTGCAAGAGTGACTTGGACATACATTTCAAGAATATCATAACCATTCTCTCTAAAACTTCTAATTTGAAAATGCCTAACAGTGCTTAATTCCACCTCACCTCACAATTTCATAGAGCTATGATTGCCATTTTCCATCCCATGGTTGCATTCATAAGCCCAACACAAGCATATGTCAATGGAACTAAGCCAATACATCAGTTTGTATTCAGTAATCTATCAGGAATACTGAATACCAATACTGTGTAAGATTTATCTGAACTCACAGCATACCTATCTATTCCAGTCCTTCAGGAACTGTATCAAAATACCACTGCCTTCTGCTAATAATTACCTGATGTCTCCCCTGTCCGGCCACTTCACTTCAAAGCAGCCATATTTGGGACTGCTAATTTGATTGGGGCAAATGGTAAGACTTGAGAATAACATCTTCTGCTTTTTCTCTTACTGAAATCACCTTTCCCCAAGGCTACTACGAGCCCAACAAGAGCTTGATGGGATATACAGGGAAGTACCTTTACTGTATGAAATTGGCACTAATAGAAACCTCTGGAGGTCAATTTTGAAAAAGTTAAAGGAGAGGCTTAAAAACCCTTTCTCCAAGGAAGACAGTAGGAGACATCCCCACCCCCTGCAGCTGATTTTGAGCAAAGGAAGAAAATACCAGGAGTCCCAGCACTCCCTTGTCATGCCTAGTTCATCCAGAACAACGTAGAAGATGACAAATGGATCTTTAAATCCCATCCGCTTCACAACAACCACAGGCCCTAAGCTTATTTATTTAGGAGCCGTGCCTGCTGATTTTAGTAGGTTTTACTGTCAAGACAGTGTGCTTTTAGCATTAGGGGAATGGAGTCCAGCTGATTGTGGCCTTGCTTTTAGGTCCCTTTTGGAAGCTGCATGCACTTCTTTTAAGCATCATGGTGCCACCTGGGGTCCAGAGATGGGTGTAGCAGGTGTCAAATTATCTACATTTATCAACCAGAAACCCCTAAATAACAGAAGGTACAATCCCTGGCACGTAGCCACCTACGCTGTCTTTATTCTGGCCGTACTTTTCAGGGCTTTTTTTTTGGTAAGGTGATGTTAACGTATTGTCAGTTCTACTTAAACTTGCCAAATGCCATAGCACACAAAGCCTTAGAAAATTCTTGTCATTTTTGTAAGGATAAGAGAAGACACTCATCCCCTTCCACTCTTCCATCTCCTCACTCCCTTTCTTCTTCCTCTTCTCCTCCTCCTCCTCCTTCTCCCCCCCCCCAAAAGCAGGACAATTTGACGCATGTGGGCTAATTCCCTATCAAGATCCGCATAAACAATGACAATGAAAAATAATGCAGATGTGTCCGGCAGTACCTTACATAACAGGCTGTAATTTAGCTGTGAGCGAGAAGGGAAAAGAACATGAAAGATCCCCCGAGTTATGTAACAGCAGCCAGGCAGGGCTGTTGCTTAAGGAGACAATGGCACAAAGACTAATAACATGGAACTAATGAGGGGTTTCTGACATGGGCATGTGGAACTGTGGCTTCCTATACTTTGTGCGATTTATAGGATTAATTTTGCTATTGCAGCGGCTGACGCCTCTTTGTGCTGCTGCCGCTGCCGCTACTGTCGTCGCTGCAAGCTTTTTAAACATTCATGTTCTGTTGACAAAAGGAGACTTTCTGAATGATGGGAGGAGGCAGTGGAGGAGAAGGTTGGGAGAAGGTAAAGTACAGGGTAGGGAGTGGGGAGAATCATGGGGAACATTTTGCATTGTTGTTCTGTGACCACAGAAGAGGATGAAAGTGGAGGTGGGTATGAGATCCTGCTATCTTTAGACAGGCAGAGAACCAGGCAGGAAGTATAGAATTAAAAACTCAACTTGATCGGCATGGTTAACCAAGACTGAATTGGAAGTGTCCCTGGAGAAAAAGGGCATTTTGTGCTTCTCTACAAGATGCAGCACTTTTCACAGAATCTCACCCAGGGCTATGTATAGCACGTCAAGCATTCCCACTTAAGGGAGAGTGTGTTGGGGGTGACTGGTAAGGAACCAAAGGTTCCTGCCCAGTGGTATAGTGGAACCAGCACTCACAGTGTCCAAGTGGCAGGATCCTTTGATTAACATGGATGACAATGTCCTCTTCTCACCCTCCAGAGGCTTCTACTTCACCTTCCCAGGTTAGCTGCAGTCTTCACAGTATCTGAGTTAAAATGGATTTTCCCTGCTGCAATATACTGTTCTGAGTTATCTCTGTTGCTTTACAAAATATTGGGGTTGGGCAATGCTTGCTCTTGAGGGAGCCATTAATATGTGTTAGCTTTACAAAAGATATGCTCCTGCTAGAGAAGAAAACAGATGAAACTGGTGTACCTATTTCAGTCAATGTAGCTGCCTGAATTTTGGATTCTCCTTCTGAGTGTGGCTATGGGGACCAAATGGAGACCAGCTTCATTGCAAGATGTCCCACCTTGCAACCACTCCTTGCCTTTTGTACAAAGTCACAGAGAGAAAGAGAGAGCTCCTTAAGCTATAGCTGTTGAGAGCGAGAAGGTCAGATG
Source organism: Iguana delicatissima (assembly GCA_948472985.1). Taxonomy (NCBI): domain Eukaryota; kingdom Metazoa; phylum Chordata; class Lepidosauria; order Squamata; family Iguanidae; genus Iguana; species Iguana delicatissima. Next base: position 1,075,040 of record CAOKZL010000593.1, read on the forward strand.
TTGCTCATTCTTGACCTGGCTGTCTCTCAAGTGCCACTCTCTTTGCTTTATAGCTAGTCAGGACTATCACCCCAGGCTTGCACTTCCCATGGAAAGGGAGCAAAGGACCAAACTTGAGGCAGATCTCACTGGTCAGGGGTGAGAACTGGGGCGGTTGCCAAGAAATCACTGAAAAGTTTTCCTAAGCTCCTCCCTCTTTTTGAACAGGCTTCCTGTTGAAAGATTTGCTCAGAAAACCCTACACACAGTGAGTGTTTTGACTGTAATTAAAAAAGTTAGGGTTGCATGAGAACCTCTAAAGAGCGCAAGCCATTGAGGGCATCTCAATCAAACATCTGTGAAAGGATCTAAGCCATTTCCCCCCAGAAGTTTAATGCTGAACAGTAGCAAAGACAAAATAAAGCAAAACAAACCAGTTGCGGGCACTTGCCAAGTGACCTTTGCCACTGGCTCTTCTTCTTCTTCTTTCCCATTCCTTCCTAAGTCAGGGAAAGGTAATGGAAAAAGAAAGTGCTTCCTGGGTTCCAGATTTTGCTTCCTGGGTTCCAGATCCCTTCTTTCTGATGCAAGTGATGCATGAAGAGTGAATCCTGTGCTGGAAACTGTGGAGTCTGGATTCCTAGGATCATTTTCCCAATGGTGGCTGGTGGTGAATGAGCTCTGGGTCTTAACCTAAATTTGAAAGCCATCTTGGGTTCCGTGTGAGGAGAAAGACAGGGTATTAATTAATTAGTTAATTAATTACATTTTTTAAGGAGCTCTCCTTTTAAAGAAGCTATCCACAGTGAACATATTTGGGTGCTTAGGGTTCTGCACCTTGGATAGGTCCTTGAAAACTTAGACTGGAACCTGAGCAGATTCACTACCCCATTGATATGGGTGGCACCAACTACCCCTGAGATGCCCAGTGGGAAAAGACCCATCATTTCCTTTTCATGCCCTGGGAAAAGGAAGGGAAAAGAAGCACAGCATAGATCTTGCTCACCCAGAGTATGTGTGGTCTTGCACAGTTTTTTGAAAAGTAGCTCATCTTTGCCTTATTCAATACAGTGTTCCTTGATTTCCCTAGCACTTACTTGCCTGACCAGTTTTTGTGAGAATGCAGACTGACCAACACATTCTCAAACTGTATGAACTTATGCAGAAATGGTATTACTTTTGTTAATGAATTTTGAAAAATTTTCTAGTTGAAGGTACACAAAGTAAAATACATGATGTTCTGGCTGTTACATAGAGCAAGTTGCAGATGATACAAAATCTTCTTAGGCACATGGCCAGTGAAATCTTGATGCCCCTAAGACAAAAGAGAGTTGCCCACATTCCTGACCTTTGCTTTGCTCTCAGTCCATTACCCAGCCTCCCCATTCCTCAAGAAAGAATTTCTTGAAGTGCATTCTTCCCAGCCTTCTGCTTGTCAAACCTGACATCTGTCTGTCCTAAATCTCTTTTCATTTCTCTTAATGGCACTAAGCGCTAGCAGATTCTACTCACAGAAAAGGAACCACAATGTGCTGATCAGTTTGTCCTGACCTGACCTTGGCACTGATGGAACAAGGCAGCAAAGAGAAGTACAAAGGAGCAATTTGCTTCATGTAACTTACAAGAGGAGATCTGATAGCTTCTATGCTTTCAACACTGGATTACACCCGACCAGTCTCAACTCCTTCCTCAAACTATGGAAGCCCTTAAGAGAATAGGCCTCTAGCTTGAACCCTAATGCACACCCTTGATCAACCTTTAAAAACACTTTGCTATCAATTTGATGGATCTCGATGACCCTTCTAAGTCCAGCCTCTAAGGGCAAGTCAGTTCCCTGACAGATGGAATTTCATCATGAGCTACAGGAGAGGGAGCAGCTGGTAACTTCCTTGTCAGTGGGGTGTGAGTCTGCCATGGGCCAAGGTACTGAATCTTATGATTCCCAAATAGGCCCATCCCCTTTAAAATGTTTAGAAACCTGGAACAGATTCACAGACACCCTCCGCTAACAGAGGAACCACCAGCTACCAATACACTGGAAAGGCATAACCATCATTTCTGGCTTCTATCCTCATCCTATTCCCTTTTAATATAGAAATGCCTGGGAAGTTTATCTAGGGAGGTACACAAAAGTTATAGAAATCCAACCCAGGGACAGGGAATAGGGAAGATGTTAATGGAAGGATGGTGGAATGTGCCTATACTCTACAGTTCCACAATAAATAGGAGGGGACAGGTTTTGCACCTTGTTTTCTTCAGTTTACTGCCAGCCAATGCTCACTGGGATTAGTTTGGCTTTCCAGCCAACAATAATGAGCACACTGGGATGAGCGACAGGCTATGTACTAAGGTGGCACCCTGGGGTATCTCTGGTGAGGCAGACTGCCTCGTTGGCTGGTGCTGCACGGCAGAATCTGAAATATGAATCCTGCCTCAGAGTTTCAAGTCAGCAGTTCCCCCCTCCTGACAATGGGCAGCACTGCCTTCTCAACGGGGGTCTTGCTGCGTAATAGCTGCAGATGCTGCCACCATCACAGATGGATGGCCTCCCTCTTCTCTCTTTTCCTCTCCTTTCACCAGCTGCCAAAATTCGCTCAGACTCCTTCCAGTTGATCTCTTGTTCTAAAGCTTTTCACAGCTTAGAGAGCCAATCCTCTGTGACAAATCCAGGCAGTTTACGGCGCATGTTGCTGACAAGGCAAAAACACATTGCTGATGGCAAGCTGCTTCGACCACATCCCCGCCATGTAGCTGTATCTTGTTGTATGGAGCTCAGTAGGCAAGTGCTTGGCCTGGGAAGGGTCCCAAGTCTGGTCCCTAGCATCTTCACTTAAAAGGTTCTGGCAAGGGGAAGGAATAGGAAGGACCCTTCTGTGCCCGAGAAGGTGGAGAGCAGCTGTTAGTCGGTATAGATTGGGATGGGCAAACCGTGGGCTGCTTGTGGCTCTTGGCACAGCAAAGTGGGGCCCTTGAAGCCCCTCCGAGCTCCCAGATCACCACCAACCCTAATTTTATTTTAAACTTCCAGGCAATGTTTCAACCCAGATCTTGCAAAACAGCTCAAAACCCCTGCAAAATGTGTCAGTTTGGCCCCTATCGCCTCTCTGGTCTCCCACAAACTTTGAACCATCCCATAAACCAGGGGAAAAAATCAGCCAAAGTCAAAACCAGAAGTGAACTTGCTGCTAATTCTCACCCCTGTTGGTAGGCATTACTGGCACACCAAAGCCCCCAGGCCCTCTTTAAAAAATTAGAGAAAATATTTTTGAGTTGATTTTCTGCCCCAAAAGATGCACCCCAAAAGCTACTACAAAATCCAGTCGTTTTCCTCCTCTACCCCAAGCCCCCCCATACACTGAAAGTTCCCCAGAAGCCCCTGGAATCATCAGGAAATCACACAAAGTAGAAACAGGAAGTGAACATCGTCACTGTCAGTTTCAGTTCTGGACAATTTGAGGCTAACGTGTTTTGGAGTTTACAGGGGTTCAAATATTTGGGGAGCGTGCATGGCACTTTTGAAGTCATTTTCTGCCATTTCAGGACATAGGCCCTTTCCACACGGGCATATTGCCCACGCTAGGGTGACCTCTCCAGGAGGTCTTCTTCACCACGGGGTGCACTAGTGCAGTTGGAAAAGGTGAGGCTCTACACCAGTGGTTCTCAACCTGTGGGTCCCCAGATGTTCGTGGACTTCAGCTCCCAGAAGCCCTCAGCATTGATCATAGTTGCTGGGGCTTCTGGGAGCTGAAGTCCACGAACATCTGGGGACCCACAGGTTGAGAACCACTGCTCTACACCTCAAACCGCTCTAGCACAGCCGCGGAGGTGGCGCTGTGAGTTTTATAAAAACCACCTTTGCAAGTGGTTTTTATGAAACTCGCCCGCGCTGCTCCGTGGCAGCCCCTGGTGAAGAACTGCAGAGACGCAGTAGTGCGTCCCTGCAGATCTGCCCAGGGGCAGGCTTCCGGCTGGCGTGCTGCCCTGATTGGTGGAGCGCCGCTGGAAGCTGCCAGCCGCCATTTTGGGCCCCGCCGAACGCCGCCAAAATTTGGCGGCATATAGAGCAGCGAACCTGTGCTCCCCGCAGGGACGGAGCAACCCGCTACCAGGTAAGCTCCGCCCCTGCGTGCGCCGCCCTGTTTCGCCCCCCCCCGTGAGGAAAGGGCCATAATTGGGTAAAAAAAAAGTGGCCTGGGAAAAAAAATTAAATCTTTTAAAGGTGTTTTGGGGGATTCAGGCGGCCACTCTATGGGGCCCCAGGGGCCACAGGCATGGGCTGTATTTCTCCTGCCTCTGCTCCATAAGACTGCAAGGAACTCTAGTGCTCATCTCAGCTTTACTTAGTGGAGCAAATTGCCTAGGGCAGTGGTTCTCAACCTGTGGGTCCCCAGATGTTCGTGGACTTCAGCTCCCAGAAGCCCCAGCCACTATGGTCAATGCTCAGGGCTTCTGGGAGCTGAAGTCCATGAACACCTGGGGACCCACAGGTTGAGAACCACTGGCCTAGGGCCTACCCTGAACACATTCCTACCTACTGGAATCAGGAAAATTCACTTTTTGGAACTCTCAGAATCCACTGGCCAACATGTGGTTTCTGTCTACCAGTGCAGACTCCCTTTTAGGAAAACAAATATTTTGTCCATCTGGATTTTGATCCTCCTACTTCCTAAGAACTAACTCACTAACACAGAGAGAGAGATACACTCCCTTTTTCCCCATTTTGATGTTTTGTGTAAAAGAAGTACCTGCAGAAATTACATTAAAAAGAGCTCCCCTACTCCTTTAACATTTGTATTGCTCTGGTGCTGTTCAACCCCCTTGATCTCCTTGATTGCTGCCATTTTCCTTCTTCTTTTTCTTTCACTGCTCTCAATCTTCTCATTCACATACCTCAACTGGATACAGTGTCAATGATGCTGTCATGTGAGATGTAGCATTGTGACCGCATTTACAAAAGCATATTGGTTGCCACAGTCAATTGGACTGAATGGTAGTGCTGCTTTGGCTGTCTCAGTACATACTCCAAATGGACTGGAATCAACTTCAGTGTCAATTTTATTTATACACTGCCAATTCCATATATGTCAGCCACTCAAAAAAGTGACATTCAGAACTGAAAAAATACTACAAATGTCAAATAAATAAATAATATTGTGTTGTAAATAACAAAATTTACTACACAATAAACAAAGTATCTGTTGGATATCAAGATACTAAATAATAAAAGCAACAGACAAGTCAATATGGCTAAATAGATATCTGCAGAGTGTTTTACAGCATAAGTCAGGTCATAAACCAGTGGTTTAGATTGTATTAACTTGCAGCCAACAATACTGTACGCTTAAAAGAATGCATGCCGTCTTTTAGTCTCAGTATGTAGAACAGGGACTCTTTGTGATATACTGGACTGAATAAACTTTTTTCTCTGGTTTGAATTACAAGACTACTGGATATATGATAATCAGAGGAAAACGGCTTCAGAATCCTGCCTGTGCTGGCTCTAGCGCATAGACACTACCACTCTGTGGCATTGCATTTTCAACATATGGCAGCATTAGCAAACTTGCCAAAGATAAGGTTGTAGCTGCATGATGACAAAAGATGCATCTTCTACATTGCAGGATAGGCACATGTTTCTAGGCTAACAGCCAGAATACACAAGAACCTTTAGCCATGTGTCATGTTAATCAGTTTTACATTCTGGGGAATTTAAGGGAAGTCTCAGAGTTGGTAGAAGATAAAACGGCTGAGATCCAGCAATGTGTGGTTCAACATTTGCAGAAAAGTTACTGACAGAACTAAAGTTCTCATGTCAAGAGTTCAAAATTAGGTGCCCCTGTGAAGGTATGGTGGGAAGAAGAGTTTTTGTGCATTGAAAGATTGCAATCCACTCTATTCAATTGGCTATGTTTTGTTTGGAAACCCTAAGATACCAAAGGATCTTCATTTTAGCAATGGAGGCTTGTTGATATAAATACTAAAAGCTGTATATTCTTGAACCAACTGGGCAATAATTTTAAACGGCACAGTTTCTCTTCAAAGTTCAATGACTCGATTTGTTTCTTAAAGGTTAATTATAATTTCCTAACATTCAAACTGACTTTGAGAGTCTTTTATGTGTGTGTGATTACTCAACTTCAGCATTTTGTTCAAAGTGCCTAATGTCGTCACTGCCCTTTTAAATACAATTTTTTTTGATGTCTCATAGTGCTGGTAACAATTTCTTACACTGGACCTAGGAGCTGGTGCTGGCAGAAATATTAACTCTTCAAATGGTACCCCCCATGTGTGTGTGTGTCTGCCCACACGTAAACCCTGTGAAATTCATGGGGTTGCCATAAGTCAATAGGCAACTTGAAGGCACATGCACACTCACATATGTATATATTATTCATGTCAGGTTGAGAAAATATTCTGTGATGTTTCAGATCTGTCCTACCCACTTGCTGAAGCATATTTCATTTTTAAAAGCATATTGTGATGATGTCACAGTGCGCTGCTGTTGTTGATGTCTGCTAAAAGGGTCATGTCTAAGATTCTGCTCTAGGGTTCAGGCTGACGTCTAGTTTCAGCTCCCTCTGCCATACCATCATCTAACAATCGCTCCTCATGTAGTCATATCAAGTGGAAATTACTATCTTTTTGGTGGCATCGGCTCCTTCCTGGATGTTCTGTCCGTTAGTTTCCCTGTGTGAAGATGGTCTTCCCATGTTCTCCCACCTGTAGGTCTTTCCAACCAGTTAGCTCCCCTGCTTGTTGGTGTCTATGTTTGCCTGACTATTCCTCTGCTGGAGAGTTCCAGAGAACTTTTGGATTAGAATAATGGCATGAAATTAGTCCTTCTGAGTTTGTAAGAATCAACTTAGAGTCACCTGTGGATGTTAGCAGAGTGGTTTAGAATATCTGTTTAGATGGACACACAGTTCATCTTTTCTGAAGTCCTTGCCAATGACACCCTTTAAGAAACAGACACAATGGCATTTTTACCAAGATCTAGTATATACAGTTCATACAACATAAGAGTTATTTTGAAATATCACTATTCTGCTTTTCTAGAACACAACTGGGGAGGCAGCTTGACTCTTGATTTAGCCCACAGATAATCTGCAGGTGGCAGTCCCCTCCACATGTTACCTGGGTGACATGATTATTATTAGGAAGTTAAGTGATGCATTTACTTAGTTTTAATTTAGGGTGCAATGATAAACCAAAGTTTGGATGAATGGCTGCCAGAAGCTAAACTGGTCATATTTTAAAAAATAAACAAATATTAGAGCCCTACAAATCTCAGTTGCCCAATGCTAGGAATCAGGGTAGCAGCTCCAGCTCCAAAGTAATGATCTGTGGGTTAACTGTATGCTCCGTATGGAAAGGGCTAAAACCAAAATCAAGAGTACAAATAGACAAAGTCTACCCAAGTATGAATAAGTCTTCTCAAAAACACTGGAGTTCCAAACAGGAGACGCAGTGCTCATTTGATCTAGGCTCTTCTCATGATGAGGAGGGAGTACAAGAAAACTGAACAAGCAGATGGGAAGTGGGGAACCTAAAGATATTGGTGGTGAAGATCTGGGCTTTGAGGTGAGCAGGCATGTAGAGACAATCAGGGCAAAAGAAGAGACATTCATAATTCCTGAGGTAGAAATAAAATCCAGCATACTTTCTATAATAGAGGTGCCAAACCGTTTTTGACCTAGGAGACAAATGTCCATTTGGAAGGGAGCTTATGAGCTGCACTACACCAGTAGGCAGGGCTAAGGGCATGAGATGTAATGGTACAAAATGTGGAAGGCATCATGTTATTTCCCCTTATGTTAGAACATTGCCAACTTCCCAGCAACTAGAATTTCAAAATTACGTATGTCACACTTGCCTGGAGTAGTGGAGACCAAGGTGCAGTCTTACATCCTGATGCACTGTCTCTTAGAACTTTGTTGGTTTATTCATGTCCTGAACTTTTTCTAGAGAATTAATGCAGGCTTTTTTTCCTATCATATTCAGCCTCTGTCACCTCAGTGTCCAATTAGCACCAGTGCTCTGGGTATTTTTTACACCAGGAAGTACCATGTGTCCAACAAATCATTTCACACATTTTATTGCTTCATGATAATGAGTTTCAAGCTCTTGGGAATTTTGACACTAGATTATTATTTTATTTTATCCTTGTACCCACAGAATGATTCAAGCAGGTGAGAACAGCCCTGCATATCAGTGAGCTGAACAGCCTTTCCCTCGCCCCAAAATGGCTATTGCTCTTGGAGCCAATTGCTCATATGATCAAAATTTGTAAATCAGTTTTGATTATCTGCTGGTATCCCCAGGGATATTGCTGGTGTAAAAAGCAGTTGAACCAGTGACCTTCTTGATACCTCATTTTGAAGTAAGAAAATAGGACTGTGTGATTTATTTAATTATACAAAGTTGACATGAATAAAACAGAATGGTGAAACTGGCTGCTGGGCAGTTCTGTATTATTTTGATAAGATATGGATGCAAGTGTACACTCCTTGAATCCAAGGTTTTCGGGAAAAGCAGGGTATGAAAAGGAGAAGGAGGTCACCAAATCCACCCTTGTAATGCCTAGGAGGAAAGCCATTGTAATACAGTGGTGAGGATGATGGGTCATGGAATATAGAGAAACTCAAGAGTTTTTTGTGTTCACTAGTGACATTCACTGGGTCGTCCTGAGCAAGCACTAGCTGCGTTTGCTCATCTCTTTAAGCTGGGAATTCTGGTTTATTAAACCAGGTTGTGTGTGGGCTACGTGCTAGCCTGTGGAATTAATTTTCTCCTACTTTCTTCCACCCATAGAAGCAAGTAACCAAATGAAGCATGGATAATCTTGTACTAGATTATGTCTTATTTTGTACAAACAAGCCAGGATTTGTAAATCAACAAAACAAACACAGTCTAAAACTGGCCTTGCTATCCATGCCTGGTTTGTTTACTGGTTGGCATAAGGGGGAGGAGCAAGGTGGGAGTGAATGGACTGTGCAGACCCAGATGTAACTCATACACTCAGTGGTATAATAAAGCAGCAGGTATAGGAGCCACATTGTCTACATCCAGAGGATATTCCTCATGCTCCAGCTGTTCTCTAATAACCTGAAACTAAAGAGAGCCACCAAATTTAGCCCTCTCTTGTACATAAAGAAGCAATATGGTCACATGAGTGGGAGCCTGTGGAGTTCAGTTATGAAAAATATCCAGTTATAATTAGAAATCCATGGTCAGCTCAAGAACTCACTAGGCCAATGACCTAATCAAGCTCAAAGGGTTATTTGAGCATAAAAGCCAGAAGGAAAATCATGAGGTCTTTGGAAGAAAGCTAAGAGAAAAATCAATCAATCAATCAATCAATTGGCAGGCTAGTGGCTGGGTGCTTTTGTTAGAAGCGGTCCCATTCTGTTGGGATTCTGCAGGCAGGGTTCGTTTGCTTGTCTGCAGTTCACCTCCCAATGCCTTAGGTCTGTGCTGTTTGTGCCCTTCATTTGTCATTAGTGGAAGTCAAAGAAGAGTTTGCCAAGAGCTGGAATCTTTCTGATAAGCAGGAATATAAGATTTTCTTATTTATGAAAACAATCTGGAAGCAGGAATTTCAATGTGGCAAGATAAAAGTATAAAAACATGGGGAAAGGAGAGGAGAAGGAAAAGAAGTAGCAGTGATAGCAGCACTGCTGATACCAATGTTATTGGAAGATTGTTCCCATAGGATGGCTTGTGACATTGAGGCACCCTGGACAGTGCCTGGCTCTGTGTAAAGTCAGCATCTCTCGCTTCTGTCCCTCTCCACCTCCAGCCACTTGCAACCTGCCTTTCCGAAACCTCTGACCTTTTATAATTCTGACAATATTTCCGTTTGTTTCCTTGTTCCCCTGTAAGTCCTTCCCCACCCCACCCAGCTTTCCTCCTTCAGTGTCACCTCTGAACAAGGGGCTGATGGGGCCCATCTTCTTACACTGTCCAAGCCAAAGAAAATGGAGGTGTCATCTGCAGACAGCATCCTGGGGAGCAATTGAGTTCTGGGTCAGAACAAGTGAGCAAGCCTGTGGGTACAACTGGATTAATAATGGCCACAGTGTGGGATGCCTTCCTAAAGAGACACACGTGTGCATAGGACAGACAACAGCAAGGTGCTCCACGTGTGTAGATGTGTCTGGAAGAACTGAGTCAACGCTGCTGGGAGTTCTGCTTGTATTGGCAGGGAGTCCCTGGCAGCTGATCTCTTACGCTCAGAAACGTCAACAATTCTCCTTGGCACAGAGACTGTGATCAGCGAGGGACAAGATATGACGAGCATAAGAAATTGCACAACCCAAGCTTGAGGATATGGACTTTAAAGAAAGAGACAGGCAGATCTCCCCAAGGACAGAGAGAGGCAGAGAGGCAGATGTACAATGGTGTGGACCTCGGAAGAGCTAAAATGGAAATGAACAAGGACCAAACCTGAATTGCTGGTTATAACTGATCGCCAGAACTCACAAAAGTTACTTTTTTGGATGACTGCTCCTAGAATCCCCAACCGTTGCGCCCAGTGGCTGTGGGGTTTGTAGTCTAAATTCAGGGACCTAGAGATTCTGGGAGTTATAATTGCCAACTTCTGGTGATAGCTTCTGTTGGCAGTGAGGCAACAGTTGCTATCAAAATCTTTTTGTGTGTGTGAGGAATTCATAGGCTTATAAAATCGATATTCATGTTTGAAATATTTACAATCTGTTTTATATTTCAGGAATAAAATGCTTAATTTTACACATTGGTATGCTATATGGCTGCATTGACCATATTTCTTTTACGGTTTAAATCTGACTCACCTTACTCTAAATGCCACTTATATGTATTTTCCAATGTCAGGCTATAGACAGATGTGGCACTGGTATATTTCTCATTTCTACAAATATGAAATCAATATTATTCAGACACCATAATATGTCATGGATGAGAGACAAGATTATTGGCCTTGGAAAACCCGGGTACAAATCCCTCCTCAAACACAGAAATGTGTTAGTTGACCTTTGGGAAGTCAAGGGCTCCCAGCTAGTGTTATCTCATTTTGGGAGGAAAACAAAACAGAATAAAGTAGGATCTGGAAAGGAAGCTATGATGCAACTAGACAAGATCCTCAAATGCAGAGCTATATGACTGAATATCATGTTGGCCTGCGAAAGCTGGTCAATGAAGAAAGCGGACAGGAAGAGAATCAACTCATTTGGAATGTGGTGCCTTGTGAGAGTTTTATGGATATCATGGACTGTCAAAATATAAATAAAATAAAAACAAATAAAAGGAACAAAGAACAAATTAAAAACAAATTAATCAAGAACAAATTAATCCTGAATTCTCCCGAGAAGTCAAGATGACTGAACTGAGACTCTCATATTTTGGACATATCATGAGAAGATATTACGCACTAGAAAAGACAATAATGCTTGATAAGGAAAAAGGCAGTATGAAAAGAGGAAGACTATTACAGGTGGATAGACTCAATCAAGGATGCCCCAGGCAAGACTTGAGCCTGTTGTTGATAACAGAGTCTCTTTTATTTTATTGATTGATTGACTGATTGATTGATAAAAGAGAAAACACAAAAGAATAACATACATTCATACTAACTCAAGAAAATAGAAATATACATATTTTATACAACCCATGTTCACAAGTTCCATTCTTCATTCATACCTGACTTCCCCCCAATTGAGAGGTAATAAAACATCCCATACCATTCAGTTTGTCTGTCAATCAGCCCTCAATACCTCTGTATTGTGTATTAAATCTATGTCATTAAAAATCAATATTCACCATCTTGATATTGCCCCATAAAATTCTGAAGTATGTTACAGTCCCAATCTTTAATGAATCTTTCTGATTTGACTCCTCTTAATACATAAGTAAACCTTTCCATCTGTAGCATGTCAAAAAGCTTCATCACCCAATCTATCATTGAGAGAAGAGTTTTCTCTTTCCACCTTCGAGCTATTAACATTCTGCCAGCAGCTGTCATATAAAATAATAATTTCCCAGCTTTTTTCTCTAAATCAGCATTCACAATAGCCAAAAAATATAGCTCAGGAGTCATTTCATAGTGAAACCCTAAAATTATTTCTATCTGAGTATGTATGGCAATCCAAAATTTCTTCAGTTTTTTACATGACCACCATTGATGAAAGAAAGTACCAACTTCAGAGTCACATTTCCAGCATTTGTTTGAAAATTTTGGCCCATTTGTGATATCCATTCAGGCATAAGGTACCATCTAAAATACATCTTATACAGAATTTCTCTACTATCCTGACATGCTGTATAATTCAACCATTTTTCCCAATTTTCCTACCATTGATCAAAGGAATCAGACGTGAAAACATTTTTGCCCATTTGATCACTGAAGTTTTGACCAGCTCGTCTTCTGTAGCCCATTTTAGTAGGATTTTGTAAGTTAGAGAGATAAATTTGGATTTTCCTGAGGACAAAATGGCAGTCAAGACTTCTTCTTTCGTTTGGTACCCATTTAGCTTAATATCAACTTTTAATTTTTTTCTAAGTTGTCTGTAGAGAAGCCAGTGATATCTGATTCCACTTTCGTTGAGTTCTTGTTGTGACCTGATCCTTATCTGACCATTTTGCAATTCAGTCAGATCCTGATATTTAATCCATTTATCAAATAATACATTTCCCTTTTTATAATAGGCCTCATGGGGGTTTTCCAACAATGTCTAGGAAAATATCTTCTCTACACATTCAATAAGGCTTTTCTTATATAATGGTTGATAAATTCCTTATTAGTCTTAGGGTAGTCTTAGGGTATTAGTCTTAGGGTAGAAATGCCATCCTGGCCACAGACCTACTCCTTCTAGATTTAATAATTTTCTCTTATCAAGCTTAACCAAATCTTGTAACCAATTTAAACAACACGCATGAAAATATAGCACTAAATTTGGTAGACCCAGACCACCTCTTTCCCTCATGTCTTCAAGAGAGATAACAGAATCTCTTGAAGCTCTGTCAGTTGTGGGGTCACCAGGAGTTCAAGTCATCATTGTTGTTAACTGGCGTCAAGTCCATTTTGACTTATGGTGACCCTATGGATTACAGACCTCCAAGCCATCCCATCATCAAGTCACTCTCTCATCAACAGCCCTGCTCAGGTCTTACAAATTCAGGGCTGTGGCTTCCTTGACTGAGTCTCTCCATCTGTAATGCAGTCTTCCTTTTTTCCCCACTGCCTTGCACCTTACCAAACATTACTGTCTTTTCTAGTGAGTCCTCTCATCTCATGATATGGCCAAAGTATGACAGTCTCAGTTTAGTAGTCTTGGCTACTAGGGAGAGTTCAGGCTTGATTTGCTCTAGGATCTATTCATTTATCTTTTTAGCAGTCTAGGATATCTGTAGAACTCTTCTCCAGCACCACAGTTCAAAGGAGTTTATTTTCTTCCTCCCAGCTTTCTTCACTGTCTAGCTTTCACAACCATACATAGAAACTGGAAATACAATGGCATGGATGACCTCAACTTTAGTATTCAATGATATATCTTTACACTTGAAGTTCTTACCTAGTTCCTTCATATTTGCCCCTCTACATCCTAGTCTTCTTCTGATTTTTTTGATTGTAGTCTCCATTCTGATTAATGATTAAGCCAAGGTATGGAAAAACTTTAGCTGTTTCAGCATCTTCGTTGTCTACTTAAAGTTGACTTGATGTCAGTTAACAACATCATTGAGCCTGAGCCCCAGGATGGTATTCAAGAATGATAAATAAAGCTGTCATGAAAATGGAAGCAGACTCTTAAGGTTCTGTGATGGAACAGAAGAACAGGCTGGGTGTGGCCTGCACTTGCTCTTCCCCTCCAGCGCCCCCAGTTTCCAGAGTGAAGGCAAGCCAAGCACTTCTCCAGGCATCACCACATTCCTCGCTACAGAATTCTCGGGCTGGATTGTGTGGGATGACATAGACTGATATACAGACAATTGAACTTCTAGCACAAAATTATATATTCCACTTCTGTTTTAGGCGATTGCATTGGCTGCTTTGAATATTTTAAAAAAAATGAAGAAGATTCTCAATAATTGTCATCACAGAGAAGATATCTCTGCTTCATAGCAAAAGCACATGTTGGGCAAAACTCCAGATGTAGATGGGATGAATGCATTAGAAACGAAGATTAATACAACTCTCTGCCACACTTGCAATGCACCCACCTTAGGACGTAGCATTCCAGAAAGAGGGTATATATTGTGCACATTCAGGACTTTTAGCGTAACAGACCTTTTAGGCGACACAACATTAAACAGGATCAAGCAGCAATAAGCCAGGGAGAAATAATGGCTGGAGAACATGAGATTGTTTGTTTAGCTGGTTTGAATGAGTGGCTTTCCTGATGGCTCTTCCTAGGAGTGTTTTCTCTGGCCCTGTATCCCAACCAAGGGAGGGAGAACTCCCTTTTGGCTTTTCCCCGATCTAGAGGCTGCAAAACTCCCTGGTAGAAACAACGAAGCTGAAAGTCTTGCAATGGCAACGTCTCCTGGGTTTCTTCTCCCCTTCCTTTGGTTTTGTGGTCCTTGCTTAGTTATCATGTCTTATTGATTTCCTGACACCTACTTGTTATAGATATTGAGGAAGCACTGAATTAATCAGTGGCTGCTATTGACGCAGCGGAGCTGTAACTTTTCGTGTGCTCTCATCTCTGAGCTGGCTCACATTCACTGCCCTAAATTAATCTTTCATAGGCTCACTTCATGGATTTTTAATAGCTGTGGGATTTGGTCAAAGCACGTGCCAGTTTCAGGCGATGGCTTTTTTTTTTTTTTTTAAGCTGAGAGGGATGGGGTATCCCTTGATCTCTAAACCTCAAGATCTGCAGAGTTGGTCAGGACTTTTGTGGGTTAGGAAAGACTTCTGAGATACCAAAAATTTGGAAGAAAGTGACACAGGAATGAGTGCTGCCAGGCAGTGTGTGCAGATCTAGATTGCTGCCTGCTGTTTAGTCAGAGGTATTTTTTAAAATGTAAACTTTGTATATTTCCAGTGCTCCCAACCCCACTTTGAAAAGGCTCAGATCCCACCACAGGCTAAAGTTTCCAAATTTTTCCAGACATACTTATTTTCACAAGTTCATATGCATTCATGTTCACATGTCTTGGTTTCAAAATCAGCTGAACAAGTATCAGAAACAACAACAACAACAATAGTTAGGATTTTTCCTTGGGTGTTGCTGTAATCATAGAAGCCAGATGGCTGGAAAAATCTCAATATGTTTCCCTTAGAATCATCCAGTGGTGATTTGGAAGCCCCATGATGAATGAATACTGAGACAGTTTATCTTGTCAGGTTTTTTTCCACCCCAAAAAGAGGAAGAGCACTTTCACACTATACAATTATAGCATTATGATTCTACATTAACTGCTGAAGCTCCATCCTATAGAATCCTGGGATTTGTAGTCTAATGAGACACCAAAGGAACTCTCTGGCTGAGAATTCTTAATACCTCTCCTTAAACTGCCAGTCTCAGGATTCCACATGACAGAACTATGGTAGTTAAAGTGGAACCATCACTCTATAATCATGCAGTGTGAAAGGACACCATTGTGGGCAGGAACTTATCCTGGAGATTTAGAACAAAAATCCTGTGGGTCCATTTTGGCATATATTACTGGTCCCTGGGCAGGAGAAAGGGAGGAGGGAAGACAAGCTTTGTTCTATAACAGCATTCTTTCCAAATCCAGCATCATTTTATTTTTCTTCTGTGGAAGTGAATGACAACTATTCACTTGGATTGGACTAACCCAACTTCTGTTAGAATACACTTCCCACGCACCCCACTCTTTGAAGTGAGAGTCAGGTTTTGTCCCTCTCATTGTCATAGATGACAAAGTATTTCTTTTTCCCCATGGCATTAAGGGGGGTGGTGGTTCCTGAGAACTGAATCTGCAACCATTAGTGTTACAATAACAACACTCCCACTGACTGCAGTCCTTGAGCCTAAATCCAATTGAAAATTCCAGTTAGAGTAAGCCCATTGCATCAGTGGTACCTTGGTAAGTTGACATTTATCTATGTTCCATTGATTCAATGGGTCTATTCTAATGAGAGAACTAACAACTGAATTTAGGCCCATGGTCTACTCCCTTTTTGCTACTGTTAAATTCTTCTCTTCCAGGGTTTCCCACATAAACCTTTTGATAGGGTTTGGGGTTGTTGTTGTTTTTGAAGTAACAACCTTTGTATGAGTGGTCTAGAGCAAAACGTGTACTGCCTTTCTTTCCAGTCACTGTCCTAGCTTTTCACTTTCATTATCAAGGCTGCTGTCCTTGGACACCTAAATGTGTGTTCTTGCGTGTTGTCTCTGTTCCTTCATTTTAGAAACCATGCTAATTGCTAATTGCTTTTGGCAGGAGGGAAATCTAGCCTGTCTGCAGTGGTAGGTATCATTTACTTCATGATTCCATCTTAAATATCCTTTTTGAGACACACTTTTAGAAACTGCATCTGACAGGGGGTTGAGGGGTACCATATGACTGTATTCATGTAACTGTTCAAATTAAATGTGATTTATGATGGACAAAGTAGCTTTCCCAAAGCCTGCAGCTCCAAGAGGAAATATATATGAACAAGAAATAGACATAGATCAGTAGTGGACTGCAAAGGGCCAAAGTAAACAGAACTACACTTACATTAGAGTTTTTTAGCACCAAGTGAAGACTTTATACTCTGCCAAACATCGGAAGAACTGGTTTAGTGCTTCTACATCTTTGGAGTTTCATCCTGCTGTGGCTTTTTTCCCCCTTAAATGCTGTGATGTTTAATTCTCAGCTGCTGCTTTTATCTTGGTTTTATATGCTGTTCATTAGACATTGGTCCTTTCCACACAAGGGGGCCCGAAACGCGGCAGAATGGGGTGGCGCACGTGGGGATGGAGCTTACCTTAATCCGGGTGGCTCCGTCCCTGCGGGGTGCAGCGCGCGTTCGCCGCTCTACACACCGCCAGCGTCCGGCGGCACCCAAAGTGGCGTCTGGCGGCTTCCAGCAGCGCTCCACCAATCGGGGCAGTGTGCCAGCCGGAAGGCCACCCCCGGGCAGCTCTGCAGGGATGCACTTGTGCACCCCTGCAGTTCTTCATGGGGCGCTGCGACAGGCTAGCACGCTCTTGTTTTAAAAAGACCACTTGAAAGGTGGTCTTTATAAAATACACGGCGCCACCCCCACAGCCGTGCGAGGGCGCTTTGAGGTGTAGAATCTCACCTTTTCAAACCACCCTAGTGCGCCCCACGGTGTAGATGACCTCCTGGTGAGGTCGTCCCAGTGCAGGCTATATCCCCATGTGGAAATGGCCATTGTTTCACTGTATTATTCTTGTATTATTGTTGTATTTTTAATAACTGGAACTCTGGATATTGGGAGTTTTAAAAGTCAGTTTGTCTGTCAGTCATTTGGATACAACCTTTAAAAGCTAATCTCCAGAGTAATGATGGCCTCTTCAAGGTCACCAAAAACTCAGCAGGCATTTGAACTTATCTCATCCAGATCTAAAGCCAACAGCTGATTCCTTCCCACCATCCCTTAAACCATGGTATCTTTCTCTGTGTTATCAAAGCTTTGTGCTCTCAAAGAATTCTCTGTGTGATGTCATTGTTTTTTCCTTTGTATTCCAGGGTTTGGGTTTTTTATTTTTGTTTTGAAGTTTTGGCCTGTGTGACTTGTGCACAAAAGAGTCCCCAGAGTTATTTTAATGTCCCTAGAGAAGAAAAAATTAAACCTAATCATGTTTAGTTTGTTCTTGCTAGTTCTCCTAACAGCTATGTGGTGGTGGATTGACAATATCCTCCTCTGTCTTTATTTATAGAGGGCAAAAGAGGTCAATTACCCTCTTGACACTGGGTGAGATTTGAGACTACGGTGCTAGGATTCCCACTGGCTTTATAGGGGGCATCTGTAAAGAAGTGCCAACTCTGTTGACATTCCATTAGTTCTGTGCCAAGAAAATACTGATGACCCCAGCTCTGTGTCTCCATCTGGCCCAAGCCCTGCAGTCTCTGTCTGTGCTCAGTGCCGTGTTGTGCCCAAGTAAGAAATGCTGGCAAGCCAAATTAAGCTCAAAGTGGAGAAAGCTGAAATGTAGCCCCTGGCAGGTCTTTTTACTAGGGAAAAGAAGGAGCTAGGCTCTGATCATTTGTGCTTCAGTTAAGCACACAGGTTCATAGGCTTGATCCTCACTAGTCCTAGGACATCAGAACACTGAGGGAACTTGATCTGGGAAGGAGGGGCATTCAGGATGATGCCTGGGGCCAGGTTCAATCCCAGTCATCTTCAGGCAAGGCTGGGGAAAGATTCCTGTCTGAAAGCCCAGGGAGATGCTGACACTTCAGTGTAGTAGGCAGTATGCTGGCATAGATGGACCAGTGGTCTGACTCAATACAAGGCAGAGTCCCATGTTCTTGCTATTCTGGCTTTCAGACTCGAATCTAGGGACCATCATTCATACACTACTGTCTCAAGAGCGTGCTGTTGGATTCAGTGGCACAGAATGTGATAGGTCACTTTGTGTTATGTGGGGAAAGGGATTTTTTGTGTGTGGGGAGGTCTGAAAGCCACATTATTTCTGGTGAAGGATGCTATTCTAGAGAGACATGCCAGTAGTGGGCAACCCCCCTTGCATCTTATTCTTATTCTTCCTAGCAATTTCATATACATTTGTACCCTTTCACATCCACCCATCTACCACTCAGCAGAGCAGCTCTTTCTTTGGTGCAGCTGCAAGCATGGAACATTGGCCTTACAGTCAGATTATTATGTGCCCTGAACCCTTTGTATGTGATGAGCTAGAAACTGTGAGAGCAATTGTGGCATAGAAGTTAGGGTATGAGACTGGGAATTGAGAGATCCAGATTCAAGATCCCACCAGTCCATCTACTGGGTGACCTTGGGCTAGTCAGACACCTACCTCACCAGGCTGCTGTGAAGATAAAGTGAGGAAGAGAAAAGCTCACCATAAGAGAAGCAAGCTATTAATGTAACAAATAAATAAAATAATAAGAATAAATTAAAACATGTATGTAAACAAATAACCGACATTCCACCCTGCAAATTATTTTGGAGACATTATCATTTCTGCCATTAGTGGCTTTTCACTGACTGGAACCTTTATAGTGACTGTGAATTTGGAATGTGAAAAGCCACCGACTTTTTTGCTATGGCAGGTCAGACAACCCATCTGCTGTGAACAGGGAGGTGACAGAACGCTCCATAAGCAAAAATGGAACAAACCGAATGTCATAACATTTAATGGCTTATATTGCCCCCACCCCACCCCTCCTGTTATTTATGATACTCCTTTAGAAGAAGCATGAGAGTAGCATTCCAAAGAAAGTAAATGTGCAAAAAGAAAAAGAAAAATTCAGCTGCTTCTCTCATCTTCTTTGAGGTCCTGGCACATTACAAATGAGAGTTTTGAGCATGGCGGGAAAAGGTGTATGGCAGGGAACCATTGCTATACAACCATATGTCTTCCAAGATGTCACAGATGAAAACCAGGACATGTATGGCCCCAAGCAACATCAGATTCTAGTCAAGGTGACTAGAGTTATTAATGAGGAAGAACACACCAGTTAGGAGAGGCTGTGGCATTTGCTTTTGCCTGAGCCTACTAGGAAGGGCAAAATTCTGCCTTCTTCTTTGCCTACTTGCTGAGTTAATCGAGTACAAACTACCTTTGCATTTTGATCTCAGTTTGCAGCAACTGAAGTAAACTGAGGAGAAAGGGAGAAAGAAGAGTGACATTGGGACATTTTAAAAGTAACTGAAAATGTAGTATGGCAGAGGATTAATTGGGACTGTCCCAAATCAGGATAGTGGGAGGGTACGCTATCATTTAATCATATCTAATCAGCTACTGCAGCATGCAAACATATGCTCTCCATGGAATATTTGGGGCTCATCTCACTTTATTTTAGATTTTGGGTTTTTTTAAAGTAACATCAGAAACAGGTTTCAATGTTTTTGTTTCCCCTATTCCCTTTTGCCTTCATGGCCTGTATGAGACACTACTTTCAAAACTAGATGTGACTTCAGTGTTGATCCTTCTATTTTCATCCACTTCAAAGACAGAGAATTTAGAATCACAGAACTATAGAGCTGGAAGAGACCACAAGGACAACTGATTCCAACCCCCTGCCATGCTGGAATATACCATCAAAGCATTTCTATCAAAATTTCCTATCAGAGTTTCTTCTATGAAGCCCTGAAGAATCTTGGAAACAAGAGCATCCCCCCGGCCCAAATAGAAGCTATAGGAGAAGCTTTCTATTATTTTGCCATCTCCTGTTTTACCTCTCTTGAAATGCCACAGAACTCACTCCATTGTGCATTTTCTGCCCTGTTTAGATCAGGTCTCTTGACTTTGCTAAAGAACTGCTTTAGGAAAGACTTTGGATTCTTAGGTCACACCACATTTGCAGCTGCTTGGGCGCCTGTAATCAGGAAATCCATCTCATAAACCTCCATATTTCACGTGTTATTTAAATTTACCCTTCACTTGTAGATATTGATGGCTCTCTCTGGCCGTCACCTTAGGTTTACTGTTTCTATAATAGTTTGCATGTTGAAATAAGCGAGAAAAGGGAAACTAAAAATAGGCCCTGAAAAGGGAAAGAAAGAAGCCAGCTATGTCATCTATCCCAACGATACACAGCCTTGGAATGCTATAAAGATTTTATTGCTGTTTGTTTAGGAGGGCTTATGTAACAGCCTTGGCTTCTTTCATATCCATCCATTGTTCACAAGAAGCATTATAATGTGGCCCTCTTAAAGGAGAGGCAACAAAAATACATTTGCCTGTGCTTCTTTATATGTATATGTTTAAGCTGTTTTAATTTAACTGTGAATGTTAGCAAAGTAAGAGGCTGGGGTGAGGTGGGGATGCCCACTTAATATGTTAAGACTGTGACATGATTTCATTAGCTCCCATGATCCTCTCTGCGTGGTTTTGGGATCCTTAGTTTCCCAATCCCTGAAGAATGTTCTCCACACTTTTTGCTCTTCAGAATTTTGAAATCTTAGGTTTTGTTTACTAGCTATGTCAGTTCAGTTGTGTAGGGATGGGGGGTGATGGAGGCGGTTCACCCCAGGAGGCAATGTTTTGGGGAGTGTCTGGGTTCATAGCCACACCCCCGTGTGCTGTGGCCGCGCCCCGTGCTCCACGGTCATGCCCCCATGCACCGTGGCCCCGTCCCCTCCTGCCTGCCCCCCATGTACTCCAAGCTCCACTGCTGTGTCAGGTTTTTTTTAATTATTTTAAGTGGTTTTAATTTAAAGTAAGACTTTTACTCAGGGTTCACTGATACTCATTTAATGAAATATTTCACTGTGAATAGTTCAGTATTCCCAGATTGTGATCCTGTCCTTGGCCTGCACCCATTTTGATACTACCCAACTTTTTCTCCAAACCTAATTTGTGTTGAGACTACATTTGTCTTAGAGCTATGCATTCTAGGCCCATCCCAATGGGAAACAAGTAAAATTAACTGTGGGAATAATCCAATTAAAGTTAAATATTAACCCACTCTGATTTACAGCAAGAAGGTTAAGCACATATTTAATACCTTCCATTGTAATCAATGGGAATTTAAAGCTGCCATCTTATTCCAAAGTATCTGGGAATGCATGGGTTGGCATGTACTATAAATTGATTAAAAATGACTGGATTGTACCAGAAAGAGAGGGAAGGGGAGAGAGAGATTGAGACTGACCCTTCTGGTTCTGATTTGCCGAAACGTTTCTGAATCTCTCCAGTTCTTAAAAGACATAATGCCACAGTTAAGAACACAACCGTAAATACTCTCAGATGTGAAATGCAGTTCCTCTTCCCACTTAGACCCAGTGAATCTAGAATTGGTTATTAGCTCTTTTATTGTGCTCTTTTCTACACTTTAGTGTCTTGAAAACCAGGACATGTATGGCCCCAAGCAACATCAGATTCTAGTCAAGGTGACTAGACATTATCTAGACATTATCTGCATTATCTGCATTGTAACTCTGAAAGCATTTTCTAAAATGACGATTTGAAGTCTGTGATGGGGCACACTTTTGGGAAAATTCCCTAATCCATATTCATCTGTAGAGCAAACAGCAAACATGGTCTTACATGTCATAAATATCAGGGACATGAATGTGACCCTCTGGGAGAGGGGTGGGTAACTAGGGACCCTCTAGATGTTTTTGGACTACAACTCCCATAACCCACCTTCATTGCCCGTCCTTACTGGGGCTGCTTGGAATTGTAGACCAAAGAAGCCTGTAGGGCCACAATTCGCAGCCCTGTTCTAGAGAAAGAATGGCCAAGTGTCTTAAACATAATTTATGGGCAGAGCTACATGAGAGCTTCCATGTCATAGGAGAAGAGCAGAAGAGGAGCTCTTCCTCCCAGCC
Organism: Iguana delicatissima; assembly: GCA_948472985.1. Taxonomy (NCBI): domain Eukaryota; kingdom Metazoa; phylum Chordata; class Lepidosauria; order Squamata; family Iguanidae; genus Iguana; species Iguana delicatissima. Next base: position 1,097,433 of record CAOKZL010000593.1, read on the forward strand.
CCCTACTCCAGCATTGCTGATTGGTGTCAAGGCTACTCCCAGATCGGTGGGTAGCCAGGTCAGCCAATCACTAGATGTCCCACAACATCTTCCATAGTGATGGGACCACCTCCCTTCTTACACACTCTGCACAACAGGTGCAAATGCCTCTCCCTTCCCCCAATAAATGGATATTTAAGCTTCCGGAAGCAGGTACAGTGGACACTGCCATTAGAAATGAACCAAGCAGAATTTTTTTCCTGTTGGTAAACACGTCTGACCTCAGTTCAAGGTGAATTCTGCCTTACTTGTCTTGATTAGTATCCCAGTAACACACCATAGCTACAGCATCCAAATCTAATTTGTATTAATGTGGTTAGCTTGTGAAACCTAACAACCCAGACTTTCCAGCTGCCCCCAAGACTTTTAAAGAGCCCTCATAATTGGAAAGTATTTTATCTGAATATAGCCTCATCTGGCTGTGCAATCCTATACATATCTATTCAGAAGTAAGCTTCACTGCATTCAGTGGGACTTCCTCTCAGGTAAATTTTGCATAGATTCCAGCCTTAACTCTCCTAACAACAGTGGATGCCAAGGGGACTGTTAACATGCATAACATTTCCCCTGCAGTGAGGAGTCTAACCTGAGGAGTGCACAGTTTCCTATATTCCTGCCTGTTTGAGAAGCTGCTGCAAAATATGTTTTTCCCACCAAAATACAAGAGGCATTGTACATTTTTTATCTATTTATTTATTATCTTTGTGGAAAAGAAACTGACAGAGTCTTGCCATAGCTCCCAGGCAGTGTTCTATCTAGGCCACACAAAGTTAGGCTCTCTTGACTTCAGAGCTAGAAATGTATTAGAGTGCCTGCAGACTTATTTTGTCCTTTGCATCTTGCTGCTTTCCCCTATATGGAGATGGAAAATGTAGCAAAGCAGTCATGCATGATTCTAAACGCATTAGGTTTGATATCAGTAACTAACTCCTTTTTGACAAATTCTCCACCTTTCCTTTGCCAAAGCATCCAACAGGTAGGTATCCATCTATTCCACCAGTAGAAGCAAGCCTTGAACTAAGTTCCACTCAGAATACACCTTCTGGTGGGAAAGGGATCTTTTTTACAGCCAATAATGCCACCTCCTTCATGGTCCAAGAAGGTTCTGCAGCTCTCTATAGCAGATTTCCAGGGCAGGGGGAAGGAGAAGACTGCAGGGAGAAAGGAGAATCAACAACAGCAAGGTTGTCTGTGCCTCATCAGAAGCCTCTCATAGACAGAAGAAGCTCTTCCATTGTAGATAACATAAGCCAAGCCCAGTTTATTATCTAGGCTTCCCCCCACCCTCCCACACATAGGAGAATAGGAACCTCCCTTATACTGAGCTCATTGGTCCACCTGACTCAGTATTGACAACCAGCAGGAACTGTCCAGGGTTTCAGGCAAGAGTTTTTCCAGTCTTGCATGGAGATGCCAAGGGTCGAAACCAGGACCATGTGTATATATGTGAGCAAAGCAGATGGCAGTATGGTCAAGAGTGAATAGCAACTGTCAAGTTCTATCTGTGGAAGCTGAATATTTCCTTAACCCTCTTTACCCTTCAAAACAAGTGTTTGAAAAAACATCCCACTCTGTGACTCATATGCAAGGTTTCCCTTGGTGTAATCTCTCATTGTCGGCAACTTGAACTGGTGAGGAAAATGTTTTTCTTTTTTTAGCTGCATTAAGCAAGTTTTATGGAGCTGTCAGCATGCAAAGGATGAATTATCATCCATTTTTATGTAATGGACTCCAGAGCCCCAAGGTGTTTTGAGTCTGGCAGCTGCTGGGAACAATATATGACATTTCCATCAGCCAGTGCATTGTGGACGTAGAGATGTGGAGAAAAGTACTGAAAGGCTGACATCTTGCCATGGCCCATGTCTCTCATGTGCTCATATCTCCTGGTGGCAGATGCCATGGGAAAGAATAAAGGGTTGGTCTTGGCTGTGGGAAGCCAGCAGGTGAATGGCAGTGGCTGGCAAAACAGGCAACGAGGGGAACCCCCAAGCCATTCTTTTCACTTAGGATAATTGTCACCTGATTTCAAACAGCATTATCAGAGACAGCAAGTGTTACCAAGACATTAGGGTGAGTGGTAGAGTCTTGCAAAATATTTTGAAATGTAGGATGCACTGATCGGGAAGGGCTCAGGTTCCAGATTTGTCCCAACCAAAGTTGTACCCATTCAACCATCATCATTGATGTTTGAACCAGTAGCCCATACTGATTCTGTCACCTTTCTCCATAAAAGATGTGGAATCTGGTATGTTTTCAGCTGGTTTTGCACTGGGATGTTGTCAGCTATGCTGTGCTATGGTTAATGAAAAATAAATAGGACATCAGACCCATCATTACTTCAAGGGCCTCTGCCTTCTTTGGCCTCCAACTTTGTTCAAATTGGCTATCGTATGCTGATACTCACTGACCTCAGCTTGCTCCCTAAACAATCCTCTCCACTCCTCCAAATAACCTCGACTAGATTAAGTGTACCAGTTGTATAGTTTCACTTACTAAGGGTTGCTTCACACTAATGTTTAACATTTTACAATGCGAGTTTGCTGAGCTTTGGAGTCCACAAAATAGAAGCATGACAGAACAAATGTTCCTTGTTTATGAACAATAAAAATGCTGAATGGAATTGGCCTTTCTATATACAAGAAGCCCAAGCTAAAGTAGGATAAACATTGTTAGTTCCACCCAGCTGCCAAGCAATATCCCCAACCTTGTTTGAACCCCAGGTAACTTATTAGCTGTACATCACAAATGAGCTTCACACCTCATAGGCCATTTCCACCCTACACAGTAATAGTGCTGTTATTCTATCATTCCAGTTTCAACATCCCGTGGAATTTTGGGATTTGTAGTTTACTGAAGCCAAAGAGCTCTCTGGCTGAGAATTCTAAACTGCAAACCCCAGGATTCCATAGGATGTTGAAAGTAGAATAATGGCACTATAACAGTGTAGTGCGGAAATGGACATAGTTGGTTAAACACTCTAAGGATAAATCTACTCTTAAGTTGCCCCTTTTTCTCCAATTGTGGCCTTGTGCCATTCCTCTCCCAAAATAAGTTAATGGGCAAATGATGAGTGATTTACTGGTGACTTCATGATTCTTCCAAATTATACTTCACCATTTCATTTGCTTTTGGAAGTTTTGCAAGGACTTGGCATTGTTTGGTAAATCAAGGAGGGAGGTTCTTCTAAGTGGATCCAATGCTTAATGAAAATCACACAGCTCACCTTGAACTAAAAGGTTCTTGTGAAGCATGCTTTGTTTCAGGACCAAGATTCAGTTCATTTTTTGACATAGTGACTGTCAGTCCAAGTCGACTTTATTGTGTGGTGGACTCTTCACCTGGTAGTTGCAACAAGTTGGGTTTACTATGTGGTGGTGAGGCCATTTGGGGCTGAACAGGTGGCTGAACTCAACATCCATCTTATAAGCTAAGCTCTGTCCAAATACTGATGTGATAGCATCAAGATGCTGAAAAGGTGACCCTGTGACTGGCCAGTTCAAACTACAGTGGTTTTGTGATAATACCTTTTTTTCATTCATCGTTCTAAAGATATCATCTACCTCCATGTACCCCACTTCTGAGCTGGAAGAAATTTCAGAAGTCCCAGCATTCAACCCAGAGTTTTGTTTGAAGGGGCTATTAAGTAAGGTAATGTTTTTTCTGTAATACAAGGTTTATTTACACTATCCTCAAGATGAGGGTAAGATGGCAGTTCCTGTCATTAACAATCCAGCTGATTCGTGTTCTCCCTCACCCTGCAAGAGCTATAGAAATTCTCTGCAAAGAGCAAAGTCAGCTCTCTGACTCTTTCAGACCCATTCCAGCACAGGCTAACTTCCTGCTGCACACAAAGAGCTCAGTTGTTCCCCCCTCCCCTCATTTAGTATGGGGAAGACAGATAAGCAATCTCTGCCTAACAGCTATGCCAGCCTTCTTGGTCCATCGTAGTTCCCACTGAAATACATTATCAGAATATTATGGGCTATCAACTGTTCTTTGTCAGGTTTAAGGGCTACGGCCTTAGGGCATCCACATTAATAACTCTACTTACCAATATCTAAGAGTCAAGAAGTACAGAGCTGGAAAAGATCCTGTGGGGTCATCTTGACCAACCTCCATCCCATAACAACATTATTGCATTTCCACTTCCAGCATTACAGTATTCTAAGCTAAGCAAGGCATAGATCATTTAATAGTTGAAGATACTGAAGAAGACACTCAAAAGTATTTGTTCTGGTCCTGCCATTTTGTAGCAAAGGATTATTTATTTCATGTCGGTGATCAGTGATGTACTTTGGGAGAAAAGAGTACTTACCTACTTCTCTCTTTTTAATGAATTATATAAAACTAGGCAGGTGTACAAACCAGTGTGGTGTAGTGGTTTTGAGCATTGGTCTATAACCCTCGAGACTAGGGTTCAGTTCTCTGCTTAGCCATGGAAACCCACTGAGTGCCCTTGGGTGTGTCACATACTCTCAGCTCGAGAAAACTCCATAGCAGGTTTACTTTAGGATTGCCATAAGTCAGAAGTTACTTGAAAGCACCCAGCAACAACAACAACAAAGCAGATGTACAGCTGTGCTGGAGGGGGTTAAGGGGAAACTGCAAGGCAACAGGGACCATTATACTTGCTTACAGAAATTAATATATTATGTTTTACAAAAGACCTGTATCATTTCAAGCAGAAAGGTTTTGTCTCAAATGATATCAGATATCTATAATTTTTCAATGCTGTCATTAGGAAGTCAAAGATTTAGGTATTCATCTAATGTAAATTTAGATTGTGTGAATCCACACAATTGCCTAATTAATGAATCTGGAATAAAACTCATACTTGCAATGCAATCTTATGCATCTTTATTCCACAATAAGTCTCCCTGTGATTAATAGGGCTTACTCCCAGGTAAGTGTGCATAGCAATGCAGTCTGGTTTCTGTCAACATTTCATCTCTTCCACTGAGAAGTAAAAAGGGATGTACTGTGTTTGTCTCAGTACACAGCAACTTGCTTTTTTAATCATCTTAATTCAGTGGCCCAGGCTTGAAACAGTTAATGAGCTCATATTCATTTATCCAAAATAGGCACTATATTGCTGAGCTGGAAGGCCCTGGAATACTCCTCTTATTACTACAGAGGCGGAAGAGTGAGAGGCTTTGCCCCAAGGTTAGATGTCTTGACATCAGTTCTGGAAATGGCAGCCATTTCTAGACCTGTAGTACTGATTCCACAAGGATGTCTCAAATTCCGTCTGGTTTTCTTTTCTAAGCCTTAATCATACCTATAATCTAGGAACAATACACTTTGTTTTTCATTCTGGTCAATAGAAAGTGTTACATTTGGGGATATAATGTGTCAGGGGCGTGTAGGTCTTGAGGATGCCAAAGGCCGTTTCCACACTACACTGTTCTAGTACTATTATTCCACTTTCAACATCCTATGGAATTCTGGGGTTTGTAGTTTGCTGAGGCCAAAGAGCTCTCTGGCTGAGAATTGTGAATGTCCCTCCCTACATTGCAAACTCCAGGTTCCATAGGATGTTGAAAGTGGAATGATAGCACTATAACAGTGTAGTGTGGAAATGGCCAAAGTGATGGCATTACCCTACAAATAAGAATTCTCCCCCTCCAAATGAAATTTTCCTCCACTGCCCAAATTTGTAGCATTGCAGTAGCTTAGAACTTCAGTTGAGCATTTAAAAGTACAGTTTAGATATCCAAAGAAAAGAGGCAGGAAGAGTGACCAAGGGAAGGCAAGAGCACCAAATAGAAGAGTTCTAAGCATGAATGATTTTTGATGTCTTGCTTTCTGTGTTGCTAGAAATTTGGGGACTAAAGGAAAATTTCATTGGGAGAGCAAAATTCTTATTTGCAGAGCAATACACTCATTCCCTCCCCCATAGCAACAGCCCTCGAATTTGTATTTCATGAGGCTACAGCAGTGCACATACTGCAAAGGTGGTTGAACAACTATGCTAGGACTGGATTTGGAATGCCCCTGCCTAGAACTTGTGAGGGGTTTTTTTTTCCACCAAAGTAAATTTATCACATACTGAAGATCTGAACAACTATCTCACTGAACTTGTTCAATAAGTATTCCCATTTTCTTGATGGTTTGGCCATAGTTAGTATCTGGAGTAGCTATCATGCAGCCTCCAGATGTTGTAGGGTTGCAGTTCCCAGCATTCTTCACCATTGACTATGCTGGCAAAGGCTACAAAAGTTGTAGTCCAACAACAGAGGGTCACATGATTCCCACCCCTAGGCTAATCCTTCTCTCACATGGGTTATTATGATTGGAGATGCTTGATTATAGACATTGCCCTTCCATTCAGAGGTTTGATTGCATAACTGCCGGTGTACCTCACAGGCCTATAATAATAAGGTTCTATTAAAATAATACCAACACAGCCAAGGACAGAGTGCTGGAGGAAACGGCCATTGCATTTGTTTTGGCATACCACATGCATGTCTCTTATATGACCGCATGTTTCCTGAGGAAAAAAAAATCACTGAGCACAATTTGGGGGAGGGGAAAGGTTTTAAAAAAATTGCTAACAGATGATAACTGTAAAAGCAAAGTCCTGCATCTAAACTTGAACCAAAAATAGTTTACACAGCACTACAAGAGTGCAAGACAGGCATGAGCTGTGACCTCGTATCTAATTTCCAATGTGACGCAAAAGAGTGAAAGACAGGAGAGAAACCATGAATGCTGTACTTGCAGTTGGGCATGGCTGCCGTGAGGTGGGAAAGGGATTTACCTGCTCAATTTGCAATTTGTATTGAATGTTGCTCTCCAGGTAATGCATCTCAGAGCCATAAATAAAGCAATAACCATAAATAAAGCAACATGACATGGTTTGGCTGCAAACTACTTTGTGGGCTGCATGCTTTGATCACCACCACCACCACCCCCGACTCAGGCATTCTTAGCCAGATTCATTCAGAGGAGGTTTGCCATCACCTTCCCCCTGTGCAAATTGCCCAAGGTCACCCAGTGAATGTCCATGGTTGAGTCAATTTTTGAACCCTGATCTCCTGGAATCCTAGTTCAACATTCAAACCACTATAGTACATTGATTCCTTATGTTCATTAAGAGAGAGAGAGAGAGTTATCTGTTGCTATAGGTCATTTGTAGTCAATTATTTTCTTTTGTGCCTTCTTTTCTTTGTGGCAAAGGATAATGTTGGAGGGGGATTATTTATCTGGGTTTGTGCTCTCACAACTAAATCTGAAACCATCTAGTGAGAAGCCAACACTAGGAGAGCCAAGGACACATCACCTTGAGCATCTGAAGATGAGGAAAATAAATTAATCATGAACTCTTCAAACTGTGATAAAACCAGGACCCATGTCCCTCTTTCTCAGGCTAATTCTGAATTAGGTTACCTGCATAATAATAACTTTTCTGTCCTTCTTCTGGCTGGAAATGAGCCAGAGTTAAACTGCTGTGGGGATTCATTGTAAATCTGTTCCTCATCCTCTGGGTTACCTGGCAATGACTGCTCTTGGTTTGTGGCACACTATGCAATCTAGATGATGTGTGGGCAGTGCTGCTTGAAGATTTGAGTGCAGTTATAATTCCATAGTCTGCTCATGGTTTCCCATTCCCATTTCCAGAGAAACAATGGCTTGTCGAGTTCAGCTGTAACCACAAACTGGTTTGCTGTATAAGAAATGCAGGAAGGTACAAGAAGAAGCAGGGATCAAAATATTTTTGGAAGAGGGGGACCTAACTCTTTATCTTTTGTATTAGATGCTTAAGTTACTGTTTTAGAAAGCTAGACTGTGAGAGGCACTCAGTTTTAATAATTATGGAAGAATTCAGGGAGCCTAGTTTGTGAATTTCTTTAGCTCTCCCTTCTTCCTCCCCACACTGTAATTTGAGCCCTTGGAGGAGGAAGTCACACTCAAGTATAATGTTTATTCATGTAATGACAAACCATAGTTTGGAGTTACATCTGAATTAGCTAAAGTGTAGAGGAGGTTGAATTTTTATTATTATTAACACAATGTTCTTAGCCACATCAAGACAGTAGTTTCTGCGGAAGGGGAAAACACATTTGACCTTGATCTTTGTTTTGCTATCTGGAAAGCAATTTAATTTTAGAAAAAAACGACCCTATAGTGTTACTCTTAGAATGACTTGAAACAAACTCAGTCCAGCTATTTCCATAAGAATAATAGAACAATAATGTTGGGAAATCTCAGCATTCTCTCTCCCCCCATCTTGTTGTTAGAACACAAATAGAACAGCGAGGGCACTGTATGCAGGCAGCTCACAGGTGCCTTGAGTGCTGGGCCACCCCCAGAGTGAAAATGCTCTTCAACCACAGCAAAACAAACAAACAAACAAACAAACAAACAAACAATATTTAGAGAAGAAAACAATCTGGAAACTTGGAAGACTGATTTCCTTTTTTGAATTGCTCAAAAGTAAATTCATTTAAATGTCCAGCATTATGACTGGAATAGTGTCATCAGGAGTTTTTGGGGTTTTTTTGGGGGGGGGTTACATCAGGAAGTGTTTTCTACCTAGGGGATTCTCACAGACAAAAGAGATCTGTGAGAGGGAGAAATTATGAATGGTATTTAAATGTGCACCCCATTGGCTTGTATGAATGCCTAAGGGCTATGGAGAGCTCTCTCTTTCCCCACTCATACCAAAGCTGAGCCCTGGAAGTCCTGTTCTCCCTCTTATCAAGAGGGCTTGTTTCTGTAGTGGATAATATGAATGAAGCTTAAACACTGGCTTCTTATGAATGGCTGTAGCTTAACCTAGTATAGTTTTTGAACTGCCAGGATTCACTGGGCACAGTGGCAGAAGGCTGTCATGATTTCAGCCTAATTTTTATGTGTTTCCTGTACTCCCTTGGCTCCTGAACATTTTCAGTGTGCTTTCTAGTCAGGCTCTGCATAATGATCAGAGATTTTAACAAGTCATGATGATGGAGCCCCATAAGTAACCTGCTGCTTACTGTATGTAAACAAATACTAGAGCAGGGCTGGCCTCCCCAGTGCTGACAAACTATTATTCCAATCATACATGGCCAGGCTAACCAGAGGTAATAGGAATGAGCTGTATGGAGTTGTTGTATTCCTCTTATTCTTAACATCATGCATTTCCTCCCAGAAGCAAGGCTCAAGGTTATTAGCAATTTAAAGCAAATATAGTATAGCTAAAATATATAAAAAGTTAACATTAAAATACAATTAATTATTAAAACCATTTAAACCAAACAATCAAAAAAAAATTAAAAAGCTGTTTAAAATCAGTATGATGAAAAGCAATACAACAACCTATTAAAAGCCTCTCTGTAAAAATGTTCAGTTCCTTGAGAGCCTGTTGCAGTAAAAAAGCCTTTACCAGCTAATGGAAGGAAAGCAAGGAGGAAGCCATTCTAGCCTCCTTAGAAAGAGAATTCCAGGTCTTAAAAGGAGCCTCTAAGAAGGCCCTGCTGGAGGACCAGAAGCTTCCCCAGCCTTGTTCTAGAGTGCTCACAATTAAGTCAACACTCCCTTCTAATTAGGACCTAGGTCAAATATTTTGCCTGTTTTATTCTGTAACTTTTACTTGCCTCTTCTGCATGTGGGTAAAGTCTATGCTCTTTCATAGCAGACAACCCTTTTTAACTCTGTTCAGCATCCTTTAAGGCAGGTTATCTGTTTAAAGGCTGGAGACAGTCTGAATACAATTTGCCTAGAAATATGCCCTAAAACTGTTCTATCACTGCACACAAAACAGAATAAAGGAAGACATACCCAGACAATGCTGATCTCTACCACTAGACAAAGTGAGATGGCTATTTCAGGCAGCTTGTTTAGTGTGTCATGAGAAAGCAGCACAATTTTAATTATTTACTTTGTTATTATTGAATGTTTACCCCCAGCAATAAACATTTATAGGAATTTATCTCATCTGTGGTGCACAAGTGCTTGCCGTTTAATGTTGTACCTAAAAGGAGAAAGAAAAAAGCTACAACCTAGTCCTGGCCTCAGCTGTAGTAGAGTCACTACTTCTTTCAGAAGATCCTAGAACAGATCTCATGTGTCTCAGATTGAGTAATAATTACTAGGTTGCACCCTCTTCTCTTAGCCTTTATCCTGGGCAGCAGTTGAAAACCTAACCTTGCGTATGTGTGTGTGGGTGTATATGACTTCAGTGATGCCATGAATTTCATAGAGTTTTAGTGGTTTAGACATTGGACTACAACCCTGGAGACCAGGATACAATTCCCTCCTCAGCCTTGGAAATTCATTGGGTGATCTTAGGCACATCGCACACACCCAGCCCCCAGAGAATCCTGTGATAGGTTTATCTGAGGGTTGCCATAAGTCAGAAATTACTTGAAGGCACACAACAACAACAACAACAACAACAAGCACACTAAAACAGCTCACAGCAAAAGTTACAGGTGAGTTAGGTCCAGACAAAGGCCACAGTGATCTGGTGTCTATCAGCCAGGACATGGCTGGGCAGGAATCCCAAAGGACCATGATACATCCTCCAGTTGTTCCAATTTGGCAGGAACAGCCCTGATTAATTCTTATTTCCAGCTGCTTTTAAAGTGTTCCAGTTTCTCTCCTCTCCTCTCCTCCTGTTTTTTCACTTTGTCCTTAGCTTACTTTAACTGCTAGAAACTGAGCTCAAAGTGCAAAGTTTACACTCAGCTCAGCATCAGGGAGAGGAGAGGAGAGGAGAGGAGAGGAGAGGAGAGGGTGGAATCTTACTCTTCCCAGGAGGCTCAGATGAAAGAAAACCGATGCATTTTCTCATAGTTAGTGTGTTCTTCTTCATCAATAATTTTTGCCATCTTGACCACACATGTTCTGATTTTCATCAGAGAAAAGTTGCTTGGCCACATGTATACCAGTTTTCATCTGAAAAAATGTTGGAATAACCTCTGAGGACTCTAAGGAACCAACTTGGAGTCTGGCTTTCTCAGTGCTGGATCACCAGCAAAGGCAGCAAATAAGGAGCACAGATAAGAGTGCTGGGCCATATTTCTGAAAAGAAGTGAGTCCTGGACAATCCCCACTCCCTCCATCCTTTGCATTTATTTCTCTCTGGGCAGTCCTGTTAGAAGTCTGAGGTTCAAATTTTAGTTCCTGTTCCTGTGCATGATTAGCGTAACTTCTTACTGTAGATTTTTTGTTAAGTTTTCAAATGCTTTTATTGATTGATACTGAATGTTAACCATTTTATGTTGTAAGCTGTCCTGAAAGGCCAAAGTCTTGAAAGAGTTACATAAAGTAAGAAGATAAACCAAGGAAGATATAATGCACATATAGGATGTGATACAAATAAGGTTATGCATTTTAGCATGTTAAATTCACACATTTATACTTGATACCCTCTGGACTCCCAGTACTGGCTATACATTTGAAAATCTTTAAGGGGTCACAATAGACCACTCTCAGCCAGTCTCTTTAAGCTGAACAAATATACATATGTGGAGGGAGCAGAATCTGGTAGCAACACAATCTTCAACTTCCATGTGTTCACCTGGCCCTAAGAAGCCCTTTTGATGAGGAGGTAGAATTCAAAGTAAGCTAAGCATACCAGATCTCTAATGAGGAGGTGAAATTCAAAAATAAGCAAAGTACAGTTGACTGTCCACATTCACTAGAGTTAGGGGCACAGAACCCCCACAAAAGTGGGACACTTGCAAATATCAAAATTGTGTTTGTGTGTGTTGGTGGGAAGGGGGCCAAGGCATGGTGGGGACAGTAGGTACCCAGGGTCCAAACCAGGTCAGGGAAAGGAAAGGGAAATGGGGTGGGTTGGCCTGGTGGTCCCGTACGTCCTCTCTCTTGCCCATCTTCCCCTGTGGGTGTGGAGAGTCATTGGGAGGGGGTTTGTGGTTTTGAGAACTTGGGCTGTGATTCCCCCTTAGTGGGCTAGGCATTGGCTGGGGGTGGAGGAGGAGAAGGAGGACCAGACGTGGGTTTTCAAAAGGCTGCATGGCCTAATCGAAGCCACCAAGAGGGAAGATTCCCCCAGAAAAGAAGCGCTTGAGATTGGGTAAGATGCAGGTCCTGGTGGCCATGCTGGCTGGCATTAATGGGAGTTATAACCTAACATGTATAGAAGGCACCAATGGCCTCTTCACACGATATAATTATAGCACAATGATTCCACTTTAACTACCATGGTTGGATCCTATGGAATCCTGATAGTCTGAACAAATATACATGCACTATGCTGTCTTCCTGCCATTTTGGGGGAGTTTTGGGAAGTTATATTTGTTTTGTTATCATACTGGTGTTTCTTCTACCCTTTAGTCCTGTCAATCCCTATATGCATATATTTTTATGAAAAAAATGTAGAAATGTAAGTGAATGTAAAAATAATAGCAAAGCAACTACCAATAATATATTTATTTAAGATGTTTATATACCACCCAATTGGGGGGATCCAAAAATAGCATTAGAGTTTTTATAATAAAGCAAAGGCAAAACAGTGTCAACATGTTAAAAATATTAGAATATTAAGAGCCAGAAATATATGAAAACTGTAAAAACAAATATAAACATAAAGTAAAGTATAAAGGTAAAATTAAAAATCAAGGCCTGAATGCCTGCCTAGATAGGAAGGTCTTAGTCTGGTACCTACAAACTAGGATGCTATACAGGCCTTTCTTGAGCAGGCATTCCCCAATATTGAGGCAGAGTTATAAGCGAAATAAAGCTAATCAACAAATTCTAGACACAACCACATAAGGACAGAGTTTAAATACAGAATTCTCAAAGGCCAGGAAAAAATAAAAGCATGTGTTCACCTGGCCTTGAAAGGGCAATAGTCTTTGCCCCAGATATATACTTGTCTAGAGAAAAAGTTCCAGCACCAAAGTGCTACCACAGAGTAGGAACTGTGAAATGCGGGTGGGGGAGGAGTGGATCTAGGGAAAGGCCTCTAAGGCACATTTTAATTTAAGTCAGGATCCTTTAGGATATGGTAATCCCTAAGGTACCCTGATCTTAAGCCATTGCATACATTCACACACTATTTTTAGATGTGCAACCCACAAAGCATCTTAGGTGTACACAGGTTTAAAAATGTAATATAGAGAAAGGCTGTGAGTAGTGCTCTGTGCAGGACTACAAGATAATGAACAGTGGCAAGCTATTTATGGGGAGAGGGGGGGTCTCAATCAGCATAGTGTTTTTCTGAGAGTTGCTTACAAGAGAGTGCTGATGCTGAGAAACATCCCCAGCCAGGAGGAAACAATGAGAAGAAAATTAGAAGGATTGCTTTCTCAGGTTTGTATAATGTTTGCAATTGTTCCACTAGGCAGATCCACTGGTTTTGAAGAAAAGAATCAAGAGTTCATGAAAGCATTTGTCAGTTTTTAAATTGGACTGGCTAATTTATGTGAAGGGCATCCTATGATGCATGTTAATTTGGTATTTCAGTAGAGTCCTACTGGCCATTTGGAAAAGGTCCAAACCCACCCGGTCCCATGCCACGTTCTAAGATTTTGCTAATTCCTCACATTCTCCGAAGTATCAGTGAAGACCACAATAGAATACAGAATATCAGATGGGTTTGATTCAAGTTAAGAATATTTTGCCTTTGAAGAAGCTTGAGAGATAGATTTCTCTTTCATGCTTTGTTTCTGTTGCTTACCATATACTGAACTGCAAAAGAATATGTCAACAGCTAGCCAGAAAAGCCAATAATGGGAGTTGCATTTCAACAAGAGTTGGAGAGTCACACATTGGGCATCACTGCTGTAGACAGATTCACTGGTTACTTCCCTAGATCTCCCTGCCTAGGTTTTTGCTGTGTGCTTTCCTTTGTAGCATGCAGAACATGTTTGTCCGAGCAGTCAGTGTACATGGGTGCCAGCCATGGAATAGGACATGCTGCTTCAGTGTGCAGTGGTGAGCTAAGAAAGCTACCTGTCTTTTTCAACTGTACAACTTCATGTTGTACAGACTGTGAACTTTGTTCACTGCTCCACTTAAAACAATAGTTTGGGGTGGGGAGAGATTACTTTTCTGTCTGAGGCAGCATACAAAACGGCACTTATTCTTAGGACCTACGGGGACATAATAGACTTTTACTTCTATATTGGAAATGGGACAGCATCTTTTACCACGCTTGAGGGCAGAAGACATAGCTCTGTCCTCCCATACCTTGCTTAGGCTTCTGCCTCCCAACACTCACCTCTTGAGATGCCTGTCTCACTTTGCCTAACAGTAGGGCTTGCCCTGAACCTGGCCCTTTTGGGCAATCTACCTGCTGTTTAGACACACACTAGTTAATCAAGAGGCTAGGGAGAAGCACAGTATGTTTCAGGGGGACTGTTGCCCACACACAAAAATCACATTGGCCTTGATCCCTCAGACAGCTATGAAGTCTAAACCCTTGGAGTCATTTGGTAACCTGTGCTGAGCTAGTTGACCATAAGCTGCTGCTGTCTCTCTGAAGCTGCCCTTCCATTCCTTTTTGTATACCTTTTCTGCGTTTACTGCTGAAGTTGTGGCAGCAGCCAAAAAATTCAAGAAGACTGCTTGTGCCCTGGCTAATTGAAGTGTTTTCCTTTGTCAGCTGCTCCGCTCAAACAACATCAAGTACAAAGTGGTAGCCATCAGCACTTTGTGTATCTCTGAAATCCCATTAGTGATAGAAAGAGCTTGAAGTTTCATTTTGGCAGGGGAAAAAATGGAGGGAACAAATAAAAAAAGGCAGTGGGGAGAGAATTTCCATCATCTGTGTATTATTAACATATCAACCTGGGCTCTACCAATCTCAGAGTTATTCTTATCCCACAGCCATGAAAATTCTTAATCAGGGTAAAGTCTTGTATTTAACTGAAACCATTGGCTCCAGGGAGTTTATACTGCTGATCAGAGGGTCTGTCAAATAAATTGGAGGTGGGGAAAACTTCCAGCTAATGCAGTGCATTCTTGTTCCTTTCTCCCCTTCTTTTCCTGTAGGTGTGTTTATTACTGCAAAATTACAGAGATCTCTCGAATAGGAGCAACAGTGAAAAATCTCAGCTTCTGTTAATGCACAGCAAATAAATTACACCAATGCTGGGAGAAAGGGTCAAACTGCTTAATAGGTTGATGGGGAGGTGATAAATGGCATCTTTTTGCTGCATCATATGCAAGAAATGTGGCAAACATGAGATTTAGCAGAACAGAATTTCCACAGTTCAGCCCAAAACTTCCCAGTTCAATTATTTACAAATAGGGCTGGGCATATTTCAAAACCTGAAGATAACTAATTTAGTTTTTAACTCCACCAACTAGATCAGGTCTTGAAATTGTGGCTGAAATGGTAGATTGCAGCCAAAGACAGAAGCACAACTTGGGGGATAGAGGCAGTTAGGTGCACACCATAAACCCAAAGAAAGAGGAGGGAGTAGTAACTTGTCCATGTAAGTGCTTTTTTGGATCTTGAGATACTCCAGATCATGAACTCTAATATAAAAATTAAGACAGGCTAGCAGAGCTTCATAAAGCCCTGACCACCTGCTCCAGTTTTAGAGGCAAGAGGTACTGAAGCTGATGAGCAATTAGAATAAATCAGGCATATTATATATTAATATATACCATCAGCCCTCCACATTTGCGGGCTTGATATTCACAAATTTGACTATTTGTGAGTTTCTCCAACACCTGCCCCCTCCACCTCAGGTATTTCTTTTGACTGGGAGAAATGATCCCTCTTGGTGGCTCTAATTAGGCTGCGCAGCTCTTTAAAAACCTGCCTCCAGTCCTCCTCCTCCTCCACCAGCCACTGCCTGGCCAGCCAAGGACAGCCTAGAACCTGATTTCTCAGCACCACAAGCCCTCTCCCAAAGCTCTCCATACATCCAAGGAAGGAGATGGGAAAGAGAGAGGAAGTACAGGACCACCATGCCAACCGTCTCCTTTCCCTGACCTGGTTTAGATGCTGGGTACCCACTCTATCCTCCTGTGCCTCCACCCCCTTCCCACAGACACACAAATTTTGATATTTGTGAATTTTTCACTTTTGCAAGGGTCCTGTGCCCCTAACCCTAACAAATGTGGAGGGCCAAGTCTACATAGATTTTATTTGCTATATTCATTCACCAGGAAACATGTGGTAAACTCAGGCTGGATAATGGGGAAAGGAAAAGGGTGAAAGGAAAGACCATCATCAGCAATGCGCAATTAGGGGTGCAAAGAAGAAGACTGGTTCAGATCCTTTGAGCAGCTTGTGGAATGCTCCATATTTTAGAGCATCATAAAAAGAGAAGGCCACTCTAAGAATAAAGAGTTCAGCTCTAGAGCTACAGCAACTGGTTTCCATGGGTTCTTGCTTCATAAAAACCCTGTTTAACAGGCTGGTTTCTATCCTTATTCTTCCACAGTAGTCCATCTTCCACTTCACCTCTGTACCTCCTTGGAACTATTCTAAAATCTTAGGAGAGGTGCATACTTCAGATATTCAGCAGCTTTAGGAGCTGAGAAGGCTCAGCAACAGTGGAGCCTCTTCAGAAGTCATACTGCTATTAAACAGTAAGATAATTTGCCTCAAGTGCCAGATTTAGGGGAGGGGGATTAGCCATTAATGGTAGCCACACGGCTGTTCAGAACTCCATGGCTATTCCTCTCTAATTGCTGAGCATCTTAAAATGTAAGCATTACATATTTGATCTTGTACATATTGATACACTGATATATTGTTTAATATTGGGATGGGGAAAGTCCAGCCCCTGAATCCCAAAGCTCCTCCAATCTCTCAATCCCTCTAATTTTTAATTGTGTTCAGTGTGACTTTGAGGTTATTTTCACCCCAAACCTGTGCCAATTACTCCCCTTTGAACCAAAACACTCTCCTATAGCCTAAAAATACTTTATTCATCCATATGCTAGCCAATAATGACAGCTGGAATTCATGTCATACCATTTCTGTTTGCCATTTTGGCCAGTATATGATACTGGGGAGCATTGTCAACCATGTGCAGTCCATTGGGGGAGGGTTCATGGTGAATTGTTCCCTGCCCACTGTAGTTGCTCACCCTTGCTTTATATAATCTGCTTTGTTGTTGTTGTACACAGCTTTGCAACCTTGAGGTATAAGTGGTTTATAAATCTTCATAAATATAATACCGCTTTAGGGCTGCTCAACAGAATCTAGGACTGCTGGGAACCATGCTATCTTGTTGCATAAAAAGCAGTATATTGCACTCTCCAGAAGTTTTTCTAGACATAATTTACCAATTTAGGGGGGGAAGGGGAGGGAGGGCTGGCCCCCCAAGATCCCCCAAAAGGTGTTCATCCTGATGTAAAGTAACATGAAGGTCCCATCTTGGTGTCTGCCACCAGAACTTTCTTGATTCAGCAGTATGTCTCACTGTCACAAATGGGGACATACACTGAGAGGGTTCTAGTGCCTTTGCATCCTACTTGTGGACTACTTAAGCTAATTGGATGGCCACTGTGAGATGAAAGATGCTGTGAACAGAAGAAAGAGCTGCCGGGCTTGTATTGCAGACCTTTGCATACAATAACATGCAGCTTGGCCTTAAAAGGTTTCTTGATGTTTCTTATCAATGCCTTATGGATATAATGATGTTCTTGAGGAAGATAATTTACAGGGGGCATATTAATCAGGGGCTGCTAAAAAGATCAGAAAATGCATCTTTATTCTTAAAGCATCCCTCCATTTGCTGGAAGTTGGGATAATTAACTAGATGTAGTTCATACTTCAGTTGCTCAGGAGGGTGTTCTTAAGTATTTCATCTAAAGCAACTAGTGCTGACCCTGGCTGGTTCAAGACATCATTTGGTTGAGATCTGAGCCACTACATTCCGAAGATGGCTTACTCCTTTCCACATAATTGCAGCGCACCATCCACTTCAGTCAAATAGCTTACTGCATACTCTAAGATTTCAAGGCAATCTGAAAGAGCTGGCAGCAGTGTCAGCCCACCCTGTCTACAGATCTGAGCTTGAATATCTCCTGTAAATTAGGCAAGGGGTGGGGTTGCTTTATCTATTTATTTTGCTTTACAACATTTTGCAGTGGAAGTGAAGTTCATTGTAATTGGCATCATGATGATATAATGTTGATGCAACGCCAGTTATATTGAGACAAGTGTTTCCTGGGTTAGAATCATAGAATCATAGAAATGTAGAGTTGGAAGAGACCACACGGGCCATCCAGTCCAACCCCCTGCTATGCAGGAACACCCTCAAAACACTCCCGACAGATGGCCATCTAGCCTCTGCTTAAAAACCTCCAAGGAAGGAGACTCCACTACATTCCGAGGCAGCAGATTCCACTGCCGGACAGCCCTGACTGTCAGGAAGTTCTTCCTGAGGTTCAAGTGGAATCTCCTTTCCTGCAGCTTGAATCCATTGCTCCTTGTCCTGGTCTCTGGAGCAGCAGAAAACAAGCCCTCTCCTTCCTCTACATGGCATCCTTTCAAATATTTAAACATGGCTATCATGTCCCCTGTTAACCTTCTCTTCTACAGACTAAACATTCCCAGCTCTCTAAGTCTATCCTCATAGGGCATGTCTTCCAGGCCTCTCACCATTTTGGTCACCCTCCTCTGGACTTGCTCCAGCTTGACCATGTCCTTCTTGAATTGGGGTGCCCAGAACTGGACACAGTATTCAAGATGAGGTCTAACCAAAGCAGAGTAGAGTGGTTCTTTCACACCACAAAGTTATAGAGTTATATTCCACTTTAAGGGCAATGGCAATATTTCTATGGCATCCCGGGGTCTGTATTGTGGGGAGACACCAAAGGAACTCTCTGGCCTAGAATTCTGAAAGTTCCTCCCTAGATTCCAAATCCCAGGATTCCACAGGACAGATCTATGGCACTCAAAGTGGAATCATGGCACTATATCTGCATGGTATGAGTTGGCCCCTACTCTCCTCTTAGGTAGACTAGGGAATCTGTGGCCTTTCAGCTGCCATGGGACTCCCATCAACACTACCCAGCCCTGCCAGTGGTGAAGTAGGATGGGACTTGTAGTTCACTGATGTATGATGGGCCAAAAGTGCTCCATCTCTTCTGTAAGAATTGCTAGGAAGGGGGAAAATAGTGACTGTAAGTTGTCACTGTAAGTCCAGGAGATGCTTTTGCTGCTGCCATCAAGCAGATAAAACACATGGTGGTAACATAAAAGGTGACCTGATAGAGAGATCAGTAGAAGCAGGTTCTTTTTTTCATACACACACACACACACACACACACACACACACACACACCCCCTACCTCTTCAATTCTTTCAGAAACTTAGAAGAACTTTCAGCTGAGTCCTACAATTTTGTCATCTGAGGACTCATCAATGCAGCTGGCTACCCTATGAAATAAAGTTATTTGTTCTAGAAACTGAAGGGTTAAGACGAGTCTAATAGTGTGATCCTTTGCACCTTTACCCAGATGCAATTCTCACTGAGCTTAAAAGGACTTCATTTCAGAATAAGTGCTCTTAAGACTGCAGCCTGAGAAAATTTGAGGGCTTGAGGATTGGGCCCTTCAGTGGGTGGACTTGGCACGGGTAGAGGGCTGTTAAATTCTTTGATGATGTTGGTGTTCATTAGCTTAAAATCTTTTCTTATTCCAGGGAAATATTTACACAGAATGAGAATAGGAATTCCAGCTGCCAGCTTTAGGTTACATCTTGGAATATTCATCCCAAATATAGCAATATGGGGGCAGGCAGAGTAGGCAGCAAAGAGAAGGAGGTAGAACCATCTGGGAGACTGCAGTTCCTTGTGTTTGACAGTGTTTGGATAGCATCCATTTGTGGGAGCCAGTGACTTCTAGAACTTTGCCAGTGATGAGCTGCAAAGCCTTTAATAAAATAAAGTACTACAGCATGAACTGTTAGGAGATCCCAGAACAACAGCAGAATGAATGTGTCAGGAAAGAGCAGGGAGGGAGCATGTGAAATATCCAGCACATGATCCAAAGGGCTTAAAACTAACCTATCTCAGTCCTCTGTGCTCACTTCTCCTTCCTTCTCTCTTTCTCTCTCTCTCTTTATATACGTTTGAAAGCACATTAAACTTCTGTTCAGTGTACCCAGTTTCCTTCATTGTAGCACTTTCATTACAAAGAGATCCCACTTCTATACACCTCAATATTTTGTACTTTGAAGAATGTTGTGTCTCTCTTCCTATTCGCCGTCTCCCCCACTAATCTTCATTCCTAATTTTAGGAATCAGAACTGGTAGGTGTAATCCAGTTTTATACAGATGACAACAAAAACATTCTACAGCAGACATTGGAAAAAGCAGAGGTGGCAGGTAGAGGGAGGTAAAGCAAAGAGGAAGGGAGAGACGCATACACTCATTACAGATGATGGGAAAATTAGTCAACATAAAGCAAACAGGAAGGAATTATTCTACCAGCAAAGTGACGGGAGATTTTACGTGCTTCACAGTAGTGCCTCAGTTTAAGAGAATAAAATAAAATTTAAAAAGTAGTAGATGTTGCTGTTTTATTTTTAAACACTAGAGTGAAAGCCAGGAATCCATCTAAATGTGATAGAACAAATGCCTCTAATGTGCCAGCTTGCTAGGATTTGTGTTGCATGACAGCAATGGTCCATAAATGTAGAAATAACATTACAGCTTAAGGAGACAGCAGTTTATGCATATATTTGAGGAAATTGGAAAATATAAAAGGAACTGCAGAGAAGGCATTGAAACTGAAATATATTTTCCCCCTGCAGATTGCTCAATAGATTATCACATGTAGTTATAACTGGAAACCTAGATAGGCATTGGTAAAGTGTATAGGCTGAACACATAAGGAGAGAGAAATTGCATTTTTCTTTGGCCTTCTTGGGCAGAGGATAGCTTTGTAAGGGAGAAAAGCTCTCCTGTCCAGTTTTATGCACTGGAAAGTCATTGTCCCAGACTGCTTGGAGAGCCTCTATAAATAAGAGAGGTTCTTTCCTCACAAAGTTATTCTCAATAAGTAGAAGGCAGCAAAAATGTAGGAGGAGAAACGGTTTCAACAAGGACTAAGCACACTTGCTCTTCTTGTGTGTTTAGCCTGTACACTCTGTTAATGGCTAAATGGAGCTAGGCCTTTCGTCAGATATAAGTCCAAAACAAAGACTAGGCCAGGAGGTTAGGGCATTGCCATGACCACAATTTCATCTTTGGACAAGTTGCTTGCAAATAATAATGTCTTGGACTGTGGTCTTGCAAGAAGACAGTCAAGCAGCAGGGCACTGTTATCTGCATCAGAGCAAAAATATAGCACAGGATATGAGACTGTTTAGTGGGAGAGCAGAACTGAGGAGAGCAGGAGACTTTTAATGGTGCTATGCCTCTTACAAATATTTCATGACAGTGAAAAATGTCCTAGAATGCAGACATTGCCATAGTGGGTCAGCTCAGTGGTCCATCTTGCCAATACCTTTGGGACGGTGACTGCACAAACCTGAGGACTGTTTAGTAGAATTCTGTGCCTGAATGTTGGCCAGATGAAACAGCAACTTATGCCTCACTCCCATTTGCGAGCACAGTTTTTCTTCTACCATCCTCCCCTGTGCAGGGCTTTCTGGTACATCTATTGAGCAATAGGACTTGCTGCCTGCAGTGTCATTATTACCCCTCAAATCCTTGAATAATTTTAAAATTCCACATCTACTGGCAGAATTTATCAAAATGAGAGAGGGAAGCATGAATTCAAAGATCTGTAAAGCTGATCATATAGTTACAGTGCTTACAGGAAGCTGCCTCTGTTGCAAAGTATAGTTTTGTCTGCAAGATGGTACAAATGCAATAGCAATGGCTGTAAGCTTTATTGTTGTCACTCTTAAACATAAATATGCATGTAGATATTATGGAATATAGTGACATACATTACAATACGAAGTCATATCATACTCTGCAAACTTAGCAACTATCAATGTTCATAATAGCAAAAAGCGAGGGTTCTTTAGCATACATATAGCTTTCCAAAGGCCAAATAGAAAAGAACAGGATGTAAAAAGTGTATATTTTACAAAACTGAAGACTCTGGAAGTATGAATATGAAGATTAGGTGCCAGACCCAGGGCTTTCCTTTTGGAAGATCAGTGACAAAAGAGCTGCTTAGTTAGTGGAAGGTTTTTGGCATACAAATCCATGACGTGCATGTTTCCATCTGTCTTTTCCATCATTGTGTCATTGAGGCCTGTTGTACACAGATAGATCTCTAATGAAGTTAGCAGAGGTGTTCCCCAGTTGCTCACAGAGAGGTTTTATACAGCACTGTATGTGTTCTAAGGCTACGTAGTAGTTGTCACTTAAATCAGTCTCTATGGTTAGAGCA
Source organism: Iguana delicatissima (assembly GCA_948472985.1). Taxonomy (NCBI): domain Eukaryota; kingdom Metazoa; phylum Chordata; class Lepidosauria; order Squamata; family Iguanidae; genus Iguana; species Iguana delicatissima. The sequence goes on from CAOKZL010000593.1 coordinate 1,119,747, forward strand.
GAAATCCATAGCACAGAGTTAGAGAACAATCTTTCATATTCTGGGGCTTTAAGGGTTTAACAATGATCAGAAGACATGATAAGTGTTTAAAGCAAAGGATAACTGAAAGATGCAGACTAGGAGCTATAGAATGCATCCTTCATATATTGACTGCAGTGACAAAGGGCCATCAGTTATTGATGGACTTCAGCTTCCACAGTTCTCCAGCCAGTACACTCCATGTTAATTGGATCACGAAGAGCAGCTCCAAGTTATGAAGGAATTACAGCTGAATTCCATGCAAGTTTACCTGGAAAGAAGGAGCACTGATATGAAGGTGGCTCATGCCCCAGCAAGGACTGTGCCCTTGTTATAGTTAAAGAATCCTACAGTGCTGAGATGTTCAATAAAATATTGTGAAGCCCAAAATTTATTACTATCCAGGAGTACCAATGACCATTAATGTCAGCCATACCTCAACAAAGAGATAGAGCAGAGGTTGATAATTTCTTTGGGCCCTAAGGCTAAATTCCCTCCTCCCAGCTCTTTCAAGAAACCACAGCTAGTTGCTCCCACTAACTTTGCTGTGCTACTGGCAAAACTCTGATGCTTCCCCTTCAAAACAAGGCACCTAACATGTATGTGATTGCTTACAAAGATAACAGTGCTTCTAGGAGGTTTCTGGGAGGCTTCCAGGCAGCTGTGGCTGATGACTTCAGTGTTTGCCGGGCACAAGGGTGGAGGTGGCTGGGCAAAGAACCCTTTCCAGATCTTAGATGAGACTTTAAAGGACCTTTCATGCATGCTGAACTATTCGGGGGATGGGAGTCAGCACCTTGGATAGCACCTTAAACATATGGATAAAAACCCAGAGCAAATTCATTGGCCCAATGACATGGACTATTAGCATGGGAAAACATAGGGTAAACACCTTGCCCAGCTTGTTTTGAAAGGAGGAATCCCCTCCCCCCTCCCTCTCTCCCCACTTTCTCCCTCTCCCCCTCTCTTTCTCTTAGCTGCTGCTGAATTTGTTGCTTTAAAAGAAAGGAGGTGTTTTTTTTTACTGTTACTGCTGTTGTGGCAATTTCAAAAATGGGTTGGGGTGTATGCAGTCTGTGCCCTCCCTCATGTAAGCTATAGTCAAACCAACATCAGATTGATTGCAATAGGAGAAATATATGAGTGAGTTCCCCAAAGGGTCTAGTACATTCTGGACTTCACTCCTTTTTACTAATGCTTTCACTGTTTTCCCTTGTTACATCAGAAATGAAGCTAGGTAGGTACACATGCAGTCACCCCTCTGCATCCATGGGATCCACATCCATGGATTCAACCAAGCATGGCTCAAAAATATTTGGAAGAAAAATTCCAAAAAGTAGACCTTGATTTTGCTGCATACTGAGCACTATGCTGAAGTGTAGGCATACTGTGATCCTCAGGTTCTCTCTGGCACTTATTTGAGTTGTTTGCCATTTTATTTAAGGGATACCATTTTACTACACCATTATATATAATGGGACTTGAGCATCCACTGGTTTTGGTATCCATGGAGGATCCTGGAACTAAACCCCAGTGAATACTGGGGACCACTGTACTTCATAGAGGATGTATATACTACTCTGCTCAGAATCTCTCGGCCCCCAGAGACCAGGGGATTCTTGGACTAGAGATCTGCAAAAGTTACTGTCCCAACCTCTATTTCTTCAGTAGCATCTTCTTGTACTAAGAAGAGTGGGGAGCGTGATGCTAAATGGTACCCTACATTTGACCAGTGCTCTCCTACACTCTGGATCTCTGATGGCACTAGAAATGTTCATTGTGTGAGGAGACATAGAGAAATCCCTTTCATTCTAGCAGCTAGAATGAAGCTCCCTAGTATGATTTTCTGCTGCAGTTTGGTTTTTCCTCTCCAATGAGTTCCTTAAGATCTGCCCCAGCCCAACTTCAGCCTCAGAAACTTTTACAAAATAGATAGCCAGACAGAACTTTTTGTTTTTGTTTTTTTGTTTTTTAAATAATATTAAAATAGCTTTATTTATTTCAAGTAAAAACAAAATGACAAACACTATAGCCACAACTTTACATTAAAAACAACTAGACATTCAAAAAACAAACAAACAAAACAAAATAAAACAAAAACACAACATAGATAACATAAAAAAAAAAACCCGAAAAAAAACCCTGAAAAAAGGGGAAAATTTTTTTTTTACATATATACATACATACATACCTTCTAAATTATCACAATTTATCTTATTCCTGTTTCATCTTTATTTCTTGTTACTTCTTCTCTTCACTGCCTTACGCTATTCATATTTACACAATGACTTCTTCCTTTATCATCACGAGGTTATTACGAATAATTCTTTCTCATCCTGCTCCATTAAATACTATCACTTACACTTTACAGCAATACATTTACTCTAATCTATTCAACTGCATTTTTCTAACATTCACATCTATTGTACATCTTTCTCCTAATGGTAGTCACTTCCCAATCCATTGTATTCTTTCATATTTATTTACTTCCAAACATAACAGTTATATTATATTTATTAAAAATATTACTATTACTCTTATTCATATAATCCAATCGTTACGTAATCCCCTCAATATTTTTCCCATAAAGGGTTTAAGATCTCCCATTCACTTTTAAAGAAGTTTTTATTTTTATTTTTTAATTTTAGTGTCAGTTTATCCATCTCTGCCAACTCATATAATTTAGTTGCCCATTCTTCTACCGTTGGTATATGTTCTTCCTTCCACTTTCTAGCAAATACTATTCTTGCGGCATATATCATATAACTTAGAATTCTTTGATACTTTTTTCTTACAGTCTTTTCTATATTCTCAAACATATTTAGCAGAAATATTTCCGGTTGCATTGGAATCCTAATTTTCAGCTATTGTATTATTAAACCGTGAACTAGTGACCAATATTTCTTTGCTTTCTTACACCACCACCAACAGTGAAAGAAGGAACCTATCTCCGAACACTTCCAACAAATAGCCTTCGCTTTATTCTTTTGCATTTTTGCAATTTGGACTGGAGTCAGATACCATCTATAATATAATTTTAAAAAGTTTTCTTTCAAATTATTACTTTTAGTGAATTCTTGATTTAATTTCCACGCTTCTTCCCAATGTTGTAATGGAATTGATTTACCCAAATCTCGCGACCATCTTATCATATTATCTTTTATTATTTCATTCTCCATATTCCTATTTAAAAGTAATTTATAAATTTTACTTAATGGACGTATCACCCCAGTTTTCATTAATTTATCTAATTCTATCTCTTCTAATGAAATTTCCCATATTTTACTATCTTCCTTATATTTCCCCGCTAATTGTGCATGAAGGAGCCAGTGTGTATTATATCCATCTTCTATTAATTCTTCCCTGTTCTTAAGCTTTGTAGTATTCCCTTCTTTTTTTAATATATCCTTATATGTTATCCATCCCTTCGTTTTGATTTTTTCTAATCGGTAAAAAGCTTCATGTGGGGACACTCAACAGGGTATTTTTAAATAAAATTTATTTCTCACTTCTAGCCAAATTTTTAAAATCGCTTTCCTAATATAGTGGTCCATGAAGTCTTTATTTACTTTATGTTTATCGTACCAAAGGTACGTGTGCCAACCATAATAATTATTAAATCCCTCCAGATTTAATAATTTTGTATTCTTTAATTCTATCCAATCTCTAATCCAATACAATACCGATGCATCATAATATAATTATAAATCTGGCAATCCCAGCCCTCCTGTCTCTTTTCTATCCTTTAAATACTTCATTTTAATCCTGGGTTTCCTCCCGTTCCAAATAAATTTGCTTAATTCCCTCTCCCAATTTTTAAAAGGTTTTTCATTATAAATTATGGGAAGATTTTGAAATAAAAAAATCATTTTTGGTAGTATATTCATTTTAATAGCTGCAATTTTACCAAGTATGGAAAGCTGCAACTTTCTCCATCTTTCCATTTCTCTAATTTCTCTCCCCAAATTTTTTTGTAATTATTATCAAATAGTTCTGAATTATTTTTGGCTATTATTATCCCTAAATACCTAACCTTTTTCATTGCTCTGTAGCCCAACATTTCCATTAATTCCTTCTCTTGCTCTAATGATAAATTTTTCGTCAACATCAATGATTTTTCTTCATTAACCTTGAATCCTGCAAATTCACCATATTGTTTCAATATATCCATTACTCTAATAATACTATTAATAGGTTATTCTAAAATTATTACCAAATCATCTGCGTATGCTTGCAATTTAATTTCTTGATCTCTTATTCTAATTCCTCTTATTGTACTTTCTTTCCTTATATTGTTATTTAGGACTTCCAAACAAATTATAAATAATAAAGGCGACAGTGGACACCCTTGTCGGGTACCTCTATGTATTGTAAATTGTTTTGTAGCTTCTCCATTTATAATTAAACTTGCTTTTTGCTTCTTATAAATTGCCAGACAGAACTTTTTGAAAGAGGAAAGAGAAGGGGTGAATGAGCTTAGAGATCTCATCCCAGAGGTTCTAGTCATTCATGGTTTAGACTGGGTATGACAAATTGAAAGCACATTACTCAGTAAGATAACACTTCTGGGACAGAGCTTAGCGTGCCAGATAAAATATGGATTTCTTGTTTGGTGTTTGGTTTTGGTTTTGTACAGTGTGTATGTCATTCTATAATTGTAAGATAACATGTTATTGAGAAATAAATACTCTGCTTTCTCTGGTTTTGTAGAACTCTGTTGTTTTTATTTTAAACCACACTCTTAGTAGGAAACAATTTAAAGCAACTAGCTTTTTAAGTACCTAGTTTCAGGGCATATAATTATGAAAACATTTTATTGCCATTTGCCAGATCTAGAAAAGTAGGTAAGAGTGTGTTAGAGTTTAAGTACCACTTCAGCAATGACAAAGTACTTCCCCATAAGAAACAAGAGAGGTGTTCACACACACACCTGTTTTGCTGTGGGTACCTATTGTTTTAACATGCTGAGATTCTGCATCCAGTCACAGAACCCTAGTGAGTTGTTTTACACTTGATGTAAAAATGGGTGCAATTTTCACTATGACAGTCTATATGTGGATTGTAACAGAAGTGTTTTATTTGTGTTCTTTCTTCTCTGAAAGGTTCCTTGGAACCTTTTCAAAAGTGAGATTTAAATCAGCCTTTTCATTCTCTGTGTCTGCTGTTACTACCAGAGTTTACATTTAACTTCAAAATGGTTCTCTTCCACTTTGTGTGCCTGAGTAACTTAATAGCATTAAAAAAAAAAGTATAGTTACAAAGAAGGGGGGAAAGAGAGTGAAAAAAACAGAAGCAAATCAAAAATTTTTTAAAAAAAAGGGAAGATGCATAGGATATGAATGCAGCCTAGATATGTACAGTAATATAAATTGGCCATGCTTCCAAACATTTATGCTGATAGTCTACATTGGCTACTCAGTTAAGTACATGTAACTAAGTAATTGATGCATAACTGAGTAACGTTTCCAGCCTACCTTAACAACCAGCAGCTGCATTGAGAGAGGGAGATTGGTTCAGCTGCTGATTGGGGCACAAGGAAGATGACATTTCCAGCCCTCTCTCACTAGTGAGGGAGGCTGTGACAAGGAATTGCAACAGGAGTCTTGCTTCTGATCATCACAGCTCACTCCCTAGTGAGAGGGAACTGGAAGTATCATCTTCCTTGCACTCTGGCCTTTTCCTCATAATGATGCTCTCACATGTTGTCCCGTCACAATCCCAGCAGTGCCCCTGTTGGGATGGACAACACTCCACTCCGTGTGTGACCGGCTGCCTGCGGAAGGGAGGGTGAGGGACACACTCCATCCTTCTGGACTGTAGCCAGCCTTTTTCTCATGTTGCAGTAGGGGAGGAAGCACGTAGATCCCACTTCTGGCCCTTCTGCATGATCAGATGCAAAGGAAGGCTCACGCAATTGGGGGTCATTGACAGACTTTTCTCATCAATGATATACCCTGCAGTCATGCTGGCTGGTGATGCAGAAGAGCGGGACTGCAATGATGTCATGCAGAAGTATTGTTGCAGTCCCATTCCTTTCGTGTCCCACACAGGGACGTTGTCATCATGCAGAAAGGGCCTCTGATTGGCAAGTGAACAGACCTCTTTTCCCAATGGAGCTGCTGGCTGTTAAGGTGGACTAGGGTGGGAGTTACATATCTTTACAGTAAGGCTGTGTAGTCTTACTGAATGAAGAGCATAACTCTAGCTTATGAATCATAGCTACAATACAGAATGCCAGCCATTTTTTAAAGCTAATGCCCATAACATACATGTTTCATTAACATCATCCACAAGTTAAGCCATCCAAATTAGACAGCAGTCTTAGTGTGCCACTCATTAAAATGCCATTTTCAAAGAGGCAGCCACATTAATGTGTTTCAGTTTAAAAAGGACACCAGGGAGATCCAGTGGCACTCTTAAGGCTAGTCAAATTGTTTTAGCATGAGCTTTCATGGATTGCAATTGATTTTTTCAAGTGCACTGATGAAATAGAGACTTCAGGCCACAGTTACATAGTTGTGGGAGTGGGATCAGAGAACAATGGAATATTAAAGGACACAGATTGTGACACTGGCCATAAACCTTCAGAGGGCTACATACGATGATGTGGGTCTGTCAAACAGTTGGCCTGTTAATCTTGAGATGTGAAAGGAATACATTCTGCTTGAACAAAAATTAGCTGCATTGAAATAAATTGCTTATCTGAGGAGGATCCTTTTGCTACATAGGTAACTGTGAAGAAAACTGGCATATCACTATATGAGCTTCCCAATAAATCATTATTCCTGTTTGTACCTCTGGTAATAAATTGGAATATGTGAATATATCCCAAGTTTGTTGTTTCTGTTTCACTCTTCCTTTGCAATTTGCAACTGAAATTGAATTTCACTGTGTGACCATCAAAAAACTGCAACCACTAGTGTACTGCACCATAAGGGTTCTGGCTATGATAGACTGGGTTCCTTGCATAGACTCTTTCAGCTTTTATCCGTAAGACTTTGAGTATGATGTCCCAAAATGACACATGCCTTTTTTACAATCTGTTTGGACAATTGTAACATTCTCTGTGAGGGCATACCCTTCAACTGTCTCTATTCAGCAGGAACGGTCCTGATTAATCCTTTGGCATCCCATTTTTTTCAGCTGTTTCTAACATGTCCCAGTTCCTCTCTCTTCTTCCCGTTTTTCCCCTTTGTCCTTAGTTTGCTGCAAACTGAGCTTAAAGGGCAAAAGTAATTTATGCTTAATTAATTCAGCAGGGGTGAGAGGACAGGAAAGGGCAGAATCTTGCCCTTCCTTTCATACTGAAGCAAAAGCAAACTGCTACAGCCTCTCCTAGCCTGTGTGTTCTGCCTCCTTACGAAATTTTCCCATTTGGACTGCTTTCTGATTTTGCTTGGCCATTTGATTTCTGGTTTTCCTCTGTGAAATGTTAGAAAGGTATGTGGGGGTTTGCTTTGAACAGGTGTTTGGAAACCTCCTGCAGAATGCTACAGCCAAGTTGATAACCACAGCCATTTCCAGGGAGCATAGGACTGCTTTTTAAGGACATCTTTATTGGCTATCAGTCTATTTCTAGGCACAAATCAAAGGGCTAGTTATGACCAATAAAAGTGTATATTACTTGCAAGCAGGCTCTTTGAAGACCATATTCTCCCATGCCTGGGTTTTAAGGCCTGAAAACATGTTTAGTGTGGAAAACATCTCAAGGGAAAGCTTTCTCAGTGGCCACTCCCAGACTGGAACAACAATGTGCCAGAGGATGCTGGTTAGCTCCCACTCTGTTGTCCTTCCATTGGCAGGCCGAGATCTCTGTTTTCAGACAGGCCCTTGGCATGTAAACTGATCTCTTGTTGAAGGAGATTCACCTGCCTGAGTGCCAGCTCTTTCTTGTGGTGGGCTATGTTTTTAATTGTGTTTTTAGTTTGTTGATGTGTAAGTTACAGTTGAATCATGATGTTGTGTTTCAATCTGTATTTCATTATTGCTAGCTGCCATGAATAAATTTTTGTGTGTGAGGGGGAGGGGAAGTTGAAGTATGAGTTTAATGAATAATATCATTAGAGAGGAAAAAATAGCAGTTTCTCTTAAAATGACAGAGACTAAATCAGATTGTTCCGTACGCTCAGCCTTCTGTAACTGAGACCTATGAGCCTCTGAGAGTCATCTTTCCTTCCTTTTGATCCCAGCCTCAGTTCTGCTGCTTGTAGATATTTGTTATGGTTGGTTGTAGCACCACCTGAATCCCTATTTTCTCCAAGGCCTTCAAGGTGCATGTGTGTCCTTTCCCCTTTCATCCATACCATAGTATTGTGAAGTAGGTAAATAAGGTCTTTTCTGCACTAGCCTGTTATAGTGCTATTGTTCCAGTTTCAACATCCTATAGAATCCTGGGGTTGGCAATTTAGGGAGGGGCCTCAAAGGATGTTGAAAGTGGAATAATAGCATTATAACAGGCTAGTGCAGAAATGACCTAAGACTGAGAGGCAGTGGCAGGCCCAAGGACACTCTGCTGCTCCCTTCCCCCCAAAAGGTACGCTTCATACCAAACTGAGGAGAGGTTGAACCCAGTCCAAGTCCAGCAAGGCGGTCAACCAAATGATGCTGGCTTTGTCATGCTCAGCTCAATGTACTATGTCAAGAATTTCGTTCAGAATTTCTTTTCCTAGAAAAAGCCATCCACGTTCTGACAGAACGTCAACTGGTAGTTTAGAAGTAAAGAAAGCATGAGTGAATTTGTTTGGTTTGCCAGATAATATTCACATTGTACAACATTGCTTTCTACACTGCTGCATTTGCCTTTAATAGCCAAAAAAGGTGGGGAGGCTTTTTCTCACTCTACTTATAATAGATATTTTGAGTAGGTTGTGAAGGTATAGTAAAGGTTTCTCTGAATGAGCTGTTCCATAAAGGCATGAATTTGAGAACAATGCTCTTCTCTTTTTTGTATAGAAACCAGAACCTGGTCCTTTCCTGACATTAAGGACATGCTATTTTAAAATTTGTCGTCTCTTAGTCGAGAACATATTGTTTCACACAGACAAGAAAAACCCTTTGCTGTGGGTGCGTTGGTGTACAGATGGCGATAGTACACTGAGTGCGCCCTACGTCCGCTTCCGCCCAAACAAAAACAAAAGCAAAGCCTGAATCAACAAACAAAAACAAACTTGTCAAAAACCAGGCCAGCATTGCAAGAACCTTGTGTGGACATCCAGTCTCACTTCTTAATAAAATGGGGCCTCTGTGTGGGACGGGGGCACCTGGAACACCAAATTCCTTTGTGTTGCTTAGCAACATTGTTTGGGTAGCCATTTTGAAGACATTTTGGTTTTGTAAGGTCTTAAATGTGTCAAGTGCCCAAGAAAATGCAATGAGGAATAGTACCTGTTAAATTCTTATCTATAAAGAAAATAATGATGGTGCCACATGCACAGAAACATTTGGAAGAGATTATCGCACAGTATCAATCCTCTTCTCCTTTTAGAGGAGGAAATGTGGTTTGACTTGAGGGGGTAACAGATGCTAGATAGTACATGAATAATCAACTTCTATGAGAAAAGGCTGGAGAAAAACAAGGCTGCAGTGTCCATTTAATGCCCTAATACCTGGTAATGTGTGGGCTTTTTTTTTCCCTGGTGCTAATGGATAACTTTTAGCTTGCCTTATTAACTTGAGCTCTGAAATGGCTGTTTTCCTTGACTGATTTCCTGTGTACCTGGTTTGAAAGAGTCAGCATGCTGGTCATTCTCCTGAACTGTGTCACTTTGGGCATGTTCCATCCTTGTGAAGATATGGGCTGTGATTCCCCACGCTGCAAGATTCTCCAGGTAAAGGCTTCTTTTTAAAAGCTTACCTACGTTACTATCGGTTTGCATAATACTTGGGAAGAGCATCGCTCAGTGTTAGAACAGCTGTATATTTACAGAAACTTCAGCGGGTCCAAAATGCTGCAGCCAGAATGCTGACTGGGGCCACTTATAAGGAACATATTACTCCCTCATTGAAACAGTTTCACTGGTGACCGGTTCATTTCTAGGCACAATTCAAAGTGCTTCTCATGACATGTAAAGCCCTATTCAACTTCGATCCAGACTGTTTGAAAGATGGCCTCTCCCCTTATGAACCCGCCAGAATTCTAAGATCTATAGGGGAAGGCTTTATCCTGATCCTACCACCATCACAGGCTTACGTGGTAAGGACACAGGAGCTTTCTCAGTAGTTGCTCCCACCCTCTAGAACACCCTTCCATGGGAGGCTAGCCTGGCCCCCTCCCTGCTTTCCTTCTGCCAGCAGGCAAAGACCTTTTTGTTCAACCTGGCTTTTAATATGTACATAGGGGAGCTTTTTACATGGATATTTTTGTTATCTTTCTAACCTCTTGTATTTCTTTCAAATGATTTTGGACTCTTTTATGTGGTGATTTTAATTGTTTTAAATTTTGTGTCTTTTAATTGACTTTCTCTGGAAGTCACCATGGGAGAAAGGTAGCATACAAAACAAACAAAAAAACTTAAGGGCTAATAATTCATCGTCCAATTTGTTCTGATTTTTTTCTTCCTGTCTAAGGAAATTGGGTTCCAGCTACCAGATACCCAGCGAGTTGGAGATGGTATTTTTCAGCCATTTTTGGATCTGGATAGCTGGAAGAGTTCAGCTGTTTTTTATGAAAGCCCACTGCACTTTCCCCAGACCTGCTGTTAGAAAAGAATAGTTTTCTTGTCTGGCTTCCTTTTATTGTCTGTTTTATGAAGCTGGCAAGTCTATATGCAGGAGGATACATGGACCCATGTGACATAGGGATTAGAAAGATGCAGCCCTCCCATTGCTGGATGGCAGCTCCTTTCACCATTGGCAATGCCTCCTAGTGGCTTGGAGGCTGTTGTCTTCCTTGGGCAGGGATGGATGTGAGGGGATCTATTGAACAACTGATTGCCATTTATTCATATCTCAGATCTTGGTCACTTCCTCATCCTGCTTCTTTCTGTTCCAGAGTTTTGATGATTTTATCTTTGCCTTCTTTGCTGTTGAAATGATCATCAAGATGATTGCACTAGGGATTTTTGGGAAGAAATGCTACCTGGGAGACACATGGAATCGTCTGGATTTTTTCATTGTTCTAGCTGGGTAAGTCAGAAATTATTTCTCCAAACAAAAAGCAACGTTCTCTTGACAATGGCTGAGACTACCTAACCAATTGACAAGCACATTAAAAAATAGTATTCTGGACAAATGTAGAATGCTTTTAAGAATTAGTGTACCAGACAAAAATGATGCATGTCTTAAGTTTCCAATAGCATGAATTCTACCTTTCAGTGTTTCAAAATATGCTGTCAGGATGAAAAACATACCATAAAATCGATGATTTGTCCTAATCTAAGTGCATTTACTCTATTTCTTGAATTCATTTCTTAGATGCCTTTCAAGCCTATAGTCTTGAAAAATCACAGTAAAGATGCCTCTGTACATTTCCACTGTCTTTGGTTACATTTTCAGTTGTTCTAAGACATTAGAGTCACTACAAACATCCCATTAGAGATTTATGAAGTGTTTGATAAATCCCTGCCAATGTTTGCTTTTCCCCCCCACAAACTTTGTAGAATTTTCTGGATTTCCTATACAAATGGCCTTGTTGTAGTCGCCCTGTCCTTTTGATATAAAGGGCTCAAGCATTATTTATAAGGACTTGTGAAGGCGAAGTATGGAAGATGCAGACAGTTTTAGGCTCCAGGTACAAAATGGGAAGAGACCTACATTGCAAGCCAATTAAACATCTGCCCACTGTAGATTTTCCAAAAATCTTTGCATCTGTGTTCTGTGCCAGAACTGGGTGTAATTTGAGGCTTCCATGAGACTCTGTTCGGTTCCAAATACTGATACATGTTAACTGCTATGAGATAAGCTATATCGGTAGGAAGTGATGCAGAGAAGCATTTCAGGGTCTTATTATTTTCCTATCAACACATACCATACTACCCATTTAGTTATCCAAGTGCCACAAAATGCAGAGGCAGTCTGGCAAAGAAGCCAGGACGACTGAACTCCACAGGGGCAGAGAAGGGACAAACATTTTATAAAAGTAAGAGGGGGATGCAGAACTCTAAAAAATTACTTTTTCAGACTAGAACCTAGAATCTTCCATCCTGCATGAATTTGTCCAAGCACTGAGTTGGGGGCAGGCAGTTCCAGGGCCAAGTTGATCAAGAAGTCCTTCACTGAAATACAGAGTTCCTGATCATATTGATGGGGTTTGCTCTAAACAATTTTCCAGTAGATTGTGCTCCCTAATGTAAATCAGGGTGAAAATTCAACTCAGAGGCAGAGCACTTGCTTTAAAAGCTGAAAGGTCCAGCTGTCTTTCCTGACATCTCCAGTGGAAAAGAATCTCAGGTAACAGATGAGAGAAGAGCCCTGCCTGAAATCCTGCAGAGTGGCTGCCAATCAGAGTACACCATATTGGCCCAAGTGGGCCAATGGGCCATATCAATGATAATGTTCACAACAGAACTTGGAAATGCTTTTTTTTTACTACAATTCCCAGAATCCCTTCTCTATCCACTGCCATGGATAATGGTCATGCTAGTGGGGGACCCTAGGAGTTGTAGTGCACATAAGTTACTTTCCCAAGCTCTGATTCATAGTGGCAAAATACATTTGCCGTTGGATTTTCTGCCTGAGGGAACAAAACCTCTTGGGCCAGTCCTGCCAAGATATGTAGATATTTTTTTTTTTAAATTCCCCTTTTTGGTGTTCCTGGAGGCTGCCCTGCGTATTCTGAGATCATCCAGGAATTCATGTGTGGGAGGGAACGTCCTTGGGCAACAATCCATTTCCATATCACTACCAGACTAGAAGAACAACCAAAGAAAGTACTGTAAACAAAAGCATGACTTCAGCTGCAGACTCTTCCTTTCCCGCCATACCGCCCCTCCCTCCTGCAACCTGCTTGGGTGCCTCACTGGCCACATGGAGAACAAAGAGTGTCCGTGGCACTCTTTGCCACCCACTGGAGCAATTGGAGCTCTCTTTCTTTCTGTTTTTTCGGCACTCGCAGTGTTAAGTTTTGCAGACGGCAGCAACAAAAGAATGCCACAAAACCCGCTTTCCTTTGTTCCCTGCCAGCCTGTGTGCTGCTTTCCATACTGTAAGGTCTTTTGCTCCACGGCTTTGGGTGGACTCAGCTGGCACTCTGCTCAAGTATTTTCTCTGGCTCCAGAAATATTGGTAGTCTCAGTTTCATGCAGATTGTCCAAATGGATGAGGTTTCAGCAAGTTTGTTTAAAGCATGGAGGCTGTGTTCCAAAAAGAGAATATTTCAGTCAAAATGTGCGTGATTGCCCTTTTGTTTTGAGGGAACGAGACCAAGTTTTTGCCTTTCATGAAGTGTTTTTCTTTCAGAGGCACCTGGTTTAAATTAAAGGCTCTTTCTAGCACCCGAGAATCTCCTGGCTGAGGCTTGAAATCCACATGAAAAAGTTCCTGGCCCATGGCCAAAAGGGTTAAGTTTCCTTGACACATAAAGAGCCTGGAGGCTTTCTCTTCACCTTCCTATTCATAAGGAGTGCCCAAAGTCAGTCTATTAGGGTTCTGCCCCTGCTGCCACACACCCCCTCCCATATAATTAAGTGGAATTTCCTGGAAGGGACTGGAGGATTCTAGAAATAAACCACAACTTGCAGCATTTTTCTAGGTTAGGAAGTCAGAAGCAAGAGTTTACCTGGGCTGCAAGAAGGAGCCATGCTGGGTTTTCAGAGGGTCTTGGTTGCTTGTAAAACTACTCCTACTAAATAACAATAACTAGTATTTGCATAGTTCTGTATTTTAGAGTGTTCAGGAACATTTCCTTTATACTATTTCGGTAATTCTTACAACCACCCTATAGGGTAGGTCAGTAGTATTTACATTGTAGATAGCTCAGACAGAGGGGCTAAGGCTGAATAATGCTTGGCTGGCTTACCAAGACTGAGGGCAAACCTGGGGACTGTCCAGCTCATTCTCACAGATACCACAGTACAATAGGCCTAGTATCAAGTTAACCCCCACCATTATGCTAGTTCAACACTGTATGTTTCTTTGTAGAACCGTAAAATACTTTTTTTAAAAAAAAGTTGTAACAGATTTCTGTGACTTGTGGCCTTTCCACACTGTATTATTATAGTGCTGTTATTCCACTTTCAACCTCCTATGAAAGAACTCTGCAGAATTCTGGGGTTTGTAGTTTACTGAGGCCAAAGAGCTCTGTGACTGAGAATTCTAAAGGCCCCTCCCTAAACTGCAAACTCCAGAATTCCACAGGATGTTAAAAGTGGAATAATAGCATTATTAACAGTATAGTGCAGAAAGGCCTACAATCTCAGAAAATGGATTAGTGGATTAATATGGATTAATATGCAATTTGACAGATAGGATCAGTCTATGTGACGATGTTCCATTCTGATTTTGAAGTAAAAAGGTTTGGTTTTTTGGTTTTGGATTTTGGGTTTTTTTTGGGGGGTTGATCATTTAGTATTTGATGAATGAGCCCCAGATATTTTCCAATTATTGTCCAGTTTCTTTCTCTATATACTTTGCTGGGATTAATTTGCCAGCCATTTTCTTCATTGGTATGGTACCCCTCATGAAACAACAAGTAGCAGTATAAGTTGTTTGTTGTTTTTATTTTTAAAAAACCATTTTTCATCTCATTTAAGGGCCAGCTCTTGCTTCTGAGTGAATGGTACATCAAAGCTTTTCTCCCCCCTTTTTTTTCTTTTTTTAAAAGAAAGAACTTTACGTATGCCTTAAAAACAGCCTTTCCTAACCTGGCATCCTCCACATGTGTTGGACTACAACTTCCATCATTGTCTGTCATTGTGGGCAGCGAGTGCATTGGGAGTTGCAGTCAGATACATCTGAAGGTCACCAAGCTGTGAAGCACTGCCCTAAAGAGTTACATGGCTTGTGCTTTATGAAACTTAAAAGGAGACGGGGTGTAAACAAAAAGCCAAGTTGTTTTGCAGGAGGGGCGAGAACGCTGGTGCCCTACAGATGATATAGACTACAGTTGGCCCTCCATATCTATGGGGCTGACTTTCACAGATTTCATTGTTTGGGAGTTTCTCCAACTCCTGCCTTCCCCCTACCTCAGGTGCTTCTTTTCTGGGGAAATCTTTCCTCTTGGCAGCTTCAATCAGGCCGCACAGCCCTTTATATACCCACTTCTGATCCTCCTTCTCGTCCACCAGCTGCTGCCTGGCCAGCTAAGGATGGCCCACAGCCTGATTTCTCAGCACCACAAACTCTCTCCTGGTGCTCCTCACACCCAAGGAAGGAAATGGGCGAGAGAGAGGAAACATAGGGCCACCGTGCCAACCCGCTCTTTCCTCTCCTTTCTCTGGCCTGGTTTGGACCCTGGGTACCTGTTCTCCCACCATGCCTCAGCCCCCTTCTCACAGACACAGACATTTTGATATTTGTGATTTTTTCACTTTTGGTCCTGCACCCCTAACCCTAGTAATGGGCAGACTGTATAAGCAATACAAACCTCAGCCATTGTGGTCAGGGATCAGAGTTTATGGGAGCTGTAATCTGGAACATCTAAAACACAATAGCCAACCCCTATTCCATGAATTTATAATGATCATGGAAAAGAAAGAAAAACCTCAGCACAAGGTATCCATACTTTTGTCTTTGTCCCCTAATATTAAAGTATGTAGCAGTCTGGGAATATCCTCCTGAAAGCTGCTCCCCCTGTCACTTCAGAGTCTCCTTTATCAGGCTCCCTGGAAGACATAATTAACCAAGCAACTCTGGGTATAAGTTGATTTGGCCAAGTGCTGGGGCTGCAATGGTGGACTGAACATGTGGCTGGGAGAACAGAAGCAGACTTCCTGCTCTTCTGTTCAACTTTACAGCTTGCTGCCTGAAATGGCTCTGACTTAATTTTATTGGAAAAAAAAACTTAATTTGTTTCACAGGACAAACCTAACCAAAATTTGGGATAGGTTTTACATCTGCTGAGCCAAAACACAATTAAAATGGTAGCTTTCATATATGTGTACCTGTATGTCAGAGCAAATATTTCAGTGTATGCTAGGTATGTAACAGCTGAACTGCAAAACTACATTCAGAGTCAGCAACACATTCCTACACCGGGACCATTTGCAACATGGTAACTATGAGGATACAGCCCAAGAGCTCAGAGTCACGCTGGGATGGGGTGGGGACTTTGAAGAATGCAGATCATGATTATGTGTGTCGCTGTGTTCCTCTTTGATATCTAGCTTGTGTTACCCTTTTTCCCACCAAAGCATTCAGGGAGTCGCGTGCAAAGAAGACAGTGTGTAATTTTGAACATGTGCTAAGCTGGCTGTGTGGAGACCTTGCCTAGGCTTCCATCCTAGGCTTTCAGTTGGCCAGTTTAGTACAATACTAATAACATCTGCTGTCCTTTGTTCTTGCCAGGCTTTTGGGGCCCATTAGAGTGTGCTAGAAAACCCCTTCTAACATACCTTTTAAAAGCCAGTCTGGACAAAATCCTCCTGCAGGTCATCCCCAGTTTCTGCCTGATAATGATCCTTACCTACGGTATGACAGCATATGCAACTTGCCTGCCCCAGCAGTGATTCCCTCCCCCTCTCTGCCCAAACAAGACAGTGGATAGTGTGGGGCTATCTGGAAATGTCAGTAAGAGCCTTGAAACTGGAAAATGCCAAGGAAGTATTTGAAGTGGAGGAAGAGAAGCTGAAGATTCCTGGGCTGTGCAACTTGGAAAGTTCTCTTTTTGGGAAGGGGGAATTACACCTCCCAAATATCTTGTATCTCCCAGTTAGTGAGGCCTATGGCAATGCAGGTTAGGGGATGTTAAGCATTATACTCTAAAAAGCGCCTTTCTCAAGATCTGATGAGTTGCAAGCATACCTGTTTTTTAAGATAGTTCCCCTAGGGTCCTGCAGCATTTTTATAGCTTCCTTCTGCTTCAAGTTGTTCTTGTACTTCTGGGGAACTGTAGTGAGGCAGGGCATGTTCAAGAGCTAGAGATTTTTCAAAATATTTAACAAAAAATTAATTGTTTTTCTTTCTGTCATCATTGCCTTTATCATCATCTTTATTTAAACTTCCTTTAATCAGAAGTGATTTTATGGGTGATTTTTTCAGTGGAATTCTTTCTTTTTTTCACAAAATATTGAGAGGGGCCTGAGGGATTCAGAAGGCCCAGGGGAAATTGAAAAGACTGTAAAAATAGGGGCCTGGGGCCACTTGGAGCCTGCAAACAACACCTTCCTTGCCCTTGGTGTATGGAGTACACATTTAAATGGCTGGTTTTGCTTTTCTCTCTCCCACACCTGATTGTTAAAGTATGATAGAAAGTTTGTCACTTGTATGCACTTAATCCACTTCTGCAGGTGGTAAACAGGTTTTGTGAAAGCCAGCATGGGATAGTGGTTTGAGTGCTGGACTGGGATTCCAGAAGACCAGGGTTCAAATCCACACTCAGCTATGGAATCCCATTCTCTCAGCCTCAGAGGAAAGCAAAGGCAATGCACATCTGAACAACTCTTGCCAAGGAAACCCCATGATAGGTTTGCCTTAGGGCCGTAAGTCAGAACCAACCTGAAGGCAGGTATGCATGCCTGTGTGCACTCATGCACACATATACGTACACACAGCTTTTGCTGGAGTTTAGATTGTTCCTGAAACCCGCCAAACTCTTTGACCAGAGGAACAGTAGGACAAAGCAAATATATGTGTATGACAGCTTTCCCTAATCTGGTCAGTGTCCTCCACATGTATAGGGTAACAGCTTCCACAAACCCCTATCATGTGTGGAGATGATGGAAATTGTTGGCCAGCCTGTGTAGAGAAGGCCAGGTTATGGAAGCCTGTAGCAAAGAAAGACAACAAGGGGACAAATTGTCAGGTATTCAATAACATGAATGTAATAGTTATGTATGAACAGATGAATTGGGGGATTTGAAGAAATTTAGCATTCACTGAGCAATCAATCCTGAAAGAAGTGCTGAAACAGAAAAAATATTTGACTGCTTGCAGAAAGATAGCAGAGAGGGTGGCAGTCTAACTTATTTGAGGCGAGTTCCAGTGTCCAGAGAGCAGCTACTGAGAAGGCCCTCTTCTGTGTTCCCATCAGATGTACTTCTGAGGGAGGTGGGAGAGAATAAAGGGCTTCCCTGGTAGATCTCAAAATATGGGCAGGTTCATATGGGAGAATACAGTCCTTCGAGCAAGAAACTTGTTTGGTCAAAATTATTCCCATTTCAGGATGTGGGAGTTCTACTTGCGTTGGCCAGGCTTCATAACTCAAGGTACTGAAGACGTATTAAGGGAGGGCTATTCCCAGTCTCATTTGTTACATATTGACTGTGCATACAGTGCATGAAAAAATTGCTTGTTTATGAATCTCAACTTGGGGCAACAAGACATTAATAGAAAGGGTTTTGTTATGCTCATTCAATAATTTCTCTGAACAAATTTTGCTGATGACACATCTCCCACTATATCTAATAGTAGTCCAGGGATGCCTTCTCAGGGCAAAGTGTTCAGTTCTCCAAGGACATGTGTAATGTTTTTGTTTCAAAGGGACTGCAGTTTTGCCACCTGACCAGCAATTAATGACTCCTGACTGGCCCATTTTGTCTCTCTTTATGCAAGACTTTCTCTTACTTTGAGTGTCTGAACTGCTCCCATCTGGGCCCTGTCAAAAGCAATCGAGCTGACAAAGGATCAGATTTTAAATATGAAATGAAATGTCCTCTTTCCTTTTCCCACTCCCCAAACTCATTGACTTTCTCCTCTGTTTCATTACCAAGGAGGACACGTGCCTCTTCTTTTTCCCATTCTTACCCAAAATAGCTCTGCTTTCTTCATTTCTAGTGAGATAGCTGTAAGGGCAAGTCTGAATGTTGGATGTGGTTTCTCAATAGATTTTCCCCTCACATTTGTCTTTGAGCCATCAAATCAGGGCAAATTAATAAACTCATTTTATAAAATGGACCATTTTGAATCTGATAGGGGTTCTGCCCATTAGACATAGGTGTGAATTTTGTTTTAATTGTTTTAATTAAAACTTTCAAAAGTTACAAATTTCTTCTTCAATTTGATAGAAAGAAATTGAGGCTTTGGGGTTTTTTTAAGCTAATGTGGGAAAAAGTATAACTGTGATCTGTCTGTCTAGGGAAAGAGTTTTGACTGAGGGTGTATCCAGACTGAAAAGTCCCAGATTTTGTTCCTGTTCTTTCTGATTTTATATTGGGTTAAAATAAACAGACCTGGAGAGCTGGTATAAAAAAATCTCAGATCATACCAGGAGCTGACAGAAAATATTCTGGGATAAATAAAATACGTCTGGATCTCCAAAATAAAATTAGAGAGAACAGGAACAAAATCTGGTCTTTTTAATCTGGCTGGATGTACCCCAAACAGCTCTCAAAAGTCTGGCTTTGAATCTCTCCATATTGAGCCATATGTCTGGTGCTGAAGTGAGGTTGCCACCTCTTTTTTTGTGACAGGTGCACATCTTTTAACAGTTTTGTAGCAGTCAGGGACAATATGGAGTGAGAGATACCTGCTAAATTTGGCTGGTGCAATTGTTGGGAAAATTTGGTGCATTTTTGTTAAATTAATAGACTTTTTCATAAATGTGATGGAAAGAACTTAACATTTTTAGAGAGAAAGAAAACTGACAGATTTTTTCTAGTCCTAATACTAATCAGTCCCCCCCCCTTTTGGCATATGGTTTCTTCCCGCATATAACTCCATCAAGGGGTTTAACCACTGCCAGCCTTTAACCTTTTAAGAACTCCAAGCCTGACAGGTTGCCAGATGCTGCCACATATATAGTACAGCAGGTGAACTGATGGAGAAAATATTCTTGCAAGCTAAAGAAAGATCCAAATTGCAGCAGCTGAACTAGGCCTGGCAGAGTTCCTATCTGTTGGCAGCAGGATCTTAATTTCTGAATTTTCAAGCACGAGATTTAAAATGGCTCTTTTTTAAATTTTCATTTGGTATAGGAATGGAAAACCAGCCTTGTCTAGAATGTTCATGTGAGTTATACATTTTTCGCTTTAGCTTTTGTGATCCTAGTAAGAATGTTTAGAGGTTCATATGGATAGTGTAAAAGAGGTTGAAGTATCTCATGGGAGAACACTTTGAAGCTGTCCTGAAGTAAAAATCCATTCATGATGCACAAAAGCATCCCCTCATCCACCTCATGTTTTCCACTGTTGGTGTGGGCTTGCCAATGATTTTTATTGTGATTACCTAAAATGGACAAGTGATCTTTCCAGTACAGAGATTAATATGCTTACAAGCTTGTTGGATACTGATGAGAGATGGAAGAGATATTTGTTTGCCTTATCACTGAAAAATAGGCAGGAGGAAGAGGAGATGTGTTAACCATATACTCCCCTGCCAACCTAGTTTGAAATGGAGAGTGTTTGCATGTGTGGTCACATGCCTTTGGCATCCGAGAATTTAGTTCCATTATGAAACTCTTTAGCTGAGAAGAACTTCTCCTAGGCAGTGACTCATTGATTCAGGCCAGGATGGACATTGCAATGGACTCAGAAGCAGGGCGGTTGTATAAAGCAGTTCAAAATTCAGATTTCCAATTGATGTCGAAGGTTGATGTGTTAGTTTTCCAGTCCTGTTACATGACAGAAGCTATGTTAACTAAGGCAGGACATGGCATATTCATAGACTCTTTGTACTTTTGCATAGATGGACAGACAGCCAAACCAGTTTTGAGATACCTATTTTCTAAGACAGCTTTCCCTAATATATTGCCCTTTTGTTGGGCTATAATTTGAATGATCCCCAGCCAGCATGGTCATTGAAGATGATCAGAGTTGTAGTAGATCACATCTGGAAAGTGATGCACTAGGGAAGGCTAATCCATTCATGCTTTTGTGACATTGTGCTCTTCTGAAAGGACTGTCTTGCCCATGTAGATTGCCCAGACTGAAGTCCTAGAGAAGAAAGTATTTATTTGTGACAGTTTGAGGCAACTATGCACACTATTGATAAAGGGTGTAATATTTTGCTATACATTCCTCTAATTATAGCTAGTCTTATTGGAGATGAGAAAGAATAGTACCATATTATCAGATTTCATTCTTTTTATACTACAGCTCTGGCTAGAACAGAGCTGGACAAAGAAATTAGAAGTTTTGATGAATCACATAATTATTGCCCGTTATTTCAAAGGGAATTCTGGGAAATGGATTTTAAAAGAGTAGTTGAAGGTTAACAGGCGCTGAAAGACAGACCTTTGCCACCCAAGAATAATTGCAGCATCTGAAAATCCTGAAGCACTTAGAGTGAATACTTATTTCTCAAAATAGACAGAATTGTAGAAACTAAAGTACTTCTTAATTTTGGTGGATATCCATGGTAGAACTGTAGTGCATTCTGACTTGCTCTCCCTTGCTCTGTTAGTTGTAACTTCTTTGGCTGCTAGTGCTGTTTTGCCTCTCCTCTTATGTATGCCTGTATGCACATATGCGCAGAGAGAGAGCAGAAGAGAGGATATGATTCAGAAACAGGCAGAGGTCCACATCTGTGGCACAATAAGTTCCACATAGGATATTGAACCATGGCATAAAGCAGTGACTTTCTTCAAATTAAAAACATCAGTCTAGTTTGGACAAGATGGTTGAGCACAACCTGACCATTGTTACTAACCTGTGTCAGCCATGTGCCAATGCAGACGTGTGCTGGACATGCTCTACAGCCCCTTCTCAAGTCGTATGATGTGTTGATGAGTCAGTGCCCCTGTGATCTGAGTATGTGCACACACAAACAGAATATGTGGAAGATATACAAGAGTTCTTTGGAAGATGTAACTGTGAGGAAAACATTTCTGAATACAGAGAACTCAGAAAAAAGAAGCAGGGAGATGTGCTATACTAGAGAAAGACAGCAAACAAGAGTAAGAAAGTTGCCTGTGATAAGTGCTTAAGTTGATAAATAGACAGGATCTTCAAAATAGTTCATAGTGCCACAAATGTTTCAAAACTCCGTGAAGCCAGGCCATAGGAGGTCCTCAGTAAACAAATTATGACATTAAAAGTCCTGAATCTGTGCTCACTTGCTCCAGAATGCCATATGCTCTGCTTTCTTAAGAAGTCAATAGTTGTACCTTAAGGGAATAGGGTCCGTTTGCCTACTCTGATTAAGATACCACTTCTGTGAGCCACAACCTTTCAAAGTACTAAACGTGTGTGTGTGTGCACATGCCTTCAAGTCACCTGTTGCCCAACCCCATGAGTTTCAAAGGGTTTTATTACACAAGGAATACTCAGAGGTGGTTTTGCCAGTTACTTCCTCTAAAATAAGGTCTACAGCACTAAATAGCCTTAGTGAAATGCCTCAATGAATCCAACTATGTTGAAATCATATAAATAGAAGATAGATATCTTAGTATGCACTCTGGCTTCAGATATATTGGGATGCTAATGATTTTGAAAAGCCATTCCAGTGGCAAATAGAGATAATGCCATGTCTATAGGGTATGCTATAAAGGCACATGATGCAGTCATTTTGCAGAAACTAAGTATGGTCACTGCCTGGATGGGAGCTTGAGAATTCCATGTAAACTACTTTTTTTATGATCAGACATGTGTTCATCTGTTCATTTAAACTGGATATCTTTATTGTTCCTGAACAACTGCTAAATTACTACTGTTAAGATGTTCATTTGCATTTCCATTCTCCCACATTCCTCTGTCCCAATTTCAGCATGTGTAAAACATCTGCCAACTGGATCTACCTTCATGAAGTGGGTTGGAGTCAATGAAAGCTTATGCCAAATTAAATTTGTTTGTCTGTTAAGGTGCTACAAGACTCCTTGTTTTTTAGTGGTGTATATAAACATGGCACACACACCCCATCCCAAATACATTGAGTACTATGATGGAAAAAAGGCAGCATACACATTGAATACATGAAATAAAGATAATTGAGTTCTTTGTTGTTGGCATTAGGTCATTCCTGAACTGAGATGTGTTACATCTAAAAGGAAGTAACAGCCTTTTTTACATCTGTCGCTTCAGCTCTGTGCCCATGCTATTTTTCTTACACTTCAGCTAAAACCTTCCTTCCCAATTCCCTCAATATACAATGTTTTCATAATCTGATGTTCTATCAGAAAGGAGTTGCAAGGGAGCCTTTAGCTAAGGAAGTCACATAGTATAATATTGAAATAAGGTACTCTGGAATTAGGTGACTAAACCTTTCAGATACACTTTTTGTCAGACTGCACTTGTCCTAGTGGGTAATTGTCTCTGTAAATATTTCTGGTCACCACCACACATGATTACCCAATGTGCAATGGGAGCTGCACCAGTAATTGTGCATGCAAATTACAAAGGTGCAGTCCCCAGTCTGCTGTTTCTAGAAGTCCGTTCTGTGAATTGACTTGCTGCTTGATCAGTTCCTGTTTCAGTGAACTCAACGTATGTGAGTGAACACAATAGTTCTTGATCAGTTCACTGTGTTTCAGGTGAGCCCAGTTTCTAATACTGATAGTCCTGAAAATCAATAAAAAGATCAGAGTGAGCAGAGAGGGATATATTTCCCATGATCCTCCACGTTTCATCTCTACCCTCTTGTGTATCTGCCATCAGAAGATAGTCTCTAGAATGACAGCACATTCCCAGGTCCATTTTAGGAGGAGCCAGGACAACAAGTAGAACATTGGTGTGAGACAGGAGGAAGAGATGACAGAACTGCATTTGTTTGCATTTGGAGATCTGTGTAACTACACAGTAGCTAAAGCCTTTTAATTTTTTTTAAAAAAAATATGTATTTATATGTTTGTGCAGTATAACAAAACCACTCTGCAAATGTAATGACTCAGAAGCACAATTTTCCATGATTCTGAAGATGGCTCATACTAAAAGTAAGTGAGGGAATTTACAATGCATCTTATTTCTAGAAGAGAGAGAGTCATAATAACCTATAGCACATGCTTACTGGGAAGGACATCCTTCTGTATTCATATGTTCAGTGAAATGTGCATCAATCTCTGATTAGAGGAAGGGGGGTTCCATAGATGGCCAAACTGCTACTTCCTCGACCCTGATGGGCTTGTGTGAGCAGGACATAAGGAGAGAGCATGCCTTGTCTGGGGGATTGCAGGGGGATTCTGGCCTTCCTACACAGCCATATTTCCTTCCCATTCTTCCCACAGGGAGGGAAACAGCCCATTTTTAGGGCTGGTATGGTTTTCTTCCATTCCAAGGGTGTGCTCAGAGTAGGAATGTGAACATCTCTCAGTGTTGATTTTGTTGAGTTTTCCAAATCTTTCCCTGTCCTATTTCCTTCCTTCCTTCCTTCCTTCCTTCCTTCCTTCCTTCTTTCCTTCCTTCCTTCTTTCCTTCCTTCCTTGCTGGGCCATTATTAATTTTTTTCCCTCATTTGCATATTTATTTGTGTACTTTGCCTAGTTAATGCATCTTTTCCCAACTGACTAAGGAGTTCTTCTGCATATATATGTACATTATGCACATTTTAATGTATTTGTATTTTTTAAAAAAGTGGACATTTTTTATTTATCAGTAAATGTCCTGTAAGACTTGGAAATGTGCAAATGCTCCAGGTGAGCTTTCTCTATAAGTCTCAGAAGGTGCAAAAATGCTACTTTTATTAAGACTGTTGACTCCCGCAAAATTTCCCTCTGTCTCTAAGTGGAGGCATAGCAAGTATTTGGATCCTGCATATTCAATCTGCCCCTTTTTCATTTTCTCTCTCTGTCTTTAAAAAAAACAACAACTCATTTTCACCCTCTCTGCTGTTCTCAGGAGGGTGTACCTTTTCCTCTGCAGCAGTAAGGAGACTACCAGGGCAGAACACCTTCCCCACCTGTGGATGATGAACACCCCAGATCTTCTTTTTCACTTAAAAGACATTGATTTTTTTTGGGGGGGGGGTAAAAAAATGTCTCCAGATCAGCACAAAAATGTGACAGTGTGGGTCCCCTTCCCTCTACCACCCTGCAAAACCTGGATAACTAGGGTTTCAGAGGCTGAAGGGGTAGCAAAATGGGGTCCCAGGTGCCACTTGTTACTCACAGGCTAAATTTTCCCAACCCCTGACTGATTGATTGATTGATTGATTGATTGGTTGATTGATTGATTATTGCTATACCCCTCCTATTTTTTAGGATGGGCTCCAGGTGAGTCTCTCCTATCTACAGGTGGGGAAAAGGTTCTGCTCTGAATAGCCTTCTTGGTATGATAGTGGTCATAAAGGTGCTAGTCCCTAGCTTAGTATTTGTTGGCTAAAAGCCTGTCAATGGCTTCTGTTAACTTTGTAGGATTGTAATAGCTGTCTCTTGTACAACTGTGCCATCCAAAGTGGTGGTCCATGGAGTGATGCTAGTTCAAGCCATCTGCTGCCAATCCCTGGAGAGTTTCCAGGAAAAAGAGAATTTAGGCAATAGCACAAAGATGGTAAATTTCCCTGGAACATTGGTGGGAAAATGCTTGTTCTCCCATATCCAATAGTATAAGAAGTGCCGCTGTACCACTAGATGAATTGTTACAATTAACTACCTGTGATAGTAATACAGAGAGATGTACTCTTACAATTATCTTAGTGACAAGATAGATGGACTGTTACATATTAACTACCTGTGGTAGCAATACAGTTTGGCAACATGGCTCCAGTCACTAAGATTTAATTATTTTCATAGCATTGTTCGGGTGTTTTTGAGGTATATTGAGGGACCTAAGGTAGACAGACTGATCTCTTCATTTATAGCTGTATGTCTAAGGTGGAGTGGGATCCCGGGATATCTGTTGCTGCCATTAACTAAGGATGTTTCTGAAATCTGTTATGAAATTGTAACACATTTAACCAGGAGAAGAGATCTGCAAAGTCCTTTAGATCCTAATTATTGTAAAGTTAGTTAGCTCTCATTTCGGACCAGGGTTAAGGAATTTCATGTACTTGGTTGGCATGCCAGTTCTGTTTGTGGGGCCATCAACCCCAAACCCAGCTTCAGGAAATGCAGCTCTTTCTATTGTGGCATTTCCCAGCTATCATTCTGTTGGAACCTACTACAAGACCTCCATAGGTCAGATACATTGCCTTCTCATTTAAGACTGAGTAACAAGTAATGAATAGTGGTTGAATGATAGTTGCCAGGAATAAAACCATCAAGTGTCCGTGAGGATAATGGTCTCCACTTTTCCTGAAATACATTTTTTTTAAAAGAACAATACCTAGAAACCATCCTCTTTCTGTCCCTGATGGCTTAATGTGCTTTCTCGCTCTTTCTCTTCCCTGATTGCTCCAATTTGTAGATAATAAGGATTCATGACATGACATATAGCCTGCATGCTGAAATGTTGGGTAGACCATTATCTCAGGAAAGCCTAAAGCACAGGAAAGTCCTGTAATTTCTTTTAAAGAGCATCATATCCTCAGGAAATGGAACAGTTGTACAGCATATGTTACTCAAGGGGTGCATGCCACTCCAGGGAAGGTGTTAGGAGGTTACTTCCCCTCCATATGCTATTTCTAATTCCCTGTGTAGCACCCTGCTCACAAAGGACTGCCACAACTGGTCCACTTGTCCCAACCACTATCCAGATAGCTCCTGAAACCACTGTCTCTAACAGCATTACTCACTTCCTATGTAGAAAAACAGGGGGAGACATTGTACTTGCATCTAATGTCCTGGAAAATAGTGCCATATTCATGGTACTACCATATTCGAGTCAAGCCCTATTCTTCCTGTTTTATCATCTGTACCCTGCCCAGAGTTCTTTCCAGCTCAGAGAGCCATCTTGTGGCTGATTTACATGGAGCAAGTAAATATATTGTTCCCTACATCAGACTGCTAGATTGTCTGTGTAGACTAGTGTGAGTGTGCTACAAGCATATGCAATGTTGATGTACCACATGAACTGTCCCAGCTTTCCCCACAGAGAATTGTAGTTTAGTGGAGGTGTTGAGAATTCTGTATTAGAAACTCCATAGCTTTCCTTGCATGAAAGTGCCTTCTCTGTGTGAAAAAAAACCAACTAAGAAGACATAGACTAGAAGGCCACACTTACCAGATGCAGATAAAGCAGGGGAACAGGGGAACTTTTTGGCGTTATTTTGACCTCTGGCTTATAAGTAAATCTCCCAATTCCTGCTTCCATTGGAATACTTTAAGTAACAGTGGCTGGTGGCTTGCATGTCATTGGGATGCTGAATCTGTTCCATGTTTTAGTCTGAACTTTGAAGGAGTTATCTAAGGTTTTGAACCTATTTGAGAGAGAGAGTTCAGCATCTTGACTAGCTCCTTTTAAGTTCAGAATAAATTCCAGAGCAGATTCACCAGCCCACTGACATAGGAAATACAAGCCACCACTGCAATCCCTAAGGAGAACAATACTGCAACAGAGTGAGCTCCCATCTCTCTCTTCTCCTATTGGGGGACAAGGAGAAAGGAAAATGACAATGGCTTACGGGAACAAAGTGAGCACAGCACTGTGGACTGGGCTCTCTTTACCTTGATCTCCCTCACCTATAGGTCAAACTCTTCCAACTGTACTTTGCAGAGACAGTTCAGTTCCTCGGATAGCTTCTTTCAAGTTGGATTCACCAACCCATTGATATGGCAGCCACCACTTGTCAACTACTATTAACCTAAACTACAGTAACCTTTTTATTTTATTTATTTTATTTTTTTCTTGCTACACCATCTGCTAGAGACTCCTGCAGGAGCATTCTGTGACAAGAATTATAGTAGCTATTTTTTTCATAATGTGGGCAGCTGACACTTTCTTTTCATATGTTTCCCTGGAGCATTTTTATGAATGTGCTGAAACTGTTTATAACCCTTTAGTCAGCACACACTGAACCCCTCTGATCTGGCTTGCTGTACATCTTGAACGGGCTCAGACCTCTTGGTGTTGGTCCTTGGACTTGTCCTTCTTAATTTGGTATTTTTCTCTTCTTGAGTTCCCGGGAAAGGTGATCCCTGATAAAGGGGTACTGGAGTCTGCTGTATGTGTGGTTTTATACTCTTTACACTGTACTAGAAGTATGGGAAGCAGGATTTCCTAAAAGGTTATGAACAATTTAATATCTTCCCATGACCTTAGTATCCTTTACACTTCTACGTGATGCTGTCTCTCCATACCACATAAACATATCTTTACAATATAGAAAAGAAGGAGGCTGTTGATCACTAAACATGGGTTGTGGGTGGCCTGTATGTCTTAGATAATACCAGTGGCTACATCAAACCTTCTCTCTAACACTGCGAAAATGCCAGGGCCTTCTCATGGAGGGGTTAGTCATTACACCTGTTGCTCTGACAGTAATTAGGGCCTCCCACACAGTTGCAGAAGTTGAGGTCCTACCATTGAATTTCTATAATGCCCCAACCTCTTCTTCCTCCTCCTGCTCCTGCTCCTCCTCCTCCTCTCTTTCTCTCGCTTTCTTTCATTTATGCATTTAAGTTTTTATTTCCTGTTTGTTAGCCCAGAAGTTTTTCTTTGCCATCAGAGTCTAAGAGAGGGGTGGGGAGTCTCTGTTCCTCCTTGTTGAACTCTCATCTTTCCTGTCCATTGGTTGTACTGGGGCTGATTTGGAGACATTGGAGTCCAACAACTTCTGGAGAGCAACAGGTTCCTTGCCCTTGTCCTACAGTGACAACATCTGTTTCTCTTGACAATAATTCATACATCCTTTAAAATCTAATAATTATAGTTTGGGCTAACAAGTTTGGTCAGAGGATATTTAATACATGCTTGCAGAATTGGTAGGTACCATAGCTACAATTGAGTAGAGGAAATATGTTAAAACCACTTAGTTTCTTGAGGCATCCAGAGAGGTAAAATAAAGTTTATGCTGTAGAGCTACGGTTTGCACTTTGGGTTAGATTCTATGACCATGGCTATGACTATGGCACCAAAGCGAAGACAGGAGGTGCTCAGAACTGCTTTACAAATGTCCTCCTCCCTGCCATGGAAATAGAAAAAATTGAATACACTAACATTTTTAAATGGTCATATCACTACCTTATTTGTCTTGTTGTGCATAAAGAGGCACTCTTAAGCAAGGAAATTGTTTCTCAGATGCATTATCCTTATTAGAATGACTTGAATGGAGAGAAACTATCAACAATTAAGACTACCTAGCTTTTCTGATGAGGACTTATTTGACATTTTATTCCCTCATGCTTGTGTGAGAAGTGAAGATGGAGGAAAATCCAGAAAGCAGCTGAACTGAATGGACACTGGAAAAGGAACAGTGGTCCATCTCAAAAGCAGCTTTATTGTAGTTTGCAGTGTGTGCCACTTCTTTCTTTTGGGAAAGGATTTGAAAGAGAGAGCTGGCATCACATACTAGGAATGTGAGAGAAATTCATTTGGCTTGCATTTTTAATGCAAACCAGCCTAATTCACACCCTGAACTAATACAGAAACCAAACACAATTATCTTTCAGAGTTTTTCCTTTTTCCTTATCCCAATTTTGTGAGTCAGGTCTTTGCTCAGGAATTGCACAGACAAGGAAAAAAAATTATAGGAAATATTTGTATTGAGAAAAGCATGTATCATGCAAATGTGTATCATTCTTTGCTTAGGCATTTTACTGAAATATTCACAAGCCAGTGTGTGGAAATGAGACAGAGTGAAACTGAGCTTCAAAAAATCCAAAATTCAAATTTTGATTTGAAACAGATTTGTCCATCCTTAGCATATGCATGTTCAGAAAGGGAATTCTCTGCAAAAGATGAAGCAAGACAGAATGAGTGGAATGTTTCATTGAGCTAGAGACTTTGGATTGGCTGGTGGTCTTTGAGGTGGAGTGCAGAAGATCACTGGTAGGGAGGCAGTGAGAAAGAGGAGAGAAAATATTTTTCAAAACCAGAAAGCAACATTTATTAGATGCTGTGACAATGAAGAAGGACAAGAAACTCTTTCGGGATTACTGTTACTTCTGCTTTATGGATGGATCTTGTCATTCTTTCTTAAGGATGAAGGGTTTGATAGAATCAATAGAACTGTAGGGTTGGAAAGGATCCCAGGGGTCTTCTGCTCCAAGCTGCTGCCAGTGCAGGTGGCTATTCAACCTCTGTTCAAAGATCATTAATGAAGGAAAGTGCAGCAGTTTTCAAGGTTGTCTTTTTCACGGTTGAACAGCTCTTACCATAAAGAAATTCTTTTTAATGTTTAGTATCTCTTTTCTTTAGGAATGGGACGAATCCAGAATTTTCTGAATCCCTGGAAGGTTCTGGGAATCCACAAATTTCACAAATCTTGAATCTTTTGAATCCTTTTTTAAAAAAGGATCTTTAAAAAAACTTTTTTAAAAAAATTAAACTTTTTAAACCTTTTTTAAAATAAAACTTATTTTTTGGTTGATGGATTTGAAAGATTCAGTTCACCTATTTTTGCACAGAGATTTCAATTTGCGAATCTTGAATCCTTGCTGAGGATTTGAGGATTCGAGGATTCGGTTGGCTCATCGCTACTTTTCTTATAATGTGAATCTATTAGTCTGGTGTCCACCCTTCTGTGTGGCATCCCTTTAGAGCAGTGGTTCTCAACCTGTGGGTCCCCAGATGTTTGTGGACTTCAGCTCCCAGAAGCCCCAGCCACTATTGTCAATGCTCAGGGCTTCTGGGAGCTGAAGTCCAAAAACTTCTGGGGACCCACAGGTTGAGAACCACTGCTTTAGAGGTTTGAGGATGGATTAGTCTAAGACCTCTTCTCTTCTATTGGCTGACCATACTCAGTTCCCTCCACTGTTCTCCATCGGGCATGATTTCCAAGCCCCGTACCATGCTGGTTGCCTTCCTTCCAGTCTACCATATACATATGTGGCACCTTTTCCCTTTTCTTCTGCTATGCTGAGTGTCAGATCATTCCAGGACTTTAGGTTATAATAGCTTCTTTTTCACAAATGTGGGCACATCTAATACTCCTCCAACGCTAAAAGGTCCTGTGGAAAGCTGTGGATTGTTTCAAAGATAAAAAACAAGACAGGGATAGGGAACCCTTGAAAACATCAGAGGAAGGCTGAGGGATATGATTTGAATGATGAGAGAGAATTAAATAGTTTTGGCAGTAGAAGTTTAGATGGAGGTGAGAGGACTGAGGTGCCAATTAATGCAAATTGACTAGTGAAAGACTGCCGCAGCATATTGCCATCAGCAAGATGTCTCTTTTTCTCCCTTTTACAGTGGTTCTGATGGTTACTTTATGTGCAAAAATGATTTTGAGAGATGATTCATATTTATACCAATAATTTGATCGAACATGGTCCCATAAACTCAGACTTGGTTTCTGTGCACATCCTGTTCTTTGTGTGCACATCCTGTTCTTCCATCAGGTTGTGTGTCTTGAAACCATGGGACAAATCCTTAAATCTTAAAACACTGGGTGAGATCCAGACTCAGGCCCTTTCTACAGGAGCCTCCCATCTCAGCATGGAGATGGGAGAAGGACAGGACTGTGACAACACTTCTGCATGACATCGTCACGGTCCTATCCTTCCCCTGTCCCCAGGCAGTGTGATAGTGGGTTAAATCATTGATAGGTTTTTCCTGTCAGTGACCCATGATCGTGCCACCATCCTGCACTTACCTGTCCTGTGGGAGCCCCAGAAGTGTGATGGCTGTGCTTCTTTCCCCAGTGCAGCCTGGGAAAGTACCCGGCTGCACTGAGGAAGGAAGAGGCACGGCTATCACACTTCCTTTGGCAGGGAACCAGCCAGTGCGGAGAGGAACGTTCCCATCACACTCCCTGCCCGGCAGAGCAGCTGCCGGAATCCCAACCAGACAATGACACAAGAAGGTAAGCTGCAGAAAGGGCCTCAGTCACACTTAGATTACACCTGGGCCCCTTCTGCAGCACCCTTCAATCCCACAATGAGGACGGGAGAAGGACAGGACTGCAACGACACTTCTGCATGACGTTGTTGCAGTCCTGCCCTTCTCCCATCCCCAGGCAGTGGAATCATGGATTAAATCATTAACAAGTTGTCCCCATCAATGACTTGCAATCACTCTACCATCCTGGGCTTACCTGTCCTGTGGAAGCCACAGAAGTGCAATGGGTGCACTTCCTGCCCCAGCGCAGGCTGGGTAAGTACCCTGCTGTGTTGGGGAAGGAAAAGGTATGGCCACCACACTTCCTTCCATAGGGAACCAGCCGCTGTGGAGGAAGTGCTCCTGTCATGCTCCCCTCTCAGCAGAGCCACTGCCAGGATTCCTGGGACAACTTGGGGAAATAGTAAGGTGCAGAAAGGGCCCAATTGAAATCAATAGGGCTTAAGTTTTTCATGAGTTAACTTATTCAAGTCCATTTAAGTTCCAGTGGTTCTGCTCTAAGGATGACTAAGTCTGGATCCAACCTTATATTATTTATATGTTGTATGGACAAGTTCCTCTGTGGTTGTTCCCATTCTTGAACAGTAAAATAATAAGTGGAAACTTTTTCCTCCTCAGAAACTTTTGTACAAAAGGACAGCATATGGTTACAGGGGAAGGAGACTTTATAGAATAGCTTTTTCTGTGTGAATTTTATTCTGATATGCAAATAACTGATAATTAATTCCTACAGGACCCTTCCTTCATGGGCAGAAGTCCAGCTAGGGAGCTCCTCTCTTGGTGCCTTGTGTAAGATGTTTGACTTGGGATTCTTCATCTAACTAGCTCCCTGCAGAACTCTGATGTGTTTCCTTTGTTTGTGGATTTTTTCTTTCTTTCAGCATGCTGGAATACTCGCTGGACTTGCAGAATGTCAGTTTCTCAGCTGTTCGAACTGTCAGGGTACTTCGGCCTTTGAGAGCCATTAACCGAGTTCCTAGTAAGTTGAATCCCTTTCCTTCCTTTTTATCCCCTTCACATTGATACTAGCTCATTATTTCTGACTCTGTGGAATCAGAAGAATAAGTGGGACACTTTGCATCCTTCTTTAAATCCTATTTAACTGGCTCCTCTGCATCTCTTGACCAGGCTCTTGTAATTGTTCTCCCTCTGTGTAGAGTGTAACAGCAGTGTGCTCTTTTTAATGAACATTTCAATCCATCTCAGCCTTCTGCCCAAAAAGGAACAAATCGTTAATCAAAACAGACAGAGGAAGATTTGCTATTATGTTTCTAATGCATTTGCCTTCCTTGTGGGCAGCTTCCATCATTGGACAGCAGTCCTGGAAATGTATCTCATGTAACTCAGTTTGTAAGTGAATTAGAAGTTACTTTGGAGACACAATGGTATATGACAGAAAAAAAAGAGCAGGTAAACTATGGGTCATTCAGGGGAGTGGAGAATTGTGGGTATGATTCACATGCACTTGTCTGAAATATTGGGTTAGCAGAAATAGGCATGATGCCCTCTCTGTATTTTGGACTAGAAATCCCACAGGTGCTGGGCAGACATGATGGGAGTTATAGAGCAACACATCTGAAGGGCATCAAGTTACCCCTCCCTGTTTTTCTGTGAGCAACCAGGGACTGACAGACATTCTTTATTTGAAGCCAGGGATGGAGAATGTGTGGCCTTCCAGCTATTGCTGGACCACAGCTCCAAGCAGTCCTAGCCAGCAAAACCAGTGGTGAGGAAATGCTGGCAGCTGCAGTTTGTTTGTTGTTTTTGTTTGTTGCTATTTCTGACAGTCCTTGGATCATATTGGATGCCTGTCATTTCAGAGAACCCTACTCAATGTCTTTCGGCTCAACCTGTTGCTCCTCCTCTTTGTATCTTGACACCATTCCACATATTTAACTGTCCTTTGACAGTTTCTCATCTGTTCTCCATCTCCATCCATTCAGTGCAATCCAGTTTATTAGCATATGTCAATGCGGCAACAGGAAGGTTTCTTTGACCTTCCAGAATAATGAGATGGCCCACATGGTTTATATTCTTTGCAGCTTTTTCAAGAAAGCTTGCAGGAAAATCAAATAAAACTATGTGTTTGGAGGCAATTGGATTGTTGAACACAAAACATTTTGAACAAAGTCAGCCTTCTCGTAAGTTTGTAGCCTCACTGTTCTTCTTTGTTTCTCTCAGTGGATAGAGACAAAATTAGTTTGCTTCACATAAGGCAAACTGATCTAACAGATATTTTCCAAGTCAAAATCTGCATTACAGCACACTTATCCTTCTGTTTTCATACCTCTCTGCATTTTGTAATACATTTTTTTTCAATCCCAAAATGTATGAAATTGCACGCAAAAGCCATATATTAGGGGAAAGCGCTTGCAAAAATGTTGTAGGTTAGGGGAAATTGCATGTTCATGCACACAAAAATGCATGGAAATGCATGTGAAGTTCAGGGCATTTTGTTTTTTAAAAAATCCAACCTATTGTGGATATGGGACAGCATAACTGTCTGCTGTAAAAAATGTGATCATGATAAAAAATGTGGGTGGAGACTTCAGGCCTAACCCTTTACCTAACCTAAGGAGTTATTTCCATTCTTCTTACCAGCATGTCTGCTCTACTAGACATATGTTGATATGTATTAGATTCCTGGGGAAAAGAGTTGCAGTTGGGCCAATTAAAAAAAATAAATAAAGTCAGCTGGCCGTGCACAGGAGCCTGCCTAGTATTCACAACTGAGACGAAGACAGTCCTGCCTCTGTAGATTCCCTGTGATTGCAACTAGACCAGTCCAGACCTTTGATATGATGTGTGTCCTGATTGCTTCCTTTTAAGTCCCCTCTTTCACTGTGGTCCAAAGTGTTTGCCAATCACTTCCCAAATATTTTCTGGAAATGAGTTGCTTTTCTTTTTTCCGTGTATTTTTTCTGGTGAGAAAGGTTATCATTTTTTTAAATGCCTGAAAATATGTTAAACAAACAAAATAAACAAAATCTTAGGAAACTTTCACAATAGTTTGTGGCAGTCATATAAATACAGTCACCCTCCACATTCAGTAGGGTTAGGGACACAGGACCCCCGTGAAAGTGAAAAAAACATGAATAACTCTAGGCCTTCCCAAACCATATTTAACAAAAGAAGTATGTTCACCAGATTCAACCCACCATAGATTCTTCTGAGGCATCAGGGTTCCTTCACAAGGCAGAAGTGGGTGGCTGGTGAGGCTTACTGCCACCTCCACTGCTGCCCTACAGCATTTTTAATAGGGAGTTTCAAGCCTTGTTTGCAGTTTCTCAGCTTCACAAGGCTTGCAGTCTCTCTGAAAATGGCACAGTGAGGCAGCAGATGTGACAGTAAATAAACTGTGAATAATCAAAACTGCAAAAGCGAAACCCACAAATGTGGAGGGCTGACTGTACACTTATAAAACCTCAGGTTTCCAAAGAAGCTCTACTTCTGTATGAAGTCCAGTTGAACTGCAGTCAATTGACCCAAATGAATTCAATTTAATAAATTCAATAAAACCTCAGTTCTGCCCTCTTTTAAGAGTATGTGCAGTTGCAACGATATCTAGCACTGAGTCCTAAGTAACACTCCCTCCACCAAAAAACTATCTTGTCAAATTATCCTGTTCCCTTGACAACAGGAGGTATTCAGATCTTGATCCATCTGTCAAGAGCTGGAAATGCCTAGGCTCTATTTGCTTTTCTCATCCTGTTGAATTTAACTTAATTTATCAGGATGTTCCCTGTTGTTGTTTTTGTTGCTTTTATCGTTTCGTGGCTCGAGAATCTCACTTGTTATTTTCTCCTTATAACACAACTGATGGATGACTGAATTTATCTGCCACTGTCTAACTGTGGATGTAATTCACTTAATGTATTTTGCAAATCCTGAGTAATTAATCTGTGCTCCTATGCAGCCAAGCTGTGACTGTACAGAAACATAAAGAAGAAAGGCAAAGAGCAAAGCTGAATCAATAACAAATGTAGGGAGCTAATGCAGGTCAGTTAAGAATAGGTTGGAGGTGGTGTGTGTGCACATATAGAAAACAGACCCTTGCTTTGTCACTGGGGGAAGCAAGTATAGTAAGCCTTCCACATTTGCATGTTTCACTTTTGTGGATTTGATTATTTACTGATTATTTGCTGTCACCTCTGCTACCTCCCTATGCCATTTTTAACAGGGACTACAAGGCTTGTGAAACTGAGAAACTGCAAATGAGGCTTGCAAGTCCCTATTAAAAATGGTGTGGGGCAGCAGTAGAGGTGGCAGTAAGCCGCACCAGGCACCCACTTCTGACTTGTGAAGGAACCCTGATGCCTCAAACAAATCCACAGTGGGTTGAATATGGTGATCATACTTTTGTGTGTGTTAAATATGGTTTGGGAGGGCCTAGAGTTATTCATGGTTTTTCCACTTTCACGGGGGTCCTGTGCCCCTAACCTTAGTGAATGTGGACGGATGACTGTGGAAGCTAACAGTTGATGACATAACAAAGCAAAAACCATGTTGAGGTATAACAGTAAAAGTTGAGCTAAAAGCCATGGCATTAAATATTGCTTTAAACAAAATCAATATGAGCCACGTTGTAGTGGCAAAAGACTAGGAAGAAGAAAGAACACTGGAAGAGAGAGAGAAGGATGAACTAAATATTACAGAGATGTTGGATGACCTAAAAAAAATGCCAGGTTACAAAACTGAATGTTCCTTATCTTGTGTGAATTAACTGTCTGATACAAAGTTCTGTGTATTTGAGGAGAAGGGGTTTAAACAAGCAGAGCAAAATTAGGAAGGAGAAGGAAGTTTTATTTATTTGTATATAGAAAGAAGAGCCACAGGATGTGAACAGTGTTGAAAAAAGAAGGCAGTAAAGAGTTTCTGTGAGCATGAGGGCAGGCAAAAGCCACAGTAGCAAAAGGGAGTCCAGCTTTTAGGGTTGCTAGCCTTCTTGCAACAGGAATCTTGTGGCCTTTACAGATTCGTGGCAGACAGGAACTCACAGACTAATTTTTCCAGAATAAATGTAAGACATTAAAGAGGTTTCACCGGCTGAAATTTTGACTATCAACCATAGCAGTGGAAGGAATAGGATAATTGCTTGATGATAAAAAAATGAGTGCTGTAGTTTAGCTGTACCCGCTATAGCAATACCTTTCTGTAGCGGTGGGATTGTGTGCTTCTATGAGGCAAGAGGCTACGCTGACAGCAGCAGTGCTGCTGGTAGGGTCTCCCATGTCAGACAGGCTGCCACTGCGGAGCCAGACTAAATACACCAATAGTTAACCTGCAGCAGCAGTAGTGGGGTGTGTATGTGAGACACGACTGGAGGATTTCTCAGAGACAATGGCAGTGGCACCATAGAGAACATTTGTTAGTACTGCACAGAATAAAGTAATGGTACACTACCTTTGAAAACCCTATGAAAATGAAAAAAAAACCCAAAATGAAAAGAGATAGTGCCAGAAGATGACACTCCCAGGTCAAATGGCTCTCAGTGAGCTACTGGGGTACAGCAGAGAACAAATATGAGTAGTGCTGTGGCTAATGATGCAATGTCAGCTCTTGACATGCTCAGAGATGAAAGGAAGGTTCTGGAATGCGGGACGCATGAATCAGGGGAGCTAAACATAGTAAAACAAGATATATAGCATATAAACATTGCAATACTTGGTGTGAATGAACTAAAGTGGGCAGGAACAAGATGTTTTCAGTTAGGTAACTGCACAGTGTTTACTCAGGAAATGAAAATCTAAGAAGTGGTGAAGCATTAATAGTGTGGAGAGATATAGCAAAAACAGTCAAAGGATATAGTGCAAAATCTGACTGAATCAAATCAATAAGACTTCAGGGAAAACCCATCAATATAACCATAATCCAAATATATGTTCCAACTGCAGAGGCAGAAGAAAAAACTGAAAGATCCTGTGCTGTAGTCGAGGAGGAAATTGATCACACACCAAAACAGGACATGTTAGCAATGATAGGCAGTTGGAACACAAAAGTAGAAACAGAGGAGAAATAATTACAGGAAAATTTGGCCTAGGATCAAGAAATGAAGCGGGACAGCAACTGACTGAATTCTGTGAAACCAACAGTTTAATTGCAAACACATGCTTCAGGCAACCAAAGAGGTGACTGTATACATGGGCATTACCTGATAGTCGATATACAAATCATGTGGATTACTTAACTGGAGAGAGCTATCACAATGTAATGGTTTGAATGTTGGACTATGAATCTGGAGACCAGGGTTCAAATCCCCACTCAATTATGGAAACCCACTAAGTGACCATAGGAAATCACACTCTCTCAGCCTCAGAGGAAGGCAAAGGTAAGCTCCCTTTGAATCAATCTTGCCAAGAAGACCCTGCGATAAGTTCACCTTAGGGTCATGATAAGTTGGAAATGACTTGAAGCACACCACAAGAACAATTTCCCATTTTATCTGAAAAAATAAGACCGGGGCAGATTGTTGCACAGATCATGAACTGCTAATATCAAAAATCAGAATAAAACAAAAGAATAACACCAAATCAATCACTGAGCCAAAATACAACCTGAAGAACAATTCAGGTACATTGTTCCTGTACAATTTAAATATAAGGTAAAAAAATAGATTTTAAGCCTAATTAACCAGGAGCCAGAAGAACTCTGGACTGAAGCCAGG
The DNA here is from genome assembly GCA_948472985.1 of Iguana delicatissima. Classification (NCBI taxonomy): domain Eukaryota; kingdom Metazoa; phylum Chordata; class Lepidosauria; order Squamata; family Iguanidae; genus Iguana; species Iguana delicatissima. Next base: position 1,158,264 of record CAOKZL010000593.1, read on the forward strand.
AAGAAAAGCCTGACTGGATGGCAGATGAAACTGTTCAAGCAGTTAAAGACAGATAAGAAGCAAAAGTAAAAAGAGATACAAGTAGGTTCAGAACCCTGAAGGCAACTGTTCAGTGACTTGTGCACAGGAACAAAGAAAACAACTGTAATAATAAATGTAGAGAAATAGAAGGTGACAACAGAAAAGAAAGAACAGGAGCCCTCCTTGATGAGATCTAAGAAATCAAAGAGAAATTTAAACTAAGAGTAGGGCTGCTATACGACCAGCAGGAGAACATGTTAACATGACCAAGTAAAAATAAAAAGGAGATGGAAACAATACTCGGAAGAACTTTATAAAAGAGATAAAAGGTTAACAGATTCATTCAAGGAAGAACGACATAAAGACAAACCACCAATTTTAGAAAGTGAAGTGAAAGCTGAACTCAGAGCACTTGGGAGGAATAGATTACCAGAATAGTAATCACCAGGAAGAGATGGCATGCCAATAAAGCTGCTTCAGTCTACAGAGCCAGAATCTACTCTGTTTCTAACTTATATTTGCCAACAAATACGGAAAACAAAAGAATGGCCCATAGATTGGAAACACTCAATATACATTCCAGTCCCTAAGAAAGGAGGCACCAGGGCTTGCAGTGACCACAGGACTATTGTGTTAATCTCTTATGCAAGCAAAGTGATGCTCAAAATTCTCCAACAAAGACTTTTTCCATGGAGCGAGAAATGCCAGATGTCCAAGCTGGATCCAGGAAAGGAAGAGGCACAAAGGATCATATTGCATATCAAACAATTTTGGAAGAAAATCAGTCTGTGCTTTATAAATTATAGCAAAGTTTTTGATTGTGTAGATTGTAAGAAACTATGGATCACTATCAATGGAATGAGTGCACCACAGCATTTGACTATCCTAATATATAACCTGTACTCAGGACAAGAGACTACTGTTAGGACAGAATATGGAGAAACAAAACAGTTTCCAATTGGCAAGGGGGTCAGGGAAGGCTGCATTTCATCACTCTCTGTTTAATTTGTACACTGAACATATCATATGCAAAGCTGGATGAGACTCTGAGGAAGGTGATGTGAAAACTGGAAAGAGAAACATCAACAATTTAAGATACGCTGTTGGCACCATACTTCCAACAGAAAATAATAAAGGCTATTCCCGCCCTAACTGCTATATTCTTCCACCTTCAACATCTTGTGGAATTCTGGGGTTTGTAGTTTACTGAGGCCAAAAAGCTCTCTGGCTGAGAATTCTAAATGCCTCTCCTTCAACTGCAAACGCCAGGATTTCACAGGATGTGGAAAGTGGAATAATAGCACTAGAACAGTGTAGTGCAGAAATGGCCAAAGACTTAGAGTGATTACGGAAGAAAGCAAAGGAAGAAAGTGCAATGTTCAGGTTTACAGCTGAACACTAAGAAAACAAAAATAATGAGCACAGATGTTTATCTAATTTAAAGTAGACAGTGAAGACATTGAGATAGTGAAAGACTTCCTATACTTTGGCTACAGTCAAGAAATCAGAAGAAGATAAAAAAGCAGCTATGAAGGAACTAGACACAAATATTACCACCGCGAACTAGCCTAGTTTTAGCGAGCTATAGATATCATTTTGATATCATAATTCAGTCTTACTCTGCCCTCAGCCACGTGTTTGGAAAAAGCCTCGCCAGACAAGTGCTGAGCGAGGCATGGTCATTCAAAATTCCATAGATAGCCAGTTCCACTTTAGGGGAGACCACTGATACAGACACCCCAATCAAAAATGCAAAATAAACCAAAAAGGACTCTCTGCCTGAGGAGACACCCTAGCGAGCTAGCCACTTAACGGCTGGGCTAGCCTCTACATTCTGACTATACCATTGTCAATTCGGTTCACAATTCAATCATGTAAATTCTGACCTTTCGGAGGCTTTGTCTCCAGTCCAAAACTCATTGTTCTTATTCAAAACTAGACTAGCCTGCGGTCGTCTTTCACCCTATAAAAATGCCTTGTTTCTGAGAGCTCTTCGGAACTCTCGCTGGGCCCTGCTGAAATCACTTGAGCCAATGGAACTTTTGTTGGATCACTGAGCTGAAATCACTCAACCCGTCCGGAACTCTTGCCGGACCACCTTGCTGCCGCTTGGCCCTCCAGATTCCCCTCGGTCTCCATGCCAGGTTTCTTCATCTTCAATTTGGCTGCTCCAGGACTTCAGACAGGTGGCATATGGTTTATTTTCCCCTGACCTCTTTCTCTCTTCTCCTTTATTAGTTAGGAATGTGCTTGTGTTTTTATTATTTTTCTTGCTTAATAAATATTGTTATTGTTTGAACTGCTTGCCTCCTCACTGACCTGAACCGGTATACATAGGATAAAAGATCTCGCTGCGTTGCCCTGCCTCTTGTTAGCCACGAGTGTGCTCAAGCTAATTTCCCCAACTTTTGCTTATTTGGTCTGGTATTTGGGTGTCCCTACCAGGACCCCCAGTTTACAGGGTAACACAAACCTCAAGTGTCAAGATATATCTTTGAATGCTAAAGTTAGGATTGTTCATGCCATCGTGTTTCCAGTTTCTATGTATGGTTATGAAAGCTGGACAGTGAAGAAGTCTGATAGAAAAAGGATCATCTCATCTGAAATGTGGTGCTGTAAGAGAGTTCTGTGGATACCCTGGACTGCGAAAATGGCAAATAAATAGTCCTACAGCAAATCCTAAGAGCCAGCACACTGTAGTGGTTTGGGAGCTGCACTAGGACAGTGGGAGACCAGAGTTCAAATTCACACTTGGCCATGGAAATCCAGGATGACCTTGGGCAGGCCACGATCTTTGAGCTTCAGAGGAAGGCAAGGACAATCCCTTCTCTGAACATATTGTACTGAGAACACTCCATCTAGGTTTGCCTCAAGGACACTGTAAGTAAGAAATGACTTGAAGGCACACCACCACAAAGAGCAAATCAGGCCAGAGTCCTCCCTGGAATCCAAGGTGACTAAAATAAGACCATCATACTTTGGACATATAATGATAAGATATGATTCACCAGAAAAAAGAATAATGTTTGGCAAGGTAGGAGTCAGTGAGAAAAAAAGAAGACTGCATTACAGATGGATGGATTCAATCAAGGAAACCACAGCCCTGAGTCTTCAAGAGCTGAGCAGGACTTTTCATGATAGGGTGACTTGGAGATCTCTCACTCATATGGCCACTATAAGTTGAAGATGACTTCATGGCAGTTAACAACAGTTAACTCCAACAAAAAGTTTAGCTGTAAAGAGAAAGGGGGAATCCAGAAGGGTAAATTACCAAAAGCCTTCTTCTCCCACATCCTCACACACATCCACCCAGCAGTGTGTCCTTACTCTGATGTAATACAGTAATCAACCAAATATTTGATATCTGCTCTTTAACAGTGAGGCTACCACTGTGAAGGAATTTCTTACCCTGCCTAACAGATCTGGCCCTGGGTCTCCTTTACACACTTAGATCTAGGCAAGAAGGTGACTGAAAATTGCTTTCATATGGTCATGTTCTATACCATACCCTCCAACATTTCACAGATGAAAACCAAGACATGTGGCTGAGCAATGTGAGAGTGTGGTCAAAAGGGTGAGGCCAGACAACAAAACAGAAAATATTATTAATGAGGAAGAATGCACAATACTACTGTTTTTATCAAAGAAACTGTGGAATTAATGTAAGAGTTCAGGAGAGCCTGAAAAAAGACAAATCAATAAATACAATATTTCTTTCTTTCTTTCTTTCTTTCTTTCTTTCTTTCTTTCTTTCTTTCTTTCTTTCTTTCTTTCTCTTTCTTTCTCTCTCTCTCTCTCTGCATAGTTAACAATAAAAATAACATCATATGATACATTATTGTAAAATCAAGGTGCCTTTATCAAACCTTTTCAGAATTATAGCTCTCTTTCAGATCCATGCTTCCTGCATGAGCTCTGTATTCATGCCCACTAAAGACACGTGATAAATCAGGGGAAATCCCAGGTTCCCCATAAAACAACACATATGTGGTCATCTTAAGCAGTCATGACTTCCTGACCCAAAATACTAAACAGGCTTGCTGTTAGAAAACAAATGGGGTGAGAGGATGGTTGGAGCAGGGGGAGAATATACAATACTTTTAGCTCAAGAAGACACATAGATTGAAGTTGATTGTCTTAAATAAATCCATTCATCCCAGTGGCCTTTTAGAATGACTAAAGCTACAATCCTAAACATATTTAGCTAGGAGTATATCCCAATGAGTGGGCATAAATATCCTAAAGGCACCAGATCACATCTGATCTTGGAAGCTAAGCAAGGTCAGCTTTGGTGAGTACTTTGGATGAGAAACCATCAATGAATGCCAGGTGCTGCAGGCAATATTTTAGAGATAGAAACTGGTAAAACCACCTCTGAGTATCCCTTGCATAAGGAAACCCTATGAAATTTATGGAGTCACCATTAGTCAGCAAGCAACTTGAAGGAACACACACACACACATGTTCCAATAAACTCACTGGGGCTTACTTATGAGTAGATATGTGTATGAGTGAATTGTCAATGTGATTAGAATATTATCCTGCAGAAAAACTCAAAATAAGCAGCCAGTACATCTTTCTCAATGCTACACCAAAGAAGGACCTTTACAAGTTACAGTTCCTTTGCTGTGCCCTGTGCAGACCTGTTGTGCATGTGTGTACTCCACACACACAATGAGTAAATCAAAAGGAAAAGGAATGGAGAAAACTGGTAACACTACCAATTATTCTAGCTCTGTTTTTACCGGTTTTGCATAAGGAGGTAAGCAGTTTGCTTGGCAGCACAATAGTTGCCACCCAGTGCCCATGCACACCTCTCCCACAACCCCAAAGGTTACTGATTTGTTGCAGGGTGTGCTAGGAAAACTATCAGGCACCATTGTAGGGCTGGCTGTTTCACTCTTCCCTCTGTGGGAGTCTACACTCTGCTCGAGTACACTGATAGAACATTATGCTCCACCAGTTTTAAATAGCAGCTCAGTTGCTATCTGCAGGATGCATGTTTCCGCTCAGTGTGAATGAGTGGAGGGTTTTAAGACTGAGTAAGTAATCCTAGGTGTCAACATAGGAGGAGGGAGAAGGATTATTCCAGGGCATCCAGCCTAACCCCTTGCTTGTGTTCAGAAGCATGGGGAACTATCTTCTCTTCTTTAAAAGCTGCTTTTCTCATTGTTCTTTTCAGGTATGCGCATCCTGGTTACACTGCTTTTGGACACCCTTCCCATGTTGGGGAATGTACTTCTTCTCTGTTTTTTTGTCTTTTTCATCTTTGGCATTGTTGGAGTCCAGCTTTGGGCAGGGCTGCTCAGGAATCGTTGCTTCCTACCAGAAAACTTCAGTTTGTAAGTATGAGTAAAGTACACTGCAGATTTTCAACGTATGCACGTACTCAGAAGTAAGAATTGAACTTGAAGACCTGCTGCCAGTCGTAATAGGCAGTACTGAACTAGCTGGCTGCAATCACTGAGAAGACCTTTTTCTCTGCTACCAGCTGCTTCACCTTAGTGAGGAAATTTAGAGAAACAATTCTAAGAGTGATTGCATGGTACACACAAGCTTGTGTTGAAGTAAACAAAGCCAACTGAATGGCAGACTTAGGTCTTGATAGTAGCCACTCTTCCAACCTGTTGAAGGTGATGGAGCTTTGGGACAAGGCTTCTAGGCGATGGGGGAGAGACCTCAACTAATGCCTCATTATCCAAATGAAGAGGGCTAGTGCACTCAGTTTGGCTTGCAAGCTGAAGATTCACCATCCTTGAAATCAGCTAAGAGTAGGTTTGCCAGGGTGGAAACAGGAGAGGGTTCTTGTACTTTTAATAGTGATGTAGAAAAGGGACTTACAGCAGGGGTTACTTGTCACACAGCCAGATGAACAAGCAACAGTTGCTGAAATTTCCTCTTCTACACAACCATTAAAGGTACAGGAGCCCTTTCCAGTTTTCACTCTGGCAAACCAAGCTGAGAGCTACTTTTCTGCCAGTTTCAAGGGAAGCTTTTGAGAAGAGGACTGTGGATGGTGGGACAGAACTTGTTTGAAGCTTCACGGACCACACAGGGTGGATTCACAAATGGAAGTCAGTCCATGAGCTGAAGGGTTCCAGTCTCTGAGCTAAAGTCTTGGGAGGTCTGAATGGTCCAGCAGAGCTTTCTCAAGCATTGATCCTGGTGGAGGAAGAGAGCACCATCTGGATACTTCAAGCATCCAAAAACCTTTGGCCAGAATATGAATATATCATATTCCAATTTGTATGCTGTTATTTTGTTTGTTGCTCAAGTATATTTATATTCTAAGAGCCAGTGTAGGGCTGTGGTTTGAGCACTGGCCTATGCCTAGGTAACCTTGGGCAAGTTCTCTCAACCTTAGAGTAAAAAAGGCAAACCCCTCTGAATAAATCTTGGCAAGAAAACCCCTGATTAGGTTCACCTTAAGATCTCTATAAGTTGGAAATGACTTGAAGGCAAACAACAACAATAACATTTGTATTTGTTGTTGTTGTAAAATTCACAGATCCTCTTACTAATATTTGTTCTTACAGAGCAACATGATTCAAAACAGCTCTCTCTCTTACACTCAAATCCCACAAAAATACAAGTAACTCATTATTGACAGTGCTGGGATCAGATAATGAAATACACTCTTGGAGTACATAGAGACTTTCTCATTGATTTATGACTACATGTATTATGTCAGGCATTCTTAATCTAGCTAGTAAGTAATGTTCCTAAGTAGTGTACAGAAACAATGCTTTAAATACATTTATTGTGATACATTAAAGAATATATTTAGATAGCACTTCAGGGTTTTCCAGCAGTTTCATTTATATTGATTCTGATCCAGAAAAAGTCAGTCACACTTAAATTGCATTAATTTCAGTGTGATTTAACATGTGACTAACTTCCTCGCGCAGAGCCAGCATGGTGTTTGAGTGTTGGACTAAGGCCATTTCTGCACTAGACTGTTATAACACTATTATTCCACTTTCAACATCCTATGGAATCCTGGGGTTTGCAGTTTAGGGAGGGCCTCAAAGGTCTTGACCTACTAACTAATGGAGAACAGCGAGGAGGGCAGCCTAGTCTCATACAAAAGGGAGTTCCAGAGAGTGGGAGCAGTCATTGAGAAGGCTCTTTCTTGTGTCATAACCAAATGAGCTTGTGATGGTGGTAGGACCAAGAGAAAGTCTGCCCCTGTAGATCTTAGAACTATAGCAGGTTCATACAGGGAAGTACAGCCATTCAGACACTCAAATGTTTAAATAATGAATCTCAAGAATATTATCAATTCAGGTAAGAAGCTGGGCAGAGGCAAGTAACCAAGCCAGTAGAAGACATCGAGGTGGCATCTGAACCATCTAAGCAGGTTTCAATGCTGTCTGGCTTTATTATGTGAAGGAGTTCAGTACAGATTCTGAAAGTGGGGACACTGAACCATTTCCTCTTTGGACTGTATTAAACTGAATCAAAGGCAGGCCTCAAAAGGACAATGCAGCAGAACCCAGTTTTACCTGCTGTTGTTTTTCCAAAGTTTTGCAACTCTTTTTAAAGGCTTCCTTTCTCCGCAAAGGGAGCTGGGATTTCATTAACATGGAAAATCTCTTTAGGCAATTTGGCAATAAAGTAAACAAATTGCTAATCAATCCTGAGTAGATCCAATGCAGCTACTAGTCTGAGTGCTGTTTAACTGAGCTGGGATAACAAAGGTTTAGCTGAACTTTGAATGGCATTAAAAGTAGCACCTCTGGTCTTAACTCGGCTGAGCTAGTCTTAAAAATAGCTTCTCAGTTAAGGCTCAAGCTTTGCTCTAAGCCTTACTGTCATTAAGGTAGTAGCCATTAGCTGGAGTGGAATGATGCTAATTTCCAAGGAGTCAGCACTCACTTCTTTTTCCATATGAAAGTGACTGTGTTGAAACAGCTTCTTGGTCTGAGAGGATCTTCTGAAGTGATTTTCAAATGTTGCCTCTCATATGAAGAGACATAATCGCAAAGCCACGCTAGCATTTTTCAGAAACTTTCGGGCCAAAATCTTGTTCAGCACCCTGGAACAAAACAAGATTGTATTAGGAACGGGCAAAGATTATATTAGGATGGACAAAGGCAGTGGGTGTGAGGCATCTGATTGACACAGGAGGCAGTACTGGCTCTTGAATGGGAGCTCTTGGGATGGGTAGACTTGTGCCTGGGCAAACAGGCAGCACCAGCAGACATGTCAGCCAGTCTGTCCTATGGTCTCTCTGGCCTCTTCACAATGGCTGGGATCTACCTGGACAAGAGGGTTCAGGAGACTTTCAGTTAGCAAGGAGTTCACACAGCTGTTTGTGCAACCATGCATTGTGCAAGTGTTGTGACACAGTAGAACCCCTGTATTTCTCTTCCTTCCTTGCCTTCTTCCTTCAATCTGTCTTTTTTAAAAAAATGTTATTCATGCAAATGTATCAACATTTTAAAACACATATTGACAATATCAAGAATGAAGAGACTATACATCATTCTGGGCTGGTTTAAACCAGTCATATGCCTACCTTGGTCTTAAGAGTGGGTAACTGGCATTTAACTAATTAACAAATCTATATGAGACATAAATAAAGGTAACTGGGTTTTTTAAGATGGTAACTTTTTAAAGACCAGCATTATTTTTAAAATTTCAATGCTTTGAGCCAAATAGCCATTCAAGGTTTGAATGTATATTAAATATTTATCAGTTGTTAGAACTGACTATTGCCTGCTTGCTTGTGCCCTTCTCTTTCTCGCTTTAGGTGCTGTGATGGCAAGGAATGTTCATGGACATTGTAACTCAAGGCCTTTCCGCACTACACTGTTATAGTGCTATTATTCCACTTTCAATATCCTGTGGAATTCTGGGGCTCTAGAGCAATCTGGCTGAGAATTCGTAAGGCCCTTCCCTAAACTGCAAACCCCAGGATTCTATAGGATGTTGAAAGGGGAATAATAGCACTATAGCAGTGTAGTGTAGAAAGGCCCTATCTCACATCTTTGAGCACTTAAAGCCAGATTCCTAAAGTCTAGGCCTTTTGGAATGTTTTCTGTGTCACTGACTAATCGTTATGCAACTCACCAGATCTTTTCTGGGTTTCCTTGAATGACTTACTTGTTTTATGTAACCCACAAGGATGTAATAATTGCTATACTGGGGTCAGTCAATTTGGCCCATCTAGTCGAATATCCTGTCTCTGATGATGTCCAGTTCCCAGAAGTTCAAACAAAACTGGTTTTTCCCCCCCTTAAACCATTTTGGAGTGATGTATTATCTGACATTCATTCTGAACTTCAAAACTTAAGCAGTTTAAAAAGGACTGAAAAATGAAATTGCACACCCAGACAATTAAAATGCCCCAATCCTCAATTAATTTGCCTAATTGCTTTGCCTGAACCCAATTATCCTATTGGCCCATGTGACCTCTCAGGTCCATGAGTTTCACCGGTTACCCTGTTAGTGACATGAAAAAGTACTTTCCTCTTTTTGTGTTTAGTTGGCTGCCTGCTAAATGTCACTGTTAGTGTGTCCCCGTTTTCTTGTAATCTAGAGAGAGTAATGGGCCTTGATTGTTTCCTACATTTCCCATGTGATCTTGTGTATGTGTAAACTGCCATTCTTCTGCTGTCTTTAAGCCCTTACACAGTAGATCTGGAGTCCTACTATCAGACGGAGAATGAAGACGAAAGTCCTTTCATCTGCTCTCAGCCACGGGAGAATGGCATGCGCTACTGCCGCAACATCCCAACACGGAGGGAGGAAGGCCTGGAGTGCACTCTGGACTACTACTCCTACAATGACACCACTAACACTTCTTGTGTCAACTGGAACCAGTATTACACAAACTGTTCTGCTGGGGAGCACAATCCTTTCAAAGGAGCAATCAATTTTGATAACATTGGTTATGCGTGGATCGCAATATTTCAGGTGAACACTGTGACTTAAATTCCAAACTTGTTCTGTCCATCAGTAATGATGAAAAAGGCCATTTTTAAATCTTGTTTCCAGCTTACTTTTGTATAAGAAGAAGACAAATGCATTGGTTTAGATCACCAATTGCTTGCTGTTTTCCCCCATGGCCCTGTAAGTATAGGACGTACAAGTGCAGAACTAATGTTGTTTGCTTGCTTGCTTGCTTGCTTTTTGCCCAACCTTGATTCCTGGGGATCTGGCCATTTATTTCTTAGCCTTTATATTCATAGATCTAAGAGATGACTCACAAAGAATAATGAAACTGATATATCTTTTTCCAGTTCAAGGAAAGATGCCTATTTCTTTGTGATGACACACACTCACATCTTATATATGCTATATAACTTATATGTACATATTTTTTTGTTAATTATTGAGCTTGCCCTTAAGCTGTTCTGCACTGCCTGTCCCAGAGACATAATCAAATTAGAGTAAGAAAGACCACTGGCGAGTTTCTTTAGTGAACTGACTTGATTGTTCTGTGATCTTGTTGTTGTTGTTCTTGCTGCTGATATTGTTTTCTTGCCTCTTTCTTAACTTTAATTCAAAATAAAATGAAATTCTGTCAACTGGCGTGTCCTTTTGGGTGTCTACATCAATTTCTTATCCTATATAGGCTTGTTTCTTATCCTTGATGGACCTGATAGGCTTGCATGCACCATGAGAACCTAGACAATGACTTCATTTTCTTTCTTCTTTAACACAGGTCATCACTCTGGAGGGCTGGGTAGATATCATGTACTTCGTCATGGATGCCCATTCCTTCTACAACTTCATCTATTTCATTCTCCTGATCATTGTGAGTTCTTACTCCAGTCTTTGTAGCAAACAATGGCATTATCAGATACCACTAAGAAAGAACATTGTGTTAGGGATGAGTGTGTGGGGGAAGAAGGTGCATTGGACAGTTTGCTTTAAATTTGGATGGGCAACTGCTAGAATTGCAGGGGGGATAAATCAGCTCCCCCATGAGACCCAGAAGAGCTGCACCCTCATCTCATTCCTCTTGTTTTAAAATTTAATTTCTTTTCCTCTTACATATAACCAATAACTTAAGTATAACCAATAACCTTCAGCCATTTTACTACACTTCAGTGGGGAGGCTCCTTTTATTTTTTATTTTTTTATTTTATTACCTCACCTTTCTCCCAGTCCAGGATCCAATGTGGCTTACAGCTCTTATATGGGTGTGCACGTGTGTGTGTATTTTCAAAGCAGGATATTGTTGAGTCTTGTTTTCAGTTTGGGGGGGGAAGGCTTGTGCAAGCCTTTAAAAGATAACTCCCCAGTAACCCCAAAATGTGACAAAATGGCCTGTAGTATTTGGTAATGGTGGTGAAATAGATCTTAAAATGATTGGGCATGGAGATCCTTGGGGTACAACAAAGTGGCCTGGGGTGTCACATGTAGCCTAAAGGGTGCCCTTTGTCTGCCCTAGCTATAAATGGAGCCCAAGGGAGTATACAGCCTGCTGGCAAAAGAATGTGGTCTCATAGCACTCCTAACAGAAATGTGGCACAGTTGCATGCCAGTTAGGAGTCAATGAATTTATTATAGCCACAGATGGGGAATGTACACTTCATCAGCGAGGGCAACTTTGTTGTCACCGTTCCTTCTGAAATTTGTCATGAGATTGACATTGTCCGTTCAACAAACATGATCTTACAATAGAGACAATCCACTTTGTGAGGAGAAAAGATCCCATTGTACAGTACAGCTTAGGCCTGGAGTTTGATGAGCTTCAGTTTTCACCTACAATAACAAACTTAAGATAGTCTGGTCTTTTTTGGGCTTTTATGCTAAAGAAAGCCTATTGACAAGACACAATTTTGTTGTGGCCTTAGGCAACTTCAACCATTTCCTTATAGTGTTTATATTTACAAAAACAATCAAACAAAGAAACTAAATTTTAACTCTTGCTCCTAAAATGTGTATATAAAATGCCTATGTAGGGGAAGAAGGAAGCAGTGGTATGACAAGTAGTAATATTGAATGAGGCTATGTGTAAGGAAGAGGGTCATTTTTTATTGTAAGGGCAAGAGAAGGGCACGCAAATATACATACTCAGCCTCTTTTCTACAGAATACACACATAGCATCCACCCTCTGGAAGACACAACCATCTCCCCATAACAAAACACATACTTAGCCCCAGTCACCCCTCACAGAAGATGCCCTCACATGGTTTTAGTTAGCGATGGGGCAAATCTAGAATTTTCTGAATCCTGATCCAGATCCAAATCCCTGGAACATTCTGTGAATCCATGAATCTCATGAATCTCAAATCTTTCAAATCCTTTTTTTTAAAAAGGGTTTTAAAAGCAAGGGAAAGAAGGATAATCTTGGGCAACTCTCTCTCTTAGCAAAAGCCTAGGCAAAGGCAAACCTCCCTCTGAAGAAATCTGATCAGGACAACTGTCATAGTTTTGCCTTAGGTTCTCCCCAGGTTGAAACTGACATGAAGGCCCTTTCTACACAGGTAGGAGTATGTGGATTAATCCCACATTTTCCTGCCTGTGTAGACAGGGCCACATATTACAGTACAGAGATAATCCAGGTCAAGAAGGAATCTCCTCCAGACTGGAGGAGTTATGGAAGATTCCTTCTTTTTGCAACTACTGTATAATTTATTTGTGGGAGGCACAAGAGATTTGAAGAAAAATCCAGCCACTGAAGAGGACTGTTATATCAGAACGCATTTGGCCGTTTAGACTATTCAGATGCCATATCAACCAGTAAGACATAACTCAGGTCAAAACTGGATTTTCTTTGCATAGCTCCTTATGGCATCCTGGGGTTTGTAGTTTGATGCTGCATCAGCACACTTTGGCAGAGAAGGCTGTGACATCTTGTAAAACTACAAACCCCAGAATTGTGTCTGAAAGAGCTTTGCAAGGGAGCTATGCAAAGGAATCTTTCAGCTGTCCTTGAAATCTCAAGAAGACTGTACCTTCCAATCAAGGCTCAAGTCTTGCAACAAGGAAGGCACTTAAAACAAAAAATCAGCCACTAGTCCAGTCTCAATTCTGTACCCTGCAGTCTCAAGTCCAGTCTCAAGTCCTGCAACAAGACATTTAAAAAAAAAACACCAGCCTCTAGTCTAGTCTCAATTCTGCACCCTGAAGTCCAGTTTCAAGTCCTGCAAGTGACTTTCAAGTCAAGTCTCTACTCCAGTCCCAATCCCTACCCTTCAGTCTCAAATCAAAATAATAGAGAAGAATAATTATTACCTTGCAGAGGGAGGCAGCTGCGGGCACAGGCAGGCAGCACGAGCGGGCGAGCTCACAGCTTGAGCGGGCGGGCGGGCAGACAAGCTCACAGCCTGAGCAAGCGGACAAGCACACAGGCCAAGTGGATGGGCGAGCACACAGCCCAAGAAAGCACAGGCAGCTTCTGGCGCGTGTGCACACAGGGCTTTATGCCACAATTTTCACTCGCCCAGAGGCCCACCAGCCAATCAGGCTTTTGGCGTTCCCATGGCACCAATTTTGAAAAACAACAAACAAACTTGGTTGGTGGATTCGAAAGATTCGGGTCAACATTTTGGCACCAGGATTCAGATTCCCGAATCTTGAATCCTTGCCCAGGATTCAAGGATTCAGTTGGCCCATTCCTAGTTTTAGTTCCCCCCTTCCTTCCTTTTTATGCATAGAGAGAAAGCACAGAAATACAGCCTCTGACACGCACATACACAAAGCCTTCATACACAAAGAGAGAGAGAGAGAGTGTGTGTGTGTGTGAGAGAGAGAGGCTTCTATTAACACCTCTCTCTCACACACCCTCCCTTCTCTGTGCTGCAGATGCTTCCTCCTCCTGCTATTTTGTGCTTGTCACACTAGGAAGGTTCTGGAGCAATTAACTTTTATTATATTTTAAAGATAGTCAGGAATGACTGCAAATGTCTCAGCAGCTTTTCCTGCCCAATACTTCATGGGCAAGATTTACTGGTCCTGGTCAGGCAGAGGAGACCTAAATGCATTGATCCCTTTATAGCTGGCCTGTTGCTTCCTTCTGTGTTTCTCTGGGTCACTGAGAGAAAGGTCTGAGCATGTGCAACTGAGTCACATGCTGAGCAGTCCCCACCACCTCAGCCAGCAACTGAAGACTCAGGAGATTTAGGAAGCCATTGGGAAGAAAAAGGAAGCAAACTACCCATTTTTGCTTGTGGCCTGAAAGCAGGGGTGACCAGAAGCAACACAGGAGAAACAGGGAGTTTCACCATCCCCCCACACAGAGGAGTGGGCTGCCTATGATGTAATCTAGAAGCTATCAGAGCTGGAGGAAGAGGAGGAGGAGGAGGAGGAGGATGCAATAATGTATACACTGCTTCCCATCAATGCCAGCTCTTAACTTTAAAGGAACTATTCAAGGTGCTGACTCAGTTTTCCAAATTGGGTGCAACATACTTTGAATAGCTCATTTAAAGATTGACTAGACTCCAAAGAGGATTCACTGCCTCACTGAGATGGGAGTCAACAGCTGCTACTGCTTACCTTATTCAAAACAGTATCTCAAAGTGATATCTCTAAGTATGAATAACTGAGGCCAGGCCTAATGTTGAGTAGAGAAGTCTAGTGAGCTTCCTGCAGTGTAGCTGTGGGGTGTGTGTGGATGAGGGCATTGTCCCCTGCAACCTCTGATAAGATTTATCCCCTGCAAATGAAATTTTCCTTCAGTCCCTATATTTCTAGCATTGCATAGATATTGAAAATATCCATACCTAGAACTCTGGTATTTTCTGTGTTTGCATTCCCTTAGTAATTTGCCTGTCCCTTTTCTTTGGACACCTAAACCTAAACTGTATCTCTGAATTCTCAACTGAAGTTTTAAGTTACTGAAATGCTAGAAACTTGGAGAATGAAGGAAAAATTCATTGCAGGGAGCCCAATTCTTCCAGTCAGAGCCTAGCTACATTGTCTTAAGTAAAGTCACCTAAGGGCTTGGGTGACAGTTACCTGATATATTCACATTTAAGCAGATTGATCAGCCATTCCATAAGCAGCTGATATATGGTAAATGTGAACCTTTCTTTTCCTTCTCAATGGCGTATCATTCAGAATTGCAGCTTCTTGCTCAGGGCCCCTGGAAAGAAAGCAATGCCAAAGAAGATGAATCAGCATCTTCTTACCACTCAGATGGTATGAATGGATAGTGTATCTGTTGATTTAAGGTAGCCAGGAGAGAAGGCCTATTTATTGGCTTCTTTTCAAGACATTCAGACTAAATAATGATCTTGATCTACAGAAAATACAGCCTAATGAAAAGCCTGTTTCAGAGTAAATTATCAAACCTTTGGCTGCAAACAGCTGCTGTTGTTGGGTAGCAACATCTCCACAATTGCAGTTAACAAAGGAAAAGATCTGCGCACAAAAGCTGCCAACCTCTCTGCAAGGGAAGAATCTGTCATGAAAAGGTTTCAAGTGAATGCATGGGGGGGGGAATGTAAAATGCTTCTGAATTGTGATAATTACAAGCGCTGACTCCCAAGAAGCAAAAATTAGAGAAACCCTTTGAAATCAAAGTAAATCCCTGTTCTGCTTGGGCTGTGATGTCATCTGTGGAGCTAAGGAATGGGAGTCCCTGAGGTGAGAAAGCTCAAATATCTTTGATGTGAAAGAAGGGAAAGCAGGACAGAAAATGGCCCTGTGTGAGTCACAGAGGAGACTGGCTGCTCTCTCTCATCTTGGAATGAGCTCGATGCTATCTTTTGAATGCTATGAAAGCAGGCTTGGTTATGAGCCAATTCCTGTAGTAACATTTTTAGACATCCGTGCACTTCCCAAGTGGCTCTCTAAGGTCTAAGAGCATCAGTATATCCCTGACTGCAAGAGGGGAAGATTTCTACCTTCGAAAAGGGCAGCACTAGAAGATGGCATCACCAGACATCTGTCAGGGCCCACACTTCAGTAGGAGCACTGCTGTTCACCTCTACATCTTCTGACCATTCTGCTCCTCCTTGCTGTCACTGCCTTTGCCTGCCTTGCACTGCTGAAGAGGGACAACAGCAAGGAGAAGCAGCAGCCACCTCCACTTGCCTTGTACCTCTCCTTCTGGGCTCAGAGGGAAGGGGCAAGTGAATGGGCAGTGGGAACAGTGGCAAAGAGGCTGGGGCATCTTTGCTAAACCCACCTGTCATCCTCTAAATCCGTAAGCAGCATCGCCTCAGTGACCTGTTCATGAGTTTTCCAGAGGCATTTCTACAGATTGGTTTGCTTTCCTTGAAGCAGAACATGCACATTCTGTCATTTGCATTTCTTGTGGGCAACTGGAAGCTTTTTGTTAAGCAACTACTTTGCACCACAGAGCTGATTATAGGGATGCATTCAGCTTGGAAGGAAATGGTTGGCTCCTCTCTTTTCCAGACACCACAGCCCTTCTACCAGAAACACCATCCATATGGCTGATTGGCCCCAAAAGCCTTTCCAAGAACCAATGAGAGTTTTCCCCTCTACATCTTTTGAGTTTTGAGTCAACCCTTCCTTAGGAGCCAGTGTGGTATAGGAGCCAGGATTCTTGGAGATCAGGCTTCAAAGCTTTGTTTAGCCCTGGAAACCCCCAGTGACCTTGGACAAGTCATGGTCCTTCAGCCCATGAGGAAGGCAACTGCAAACTTCCTCTGAATAAATCAGTCAAGAAAACCTAAGGATAGGGCCACCATGAAATCAAAGTTGATATGAAAGCACATGACAGTAAAAAAATCCTCCCTCCCTCCCTCCCTTACTGTGCTTTCCCCCTCCCCTCAAAAAATCTATTCAATCTATTCGCATGCTGCAGTTAAGTCTGGGAATGTGATTTTGCATATGAGGGATGTCAGGAGAGGGTAACTATGAATGGATTCAAATAAATGGAATGTGTAAGTGGCTTTGACCTTTCCCACTGTTGATCTGTGGAAAGTTGTAAATAAGTGAGAGCTGCTCCCAGTGTGGCCAATTTTTTTTAAAAAAAATCACCATCTCTGCTCTCTACAGTTACAGTAGCTCCTCCACATTCACAAGGGTTTGGGGCACAGAACCCTCATGAAAATGGAAAAACTGTGAATAACTCCCCCCTCCCTGCAATCCTCCTCCTATTCCCCTCTGGAGCTTTCCCTCCTTCCATTCCTTTGCCTCTGGCGAAGCCTTGGGAGAGGGTGGAAAAAGACAAGCTAAAAAGCTTACTGGTACTTTCCCCTCAGAGAAGAGGGAAGTTCTGGGCTTCTAATTATTTCCTGTGGCCATCTTGAAAAAGGAGGAATAGGAGCAAAGAGAGCACCTGACCAGTCAGCAGCCAATACAGAGCAGAATGTGCAACCACGTGGCAGAGATGCCACGCCTTCAGCAGTGGGAGGGGGCTTTGCTCACCCAAACGAGAAAAAAACTCCATTTTAAACACAAGCCTCGCAAGCCTGGGGTGAGGAATGCAAAGGATGGGAGGAAGAAAATGGGAGGGAAGCAAGTAGGAGCATCATGAAAATCAAATTTGTGAAGGTCAGACCCATGAATGTGAAGGGAGGACTGTACTTATATATTAGTTAGATAGAGACTAAGACTGTCAAACTTGGTTCCTACTGAATAAAATGACACAAAATAGTCATAATTTAAGTCCCTTAATTTTCTTGGAAACTAACAGGCTGCAATTTGATACCACTCTCTCATGCGAATAAACCCTACTGAATTCAGTGGCACTTACTTCTGAGCCGACATGCATATAATTTAGACCTTAGAAAAGCTGCATTTTCTACTCGCAGAATCCCCCAGCCAGCATGGCCATAGCCAGATTCCAGAAATTGTAGTCCAAACATTTTAGAAATTTATTCTTCCCTGTTAGTCACAAAGGTGCTATTGAATTGCTTTACATCTTTGTTTCCTAAACCTTGATAGGATTACCTGGCTAGTCTGGACTGAACCCTACAGCTTTGTCTCACTTTTGTTCAGTAAGGGAACTCGAAGTGATGTATATAGAATTCACAAAAATTCTAGTACCAGTAGCCACGCTCCAGAATCAGACCTGTTTGGTGCCTTCAGACCACTCTCCTGGGATTAAGAATTAAGGTATTTGGGGCAGAATCATTTTTGTTCCACTGTATGATGAAATTCTATGTATACCTGTTTGAGCTCCCTAGGTCAGTTACATTCTCTCACGTGTGTGTGTTCCACATTTCTTCCTTCATGATCAGATTAATCACTTTCCTCTACCCCTTTTAGGTGGGCTCTTTCTTCATGATAAACCTCTGCCTAGTTGTCATTGCAACTCAGTTCTCAGAGACCAAGCAGCGTGAGAGTCAACTGATGAAGGAGCAGCGAATCCGTTACCTCTCCAATGCAAGCACTTTGGCCAGTTTTTCAGAGCCAGGAAGTTGCTATGATGAGCTCCTCAAATATCTTGTCTACATACTTCGAAAGGCCAGCAAACAACTGGTGGAAGTTTACCGAACAACAGGAGTGAAGATGGGGTTACTCTCTAGCCCAGGCAGCAGGAGTAGTGCAGAGAAACAACCATGCAAGCATCGGCCACGGAAAAGATCATCAGTCCACCATCTCATTCACCATCACCATCACCACCACCACCACTATCACCTGGGCAATGGAAGCCTACAGGCTCCACGTGCCAGTCCAGAAATCAGTGACGTTGACACCAGCTCACTTCACAATGGTGCCAACAGGCTGATGCTCCCTCCTACAGTCAATCCTCATGCTGCCTCCAGCAATACTGAATCTGTTCACAGCATCTACCATGCTGACTGTCATTTTGAGCCAATTCACTGCAGATCACCTCTCCCTCAGCCTGGTCTCAGCTTGCCTGGACCAGAGGTGCTTCCCAGGACTGTGGTTGGCAGCAAAGTCTACCCTACGGTGCACCCAAGTACCTCCCATGAGCTGCTGAAAGGCTTAGGAGAACCCACACTGAACCCCGGGGCTAGCACACTGATGAACCTTAACATCCCTCCAGGACCTTACAGTCCAATGCAGAAACTACTGGAGACTCAGAGCACTGGTGAGTGCTAAGGCTGGGTGGCAGATAGTACATGATTTTTGTGGAGGAAAGGAGAGTTATTAATCTTCCCTCTTTTCTGATCAGTCAGGACTGTCATTGACAAAATGTGGGATTCAAGTAAGGTAATACTCAGATGATTCAGCTTGCCCTCCATTCGAAACCGGGATGGAATAATAAAGAATTGAAAGAAACTGATTCATAAGTTACTTATTAATTTGAGGTTGCTCTGGTTTTTTTGTTTGTTTGTTTGTTCTGTTGTAATTTTGGTAGTTTTTTTTTTTGGAGGGAGAATGCTTTCTAGTGAAATTATCAAAATTTACTTTTGGAAATCTGGGAAAATGAAAAAGTTTGCAAAATGAATAGTAGATCAGTTCAAAGAGGAACCAGAATGGTGTAATAGTTTGTGGTCTGGACTCCAGCTCTGGAGACCAGGGTTCAAATCTCTGCTCAGCAATGAAAACCCATTGAGTGATGTTAGGTAAATCACACTCTCTCAGCCTCACAGAAAGGCAAAGGCAAACCCCCTCTTAACAAATGCCATGATAGGTTTGCCTTGGGGTAGCCATTGGTCAGAAACATCTTGAAGGCACATGATAAACATGAAGTCAGTTCATATTGGTAACAAATAGAGGTCCTCTTAAGCTGCTGAAATCCTTCATATCAATAGGAAACTGACATGAAGAAGGTGTTCCAGACTCAGACTTTCCACTTTAAACAGCCATCTCTTGACCTGCCTGTATTTAGAAGTGCTATATTTGTATTTTGTCTGTCAACCAGATATATTGGCCAGGATTGTAGTGGGTCATATTGCTTGTACAATGGACTATAATGCAAGTTATGCAAAGCATCCCAGGCTTCTCTGTGGAAGGAAAGCAGGAGTCCCATTTGCAGTTGCCACTTGCACAAAGCCAAATGTGGCAATCTGGCATTATTAGGCTGGCAGTTCTTCCTGCTCCACTACAGTCTTTTTTTTTTCCTGCTCCACTACAGTCTTGACCCTCATGTGTAAATAAATGATTCTGCTCACAAGTCTTCAGGCCTTCTGTTGAACCAGAATAATCTTCCCAACAGCCTTAGTGTCATTTTTGTGTTACGATTTGTCTAAAAGCAATGAAAGAAAGAAATCTGTTCACAAATGCCATTGTATAATTAAGGCTATGTAACCCTGATAATACATGTTTATCTTGGCAACTGTTACTTCCTGTTCTTGTTGCCAGTTTTTTCAAAACAGCAATAAGAGATAGTTGAAATTCATGGCATGCAGCACTGACAATAAGGAAGCATCTCTTAGCAAGTTGTGTTTTTCCTAAATACCAAATGAAAGTATTGATTTCAGTTTACTTAGTCTTGTGTTTCTCTATAAAATTAACATATTGTATATGCATAAATTACATGGTACAGACATTTCTAATTTTTGAAGGGCACATCCCCCCCAAAATGAGACTTTTTAAAGAACATTGTTCTGTCTCGATAAAAGGAAAAGCTTTCCAACTCTCATATAGGGGACAAGCAATATAATAAAGGACTCCTGCCAGCTCTATAAAGAACAAGCTTTCTGGTTGTCTAATAAGGGGCATGCCTTACAATAAAAGACACCTGGCAACTCTACTTCCTACTTATATCCACATTATATTTTAATAGTGAAAAAAATGTGAATTGCTGATTGTTCATCTATAGCTTTTTAGGACAGTGATTTCTTTTGTTTGCAATTCTTATAGACATTTACTTGAGAGAAGGGGTATAAGTCTTCATTCATTTTGCTCTTGCAAGCAAGAAAAAAAAATCAAAATTTTCAACCTGCTGGGCAAAATTAAGAAGTTTTTGCACATAATGTGGTGCATTTTGGCATTTTAGGACCTCCTTTTGCTTAAAGCTTTCTTGTACAACCCCTCTCCCATCTTGTTTTACACAGGAAAAAAAAACCCTATCCATTTTGTAGAAATCACGTTTGTTTCTGACAAAAAAAAAGTACTGTGCCGTGTGAAAAATCTCATGGTGGTTAACTATTTTCTCAGTGGGGTGTCTTTGTTCATTGAGATATCATTCTTGTTGAGGAAATCCTGTGTGAGAATTCTTTACATGCTGGCTAGAGAGCACATTGCATCCAGCCTCATTGGACATTGTGGGACTCAAGTCTGAATAAATATAGCATAGAATGAAGTTCAACATTATGTAATTGTTAAAAGGGATACAGTCTGAAAATGGAGAGTGCAGGTAACTAGCCACATGCCTGCAGACATTTTTATATTCACATGTATAACACCCTGTAAAGACATGAGCAAAGCTGTGAGTGTAAAACAGAAAGATACATTATTTCTTTGCAAAGCAGCTTTTGAGATTTCCAGTGGTGTGTAGCATTCCAGTTCAAGTCCCTTAGACAAGAGAATGGATGTGTGCGATGCATGGCCAGCTATCCAACATCTTATGATCTTATGATCTCCCTAGCTAGGTAGTCAGAGATTTCCCCTCCTGACTTTAGCATGAGAGTGACATTGTACCTAGGTCCAAAATGCACTCTGGAAACTACTTCCACCTTCCATTACAGCAGGGGTGGGCAATTCAGGAAAGTTAGGGGGCCACAGCTCACCAGGAGACCTTGGACAGCCACACACCCTATCTCCCCCTCCCAAATACTTCAAACACCCTCAAAAGGACAAAAGGGCATTTCACTATGTGCCGGGGGCTGCATGAGCTGTTTTAGGCTGAGAAGCAGCCTTTTTTTGAAAAACAGGAAGTGAGTAGAAGTCTTTTCCTGTTCCCTTCTTGTTTCAAATATGGCTTCTCCTGGGCCTAAATTGACCCGGGGAGCCCAAAAAATGGTGAAAACGCCCCCCGCTTCCTAGAGGGCAAAAAAAAAATGGTTTTGGGGTTTTTTTTAACTTTAGTGGGCCGGGGGCCTTCACATATAATGGAAATACCCTCCATACCTTCTCTAGGGCATTTTAGAACTTTTTTTTTTTTTTTTTCTGGGGGCACAAACACAGCCTTGGGGAGTTGTATGCAGCCTACAGACCACAGTTTGCCAACCCTTGCGTTATAGCCAACAGCATCAGGGGACTCTTCTAGCCTTACTGTTGGTTGGGAAGCCTAGGGACAACCAGCTGTCAGATAGGATCAGCCATTGCAAGCAATACCTTCCAGACAGTGTTTTACTATTTTTTGGTGGAAGCTATTAATGTTGGAGTATCAACACACAACAGGAGCACAAAAGTAGCTGGCTGGTTGTGGTGTAGTCATGAATTAGCATAGTTTTTCATATTCCAGGTGCCAAAGATGCTGATTGCTTTCACTTTCACCTGAATAACCAAATATAAAATGAAGGAGCTCTAAACTTTTGGCAGCAGGTAGCTACCACTTGCACACACACACACACACACACACTGCACAGAGAGACAGAGAAATGCACAGAGCCACTTTTTTTGGACGGAAGTGCTGAACCTCAAAGTGAAACACCAAATAGCTCCAAAATGGCAAATCTCCATGTGTTTTAATACATTGCAATATGGTAATAAGCAATGTCTAGGTATTTTCCCCTTCAATAGAAGTTGCCGATTGAAGATATCCCAAAAGTAATGGAGCATACCTTTGGAATTTGGTTCAGGTTCATACACAGTCAGCAGTGTGGTTCAAAAGTAGTTCTAATCATGGTAAACAATATATGTATGAACAATTTTCTGATTGGTCTGAGGCCATTACTCTGCTTTTAAATAAAAAAAACAAAAGAAGAGCAGATATTTCTGATACAGTATTACCAAGTTTTTCTATGCAAATTGCTACAATTTGATCCTCTCGTTTTCAGATTCCTGAAAAAGAACTCCAGGAAGGGAATTTTGTCAAATTGAAGGGGATGTGTTTGGTTTCATTTCAGGTCCTTGTCAAGGTTCCTGCAAAATTTCCAGCCAATGTGGGAAACCTGACAATACTTGCAACCCAGATAGTTGTCCATACTGCTTGAAGACCTTGGCTAATAAACCAGAGCAGACAGACAATGAGACAGGAGATTCGGACAGCGATGGAGTCTACGAATTTACCCAGGATGCTCACTACCGTGATCAGAGGGACCCTCAGCGTTGGAAAGCCCGGGGAAGAAACACTTTAAAGCTTCTGGCCTTCTGGAAGGTGGTTTGTGAGACATTTCGGAAGATTGTAGATAGCAAGTACTTTGGACGTGGGATCATGATAGCTATCCTGATCAATACCCTCAGCATGGGGATTGAGTATCATGAGCAGGTAAGCAGAATTTTTTCTGTACTTCAGTGGTTATAGTTAGATTCTCTCTCCAGCAGGTGAGTCCCAGTTGCTGGCCTCATTTGTTCTCTCTTGGTTTGTCTCTTAGCCCCTTGAGTGAGATTTTATATCGTACAGCCCTGATTAATGCTGACCTCTTCCTCTATGCCTTACTCTGCTTAGCTATGGTTGTTCTGCCTGTTGTTAAACAGCCTGCAAAGTGTTGCAAGGGCAGCAAAGCTGGCAGATCCTGAGGGAGCATTTTATATGCTGGTTAGTGTTCAGGTCTGCACTGGTGGATTTAATTCAGTTAGTCTTGTTGCTTTGGAGTGAGATAAGGCAGGGAAGCAAGGAGGTGTGAAAGATGGTAAAAGAGTTTATAACACTGCTCTGATAGGCTTGGTGGTGGTCAGGACGAGCCCTTCCATAGGACAGTGGGAGGCATGTCTGCCTGTGGTAGTGGATGTTTGGAGGCAGCAGGTGGATAGGGCAGTGAGTGAGCTGCAATGAGATGTTGGAAGATCAAGCTTTGCATGTTGTGTGGCCTCCCTGGCACCCACTCACCTAATCTGCTGCCCTTGAGCAGTGGCGGAGCTTGGAGTGTGTGGAGGGGGGTGGGGGGTGGGGCTATGGCACAAGGGGTGTGACCACTGTGCAGGGGCATGGCTACAGGGCATGGAGGTGTGACCAGGGCACATGAGGGCATGGCCGGAGCATGCAGGGGCATGGCTATGGACCAGGACATCCCAGAAACATTGCTGCCTGGGGCGAATTGTCCCCACCACCCCCACGTTCCAACGCGACTGCCCTTGAGTGCAGCAAGAGATGCAGATGCTTTATCAGTGTTATCTGGCTGGCATCTGGATGTAGAGTGGAGGAGAGAGCTATCTTTTTTGTTCACCTAAGGCAGCAAAATGTTTTGGCCTGGGCCTGATTGCCGGGTTGTCACTGCGGTGACAAGATGGCAGATGGTGCAGAAGTCTCAGTAGGTGACAGTGGCAGCTGACGTTATCCACGTTGATGGTGCTGTGAAATCATTCTGAATTTTTGTTTGGACTTTGCAAGAGCTAGCCAAGAGACTGAACACTATCCCCAAAATAACTTCAGCACTTTGGCTAGTTCCTTCAAAGTTCAGACTAAACCACAGAGTGGATTCACAGCCCCACTGAGGTGGAAGATATCGGTTGCATCTGATAGGTGAAACGGAGAGTTTGTGAGTGTATAACGAACTGTTGCACTTTTTTTAATGTTACAGTAATAGTAGCAGAATTCCAGTAATCCGCCACATGCTTCAAGACTATTTGCTTATGTTAATCAATCATTTATATTTGATTTTGTAATAGCTACCTTGCAAACAACATATCATGAAATATGCAAACTGTACCATAAAATCAGTACTGTAATTGCATGCTTTGGTTTTTCTTTTCTTTTCATTTTTAAAATAACAGTCTCTTCTATACAGTTTGGATGAGCACGTCCTCCCTTGCTTAAAACTGACTTAGCTCTAGTCAATCATTTTGTGAGGAAGATAGTTACTTAGAAGTATATTTGCTGGAAGAAGCAGTTCGTATGGCCAAAATCAAAAATACTGGCACTGACTGCATTCTATTACTGTCAAGTAGCACATGGGGTGTGAAACATGCTCTGATTTCCTTAGGTTTGTGTCAGGTCTGTTCCTTCTCAAAGGATGAATCAAAGACATTCCTCCTAGTTCTGTCAAACTTGATGTTTTCCCCCTCAATGTCAGTGTTGTTTTGTGTTGTTCTCCTGTTCAGACTGCTAAATTATCTGTAAATTTGATTTTTTTAGAGGGTGCTGAAATTTTAAATGTGTTTTTTGGTAGATTCACTGCTCTGGAAGGGATTCCAGAATATAAAGTTTAAAATAGCTCCAAAGACAGCTAGAGGTACAAGCAACCTGGTGTCATCTCCATTACAAATTCAGGGACTTAGGGATGTGTATTCTAAGACTCTCTTTGATTGAGGAAGAGAGGTCCAGAGATGGATTAGTAATTGATCTCCTTGTAGATGATCAGTGATATGCACATCACTTATGATGTGCTTCTGACTTTCCATCACAGTGTTAATTTGAGTCCATGCTGAACTTGCATTTTTTGAGCTAGGTCTCCTAGTTATTGTGCCCAGCTTCCTGGACTGGGGTCACTGGTTTTAGAAACTAGAATTTGGGGAAGTAAGAACTTGTGATGTCTCTCTGTAGACCATTTTGTAGTTTGCAAAGCAATGACCCCATCTATGTTCAGCCATGAGCAGCAATCAGTCCTAGCTTTGTAACAACAGTGCCTATATGATATATATGGTTGCTGCAAGAAAAAATATTTTGGGTTCAACCTTTACCTTTTCAGGAATACATTAGAAATATATTTGGTTTACACCTTAAAAATTGTCATAAGTAACCTGAGGGCCATGTTATTTGTTATGAGTTAGTATGTAACTTAACCTCAGTTCTTTTCTTTTTTAAAAATGAAAAGTAGCCTTGGTCACTTGAGTATTGTTTTTGAGGGGGCTGGAGGGAGGGGGATTATAGACATATGCCAGCCACTTAAAATCTCTATCCTAATGCTTTTGCCTACATGCAGAAAAACGTATGCATCTTTTTCATTTTCTCATTGGGAAGAAGAAAAAAGACTGGGATGCAGACTGAGAATTTGAACAGGAAAACAAGCTAATGGGAAAAAAGATTAGGCATCTGGATGGGGACAAAATTAATTTGGTTTGCATTTTAGTATGATCCAACCTAATGTGTGCTTCCTAAACCAATGTGTGACCCAGAATGCAACTTTCCTTCAGTTTTTGCATATCACAAGATTTTCTGATGGAGTTTTGCAAAGATAAGAAATTGAGAACCTTATAGAAACCGTAAAACAGATAAATGTAGTCACTTCTAATAATGCACCTTCCTAGTGCCTCCCTATGCAGTTGTCCATTCACAATATCCTGACATTCTGTTCATTAAACAAAAAAGAGACTAAGTTACACATCTCTGCATGTAATGTGTAGCTTGCTGTACACTGTTACACTGCATATTTTATTTTATTCAGCCAACAATTCCCTTGTGCCTTTAAACTACCTTCCTCACTGAATTTTTTTCCTAGGCAGACTTGATAGTGGGCAAGTCACCACTGAATACATTGGAACTTAACTTCCTCTTACACGTGTTGAACAGCTATTGTTAAACTGATGTCAGTGTTGGACTGCAATGGCCATGATGTCTGGGAATGATGGGAGTTTTCAGCAAAGGCTGACATACAGGGCCAAACTGTCTTTCCGTTGTTTACTTTGCTTCCTTCCTAGCTCCATTTTAGTTTGTACAGTCATTTGATGCTGTTGCGTGCAGTTGCCTTCATTCTCTTTTTCGTAGCTAGCTCTCTGTGTCGGAATGGTAGTTGCCAGCTAAATTCTGCAGGTGCAATTGCTAATTATGGTGCCATTCTGGTGTATTAACGCATCAGTGGCTGTGCATTGTGAGGGCTGAAGCCCATTTGTTGTGCTAAAGGTGTCCCTTTAAGCCAGCATGTTTCTTGAAACGTTAATACAATGTGGCTGATTAACCTTTGTTTTCATTAGACCTTAAATGGAGAGGCACTCTTTTGGCTTGCCGGTTGGAACTGTCACATGCTGCTTGACCTTCATTCGATAACCTTACTCAAAACAAATCTCCACAGCCAAAAGAAGGATTGACTGATTACTTTAGAAATTCATTAATTCTTTCAATAATAATACCAAGAGTATCATTTCTTTGGAGCCTGGGGAAAAACTAGAAAACTTGATGCAAAGTTCACATTCTACATTTTTGATCGCTTAAAGCACAGATGGAAATGTCATCTCTGTTTAAGTCGGCTATTGCTTCCTGCAGTGGGAACACAGCACCACCTCTCCTCTCCTCTCCTCTCCTCTCCTCTCCTCTCCTCTCCTTTTACCCCTCTTCTGTACAAAATAAACTGACCGGGGACATGGCACAAAGGGGAATGCAGTGATGATCAAGGCAATTTGCTCAGGGAGATGACGTTTGTCCTCACCCACAAGAGGGGAGTTGTGCCAGGAGAGGGGTCTGCTGGGAGGTGGCGCCTTCAGCACCAGTGTGCCGAAGAATATGGACCAAAGATGATTAAGTGAGGAGCCCTGAGGGATGTTGTGTGGGGAGGAATCTGGGACTGAGGCAGGTTGTTAAGTAAGTACTCTTTGAGTTTCAGAGTGCTATCTTTAAAAAATAATAGTATCAATCTAGAGACTGTAATGTCCTAGTTTTTCCTGCAAACTCTTAGAGTGAATAGTGGATGTTGAATCCTATTTTATTAATTCATCTGATTAAAGTGGTAGAAGAGAAGAAGGAGATGTTTTTTCTGTAAACTCCTGTGGCTTACAGTGTGCAGTTTCATAATCTGACAGTTATGAGATAGGGAATTAGAGTTGAGAATTGATGGCTGTGGTCTTTCTGCTGCGATTATAAATGGTGAATGTGACCTTTTCTCCTAAACTTAAGAGCAAACAAATCAGCTTTGCTAAATGTATCTTCATTGTTGGGTTGTTTAAAAACAAATGAAGGCTTTTAAAAGAGTACTTGAGTTTATTAGTTTTTATATTAGGATTTCTTGCATCTTTAATGCAAATATACAACCCAGGCAATTCAACACACATGGAACCTTGGCTTTGTGAAGTGTACCAAGCTGATAAGAATTTGGCATCTAAGATGCTGGTGTTATGCCATCACACTTGTCATACTGAATAGTAGTATAATTTGTATCACAGGATGCAGAATATCATGATAATTGCCATGAGCATTGGCAATGATGTGTCCTAAACTGTAAATTCTAGTAGAGTGAGACTAGAAAATGTTAGGCGGGTAGGAAGCAATGTGGTTGCAATTTGATCTCTGCAAATTTCCATACCAATATACTTAATTTGGACCTCCAACACCAGTAACGGAACTGAAATGCATACCAGAACTTGCACTTTCCAAATTTGCAGACTTTGCATTTTTACATAACAGTTCCTCATTCAAAACATTAATTTAAAAGAAAATGTAGAAGGATGCATATTTAGGAAAAGGTGAACACAAACATGCATACCTTACTGGAAATAATATTCAAAACCACATACTGTACAAGAGTAAATTGTATACATTATTTTAAAAAAGTACATCTCTTAGTACATACATTAGAAATTGCCCACAGAAATGCCTTTTTCCCCCCACACAATTGTCCAAAACCAAGCCAAAACAAGCTTAAAGTCAAGAAACAGAGACGTAAACTTGAAAGATTTGCTGATCACTATTCTTGGGCAGCGCAGAAGCTAATTGCAGATGCCCACTATAAATTAAATTCCCAAGGAGGGACAGGATGGACATGACAGCTTCTTGTCTGTGTCATTTTTGCATGCCTTTGCTTGTAGATCTGTTCTATGCAGTTGCTGAATAATCCACAGATGATATGTTTTAATCCACATAAACATTTCCTTTCAGTACAAATTTAATAACATACTTTCCTAAAAATACATGTTTCTAAACAACAACAAAGAATCCAGTGACACCATAAAAACTAACAAGTTTCTCTAGAACAGGCTTTTTGTAAGCTGCATTCCACAGAATCCTTACGCCAAATAAAACATATTAGTCTAAGGGGCCACTAGATTCTTCTCCTTTATGCTGCAGCAGACTAACACAACTACCCCTCCCTATGCTTCCCAGTACACCTTACCTCAAAGTACATATTTCAAATGCCTTTTGATAATATCTTTCAAGCTGAGAACTGCATCAGAACACTCAGGTCCCATGAAGACTGATGGATTATTGAGTTCTGATTCACATCTTAATTGATGAGGAGCAGATGGCCATACTAGAATTCACAAAGACCCAATTCCTGAGGATCCCTCCTGTTCAGCAGCATGTCAGCATTTTATTTCAAATTAATGAACTCCTTTTGGAAATGTGCTATTAGGAGTTTCTGCTGATACTCATCATCATATTAAGGCCCTTCATCATGGGGTAATTATTTTGAGGTGCCAACATGATTGTTCTGAAACACAAGCATGTGTTGGGAGCAAGTGGGATGGGTCCTTACAACAACATTCACAGCTGTGGTCAGGGACTCTAGAACAGAAATGTGCAGGTGCTTGAGGCCCCTAAGACTAGGCTAGGATGGGTTGAACCATCCCCCTGCAAAATAATCATGCAAAATTGGACCACCAGAACTCCCATATGGTTGATCCTTTTCCAGAGTTATCAGTCAGAAAAGTGTGCTAAATGCTCAATCACAAATATATATATATATATATATATATATATAGACAACTATTGTTGCTGAGCCCCCCAAGGAATAATAATGCCTTCCTGCAATCTCACCTATATGCACTTACTTGAGAGTAAACTAACTGAACGAATGGAGGGTATTTCTAAGTATACATTGTACTTGCAAGAACCTTAATATTTAAATATGTTTGAATTATAATGGATAGGATAAGTAATTTGCCCTTTCTCTGCAAGTATTTGAAAATAGGCAAAATTAATAACCTGCTTGCCAGTATTGAGGGCTCCCCACACATGTCTTAAAAATAGTCCCAGGAGCTCTGTAATGAATATTCTGTGAGCAACAGTTCATTTAGGGCCATCCAGACTCTTTGATATTTTACAGTAAATGGTAGTTGCTAACCTCATATCAAAGCACAGAGAGATAAATCTTATTATAACTCCAAACAAGAGTAGATCCATTAAATCAATTACTGAATGGTAAGTCAGTGGTTATGTAAATCCAATGAGCGCAATGGGTCCCCTCTAGTTCAGACTTGCCATTGAACATAGGCTATTGTGCCCAAAATTATTTTGGTACCTATGTCTGGCAATCAATTTTTTTAAAAATGAACTTAAGCACTTTAAGAAGTGCTGCCCATTATTTCTGAATATATACCACTAATGAGTCATACTCATGAACAGCATATTAGAAAAGCATTGAAAAAAGAAACATCTCAGTACATTCACTTTTAGGAAGATCAGCTATTCAGCAGAAGGAGCTGTCATAATTACTTAAGGCATCACATAAGCTATCCTTAACCAGGTTTCCTTAATAAGGAGAAATTGAGGATTTTGTTATTAATAGAAATAAGTGGCATATTTCACTCACATTTTAGATTTGCTGCCTGCTTTTAAAATGGTATTGAGAAAGAAATTCAAGAATCATGTTAGCAGAAGGAAATGTAAATATAATGCACTTGGATACAGCTGTATTGAACTACAGTGTCCAGGCCCACTCTGTGGGGATTACTGGAACCCTCTCTCTCTCTCTCTCTCTCTCTCTCTCTCTCTGTATGTATGTATGTATGTGTGTGTGTGTGTGTGTGTGTGTGTGTATATATATCTCATCTGCTAAAGAGAATTGGTAACCCTGCTATCCTAATGCTATCACACCAGTCTACACAGCATTCAACTTCTCTGCCTCCCACAGAGATAAAGGACTTTGACCCCATCAATTATTCTGAACGAAGGACCTCCTAATATGCTGAAAATCATTGATCTGATGACACAATTATCCCAGCCAGAGCTAAAATTGGCCTCCAATAGTACTGTAGGGATTAGATAAAACATTATTGGACACATGGCAGAGATCACATTAGTGCAAACAACATGGTAATGGAAAGAAACTGTAAAAAGCAGGAAATAAACCAGTCGCTTCCAATTTAATATCAACTAAGCAAATCACGGTCTTGAAGGAACAACCTGCAGTGGGATGGGGGAGAGGATAATGATAATCAAAATGGCTTCATTGCAGGGAGGAAGGAGAGAAATCAAAAAGACATGCAGTGTCTAAAGAAGGTTGTAGGAATCCCCCTCCCCCCGCAACATCAGTCAAAAAGCAAACAGATGTCCAGGTGTGTGCAAAAGGACATCCAGACAGTCTCAAGTGTCTGCTTGCTGCATTTGAATGAAGGCACCAGTTTCTGAACACTGATATACTCCAGCAAAAATCTACATTAATTTTCTCTCTTACTGAGGCCTTCCCTCTAGTTCATTCATTCTAGTTACCCTTGATACTGCAGGCTGCATTCTGACAACACAGTAGCCTGCCACTGTTTGACTCTCAAGCATGTCTATCAGATCAAGCTAGGCCAATGGACAGAACCATAGGAACTGTACAGCCAGATGTTTAGTTGTTTCTAAGCCAGGTGGAACCCTGACCATCTCCCTTGAAAAAGAAGAGGATGAGCAGGAGAGATAAAATCTATGGATGCAGCAGTTGCTGCTTACTAGCCCACTGCAGCAGGACTGCTGGTGATGATTTAAGATTCAAGTGGTTATCTTTGGCATGATACAGTTAAGACACATTTAAAAAGTATTATATTAGAAAGGCTGTTCTATGAGCATGGTATAACTATAAGCAGAGATTTTTTTTTCCTAAGATGGTATTAGCCACCTCATCCTAGAACACTACTTCTGGAAGGAATGGGATAAAAATCAGAGAAGGTTGTTTTATTATGACCTTTTGTATTTTGAACAAGACAGCTGAGAGTTTAAATCAAGTGAGAAGCTTCTTAGGTGAGACAAAGTTCTTAATTGGTTTGCTTATATACAACCCAACGAAAGATTTAATCAACATGAGAGAAATGCAGCCACTGAAGTTGAAGAAAATGAGTTTATTTAGAGTTGTGTAAAGATGATGACCATGTAATTAAAAAAGTATACATATGCCTTTGGAAACTAGACACAGAAGATGAACCTGTTAAAAAGTACATGATAAGGTGGACCCAAAAATTTTGGGCACAGTGTTCAAATAGATATATGGGGAAAATGTGGGCTAAAATATAAAATTTATTTTGTGTAATAAAAGAAAACATGTATAATATGATGTATAGATGGAATCTAAGCCCAAATAAAATGCCAACATTTTCTAAGAATGTTTCAGATCAGTGCTGGAAATGTCAATATAAGGAAAGCTCCTCTTTTCACATGTGGTGGACTTGTAAGAAAGTAAAAAGTTATTGGTGTAAGATCTACGTGTTAATCCAAAAAAGTTTTAAAGATGAATTTTGTAATGTCACCAGAAAAGTTTATGCTGGTCATTATAGCTAAAGAATTGGATAGTAAATACAGATTACTTCTTTATTATATGGTAACAGAATATTGTTCACTCAAACATGGCAAGGGACTAAAGCACCAACAATGAAGGATGGATTGTTAAAGTTGCTGAGTTAGCCCAAATTGCCAAACTAAAGTGGGTTTTAAAGGATAAGCCAACTGAAGATTTTTTAAAAGAATGGAAACAATTTGTGTACTTTTTGAGCAATAAGAAATCTAACAATACAATAATTTGTGTCTGTAGTGACTAATAATTCTAGAAGGATTACTTAACTGGATCTGTAATGGTAGATTAATTTCTTTTCTTTTTTTTAAAAAAATTTCCCTTTCATTATAGTTTGGCTTGAGGAGTCAGAGCTCTCTTGTGTTTTAGTAAGTTTAGTGTTTTACTGTAGTTAGTGTTCACTGTTTCAGCTTAGTAGTTAGTACTTAGTGTATATGTTTCAGTTTTCATTTTATTTCCTTTTCTTCATTTTAAAAGTATATTTCTCTGATTGTGACTGTGACTCTAACTGTGAATTTGATTGTTTGTTTTAACATTAATAAATAAATAATCTAAAAATGAAAAAGAACTGCTGCTGGCAAGCTATTGTGGGAAAGCCTAGAAAAGAAAGTAATTCAATAGGAAGGCATTTTTAAGAACAACAAAAAAATCTACAAAGGAAGCATCACACGAAATGATGGTTAATGTGCACATTCAGTTTGCAAAATACCAGTGTAACCTTTTCAGGCACTTTTTAAGCTCATTTAAGAGTTTTAATGCTAAATCCTTAGTGCATCAAACGGCAGGGGTCTTGAGCAGGTGACTGTACAAACGTTGTAAAGTTGTCACTAAGTAACATTAAAACCTAATAACCACTGCAGCATGAAAATATCAGCCATCTGTGCCACAGGGTATAAGGAAAATGTGCTTGCAAAATGGATCAGAAACTAGTAGGTCAACAGAAGAATTCAAGATTTTTTTTCCTTGCAAAAATGTGGGCTATTCCTGTAACAGTTGGAGTTTATGCATAAAAAATCCTAAGATGCAAGGGGTCTTTGGCCTGTAGCAGAACAGGGCTGAGTAACTGACTTGCTCCTTATGTGTTTGTATATGTGTTTTTTCAGTTTGCTTCTCTGGCCCTTTCCACACCGGGCTATTAAAATGGTGCAGAGCGACCTCTGACGGAGGTCTTCTGCACCATAGAGTGGACTGGGGCGGTCTACTTTTTGTAGTTCCGCACCTCAGTTCTTTTCAGAGCGACCGGAACTAGTCGCGCAGTGTGCTTTTTAAAAACCTCTTTTTAGAGGTTTTTAAAAAGCACGGACTGCGCAACTCCGTGTCACTCCGTCCCCGCACTCCGGTGCAGATTTGCAGGCACGCACAAGTGCGTGCCTGCAGATCTGCCGGGGGCGGGCTTTAGGCTGGCGAGCTTCTCCGGTTGGTGGAGAGCCTCCAGCAACTGGAAGCCACCATTTTGGATGCCGGGGCGAGCTCGCACTGCTCCTCGTCCCAACGGACTTGCCTAGACACTGAAGAAATCTGGTGAGTCTCGTTTTTTCGCAGTTCCTTTCCTACATGCAGAAAGGGCCTCTGCCTCCTGTGATGGTTGCCACTAACTAAAGAAGAAAGAATATTTGTTCCATCTCATGAGATAACTTGCAGAGGGGAACAGTGAGGGGACAGAAGGGGCTCCTAAGGCACACAGTGACTCCCCCCCCTTAAACTTACCCTTCCTAAGCAAGATGATAGTGGCTCTGATCTAGAGGAGGAGGGGAGGGTTCAGCTAGTTTTAACTTTGATCCAACTTGCACATAAGAGATTGGCCTTGTGGATTGCTTTAAGAGGCAGACAGTAAATGTCTGAGCTACAAGCATGATAGACCGCACAGTTTTAAAGAACTTTGTCTGTATTAAGGCCATTTCGATCTCACTGTTTCAGAGTTGAAACTTGAGATCTGATAAACCAACAGGACAATGGAAACTATCAGGCCATTTGCAGAAAGCAGGCCTGTTGAATTTAATTTAAAATGCTGATATATTCCAGTCATGGTTTTGAGAATTTCTTTGAATGAACAATGGAGAAACTTTGAAGAGAAAGAGAAGTAGGAAGCAGATGGAAGATGATAGTTGTAGCTAGGGGAAGTGAAAGAAAAGGAGGATAAGGGAAGGAGGGAGTAGCCTGGAGAACTGGAAAGGGAGCAGAAAGAGAAGGAGGGAGACAGAGTAGGTTAGAAGGGAAGAGAAAAAACTGGTGAGTGGTGAGTGAGAGAGGGAGAAGGAGGAAGAGGAAAAACGAGAGAGAAAGAAAGAGATAAGAAAAGAAGGGAAGGGGAGGACATTAATCAGGAGTTGTGACAAGGGTCAGAAGGAAGAAGAGAACAAAAAAGAATAAAAGAGAGGGACTAGTGAACTATAGTGAAGATGAGTGGAGGGAGGAGATGCAAGAAGAAGGAGGAGGAGGATTAGAGAAAAAAGGGAAGGAAAAGAAGTTTGTCTTATGAGTTGTATACAGGGGAAGGGAAAAGGAGAGAGACAGTGTGAGGAAAAAGAAATGGGATTAGGAAACAAAGGAGAAGATCATCATAGCCAGGAGTAACTAGAAAGATGGAGAAGAAAAAGAGGCTGAGAGAAAGGGCAAAAGGGAAAGAGGAGACATTTAGCTAGGAGTTGTAGTACAACAGGGGATAGAGGAATGAGAAAGAGAGAAGCAAAATCAAGAATTAATGGAGAAAGGAGTCTCATTTCTAAACTAAGATGATGAGGAAAGATTAATGTCACACTTTCTGCTAAGGCATACAAAAATGCTGGACTGTATCTTCAGCCATTTAAGACAGAGTAAGAAAGGTGGGAGAGAGCCAGCATGGTGTAGTGATTTGAGCATTGGACTATAACCCTGGAGACCAAGGTTTGATTCTCCACTCAGCCATGGAAACCCACTGGGTGGTTTTTGGGCATGTCACACACTCTCAGCCCAAGAAAACCCTGTGATAGGTTCACCTTAGGGTAATCATAAGTCAGAAACAAGCTGAAGGCACAGATTAACACGAAATGTTGGAACGGAACAAGATAAGTTAGCAGAAAGACAGGAGAAGCCACAGATAAATAATCTTATAATACGATATTCAGTTACTCCTGGGGTAGTGATTGAGAAATCTTCTCTCCATATAGATCACTCTGTCCTGATGCTGGCAGTGGTCTGAGAAACTTTGACAGACAGAGAAGAGGATTGATAAACCCTCTGGAGTCTACAACAGCCACTTCAAAATAGCCTGTACCAGTGGGTATTTTTTAAAAAAGCATTATTTTTAAGGCAGCACTCTCACCCTAAGATATCTGTCATCATACTCAAGTCCAGAGTAGTGGGGCCTGGTACTCTGAGCCAAGTCCTGGTGTCTGGGGCTCCCAGTCCTAAAGGCAAGGGTTGAAAACACTTACTAATAGAATAATATTTCCAGGTTATACACAATCAAATGACTGATGAACAAGAAGAGCAAGATGTAAAGAAGCCATGCTTGTAGGGGACACCATGCTTGAGATGCCATGATTTGAAAGACCCTGTCTCTCATTCTCACCCCATCATGCTACTGATGATGTGTACACACAAAGCAGTGCTCAGAATGAGAAGCCAGTAGCCATGCTAGCCGGAGGATCTGGGGAAATGTAATACAAAAAAAAAAAAAAAGACATTTCCTAATTGATTGTGTTTATGGGCAAGTGGAAGAGCAAAGAAATGGCTGCATTGACTCTAAAATTAATAAATGAATTGAGACTTCCGGTGGAGACAACGTGGTGGAAGGTAGGGAATCCGCGGAGCTGCGGAATCCCGAAGTCCTGGTGGGGTCAGAACCCCGGATTACAATCTAAAGAAAATGGGGACAAGTTCCCTTTGGTAAAAGGAATACGGAGGCGACTCGAGGGGGACCCGGATTAAAGACAAGTGGACAGAAGGGGAGGAAAGTGGATCTGTCCACGAAGCTTACAGACGGGTCGCAGAGCCGCCATTACCTCGCCGGGCAGCCCGGAGGCTTTAGCCACATCACCATCGATAGAGCTGCAGGTCTGTTTTGGACCAATCAATAATAGAAAATTTATCAGACGGGGTAGGTGAGACCCGACAATCCTTTATTGAGTGAATCTTAATTTAAATACTCTAATCTACATAAAGAGTTAGTCTGTAAATATAGGCTTCTGTAATACTAAAAAGAACACGTGGCCGCATGGTAAAGGCTACGGTGCTGGGAGGCGTGACTTAAAAAGATAAACTTCCCCATTTACGAACAAATATTAATAATTTAAGGTTTTGTTTCTTTTTTGGAATAAAATTTCGAGATTGAATACTGTATAAAAGTTTGGAAGAGATCATACTGAACTTCTAAATATTGTGATACTGAGATCTAAGGGGAAAAAAAGGGACGAGAGGTTTCAAGACGGGAAAGACGAAAAGAGATGAGGGAGCTGTGTGATGGAAGACTGAACGTTGGGAGAGAACGTGTGAGACGAGTGTTGGTGCAATAGACGATAGAGCGAGGGTCGGAAGATTGGGGGAAGAGAAAGGCAAAGGCTGAAGGGAAAGTGACGGTAGGTGGCGAGCTGGATCGACGAAAAGGCCGGCGGATGAGAGAGACGGATGAGAGAGACGGGGGGACGAGCGAAGAAGGGAGAGGCCGAAAGACGTGTGGAAAGCAGTGAGATGAGCGGCCAAAGGACGAGCGACGGTAGGTGGTGAGTTGAGCGATGAAGGGCCAGTGGACGAGAGAGAGAGGTGAGAGAGACGGGGGCAAAGTGGAAGAAAGAGAAAGGAGGAGACAGAAGGACGAGCGACGGTAGGGGCTGAGACGAATGGAAGGGTCGGCTGACGAAAGGGAAGAGACGCGGAGAGAAGATCGGGGAGGGGAAGGGCCGAAGAATAAGTGGTAGCAGGAGGAGGAGACGCGAAGGACTGGCAGACGAGAGAGATGGAAGACGAGGTTTGAAGTAGTGGGGAGGGAGAAATAAGGAGAAGTTTACTATTGTGGCAGGTTCAGTTGGATAATGCTTTCAGGGGGTGGATGCCTAAGTGGGCTCAGAGTGTCTGAGTAAATTAACTTTCTGTAGATTGCTTCTAATTTACATAATATTTAGATATATTTAAATATTTAAATAGCTACCAAAATTAATAATTAATTAATTAATTAAGGTGAACAGAGGTCTCTCTTCAGAGTAGTAAACAAGGGAAAAGAGAGAATATAGCATTGGAATCCTGATTTGAGCTTTACTACTAATAATTGAATTTTGATATATTGATATAATGATATATTTTGATATATTTTGGTATTTTGATATAAATCTTCAAGATTTGATATTAGTAAGGAAAGTGACTAGATAGGTAAGGAAAGTGATTATTTCAGAGATAATAACAAGAATAATAACAATAATAATAAAAAGAGGAGTAAGGAATTAACGTGAAATAACAAAAAAAAAATTTTTAAAGGAGAAATAAAATAACATAGATTAAATAAGGAGAAAGCAGATAGATAAATCTCAGAAGACCACAGAAGATTAAAACTTGGAAGGTCCAGAAGGAAAAATTTCAAGTCAGTATAATTAAAGGAGAGAGAGAGAGAGAGAAGATGATGGCAGCGGGGAAAGGAAGGCGGCTATGGGAGACAGAAAACACAAATACAGACATTAATACAAAGAAGAGCCTCTACAGAATTGAAGCTGTCCAACCCAGAAGCCAAGATCTTATTGCCAGAGACTCAGAGTTTGATACAAAGTGGAGAACCAACATAATGAAGAGATAAGGAAGCTGACCATGACATTTAAAAACGAAATGAAAGAGACAAGAACAGAAATGAAGCAAATGAGGTTGGAGATTAAAACAGAGATTAAGAAGGAATTAGAGGTTTTTAACAATAAATTGGATAACATCACAAAGGAACTAAGAGGCGTAAATGAGAAGGTTACAGAAATAGAGGGAAAATCTCTGAGAATGGAAGCACAGATGAAGAAGATGGAAGAAAGGACAGAACTTTAGAGAAGACGACATTATTGATCGACATAAAGAATAGAAATAAACAATAAAAATAAGAGGATTGCGGGAAGCTTCTCAGGAGGACCTGTATGAAAGACTAACTCGACCATTGGCTCAACTTATTAATTGGGTTCCAGAACAGTTGGATCTTGAATTAGACAGGATTTTTTGGGTGAACTCAATAATAGCCAGAAGGAATATACCACGCGATATAGTGGTCTATTTCCTAAGAGAAAGGGTGAAAAATTTGGTCATACAACAGAGCTACGTAAAAAAATTGATTGTAGATGGAGATGAATTAAAAAATTTTAAGGATGTACATCCCACCACCCTAAAACAAAGAAGAGAGTACAGCTTCCTCACACAGTTGTTACGAAGTAAAGGAATACGATACACTTGGGAAAGAACTGAAGGTATCTCCTTCGTATGGAAACAAAGAAAATTTATATTGAACACAGTTATTAAAGCGAGAGAATTTTGGAAAAAATATAAAGAGGGCTTGATGGGACAGAGGGGAAGAAAGAAGTGTGGAAGAAGAAGAAATCGAGAAAGATACTGGCCAATTAAGGCAAACGATTGGGAAACCTCAAAGAAAGTTAAGGGATAAAGACAAGTTTACGGATAAGAAGAGAGGAGAAGAAGAAAGGAAAGACAAGAAGAAGATACTGAGGAGAGAGGAAGAGAGGGAGAGAAGAATCAAATTTCATAGATCCAGAGTTAGAGGAAAGAATAGAAGAAATTGAAGAATAAGTAATCAACAGAGGAGATAAGGGAAGGGGGGAGAGAAAGAAGGAATTTTTTTTCTTTAAAAAAAAACAGGTTATAAAATGAAATTAAAATTATTGTAGTGGAATATTCACGGTTTAAATTCCCCAATTAAAAGGAAACATATATTTCATCAATTCGAAAGTAAATTTAGATATTATTGCATTGCAAGAAACTCATATTAAAGAAAAAGATCTAAAATATATTAAAAACCCAAAATTTGGTCAATCATTTTCATCCTCAATAGATAAGAAAAAAGGGAGTAACCATATTTGTAAATAATAGATTCGAGGCAAGACAATTTGGGAAGGACGATATGGGGCATTGGGTGGGAATAGAGGTAAATGCAGGAAATTTAAAATTAATAGTAGTTGCAATATATAGCCCGTTAGAAGGTAAGAGTAGATTTTACTCAAAGTTATTGGAGGCTTTATTAGAAGTGGAAATAAAAGATCATAGGATGATTGTAATGGGGGACTGGAATGGTGTAATGGACCCGATGATAGATAGATCTAATTATAAGAACAAGAAAGGTAATAGTAGGAAAAATCAAGGTAAACTCCCCAAAACCTTTTTTGAAATGTTGGAGCATTTATCATTGGTAGAAGCTGGAGATGGGTACATGGGGGAAAGGAAGAATATACTTACTTTTCCGACCAACATAAATCTTGGTCTCAAGAATTGATATGTTTTTCCTGTCGGTAGATATGTTGAAGAACATAAGGAAATTAGAAGTCCTCCCCAGAACATACTCAGACCATAATCCAATATTAATGATATATCAGGGAAAAGATACATACAAATGGAAATTGAATAACAGTTTGTTAAAAAATGAATTGATAGTAGGGAAAGCAAAGAAGGAATTGGGAAATTATTTTAAAAATAATTTAGGTAAAGGACAATCAGAGCAAATAGTATGGGAAGCTAGCAAAGCGGTCATGAGGATACTTCATTAATCAAACGCACAAGGTGGGTGACAAAGGGTAAAAAGAGAAAGAAAAAAAAATATATGCATTATAACAGGAAAAGGAAAATAAATTAAAAAAATTCCCTCAAAACTCAGAATTATTGAAGGATGTACAAATGTTAAGGAAGCAAATATCATTATTAGCAATGAATGAAATAGAAAATAAAATGAAATTCGTAAAACAAAGACAATTTGAATACACAAACAAAGCTGGCAGATGGCTAGCGTTTAAGTTAAGGAAAGAGAAAAAGAGAAACGTTATATAAAAGGATTACGAGAGGGACAGGATATTTATTATCAATATGTAAAGATTAAAAATATTTTTTTTACTCACTTTAAAGAGTTATTTAGAAAGGAACAGTGGTCACAGGAGCTGAAAGATAGTATGACGAAATATTTGGATCAAGCAATGTTAAGGAAGGTTTCGGATAAACAAAGAGAAGATTTAGATAAGCCTATAATAGCACAAGAAGTAAAGGATGTGATTAAAAAATTTAAAGATAGAAAAATCCCCAAAAGTTACCGATGGATTCACGGCATTGTATTATAAAAACTTTCAAGAAGAAATAACCCCTGTATTAGTTCAAGTATTAAATTCAATTGATCAACAAACATTCCCAAATACATGGAAGGAATCAAATATAGCTTTGATTCCAAAAGGGAGAAAGCTTTATCGGATAAAAAAGAATTATAGACCTATTTCATTATTAAACATTGATTATAAAATAAATATTAGTAAATTGGATACATGATGATCAAAATGGATTGTTACCAGAAATATTGAAGAATAATATAAGAATAGTTCTTGATACAATTGAATTTTATCAGAAACATAATCAGAAAAAAATTAACTTTAATATTTACAATGCCGAAAAGGCATTCGATAATGTAAATTGGCCTTTGATTTTTGTTACTTTGGAAAAGATGGGATTGGGAAAAGGATCTATGATCTGGGTAAAGGCAATTTATAAGAAGCAAAAAGCAAGTTTAATTGTAAATGGAGAAGCTACAAAACAATTTACAATACATAGAGGTACCCGACAAGGGTGTCCACTGTCGCCTTTATTATTTATAATTTGTTTGGAAGTCCTGAATAACAATATAAGGAAAGAAAGTACAATAAGAGGAATTAGAATAAGAGATAAGAAATTAAATTGCAAGCATATGCAGATGATTTGGTAATAATTTTAGAAGATCCTATTAATAGTATTATCAGAGTAATGGATATATTGAAACAATATGGTGAATTTGCAGGATTCAAGGTTAATGAAGAAAAATCATTGATGTTGACGAAAAATTTATCATTAGAGCAAGAGAAGGAATTAATGGAAATGTCGGGCTACAAAGCAACGAAAAAGGTTAGGTATTCAGGGATAATAATAGCCAAAAATAATTCAGAACTATTTGATAATAATTACAAAAAAATTTGGGAGAGATAATTAGAGAAATGGAAAGATGGAGAAAGTTGCAGCTTTCCATACTTGGTAAAATTGCAGCTATTAAAATGAATATGCTACCAAAAATGATTTTTTTATTTCAAAATCTTCCCATAATTTATAATGAAAAACCTTTTAAAAATTGGGAGAGGGAATTAAGCAAATTTATTTGGAACGGGAGGAAACCCAAGAATAAATGAAGTATTCAAAGGATAGAAAAGAGACAGGAGGGCTGGGATTACCAGATTTAAAATTATATTATGATGCATCGGTATTGTGTTGGATTAGAGATTGGATAGAATTCTAAAAGATACAAATTATTAAATCTGGAGGGATTTAATAATTATTATGGTTGGCACGCGTACCTTTGGTACGATAAACATAAAGTAATGACTTCATGGACCACTATATTAGGAAAGCAATTTTAAAAATTTGGTTAGAAGTGAGAAATAAATTTTATTTAAAAATATCCTGTTGGGTGTCCCCACATGAAGCTTTTTACCGATTAGAAAAAATCAAAACGAAGGGATGGATAAAATATAAGGATATATTAAAAAAAGAAGGGAATACTACAAAGCTTAAAAACAGGGAAGCTAATAGAAGATGGATATAATATACACTGGCTCCTTCATGCACAATTAGCGGGGAAATATAAGGAAGATAGTAAAATATGGGAAATTTCATCCGAAGAGATAGAATTAGATAAATTAATGAAAACTGGGGTGATACGTCCATTAAGTAAAATTTATAAATTACTTTTAAATAAGAATATGGAGAATGAAATAATAAAAGATAATATGATAAGATGGTCGCGAGATTTGGGTAAATCGATTCCATTACAACATTGGGAAGAAGCGTGGAAATTAAATCAAGAATTCACCAAAAGTAATAATTTGAAAGAAAACTTTTTAAAATTATATTATAGATGGTATCTGACTCCAGTCCAAATTGCAAAAATGCAAAAGAATAAAGCGAAGGCTATTTGTTGGAAGTGTTCGGAGATAGGTTCCTTCTTTCACTGGTGGTGGTGGTGTAAGAAAGCAAAGAAATATTGGTCATTAGTTCACGGTTTAATAATACAATAGCTGAAAATTAGGATTCCAATGCAACCGGAAATATTTCTGCTAAATATGTTTGAGAATATAGAAAAGACTGTAAGAAAAAAGTATCAAAGAATTCTAAGTTATATGATATATGCCGCAAGAATAGTATTTGCTAGAAAGTGGAAGGAAGAACATATACCAACGGTAGAAGAATGGGCAACCAAATTATATGAGTTGGCAGAGATGGATAAACTGACACTAAAATTAAAAAATAAAAATAAAAACTTTAAAAGTGAATGGGAGATCTTAAACCCTTTATGGGAAAAATATTGGGGGGATTATGCAACGATTGGATTATATGAATAAGAGTAATAGTAATATTTTTAATAAATATAATATAACTGTTATGTTTGGAAGTAAATAAATATGAAAGAGTACAATGGATTGGGAAGTGACTACCGTTAGGAGAAAGATGTACAATAGATGTGAATGTTAGAAAAATGCAGTTGAATAGATTAGAGTAAATGTATTGCTGTAAAGTGTAAGTAAAATTAATAAATGAATTGACTGGCATCCATCTGCGACTGCAGCATGCTTCTATTTTTCCCTCAGGGAACCACTGCTTGTA
The DNA here is from genome assembly GCA_948472985.1 of Iguana delicatissima. Taxonomy (NCBI): domain Eukaryota; kingdom Metazoa; phylum Chordata; class Lepidosauria; order Squamata; family Iguanidae; genus Iguana; species Iguana delicatissima. The sequence continues at coordinate 1,201,365 of CAOKZL010000593.1, forward strand.
AGGCAGTTGAGAACCACTGCTTGTAAGGCAGTGGTCTCAACCTGTGGGTCCCCAGATGTTCTTGGACTTCAGCTCCCAGAAGCCCTGAGCATTGACCATAGTGGCTGGGGCTTCTGGGAGCTGAAGTCCACAAACATCTGGGGACCCACAGGTTGACAACCACTGTTGTAAGGTTTATGCCCTAAAGGGCAGCCTTTAAATAAGTATACAAGTCAGTGAATAAATGAAGGACAGTAAAATGTCCCTTGTAAGGTCCTCATGATTTTAGCCTGAGCTGGAAGGCAAGAAGCAGGAGAATAATGATTAGATATTGTGCAACTTCTTGGAAACTTGAAATTCTAATCAGGGTTACTGTTATACGTTAGGAATACACACATATATTTTCTATCATGCTATATTAATTTCCTTCATATTATGAATAAGCACTCTCTTTTTTGCAATGCAAAGAAGTGTTTTGACCACACATTATCTTCTATCGATTATGCTGTCACTTAAATAATAATGGAATGGCAATTTATATTAGTGTTGTTTTTTTCCTCTCTTCCTGACAACATCATTAAAACAACATTGGCAAAGCCATAGAGCTCTGCTGCTCACTGTCTTTCCCTTTGCTTTCTAAGTTATGCAGGTTTTCTGGGCATTGCTGTGGACATTTGCTGAGTTTGAGGGGCAGTAGGGATTATTAACAGGGTCTCTTGGAGGTCTCATTCATACAGTCAGTTTAACTCAAAGCTGATTTGAGAGCACATGGCAAGAACAAGGGTGTGTAGGTGTGTGGATGTGGGCATGAACGCATCTATTTCATTATTTAGTGTTAATTTTCTGCCTGCTTCTGTCTGGATCCTCTTGAGTCAATATGCATGAAGCCAATGATTGTCTTTAGTACTGACATACAATATCATTGCACTGAAGCTAAGTTGGAGTAGGTGGGTTTCCTTTAATATTTATTGTTTGCTCACAGAAATTAGTGACAAAATGTGCAAGTGCCACTCTGAGTTGTTTGAGCAAAAACAGAGCATGGAAAGTACAAAGGAAAAAAAAAAGAATGGCAATTTATGTGCAACATGGTTTGCAGTCCATAAAGAGCACTGTACTCATTTTTGCTTGCTGTCACAAAATATTAAGTAGTGCATGGATTTGAAAGAAGTCAGGGTGGAATCAAGTTCAACACAGTGTATGCACCCAGTGGATATTCTTCTTTTCAGAACACTTGTTCCCAAGAAGATGCTCCGCATTTCTTAACGGTGGTGAGGGCTAATAACCACCTTTTGCTGTTAACTGTTGTTGCTATTTAAAGCACATTTATAGGGTGCAGATTGTTTACTTTGTGTCCCGAAATTCTTGCACACAACAGTTTTATTAAATACTGGTTCATGTGGCATTCTGCCATGTCATAGGATGGTGCAGAGTTGAAGGTGAAGGCAATATGGGAGGATTTGTGGATCACAGTCACAACAGATCCATTTGATCCCTCCATAATTTTCATCATCAAACGATTGGATCAGGTGCTTTCTTTAGAAATCTCTTGTGAATGTGTCTTTGGATAAACCTTGCTTGAGTAAATTCAAATTAACGAAGTAGCATAAGAAAGAACTCAAATAGCAATACGTACGTCATCATGAGGTGGTGACTCTCAGGCTGCTGGTTCGTAGGGTTTCTATGTCTTACCACTCAGATCTGTCCGTGAAATCAGGGGGTTATAAGGAGATGTGTTGTTGTGTGGCTTCAAGTTGTTTCCAACTTATGTTGGTCCCAAGACAAACCTATTAAGGACTTTTTAGGGGGGCTGAGACTGTGTGATGTGCCCAAGGTCACCCAGTAGGTTTCCATGGCTGTGCAAGAAGTAGAACTTTGGTCTCCATGGTCGCAGTTCAGTGCTCAAACCACTATACCACACTGGCTCTCTGGGGAGATAAATGGAAGATAGATGTATCATTAATGGATAACCCCTTAACCTCCCTCACACTCCCTCGTGGCCAGAGTGAATCTGGTAGTATTCCTTTGCTGTATGTACTGTCAAGTTGTCCTTGACTTATGGCAACTCTGTGAATAAGGGACCTCCAGTAGGTCCTCTTATTAACCACACTGCTCAGGTCTTGCAAGCTCAGGGGAGTGGCTTCCTTTATTGATTTGATCTGCTGTGGTTTGTGTAACTCTGTGCCTTTCTGCACTATACTGTTATAGTGCTATTATTCCACTTTTCAACATCCTGTGGAGTTGTGGGGTTTGTAGTTTACTGAGGCCAAAGAGCTCTCTGGCTGAGAATTCTAAAGGCCTCTCCCTAAACTGCAAACCCCAGGATTCCATAGGATGTGGAAAGTGGAAAATTGCACTGTAGCAGTGTAGTGTGGAAATGGTCTAAGAGACTTGATCCTCCTAACTGTGGGCCCCTTCTTTTTTCCTCTGGTTTTTTACCTTTCTGTTTCTTCAACTTTATACAAGCAAGCCCCACATAAGGTCCAGTCATCAAATAATTATGTGTCCCCTTTTATAGCTTGGCACATATCCCATTTTTCTGTATGTGAATTTGCTGTTACCTTTATAGCTGTGTGTCAGCATTTCTTGGCAAAGTGGTAAAAGTTTGACATCATATTTGTGATTGTTCTTCTGTCTTCTTCCTTCTTCTCTCCCAATTCCCACCTCTGCCAGATCACAAGCTTGCAAGAAATACAAATTTAAAAACCTCCAGCAAGGCCAACTGAATACATTATGTTGATATTGGGGAGAGGGAAAACAGTACCCCACAACATTTACTTAGTTTGTTGTTTAAACAGATATTATTCTTATTAAAGCTATGCTGTTGGAGCCTAATGGAATGAAATCACTGTTAATGGCAGTTGTTGGCGCTGTTATCCATGATGATGGGTGACTTTTGGAAACCCACTTCCTGTTGTGTATTGGGAGTAATTAGTTTAATGAATAAGACTCTAATGAGGGGATGTCAGCACATAAGTGAAATCAGTGGATGTGTGTGTGTGTGTGTGTGTGTGTGTGTGTGTGTGTGTGTGTGTATTTAATCAATAGTATTTTGAAGTTGAGTGCTATAAAACATTAGATATAAAGGCATCGGGCTGAATTCAGTGTTAGTTCCAGTTTGAGTAAATTGTTACTCAGCTTGGGATTTGCTACTCAACACTAATATAAGTCCTATTGATTTCAACCAATCTACTTTAAACAGGATGAAAGTTTTATTTTGCCCATGGTTCTAGAAAACACACCCTATAAGGAGCAGCCTAGGGAGCTGGATATGTTTAGCCTGGAGAAGAGAAGGTTACCACTGCTCTACCTGGGGAAAATGAAGCAGATGATGTGATAGAGGAATGTAGCACAGCATAGGCAAAGACAGGAACAGCTGGCTACTTTAAGTGAATTCAGTTCTCCAGGACTAGATGAACTACATCCAAGAGTATAAAAAGAAGTCGCAAAAGTAATCTGAGGACCCCTGGCAATAATCTTTGAGAATTCCTAGAGATTAGGAGAAGTCCCAGCAGACTGGAGGAGTACAAATATTCGATGTAAAGTCGAAGGCTTTCACGGCCAGAATCCATTGGTTGTTGTGGGTTTTCTGGGTTTTGAGGTCGTGTTCTATTAGTATTTTTTCCTGACGTTTCGCCTGCATCTGTGGCTGGCATCTTCATATCCTCTGAAGATGCCAGCCACAGATGCAGGCAAAACATCAGGAGTAAATACCAATAGAACACGGCCTCAAATCCTGGAAAACCCACAACAATTTAAGTACAAATATTGTCTCCATCTTCAAAAAGGGTAAAAAAGAAGACCCAAACAATTACCACTGAGTCAGTCTGACATCAATGCTGGGAGAGATTCTATAGCAGATCATTAAACAGATAGTCTGTAAGCACTTTGAAAAGAGTGTCATGATTACTAAAAGTCAACATTGGTTTCTCAAAAACAAGTCATGCCAGGTTAATCTCTCTCTCTCTTAGAGTTACTAGCTTGGTAGATCAAGGGAATGCTGTGGACATAGTGTATCTTAACTTCAGTAAGGCCTTTGACAAGGTCCTACATGATATTCTTGCAAACAAGCTGGTAAAATTGTCAAGGTCAGAGACCTGGGCAGCAAGCCAGCCTGGAGAAGAGAGTGGGAGAGCCAGCAAAGTCCAGCTGGGAGGAGACAAGCAAGCACTTTTACTCAAGGAAGTTCAATTACCAGAGCGCCAAGCAAAGCCGTAGTCAGAGTTCCAAAGCCAAGGGTCAAGAGTCCAGAGATCAGTTCAAGGTATCAGGAACCAGGTGCTGGGAGCAAGGCACCAGCAAGAGGAGGGCTTGTGAGAAGTTTGCCACAAGCAAAGGGAAGCTTCCAGGCAGGCAGTTATATAGCCCCAGGCACAGGTGTGTCCAGTCACCGCTTCTTAAACTTAGCCAAGGAAGCCTCCCTTTTCATAGCCCTCTTGAGTCTCTGCCTTGATTGGGGGCTTATTGAACCAGGCTCCAGAGCCTCTTCAGAATCAGATCCAAAGGAGCAGGCACAGAATTGGATCCCTGTTGCTCTAAAAAAGGAGACAGAAGAATGTCCGTGCCTGCTTGGTCCATGGCAGCAGGGGGAGCTCTTGAGCTGCAGGACTCATCTCCAGCCAGAGCAACAGGGTCCCACAGCAGCTGCTGCTCGTCATCTCCACCCTGAGCAACAGGGACCACGTCATCAGCAGCTCTGACAGGGGCTTCAATTATCACAAAAATGTGAGCTAGACAATGCTACTGTTAAGAGGATTTGTAACTGGTTGACCAACCGAACCCAAAGGGTACTCACCAATGCCTCCTCTTCATCTTGGAGAGAAGTGATTAGTGGGATGCCACAGAGTTCTCTCTTGGTCCCAGTGCTATTCAACATCTTTATCAATGATTTGGATGAGAGAGTAGAGGGCATAATTGTCAAATCTGCAGATTTAGGAGGGGTAGCTAACACTCCGGAGGACTTAGAGCTTGGCCAAAACTAACAAAATGAATTTCAGCAAGTACTTCACTTGGGCAGAAAAGAGGAAATGCACAGATATAAGATGGTTGACACCTAGCTTGACCACTGTACATGTGAAAAGGATCTAGGAGTCTTAGTAGACCACAAGCTAAACATGAGTCAGCAGTGTGATGTAGTAGCTAAAAAAGCCAATGTGATTCTGAGCTGTGTTAATGGAAGAATATTGCCTAGGTTAAGGGAATTGATAGTACTGCTCTATTCTGCTTTGGTCACACCACACTTGGAATACTGTGTCCAGTTGTGGACACCACAGTTCAGAAAAGATATTGATAAACTGGAACATGTCCAAAGGAGGGCAGCCAAAATGGTAGAAGATCGGGAAACCATGCCCTATGAGAGATGGCATAGGGAGCTGGGTATGTTTAGACTGGAGAAGAGAAGATTAAGAGGCAACATAATAGCTGTCTAATATATAAAAGTCAAAGTTTGTTTGTCTGTGTCAGGCAAAGACCTCATATGATTGGCTGCCTAAGAACATTCTGTGGAATCCTGGGGTTTGCAGTTTAGAGAGAGGCCTTTAAAATTCTCAGCCAGAGAGCTCTTGAGTCTGTCTTGAATAGGCCGGTTGCTGTGGAGATGAGCCTAGCAACAAGAAGGAGGGCAGTGTATTCCTTTAGGAACCCATCCTCTGAATACAAATGGGATTGGGGAATATGGGGAAGAGTTACAGGTACTGGGCAAGACAGTTTGGGGAATTAGAGACACAGGATCTCAAATCTTTCTAGCAAGTATTACTTATGAGAAAATAAAATCCCAGGCAATGTTGGGTATATACAATAGTGTTTAATATTTGAAGGGATGTCATATGGAAGACAGAGCAAGCGAGTTTTCTGCTGCTCCAGAGACTAGGACTTGGAGCATTAGCTTCAAACTTCAGAAAAGAGATTCCATCTAAACATTAGGAAGAACTTCCTGATGGTAAGAGCAGTTCGACAGTGGAATATACTGCCTTGGAGTGTGGTGGAGTCTTCTTCTTTGGAAGTTTTTAAAGAGAGGCTGGATGTCCATCTTGTCAGAAATGCTTTGATTGTGTATTTCTGCATGTCAGGGAGTTGGGCTCAGTGGGCCTTGTAGTTTCTTCCAGCTCTGTGATTCTCTGATTCATAACATCAGAAGGAATGTCTGTATTAAACCAATATAAAATCTTTTTAGATGCACATGTGCAGAGGAATTATTTTGAACATGCCAAACAAAATTTAATGTCATAGAATCGTAGAGCTGGAAGAGACGACAAGGGCCACGTAAATATCTAGTTTCCATATGACACCTCCCCAATTTGAACCCAACTCACAGCTGGATCTCACCTATACCAGTGGGCAAGCTCTCCCAATCTCACCTCAAATTAATTCAGGGATTATACAAGATCTTCCATTGAAATCTAGGATGTTTTTGAAATAATCTAAGGGCTTGGACTCCATTCGTATCCCCTGCGTTCACTTCCTTGATCTTATATTCCTCTAGATTTCCTAAAGGAGAAAAATACTGAAGAAGTTAATTCTGTGAGCCAAATGGTGACATCAGTGCAGACTTCTGACCCCTGTATGCTAGTGCTGCAATGTTTTTCCATTTCAGCCCATTCTACAGTATCAGTTTTAGGATTAAATGATGATAATAATAAAGTTTTGATGTGGGCTTTAATGATCCCCTGAAGTTTTTTTTCCCCCTGAGTCTGATTTGGAGGATGTTTGCTAACATCTCTAATAATTTCTGCCTTACTCCTATAATTTTCCCAAAACTAAAACTCCTTCAGCCACCTCATTTTCTTATGAGTGTTTCTTCTCTCCTAAAGACTTCCCTCCTTCTTTTGTATGGTGATGTGTCAAAGTATCCTATGGTTGAAAACATTTGGCGTAGATTACTCTCTTTACACCTTTCAATAGTACCTATGTACTGAACTTTGCAACAGCAAGGAATCAGCACTGGCTTAGTTGCCAGCAATGCTGATAAAACTCAATAGGCAGATTCATTTGTACTTCAGGTCAGTGCTAATTTAAACTGAGACACTGATTAGGTATTTGCAGTATCATCCTGGAGACATATGGGAGTTGTTGCTTATTCAGTGTAGCACCAGCTTATGTTTATGGAATTGTACTTGAGAAGCATGATAGAAACTATGGTCATACAGCTCAAGAGGGCAAGCCTAATTGTGTATCCATAGATGTGTGTGGAGCGGTGTGCGGAGACAAGGCATGGTTTCAAAAGAGGGCTGAGAAACGTGTGGTCCTGCAGACGTTGTTAGAATGGAACTCCCAGAAGCACTACTCAGCATAGCCAATAATGAGGGATGATGAGAATTGAAGCCCCATAACATCTGGAGGGCCCACAACAAGATAGTTGTCCTCTTAGCCCCAAACCAAATGAAGTAAACCTACAGTGTGTTGAAAACAGATGAGAAGGTATATAGTTTAGTTGTGATGGAAAATCTTTACGTTTCACATGAGCTCATTTGTCTTTGAGTGGTTCAGAATGCCAATATATCCGCATTGCTTAAAAACAAGACTCCCTTTATTTCACTTTCCCCTCTGAGATCTGTTGCTGCCCCTCAGAGACACATGATGCAGCTGAAATGCTGGTTTTGTGCGATCCTGTCTTGCAAGTAGTTTGTACTGTCAACCCTCCCCAGCATTCCTTTGTCTTGGCATTTCTACCTTGTACAACAGTTTTACATACACAGCATGCCACTGGCATCCTGTTGATTTCTTTAGAAACAGAGATGGAGAACAAGAGAGAGTGTCACAGAACTGAACTTTAAATACATCCATCTCTCCATATCTCGCACACAAATGCTAGCTCGAATTATTATGGTTGTTTTTGCTGATTGTAGGCATTTCTGATGTGGAAATCAGTCAGTATTAGGAATAGCCTTGCCTGTATGAGAAAACCCAGTTTCAGCAGAGCTCATGAAGAGCTATGAAGAAAGGAGATCAGGGAGAGAATATCTGATTTCATCTCAGGTATATGTTCAAGTACTATTGGGAAGATAAGTCTAATATGGTTTAGATTAACTAGACATGGATGGCATTAAAGCTCAAGTACTTACGAGGTGTGACCAAGTGGAAATGTACCTTTTTTTTTCAGCTTAAGCCCCTTCCAGGTCTAGGGAGGGAATGAGAAGGATTGCAGTTTTGTTATATTGCTAGGATAATATTCTCTCAGAAATCTCAGAGAAAGATGAAAAAAATGTGGCTTAAATATCTGTTACATCTTTTGGGAGCTGCTACAGTGCAGAAAAAGCACAGCCCTAGAGGGACAGAGGGTGTCACTGTCATATCCAGTTGTATGCTAGTCCATCTGCTTCTTAGCTCTTGAATTCAGAGCTGTGCATTTTTGACAAGTGATTGGATAAGGGCAACATAATCTGGAGGACAAGGTAGAAACTTGGAACTGAACTGAGTGTCCACCCCCTCTCTCCTCCCAAAATATGTCTCTGTTGTTTCTGCATAATGAGACTCATTAATGGAAAGTGTGGGCCAAGGGTTCCCGTTGCTAGCTACACTAATTGAATGAGAGCTTGGAAAAGTTACTGTTTGGAATTACAGCTCACATAATCCCCAGCCAACATGGTCACAAAATGGGGATTTCTGGGAGCTGTAGTCCAAAAGGTAACCTTTTCCAACCTTAAATAAGCTGTGTAGCTCAGAACATGATACAGTCCTGTCCCTTAATGACAGATAAAATTTGGAGGATTTTGTGAATGTATAGGAGATTATCCAAAACTT